>OY997264.1:101218949-102468949 GCA_963921465.1 Triticum timopheevii | reverse complement strand
GCAAGGTAAAGACCCTTCCTTTCTTGATCTCCCCCTTCTTGGTTTTCCTCTCCTCTTCTTTGAACAAGTTTTGTGCAATGTTGTACTACAAGAAAAACAAAACAAGTTAGCACTTCGGACACCAAAAACAAGTATGATGAACATGTATGAAATGCCACTTACTCTATCGTCCTCATTTGTGCCACTTGGGTTCAACTTGTCAACCGCCTTTTGTGCGGCCGCCCACTTTTGACAATCCGAGTTGATTGTCGACCATCGGGACCGAAGTGATCTCTCAGATCGGTCAATTCCACTCACGTTGTGAGCATCAAAGTGTTCTTTCATCCGCCCCCAATAAGCATCTCTACTTTGATCACCTCCAACGGATGGATCCCTCGACACTTGCAACCAAGTATTGCATAGTAAGATGTCATCTTTGTTGGTGTAATTGCCCGCTCTTCCTTTCGGCGCGTCGACAATGCCCTCACCCTCCTCGTCCACCTCGAACTCGTGGTCTTCGAAATGGATGTCATTGGTTTGAGACCAATGCGAATTGTTGGAGCCAACACCCATAGTTGACATGTATGCATCATCGTTGAGACTACAAAGTTTTTTGAACAATGCAAATAAGCTATCTATATGATGCATTGAAAAAATAACAAGAAAAATAAAAGTTGGATTTTTTTTACCTTGGGGGCATTTCGTCGAACACGGGGTGCGCGTCGGCGGCCGGCTCAACGAGTGAGCTCGCCGGCGCTTCGGTGGCCGCCGCGCCCGTCAAACGCCCTGCAAGCTTCTTTCCCTCGCCTTCGAGCTGCCGGAGCCGTCCGCTGCCTTGTTCTTCTTCACGGATGTCTTGCCCTTCTTCGACCGCGCCGCATTGGGGAGTTTCGACGGTGCAGCGGCGGCACGGGACGGCACCGGCGCGACGGCACCCGTCGCCGTGGTCATCCGCGGCGGCAAGAAGAGGCTACGCGCGAGGTCGATGCTCGGCGGAGCTCCGGCGGTGGCGACGCCAACGCTCCCCGCGCTAGGGTTTCCGGCGGCGGCGACGGGGGAGGGGTCGCGGCTGTACAATGGGGTGAGCGGGGTGCCGGCGCGTGCGTCCATGGGTGTAGTTCGCCGGCGCCGGCGCGCGCGGGGCGTAGGAGGTTGAGAGGAGAGAGTGCGGCGCGACTCGAATGTGCCGCGCGCGGAAGCGGGCGCCCCAAATACATCGCGCGAGATAGCGTATCCGACCGCGCGCCCAACTACTTATACCGCGCGCGCGGTTATTGCGCGCCCGCTGGAGCCACCCGCCGGGTTGCGCGCGCGCTAAAATGGCCTATTTTGCGGCGCGGCGCTTGTTTAGTGTGGCTGTTGGAGTTGCTCTTAGGTCTGCGAATGCACTTTTGGTGCCTAGACGATCCTGTCAGTATCAGAATTTCTTCAGAAAAATCAGGTTGGAACGGTAGAAGGCCACGGCAAATGCCATCTACTACCGAGATGAGAAGATAGGCGACCCATTTCGTCCGCCGTCATCCGTTTGGGTCGGCGCGGACAGAAAAGTCGGCCCAACGCGCCGATCCAAACGGACGTGCGTCCGCTTTCGTCCGCCTGCCGACCCATTCCCGGCCCATTTTTAAGCCGGATTTGCGTTGGCGCGGACACAAGACGGACGCGCGCACGCTCGCCCTCTCTCCTTCCCGGGCCCACTGGTCTGTGGCGCGCACCCTTCACCGGCTGCTTCGTCGCCGACGCCATCGACCATTTTTTCCGATGGAAAAGGGATACATAGATAGTTCTTGCGTACATAGATAAAAGAAAAGATCAACTACTCGTCGGTTTTCGACTCCGACTCGGTAATGTCCTTCTCCGATGTCTGAATGTAGGTGTCAGCAGCCTGCTCGTCTTCGAAGTCCCACCCCGATGTTTCTCGCAGTTTCAGTCTCAATTGAGCGGCCTGCTTCCGCGCACGCTTGTCCTTGCGATAGGAGGCTCGCTCCGTCCTCCTCGCCTCCCTCTTCGTCCTCCTTTGCTCGTAGAACTGGCGCTCGTCGACGATGTCGTGCGGGAAGCGTTTGCGCCACACCACCAAGGCTTCCACGTCCATCTCGGCAATGGCGAGGCGACGCTGCCACCTCCGGTGGACGCGACGATCCTTGTCGGTGAAAAGCCGCGGGAGAGGCGCGAGATCCTGCGCCCGCTGGTTCGACACGTCGGGAAAATTCATCTCCGGACTAGGCCGCCGGAGGCGCCACGCCGCCGCGTCGTACACGCGGGCCGCCTACTCTGCGGTGTCGAAGGTGCCGAGGATGAGGCGTTTCTCGCCAAACAAGATCTCGGCGGAGAAGGCGGCGGAGGGGCGCTCGCGGACTCCGCGAAAATTCGAAGCGCTGAGGCGACGCATTGACATGGTGGCGCACATGCGGCGAGGCTAGTGAGAGGGGGCGAGACGAATGGGCGGCGGACTGAGTGTGGAGGAAGCGCCTTCTTATAACGATCGCCGGCCACGGCGCGTCAAAACAAGCGCGCGAACCTTTCCCGCGCTCTGCAGCGCCAAAACCAGCGCGCGCTAGGCCGATTCCCCCCACCCCCCCTCCCGCGCGCGCGAACCTTTCGCGCGCGCTGGAGCGCCAAAATCAGGGCGACGACATGACCGCTGACATGATCTAAGCGCGTGTGATCATGAAATGGATCGGCGCGTTGGGCGCACTGCCGACCCAAATCTAAAAAAGGGCGGACGCCGGGCGGGCGGCCGACCCAAATGGACAAAACGCGGACAAAAGCGCCGTCCGTTTGGGGCGGCCCGTTGGAGTTGCTCCTAGGTCGTTTTCGTCTTCTAGCTTTTTTGGGGAGGTGGATTGGATCAATCCGTGAACGTGGCCATGTTTTATGGTTTTTGCTGATGCTTTGTGCAACCAGATCCAGGCCGCTTCACTCACCGATGTGCCATTGATCTCCGACGTACGGGTGGTACTCCGGGGACCTGGGTTGGCATCCGATGCTATGCGATGATCCTAAAGTCAGCTCCATCTTAAAACACATCTCCATCTTTAAATACCAAAGCAGGAGTAGATGGAGTACACATACAGACTACATGCCACGCATGACAGTGGAACAACCACCGGCAGTGGCAGGATCAGGAGCAGGACCAGTTCTGCCGCTCTCAACTCAATCAAGAGTGGCCTGCATGTCTATCTAGCAGGAGTATCTCCTGCTGATCTGCTTTAGCAGATACTGTCACCTCTCACCTTTTCTCCCTCTCGTCCCAAACCGAGCTTCACACAAAGTGCTTGATTTGAAGCAACATTAGGCTATGTGATCTCAAGCAATTAGCGGGCAGGCATAATTGATTGGGTATCCCTTTGATTAATTAATTAATTAATAGCCTCACTGACTGATGAACCGACTGGTTAGACCTAACAGTCAAGAGATCAGGACCATACATGCCGCTAGGAGTAGTACGGGTGCAAATGGCCAGATGAGGCATTGACAGTGGAGGTTACGACTCCTAATCCTAAACATACTATAATTAGCAGCAGCTGAATGCACCAGCTATTCAGCTAGGCTAGTCCTGCAGGTATGCTAGGTACAGAGACAAGGCACCATGCACCAGCCACAGTCACACACCCGAAATGAAGACAAGTGACAGGTATAGGAGGAAGAAGAGGTTGAATTGTCAAGTAAACTCAGAATGTTTTTATTTAGAAAATTGATTAATCTCTGTAATAACTGACTCGTGTTGCACTGTTTGTGCGTCCACGTCATCGTGGGAATACGTCGTCTGTTTCCTGCTGGTGATGGATATGTGCAGTGGAAACCTAGGAGAAAGAAAGACTATGGGCAGACAAGCCCCTAAATTAAGCCACGGATTGATCGATTAGTTGGCTAGTAGTAGTAGTACTACCCTTGTGCTAACCAGAAGCTTAGCTTATTAGGGATAGCACTAGAACCCACGCATAAACCTAGAGGAACAAGACAATCACCCGCACTAACCACCACAATAACGACCAACAAGACGGGCCTGTCTGCAACGCAAAAAACTAACCAAGGCTGGCTGCTAAACTTATTCCGTAATTTGTTCAATTTTGACAAAATTTGGTTAATCTAACCGTGAAATGAAACAGACAAAACTAAAACCGGTTTAGGATAGACGGGGGCCATCACGGGGGCCAGGGGATGGATGGGAGTATCAAGTTCCAGATGGGATGCTGCATCAAAAAAGGCAGATAAAACGGAGGAAAAAAAAGCGGAAGACACACACCCCTTTCGCCTCCCCTGTCTTCTTCCACCCCCAAAGCGCATTTCTTTCCCTTGCTCCTCCAGCTCTCGCTTGCGTGTGTCTCCATTAACTCCTCGCCATTACCCGCCTCACCCCCCCCCCCCCCATGCAATGCCGCCGTAGAGGGTGCGTGCGCGCAGCCTTCAGTGGTGCTAGATCCACCGCCAGGCGGAGCAGCGCCATGTCTGGACAGGGAGCTCGATCGGCGGCGGCGGCGGCGGGACGAGGAGAAAGAAGAGACGGGTGTGGCCAGGAGTGGCGGGCACGCCCAATGCACGAGCACACCCTGGCCAGGGCGTGGGAGGCGACGGTGCGCAAGGTGCGGCAGCATTCGCATCCCGGGGGCAGGCGTCGGCTGGCCGCCATGCTAACCGCCGACGACTCCGAGACGGCCTCCTCCTCGGCGTGGCCAAATTTCATGTTTTGACCCTTTTTAGATAATTACTGACCCCGGTTCGAATAAATTTTGACATTTGACCCTTTTTCTTACCGCCATACAGCTTGACGGTAGGTATGCATAGGCTACCGCCAGGAACCATGGCGGTAACTGACTAATCCATGTTAGCAGCCAACTAACGGCCGACGTGAGCTCCGCTCGACCCTACCACCGCAGGGTCCGGCGGTAAGCTGTGAGACCCTACCGTCGGACCGTTCGGCAGTAGGGTCTGGGCACATATAAGATCGGGCACCGGTTTTCCCTCCCCCTCCCCATCTCTCCCCATCCCCCCCCCCCTCTCTGTTCTTACTCTCTCTCGTCCCCTCCACTCTCCCCCTTGGATCTCTTTCGTTTCTTCATCATTTTTTGCAGATCGAGATGGCTCCGAAACGAGTAAAGTACGCTCCTTCGACCCATCCAATTAATTTTTCTCAAATAGCTTCCCATTCGATGCATTATTTGATTCAAGCCCACCCTAGTCCATGTAAATAAAATCTTGATATGATGCTTACTGAAGGAATGAACCCATAGGTTTGTTTGGATGTGATGAACCTTTGTGATACGAAACTGCTCCATGGACGATACCGGTGCCCGACGCATGCACGATATGTAAATCTGACGTCCTGTGTTGTTTCACTCATACGCATGTATGACCTGATTTAATCATTGTCTGTGAATCGTCCTGATTTTATCTGTGCATAGCATGACTCTTGTGATATGAATCAACCGTATGCATATAGGAGATGTTGGAGAAAGATTTTATGTATTTACTTATTTTTATACTACATGATGAACCCTGGTTCATCTTAAAAAAAATCTTGATATGCTTATTGAAGGAATGAACTCATAGGTTTGTTTTGATTGTGACGAACATTTGTGATATGAATCAACCGTATGCATATAGTGGATGTTGGAGAAAGATTGTATGTATTTACTTATTTTTTACAAATTGAAGAAATGAATAAATAATGTTAAAAAAATCTTATGCAAAATGAATGAATCATGCTTTTGAGAATAATGTTTACAAACGAATGAATAAAGCCTGTTAGAAATGTGTGTTGAATTATGCTTATGCTATTTTAATCATGCTTATGCTTATGTTTATGCAATTTTATTTAGGAGGCCACCTCTTGCGGACAACATCGGCACTAAGCATACCATGCTTGATCCTGCGTTCGACAAGGGTCATCATGCCTGCTTCATTTAGAATAGAGTGGTAATTACCATTCTTGAACCAAATCTTTTGAACTGATGAAAATAAATTGCTAATTATTTGGTTCTTCATTTTGACAGATGCTCCTGCCACTGCGGATGAGGGATCACAAGACGACCGTTAAGATGGAGTACGACGATCGGTACGCACCGTTCTACAAGAGAGCCCGACTGTTGGGTTTCGTCCTGCAGTTCAAGCGTAAGCCACCAATGCTCGTCCACAAAGAATGGAACGAGTGGAAAACTCGCAAAGATGTGGAGAGGAAAGTGATCGACTCGGATGACTACGAGGATCACATGCGGTGGTACGACGATGACATCAAGTTTCATCTGCGCCTGATGATGGAGTCATGTACCTAGGGTAGGGTCATAGACCTGATCTAAATACCCTACCCAAGGACACCATTAGAAGATACTACCTTCCAGTCGACCAAGGAGGACTTCACTCGATGGACTTGAAGGACTCGACCATGAAGACTCACTCGACCACCAGAAGGTCAAGAAGCACTCTGTACCGCAACGGTCTGTAATTAAGTAGACTTTATGGTATTCAAGGCACTTTATGTGGGACGTTACCAGTAACGCCCAGACTTAATGTACTTTAAACCCCGCATTACTGAGAGCCGGAGGGGTCTGGCAGACACTATATAAGCCACCCCCCACCTCAGTGTAAGGGTTCGCACCCCTGTAATTCATATACACATAATCCACTCGACCGTCTCCGGGCTCCGAGACGTAGGGCTATTACTTCCTCCGAGAAGGGCCTGAACTCGTACATCTCCTGTGTTTACAACTGCTCCATAGCTAGGACCTTGCCTCTCCATGCCTACCCCCCACTCTACTGTCAGACTTAGAACCACGACAGTTGGCGCCCACCTTGGGGCCGGTGTCTTAGCGATTTTTTGGAGAAGTTGCGGTTCTTCCGAGTACTTTCATCATGGTTGCTGGTGGAGTTTTGGTCGAGGGACACGAGATCCGTCTCGGCGCTCTCACCTTCATCGCCGACGACTCCGCTTGGCTCCAAGAGGCTCCACTCGACGTTGATGCGCTCCCCGTCCGCGGTGCGACGCATTTTCGCGCATGTGTCCGCGGCGTTCTGCTGCGACAGCCGTCGACCCCGTATCGGTCGACTCCCCTATCGGTCACCCTCCCGGTCTCCCGCCAGCGCAAGCGCTCTGGTTGGTTGAGGCTCCAGCGGTGGGTAAGGCACGCGGTGGCTCGCCAGACGGCCACCGCCCAAGTTGCGGCAATCGAGCCCGACGAATCCCTCTACGGCATGTTCGATCTGTCGACTGGCTCCGTAGAGACTGCATCCGAGTGCGATAGCAGTGATCCGGCGGCGGAAATCCTGATGGTTAACGGACCTCGCAGCCCTCCCGGCTTCGCCCACGAGGGCGGAGTAGACGCTGGAGGTGATCCCGCACAAGTACACGAAGAGTACCAGCCCGAGCCACTCAATTCTCTGCAAAGAGAAGAGCTTCGCCGCAGGAACATGGATGCCCTGCATACTCCCATCGCGGGAGAAACCCCCAAGGCTCACGCCTTGGAGGAGGCACGTTTGGCCAACTTGGCTGAACGCGCTCGTTTGGAGAATCTTCAGCGAGCACTCGACGAGCGCGCGCGGCAACGAGCACCCGACGCCAATCGACGTCAACTCTTCCCGCCGACTCAGGTATATCGAACCCCGATTCAGAATTTAGCAGCTGCAGCCCGTATAGCAGAGTCCATCCAGCCCTCGCAGTTGGAAGCTGGCAGAGGCTTGATGCAGATCAGAGATTTGCTCCGGGCAGCAGGAGATCAGAATTCAGCCGTGTCGCAGTCACGCAACAGAATTCACAGTCGATCCGTCGCTACGAATACGGTTCAGTCGGCTCACAGTCCCAGATCGCCTCTGCGGCGTGAAGGACGCGAGAATCGGCGAGACCAATACGGTGACCGACATGATCGTGATGATAAGCGTCGAGTGCCCACTCCCCCCCGAGGGGTGGGTCTTATGCTCCTCGGCAGCAGGACGACAGGCGTCAACTCAGTGTGGGGCGAAGAGCTCCAGTTGACCCCCGGGAACCAGGCTTCGACGCGCGATCCATCATCGTGCAAGGCTTGGTCGACCGAAACAGAGCCCATCAGGGCGGCCCTGACAGAGATGCGCCCACAAGCAGTCGAGTGCATGTTTCTGGTCCAGAATGTTTCAGCAGGGCTATCAGAGCCGCGGTGATTCCCCCCAACTTCAGGTTGGCAACTGGAGTAAGCAAGTTCACTGGTGAGTCTAAGCCTGAAACCTGGCTTGAGGACTATCGAGTGGCGGTTCAGATTGGTGGTGGGAATGACGAGGTGGCCATGAAGCATTTGCCCCTCATGTTGGAAGGTTCTGCCAGAGCATGGTTGAATCAGTTACCTCCTAGCAGCATTTACACTTGGGAAGATCTGTCCCGAGTGTTCGTCAGAACATTTGAAGGAACTTGCAAGCGACCAGCTGGATTGACAGAGCTGCAAGTCTGTGTGCAGAAGACGAGTGAGACTCTCAGAGAGTATATTCAGAGATGGATCACTTTGCATCATACCGTGGAGAACGTGTCTGATAATCAGGCAGTCCGCGCCTTCAAGGATGGTGTTAAGAACAGAGAATTGAGTTTGATGTTTGGTCGAACCGGAGACATGACCCTGAGTCGGATGATGGAGATTGCTACCAAGTATGCCAACAGCGAAGAGGAAGACCGACTCCGAAGCGGCAAGTACAAGCCGAGTCAGTCGGAGAAGGGAAACACCAGTCGGAAGCAGAAACGGAAGGCCGAACCAGCAGCTCCTGGAGAGGCTCTGGCCGTGACCCAGGGTAAGTTCAAAGGGAAACCCAAAGGATCCTGGAACCCTAAGAAGGTGAAGGATAAAGAAGGAAATGACGTGATGGATATGCCGTGTCACATCCACACGAAGAAAGATGAAGAGGGTAATATCATCTACCCGAAGCATACCACTCGCCAGTGTCGACTCCTGATCCAGCAGTTCCAAGGAAAACAGTCCAAGGACAAAGAAAAGGAGTCGGACAAGGCTGAAGATAAGGAGGACAGTGAGGGAGGATATCCACATGTCAACTCCACTCTGATGATTTTCGCAGATGTGGAAAGCAAGAGCCGACTGAAAGTCATTAACCGTGAGGTGAACATGGTTGCCCCGGCGAAACCAAATTATCTGAGATGGTCCCAAATGCCCATCACATTTGACCAGTCTGATCACCCGACTCATATTGCCACCCCTGGGAGGCAAGCTTTGGTGGTCGACCCGGTTGTCGAAGGCACTCGGCTGACAAAGGTGCTGATGGACGGTGGGAGGGGGCTGAACTTGTTGTATGCAGACACGCTGAAAGGAATGGGCATTCCGATGTCCGACTGAGCACCAGTAACATGAGTTTTCATGGAGTTATACCAGGAAAGAAAGCCGAGTCACTCGGCCAAATTGCTCTGGACGTGGTGTTTGGCGATTCAAAGCATTTTCGCAAGGAGAAGCTGACGTTCAAGGTCGTGGATTTTCAGAGCGCGTATCATGCTATTTTGGGGAGGCTAGCTTACGCACGGTTCATGGCTCGACCATGTTATGTCTACCTCAAACTGAAGATGCCCGGCCCCAAAGGAGTGATCACTGTCACTGGTGATCGGAAAAAGGCAGAAGAGTGTTTCCAGAAAGGCTCAAAGATTGCTGATTCCCAGGTGATAGCGGTCGAGTTTGAAGAATATAAGCAAAACGCAGATCCGAGTGATTTGTTGCGAGCCAAGAAGCCCGCCACAGAGTCTGCATTTCAGTCGTCCGGTGAGACGAAGCATGTCCACATCCACCCGACCGACCCCAATGCAGCCCCGACCCACATCTCCACAACACTCGACCCGAAATAGGAAGAAGCGCTCATCCAGTTCCTCCGTGAGAACTGGGACATTTTTGCATGGAAGCCAGCTGACATGCCGGGTGTTCCCAGGGGACTGGCTGAGCATCATCTTAGAGTCGACTCAGCAGCAAAACCAGTTAAAGAGCATCTTCGATGGTCCGCCGTCCAGAAGAGAAAAGCTATTGGTGAGGAAGTGGCTCGACTATTGGCGGCAGGATTTATCCGAGAGATATACCACTCCGAGTGGCTCGCTAATGTCGTCATGGTTCCTAAGAAGGACAACTCACTCCGAATGTGCATTGATTTCAAGCACATCAATCGGGCCTGCCCGAAAGATCATTTCCCTCTCCCTCGCATTGATCAAATTGTTGACTCGACCGCGGGATGCGAGAGGTTGTCTTTCCTAGACGCCTATTCCGGGTACCATCAGATCCGTCTGTACGGACCCGATGAGATAAAAACAGCTTTCATCACTCCATTCGGATGCTTCTGCTATATCACCATGCCATTCGGCCTCAAGAATGCCGGAGCCATGTTTATGCGAATGATTCAGAAGTGTTTGCTCACTCAAATCAGTCGGAATGTGGAAGCGTATATGGATGATATCGTGGTCAAGTCGCGAAAAGGTTCCGGCCTGCTCACTGACCTCGCCGAAACATTTGCCAACCTCAGAAGGTATGATATCAAGCTCAATCCGTCAAAGTGCACATTCGGAGTTCCTGGTGGCAAGTTACTCGGTTTTCTCGTTTCCGAACGAGGGATCGATGCTAATCCAGAAAAGATCGGCACTATACTCCGAATGAAACGCCCCGTGCGAGTGCACGATGTCCAGAAGCTTACTGGATGCTTGGCCGCATTAAGTCGATTCATCTCACGACTCGGTGAAAAGGCATTGCCTCTTTACCGACTGATGAAGAAGGCAGACAAGTTCGAGTGGACTCCAGAAGCTGATGCAGCGTTTGCCGAGCTAAAAGCTCTGCTCTCCACCCAGCCGGTGCTTGCTGCTCCAATCAGCAAAGAGCCTCTGTTGCTTTATATCGCAGCCACAGGACAAGTCGTCAGTACAGTACTTACGGTCGAGCGGGAAGAAGAAGGGAAAGCCTTCAAAGTTCAGCGCCCGGTGTATTATCTATCTGAAGTTTTGACTCCATCCAAGCAGAGATACCCTCATTATCAGAAGCTTGTGTATGGGATATACATGACCACGAAGAAGGTTGCTCACTATTTCTCTGATCATTCCATCACAGTCGTCAGCGACGCTCCACTTTCAGAGATTTTGCACAACAGAGATGCAACTGGTCGAGTGGCGAAATGGGCGATTGAACTTCTTCCCCTTGATATCAAGTTTGAGGCAAAGAAAGCCATTAAATCCCAGGCAATAGCAGATTTCCTCGCCGAGTGGATTGAACAGCAGCAGCCGACTGAAGTTCACTCGGAGCATTGGACCATGTTCTTTGATGGCTCTAAGATGCTGAATGGTTCCGGTGCTGGGGTTGTCCTGGTTTCCCCCAGAGGAGATAAGCTTAGATATGTGCTCCAGATTCACTTTGATTCCTCCAACAATGAGGCAGAGTATGAGGCCCTCTTGTATGGGTTGCGCATGGCCATTTCACTCGGCGTTCGTCGCCTTATGGTCTATGGCGACTCAGATTTAGTGGTCAACCAAGTGATGAAGGAGTGGGACGTGAGAAGCCCAGCCATGACTGGATACTGCAATGAAGTGAGAAAGCTGGAAAAGAAGTTTGAGGGGTTAGAGCTTCATCATATACCCCGACTGAAAAATCAAGCAGCTGATGATCTAGCAAAGATAGGTTCCAAGAGAGAAGCCATTCCGAGTGGTGTGTTCTTGGAGCATATCCATACTCCATCAGTCAAAGAAGATCCTTTCACCGAAGAAGCTCCACTGCCCAAGAGTGCCACAGATCCGATTGAGGTTGAGGTCCCAGCGGTGGTCGACTTGGTCATGGAGGTCTTAGTGGTCATTCCCGACTGGACAGTTCCGTATATCGCGTATATCCTGAGAAAAGAGCTCCCGAAGGATGAGGAAGAGGCTCGAAAGATCGTCCGTCGATCAAAAGCCTTTACCGTAATCAAAGGACAGTTGTACAGAGAGAGCGCGACTAGAGTTGGTCAGAAGTGCATAACGCCAGAAGAAGGTCGAATCATCCTTGATGATATCCACTCGGGGACCTGTGGTCATCATGCGTCCTCTCGGACCATCGTGGCCAAAGCATACCGAGCCGGATTCTACTGGCCAAAGGTAAATGAGATGGCAAAGGAAATAGTGGACAAGTGCAAAGGATGTCAGTTCTACTCAAATATGTCACACAAGCCTGCGTCAGCTCTGAAGACCATACCACTCGTCTGGCCCTTCGCAGTATGGGGGTTGGATATGGTCGGCCCTTTGAGAACAGGTCGAAGCGGTTTCACGCATGTGCTGGTGGCAGTCGACAAGTTCACCAAGTGGATCGAGGCTAAACCCATCAAGAACCTTGACGCCGGTACTGCTGTTAGCTTCATCAGGGAGCTGATATTCAGATATGGAGTCCCGCACAGCATCATTACAGATAATGGGTCGAACTTCGACTCAGAGGAATTCAGGGATTTCTGCACCTCTCAAGGCACACGAGTCAACTACGCTTCGGTTGCCCATCCGTAGTCGAATGGACAAGCAGAGCGAGCCAATGGCCTGATCCTCAAAGGGTTGAAACCCCGACTGAAGCGTGATCTCAAGCATGCAGCTGGAGCATGGGTCGACGAACTTCCCTCGGTGCTTTGGGGACTGCGGACCACGCCTAATCGGTCGACCGGGAGAACTCCATTCTTCTTGGTCTATGGAGCTGAAGCAGTTTTGCCGAGTGATCTTCTCCACAATGCTCCTCGGGTTGAACTTTACAACGAGGCAGAAACTGAACAAGCGCGGTAGGATGCAGTCGACCTTTTAGAGGAAGAAAGGGAGATGGCCCTGATCCGATCGACCATCTACCAACAAGACTTGCGCCGCTTCCACGCCAGAAATGTGAAGAGTCGAGCCTTCCAGGAAGGAGATTTAGTTCTCCGAGTGGATCAACAGAAACAACATAAGCTTGCTCCCTCTTGGGAAGGACCCTTCATCGTCACCAAGGTTCTCCACAATGGAGCATACCGCATCTACAACGTCAAGCACAATATCGACGAGCCCCGGACTTGGAACGCGGAGCTACTCCACCCATTTTACACTTAAAGTTTTCACTCGGATGAGTTGTAATAAAATACTCCTGTAGTTCATGGCTTGCAAAATAATAGTGTCATAATTTCCCCATGATGTTTTGTCACTTTTTATTTGTTCAGTAAAATTTTCCCCCTCAGTGGGTGGCTTAGCTGCGAATCCGTTTCGCCTAAGTTTGTACAAAAAAATCCTTGTCGAGTGGTGAGCCAGACTCCCGCTCGGAAGGCTTAGCTGTGAACCTGTTTCACCTAAGTTTAAATAAAATCCTACCGAGTGGTGAGGCAGACTCCCACTCGGAGGCTTAGCTGCAGTCCAAGTACTCGCCTAAGTTTAAATAAAATCCTACCGAGTGGTGACCAGACTCCCACTCGGAGGCTTAGCTGCAGTCCAAGTACTCGCCTAAGTTTAAATAAAATCCTACCGAGTGGTGAGCCAGACTCCCACTCGGAGGCTTAGCTGCAGTCCAAGTACTCGCCTAAGTTTAAATAAAATCCTACCGAGTGGTGAGCCAGACTCCCACTCGGAGGCTTAGCTGCAGTCCAAGTACTCGCCTAAGTTTAAATAAAATCCTACCGAGTGGTGAGCCAGACTCCCACTCGGAGGCTTAGCTGCGGTCTAAACACTTGCCTAAGCACAACGTGCGCTCGCAAGGAGGACGAGGTGGAGGTCAACTGCGATCCTCTCCTCTGAGCTACGCCACAAATACAACGTGCGCTCGCAAGGAGGACGAGGTGCAGGTCGACTGCGACCCTCTCCTCTGGGCTATGCCACAAATACAACGTGCGCTCGCAAAGAGGACGAGGTGCAGGTCGACTGCGACCCTATCCTCTGAGCTACGCCACAAGTACAATGTGCGGTCGTAAGGAGGACGAGGTGCAGGTCGACTGCGACCCTCTCCTCTGAGCTACGCCACAAGTACAATGTGCGGTCGTATGGAGGACGAGGTGCAGGTCGACTGCGACCCTCTCCTCTAAGCTACGCCACAAGTACAACGTGAAAATCCTACCGAGCGAGGAGCAGACCTCCCACTCGGGGGCTTAGCTGCAGCCCCGTGCTCGCCTAAGGTATAAAAATCCTGTCGAGTGAGGAGCATACCTCCCACTCGGAGGCTTAGCTGCAGCCCAGTGCTCGCCTAAGGTATAAAAATCCTGCCGAGTGAGGAGCAGACCTCCCACTCGGGGGCTTAGCTGCAGCCCAGTGCTCGCCTAAGGTATAAAAATCCTGCCGAGTGAGGAGCAGACCTCCCACTCGGGGGCTTAGCTGCAGCCCAGTGCTTGCCTAAGATATAAAAATCCTGCCGAGTGAGGAGCAAACCTCCCACTCGGGGGCTTAGCTGCAGCCCAGTGCTTGCCTAAGTCACGAAAATCCTACCGAGTGAAGAGCAAACCTCTCACTCGAAGGCTTAGCTGCAGCTCAGTGCTCGCCTAAGTCACGAAAATCCTACTGAGTGAAGAGCAAACCTCTCACTCGAAGGCTTAGCCGCAGCCCAACGCCTGCCTAAGTGAATTGAAGAGAAAGTCGACTGCAGTAAGCATCTTGCTTTAAAACCTGCAAAAGACATTTCGAGCCAAATACAAGCATATTCAAACGTCAAATCCGAGTTCAGATAAGTACCTAAAGGAACCTAAGGTGCTCAGGCACTAAGCCTGTTAAGGTTTATCGGTTACAAAATCACTCGGCATACCGAGGCAAATTTAAAATGTCGAGCTCAAAGAAGTTTTTTACCCCTCCTGTGGAGGGCTAGAAGGTGCAACAAACTCATCAAGATTAATTCCGTCCACGATCCGAGTGGCAGCAGCGATGAAGGTCTCCATGAAGGACCTGAAGTCGTGTTTCTTGGTGTTGGCCACCCGAAGGGCCGCCAACTTATCTTCTCGCGCATCCTTGCAGTGGACTCGAGCCAGACACAGAGCAACATCTGCGCCACACCAAGCAGAGGAATTTTTCCACTCCTGCACTCGACCAGGAACTGTGTTTAGTCGAGCCATCAGAGACTCGAGGTCGTTCTGGAGTGTCTCCCTGGGCCAGAGCGTGGTGTCAATGCGGGAAGTGGCGACCTGCAGCCTTGCAAGATAGTCAACAACAGCAGCAACGCGAGACTCAAGTTGGAACACATTCATGGCAACTTCATCGTTCACCGGAGAGTTGACAGGGTCCAGGTTTGGTTCCAGCCGACTAGTTTCCTCTTCAAAGTTTTTGCAAAATTCTGCAAGTACAATCACCGAGTCAAGGCGATGGTCGAAAGGAAAGGTCATTGAAAAAAATAACTGTTTAACGCAAAGGATTACCTTCGAGCATGAGGAACAACTTCTTGGCAAGTCCACTCAGAAAGGCCTCCAGATCATTCTTCTTCCCAGCCAATTGACTGGCCTTGTCATTCAGAGCAGCTTTGTCGTTTTTCAGTCGACTAACCTCCTTGTTGGCAATCTCAAGAGCAGCTTTCAGATTAGTATTTTCTTCTTCGAGCTTGATGACCGAAGCTAACTTCTCATCAGCAAGTTTGGTCTTCTCAGCTAGTTCAAGATCTTTCTTCTTCTGGGCCTCCTTCACCTTGCCTGTAAAGCATATGGAGGTCAGATTTTGAAACAGATGAAGGACAAAAGCAGTCGTCGAGGTCTCACCGAACATACCTTTGGTCTCCTCCTTCGCCTTCGTCAGATTCTCCTGGACCAGCTTCAGATCCAGCTCGAGCTGGATGTGCTTGTTCTCCAGCTCAGTATAACGAGCCGCAAGGTCGCATGATTTCTGCGAAGAACCAATCGACAAAATGTCAAAGATAATTCACTTCCGAGTGGATAAGAGAAAATCATGCGTTTCTAAGACTACAGCCGAATACAAACATTCGACCATAGTCTCGGGGACTACACCCAGTGGGTGCACTCAGCATGCCCCCACTAGTCCTATTAAGATAGAGTCGACCAGTCGACCGAAAAAAAAACAGGACGTATTCTCCATACTGTAATCGACTGCAAACAGTCGACCACAGTCTCGGGGACTACACCCAGTGGGTGCACTCAGCGTGCCCCCACCGGTTTGAGAAATCCTTTCGACCATGTCAACTGACGGAAGAACTTAACTTCTAAAGCCTATGGTCGACTGCCAGCAGTCGACCATAGCCTTGGGGACTACACCCAGCGGGTGCACTCAGCGTGCCCCCGCTAAACCGGAGTTTCAATCGACGCACCCAGTGGGTGATTGCTATGGATTCCGGAAAGAAAATCTTTTAGATAGCATATCCTAACAGAACAGGCGATTCGACTGACCTGAACATTGCTTTGAAGAGCAGAACTGGCGTCGTAGGCTGCCTGGCTTGCCTCCCGGATGGCCTTCACCTGCTCCATCATGACCCCCGCCTGGCGTATCGCTTCCTTTGCAACACTGGCTTGGTCCTCTGGGACGTAGTGCATCGTGAAGAGGGAAGGCTGTGCGGCACTCGACGAAGCGGGGTGAGCACTCGTCAGCGGCACCGCGAAGGACACGGTGTGCCGAGTGGTGTCTTCCTCCCCCGCGACCAGAGTCTCGGGTGCCGTCACATCCTGGGCCACCCTGCCGGCAGACGCTTTCCTGCTCCTCCTGTGCTTCAGTGGTTCCTTGTCATCGTCGTCGTCAGGAAGGGTGATAACGACATTGGATGAAGATGCAGAAAAGAATCAGAATTAGAGACCAAGAGTCAATCGACTAAAAAACGGAATTAAGAGAGTGATACCAGGTTTTGAGGTCGCGACATCCTCCATCTCATGATCGTCGGCCTTGGCAGAGGTGTCAGAAGTAGCAGCACCACAATTCCAAAGATCAGTCGGTTAACTCAAGTATCGATCAAAGATAAACTCGTATAAAGCAAGAAGAATCAAGCAGCATTTTTACCCTGATATGGTGGGGATTGACACCTTCATCTTCGGCAGGACCTTGGTCGGCTTCGACGGTGCCACCTTGGATTGCTTCGGAGCCTTTTCAGTCGGCACTGGAGAAGTGGTCCGAGGACGCTTGGTCGACTGCACGACAGTCGCCACCCCCTTGCCGCGTTCAGTCATCGGGTCATGGACAAGCTTCGACCGCCTTTCCGAGCGCGGTGGAGCGACCTCCTCCTCCTCTTCTTCTTCTTCCTCATCGTCATCATCATCATCGTCATCTCCAGCAGCATCCGAGTCCCACTCCTCCTGGCTTTCGCCCCCACTCGCTTCTCCCTCCTCAGTCGGAGTCTGCGCTCCATTGGGCATCGAGTACAGTTCGGTGAGGGCCTGTTAGACATCAAGACAAAGATCAATCGACCAATTTGTGGAGAAAACAGAAATAAGTATGGAAAGAATACAATTGGAGGTAGAGTGGGCATACCTTGTCTGGAATGCTGCAATGGTCGAGTGGAGGAATCCTCCTGGCTCCACGAGGGTTATCCTTGTTCCCAGTGACCGCGGCCATCCACCTTTCCAGCGTGGCATCGTCGACTGCTTCTGGATTGATCCGAGTCTCATCTTCGGTCCCGCAGTACAACCACATGCAATGGCTCCGGAACTGAAGAGGCTGGATACGCCGCCTAAGAAAAACCTCCAGGAGATCCATACTCGTCACTCCATCCCGAATCAACTGGACTACGCGCTCCATCAGCATCTTCACGTCAGCTTTCTCCTCCGGAATCACCTTCAGAGAGGAGGGTTTGTTGGCTCGGTCCATGGTAAACTGAGGGAGTCCACTCGACTGCCCCGGCGTCGACTCGTTCTGGCAATAGAACCAAGTCGATTGCCAGCCTCTGACCGACTCGGGGAGCGTCATGGCTGGGAAGGTGCTCTTGTCCCTCATATGGATCCCCAAACCTCCACACATCTGGATAACTTTGGTTTTGTCGTCGTCTGGACTCGCCTTCTTCACGGTCTGAGAGCGACACGTGAATATATGCTTGAACAGGCCCTAGTGCGGTCGGCAACCCAGAAAATTCTCACACATGGACACAAATGCGGCAAGGTAGGCGATAGAGTTCGGATTGAAGTGGTGGAGTTGCGCTCCAAAGAAGTTCAGGAAACCATGGAAGAAAATACTCGGCGGCAAAGAAAACCCGCGGTCGGCGTGGGTAGCCAGAAGGACACACTCACCCTCTTCCAGCTGGGGTTGCCACTCGTTCCCCGGGAGCCTTGCTGCTCCGTGGGGGATCAGACCGTCGTTGGCCATGTCGAGGAGATCCTTCTCCGTGATGGTCGACCGGATCCAATCTCCTTGGACCCAGCCGTTCGGCAGACGGGATCTGGACGACGACCCGCCCCGACTGGTGGTTCTCCCCTTCGCCTTCCCCGTCGCCGACGCCTTCTTCGCGCGTTCCAGCGCCGCCGCCTTCTCCTTCACCATGGCTACCGGCGAAGGGAACGAGGAGCGGTTGCGCGGGGGCAGGAGCGGGCGCGGTGGGCGGAGGCAGGGAGAGCAGAGAGAGAGAATGGAGAGGTACTGTTCAAAGTTCCTCACCGGGCGCCTTTATAAGATCACTTCCGAGTGGATGACAGGTGGGCCCGAGAGATCCAATCACATCCCGAAACAGTCGCGCGTACGCGATACGTGGCGAAAAAGGGGGCGTGAGAATCGAGGCGTCTATGCCCTATCCCATCCGAGCGCCGCGGTCCGGCCCGCTTCGCGCGCTTCCCCAAATTTCATATCCCGCAGAATCCGCGAACGGCAGATCGATCTGTCAGGCGCGAGATTTCTTGCGATCCGTCGCTCGGAAATTGTTAAGTTCAAAAGGTCACTCGACGTAAGAAAAGAATGGATCAAGTCGACTGAAGGAAAGTTGCTGATTATCAACGAAGAGATTATTGGTCCAAGACAACACATATCAGAACGCAAAAGCAAGTCGGAAAGAATATCAACTCCTTCCTCACTCAAGCCTCACTCCATTCGGGGGCTAATGATGGAGTCATGTACCTAGGGTAGGGTCATAGACCTGATCTAAATACCCTACCCAAGGACACCATTAGAAGAGACTACCTTCCAGTCGACCAAGGAGGACTTCACTCGACGGACTTGAAGGACTCGACCATGAAGACTCACTCGACCACCAGAAGGTCAAGAAGCACTATGTACCGCAACGGTCTGTAATTAAGTAGACTTTATGGTATTCAAGGCACTTTATGTGGGACGTTACCAGTAACGCCCAGACTTAATGTACTTTAAACCCCGCATTACTGAGGGCCGGAGGGGTCTGGCAGACACTATATAAGCCACCCCCCACCTCAGTGTAAAGGGTTCGCACCCCTGTAATTCATATACACATAATCCACTCGACCGCCTCCGGGCTCCGAGATGTAGGGCTATTACTTCCTCCGAGAAGGGCCTGAACTCGTACATCTCCTGTGTTTACAACTGCTCCATAGCTAGGACCTTGCCTCTCCATACCTACCCCCACTCTACTGTTAGACTTAGAACCACGACACCTGAGGCCCCAGTGGACGACAAAAGATGCCGAAGAACTGTACGATGACGGCTCCGAGAATGAAGCCTACCATGACAGCACCAGGGAGCTAAAAGGCGGATGTACGGAGTATGGACCCCTCATGAACAGAATAGCAAGTTGTGTTTATCTGTTTTCAACCGGCGGTTGGATGAAATCTACTTTAGTGAGTGTGACTCATTTATTGTTTTGCAGTCTTCGGAGCTGAACAAAAGCATTTTTGAAGGCTTGGATGCGCTAAGTTCTATCCCCGGGACTTGAGATAGTGTGGAGAAGTTGAGGGAAACGGTGAAGGTAACATCAAGCCTCCTACAATTACATTCTTTCTTAAGTTCATTTTCGTTTGTAACCATAAACTTGATCCTTATTATGTTCTTATTTCATTCTTATTGCAGAAGATCGTCAACAAATGTTGCAAGCCTGTGGGCCTGCTTGGGTGCGCTACCTCCTCTGCTGATGCTTATGCTCCTGCAGCCCCGATGCATAGCCTTGCTTCATCGAGCCAGGCCGCCTCATCGTCTAGGGTGGTTGAAGAGGACGAGGAGTGTATGAGGTTGAAGAAGGTGAAGATGAAGAGGAGGACGAAAAGCGAGAAGAAAAAGAACAAAAGGAAGAAGAGGAGCAGAGCGATGAGGAGGAGGAGTACGATGACGATGGCAGACCTCCACCAACTCAAACAACCCAGCTTGAGAAGAGGAATGTGCCGAAGAGGGATTAGGCAAGTCCATCCCCATTTTAGAGAACACGTCCTCCTCAGCGCAAGAAGAAGGCGGCTGAGACCCGTTCAAAGAATAACGAGGACTGTACCTCGAAGAGGGGAAGGAGCAAGTCAAGTTGTTGTCGTTGAACTAGTTAAAAAAATTATGTTGGCTTCGCGAAACTATTTGATATTTGTTTAACCATTTGCTATGTGAAACTATTTGCTATATGTGTTGATGTGTGCTATGTTTCTGAGTTGAACTATTATTCATATAGAGTTGTGATACATACTTATTGTTTTTTTAAGTCTATAAAATTGCTGTGGAAAAAATTTGAAAACAAAATACAAGTTGTGTGCAAAAAATGCACTATGATCAGAACCTACCGCCAAGGATTCAAGCGGTAGGGGGCCTCAATTGTATTGGAACCAAAAGTCGCTGAAATTTTTCGGTAGGGTTGCACACCCTACCGCCAGGGCCCTTGGCTTTGTGCATCCTACCGCCAAGGCCGCCGGCGGTAGGTCGTCTGCCACGTCAGCATCGGGACGTTAGCGAGACGACGACTACCGTTACTCTACCGCCAAAGTTTATGGCGGTGGGCTGGGCAACCCTACCGCCGAGCTCCCTGGCGGTAGGAAAAGGATCAAATGTCAAAAAAATCGAACCGTGGTCAGACCGCTTAAACTATCTGAAAGGGGTCAAAACACGAAATTTGGCCCCTCGGCGTTGAGTTGCGAACTGAATTTATGATCTGTTTGGCAGCTTGGCGCGATATGTTTGAGTTGACTTTGCTCAGCTGGCCTCCCACTGTACATCTGAGCCATGTATCTGAATCATGTTTGGGCCCCTCTGAAAGCAACAAGATAGAGCCTGCTGCCTAGAAAAGTCAAAGATACAACCCAGAAAGATCATGGCAGTCCACGAGGCAAAAATAGCAGTCATGGATGGTTGTCCCCAGGGTTTCTCGGGCCTCCGCTGTCGTCGCCATCTAAGAAATTTTGGCCCCCTCGCCTACAGCTGACATCTTGTCATTGAAAGGTGGGAGGAGCTCAAATCCATCATAATTTTGTGAGAATAAATATCTCTCGTTCTTTTAGCAGTGCCATGAGGTTAGAAAGTTTTCTGTCCTTGCAGATTTGATTATTCAGATCTGATGAGTTTATGTTGTTGTGTCAAGCTTATTTTGTTGATTTGATTTTTTTGTGGAGGTGAAACCTTTCAACACCATGGTGAAGATATAGTGATTCGACGGCCTCAATTCTGGGGGTCACCCCCCGGCCCAAGTATGTTCATCGATCAAGACTTCCCATCTTTTTAGATGGGCGACGCAGGGCGCTTTCAAAAACCATTATTGGTAATATTGTGCGTGTGAAAGAGTGACAACCAATCTAATTGCAGCGTCTTTATCAAAGTCGTTGTAGTATTTCTTCGAGCAGAGATTAATACCGCGAAAAAGGTGTTTACAAGAGATATCATTTTAATTCTTAGTCATAGGAGTTGCTTCGTATTTTCTTGGACCATAGGTCCAAATCAATGTACCTATATTTGTTATGAGTATCAATAAAGTTACACGTGTTTCTCAAAAAAGGGATGGCTTGCCCATTTCATTGTCCAAATCCAATCTCCACAAAAGGTACAGAGATCCTTCAGACTGTGTGCTGACTCTCACTTTGTCAAATTCAGGTCGCTGTAGACTATATAGCTACACCCGTTCTCACTCTCACTTTGTCAAAATCCAGGAGGCACTTGCGGCAGGCGTGTTTTGCCAGAGACCGACGCACCACTCGCCAACCGGGTCAAGTGTTTAGGTCGCTTTCTTGATCTGCTCGGCCAACCAAGGTCAGTGTCGCGGCTAGGAGGACGATGGGAGGAGGAAGGAGAGCTTCCGACGGAAGAAACTTATTATCGAGAGGCCACAGGGCAGATGAAGACATGCCCGTCGGCATTGTGAATCGACGCTTGTAATAAAGGCCACTGGCTCACGGCAGGGAGCCCGTCGCCTTCCTCGCTACCCCGGTTACTTCGGGACACGAACGCGACGGCGAAGGGGGTAATCACATCCACACAATCGACGCCGCTGCCGCGGGTGGCCCGTGATGCAGTAGTCGGTCGGTCGGTCGAGCCACACCGTGACCATGTCACGTTGGAACGCGCCGCCCGGCGGCAACGGCGCCGCCCCGATGCCAGACGGGACGGGCCACCTGGTCGGTTTTCGTTGTAAATGCGCGATGTGGCAGTGGCACCGCGGAGGTCGACGCAGTCGGCGGCTTGACGTCCTCCGTTGATTTCTCTCTACGTACGTACATAGGCACGGAGGACGGCAGCAAAGCAGTTACTACTCTGCTGATCTGCTACTGCTTTGACGTTTCTCTCCTCGGATCGTACATCTGGCGAGGCCTGACTGAGGGCACACACGTACTTGCGCGCAGCGATGTACGAGCCGATCCAAGGCAGCGTACTCCGCCGTGCCCGTGCGGCACATGCAGGATGCTACTCCCTCCGTCCTGAATATTTGTCTTTCTAGAGATTTTAACAAGTGACTAAATACGGAGCAAAATGAGTGAATCTACACTCTAATATATCTATATACATCCGTATATGAAGTCCATTTGAAATCTTTAAAAAGACAAATATTTAGGAGCGTACGTACGTACGCCGCATGCATGTATACCCTTCAAAACTTTCACGCGCGAGAACAGGGCAATGCCACTCACGAATGCACGCTTAATTGGATCTGCGTGCACGCTCGTGCCAGTGCACTGTGTCTGTGTGTAGTAAGACCGTGAGGCGGTGAGGGGACGTAGTCTGTATGCCGAGCTTCATTTCGCGCGTAATATCGGCCTAGCCAGGACCACAGACACGAGCGGAGCAACGGTGTAACTCCCGTCGCACGGCGCCACGCGACGCTGCACGGTGCAGGCGCCGACACGCACGGGTAGCTCTAATAACTGCGTAGCAGCTAAACAGTATGCATGGAGAGTATACGGAGTATGAGTAACGTAGCAGTGGTAGCTGACATCGATCCACGGGACAAGCTTAATGAAGGCTTTTAAGGAAGGAAGGAAGGAATCCAAGCCAGCCCGCACGGCCACAGATACGTCGTACTACTCATACGGCTACGGCATGCATGCATGTATACATGTGTATATATGGGCATGTGCTTACGCAGTACACGGGAGATACCACGTAACAGAGATCTTTTTTTAGTAAGATAACCAGTAGTGCAAGATCTTACGGATACGTATGCGCTCCGGTTACAGACATAAATCACTTGTAACCATCATAGTAGATAGGAAAATCACGTACACAAGCGAGTGTATTTTGTACCGGTGCCTGCAAGTGGGGAAGAGCTAGCCGCCTCGACCTGGCCTTCTGCAGTGAACAACCGACGAAAACTCAAGCCATAGGCATTCAGTTCTGCGAGACGTACGTGCCGTGCGTAGTAAATAGTGGTCGCTTAAGTGCACGCGCCGGCCTTCACCTTTCATCATTTACAAGTCCGTGCAGCTGCCGGCCTCCGAGTTATCACTCGGGCCAACTCCACCGCGCGACCCCAAACGGACGTCCCGTTTTGTCCGGATTCTATCCGTTTGGGTAGGGATTTGGGGTCATGTCCGGGCCTGTCCTGGGATGCGGTGGCCGTGCGCCCAGCGCGCGGCCGCGTCCATTTGCCCCATCATGTCCGCGTATATTTCTTTGTAAGTCCTTAACTTTATTTCATCATTCATTTTTGGTACATGAAAAATACATCATCATATTTTGACTAGTAAAGCAAGCCCAAAAAAAACAAGAACCACAAGAATACATTTCAGAAGATACCCAACTTCCATAACTGCTCCCTTGAGTTGGGTTAGGGCCTTCTCGATGCACTCATTGTTGATCTGTGGAGGAGGCACGACGTTGCACCCTCCTTTCTTCTTCAAGCCAGAAGTCGACGTTGCTTCCTCACACGAAGTATCGTGCCTTGTTGCTTCTTCGCACGTAGTATCGTGCCTAGCCTCTAATCTAGCAACAAGTGCACTTGTCTCATCTAAAGCCTCTAGGCTAGCTAAAAGTGCACGAACATGCACTACATTTCGCTCTATCAACATACCGATGTACTCTTCTTCCCAATACCAAAACTTGCATCCGTTCTACACAATAAAACTTAAAATTAGCACCACTAGTCTAATCCAAGAGCACAAACCGAAGCTAAAAAGAGCACATACCCCATCGTTTAAGCACTTGATGAACACCCATCCGGGATGCTTCGGCGTTGTAGACACGCGGCGCACGACCACCCTTGGGCAGTGGTCGCACTTGATGAGGGGCAACGGTGCGCCGATGAGCTTTTGGGCAAGCACCGAGCCCGGCCGGCCGCCATTAGCGTATCTGCCGGCGGACCACCGACGGTGCAGATCCGAGCGGCTAGAGGACGAGCCACTGCTTGCATGTGGCCTTGCGGCCCTGCCAGGGCCTTCCGGCAAGGTGCCCGGCCAGTCCATGGCGCGACCCGGCCTCCCACAGCCGGGCGAGCTCAAGACCGACTGGATCTGCCCCAAATCCGGCCGGCGGGTGCGCAAACAAGGTGGCCGTGCTTGGGTAGCTCGGCGGCGACGAGAGGAAGGGGCTGGGCAAGCGCGCGTCCGAGTTGCACGGCTGCAATGGCAGCGGGCGGGTGGCGGCGGCGAGGGGAAGAGAGGAGAAGAGTGGGGAAGAGTGGAGTGGATGCGGCCGGAGGGAGGGAGGGGGGCGGATAGAAAAAGGTCCGTCCTATGCCACCGACGGGCGGGCCAGGGGAGGACAAGCGCAGACGACCCGCGCGTCCGCGTGGTGTCCGTTTCACCCAAAAAGCGGCGCAAACTTGGGCCGCGGATGGGTCGAAAGCGGACACAAAGCGGACAAAAGTCCATTTGCGCCCGCGCGCTGGGCCGTCTCGTTTGTCCCTTTTACCCCAAACGGACGGGGGCGGACAGGATAGGGTCGCGCGGGGGAGTTGGCCTCATCAGTTATCCTCCATACTACGACAGTCCTCGGCCCTTTACCACAGCATCACTGCTCGCGTTCCCCTTTGCAGCACCATTGCCGTGCACTGCAACACCACACCACCATCCCCACCACCCCGGCCAACAGTAAGGGCTCGTTTGGTAAGTCGAGATCCACCCGGGATCCCCTTAATTTCCCTGGGTAGAAAATCCCGATCTCAGCACACCAGAAGAATTTTCCCCATCTCTCCACCTATCCCCGATGGGATTTGCTTCCCTGGGAAATATTCCCCGGCCTACCAAATGAGCCCTAAAGGAGGCATGGCGGCCATGCATTTCCAAAGCTCGATCTGCACAGGAGTACGTATTTTTTGCCCCATGCCCCGGAACAGGGCGCAGATTATACTACACTATAGGGGACGGTTATTTTCAACGGTGCATCGCAAGGATCAAAAGCTTCAGTTCCCGAGAAGTCACTCCTTGACACGCCAAGTTTAGCTTGCTCAACAAGGTTGGCGAGCAACGACGTTCATGTCGGGCGGTCGTTTCGTTCGAGCTAGGGACCGGACCGTGCCCCATCCTTGCCGCCCTGTTGACTGCACTGCACGTACTACGTGGAATCCCTAATTAACAAGGCCTACCATACGTTCCTGTCAAAAAACAAAACAAAAACCCATCGAGATCAGCAGGAAAAAAACGAGGTTCAGAGAAACAACAAAAGGCGGAGTCATTGTGTCTGCCTCACTGTCATGTACTCCTCCCTACATCCTTTCCTTAATTATCGGGCTAATCTTGACACCACGGTCGCCACTACACGATAGACCACACTGTCAATGTCACCCCCATGAAGTGCCATGGATTATATTATATGAAAGGAAGGAATCGAGTCGTAAAAGAAGTGCGTTTGTGCAATGAACACTAGAAAATCTAGAATGTGGTCATTGTCGTGTCCAGGAATCGGATGCAGTCAGTTTCGTCATAAACATGCTTGCACGACTTGAGGGGGTGACATGATCGTGCTGTTTTTCTAAGCAAAGTGAGGATCCCCCTTCCCCCGCGTCGTCCGCTCCGGGCGACTCGGGGGCGAAACCCTAGCCGCCCCCAGGTTTCCGCCACCTCCCCTCCTCCTTCCCCGCCGCCGCCGGCAGTCGCCCTCGCGGTAGTAGGCGGCGGCGGGGCTTCCCCGCGCACCCGCCTCGGCGTGGAGGCGCCCCCACCCCGCATCAGACGCCGTCGCCCGCCTCCTCAACTCCTGGTGGCCGCCGAACTGCCAGATCAGGCCGGATCGGCCCTGGATCGGGGCTGGCTCCTCTCTGGCGGCTGGTGGGCCGGGGATCGCCGGATCCGCCCGGCTTGGGTACTCGCGGCGTGGTCTCCCTGATGGCGGCAGTGTGGGTCGTTCTCCTTATCTTGATGGGATGTGCGCGGTGGGTGGATGCTGGGGTGGCGGCCTCGGACGGCGTGGCCTCTCGACGGGCGACGGCCGTGGGAGCTGGTGGTCAGCGACTTCGGCTGTGCGGGTGGCGAGGTCTCGGTGGACGTCTACTACGGTGGGTCGGGGTGCCCCGTCACCCGGCGTGCCTGCTACGATGAAGTATGACGCCTTCTCCGGCTGCGGGCGCTCCCCTGGCCAGGTCTTTGGCCGGGTGGTTGGGACGGGGGCGGGATCGGGGGAAACCCTTGGCCGTCGGCGGAGGCCACGACAATGGCGTCGCCTTGTGGGCGTCGGTTCCCTTCTTGGAGGCCTTGTCGAGGTCCTATCCCGTCTCTCACTGTGCTCTTTATTTGGGCGAAAGCTCAAGTTCCCCTTGCGGGCGACGGCGTCGTCCCTTCGTCGCGCTCCTTCTTGAAGGCGTCGCCTGGGGTCCCCGGAAGCACGGTGGGCGCTTCGTGGTGTGTGTGAGGTGTTTGGCGGCGGCAATGTGTGCGGCAATTTATCTATTCTACCGCTGATCTTCATCCTGTGGTAGCGCTCCATTTGCTTGGTGATGTTCTACCGTAGGTGGTGGTTGCCATTTGGCGTCATGGTGGCGTTGATGGCGGAGGGCCTGCCAAGGATGGCACCTCAATCTGCTTGGAGATGGACCAGTGGAAGATGGTGGAGACGACACATGTGAGTGCGTCAGACCGGTTTATGCCCCAGACCCGGTATGTGGCTAGGCTGGGGATTCCGGCTTTCGATGTTAGGTTTAGGTGAGTGGCCTGGGTAGGGGCCCAGCTAGCACCCCTTCATCATATGGATAGGAGTAGCGGCATATGTTGCCTAGTTGGTGGATTCAGGCTTATTGTTGTAACACTTTGTAAGGTCCGAGTTACTACTTTTGTTTCTAAAACCAGGACGGAGGTAGTAAGATGTTTTGACAGTTTAAATTTAAGAACAGATGGAGTAACTGATGAAGTCATGTACCTAGGGTAGGGTCACAGACCTGTCCTAAGTACCCTTCCCAAGGACATCCTCAGAAGAAACTGCATTCCAGTCGACCAAGAGGGACTTCACTCGACGGACTCGAAGGACTCGACCATGAAGACTCACTCGACCACCAGGAGATCAAGAGCCACTCTGCATCCAAACGGTCTGTAATTAAGTAGTCTTTATGGCATTTAGGACACTTTATGTAAGGCGTTACCAGTAATGCCTAGCCTTAATGTACTTTAAACCCTGCATAACTGAGGACCGGAGGGGTCTGGCAGACACTATATAAGCCACCCTCCTCCTCAGGGTAAAGGGTTCGCACCCTTGTAATCCATACACACATAATCCACTCGACCGCCTCCGGGCTCCGAGACGTAGGGCTGTTACTTCCTCCGAGAAGGGCCTGAACTCGTACATCCCTTGTGTTTACAACTGCTCCATAGCTAGGATCTTGCCTCTCCATACCTACCTCCTATTCTACTGTCAGACTTAGAACCACGACAGTTGGCGCCCACCGTGGGGCAGGTGTCTTAGCGATTACTGGAGAAGTTGCAATTGTTCAGATTGTCTTCATCATGGTTTCTGGTGGAGTTTTGGTCGAGAGCCGCAAGATCCGTCTCGGCGCGCTCACCTTCATCGCCGACGACTCCGCTTGGCTCCAGGAGGCTCCACTCGACATCGACGCGCTCCCCGTCCACGGGGCGACGCATTTTCGGGCATGTGTCCGCGGCGTTCTGCTGCGGCAGCCGTCGACTCCTTATCGGTCGACTCCCCTATCGTCTTCCCTCCCAGTCTCCCGCCAGCGCAAGCGCTCTGGTCGGTCGAGGCTCCAGCAGTGGGTAAGGCACGCGGTGGCCCGCCAGTCGGCCATCACCCAAGTCGCGGCAATCGAGCCCGACGAATCTCTCTACGGCCTGTTCGATCTGTCGACTGACTCCATAGAGACCGCATCCGAGTGCGACAGCAGCGATCCAGCGGCGGAGGTCTTGATGGTCAACGGGCCTTGTAGCCCTCCCGGCTTCCCCGGCGGCGATGGGGTGGACGGTGGAGGCGACTCCGCTCAAGTCCATGAGGAATATCAGCCCGAGCCACTTAACTCCCTGCAAAGGGAAGAACTTCGCCGCAGGAACATGGATGCCCTGCATACTCCCATCGCAGGAGAAACCCCCGAGGCTCGTGCCTTGGAGGAGGCGCGTTTGGCCAACTTGGCTAAACGCACTCGTCTGGAGAATCTCCAGCGAGCACTCGACGAGCGCGCGCGGCAACGAGTACCCGACTCCAGTCGACGTCAACTCTTCCCGCAGCCGACTCAGGTATATCGAACCCCGATTCAGAACTTAGCAGCTGCAACCCGTATAGCAGAGTCGATTCAGCCCTCTCAGTCGGAGGCTGGCAGAGGCTTGATGCAGATTAGAGATTTGCTCCGGGCAGCAGGAGATCAAAATTCAGCCGTGTCACAGTCACGCAACAGGATTCACAGCCGATCCGTTGCTGCGAATACGGTTCAGTCGGCTCACAGCCCTAGATCACCTCCGCGGCGTGAAGGACGCGAGAATCGCCGGGACCAATATGGTGACCGATACGATCATGATGATAGGCGTCGAGTGCCCAGCTGGATTCGAGGGAACTTGCAAGCGACCAGCTGGATTGACAGAGCTGCAAGTTTGTGTGCAGAAGTCGAATGAGACCTTAAGAGAGTATATTCAGAGATGGATCACTTTGCATCATACCGTGGAGAACGTGTCTGATCATCAGGCAGTCTGCGCCTTCAAGGATGGTGTTAAGAACAGAGAATTAAGTTTGAAGTTTGGTTGGACCGGAGATATGACCCTGAGTCGGATGATGGAAATTGCTACCAAGTACGCCAACGGCGAAGAGGAGGACTGACTCCGGAGCGGCAAGTACAAGCCGAGTCAGTCGGAGAAAGGAAACTCCAGTCGGAAGCAGAAACGGAAAGCCGAACCAGCGGCTCCTGGAGAGGCTCTGGCCGTGACTCAGGGCAAGTTCAAAGGAAAACCCAAAGGATCCTGGAACCCCAAGAAGGTGAAGGATAAGGAAGGAAATGACGTGATGGATCTGCCGTGTCACATCCACACGAAGAAAGATGAAGAGGGTAATTTCATTTACCCGAAGCATACCACTCGGCAGTGCAGGCTCCTGATCCAGCAGTTCCAAGGTAAACAACCCAAGGACAAGGAAAAGGAGTCGGACAAAGCCAAAGACAAGGAGGACAGTGAGGGAGGATATCCTCATGTTAACTCCACTCTGATGATCTTTGCGGATGTGGAAAGCAAGAGCCGACTGAAGGTTATTAACCGTGAGGTGAACATGGTCGCCCCGGCGACGCCAAGTTATCTGAGATGGTAACAAACTCCCATTACATTCGACCAGTCCAATCACCCGACTCATATAGCCACCCCTGGGAGGCAAGCTTTGGTGGTCGACCCGGTCGTCGAAGGCACTCGACTGACGAAGGTGCTAATGGATGGTGGTAGTGGACTGAATTTGTTGTATGCGGACACGCTGAAAGGAATGGGCATTCCGATGTCCCGACTGAGCACCAGCAACATGAGTTTTCATGGAGTTATACCTGGAAAGAAGGCTGAGTCACTCGGTCAGATAGCTCTAGACGTGGTGTTCGGTGACTCGAAGCATTTCCGCAAAGAGAAGCTGACATTTGAAGTTGTAGACTTTCAGAGCGCTTACCACGCTATTTTGGGGAGACCAGCTTACGCACGATTCATGGCTCGACCATGTTACGTGTACCTCAAGCTGAAGATGCCCGGCCCCAAAGGCGTGATCATTATCACTGGTGATCGGAAAAAAGCAGAAGAGTGTTTCCTGAAAGGCTCGAAAATTGCCGACTCCCAGGTGACAACAGTCGAGTTTGAAGGGTATAAGAAAAATGCAGACCCGAGTGATTTGTTGCGGGCAAAGAAGCCTGCTACCGAATCAGCGTTTCAGTCGTCCGGTGAGACAAAGCCCGTTCACATTCACCCGACCAATCCCAATGCAGCTCCGACCCATATCTCCACAACACTCGACCCTAAATAGGAAGAAGCGCTCATCCAGTTCCTCCGTGAGAACTGGGACATCTTTGCATGGAAGCCACCTGACATGCCGGGTGTTCCCAGGGGACTGGCTGAGCATCGCCTTAGAGTCGATTCAACAGCAAAACCAGTCAAAGAGCATCTTCGACGGTCCGCCGTCCATAAGAGAAAGGCCATTGGCGAGGAAGTGGCTCGACTGTTAGCAGCAGAGTTTATCGAAGAGATATATCACTCCGAGTGGCTCGCCAATGTTGTAATGGTTCCCAAGAAGGACAAGTCACTCCGCATGTGCATTGATTTCAAGCACATCAATCGGGCCTGCCCGAAAGATCATTTTCCTCTCCCGCGGATCGATCAAATTGTCGACTCGACTGCGGGATGTGAGAGATTATCTTTTTTAGACGCCTATTCCGGGTACCATCAGATCCGTCTGTACGGACCCGATGAGATCAAAACAGCTTTCATCACTCCATTCGGGTGCTTCTGCTATGTCACCATGCCATTCGGCCTCAAGAATGCCGGAGCCACGTTCATGCGAATGATTCAGAAGTGTCTACTCACTCAAATCAGTCGGAATGTGGAGGCGTACATGCATGATATCGTGGTCAAGTCGCGAAAGGGTTCCGACCTGCTGACTGACCTTGCTGAAACATTTGCCAACCTCAGGAGGTATGATATCAAGCTCAATCCATTAAAGTGCACATTCGGAGTTCCTGGTGGCAAGTTACTCGGTTTTCTCGTTTCCGAACGAGGAATCGACGCTAACCCAAAAAAAATCAGCACTATACTCCGAATGAAACGCCCCGTGCGGGTGCACGATGTCCAGAAACTTACTGGATGCTTGGCCGCATTAAGTCGATTCATCTCACGACTCGTTGAAAAGGCATTGCCTCTTTACCGACTGATGAAGAAGGCAGACAAGTTCGAGTGGACTCTAGAAGCTGATGCAGCGTTTGCCGAGCTAAAAGCTCTGCTCTCCACCCAGCCGGTGCTTGCTGCTCCAATCAGCAAAGAGCCTCTCTTGCTTTATATTGCAGCCACAGGACAAGTCGTCAGTACTGTACTTATGGTCGAGCGGGAAGAAGAAGGGAAAGCCTTCAAAGTTCAGCGCCCGGTGTATTATCTATCTGAAGTTTTGACTCCATCCAAGCAGAGATACCCTCATTATCAGAAGCTTGTGTATGGGATATACATGACCACGAAGAAGGTTGCTCACTATTTCTCTGATCATTCCATCACAGTCGTCAGTGATGCTCCACTTTCAGAGATTTTTCACAACAGAGATGCAACTGGTCGAGTGGCGAAATGGGCGATTGAACTTCTTCCCCTTGATATCAAGTTTGAGGCAAAGAAAGCCATTAAATCGCAGGCAATAGCAGATTTCCTCGCCGAGTGGATTGAACAGCAGCAGCCGACTGAAGTTCACTCGGAGCATTGGACCATGTTCTTTGATGGCTCTAAGATGCTGAATGGTTCCGGTGCTGGGGTTGTCCTGGTTTCCCCCAGAGGAGATAAGCTCAGATATGTGCTCCAGATTCACTTTGATTCCTCCAACAATGAGGCAGAGTATGAGGCCCTCTTGTATGGGTTGCGCATGGCCATTTCACTTGGCGTCCGACGCCTTATGGTTTATGGCGACTCAGATTTGGTGGTCAACCAAGTGATGAAGGAGTTCCATCATATACCCCGATTGAAAAATCAAGCGGCTGATGATTTAGCAAAGATAGGTTCCAAGAGAGAAGCCATTCCCAGTGATGTATTCTTGGAGCATATCCATACTCCGTCAGTCAAAGAAGATCCTTTTACTGAAGAAGCTCTGCAGCCCAAGAGTGCCATAGATCCGACTGAGGTTGAGGTCCCAGCAGTGGTCGACTTGGTCATGGAGGTTTTAGTGATCACTCCCGACTGGACAGTTCCATACATCGCGTATATCCCGAGAAAAGAGCTCCCGGAGGACGAGGAAGAGGCTCGACAGATCGTCCGTCGATCCAAGGCCTTTACTGTGATCAAAGGACAGTTGTACAGAGAGAGCACGACTGGAGTTGGTCAAAAATGCATAACACCAGAAGAAGGTCGAATAATCCTTGATGACATTCACTCGGGGACCTGTGGCCATCATGCGTCCTCTCGGATCATTGTGGCCAAAGCATACCGAGCCAGATTTTATTGGCCAAGGGCGAATGAAATGGCGAAGGAAATAGTCGACAAGTGCGAGGGATGCTAATTTTACTCCAACATGTCACACAAGCCTGCATCAGCTCTGAAGACTATTCCACTCGTCTGGCCCTTCGCAGTATGGGGTTTGGATATGGTTGGTCCCTTGAGAACAGGACGAAGCGGTTTCACACATGTACTGGTAGCAGTTGACAAGTTCACCAAGTGGATTGAGGCTAAACCCATCAAGAACCTCGACGCCGGTACTGATGTCAGCTTCATCAGAGAACTAATTTTCAGATATGGAGTCCCGCACAGCATCATCACTGACAATGGATCAAACTTCGATTCGGAAGAATTCAAGGCATTCTGCGCATCTCAGGGCACTCGAGTCGACTATGCTTCGGTCGCTCACCCCCAGTCGAATGGACAAGCGGAGCGAGCCAATGGCTTGATCCTCAAAGGGTTGAAACCCCGGCTGATGCGTGACCTCAAGCATGCGGCTGGGGCATGGGTCGACGAACTTCCCTCGGTGCTGTGGGGTCTAAGGACCACGCCTAATCGGTCGACCGGAAGAACTCCATTCTTCTTGGTCTATGGAGCTGAAGCAGTGTTACCGAGTGATCTGCTCCACAATGCTCCTCGAGTCGAGCTCTACACCGAAGCTGAAGCAGAACAAGCACGGCAGGATGCAGTCGACCTTCTAGAGGAAGAAAGGGAGATGGCTCTGATCCGATCGACCATCTACCAATAGGACTTGCATCGCTTCCACGCCAAAAACGTGAAGAGTCGAGCCTTCCAGGAAGGAGATTTAGTTCTCCGAGTGGATCAGCAGAAACCACACAAGTTTGCTCCTTCTTGGGAAGGACCCTTCATCGTCATCAAGGTTCTCCACAACGGAGCGTACCGCCTCTACAATGTTGAGCACAACATTGACGAGCCCCGAGCTTGGAATGCGGATCTACTCCGCCCCTTTTATACTTAAGTATTCACTCGGATGAGTTGTAATAAAAGTACTCTTGTAGTTCATATTTTGCAAGATAATAGTGTCATAATTTCCCCAATAATTTTTGTCACTTTTATTTGTTCAATAAAATTTCCCCTCAGTGGGTGGCTTAGCTGCGAATCCGTTTCGCCTAAGTTTGTAAAAAAAAATCCTTACCGAGTGGCGAGCCAGCCTCTCACTCGGGGGCTTAGCTGCGGATCCGTTTCGCCTAAGTTTCAATAAAAATCCTTACCGAGTGGCGAGCCAGCCTCTCACTCAGGGGCTTAGCTGCGGATCCGTTTCGCCTAAGTTTCAATAAAATCCTCACCGAGTGGCGAGCCAGCCTCTCACTCGGGGGCTTAGCTGCGGATCCATTTCGCCCAAGTTTCAATAAAATCCTACCGAGTGGTGAGCCAGCCTCTCACTCGGGGGCTTAGTTGCGGATCCGTTTCGCCTAAGTTTCAATAAAATCCTACCGAGTGGTGAGCCAGCCTCCCACTCGGGGGCTTAGCTGCAGTCCAAGTACTCGCCTAAGTTTCAATAAAATCCTACCGAGTGGTGAGCCAGACTCTCACTCGGAGGCTTAGCTGCAGTCCAAGTACTCGCCTAAGTTTCAATAAAATCCTACCGAGTGGTGAGCCAGCTTCCCACTCGGGGGCTTAGCTGCAGTCCAAGTACTCGCCTAAGTTTCAATAAAATCCTACCGAGTGGTGAGCCAGCCTCCCACTCGGAGGCTTAGCTGCAGTCTAAGTACTCGCCTAAGTTCAAGTACAACATGCGGTCGCAAGGAGGACGAGGTGCAGGTCGTCTGCGACCCTCTCCTCTGAGCTACGCCACAAGTACAACGTGCGGTCGCAAGGAGGACGAGGTGCAGGTTGACTGCGACCCTCTCCTCCGAGCTACGCCACAAGTACAACGTGCGGTCGCAATGAGGATGAGGTGCAGGTCGACTGCGACGCCCTCCTCTGAGCTACGCCACAAGTACAACCTGAAAATCCTACTGAGTGGAGAGCAGACCTCCCACTAGGGGGCTTAGCTGCGGCCCGGTGCTCGCCTAAGTTCTGAAAATCCTACCGAGTGGAGAGCAGACCTCCCACTCGGGGGCTTAGCTGCAGCCCAGTGCTCGCCTAAGTTCTGAAAATCCTACCGAGTGGAGAGCAGACCTCCCACTCGGGGGCTTAGATGCAGCCCAGTGCTCGCCTAAGTTCTGAAAATCCTACCGAGTGGAGAGCAGACCTCCCACTAGGGGGCTTAGCTGCGGCCCGGTGCTCGCCTAAGTTCTGAAAATCCTACCGAGTGGAGAGCAGACCTCCCACTCGGGGGCTTAGCTGCAGCCCAGTGCTCGCCTAAGTTCTGAAAATCCTACCGAGTGGAGAGCAGACCTCCCACTCGGGGGCTTAGATGCAGCCCAGTGCTCGCCTAAGTTCTGAAAATCCTACCGAGTGGAGAGCGGACCTCCCACTCGGGGGCTTAGCTGCAGCCCAGTGCTCGCCTAAGTTCTGAAAATCCTACCGAGTGGAGAGCAGACCTCCCACTCGGGGGCTTAGCCGCAGTCCAGTGCTCGCCTAAGTTTAGAAATCCTACCGAGTGGAGAGCAAACCTCCCACTCGGGGGCTTAGCTGCAGCCCAGTGCTCGCCTAAGTTTAGAAATCCTACCGAGTGGAGAGCAAACCTCCCACTCGGAGGCTTAGCTGCAGCCCAGTGCTCGCCTAAGTTCAAAAATCCTACTGAGTGGAGAGCAAACCTCCCACTCGGAGGCTTAGCTGCAGCTCAGTGCTCGCCTAAGTTCGAAAATCCTGCCGAGTGGAGAGCAAACCTCATACTCGGAGGCTTAGCTGCAGCCCAGTGCCTGCCTAAGTGAATTGGGGAACAAGTCGATTGCAATAAGCATCTCGCTTTAACCTGCAAAAGACATCTCAAACCAAATACGAGCATATTCAAACGTCGAATCCAAGTTCGGATAGATACCTAACAGAACCAGAAGTGCTCAGGCGCTAGGCCTGTTAAGGTTTGCCGGTTACAAAATCACTCGGCATACCGAGGCAAATTTAAAGTGTCGAGCTCAAGAAGTTTTTTACCCCTCCTGTGGAGGGCTGGAAGGTGCAACAAACTCGTCGAGGTCAATTCCATTAGCAATCCGAGTGGCAGCAGCGATGAAGGTCTCCATGAAGGAACGGAAATCGTGCTTCTTGGTGTTAGCCAACCGAAGAGCCGCCAACTTGTCTTCTCGTGCATCCTTGCAATGGACTCGGGCCAGAGATAGAGCAACATCTGCGCCACACCTGGCAGAGGATTTCTTCCACTCCTGCACTCGACTTGGGACTGTGTTCAGTCGAGTCATCAGAGACTCGAGGTCATTTTGTAGCGTCTCCCTGGGCCAGAGCGTAGCGTCGATGCGGGAAGTGGCGACCTTCAGCCTTGCGAGATAATCAACGACAGCAGCAACACGAGATTCGAGCCGGAGCACGTTCATGGCGACTTCATCATTCACCGGAGAGTTGATGGGGTCCAGGTTAGGCTCCAGTCGACCAGTCTCCTCTTCAAAGTTTTGGCAAAATTCTGCAAGCACAACCACCGAGTCAAGACAACAGGCGAATGGAAAGATCACAGTTGAAATACCTGTTTGGTGCAAAAGATTACCTTCGAGCATGAGGAACAGCTTCTTGGCGAGTCCGCCCAGATAAGCCTCCAGATCGTTCTTCTTCCCCACCAACTCACTAGCCTTGTCACTCAGAGCAATCTTATCACTTTTCAGTCGACTGACCTCTTTGTTGGCGGCATCAAGGGCAGCTTTCAGATTGGTGTTTTCTTCTTCAAGCTTGGTGACTGAAGCCAACTTCTCGTCTGCTAGCTTGGCCTTCTCTAAAGCTGTTTTCTGCATCGCAGCCAACTCAAGGTCTTTCTTCTTCTGGGCCTCCTTCACTTTGCCTGCAAAGTTACAGCAAGGTCAGACTTTGAAACAAATGAAGGGCAAAGGCAGTCGTCGAAGCCTCACCAAACATACCTTTGGCTTCCTCCTTTGCCTTCAATAAATTCTCCAGGGTCAGCTTCAGATCAAGCTCGAGCTGGATGTGTTTGTTCTCCATCTCAGTGTAACGAGCCGCGAGGTTGCAAGATTTCTTCGAAGAACCAATTGATAAAATGTCAAAGACAATTCAATTCCGAGTGACTAAGGAAAAATCATACGTTTCTAAGACTACGGTCGAATACAAATATTCGACCATAGTCTCGGGGACCACACCCAGTGGGTGCACTCAGCGTGCCCCCACTAGTTCTATCAAGTCAAGAGTCGACCAGTCGACCAATGACGAAAAAAAACAGGAGATGCTCTTCAGACTGTAGTCCACCGCCAGTAGTCGACCACAATCTCGGGGACTACACCCAGTGGGTGCACTCAGCGTGCCCCCACCGGTTTGGGAATTCCATTCGACCTAGTCGAGTGAAGGAAAAACTTAACTTATAAAGCCTATGGTCGACTGCCAGCAGTCCACCATAGCCTCGGAGACTACACCCAGTGGGTGCACTCAGCGTGCCCCCACTAACCCGGAATTCCAATCGACACACCCAGTGGGTGTAGGACAATTACTACGGATTTCAAAAAGAAGAATTTTCAGATATCATATCCTAACAGAACAAGCGATGACCGACTGACCTGAACGTTACTTTGAAGAGCGGAACTGGCATCATAGGCTGCCTGGCTGGCTTCTCGGATGGCCTTCACTTGCTCCATCATGACTCCCGCCTGGCGTATCGCTTCTTTCGCAGCACTGGCTTGATCCTCTGGGACGTAGTGGGTCGAGAAGAGTGAAGGCTGTGCAGCACTCGACGATGTGGGGTGAGCACTAGTCAACGGCACCGCGAAAGATACGGTGGGCCGAGTGATGTTCTCTCCCTCCGTGACCAAAGTCTCGGGCGCGGGCACGTTCTGAGTCGCCTTGCCAGCAGACGTTTTCCTGCTCCTCCTCTGCTTCAGTGGTTCCTCATCGTCGTCGTCAGGAAGGGTAATAACGACATTAGACGGAGCTACAGAAAAGAATCAAAAATTAGAGACAAAAAGTCAATCGACTGAAGACAGAATGGTGAAAGTCGTACCAGGTTTTGAAGTGGCAGCGTCTTCCATCTCATGATCGTCAGTCCTGGCAGAGGTATCAGAAGTAGCAGCGCTGCGGTTCCAGAAGACAGTCGGATGATTCATAAGTCGACCAAGAATAAGTTCATGGGGAGCAGAAAACTCAAGTAGCATCATTACCCTGAGATAGTGGGGATCGCCACCTTCATCTTCGGCAAGACCTTGGCCGGCTTCGACGGTGCCACCTTGGATTGCTTCGGAGCTTTCTCGGTCGGCGCCGAAGAAGTGGTTCGAGGGCGCTTGGTCGACTGAACGGCAGTTGCGACCCCCTTACCACGCTCGGTTGCAGGGTCATGGGCGAGCTTCGAGCGTCTTTCCGAGCGAGGCGGTACAACTTCCTCCTCCTCCTCCTCTTCTTCCTCCCCGTCAGAGTCGTCATCTTCATCATCATCAGCAGCGTCCGAATCCCAGTCCTCTTGGCTTTCGCCCCCACTTCCTTCCTCCTCTTCAGTCGGCGTCTGTGCTCCATTGGGCATCGAGTATAGTTCGGTGGTGGCCTGACAAACAGCGAAACAAAGATCAATCGACCAATTTGCAGCAAAAGCAGAATAAATATAGCAAGGTTACAGTTGGAGATAAAGTGGGCATACCGTGTCTGGAGTGTAAGAATGGTCGAGTGGCGGAATCCTCCTGGCTCCTCGAGGGTTGTCTTTATTCCCTGTGATCGCGGCCATCCACCTCTCCAGTGTGGTGTCGTCGACTGCTTCTGGGTGGACCCGAGTTTCATCCTCGGTTCCACAGTACAGCCACATACAATGGCCTCGGTACTGAAGTGGTTGGATGCGCCGCCTAAGGAAGACCTCCAGAAGGTCCATACCTGTCACTCCTTCCCGAACTAGCTGGACTACACGCTCCATCAACATCTTCACTTGGGCTTTCTCCTCGGGGAGCACCTTCAGAGAAGAGGGCTTGTTCACTCAGTCCATGGAAAATGGAGGTAGACCAGTCGACTGCCCCGGCGTCGACTTGTCTTGGCAGTAGAACCAAGTCGACTGCCACCCTCTGACCGACTCAGGAAGAGTCATGGCCGGAAAAGTACTCTTGCTCCTCATCTGAATCCCAAGACCCCCACACATCTGAATAACCTTAGTCCTATCGTCATCCGAACTCGCCTTTTTCACAGTTTGCGAGCGGCAAGTGAATATGTGCTTAAAGAGACCCCAATGCGGTCGACAGCCTAGGAAGTTCTCGCACATGGACACGAAGGCAGCAAGGTAGGCGATGGAATTTGGATTGAAATGGTGAAGTTGCGCCCCAAAGAAATTCAAGAAACCACGGAAGAAAACACTCGGAGGCAAGGAGAATCCACGGTCGACGTGAGTAGCCAGAAGGACGCACTCACCCTCCTGCGGCTGTGGTTGCCACTCGTTCCCCGGGAGCCTCGCCGCCCCATGAGGGATCAAGCCCTCGTTGGCCATCTCAGTGAGATCCGTCTCGGTGATGGTCGAGCGGATCCAATCCCCTTGTACCCAGCCATGCGGCAGGCGGGACCTGGACGAGGATCCGCCCCGACTGGGCGCTCGCCCTTTCGCCTTCCCCGTCGCCGTCGCCTTCTTCGCGCGCTCCAAAGCCGCCGTCTTCTCCTTCACCATTGTCGTCGACGAAGCGCACGAGGAGTGGATGGGCAGAGGCGAGAACAGGCGCGGCGGGCGAAGAGGGGGAGGACAGGAGGAAGAATGGAGAGATACTGTTCAAAAATCCTCGCCGGGCACATTTTATAAGGACACTTCCGAGTGGATGACAAGTGGGCCCAGGCAATCCAATCACATCCTGAAACAGTCGCGCGTACGCGATACGTGGCGAAAAAAGCGGCGCGGGAATCAAGGCGTCTATGCCCTATCCCATCCGAGCGCCACGGTCCGCCCCGCTTCGCGCGCTTCCCAAAATTCGGATCCCACGAAATCCGCTAACAGCAGATCAATTTGTCAGACGAGAGATTTTCTGCGATCCGTCGCTCGGAAGTTTACTAAGTTCAAAAGTTCACTCGACGGGAGAGAAGAATGGATCAAGGCGACTGAAAGAAAAGTTGTTGTTATCAACAAGAAGATTATTGGTCCAAGATGATACATGTTCAGAACACAAAAGCAAGTCGGAAATATCATCAATTCCTTTCTCACTCAAACCTCGATCCATTCGGGGGCTAATGATGAAGTCATGTACCTAGGGTAGGGTCACAGATCTGTCCTAAGTACCGTTCCCAAGGACACTGAGGGAGTCCTGGACTAGGGGGTGTCCGGACAGCCGGACTATCATCATCCGCCGGACTCCAAGACTACGAAGATACAAGATTGAAGACTCCGTCCCGTGTCCGGATGGGACTTTCCTTGGCGTGGAGGGCAAGCTTGGCGATACGTATATGTAGATCTCCTACCATTATAACCGACTCTGTGTAACCCTAACCTCCTCCGGTGTCTATATAAACCGGAGGGCTTTAGTCCGTAGGACAACATACATTACAACAATCATACCATAGGCTAGCTTTAGGGTTTAGCTTCCTTGATCTCGTGGTAGATCCACTCTTGTACTACCCATATCATCAATATTAATCAAGCAGGACGTAGGGTTTTACCTCCATCGAGAGGGCCCGAACCTGGGTAAAACATCGTGTCCCTCGTCTCCTGTTACCATCCGCCTAGACGCACAGTTCGGGACCCCCTACCCAAGATCCGCCGGTTTTGACACCGACATTGGTGCTTTCATTGAGAGTTCCTCTGTGTCGTCACCAATAGGCCCGATGGCATCTTCAACCAACGACGCTGTCCAGGGGGAGACTTTTCTCCCCGGACGATCTTCGTATTCGGCGGCTGCGCACTGCGGGCTAATTCACTTGGTCATCTAGAGCAGATCGAAAGCTATGCCCCTGGCCGTCAGGTCAGATTCGGAAGCCTAAACTTCACGGCCGATGTCCGCGGAGACTTGATCTTCGCCGGACTCGAGCTACAGCCAAGCGCGCCGCACTATGACGATGGACATGATCTAGCTCTGCCGCCGAACAGTGCCTTGGTGGCCGCACGTGAATCCGCTTCGGCCATTAGTCCGGAGCTGATTGCCCCGATAGAGGATCGGTGGATGGACACCGCCTCGGGGGCTTCAACTTCCACGGCGATGGAGCCGAACACTAATCTTGTCCCTCGCGAAACTCGTGATTCCGAGGTGCCGGACTCCGAACCTCCCACGCCCCTACCAACCAAATCGGATTGGGCGCCGGTTATGGAATTCACCGCCGCGGACATCTTCCAATACTCGCCTTTTGGCGACATCCTGAATTCACTAAAGCATCTCTCGTTATCGGAAGAGTCCTGGCCGGACTATGGCCGGGACGGTCGGGATACGGACGACGAATAAATTCAGAGCCCACCCACCACCCACTTTGTAGCCACTGTCGACGATCTAACCGACATGCTAGACTATGGCTCCGAAGACATCGACGGTATAGACGACGACGCCGGAGACGAACAAGAAACAACGCCTATAGGGCACGCGAGGACCACCTCGTCATACGACATATACATGGTGGATACCCCAAAAGAGAGCGATAACGAGGACCAACGGGCCGCGGCAGAGGATAACCCCGCTGATAAACAACCAAAACGGCGGCGCAGACGCCGCCCTAAGGCCCGCCTCGACAACAACAACGCTCCTAAGGACCCCGCAATACAGCAGGGCACAAAAGTGGATGACGAACATGCAGATAAGCAACCGTCCGAACAGGACGAGTCAGATAATCAGTCCAGGCCCGGCAAAAACAACGGTTCGGACGATCTCATGCCGGACACGCCGCCGGAAGGTAAAAACCTTCGGAAAAGACTCGTCAACACTGCAAGAAGCTTGAAGAAGGAAAAGCGGAAGCTCAAAACAGCGGAAGACACACTCAGAATGAGGTGGAGCAAAGTACTCAAAACCGCGGATAAATACGGCAATGGCCAGCAATCAAAGAGCTACCCGAAGCGGAAGCTGCTACCAGAATTCGACGACGAGGCCATAGAGCCCCCACAGTCAAAAAATAAAGAGGCTGCCTGGTTGGATAGACGGCCGGATGACAGGCCAAATTCTAAAAGCGGCGCCACACATAAACCAACCAATGAACTTGGAAGGACAGATGGCCCAGCCAGGTCCATCTACGGGCCAAAGAAGAAGGCCCCAAGAAGCAAGGCAACACGTCAAGCGTCCGAAGATAGCGGCACACCCAAATACAGGGGCGCCGCACACCCACTATGTTTCACCAATGAGGTGCTGGACCATGAATTCCCAGCAGGATTTAAACCAATAAACATAGAGGCCTACGACGGAACAACAGAACCTGGAGTCTGGATAGAAGATTATATACTACATATACACATGGCCAGAGGAGATGATCTCCAGGCCATAAAATACCTACCCCTCAAGCTCAAAGGGCCAGCCCGTCATTGGCTTAAAGGCCTCCCAGAAAACACTGTGGGAAGTTGGGAAGAGCTCGAGGACGCGTTTAGAGCAAATTTTCAAGGGACTTATGTCCGCCCTCCGGATGCAGATGATCTAAGTCACATAACTCAACAGCCCGGAGAGTCAGCGCGCAAATTCTGGAACAGGTTCCTCACTAAAAAGAACCAAATAGTCGACTGTCCGGACGCCGAAGCCTTAGCAGCTTTTAAACACAACGTCCGAGACGAATGGATTGCCAGACACCTCGGCCAAGAGAAACCGAGGACAATGTCCGCGCTAACAAGCCTCATGACCCGCTTCTGCGCGAGAGAGGATAGCTGGCTAGCAAGATGCAGCACCAGCGACCCAAGTACATACAAGATAAGAGATGGAAATGGAAAATCACGGCGCAGAAAAGAGCAGCGCCGGAATCAAGTGAAAAGCCCAAAGAGCACGACAGTCAACGCCGGATTCAAAAGCTCGCGGCCAAACAACAAAACACCGCCTCTTAAGGATGACGGCGATGAGCTGTCCAACTTAGACAAGATTTTGGGTCGGATATGTCAAATCCACAGTACCCCCGGAAGGCCTGCAAACCATACCCATCGAGACTGTTGGGTTTTCAAACAGTCCGGCCGACTAAACGCCGAACACAAGGGGCTCGACGCGTCAAGCGAAGACGATAAACCCCACCAGTAGAGCACCGGAAAACAAAAGACTTTCCCACAAGAGGTCAAAGCAGTAAACTCACTTCATGTGATAATACGGAAAAATAGTGCGACACTTCCTAAAAAGAGCCTCGCACGGTCCAACCCAGCAGACCATAGAGATTGGATATCAAAACCAATCACTTTCAACCACCTGGACTATTCCAGAAGCGTTCGAAACGCGGGACGGACTGCCCTGATATTGAATCCCATAATCGACGGATTACAATTTACTAAAGTCCTAATGGACGGAGGCAGCGATTTAAACCTGCTGTATTCCAACACAATCCGCAAGATGGGGATAGACCCTACCAAAATTCGACACAGCCGCACTTCCTTCAAAGGAGTGACGCCAGGCCCTTATGCCAAGTGCACAGGCTCCCTATTACTAGAAGTCGTGTTCGGATCACCGAACAACTTTCGGCGCGAAAAACTAATTTTTCATATCGTCCCATTTAAAAGTGGATATCAAGCACTCTTGGGACGAAAGGCTTTTGTCCGTTTCAACGCCATACCACATTACGCGTCTCTTACACTCAAGATGCCCGGTCCACGTGGCATCATCTCAGAGCGAGGGTCACCCAAAGACCCCGGACTCGGATAGACGAGTCCGGCATCAATAGGCTAGGGGCTCCCTAGCCGCACACCCCTTGACAAGGGGCTGCGCGCACAAACAACCGCGGGTTTATTCGAACCCCGCTTTGCTTATTCATATTTTTTCTTTCACACATACCTTTTTTTCGCACGAATTGATTTCAAACTAAGCGTTCCTCTCTTTTTACAGATGAACAATGTGCATACCCGTCCAGGATAACGGCACAACGGAGACACAGGCGCAGACGTGCAGTAGGGACCCGTTGCGAGGATTCTTTTTAGATTAAGACCCTGCGTAAACCTTTTTTACTGTCTCTTGTTGTTATTCTCCCTTGGTTTCTTCCTATAACCAAAGCGGAGCCTGACGTTTTGGCATCGGCCGCGTCAGAAGACCATGCCCGTACCTGGACACTAGGGGCTTAGGGCATCGTTCTGCCCATTATTATAAATACCGAACACCTTAGGGAGTGTTCGGCATCTCGAGTTAGGCATTATATGCATCAGCTCCGAATCATGTCTTTGGTCAAATGTTGGGTTTGCCCGGCTCCTGTGTTTTGCTGCCTTACGTTCCGTATCATCGGCTAACGCGGCACCAGGAGAACTACTGCGATTGTGCCCCAGTTCGGCTGGTTGAGCACCTCAGTAGAGAAAGCCGAAAACTGACTGTCATGATATAGCGAGAGACTGGTCAACCACTCGATCGACTACCGGAATGTTTAGAATTCCCCACTTTGACGAAGGACCGTTTCCCGGTCAGGCACACACGCGCCCCAAACTCGGAGAAGTGCGGTGCCCCCAGGGGCTATATCGTAGCCCCATCCTCGAACTCCACTGGCTAAGTGAAAGTGATAAAGCATTATAGTCCGGATTGCCTCGTTTGCTACGCTATCACCTCCTTAATAGGACCGAGACGTCGGATTAAGTGTGAAAACGCGCTATTTTTGCGAACACCCCCGCACCTTGTGCGTGGGGGCTGAAGCCGAAGACTGCAATCTTTCAGGTTATACAAATGTATACGTAAACGGCCGCACAGGAGAAGTTTTACTACTTGGGACGCACAAGTATAAAAAGAAGTTATAGCATAATCATCGTTTTACAAGCTAAAACGTTCATTTGAACGTGACATTTTTTGAGCACTGCGACTCTATTACACGAGCACCACGCATAACTTCCCCGAAATAGTGCTCGGCGGGGAGCCGGCTTTCATCCGAACCCTGGGCAGCAAGAGCGGTGGCATCCATCTCTGTCCAATGCGCCTTCACGCGGGCAAGAGCCATCCACGCGCCTTCGATGCAGTCCGACCGCTTCATCTCCTTGATATGCGGCACCGCTCCAAGGAATTGCTGCAGTAAGCCGAAGTAGCTCGTCGCCTTGGGCCTCTCCGGCCAGACATGAGCCACGATGTCAGTCATGGCAAGTCCGGATAATCTATTTAGCTCGGCCCATTCGGCCAACCGGTCGGTCAACGGAAGTGAGCGATCCGGACTATGGAATTGAGACCAAAATAGCTCTTCCGTCTTGTGATCCTTCTGGCTCCGGAAGTGCTCAACGGCATCTGCCGCACTTGCCGCTAAGTCCATATACGGATCCTCCGGACTCCACAGCCGATCAAATTGAGCATACTTTTGATCCATAAACCGGCGACGCAGCAGAAAAGGCTTGCCAGCCACGATATCTCCGGCCTGGCGCAGCTCCTCCTTCACAGCCCGCATTGCAGAGCGGGCATCCTTGGCCTCGACGGTGGCCTTCCTCAGGTCTTCCCGCTCTGATAAGCGCTCCTTTTCAAGAGCCTCATTGCGGTCGGCAGCATCTTTTACTTTCACGGCCAATTCGGCCACCTCTTCCCTGCTTAGGCAGTGTGCAGCCCTTTCGGCTTCCAACTCCTCGGCCGCCCTAGAGGCAGCCGCGTCACTCCTTCGGGCTTGCTCCTTAGCTTGAGCAAGTTCGGCCCGAAGGCTCTCCACAGCAGCAGCACCGTCTGTATAACAGCATTTAATTTATCAGAGGAGGGTTTTGACCCCCTTAATAAAGCGACTATGGAGAACTCATTTACCTCGCGACTCGTCAAGTCGCCGGTTGACAAGTGCGATGTCCGCATCCGCCACGTCAAGTTGCCGCATTAACTCGGCAAACCCACTAGTCCGGCTAGCCCTCGGACTATCCGCCACCTGCATAGGAACGGCGACATTCATTACTTGCGATTTCGATCCTCGGCACGCTGTCGCTTTCGACAACCTACCGAGTCTCAGGGGCTACTACCTATACAGGGCGCACTTTTATGTGCAAAACGGCAAAAAAAAACAGGTGCGCCATTTTTGCGTACCTCAAATCCCGCCAGCAAACTCGTGGCGGCATCACGCAATCCGCTCTCGGCAGACGAAATCCTTCCAATCACCATACGCATCAACGCACGGTGATCTTCTGAGATGGACGCCCTCTCCAGCAGATTCTTCAGTTCTCCCGGCCGGACACTAGCGGGCGCCGAACTCCCCGGCCCCTCCGGACTCGGGGACACCCTCCGTGACGATACTTCAGGCTCGTCTGCCCTATCTGACGACGCAGCAGACGGGGGCGTTTCGCTCTCCATCATCTCCGGAAGAAGGTCCCCCGAAGACGAACTCATCTGCGAAGGCTGCAAATCCGAACTGCAAGATAAAAATTTCGGTCACCCACAGAAGCACAAATGGAGGTATTTTCTTACTAATGAACTCCCCTTTTCATACTCACGGCTCGTTGGAGGGCTGATCCTTTGGTGATGATTGTACGTCCGGATTCTCCCCGGACGCCGGACCCCCCGGTGAAGATCTCTTCCCCCGTTTAGGGGCTTTGGCCTCCGAATCTTCGAAGGCGGTCCTCTTCTCCCCCTGGAAGGAGGAGTTTTTGATTCCCCCCTCTTCAGACGCCCCTTTGGGCGAAGTAATAGCTCCTTTGTCTTTCCCATCGCGCCCTTTTACGGGCGCGACCTCCAACATTCTGACCAGCACGGGCTCCAGTGCGGTCTCTGGGAGGGGAGCCAGACACCTTATCAGCTTCGATCGCGCTACCCACTCCTGTGAAAAGTTATGGGTCAGGAGGCGAACCCTAGAAAAGCAGATAAATAAAACGTCCGGACTCTGAGCTATTTACCTGAGTATCCGGGCGATTGCGGCTTAGGCCTGCGTCCTCGGTCAATTCCGGACACGCCACCTGCGGTCCGAAGAATAGCCTGTACATCTCCACGGGTGTTGCACCCATGAAGTGTTGGAGAATTCGAGGTCCCTCCGGGTTGAACTCCCATAGACGGAGAGGACGGCGTTTGCAGGGCAGGAGACACCTGGTTAGCATTACCCGCATCACCACGACCAGATTGATTTCCCTTGCTTGGAGGTCTCGAATCCGGCCCTGCAGTGAGGGCATGTCTTCGGACGGCCCCCAATTGAGCCCTTGGTTGACCCACGACATCAGTTGGCGTGGAGGTCCCGGGCGGAATGAAGGCGGCGGCTTTTGCTTGCTGCCCTTCGGAGCGGTGATATAGAACCACTCCTGTTGCCACAGTCCGAGTTCCTCTTGGAAGGAACCCTCAGGCCACGGGGCATCGGCCCTTATGCTTATGGCCGCCCCGCCGCACTCCGCTTGACGCCCCCCGGTCATCTTCGGCTCCACATTGAAGGTTTTCTGCCACAGGCCGAAGTGGGGGGTGACGCGGAGGAAGGCCTCGCAGACGATAATGAATGCGGAGATATGGAGGATGGACTCCGGAGCCAAATCGTGAAAATCCAGCCCGTAGTAGAACATGAGCCCTCTCACGAAGGGGTCCGTCGGGAAGCCTAAACCCCGACGGAGGTGGGGTACGAAGACGACGTACTCACCGGGCTCGGGGGCGGGCACGGCCTGCCCTTGGGCGGGCAACCTGTGCGAAATCTCGTAGGACAGGTATTTGGCCTCCCGCAGCTTTGACACGTCCTCCTCCGTGACGGAGGAGGGCATCCACCGACCATGGAGGTCGGAGTCGGACATGGTTGAGAATCCGAAGCGCTTGAATCTGGGGCTCTGGGTGCTGGAACTAGGAGCGAGAAGGAGATTCGATGCGAGATTGAAGAAAAGGAACGGTCCTTGGTCCTCTTATAAAGGGGAAAAATACCAAGGGTCGCCTCCGTGACCGTTCGGGATTCACCTTCGATGGAGGAGGCGTGGCGACGGGCACGGTTGGGTTACCCATGCACGTATTGATGAGAATCCCGGAATAAGGGGAACACGATCTCTGCTTCGACAAGACGTGCCAAGGAAACCGCTTCGTTGAACGTGCTGAGGTGGTATGGTAAAAAACAATTCAAACAAAAGCTTGGTAGCGGTGTGATGTCACGCCGCATAATACGTCAGCAGATTGGACTGGTGTACATTTTATTCTCTCTACGGTGGAATGTGGAATTTGTTTTGCAGAGCCGGACACTATCCTGGTGTTCATGATCTTCTCTGGATTATTCAAGGGAGGAACCCGCCTTGCAATGCCGAACATTATGCGCGCCGGACTTATCGTCATTGAAGCCTGGTTCAGGGGCTACTGAGGGAGTCCTGGACTAGGGGGTGTCCGGACAGCCGGACTATCATCGTCCGCCGGACTCCAAGACTACGAAGATACAAGATTGAAGACTCCGTCCCGTGTCCGGATGGGACTTTCCTTGGCGTGGAGGGCAAGCTTGGCGATACGGATATGTAGATCTCCTACCATTGTAACCGACTCTGTGTAACCCTAGCCTCCTCCGGTGTCTATATAAACCGGAGGGCTTTAGTCCGTAGGACAACATACATTACAACAATCATACCATAGGCTAGCTTTAGGGTTTAGCCTCCTTGATCTCGTGGTAGATCCACTCTTGTACTACCCATATCATCAATATTAATCAAGCAGGACGTAGGGTTTTACCTCCATCGAGAGGGCCCGAACCTGGGTAAAACATCGTGTCCCTCGTCTCCTGTTACCATCCGCCTAGACGCACAGTTCGGGACCCCCTACCCGAGATCCGCCGGTTTTGACACCGACAGACACCCTCAGAAGAAAATGCATTCCAGTCGACCAAGAGGGGCTTCACTCGACGGACTCGAAGGACTCGACCATGAAGACTCACTCGACCACCAGGAGATCAAGAGCCACTCTGCATCCAAACTGTCTGTAATTAAGTAGTCTTTATGGCATTTAGGACACTTTATGTAAGGCGTTACCAGTAACGCCTAGCCTTAATGTACTTTAAACCCTGCATAACTGAGGGCCGGAGGGGTCTGGCAGACACTATATAAGCCACCCCCCTCCTCAGGGTAAAGGTTCGCACCCTTGTAATCCATACACACATAATCCACTCAACCGCCTCCGGGCTCCGAGACGTAGGGTTGTTACTTCCTCCGAGAAGGGCCTGAACTCGTATATCCCTTGTGTTTACAACTGCTCCATAGCTAGGATCTTGCCTCTCCATACCTACCCCCTATTCTACTGTCAGACTTAGAACCACGACAGTAACTATCTTCTAATCCTAACAAGTGGATATAATTTCTCAGTTTCAGAAATAATAGAATGGGCCAAAAGGTTGTCAACATGTCACAACTAAAGCTAAAATGTGACATCTATTCTCAAATAAGATGAGGGTTATCATATTTTTTACAATAATAAGTGCGCTTTTTTACTTGAAAATGTTGCTCCCTTTCTTTTTCCCTGTCATGTCTGATTCAGTGTTTTTTGGCTGCACTTTTTCTGGAAGTACGCACGCCATATGTTGGAAGCTACCTATGCAGAAGAACTAGGGAGGATGTCAGCTGGGCCCGAGCGAAATCCCAACAGATGGGCCCCACAAGAGCAACCAACCAACGGAGGCGACGCCCGCTTAATCGCCGTCTTTTCACGGGGATACGACATATAGGTAGGGCAAGGACATCCACAAAATTAAGGAGACGGATGACCCAATCTTAATCGTTAACCCCAAAGTATAGCGTGATTAAACTGCTAACCCCCATATCTTCTCTTTGGCCAAGTTGGTTACGATCGGCATGATGGCCCTAGGAGTACTGTGCTGGCCATTAGGTCGGCCACGTGGGGCCCCGCGAGTGACCACGGTGCACAATTGTAACACGCCCACCTTTGTCTATATCACGCGTGATAAAACTAGAGTGTAGTTAATTAGGTGATGGTGATGATGGTGAGAAGAAGTTAATGTTAACCGATCCCCAAGTGGGGAGATTTCATCACCACTGGAAAGGAGAAGCAAAAAAAGTAATACACGTGGTGAGAAGTGGGAGCATGATGCATGATCTGATGGCGTCTCGTCAAGCCAGGATTTCTCCCCACTCCATTAGGATAAGAGTTGGACTTGGAATGTGTTGGCGACGCTCTGGCCACTGGAGTTAGGTTATGTGATGGTAATGTCAAATTGTCAATCACAGGTGCTGCTAATCCCACATGCACCCGAACTGCCTGTTCCCTGGCGCACCACGCAAATAGGTGTTCAAGTTGGGCACTAGTCCCGGCCAAAAGGTCTCTCAGATTTTGTTCGTGGACGTTAACGTACTCATCCACACCTGATCGACGTAACAGTTGTGTGTAGCCAGGCAGCCGTAGTCGACAAGATCAGCGTGCCGCCGGTTGTCAACTTGCCCGATACCATGTACTCCTTCCGTTCCTAAATATAAGTCTTTGAAGAGATTTTACTATAGACCATATATGGATGTATGTAAATACATTTTAGAGTGTATATTCACTCATTTTGCTCCGTATATAGTCCGTAGTGAAATTTCTACAAAAACTTATATTTAGGATCAGAGGGAGTACTACTAAGAAGGAAAAATGCAATATAGCCGCGCAGGAGAAGCTTGCAACCAACGTTGTGCACTTTGCGGCAGCAGGTGGTAGTAGCCTGGGCCTGGGAGGAGACGATGTATCGACGGCCGGCGTCGCTGTCCGGCGGTACGTGGCCGGGAGGCTGAGTGGTGGCGCCGTTTCCTGATTAAGCGTGGCGGGGGCCGGGCAAAGGGAAAAGGAGAGGGGGAGGCAGGAGGGGGACAGCGGGATGGAGCGGTGTTGGGCATGGCGGCGGCAGGGGACACTGCCGCTGGGCGCCACAACGTACGCGTCGCTCCCTCTACCGTCTCCGTGGGGACGATGCTGACAACGATCACCCGGCCATCACCATTGTGTCCATTCGCCCGTGTACCCCGCCGATACAGGCGCACAGCGGCCGGGGGCCCCGCGAACTCAATGCGCCCTGGCTGAACGAGCGCTGGCACGTGCTCCGTTGGGGGGCGTCGATGGATCACCGCCGGTGTACGTGCATGGTTTGGTTTGTGCTCCTCGCGCGTTGTGATGCCGCGATGTGCGTGCTGAGTTCGGCCGCGCGGCTAAGGTGCGAGCTACGGCGTCCTACGTATGTATGTACACGTATATGATGCGTGTCTGGCCCGTGAGTGTCTACTGCTAGGTTACGGATGTATACTACTATACTCTCAATTTGCACACAACTTACAAATAAAACCAAAGTTATTAGGCCCAATAAACCTTTTTGAAATGTCTTCTTAGAGCATCTACAACCGGAATCCGGCTCCTCAAACGCCCGCGAACAGTGATCGGGCGCGTCCGCGGACAATGACCGGTCACGTCTCAAATTAGCAATTTTGCATCCGGCTCTCTCATATTTCATCCCTAGATCTATACAAAGAATGCAAAGAAACCCTACGGACTACCCTAACTAGTCTTCGTCGTTGGAGATGTCAATGACGACGGTGCTGGGTGCCGGCTGGACCGGCGGGTACGAGGCCTCCGGCTCACCCTCCTCCAGCCCGACCTCATCCATGTAGGCAAGCATCTCAGACTCATTCGTGGTGTGCTGCGCATCCATCTCCTGTCGGCGATGGACAAGAGGAGGAAAGTGTGGATGGATGGTAGGGTTTCGGTGCCGCTGGTCGACTTAAATAGTCGGGCTAGGCACGACACGGCCCGCCGAAGCTGCGCCACCGGTCCGACGGAGGAGACGAGTTTCGGACCACCGGGTTTATGAGCGTTTCTGGCTGGGACCCCGCCGTCAGACCAAAGTAGCAGACGCGTCCGGGCGCCCCATATCCGCCCAATATTTATATTGGATATAAGGGGTACCGATCAGCTCGGGCGTTTGAGGCCCGTTTGAGGTGTCCGTTTAGGTTGAAAAATCGTGATTGGTCAGTGACCGGACGGCTCGTTTGGGTGTTTGAGGAGGGTTTGGGCCGCCAGACCGTAGATGCTCTTATACTACCTTTTAGGACCAAATGTATGTTTGTATTATTGATTTTAAGTTTTTAACCAAGCCTTCGCGATGGCACACTCATCCATCATTCGTGCGTGCATCCAGTCTAGCTTCGATTAGACAATTTGAGCCGAGAGTCCTGCTACTCATTCTGACACGCCAAAGCTGATGCGGGAGCCTGTGGCAACACATGGTCTGTCTCGAAACTCGTCCTGGGAAAGCACTTCACTGCGATCGATCCTGTGCCGTCCTTGCTCGAGATTTATTCACCCTAGTAAGAGCAAGTACAATAGATCCTACTCAGCTCGCTATAAGCATGTCCACGTCATCTGAGTCCTATGTGGAGGGAAGAGAAATGAAGAGAGAGAAGAGAGCCGGCGCTGCATGGGTCGCCCGTTGCAGCACTGGAACCAAAACTTTACAGCCCGCATGCAGCTAGTGGGAATGGCTAGAGCTGGCTGCATGCATTAATTGCAAAGCTTTTGTGTCTTGCATGTAAACTCCACGGTATAAGAGCAAGTACAATAAAGCTGAGTCAGCGGGCTATAAGAAATAAATTAGTATATTTATGCTTAGTTGGAGGAAAGAGAAGAAGAGAGAAAAGGTAAGCGGGCTCTTCGTGAAGAGCCAGCTCTAGCACGTGCTTCTAGGCACTTTGTGAGAATGAAAGGTGGGCCACATAATAAAAAAGTAGTACACTATTTTGATCTACTATTGTACATGTTGGCTATAAGATGGGCTGTAGATGACATGACACAGGCTTATAGCCAGCAGCTGGCTATACTATTAACCATGCTCTAAGTAAAAAATATTTAAATATTTGATAAAGCCAACCTAGTAGCCAGCTTGTTGTACTGCTATTTGTTTCACGTAGATTTTTGGTGACATGGATTCATTTGCAGCCGGCAGCGGGCTTTGTTATTGTTCTTGCTCTAAGCTAGCTGCTGGGTCATGACCAGATCTAGCAACTGCTAACAGAATGCAGCATGCTTTAGAGCCTCCCGCCATTGAAAGCTCTGCATGCTACTTCCAGTCCAGTGATATATGCTCATGCATCTATAGGCATTTCCAGCTGGGATTAACTTTTGCCGGTGCTTGGCAATGCATAGCTAGGCACTAGTGGAACGATTTGGAATTATGACAGACACGTACGCCCCTTCACTGTCCTGATCGCTGATCGATGGTGCTAGGAGACTTAGCTGTTCATTCACGTGCAAGCTCGTCATGGCTAATCGGCTATCTAGCTAGCTCTGGCTTCAGGACCGTGCATGGTCCTGTCCCCGCGCCGACAGATGCAAAGCTAAATTCTGGTAGAACACAGTAGGCTGTCTACGCACGGTTGGACGCGCGAATGCACGTACGTTATTATCCTCAAAGCAGTGCATGCATGAGTACCTGCGGTCGAGAAGACAATCTTCTGCCATAGTGCTAGTAATACATTACTACACTTGTACATGTACTCATCTGCTGCTTCCCGAAATACAACAACGAAACCCACGAATTAAACATGCATATACATACTAAATCCTAAAAAAACCTTGCAATTTTTTTTGAAAGGAAAACTTGCATATATAGTACGCCGGCCCTTGGATTCGAATGCTACTAAATCCGACACGAGCCAAAGATACGGCAGGAACCTGCGAGGGTGTCTTTCCCTTTCCCCATTTCCCACGTGGCGGCAGGAGTCGGCGATCGATCCACCAAACCAGAGCCTCTCCCGCCAAAAGGCAGTGGGCCAGCGAACCTGAAGCAACCCCGAACACCACCACCACGCCGGTCGCGGCGGATCATTGGATCCGTCTCCCCGTATCGAACCTTCTCGATCTGCCGAGGCAGCCGGGCCAGAGCGCGCTCCCGGCCCGGGGACGCCGCTCCTCTTCGGCCACTCGCCAAGGAAAACGAGTCGCGCGCACGTACGCTGCCGGGGATCCGCTGATCAGATCTGATCACCCACCACCTGACGACGCACGGACGTACGTACGTGCCCGGCGTGTCCGGTGCGCGTGGCGCCGCGCGTCGCGGCGCGTGCTGGCCGGGCACGGGCCGGGGCAAGCAACTGGGCAGCACAGTCGGGGTCGGGGTGAGATATATGCAACGACGCGATCTGGCACGGGCTGGTGGCCCGCACTGTTGCTTCCCTTTCTCCGTAGTGTTTTCCCTCTTTTCCTGGATGCCGACGTTTTTCCTCTCTTTCCTTTTGATATTTCTGCGTGCGTTATGGAAGGGTGTTCGGCAGAACGGACTTGCGAAATGAAGGGGGTACAGTAGACCTGATCTGGCAAGAACTAGAGCAGTGGACTAGGGCTGGAGCGTCCGGAGTAGCTACGTTTTGTGAGTAATAGGCTTTGGACTATGTTAGGAGGCAGGGGTAGGACTATGTAGGAGGCCTACCTAGCGTCGATGTAAACTCTTGTACATAACTTTCTCCCGTCTATAAAGCTAAGGTACGCCTTTGGCGTAGCCTCGAAAAAATATATTTCTGCGTGCGTTTACTTATTTTCAGTGGGCCGGGTTCCAATTTCCCGAATCATCATTTGGTGCCAAGACAAACAAAGAGCTGATGTGATCTCACTGTAGACCGCGGCACAGCGTAGCAATCCGTGGGAACGGTTGTTGCTGTAGACCATGGCACGAAAATTTGGTAGTGGGAACGGTTGTTGCTGTACCTGTGCGAGAGATGGTCCTGCTGCCGGGGAAAAGAACAAGTGAGCTGCCACCGGGATAAGATAAATCATCGGCGCCCCCGCGTGATGCACATATGCCACTGAGATCTACCATAATGAAGATCCTTAGCACGATGCGTCTCTATTACGGCCTTTTTCTGGTACGTCGATCTCTGCCATTTGTGCCAGGATCTTCCTCCCAAACAAAGTTAGACATGAGGATATCCTTATTACCGCGACGTTTAGGCCCCGATTGGATTGTCGGTTGCCTCTCAAATACCTCCATAATCGATGCAGACCTCCAGCCATCATTTCTATTCCAGACGGGAAACATACCACGGCTGGTAATTTACAGCTGTAAATTAAATCCGGGTGCATAAACTTACACCGAATCCAAGTGGGGCCTTACTGCACTCGCACTGGGTTCATTTAGACCCACGTACCGTCTTCCACCAAGGAAAAAACCCGCCTTAATTGAACTTGGAGTTCTTGCAAGGAAAAGAACACATTAATGAGAGACGCGACATACAAACATCATACATTGATTTATGTTCTTTTTTTTAATGAAAGAAATCCATTGATTTTTTTTTCTTTTTGAATAGTGCATACCACATGTGTGACGTGGTCATTGATTTTTATTCTTGATGGGCTAGAGATATGCCTACTAGTTTTTATAACGTGTATTGGGTTTTTTCAAGTCAAATGTTTAATTTTTTAGCTAATTATACAAAATCTATCATGCTAAAAAAACTATACAAAAATATATTGAATTATGAATCTAATAATAAGTATTGCGGATGTTGATCGCTTTCCTATAAATGAAGTCAAAGCTAGAAACGTTTGACCTTCAAAAATAACTAATATACCTTTCAGAAATAAATGTGGAGGCAGTAATATTCTTGAAAATTGTCGGTTCAAAAGGGAGGAGAATCTATTGAACCTAAACACATGTGATTCCTATTTTTTTAAAGCCTAAAAAATCAGGGGGGAAATCACATGCAGATACAAGATTATATTGAAAAAAATGTGTTAATTTTTTTAGCAGGTTCAAATGTGTTGATTTATAGCTTGAATAAAAAAACACAAACAAGGAGCAAGGAAGTTAGTTTTTTCACGGAATAGAGAGTTGTATATTTGATGCTTCAAGATTTTCTTTTATGGATTTTGCTACAAATCGAACGTCTTGTTATGAGCATGGCAAATCTAAGATCCAAGATGGAAAATTATGTTATCGCTGACAATTCCTTTAGCAAGCATGTCAAATTCTTGCCATGTTCAATTTTGTCAGGAGTTACCATGCTTGTTAAAGCAAATTTTCATCCTTGCGATAACATAAATTGCCATAAAAAACATTTGATTTGCGATGCTAAAAATAATTGATTTCAGATTTTTAGACATCTTTTTTTTGGTGACAACTTCAAGAATGCAAGACATTGCACGAAACTTCAAATTCCCAAATAATATCAAGTATGTGTGATTTTTTGTTATAGGATTTAGCTTTTTCTAAGCCTTTTTTCTTGAGCCCGTAGCATTTGCTAGCGTGCTCACTCGGAAGTTGTTATTCCACATGGATCGATTAGTTAACTGTAATTTGGTTACAACATATAATTTTAATAGATCAACATCGACGACTGTGGCTCCAGGGCGCTTGTTCTGAGGGACATACGCACGAAGACTTCCCTGCTGTCATCGGCAAGGTCAAGCCTACTTCGGTAGGGGAGCGGCGACATCGGCTACTCGTTCTTGCGGGAGTAGCTGTCGTTCGGTAAACTTTTATAATAGATCTGATTCCTTCCACGGAATAGAAGGAGGAGGATCAATATCTCGTGTAGGTTTGGAAATTTGTGTCGGCTAAGCCTAAAATTATTGAAAACCATGGTAATGAAGTCAATGCGTTGTATATTTATGAAGATAATACACTAGCACTCCTCAAATGTTTCTTTTTAAAAGTGGGTGACCCCTTCGATTTCTCCAATTGGAACCACTTTTATTTTTGAAAGTTATAATTGGTTCAATATATGTCACATTGTTTTGACAGATATATAGTGGACCCGGCCCTTTAAAATACGGTCAATGCATTTCATAAAACATATTTATCCCTTTTTTCTTTTGCCTGAATATTTATCCCTTTTGGTAGGTCGTCGTGCAGCAGAACCGGTCAGTCGTCGCTCTGCAACGACGTGTAGCATGAGTCATTTTCCTGTACATTTTCCCTCCACTTATTCCATTTTTTTCTTGCACTGTTTTTTGTTTTTTTTGGGAAAGGATCTTTCCACAATGCGTGACAAAAACCATCCAAACCCTTGGATTGTCTCCAATATATATATTCCATTGATTGTTGGCACAGGGCGGGTGTGCAACAAGAAAGAGAACTGCATTGGCCTGGCCCCTCGGCTCTGCTCACCACCAGCTGATTGGATTGGAACTGGATTAGTATATCCGAACAGCTTTTTTTTTTAGGCAAAAAAAAAAAAACACTGCAGCTTAGTATATCCGAACAGCTAAACGATGGACACGGAGCAAGAACAAGCACTGCAGCTGGGCGAGAACAATGCCACAGTTGACCTCACAATATGTCCAACACTATTTTTTGGGCCCTTGAGTATCTGTCTCCTTGCACGTTTTTTTTTTTAATTCGTCTCCTTGCACGTTGGGACGGCCATTGAAGATGTGATTAGATGTAGGCCGGCCAAGAGGAACCAATGGTGGTCTCCCGTTACTGCAAGTGTTGGAGAAAATAAGAACAGCTAGCTGCAGTGCGGGCAGGGGTGACCTAACCGCAGGCAAGGATGCGGCTTTAAGAAATGGATCGAGACAAGATCGGATCGATCACTTGCTTGCGCGCACGACGCCATGGTTATGCCATCTTTTATTCGCACCGCGGTGCGGTGCAGGACATGAGAAACTACACGGTAAACACCATCGTTTGTTAGGTTTGGCAATGCACTTTTGGTGCCTTGACGATACTGTCAGTATCAGATTTTCTTTAGAAAAATCAGGTTGGAACGGTAGAAGGCCATGGTGAACACAATCTACTACCGAGGTGAAGAAGATATTAGGTCGTTAGAGCAACTCCAACGGGGTGACCGATTTCATCCGCCGCCGTCCGTTTGGTCAGCGCGAACAACAGATGAGGCCCAACACGCCGACCCAAACCCAAAACGCGTCCGCTTCGCGTCCGCGCCGATGCATTTGCGGCCCAAATTAGCGTCCCGAATGCGTCGGCGTGGACGCGGAACGGACGCCACGCGCACCTTCTCGGTGCCCGCCGTGGTCCCACCTGGCGGTCGTCCAACTGCCCGCCATCTCGCCGGTCAGCTTAATTTATGATCCCGGGCCCACGCGTCAGCGACGGCGATCGTCCTTTTTTAAGCCGATCATGCGGCGGGGCCGCCCTCATCCCCTTGCCCGTTCCATCTAGCCAAACTCGCTCCCCTGTCACCGGCAAGCAAACCCTAGCCAACCCTAGCCACCCCAGCCGTGCCAAATGGGGCTCTTCTCCGGCGCCGGCAGCAGCAGCAAGTCGAAGGGCAAGGCCCCCGCCGTCCCCTTCCCCGCAGATGAAGGAAATATGCCCTAGAGGCAATAATAAAGTTGTTATTTATATTTCCTTATATCATGATAAATGTTTATTATTCATGCTAGAATTGTATTAACCGGAAACTTAGTACATGTGTGAATACATAGACAAACATAATGTCACTAGTATGCCTCTACTTGACTAGCTCGTTAATCAAAGATGGTTAAGTTTCCTAACCATAGACATGAGTTGTCATTTGATTAACGGGATCACATCATTAGGAGAATGATGTAATTGACTTGACCCATTCCGTTAGCTTAGCACTTGATCGCTTAGTATGTTGCTATTGCTTTCTTCATGACTTATACATGTTCCTGTGACTATGAGATTATGCAACTCCCGTTTACCGGAGGAACACTTTGTGTGCTACCAAACATCACAACGTAACTGTGTGATTACAAAGGTGCTCTACAGGTGTCTCAAAAGGTACTTGTTGAGTTGACGTATTTCGAGATTAGGATTTGTCACTCCGATTGTCAGAGAGGTATCTCTGGGCCCTCTCGGTAATGCACATCACTATAAGCCTTGCAAGCAATGTAGCTAATGAGTTAGTTGCGGGATGATGCATTACGAAACGAGTAAAGAGACTTGCCAGTAACGAGATTGAACTAGGTATTGAGATACCGACGATCAAATCTCGGGCAAGTAACATACCGATGACAAAGGGAACAACGTATGTTGTTATGCGGTTTGACCGATAAAGATCTTCGTAGAATATGTGGGAGCCAATATGAGCATCCAGGTTCCGCTATTGGTTATTGACCGGCGATGTGTCTCGGTCATGTCTACATAGTTCTCGAACCCATAGGGTCCGCACGCTTAAAGTTCGGTGACGATCGGTATTATGAGTTTATGTGATTTGATGTACTAAAGGTAGTTCGGAGTCCTGGATGAGATCGGGGACATGACAAGGAGTCTCGAAATGGTCGAGACGTAAAGATCGATATATTGGACGACAATATTCGGACATCGGAAAGGTTCCGAGTGATTCAAGTATTTTTCGGGGTACCGGGGAGTTACGGGAATACGAGGAAGAAGTAATGGGCCTCATGGGCCAAGTGGTGGAAGAGAGGAGGCAGGGCGCGCGGCCCCCCTAGCCCAAACCGAATAGGACTAGGGGGTCGGCCCCCCTTTCCTCCTTTTCCTCCCTCTCCTTCCTTCTCTTCTCTCTTCCCTTTCCTTGACTCCTACTCCTACTACTTGGAAGGGGGGGGGGTCCTACTCCCGGTGGGAGTAGGACTCCCCTTGGCGCGCCCTCCTCCTGGACGGCGGCCTCCCCCTCCTCTCCTTCTTTATATACGGGGGAGGGGGCACCCCATGGAGACACAAGTTGATCTGTTGATCTCTCCCAGCCGTGTGCGGTGCCCCCCCCCTCCACCATATTCCACCTCGGTAATATCATAGAGGTGCTTAGGCGAAACCCTGCGTCGATAGCATCATCGACACCGTCATCACGCCATCGTGCTGACGGAACTCTCCCGCAAAGCTCTGCTGGATCGGAGTTCGTGGGACATCATCGAGTTGAACGTGTGCTGAACTCGAAGGTGACGTACGTTCGGTACTTGGATCGGTCGGATCGTGAAGACGTACGACTACATCAACCGCGTTGTGCTAACGCTTCCGTTTTCGGTCTACGAGGGTACGTGAACAACACTCTCCCCTCTCGTTGCTATGCATCACCATGATCTTGCGTGTGCGTAGGAATTTTTTTGAAATTACTACGTTACCCATCAACAGAGTTCATCCCGCATCCGCCTGCGCCGGCTCGCCGGCAGAGGCAGCGTGTGAACGTGCACGTGCACCAGACGGAGTGGCATTGGCGGCAGCGCATGCCTCTGTCGTACCTCGACGTCATCCTGTCGCATGACTGGCATCTGGATCTGGAGAGGATCCCAGTGCCAGCGGCGCCGCGGTCGCCTAGGGCGCACACAGAGGAGGTGTGTCGCCAGCGGGCGCTCCTGACGCCAGAGCAGCGTCGCGACCAAGCCTACGCCTCCGACTCGCCCAACTAGGCGCGCTGGTTCGCCTTCGAGCACGAGGAGGCGAGGCAACGCGGCGTGCGCGAGGTCGACCACAGCTTGCCGTCGCCGCCGCTCATCGTCCGCGAGGAAGACCAGGCGACAGAGGACGCCTACCAGGTGGCCCTTGCGGCCGTCTACCGAGAGAGCAAGGAGGACGAGTGGCGCAGGGCGGAGGCGGCAGAGGAAGAAGAGGCTCGGTATGAGGTGACCATGGCTGGCTGGGGGCGACGCCGGAGCAAGAGGCGGCGTACCTCGAGCACTGGCGCCAGATCCGGGTGGCCGAGGAGCGTCGCGACAACGAGTACCTCGAGATGCTCGAGCGCGACGCCGAGGCCGAGGAGGAGGCGCGCCAGGCGGCACTGCCCGCGCCGGCACAGCCCGCACCCGACATGACCGCGCTCTGGAACATGGTGTTCGGCTGGGCCGGTCCGGCGTCGATGCTCATCGACCGCACGGACCCCAAGGACGATGACGACGATGCCTAGGGCAGCGCGCCGACGCGTAGTTTTTATTTTGTTTTTATTTTTATTAAATGTTAATGTGGACGCGTGGACTCCCGCCGACCTTCATGGTCGACTTTAATGTTTAATTAATATTGATTTCATGTTCAATATGCATGCATTCAATTTTTTTCGCGCCGTCAAAATGGGTCGCGCCAGCGTTTGGCGTACGCGCTGACCCAAACGCGGAAGCGGACGTTCGTGTACGCCTGACCGACCGAAAAGGGCCAAAAGCGGACAAAACCGCCGTCCGTTTGGGTCGGCCCGTTGGAGTTGCTCTTATCGTCTTGTAGCTTTCTTGGGAAGGTGGATTGGATGGATCTGTGATCGTGCCATGTTTTAGGGTTTTTGTTGATGCTTTGTGCAACCAGAGCCAGGCCGCTTCACTCACCGATGACTCCATGAGCGATTGATCTCCAACGTACGAGTGGTACTCCGGGGACCTGGGTTGGCATCCTATGCTATGCGATGATCCTAAAGTCAGCTCCATCTTAAAACACATCTCCATCTTTAAATACCAAAGTAGGAGTACATACATGCCAAGCATGACAGTGGAGCAACCACCGGCAGGATCAGGAGCAGGACCAGTTCTGCCGCTCTCAAGTCTCAACTCAAGAGAAGATGGCCTGCATGTCTATCTATCTACTCCCTCTGTTCCGAAATAGATGACTCAATTTTGTACTAACTTTTAGTATAAAGTTGAGTCATCTATTTCGGAACGGAGGGAGTAGTATATCTCCTGCTGATCCGCCTTATCAGATACGGTCACCTCCCTCTCTTTTTCTCCCTCTGGCCCGAAACCGAGCTTCACACAAAGTGCTTGGCTTCACCTTCCAAGAAGCAAGGTTGGGCTGCATGGCTTCAAGCGAGATTAGAGGGCAGGAATAATTGATCGATTAATTAATGGCCTCACCGACTGGTTAGACCTAACAGTCAAGATGATTCGGACCATACATTCCTACTGGTAGCATCAGCTGCTAGGAGCAGTACGGCTGTAAATTGCCGGATGAGGCATTGACAAGGGAGGTTAGGACTCCTAATCCTAAATATACTATAATTAGCAGCAGCTGAATGCACCAGCTATTCAGCTAGGCTGGTCCTGCAGGTATGCTAGGTACAGAGACAAGGCAGAAGGCACCATGCCATGCACCACCCCCCACACTCCCCAGATGGAGGCTGCAGGTATGCTAGCAGCAGCTGAATTGTCAAAGCAAACTGACATTCTCTCTATCTTTTTTAGAAATTCAGTTAATCTATCAAACTGATTCGTGTTGCACTGTTGTGCGGCCACGTCATCATAGGAGTATGTCGTATGTTTCCTGCTGATGAGGCTGGTCATAGTGGGAGTATCATAGGTAGTAACATAGATGCCACATAAGCAAAAATATTGATGTGGCAAGTAGTTAATGAGGAGAGAGGCAAATAGAGTAACCTAATATGTTACCATCATATAGCGCTTTCCAATGCAAAATGAGTCTATAAGACAATAAATGAACATGTGTATGTTACTACACATATGACACTTCCCACTATAAGGATAGTAACATAAAGTAGTAACGTATGCATGTTACTACTCTAAGTTACTCCCCACAATAACCAGCCTGATGGATATGGCTTACTACTGTGCAGTGGAAACCTAGGAGAAAGAAAGACTAGGACAGGAGGCTCATCGGCAGACAAGCCCCTGAATTAAGCCACGTATTGATTGATTAGTTGGCTAGTAGTAGTACTACTATCCTTGTGCTAACCAGAGGTTAGCTGAGCTTAGCTTAGGGACAGCACTAGAACCCACGCATTAACCTAGCTACACAGGCTAGAGGAACAAGACAAGCACCCGCACTAACTACCACAATAACCACCAACAAGATGGGCCTATCTCCAACGCAAAAAATTAACCAAGGCTGCCTGCTAAACTTATTCTGTAATTTTTTCAATTTTGACAAATTTTGGTTAATCTAGCTAGATAGGCTAGAGGGACAAGACACGCACCCGCACTAACCACCGAAAACCACCACAATAACCACCAACAAGACCTGTTTGCAATGCAAGGATTAAATCATCATCAGGGCTGGCTGCTAAACTTGTATGGTTAGCATTTTTTTTCTGAGGCCGATGGCATGAATGAAAAATAGACAAAATTTGGTTAGACCAACAGTAAAATAGACAAGAATGAGAACGGAGGCTATCACGGGGGCCATGGGATGGGAGTACCAAGTTTCTGATGAAAAAGGGCAGATAAAACAGAAGAAAACAAAGCGGAAAGACGCGCCTTCCACCACCAGCCTCTCCCCTGTCTTCTCCCCCACCTCCTCGATCCTCAAAGCGCATTTCTTTCTTTCCTTCGCTCCTCTCGCTCTCGCTTGCGTGTGTCTTCATTAACTCCTCGCCATTACCCGCCTCACGCCCCCTAGCAATGCCGTCGTGGAGGACGCGCATGTGCGGCCTTCAGCGGTGCTAGCTAGATCCACCGCCAGGTGGAGCAGCGCTGGGTCCGGACAGGGTGCTCGAGCGGCGGCGCCAACGGCAGGACGACGAGGAAGAAGAGACGGGTGTGGCGGAGAGAGGCGGGCGCGCCCAATGCACGAGCACACCCTGGCCAGGGCATGGGTGGCGACGGTGCGCAAGGTGCAGCAGCATCCGTAGCCCGGGGGCAGGCGCCAGGTGGCCCCCATGCTAACCGCCGACGACTCCAAGACGGCCTTCACCTCAGCGTAGCCAAATTTCGTGTTTTGACCCTTTTTAGATAGTTTAACTAGATCTGACCCCGGTTTGAATAAATTTGGACATTTGACCCTTTTTCTTATCGCCACACAGCTTGGCGGTAGGTATGCATAGGCTACCGCCAGGAACCGCGGCGGTAGCTGACTACTCCATGTCAGCAGCCAACTGACGGCCGCCGTGAGCTCCGCTCGACCCTATAGCCACAGGGTTCGGCGGTAAGATGTGAGACCCTACCGTCGGATCGTCCGGTGGTAGGGTCTGGGCACATATAAGGCCGGGCGCCGGTTCGCCCTCCCCCTCCCTATCTCTCCCCACCCCGCCGCCCTCGCATCTTTGTTCTTACTCTCTCTCTCTCATCCTCTCCGCTCTCCCCCTCGAATCTCTTTCGTTTCTTCATTATTTTTTGCAGATCGAGATGGCTCCGAAACGAGCAAAGTAAGCTCCTTCGATCCATCCAACTAGTTTTTCTCAAATAGCTTCCGATTCGATGCATTATTTGATTCAAGCCCACCCTAGTCAATGTAAAAAAATTTCTTGATATTATGCTTATTGAAGAAATGAACTCATAGGTTTGTTTTGATGTGATGAACGTTTGTGATATGAATCAACCGTATGCATATAGGACATGTTGGAGAAAGATTGTATGTATTGTATGTATTTACTTATTTTTGAACTACACGATGAACCCTAGTTCATGTTAAAAAAATCCTGATGTGCTTATTGAAGGAATGAACTCATAGGTTCGTTTTGATGTGATGAACCTTTGTGATATGAATCAACCGTATGCATATAGTGGATGTTGGAGAAAGATTGTATGTATTTACTTATTTTTTACAAATTAAAGAAATGAATGAACAATGTTAAAACAATCTTATGCAAAATGAACGAATGAATTATGCTTATGAGAATAGTGTTTACAAATGAATGAATAAAAATTGTTACAAATGTGTGTTGAATTATGCTTATACTATTTTAGTTATGCTTATGCTTATGTTTATGCAATTTTATTTAGGAGGCCATCTCATGCGGACAACATCGGCACTAAGTATACCATGCTTGGCCCTGCGTTCGACAAGGGTCACTGTGCCCGTTTCATTGAGAATGGAGTGGTAATTATCATTCTTGAACCAAATATTTCGAATTGATGAAAATAAGTGGCTAATTATTTGGTTCATCATTTTGACAGATGCTCCCGCCACTGCGGATGAGGGGTCACAAGACGACCGTTAAGATGGAGTACGACGACCGGTACGTACCATTCTACAGGAGAGCCCGACTGTTGGGTTTCATCATGCAGCTCAAGCGTAAGCCGCCGACGCTCATCCATGAGAAATTGAACGAGTGGAAAACTCACAAAGATGTGGAGAGGAAAGTGATCGACTGGGATGACTACGAGGATCACATGCGGTGGTACGACGATGGCATCAAGCATCGTCTGCGCCTGAGGCCCCAGTGGATGACAACAGATGTCGAAGAATTGTATGATGACGGCTCCAAGAATGAAGCCTACCATGACAATATCAGAGAGCTAAAAGGCGGATTTAGGGAGTATGGACCCCTCATGAACATAAAAAAGTTGTGTTCATCTGTTTTCAACCGGCGGTTGGATGAAATCTACTTTAGTGAGTGTGACTCATTTATTGTTTTGCAGTCTTCGGAGCTGAACAAAAGCATTTTTGAAGGCTCGGATGCGCTAAGTTCTATCCCCGGGACTCGAGATAGTGAGAAGAAGTTGAGGGGAACGGTGAAGGTAACATCCAGCCTCCTACAATTACATTCTCTCTTAAGTTCATTTTCCTTTGTAACCATAAACTTGATCCATATTTTGTTCTTGCTTCGTTCTTATTGCAGAAGATCGTTAACAAATGTCACAAGCTTGTGGGCCTGCTTGGGCGCGCTACCTCCTCTGTGGATGCTTATGCTCATGCGGCCCTGATGCATAGTCTCACTTCATTGAGCCAGGACGCCTAGTCGTCTATGGTGGTTGAAGAGGACGAGGAGGAGTACAAGGACAAAGAAGGTGAAGATGAAGAGGAGGCCGAGGAGCGAGCAGAAAAAGAACAAGAGGAAGAAGAGGAACATAGCGATGACGAGGAGGAGGAGTACGACGACGATGACAGACCTCCACCAACTTAGACAACCCAGCTTGAGAAGAGGAATGTGCCGAACAGGGATTGGGCAAGTCCATCCCCGTTTCAGAGAGCGCGTCCTCCTCAGCGCAAGAAGAAGGCGGCTGAGATCCGTTCAAAGAACAACGAGGATCGTACCTCAAAGAGGGGAAGGAGCAAGTGAAGTTGATGTCGTTGAACAAGTTAACTTTTTATGTTGGCTTCGTGAAACTATTTGGTATTTGTTGAACCATTTGCTATGTGAAACTATTTGCTACATGTGTGGATGTGTGCTATGTTTCTTAGTTGAACTATTATTCATATGGAGCTGTGATACATACTTATTGTTTTTTAAGTCTACAACATTGTCGTGGCAAAAAAATCAAAGATAAAATACAAGTTGTGTGCAAAAAATGCACTATGATCAGAACCTACCGCCAAGGACTCTGGCGGTAGGGGGCCTCACTCGTACTAGAACCAGAAGTCACTGAATTGTTTGGTAGGGTTGCACACCCTACCGCCAGGGCCCTTGGCGGTAGGGTTGTATATCCTACCGCCAAGGGCGCATGCAGTAGGTCATCTACCAGGTCAGCGTCGGGACGTTAGGGAGACGGCGGCTACCGTTACTCTATCGCCAAAGTTTCTGGTGGTAGGCTGGGCAACCCTCCGCCGAGCTCCCTGGCGGTAGGAAAAGGATCAAATGTAAAAAAATAAATCAAATCGGGGTCAGATCCGGTTAAACTATCTGAAAGGGGTCAAAACACGAAATCCGCCCCCCTCGGCGTTGAGTTGCGAACTGAATTTACTATCTATTTGGCGGCTTGGCGCGATATGTTCGAGTTGACTTTGCTCAGCTGGCCTCACACTGTACATCTGGGCCATGTATCTGAATCATGTTTGGGCCCCTTTGAAAGCAACAAGATAGAGCCTGCTGCCTCGAAAAGTCAAAGATACCACCCAGAAAGACCGTGGCAGTCCACAAGGCTAAAATACCAGTCATGGATGGTTGGGCCCAGGGTTTCTCGGGCCGCCTTCGTCGTCGCCATCTGAGAAATTTTGGTCCCCTCGCCTACAGCTGCTATCTTGGCACTGGAAGGTGGAAGGACCTCAAATCTTCAAGACCTCTATGTTCTTCGTTAACACCTAGTGATCATCATAGTTTTGTGAGAATAAATTTCTCTCGTCCTTTTAGCAGTGCCATGAGGTTAGAGAGTTTTCTGTCCTCGCAAATTCGATTATTCGGATCTGGTGAATTTATGTTGTTGTGTCAAGCTTATTTTGTTGGTTTGATTCTTAGGTGAAATCTTTCAACACCATGGTGAAGATATAGTGATTCAACGGCCTGCTCTTCTATTGGATCACCCCCGGCCCAAGTATGTTCATCGATCAAGGCTTCCCATCTTTTTAGATGGTCGACTCAAGGCGCTTTCAAAAACCATTATTGGTATGTTCGTGCGGGTGAAAGAGACAACATCGTTGCTCAAGTCTAATTGCAGCGTCTTTATCAAAATCACTCAAGTATTTCTTTGAGCAGGGATTAATACTGCGAAAAGGGTGTTTACAAGAGATTTCATTTTAATTCTTAATCATAGGAGTTACTTCGTATTTTCTTGGGTCATAGGTCCAAATCGGTGTACCTATAATTGTTATGTGTGTCAATAAAGTTACATGTGTTTCTAAGGCCAACTCCACCGTGCAACCCCATCTTGTCCGGGTGCGTCCGTTTGGTGTAGAACGGACGAATAGCGCGGCCCAATGCGCGGCCCCAAACGGACAAATGTCCCGATTCCGTCCGTTTTAGACCCATGCCTGGCTCAAACTTGCGCCGACTTTGGGGTGAAACGGACATCGCGCAGACGGTATCGCCGCACGCCCTTGTCCCCCGTGGCCCACGTGTCGGGGACACAAGTAGTCCCATTCGATTCCAACGCCTCCACCCCCTCTCCCGCCCCGCCCCGCCGACGGTTCCGCCGCTATTCCCTGGCCGCCTCCTCACCGCGCAGGCCCAGACCGTCCATAGCAAACCATGTCTCGACCTGGCCGCAACCATGTCCGCGCTTTCGCCGTAGTTTTCTGGCGCCGTTGCCGAGGAGGTGAGTGCTTGAAGGTATATCTTTAGATCTTGCAATCGAATCTTTTTGTTTCTTGTTTTATCACTAGTTTAGTTTATAAAAGAGAACTACAAAAAAATGGAGTTAAGTTTGTCTCATACGCTTCATCTTTTTAATATCTTTCGTGAGTTTGATGAAAAGGAAAATTGTGCTCAAGTGCTAGAAGAAGAAATCTATAGAATGTTTGATACTAAATCTTTCTATGATGAGCATGATTGCAATGTTGTTAGTATGAATTCCTTGAATATCCATGATGCTAATGATATGCAAAGCCACAAGCTTGGGGAAGCTATGTTTGATGAATATGATATTTTTAGTCCCCCAAGTTTTGATGAGAATATTTATTATGATGAAAGCATGCCTCCTATTTATGATGATTATATTGATGAATGTGGGTTTGGAAGAGTGTCAACTTTAGGAAGTAGTTATCCCACTATTTTGGAGGATGTTGAATCTTATAATATTTATGAAAGTGGATTTGGAAGAGTGTTAAATTTATTTAGTGATGATTCCACTATTTCGAAAGAGGTTCCAATTGATTATGAGAACAAAGTTGCTATCTATGATGATTATTGTGATGACTTGTTTGCTATTAAGAATAATGATAACCATGAAACTTGTCATCATGATTTTAGTTTTCAATTGGATTATGCCTCACATGATAATTATTTTGTTGAGTTTGCTCCCGCTACTATTCATGAGAAGAATTTTTCTTATGTGGAGAGTAGTAAATTTTTATGCTTGTAGATCATGAAAAGAATGCTTTAGGTGCTGGTTATATTGTTGAATTCATTCATGATGCTACTGAAAATTATTATGAGGGGGGAACATATGCTTGTAGGAATTTCAATAATGTCAAGTTTCCTCTCTATGTGTTGAAAATCTTGAAGCTATGCTTGTTTTACCTTCCTATGCTAGTTGATTATTGTTCCCATAAGTTATTTGCTCACAAAATCCCTATGCATAGGAAGTGAGTTAGACTTAAATGTGCTAGTCATATGCTTCATGATGCTCCCGTTATGTTTCAATCATTATCTTTTATGTGAGCATCATTGCCATCATCATGCCTAGCTAGAAAGGCATTAAAGAAAAGCGCTTGTTGGGAGACGACCCAATATTTACCCTGAAGGAAATATGCCCTAGAGGCAATAATAAAGTTATTATTTATTTCCTCATATCATGATAAATGTTTATTATTCATGCTAGAATTGTATTAACCGGAAACATAATACATGTGTGAATACATAGACAAACATAGTGTCACTTGTATGCCTCTACTTGACTAGCTCGTTAATCAAAGATGGTTATGTTTCCTAACCATAGACATGTGTTGTCATTTGATTAACGAGATCACATCATTAGGAGAATGATATGATTGACCTGACCCATTCCGTTAGCTTAGCACTTGATCGTTTAGTATGTTGCTATTGCATTCTTCATGACTTATACATGTTCCTATGACTATGAGATTATGTAACTCCCGTTTACCGGAGGAACACTTTGTGTGCTACCAAACGTCACAACGTAACTGGGTGATCATAAAGGTGCTCTACAGGTGTCTCCAAAGGTCCTTGTTGAGTTGACGTATTTCGAGATTAGGATTTGTCACTCCGATTGTCGGAGAGGTATCTCTGAGCCCTCTCGGTAATGCACATCACTATAAGCCTTGCAAGCAATGTAGCTAATGAGTTAGTTACGGAATAATGCATTACGTAACGAGTAAAGAGACTTGCCAGTAACGAGATTGAACTAGGTATTGGATACCGACGATCAAATCTCGGGCAAGTAACATACCAATGACAAAGGGAACAACGTATGTTGTTATGCGGTTTGACCGATAAAGATCTTCGTAGAATATGTAGGAGCCAATATGAGCATCCAGGTTCCGCTATTGGTTATTGACCGGAAACAGTTCTACGTCATGTCTACATAGTTCTCGAACCCGTAGGGTCCGCACGCTTAACGTTACGATGACAGTTATATTATGAGTTTATGAGTTTTGATGTACCGAAGGTTATTCGGAGTCCCGGATGTGATCACAGACATGACGAAGAGTCTCGAAATGGTCGAGACATAAAGATCGATATATTGGACGACTATATTTGGACACCGGAAAGGTTCTGGGTGAGATTGGGACTATAGTGGAGCTCCGGGAGGTTATCGAACCCCCGGTAGGTATATGGGCTTTATTGGGCCTTTGTGGAAAGGAGGGATAAGGAGCAAAGGAGGGGGCGCGCCCCCCCAAGCCCAATCCGAATTGGGAGGGGGGGCGGGCCCCCTTTACTTCTTCCCTCCCCTCTCTTCCTTCCCTCTCCTACTCCTAATAGGAAAGGGGGGCCAAACCTACTTGGAGTAGGATTGCCCCCCCTAGGGCGCGCCTCTCCCCCTTGGCCGGCCCCCTCCTCCTTCCCCCCTTTATATACGGAGGAGGGGGGCACCCCATAGACACACAAGTTGATCTTCGTGATCGTTCCTTAGCCGTGTGCGGTGCCCCCCTCTACCATATTCCACCTCGGTCATATCGTAGCGGTGCTTAGGCGAAGCCCTGCATCGGTAGAACATCATCACCGTCACCACACCGTCGTGCTGACGGAACTCATCCCCGACACCCTGCTGGATCGGAGTCCGGGGATCGTCATCGAGCTGAACGTGTGCTGAACTCGGAGGTGCCGTACGTTCGGTACTTGGATCGGTCGGATCGTGAAGACGTATGACTACATCAACCGCGTTGTTCCAACGCTTCCGCTTTCGGTCTACGAGGGTATGTGGACAACACTCTCCCCTCTTGTTGCTATGCATCACCATGATCCTTGCGTGTGCGTAGGATTTTTTTTGAAATCACTACGTTCCCAATAGTGGCATCCGAGGCAGGTTTTATGCGTTGATGTTATATGCACGAGTAGAACACAAGTGAGTTGTGGGCGATACAAGTCATACTGCTTACCAGCATGTCACACTTTGGTTCTGCGGTATTGTTGGATGAAGCGGCCCGGACCGACATTACGCGTACGCTTACGCAAGACTGGTTTTACCGTTGTGCTTTGCACACAGGTGACTAGCGGGTGTCTGTTTCTCCAACTTTAGTTGAACCGAGTGTGGCTACGCCCGGTCCTTGCGAAGGTTAAAACAGCACTAACTTGACGAACTATCGTTGTGGTTTTGATGCGTAGGTAGGAATGCTTCTTGCTCAACCCGTAGCAGCCACGTAAAACTTGCAACAACAAAGTAGAGGACGTCTAACTTGTTTTTGCAGGGCATTTTGTGATGTGATATGGTCAAGACGTGATGCTATATTTTATTATATGAGATGATCATGTTTTGTAACCGAGTTATCGGCAACTGGCAGGAGCCATATGGTTGTCGCTTTATTGTATGAAATGCAATTGCACTGTAATTGCTTTACTTTATCACTAAGCGGTAGTCGTAGAAGCAATAGTTGGCGAGACGACAACGATGCTACGATGGAGATCAATGTGTCGCGCCAGTGACGATGGTGGTCATGACGGTGCTTCGGAGATGAAGATCAAAAGCACAAGATGATGATGTCCATATCATATCACTTATATTGATTGCATGTGATGTTTATCTTTTATGCATCTTATCTTGCTTTGATTGACGGTAGCATTATAATATGATCTCTCACTAAATTTCAAGATAAAAGTGTTCTCCCTGAGTATGCACCGTTGCCAAAGTTCGTCGTGCCCAGACACCACGTGATGATCGGGTGTGATAAGCTCTACGTCCATCTACAACGGGTGCAAGCCAGTTTTGCACACGCAGAATACTTAGGTTAAACTTGACGAGCCTAGCATATGCAGATATGGCCTCGGAACACTGAGACCGAAAGGTCGAGCGTGAATCATATAGTAGATATGCTCAACATAGTGATGTTCACCATTGAAAACTACTCCATTTCACGTGATGATCGGTTATGGTTTAGTTGATTTGGATCACGTGATCACTTAGATGATTAGAGAGATGTCTATCTAAGTGGGAGTTCTTAAGTAATATGATTAATTGAACTTAAATTTATCATGAAATTAGTACCTGATAGTATTTTGCTTGTCTATGTTTGTTGTAGAAAGATGGCTCGTGTTGTTGTTCCGTTGAATTTTAAGGCGTTCCTTGAGAAAGCAAAGTTGAACGATGATGGTAGCAATTACACGGACTGGGTCCGTAACTTGAGGATTATCCTCATTGCTGCACAGAAGAATTACGTCCTGGAAGCACCGCTGGGTGCCAAACCTGCTGCAGGAGCAACACCAGATGTTGTGAACGTCTGGCAGAGCAAAGCTGATGACTACTCGATAGTTCAGTGTGCCATGCTTTACAGCTTAGAACCGGGACTTCAACGACGTTTTGAACATCATGGAGCATATGAGATGTTCCAGGAGTTGAAGTTAATATTTCAAGCAAATGCCCGGATTGAGAGATATGAAGTCTCCAATAAGTTCTATAGCTGCAAAATGGAGGAGAATAGTTCTGCCAGTGAGCATATACTCAGAATGTCTGGGTATAACAATCACTAGATTCAACTGGGAGTTAATCTTCCGGATGATAGCGTCATTGACAGAATTCTTCAATCACTGCCACCAAGCTATAAGTGCTTCGTGATGAACTATAATATGCAAGGGATGGAAAAGACAATTCCCGAGCTCTTCGCAATGCTAAAAGCTGCGGAGGTAGAAATCAAGAAGGAGCATCAAGTGTTGATGGTTAATAAGACCACCAGTTTCAAGAAAAAGGGCAAAGGGAAAAAGAAGGGGAACTTCAAGAAGAACAGCAAACAAGTTGCTGCTCAGGAGAAGAAACCCAAGTCTGGACCTAAGCCTGAGACTGAGTGCTTCTACTGCAAGCAGACTGGTCACTGGAAGCGGAACTGCCCCAAGTATTTGGCGGATAAGAAAGATGGCAAGGTGAACAAAGGTATATGTGATATACATGTTATTGATGTGTACCTTACCAGAGCTCACAGTAGCACCTGGGTATTTGATACTGGTTCTGTTGCTAATATTTGCAACTCGAAACAGGGACTACATATTAAGCAGACACTGGCTAAGGACGAGGTGACGATGCGCGTGGGAAATGGTTCCAAAGTCGATGTGATCGCCGTCGGCACGCTACCTCTACATCTACCTTCGGGATTAGTTTTAGACCTAAATAATTGTTATTTGGTGCCAGCGTTGAGCATGAACATTATATCTGGATCTTGTTTGATGCGAGACGGTTATTCATTTAAATCTGAGAATAATGGTTGTTCTATTTTTATGAGTGATATCTTTTATGGTCATGCACCTTTAAAGAGTGGTCTATTTTTGATGAATATCGATAGTAGTGATACACATATTCATAATGTTGAAGCCAAAAGATGCAGAGTTGATAATGATAGTGCAACTTATTTGTGGCACTGCCGTTTAGGTCATATTGGTGTAAAGAGCATGAAGAAACTCCATAGTGATGGACTTTTGGAATCACTTGATTATTAATCACTTGGTACTTGCGAACCATGCCTCATGGGCAAGATGACTAAAACACCGTTCCCCGGTACTATGGAGAGAGCAACTGATTGGTTGGAAATCATGCATACAGATGTATGTGGTCCAATGAATGTTGAGGCTCATGGCAGATATCATTATTTTCTCACCTTCACAGATGATTTGAGCAGATATGGGTATATCTACTTAATGAAACATAAGTCTGAAACATTTGAAAAGTTCAAAGAATTTCAGAGTGAAGTTGAAAATCATCATAACAAGAAAATAAAGTCTCTACGGTCTGATCGTGGAGGAGAATATTTGAGTTACGAGTTTGGTTTACATTTGAAGCAATGCGGAATAGTTTCGCAACTCACGCCACCCGGAACACCACAGTGTAATGGTGTGTCCGAACATCGTAATCGTAATTTACTAGATATGGTGCGATCTATGATGTCTCTTACCGATTTTACCGCTATCGTTTTGGGGTTATTCTTTACAGACGGCCGCATTCATGTTAAATAGGGCACCATCAAAATCCATTGAGACGACGCCTTATGAACTATGGTTTGGCAAGAAACCAAAGTTGTCGTTTCTTAAAGTTTCGGGCTGTGATGCTTATGTGAAAAAGCTTCAACCTGATAAGCTCGAACCCAAATCGGAGAAATGTGTCTTCATAGGATACCCAAAGGAAACTGTTGGGTACACCTTCTATCACAGATCCGAAGGCAAGACATTTGTTGCAAAGAATGGATCCTTTCTAGAGAAGGAGTTTCTCTCGAAAGAAGTGAGTGGGAGGAAAGTAGAACTTGATGAGGTAACTGTACCTGCTCCTTTATTGGAAAATAGTTCATCACAGAAACCAGTTCCTGTGACGACTACACCAATAAGTGAGGAAGCTAATGATGATGATCATGAAACTTTAGAACAAGTTACTACAGAACCTCGTAGGTCAACCAGAGTAAGATCCGCACGAGAGTGGTACGGTAATACTATTTTGGAGGTCGTGTTACTTGACCATGGCGAACCTACGAACTATGAGGAAGCGATGATGATCCCAGATTCCGCAAAATGGCTTGAAGCCATGAAATCTGAGATGGGATCCATGTATGAGAACAAAGTGTGGACTTTGGTTGACTTGCCCGATGATCAGCAAGCCATCGAGAATAAATGGATTTTTAAGAAGAAGACTGACGTTGATGGTAATGTTACTATCTACAAAGCTCGACTTGTTGCAAAAGGTTTTCAACAAGTTCAAGGGGTTGACTACGATGAGACTTTCTCACCCGTAGCGATGCTTAAGTCTATCCGAATCATGTTAGCAATTGCCGCATTTTATGATTATGAAATTTGGCAAATGGATGTCAAAACTGCATTCCTGAATGGATTTCTGGAAGAAGAGTTGTATATGATGCAGTCGGAAGGTTTTGTTGATCCAAAAGGTGCTAACAAAGTGTGCAAGCTCTAGCGATCCATCTATGGACTGGTGCAAGCATCTCGGAGTTGGAATAAACGCTTTGATAGTGTGATCAAAGCATATGGTTTTATACAGACTTTTGGAGAAGCCTGTATTTACAAGAAAGTGAGTGGGAGCTCTATAGCATTTCTGATATTATATGTAGATGACATATTGTTAATTGGAAATGATATAGAATTTCTGGATAGCATAAAGGGATACTTGAATAAAAGTTTTTCTATGAAAGACCTCGGTGAAGCTGCTTACATTTTGGGCATCAAGATCTATAGAGATAGATCAAGACGCTTGATTGGACTTTCACAATGCACATACCTTGATAAAGTTTTGAAAAGGTTCAAAATGGATCAGGCAAAGAAGGGATTCTTGCCTGTATTACAAGGTGTGAAGTTGAGTCAGACTCAATGCCCGACCACTGCAGAAGATAGAGAGAAAATGAAAGGAGTTCCCTATGCTTCAGCCATAGGCTCTATCATGTATGCAATGCTGTGTGCCAGACCTGATGTGTGCCTTGCTATAAGTTTAGCAGGGAGGTACCAAAGTAATCCAGGAGTGGATCACTGGACAGCGGTCAAGAACATCCTGAAATACCTGAAAAGGACTAAGGATATGTTTCTCATTTATGGAGGTGACAAAGAGCTAGTCGTAAATGGTTACGTCGATGCAAGCTTTGACACTGATCCGGACGATTCTAAATCGCAAACCGGATACGTGTTTATTTTAAACGGTGGAGCTATCAGTTGGTGTAGTTCTAAACAAAGCGTCGTAGCAGGATCTACATGTGAAGCGGAGTACATAGCTGCTTCTGAAGCAGCAAATGAAGGAGTCTGGATAAAGGAGTTTATTTCCGATCTAGGTGTCATACCTAGTGCATCGGGACCAATGAAGATCTTCTGTCACAATCCTGGTGCAATTGCCTTGGCAAAGGAATCCATATTTCACAAGAGGACCAAGCACATCAAGAGACGCTTCAATTCTATCCGGGACCAAGTCCAGGTGGGAGATATAGAGATTTGCAAGATACATACGGATCTGAATGTTGCAAACCCGTTGACTAAGCCTCTTCCACGAGCAAAACATGATCAGCACCAAGACTCCATGGGTGTTAGAATCATTACTGTGTAATCTAGATCATTGACTCTAGTGCAAGTGGGAGACTGAAGGAAATATGCCCTAGAGTCAATAATAAAGTTATTATTTATTTCCTCATATCATGATAAATGTTTATTATTCATGCTAGAATAGTATTAACCGGAAACATAATACATTTGTGAATACATAGACAAACATAGTGTCACTAGTATGCCTCTACCTGACTAGCTCGTTAATCAAAGATGGTTATGTTTCCTAACCATAGACATGTGTTGTCATTTGATTAACGGGATCACATCATTAGGAGAATGATATGAGTGACCTGACCCATTCCGTTAGCTTAGCACTTGATCGTTTAGTATGTTGCTATTGCTTTCTTCATGACTTACACATGTTCCTATGACTATGAGATTATGTAACTCCCGTTTACCGGAGCAACACTTTGTGTGCTACCAAACGTCACAACATAACTGGGTGATTATAAAGGTGCTCTACAGGTGTCTCCAAAGGTACTTGTTGAGTTGACGTATTTCGAGATTTGGATTTGTCACTCCGATTGTAGGAGAGGTATCTCTGGGCCCTCTCGGCAATGGACATCACTATAAGCCTTGCAAGCAATGTAGCTAATGAGTTAGTTACGGAATGATGCATTATGTAACGAGTAAAGAGACTTGCCGGTAATGAGATTGAACTAGGTATTGGATACCGACGATCAAATCTCGGGAAAGTAACATACTGATGACAAAGGGAACAACGTATGTTGTTATGCGGTTTGACCGATAAAGATCTTCGTAGAATATGTAGGAGCCAATATGAGCATCCAGGTTACGCTATTGGTTATTGACCGGAAACAGTTCTAGGTCATATCTGCATAGTTCTCGAACCCGTAGGGTCCGCACGCTTAACGTTACGATGGCAGTTATATTATGAGTTTATGAGTTTTGATGTACCAAAGGTTGTTCGGAGTCCCGGATGTGATCACGGACATGACGAGGAGTCTCGAAATGGTCGAGACATAAAGATCGATATATTGGACGACTATATTTGGACACCGGAAAGGTTCCGGGTGAGATTGGGACTATACTGGAGCTCCGGGAGGTTATCGAACACCCTGGTAGGTATATGGGCCTTATTGGGCCTTAGTGGAAAGGAGGGTGAAGGAGCAAAGGAGGGGGCGCCCCCCCCCAAGCCCAATCCGAATTGGGAGGGGGGCCGGCCCCCCCTTTCCTTCTTCCCTCCCCTCTCTTCCTTCCCTCTCCTACTCCTAATAGGAAAGGGGGGCCAAACCTACTTGGAGTAGGATTGCCCCCCCTAGGGCGCGCCTCTCCCCCTTGGCCACCCCCTCCTCCTCCCCCCTTTATATACGGAGGAGGGGGCACCCCATTGACACACAAGTTGATCTTCGTGATCGTTCCTTAGCCGTGTGCGGTGCCCCCCTCCACCATATTCCACCTCGGTCATATCGTAGCGGTGCTTAGGCGAAGCCCTGTGTCGGTAGAACATCATCACCGTCACCACGCCGTCGTGCTGATGGAACTCATCCCCGACACCCTGCTGGATCGGAGTCCGGGGATCGTCATCGAGATGAACGTGTGCTGAACTCGGAGGTGCCGTACGTTCAGTACTTGGATCGGTTAGATCGTGAAGACGTACGACTATATCAACCGCGTTGTTCTAACATTTTCGCTTTCGCTCTACGAGGGTACGTGGACAACACTCTCCCCTCTCGTTGCTATGCATCACCATGATCCTTCCGTGTGCGTAGGAATTTTTTTGAAATTACTATGTTCCCAACATACCCTTACTGTTTTTGTGTGTTCACATGATTATGCTACTTAAGTAATCATGTTTTATAGCTTTTGTTTCAATAAAGTTCCAAGTAAGACCTTTAGGATAGCTTACGGTGATAGTTGTGTTGATCCTGCTGAAAATCAGAAACTTTTGCACCCAGTAAATTAGTTTTGTTAATTCACAGAAACGTTCTCTTGATCTGATTCTTTTAGCTCTGGATTATTATACACATGTTTTAGGACTTCCTAATTTGGTAGGATTTTTGGAGTTCCAGTAGTATACGTTTGATACAGATTACTACAGACTGTTCTGTTTTTGATAGATTCTGTTTTCTATGTGTTGTTTGCTTATTTTGATGAATCTATGAGTAGTATCGAAGGGTATGAACCATAGATAAGTTGGACTACAGTAGAGATTACACCAATATGAATTTAGAATGAGTTCATTACAGTACCTAAGTGGTGGTTTTATTTTCTTATATTAACGGAGCTTACGAGTTTTCTGGTGAGTTTTGTGTTGTGAAGTTCTCAAGTTTCGGGTAAAGATTCGATGGACTATGGAATAAGGAGTGGCAAGAGCCTAAGCTTGGGGATTCCCAAGGCACCCCAAGGTAATATTAAAGGACAACCAAAATCCTAAGCTTGGGGATGCCCCAGATGGCATCCCCTCTTTCGTCTTCGTTCATCGGTAACTTTACTTGGAGCTATATTTTTCTTCACCACATGATATGTGTTTTGCTTGGAGCATAATTTTATTTTGTTAGTATTTGCTTGCTGTTATTTATAATAATGTTTTGCATCTTTAGTTTCAATAAAAATGTCAAGGATAGCCTTTACCATGCTTATTTTGCTAGTATACATGTTGTTGTTTGAAAACAGAAAGTTTACCGCTGTTGCAAAAGTTCCCTAGAAAGTCAGAGCATGATATAATGATTAAACCATTTGCATAATGAGCTCTGATAAATTTCTTACAGTGGGAATTTTCTTTCATAAGTTTTGGAGTTAGGGAAGTATGATGAATCATGCATTCTTTACAGACTGTACTGTTTTGGCAGATTGCTGTTATGTTTGCATTGTTTGCATATGTTTGCTTGTTTAATGATTCTATTTGAGGATAGGAGTATTAAATATGCGGAGGCATTTAGTATGAAACTTTGAATAATAATTTAGTGATTTGTTACAGTAGAAAATGATAAGGTTTTGCATTGGTTTATACCAACCTATCTCACGAGTTCTTGTTGAGTTTGGTGTGGATGAAGCTTTTGATAAAAAGAGAAACCATGATATGAGAGGAATTAAGGAGACACAAAAGTTCAAGCTTGGGGATGCCCAAGGCACCCCAAGATAATATTTCAAGAAGTCTCAAGCATCTAAGCTTGGGGATGCCCCGTTAGGCATCCCACCTTTCTTCTTCAACAACTATCGGTTAGTATCGGTTGAGACTAAGTTTTTGCTTATTCACATGAGTTGTGCTATCCTTGCAATGTCATTTTATTTTGCTTTGCTTGCTATTTGAATGCAATACCAAGATCTGAAATTCTTTAATGAGAGAGAGTCTTCACATAGTTACACAATTATTTAGCTACTCATTGATCTTCACTTATATCTTGTTGGAGTAGTTTGTCATTTACTCGTGTGCTTCACTTATATCCTATGAGTAAATTGTTGAATGAGTTGATGTCTCATTTACTTATCCCATGGCGAGTAATGACTTCACATCTAAGAAGTAGAGGTTGTAAATTTATTGAAGGTTAGCAAGCACTGTATTGGTCATTTGAACAATTCATGAAAGAATATCGAAGGAAGAGAGATTCCACATATAAATACACTATCCTAGACATCTTTTATAATTGGGAGCACTCATTTAGTATGACATGCTAAAGAGTTGATGTTGGACAAGGAAGACAACATAATGGGTTATGTTTTCCCACATCTTAGTTAAAGTATATTGTTATGGATCATTCAAACATGTTGAGCTTGCCTTTCCCCCTCATGCTAGCCAAAATTCCTTGCACCAAGTAGAGATACTAATTGTGCTTCCAAATATCCTTAAACCCAGTTTTGCCATGAGAGTCCACCATACCTACCTATGGATTGAGTAAGATCCTTCAAGTAAGTTGTCATCGGTGCAAGCAATAAAAATTGCTCTCTAAATATGTATGATCTTTTGGTGTGAAGAAAATAGCTTTATACGATCTTGTTATGGAAGCAATAAAAGCGACGGACTGCATAATAAAGGTCCATATACAAGTGGCAATATAAAGTGACGTTCATTCGCATTAAGATTTTGTGCATCCAACCCTAAAAGCGCATGACAACCTCTGCTTCCCTCTGCGAAGGGCCTATCTTTTACTTTTATGCAAGAGTCAAGATGATCTTCACATTTCCCTTTTTCATTTTTTCCTTTGGCAAGCACCTCGTGTTGGGAAGATCCTGATATATATATCCAATTGGATCTAAGTTAGCATGAACTATTATTGTTAACATCACCCAAAGGTGAATACGTTGGGAGGCAAGACTATAAGCCCCTATCTTTCTCAGTGTCCGATTGAAACTCCATAACCATTAGTATTGCGTGAGTGTTAGCAATTGTAGAAGACTATATGATAGTTGAGTATGTGGAGTTTGCTATTCCTGAAAATAAGATGAATTGCAATTGTTTGATGATTAAGAATGAAGTTTGCTAGTTTTCAAGAAAGTTTATGATCTATGCTTTAACATGTGAATAGCTTGTTACTTGATCTTGAGAAATTTTATGAGATGAACTACTGTTATGACATATAATCATGCTAGAAAAGGTGATTGAAACTACCATTGATCAAACTTGTGCACCTGCTAGCATTCACACTTCATAAATTCTTTCTTTTATCATTTACATACTCGAGGACGAGCAGGAATTAAGCGTGGGGATGCTGATACGTCTCCAACGTATCTATAATTTATAAAGCATTCATGCTATTTTATTATCTGTTTTGAATGATTACGGGCTTTATTATACACTTTTATATTACTTTTGGGACTAACCTATTAATCGGAGGCCCAACCCATATTGTTGTTTTATTGCCTATTTCAGTATTTCGAAGAAAAGGAATATCAAATGGAGTCCAAACGGAATGAAACCTTCGACAGCGTGATTTTTGGGAAGATTATGACCCAGGAGACTTGGAGTTGAAGTAAAGGAAGCATTGAGGAAGCCACGAGATAGGGGGCGCGCCCACCCCCTGGGCGCACCCTCCACTCTCGTGGGCCCCTCGAGGCTCCCCCGACCGACTTCTTTCGCCTATATATTCCCATATATCCTAAAAACATCGAGACAGAAGATAGATCGGGAGTTCTGCTGCCGCAAGCCTCTGTAGCCACCAAAAAACCTCTCGGGAGCCCGTTCCGGCACCCTGCCGGAGGGGGAACCCATCACCGGTGGACATCTTCATCATCCCGGCGCTATCCATGACGAGGAGGCAGTAGTTCACCCTCGGGGATGAGGGTATGTACCAGTAGCTATGTGTTTGATCTCTCTCTCTCTCTCTCGTGTTCTCTCTATAGCACGATCTTGATGTATCGTGAGCTTTGCTATTATAGTTGGATCTTATGATGTTTCTCCCCCCTCTACTCTCTTGTAATGAATTGAGTTTTCCTCTTGAAGTTATCTTATCGGATTGAGTCTTTAATGATTCGAGAACACTTGATGTATGTCTTGCCGTGCGTATCTGTGGTGACAATGGGATATCACGTGGCACTTGATGTATGTTTTGGTGATCAACTTGCGGGTTCCGCCCATGAACCTATGCATAGGGGTTGGCACACGTTTTCGTCTTGACTCTCCGGTAGAAACTTTGCGGCACTCTTTGAAGTACTTTTGTGTTGGTTGGATGAATCTGAGATTGTGTGATGCATATCGTATAATCAAGCCCACGGATACTTGAGGTGACAATGGAGTATCTAGGTGACATTAGGGTTTTGGTTGATTTGTATCTTAAGGTGTTATTCTAGTATGAACTCTTGAATAGATCGATCCGAAAGAATAACTTTGAGGTGGTTTCGTACCCTACCATAATATCTTCGTTTGTTCTCCGCTATTAGTGGCTTTGGAGTGACTCTTTGTTGCATGTTGAGGGATTGTTATATGATCTATCTATGTTACTATTGTTGAGAGAACTTGCACTAGTGAAAGTATGAACCTTAGGCCTTGTTTCCAACCATTGCAATACCGTTTGTGCTCACTTTTATCATTAGTTACCTTGCTGTTTTTATATTTTCAGATTACAAAAACCTATATCTACCATCCATATTGCACTTGTATCACCATCTCTTCGCTGAACTAGTGCACCTATACAATTTACCATTGTATTGGGTGTGTTGGGGACACAAGAGACTCCTTGTTATTTGGTTGCAGGGTTGTTTGAGAGAGACCATCTTCATCCTACGCCTCCTATGGATTGATAAACCTTAGGTCGTCCACTTGAGGGAAATTTGCTACTGTCCTACAAACTTGTGCACTTGCAGGCCCAACAACGTCTACAAGAGGAAGGTTGTGTAGTAGACATCAAGCTCTTTTCTGGCGCCATTGCAGAGGAGGTGAGTGCTTGAAGGTATATCTTTAGATCTTGCAATCGAATCTTTTAGTTTCTTGTTTTATCACTAGTTTAGTTTGTAAAAGAAAACTACACAAAATGGAGTTAAGTTTGTCTCATAAGCTTCATCTTTTTAATATCTTTCGTGAGTTTGATGAAAAGGAAGATTGTGCTCAAGTGCTAGAAGAAGAAATCTATAGAATGTTTGATACTAAATCTTTGTATGATGAGCGTGATTGCAATGTTGTTAGTATGAATTCCTTGAATATCCATGATGCTAATGATATGCAAAGCCACAAGCTTGGGGAAGCTATGTTTGATGAATATGATATTTTTAGTCCCCCAAGTTTTGATGAGAATATTTATTATGATGAAAGCATGCCTCCTATTTATGATGATTATATTGATGAAAGTGGGTTTGGAAGAGTGTCAACTTTAGGAAGTAGTTATCCCACTATTTTGGAGGATGTTGAATCTTATAATATTTATGAAAGTGGATTTGGAAGAGTGTCAACTTTATTTAGTGATGATTCCACTGTTTTGGAAGAGGTTCCAATTGATTATGAGAACAAAGTTGCTATCTATGATGATTATTGTGATGACTTGTATGCTATTAAGAATAATGATAACCATGAAACTTGTTATCATGATTTTAGTTTTCAATTGGATTATGCCTCACATGATAATTATTTTGTTGAGTTTGCTCCCACTACTATTCATGAGAAGAAATTTGCTTATGTGGAGAGTAGTAAATTTTCTATGCTTGTAGATCATGAAAAGAATGCTTTAGGTGCTGGTTATATTTTTGAACTCATTCATGATGCTACTGAAAATTATTATGAGGGGGGAACATATGCTTGTAGGAATTGCAATAATGTGAAGTTTCCTCTCTATGTGTTAAAAATCTTGAAGCTATGCTTGTTTTACCTTCCTATGCTAGTTGATTATTGTTCCCATAAGTTATTTGCTCACAAAATCCCTATACATAGGAAGTGGGTTAGACTTAAATGTGCTAGTCATATGCTTCATGATGCTCCCGTTATGTTTCAATCCTTATCTTTTATGTGAGCATCATTGCCATCATCATGCCTAGCTAGAAAGGCATTAAAGAAAAGCGCTTGTTGGGAGATGACCCAATATTTACCCTTACTTTTTTTGTGTGCTCACATGATTATGCTACTAAATTAATCATGTTTTATAGCTTTTGTTTCAATAAAGTGCCAAGTAAGACCTTTAGGATAGCTTACGGTGATAGTTGTGTTGATCCTGCTGAAAATCAGAAACTTTTGCACCCAGTAAATTAGTTTTGTTAATTCACAGAAACGTGCTCTTGATCTGATTCTTTTTGCTCTGGATTGGTATACACATTTTTTAGGACTTCCTCATTTTGGTAGGATTTGGAGTTCCATAAGTATACGTTTGATACAGATAACTACAGACTGTTCTGTTTTTGACAGATTCTGTTTTCTATGTGTTGTTTGCTTATTTTGATGAATCTATGAGTTGTATCGAAGGGTATGAACCATAGATAAGTTGTATTACAGTTGATATTACACCAATATGAATTTAGAATGAGTTCATTACAATACCTAAGTGGTGGTTCTATTTTCTTATACTAACGGAGCTTACGAGGTTTCTGTTGAGTTTTGTGTTGTGAAGTTTTCAAGTTTCGGGTAAAGATTCGATGGACTATGGAATAAGGAGTGGCAAGAGCCTAAGCTTGGGGATGACCAAGGCACCCCAAGGTAACATTAAAGGACAACCAAAATCCTAAGCTTGGATATGCCCCGGATGGCATCCCCTCTTTCGTCTTCGTTCATCAGTAACTTTACTTCGTGCTATATTTTTATTCACCACATGTTATGTGTTTTGCTTGGAGCGTCATTTTATTTTGTTAGTATTTGCTTTATGTTATTTAGAATAATGTTTTGCATCTTTAGTTTCAATAAAAATTGTCAAGGATAGCCTTTACCATGCTTATTTTGCTAGTATACATATTGCTGTTTGAAAACAGAAAGTTTACCGCTGTTGCAAAAATTCCCTAGAAAAGTAAGAGCATGATATAATGATGAAACCTGTTGCATAATGAGATCTGATAAATTTAATAGAGTGGGAATTTTATTTCATAATTTTTGGAGTTAGGGAAGTATGATGAATCATGCATTCTTTACAGACTATACTGTTTTGGCAGATTGCTGTTATGTTTGCATTGTTTGCATATGTTTGCTTGTTTAATGATTCTATTTGAGGATAGGAGTATTAAATATGCGGAGGAATTTAGTATTCAAATTTGAATAATAATTTTAGTGACTTGTTACAGTAGAAAATGATAAGGTTTTGCATTGGTTTATACTAACCTATCTCACGAGTTCTTGTTGAGTTTGGTGTGGATGAAGCTTTGGATAAAAAGAGAAACCATGATATGAGAGGAATTAAGGAGACACAAAAGTTCAAGCTTGGGGATGCCCAAGGCACTCCAAGATAATATTTCAAGAAGTCTCAAGCATCTAAGCTTGGGGATGCCCTGTTAGGCATCCCACCTTTCTTCTTCAACAACTATCGGTTAGTATCGGTTGAGACTAAGTTTTTGCTTATTCACATGAGTTGTGCTATCCTTGCAATGTCATTTTATTTTGCTTTACTTGCTGTTTGAATACAATACCAAGATCTGAAATTCTTTAATGAGAGAGATTCTTCACATAGTTACACAACTATTTAGCTACTCATTGATCTTCACTTATATCTTGTTGGAGTAGTTTGTCATTTACTCGTGTGCTTCACTTATATCCTATGAGTAAATTGTTGAATGAGTTGATTGTCATAAATCTGAAATTATATATGTCTCATTTGCTTATCCAATGGGGAGTAATGACTTCACATCTAAGAAGTAGAGGTTGTAAATTTATTGAAGGTTAGCAAGCATTGTATTGGTCATTTGAACAATTCATGAAAGAATATTGAAGGAAGAGAGATTCCACATATAAATACACTATCCTAGACATCTTTTATAATTGGGAGCACTCATTTAGTATGACATGCTAAAGAGTTGATGTTGGACAAGGAAGACAACGTAATGGGTTATGTTTTCGCACATCTCAGTTAAAGTATATTGTTATGGATCATTCAAACATGTTGAGCTTGCCTTTCCCCCTCATGCTAGCCAAAATTCCTTGCACCAAGTAGAGATACTACTTGTGCTTCCAAATATCCTTAAACCCAGTTTTGCCATGAGAGTCCACCATACCTACCTATGGATTGAGTAAGATCCTTCAAGTAAGTTGTCATCGGTGCAAGCAATAAAAATTGCTCTCTAAATATGTATGATCTTTTGGTGTGAAGAAAATAGCTTTATACGATCTTGTTATGGAATCAATAAAAGCGACGGACTGCATAATAAAGGTCAATATACAAGTGGCAATATAAAGTGACGTTCATTCGCATTAAGATTTTGTGCATCCAACCCTAAAAGCACATGACAACCTCTGCTTCCCTCTGCGAAGGGCCTATCTTTTACTTTTATGCAAGAGTCAAGGTGATCTTCACCTTTCCCTTTTTCATTTTTTCCTTTGGCAAGCACCTCGTGTTGGGAAGATCCTGATATATATATATCAAATTGGATGTAAGTTAGCATGAACTATTATTGTTGACATCACCCAAAGGTGAATACGTTGGGAGGCAACACTATAAGCCCCTATCTTTCTCAGTGTCCGATTGAAACTCCATAACCATTAGTATTGCGTGAGTGTTAGCAATTGTAGAAGCCTATATGGTAGTGGAGTATGTGGAGTTTGCTATTCCTGAAAATAAGATGAATTGCAATTGTTTGATGATTAAGAATGAAGTTTGCTAGTTTTCAAGAAAGTTTATGGTCTATGCTTTAACATGTGAATAGCTTGTTACTTGATCTTGAGAAGTTTTATGAGATGAACTACTGTTATGACATAAAATCATCCTAGAAAAGGTGATTGAAACTACCATTGATCAAACTTGTGCACCTGCTAGCATTCACACTTCATAAATTCTTTCTTTTATCATGTACCTACTCGAGGACGAGCAGGAATTAAGCGTGGGGATGCTCATACATCTCCAACGTATCTATAATTTATGAAGCATTCATGCTATTTTATTATCTGTTTTGAATGATTATGAGCTTTATTATACACTTTTATATTACTTTTGGGACTAACCTATTAAGCGGAGGCCCAGCCCATATTACTGTTTTATTGCCTGTTTCAGTATTTCAAAGAAAAGGAATATCAAACGGAGTCCAAACGGAATGAAACCTTTGACAACGTGATTTTTGGGAAGATTATGACCCAGGAGACTTGGAGTTGAAGTAAAGGAAGCGTCGAGGAAGCCACGAGATAGGGGGCGCGCCCACCCCCCTGGGCGCGCCCTCCACTCTCGTGGGCCCCTCGAGGCTCCCCCGACCGACTTCTTTCGCCTATATATTCCCATATACCTTAAAAACATCGATACAGAAGATAGATCGGGAGTTCCGCCGCCGCAAGCCTCTGTAGGCACCAAAAAACCTCTCGGGAGCCCGTTCCGGCACCCTGCCGGAGAGGGAGCCCATCACCGGTGGCCATCTTCATCCTCCCGGCTCTATCCATGACGAGGAGGGAGTAATTCACCCTCGGGGCTGAGGGTATGTACCAGTAGCTATGTGTTTGATCTCTCTCTCTCTCTCTCTCTCTCTCGTGTTCTCTCTATAGCACGATCTTGATGTATCGTGAGCTTTGCTATTATAGTTGGATCTTATGATGTTTCTCCCCCCTCTACTCTCTTGTAATGAATTGAGTTTTCCTCTTGAAGTTATCTTATCGGATTGAGTCTTTAATGATTTGAGAACACTTGATGTATGTCTTGCCCTGCGTATCTATGGTGACAATGGGATATCACGTGCCACTTGATGTATGTTTTGGTGATCAACTTGCGGGTTCCGCCCATGAACATATGCATAGGGATTGGCACACGTTTTCGTCTTGACTCTCCAGTAGAAACTTTGTGGCACTCTTTGAGGTACTTTTGTGTTGGTTGGATGAATCTGAGATTGTGTGATGCATATCGTATAATCATGCCCACGGATACTTGAGGTGACAATGGAGTATCTAGGTGACATTAGGGTTTTGGTTGATTTGTATCTTAAGGTGTTATTCTAGTATGAACTCTTGAATAGATCGACCCGAAAGAATAACTTTGAGGTGGTTTCGTACCCTACCATAATATCTTCGTTTGTTCTCCGCTATTAGTGGCTTTGGAGTGACTCTTTGTTGCATGTTGAGGGATTGTTATATGATCTATCTATGTTACTATTGTTGAGAGAACTTGCACTAGTGAAAGTATGAACCTTAGGCCTTGTTTCCTACCATTGCAATACCGTTTGTGCTCACTTTTATCATTAGTTACCTTGCTGTTTTTATATTTTCAGATTACAAAAACCTATATCTACCATCCATATTGCACTTGTATCACCATCTCTTCGCCGAACTAGTGCACCTATACAATTTACCATTGTATTGGGTGTGTTGGGGACACAAGAGACTCTTTGTTATTTGGTTGCAGGGTTGTTTGAGAGAGACCATCTTCATCCTACGCCTCCGACGGATTGATAAACCTTAGGTCATCCACTTGAGGGAAATTTGCTACTGTCCTACAAACATGTGCACTTGCAGGCCCAACAACGTCTACAAGAGGAAGGTTGTGTAGTAGACATCAGTCCGCGCTTTCGCCGTAGTTTTGGCCGTCGATCGGAGGAGGTTTGGCCGTCGCCGTCGTAGCCGGCGGCAGTGTGGATACGACCGCAGGCGACGTACCACGGCTGCTTCCGACGAGTGCTCCAGAGCGACCAGTTGCCGGACGCCAACCACCCCTAAATCGAGGTGATCATCCCGGCCTCTTTACCACCACAACCGCAAGGTGTTCGAAACTTTGCCCACAAAGGTACGGACAATGGAGATGAGTTTTTCTTCCACCACTTCTTTGTTCATCGGACGATTTGTCATCGGATGATGAAGATCTTGTGGTGGCTACACTGGTGGTTTATGACCACATTCAACGGCAGCTTCCTCGGTACAGGGGGTCACTCCCTGGCCGTGCTCCCAACCTGAACCGCAACAGGGATAGAGGCCACACCCTGCTCTATGCCGATTACTTTGCGAACACCCCGCTCATCAAGCCAGATAAGTTCCGTCACCGTCTTCGTATGGCAAGACATGTGTTCAATCGTATCCGAGAGGGAGTGGTTGCTCATGACCCATACTTCGAGTGCAAGACGGATGCCCTTGGCAAGCTTGGATTCTCCTCTTATCAGAAATGCACCACAACCATCCGCATGCTTGCATATGGAATTCCAGGCGATCTGATGGATGAGTATGTGCGTATGAGTGAGAGAACATGTCTGATGTAAATGTACAAGTTCTGTCAGGCTGTGATCAAGGTGTTTGGCCCTGAGTACTTGAGGCAGCCAACTACCGCCGCTGATACAGAGAGATTGTTGGCGACCAACGCAGCTAGAGGCTTTCCAGGCATGCTTAGCAGCATAGATTGTATACACTGGGAGTGGAAGAACTGTCCATTTGCTTGGCAGGGCCAGTACAAGGGGCATGTCAAAGCGTGCATTGTCATATTATAAGCGGTGGCTGTTGTGGTTCTAAGTCTGACAGTAAGTATAGGGGGTACGAATGAGGAGGCAAGGTCCTAGCTACGGTGAGATTGTACACAAGTGTTTACGAGTTCAGGTCCCTCTCGGAGGAGGTAAAAGCCCTACGTCTCGGTGCCCTGAGGCGGTCGAGTGGATTATGAGAGTGTGTGTTACAGGGGGTGTGAACCCTTGTGCCAGAGGAGGGGGGTGGCTTATATAGAGTGCTCCAGGACCCCGGCCACCCCCGTTGCCAAGAGTTCAATGTACATAAAGATGGGGCGTTACTGATAACGCCAGCCATAAAGTGCTTTTAATGATCTTAAAGACTATGGAGTGAATGCCTGACCGTTGCAGTTCTGAGTGACTCCTGGTCTTCAATAGGTCGAGTGGTTTCTTGTATGGTCGAGTGATTGACTGGTAGTGTGACATCAGGAAGGAGGGGTACCCGAGTGACTGATTGATCGAGTGGATTGCACTCGACGCCTTCATTGGGCACTCCTTGTTGTCTCTTGAGCTTCTTTGCTTCTAGGGTAGTGACCTTGGGTAGGGTGTACAGGTCAGGCCTATGACCCTACCCTAGGTCTATATCATCATTATTAGCCCCCGAATGGATTAAGGTCCGAGTGAAAAGAAGTTGAAGTTAGTCTTGCTTCGACTATTGAGCTTCACAGGTATCTATGTTGAACTGGAAGCCTGTGTTGGAACTTCGGCTTTGTTTAAGTCGCCTTGATCGATTCAAAAGTTATTGAGTGGATTTATACCGTCACTCGTCGAGTGTTATTTCTGACACGAAATCTTTGGCGCGATTGGTTACGGCGTATCCCGGATTCAAAATTTCGGGGAAGCGCGGGAGGCAGAGCTTGCCGTGGTAAGCAGAATGGATAGACAAGAACGCCTCGATCTCCGTGCCACCTCTTTCGCCATGTACCTAGCGCGCAACTATTGTGGGATTTGACAGGATCGCCCGGGCCCATGCGTCAGCCACTCGGAAGTGGGTCCTTAAAAGGCGACGGGGCCGAGGCGCCTGCACTGTGCGCGTCCATTCTCCTTCTTTCTTCTCTGCTTCTCCACCACATCCGGCTCCTCCGCTCTCGACGCCGCCACTCTGCCACCATGGTGAAGGACAAGACGGCAATGATGAAACGCGTGAAGAAGGCGACGGGGGCGGCGAAAGGCAAGAAGACGAATCGGGGGTCGTCGTCGCGGTCGGTGCTGCCACCGGGTTGGATCCAGGGCGATTGGATCCAATCTTTGCTCCGGCCGGAAGATTTGGAGAGCTGTTTGAGTCCGGGCTGATCGCCGACGGGGCTACGCGGTTGCCGGAGGGGGAGACGGAACCATAGCCATGACTGGGTGAGTGCGTTATGCTCGCCACCCATGTCGACCGCGGTTTCTCCCTTCCCCCACACCCTTTTTTCCAGGGTTTCTTGAACTTTTTTGGAGCCCAACTCCATCACTTCTCTCCCAACACCATCACATACCTTGCTGCATTTGTGTCCATGTGCAAAAATTTCCTGGGTTGTCGACCGCACTGGGCCTTTTCAAGCACATCTTCACAATCCGCCCCTAGTCGGTGAAGAAAGCGAATACGAGTGACGAGAGAACGCACGTTATCCAAATATGTGGGGGTTTGGGTATGCAGAAGAGGAAAAGGAGCTCTTTCCCTTCCATGACACTTCCTGAGTCGGCCAGGGGCAGGCAGTCGACCTGGTTCTACTGCCAGGACATTGCGACTCCAGGCCAGCCGACTGGACTTCCCCCTTTTTCTTTAGATCGTGCTCAGACCCGTTCTTCACTGAAAGTGACTGCTGCGGAGAGTGTGGAAACAAACATGTCGGTCGAGAGAGTGGTCCAGTTGATCAATCAGGGTGTCACTGGCATGGACTTGTTGGAGGTGTTTCTCAGTCGATGCATCCAGCCGCTCCAGGCTCGTGATCACTCGATGTGGATGTACTCTGGAGCCAATGACACCGCTCGGGTTCATTCGGAGGAGGTTTCGGCCAAGACAGTGGCTCTGTGGCTGAAGGGTATTACATGAAACAAGGACAACCCCATGGGAGCCAGGAGAGTCGACCCATTCAGCGACAGCAACCAGCCAGATAAGGTTTGGTCTCTGCTTCTGATTGTATTTCGATACATTTTGCGACTGTCTTCCATTCCGATTGATATTCACTTGACTTCTTGTCTTGTAGGTTTACACTGAGATGTACTCGATGGCTAATGGTGAACAAGCTCTGGAGCAAGACCAGGAGGGAGATGACAGCGCGGAGGAAAGTGGTGATTAGCAACCTCCAAAAGACGAGGACGAGGAGGAAAGCGCTGAGTCAGACGATGACGAGATAGTCGACTCACCACCTCGTACAGAACGTCGATCCAAGCTACTCCACGATCCAGCGAGCGGGCGTGGCAAGACCATGGCTCCAAGCAGTCAGACACAGAAGCGCACTCGGACTTCGACTCTAGAGCCGGCGGAGAAGGTCACCAAGTAGCCCAAGGTCGTCCCATCAAAGGCTCGGAAGACTTTGCCCAAGATCAAGATGGATGTTCCTGTTGCCTCTGGGTGAGTGTTCTTTTCTTTCTGCATTTTCTTTCACCGACTGATACTTCTGTTCTAAACGAATGGATTGTAATTTTTTCCAGCCCAGCCTCCGCCGTGACTAACATGGACGTTGACAAGGCCCTAGGTGACGAGGAAACTGATGACGTGGCCACCTCCAAAGCTAGTATGTTCCATTCGACTTGAATCTATTCTATAGATTGAATTGTTGGCCGGTTCAATTTCTGAGGTTACTTTTTGCTGCAGCTCCACGGGACGTCATTGAGCTTCCAGATGATGAAGAAGAGGTGCCTCTAAGAGAGAGAGGAGGAGGAGAGGTAGGGCGTCAAGCGGGAAAGCGCCTGAGGGTCAGGTCCTTCAGTCGGCACCGATGCTTGAGACAGTGGTCCAGCGATCCGGGGATCTGGCTCAGACCAATGTTACCTTTGCCAATCCGCTATCGACTGACGGTTCATCAGGGTCGACTGCTCAGACTTCTGTCGCTCCAGTACAACTCCATGCATCTGACCCTGTGGCTGCTCCGACTGCATTGCCCTCATCACTCTTCACTCCATACCAGACTCCAAACGACTCACCGAATGCCGCCAGGGAGGCCCTTCTCTAGGTAAATCTCGTGATGGAGCAGATGAAGGTGGTGCATGAGGCCAGTCAGGTAGCTTATGACTCTAGCACTGCTCTACAAACCAACGTCAAGGTTAGTTGATTCCCAACTGGTCTCTTTGAAAAAATGATAGTTGCTACTGTTGCCTCGTTTCCCATATGGTGCTCTTGGATGAGCGTTTTGGAACCTATTATGTGCATCTGTCATATGTCTATGTTTCACATCCAATCACCCACTGGGGTGTTTCTGTCTTAGAGCTACATAGTTCTTCCACTTGAGTCGACTAGGTTGAGTCGAGTGTTTTTCCGAACCAGTGGGGGCACGCAGAGTGCACCCACTGGGTGTAGTCCCCGAGACCGCGGCCGACTGTTGGTAGTCGGCTGGGGTATGAGAATCTCCCCTTTTTTTACTCACGCTGGGTAGACCATGCCGAGTGTAAAACCGGACCAGTGGGGGCACGCTAAGTGCACCCACTGGGTGTAGTACCTGAGACTACTGTTGAATGTTTGATTCAGCGGTAGTCTTAGAGCAACTTTCACTGTGACTGACTTTTGTTTCTGTCGACTGACATCTTATTTGCTGACTGCAGAGGTCTTGTGATCTTGGGGCTCAACTTTCTGTACTGAACAAGGAGCAAAGCAGCCTCAACCTTGACCTAGAACTGGCCAAGAAGAACCTCAAAACTGCTCAGGACAAAGTAGCTATCATGGGAGGTAACCAATCATCGGTTGTCCACCTTGTGGCTCGCTCTTCCCCATGTTTTTTCTTTTAGTCTCTTTGAACCGAGAGATTTCACTCGAAAAGATGTGCGCAGTGAAAACCGTCAACTTCAAGCTCGTCTGAAGAATGTTATTTCTTTAGAGAAAATGAAGTAGGCTTTGGAGAAGAAGGACCAGGATCTTGCTGCGCCCCAGAAGGAGGCGCGAGATAAAACAGCGCTTGCGGACAAGAAGCTGGCTTCAACCAGCAAGTTGGAAGAGGAGAACTCCAAGTCGAAGACCGCCATCTCTGAAGCCACTCGGGAGGTCGAGCAACTGAAGAAGGACAAGGACAGCTTGACCAACGAAGTCGGAAGCCTCAAGGCCAAGAAGGGGGAATTCGAGTCTTATCTGGGGCAGCTTGCTGCAAAGTTGGTCCTGAAGCTTGAAGGTATTCTTGTTCGACTGATTTGTTGACGTCGACTGACATATCTTGTTAAACTATTGACTCACTATTTTTCCGACTGTGTAGAACTTTGTCAAGACTTTGAAGCAGAAACCGGGCGGGTCGAGACAAGTCTCGACCCCATAAATTGTCCTGTCAAAGATGATGTTGCAATGAATGTGTTGCGGTTGGAGTCACACAGGGACAGTGTTGTTGGTTATCTTGCCCAACTGAAAGTGGCGATGTCGCGGGTTGACGTCAAACTCTGGCTCCAGGCGGAACTCTCACAGGATGTCGAGTCTTTGATGACTCGACTGAACCAGATACCTGACCGAGTGCAAGAATGGAAGAATTCATCTGCTCGCTATGGTGCTGATGTCGTGCTTTCTTTGGTCCGAGTGCACTGCAAGGATGTCAGAGAAGACAAGCTGGCGGCCCTCAAGGTTGTGAACACCAAAAAGCACAGTTTCCAGTCCTTCATGGACACTTTCCTTAACACCACCACCCGTATTGCAGACAACATTGACCTTGACAGTTTATGCGATCCAGCAAGTCCTTCTCCTGACGAGTGATCAAAACATTATGCCCCACCTTTATTTGCCTCAGAATGCCGAGTGATTATGTAACCGTTAAACTCCTTCAGGCTTGATGCCTAAGTACTTCTGCATGCCGCGGTATCGAACTTTTGCAGGATTTATCTGAACTTGAATTTCTTTGAATATCATGGCTTTTGTTCTGGTTTTGAACTGTTTCTGACAGTCTTTCGATGTCGAGTGAACTTGATCTTCTCACCTTTGTCGAGTGAAATATACATTGTACTTGTGACAGAGCTCAGACACGGCGTCCAATCGACACCTTGTCGTCCTTGCGGTTCGGGATGGTACATTGTACTTGTGACATAGCTCAGAAGCGGTGTTCAATCGACACCTCGTCATCCTTGCGGATAGGGATGGAGCGTACGTTGTATTTGTGGCATAGCTCAGACGTGGTGTTCAATCGACACCTCGTCGTCCTTGCGGATAAGGATGGGGCGTATGTTGTATTTGTAGCGCAGCTCAGACGTGGTGTTCAATCGACACCTCGTCGTCCTTGCGGATAAGGATGGAGTGTATGTTACGCGATTTCGGGGTCGCAGCTAAGTCCCCGAGTGGCAGGATTGCTCTCCGCTTGGAATGTTTTTTAACTTAGGCGATTTCAGGGTCGCAGCTAAGCCCTCGAGTGGGGGGATTGCTCTCCACTAGGAGTGTTTTTAACTTAGGTGATTTCGGGATCGCTGCTAAGCCCCCGAGTGGGAGGATTGCTCTCCACTCGGAATGTTTTTAACTTAGGCGATTTCGGGGTCGCAGCTAAGCCCCCGAGTGGGAGGATTGCTCTCCACTCGGAATGTTTTTAACTTAGGCGATTTTGGGGTCGTAGCTAAGCCCTCGAGTGGGAGGATTGCTCTCCACTTGGAATGTTTTCAACTTAGGCGATTTCGGGGTCGCAGCTAATTCCCCGAGTGGGAGGATTGCTCTCCACTCGGAATGTTTTTAACTTAGGCGATTTTGGGGTTGCAGCTAAGCCCCCGAGTGGGAGGATTGCTCTCCACTCAGAATGTTTTTAACTTAGGCGATTTCGGGGTCGCAGCTAAGCCCCCGACTGGGAGGATTGCTCTCCACTCGAAATGTTTTTAACTTAGGCGATTTCGGGGTCGCAGCTAAGCCCTTGAGTGGGAGGATTGCTCTCCACTCGCAGTGTTTTTAACTTAGGCGATTTCGGGGTCGCAGCTAAGCCCCCGAGTGGAAGGATTGCTCACCACTCGGAATGTTTTTGACTTAGGCGATTTCGGGGTCGCAGCTAAGCCCCCGAGTGCGAGGATTGCTCTCCACTCGGAATGTTTTTAACTTAGGCGATTTCGGGGTCGCAGCTAAGCCCCCGACTGGGAGAATTGCTCTCCACTCGGAATGTTTTTAACTTAGGCAATTTCGGGGTCGCAGCTAAGCCCCCGAGTGGGAGGATTGCTCTCCACTCGAAATGTTTTTAACTTAGGCGATTTCGGGGTCGTGATAACCCACAAGTATAGGGGATCGCAACAGCTTTCGAGGGTAGAGTATTCAACCGAAATTTATTGATTCAACACAAGGGGAGCTAAAGAATATTCTTGAGTATTAGCAGTTGAGTTGTCAATTCAACCACACCTGGATAACTTAGTATCTACAGCAAAGTGTTTAGTAGCAAAAGTGGTATGATAATAAAGATAGCGGTAGCAAAAGTAAAGATAAATGTTTTGGGGTTTTTGTAGTAGTTGTAACAGTAGCAAAGGAAAAGTAAATAAGCGAAGAACAATATGTGAAAAGCTCGTAGGCAATGGATCAGTGATGGATAATTATGCCGGATGCGATTCCTCATGCAATAGTTATAACATAGGGTGATATAGAACTAGCTCCAATTCATCAATGTAATGTAGGCATGTATTCCGTAAATAGTCATACGTGCTTATGGAAAAGAACTTGCATGACATCTTTTGTCCTACCCTCCCGTGTTCCGCAGGGTCCTAGCAGAAACTAAGGGATATTAAGGCCTCCTTTTAATAGAGAACCGGAACAAAGCATTAGCACATAGTGAATACATGAACTCCTCAAACTACGGTCATCACCGAGAAGTATCCCGATTATTGTCACTTCGGGGTTGTTGGATCATAACACATAATAGGTGACTATAGACTTGCAAGATAAGATGAAGAACACATATATATTCATGAAAACATAATAGGTTCAGATCTGAAATCATGGCACTCGGGCCCTACTGACAAGCATTAAGCATAGCAAAGTCATAGCAACATCAATCTCAGAACATAGTGGATACTAGGGATCAAACCCTAACAAAACTAACTTGATTACATGGTAAATCTCATCCAACCCATCACCGTCCAGCAAGCCTACGATGGAATTACTCACGCACGGTGGTGAGCATCATGAAATTGGTGATGGAGGATGGTTGATGATGACGACAACGACGAATGCCCCTCTCTAGAGCCCCGAACGGACTCCAGATCAGCCCTCCCGAGAGAGATTAGGGCTTGGCGGCGGCTCCGTGTCGTGAAACGCGATGAAACTTTCTCCTTGATTTTTTTCTCCCCGAGACGGAATATATGGAGTTGGAGTTGAGGTCGGAGGAGGTCCAGGGGGCCCACGAGATAGGGGCCGCGCCCTAGGGGGGGCGCCCCCCTGTCTTGTGGACAGGCCGTGGGGCCCCTGGCACTAATTCTTTCGCCAAAAATTCTTATTAATTCCAAAAATTGCCTCTGTGGATCTCCAGGACATTCTGAGAACTTTTCTTTTCTACACATAAAACAACATCATGGCAGTTCTGCTGAAAACAGCGTCTGTCCGGGTTAGTTTCATTCGAATCATGCAAGTTAGACTCCAAAACAAGGACCAAAGTGTTTGGAAAAGTAGATACGTTGAAGACGTATCAACTCCCCCAAGCTTAAACCTTTGCTTATCGTCACGCAATTCAGTTGATAAACTGAAAGTGATAAAGAAAAACTTTTACAAACTCTGTTGCTCTTGTTGTTGTCAACATGAAAAGCCAGCATTCAAGTTTCAGCAAATATTATGAACTAATCATACTAACAATAACACATAGGTCTCACAATTGCTCATATCAATAGCATAATCAGCTAGCGAGCCATAATAATAAAACTCGGATGACAACACTTTCTCAAAATAGTCATAACATGATATGACTAAATGGTATCTCGCTAGCCCTTTCTGAGACCGCAAAACATAAATGCAGAGCACCTTTAAAGATCAAGGACTGACTAAACATTGTAATTCATGGTAAAAGAAATCCAGTCAAGTCATACCCAATATAAACCAATAATAATGAATGCAAATGACAGTGTGCTCTCCAGCGGGTGCTTTTTAATAAGAAGGGTGATGACTCAACATAAAAGTAAATAGATTGGCCCTTCGCAGAGGGAAGTAGGGATTTGTAGAGGTGCCAGAGCTCGATTTTAAAATAGAGATTGAATAACATTTTGAGCGGCATACTTTCGCTGTCAACGCAACAACTATGAGATGGCTGTATCTTCCATACTACATGCATTATAGGCAGTTCCCAAACAGAATGGTAAAAGTTTATACTCCCCCAAACACCAACAAGCATCAATCTATGGCTTGCTCGAAACAACGAGTGCCTCCAACATACAACAACCCTGGGGGAGTTTTGTTTAATTATTTTGATTTGCTTTGATCTTTTTGGATCATGGGACTGGGCATCCCGGTTACCGGCCCTTTCTCATGAGTGAGGAGCGGAGTCCACTCCTCGTGAGAATAACCCACCTAGCATGGAAGATATAGGCAGCCCTAGTTGAAACATGAGCTGCTCGAGCATACAAAACATAATTTCATTTGAAGGTTTGGAGTTTGGCACATACAAATTTACTTGGAACGGCAGGTAAATACCGCATATAGGTAGGTATAGTGGACTCATATGGAACAACTTTGGGGTTTAAGGAGTTTGGATTCACAAGCAGTATTCCTGCTTAGTACAGGTGAAGGCTAGCAAAAGACTGGGACGCGACCGACTGAGAGAGCGACAACAGTCATAAACATGCATTAGAATTAATTTACACCGAGTACAAGCATGAGTAGGATATAATCTACCATGAACATAAATATCATGAAGGCTATGTTGATTTGATTCAACTACATGCGTGAACATGTGCCAAGTCGAGTCACTCAATTCATTCAAAGGAGGATACCATCCCATCATACCACATCATAATCATTCTAATAGCATGTTGGCATGCAAGGTAAGCCATTATAACTCATAGCTAATCAAGCATGACACAAGCAACTATAATCTCTAAATGTCATTGCAAATATGTTTACTTCATAACAGCTGACTCAGGAACGATGAATCATCATATTTATAAAAACAGGAGAGGTCAAGTTCATACTAGCTTTTCTCATCCCAATAAGTCCATCATATATCGTCATTATTCCCTTTCACTTGCACGACCGAACGATGTGTATAATAATAAGAGTGCACGTGCATTGGACTAAGCTGGAATCTGCAAGCATTCAACTGAAGAGAGAAGACAAGTAATATGGACTCTAAATTAAATAAACAATCATGCATATAAGAGCCACTAAGCATTTTCAATATAGTCTTCTCGACCCCCAAAAGAAAGAAAAGAAAGTAAAACTATTTACACGGGAAAGCTCCCAACAAGTAAAAAGAAGAACGAGAAATCTTTTTGGGTTTTCATTTTAATTTCTACTATAGACATGAAAATTAAACTAACTATTTTTTTGGTTTTTCTTAAAGTTTTTCAAACACACGAGAAGAAAACTGGAAAAAGAAATTTAAACTAGCAAGGATAATACAATGAAAGAGTATGAGCACCGACGACTAGTGTGTGAACATGAATGTAAAGTCGGTGAGAAATACGTACTCCCCCAAGCTTAGGCTTTTGGCCTAAGTTGGTTTAATACTAGTGACCGCCTGGCTGATATCCATAAGTGAAACTGGGGTAGTACTGAGATGCAGAGGCGACCGCCTCCTGAGCAGCAGTGTTTTCAGTGCCTAAAATCCTCATATATTCCAGAAAAAATCATACTAAATTTGCAGGGCATTTGGAGCACTTTTATTTTTGGACTATTTTTTAATGCACGAATAATTCAGAAAACAAACGAATAATATTATATATTTTTTATTTAATCTAAATAACAGAAAGTAAAAAGAGGGTACAGAAGGTTGTGCCTTCTAGTTTCATCCATCTCGTGATCATCAAAATGAATCCACTAACAAGGTTGATCAAGTCTTGTTAACAAAATCATCCCGAATAACACGGAACCGGAGAAATCTCGAATAACACTAAGTTACCTCAACGGGGATATGAAAGTCCCCAACAATAAGAATATCATACTTTTTCTTGACAGCGGGGAGAGGAAATTCAAAACCTCCAAAAATGGTAGTTAGAACTTTTTCAATAGAATTGATGCTATGAACTTGAGATTGTTTCCTCGGAAAGTGTACTGTATGCTCATTACCATTAACATGAAAAGTGACATTGCCTTTGTTGCAATCAATAACAGCCCCTGCAGTATTAAGAAAAGGTCTACCAAGGATAATAGACATACTATCGTCCTCAGGAATATCAAGAATAACAAAGTCTGTTAAGATAGTGACATTTGCAACCACAACAGGCACATCCTCACAAATACCGACAGGTATAGCAGTTGATTTATCAGCCATTTGCAAAGATATTTCAGTAGGTGTTAACTTATTCAATTCAAGTCTACGATATAAAGAGAGAGGCCTAACACTAACACCAGCTCCAAGATCACATAAAGCAGTTCTAACATAATTTCTTTTAATAGAGCATGGTATAGTTGGAACACCCAGATCTCCAAGTTTCTTTGGTATTCCACCCTTAAAAGTGTAATTAGCAAGCATGGTGGAAATTTCAGCTTCCGGTATCTTTCTTTTATTTGTGATGATATCCTTCATATACTTAGCATAAGGATTTACTTTCAGCATATCAGTCAAGCGCATACGTAAGAAAATAGGTCTAATCATTTTAGCAAAGCGCTCAAAATCCTCATCATCCTTTGACTTGGATGGTTTAGGAGGAAAGGGCATGGGTTTCTGAACCGATGGTTCTCTTTCTTTACCGTGCTTCCTAGCAACAAAATCTCTCTTATCATAACGTTGATTCTTTGATTGTGGGTTATCAAGATCAACAGCAGGTTCAATTTTTGTTGGGGAACGTAGTAATTAAAAAATTTCCTATGCACACGCAAGATCATGGTGATGGTATAGCAACGAGAGGGGGAGTGTATCTTCATACCCTTGAAGATCGCTAAGCGGAAGCGTTTATCAACGCGGTTGATGTAGTCGTACGTCTTCACGATCCGACCGATCCAAGTACCGAACGCACGGCACCTCCGAGTTCTGCACACGTTCAGCTCGATGACGTCCTCGCCTTCTCGATCCAGCAAGACGGGCGAAGTAGTAGATGAGTTCCGGCAGCATGACGGCGTGGTGACGGTGTTGGTGAAGAACCATCTCCGCAGGGCTTCGCCTAAGCGCTACGGAAACTATGACGGAGGATAAACTAGAGGGGACGGGGTTGCCGGCACACGGCTTGGTGTTTCTTTATGTGTCTTTGGTGCTAGCCCTGCCCCTCTATTTATATGTTGAGCCCTGGGGTCGAAACTTGGAGCAAAAGCCTCCTCAAAGTCGGTTTTGCCCGAAAGGCAAGAGTCCTACACGGACTCCAGGGCTAGACGCCAGGGTTCCCGGCATCTACCCCCTAGACGCCAGGGTTCCTGGCGTCTAGCCTCTGGTCTTCACAAAACTTCCTTTCGCACTTTCCATAAGCCTCGTGGGCTTTCCCCTTTGGCCCAAATAACGTGTTCTCGTACCCAAACATTTCGGCAAACATCCGGAACCCCTTCCGGTGAATTCCGGAACCCTTCCGGAGATCAAACACTATTATCCCATATATCAAACTTTATCTCCGGACCATTCCGGAGTTCCTCGTCATGTCCATGATCTCATCCGGGACTCCGAACAACATTCGGTTACCAACATACATAACTCATATAATACTATATCGTCAACAAAACGTTAAGCGTGCGGACCCTATGGGTTCAAGAACTATGTAGACATGACCGAGACACGTTTCCGGTCAATAACCAATAGCGGGACCTGGATGCCCATATTGGCTCCCACATATTCTACGAAGATCTTTATCGGTCAAACCGCATAACAACATACGTTTGTTCCCTTTGTCATCGGTATGTTACTTGCCCGAGATTCGATCGTCGGTATCCAATACCTAGTTCAATCTCGTTACCGGCAAGTCTCTTTACTCGTTACGTAATGCATCATTCCGTAACTAACTCATTAGCTACATTGCTTGCAAGGCTTATAGTGATGTTCATTACCGAGAGGGCCCAGAGATACCTCTCCGACAATCAGAGTGACAAAACCTAATCTCAAAATACGCCAACCCAACATGTACCTTTGGAGACACCTGTAGTACTCCTTTATAATCACCCAGTTACGTTGTGACGTTTGGTAGCACCCAACGTGTTCCTCCGGTAAACGGGAGTTGCATAATCTCATAGTTACAGGAACATGTATAAGTCATCAAGAAAGCAATAGCAACATACTAAACGATCAAGTGCTAGGCTAACGGAATGGGTCATGTCAATCACATCATTCTCCTAATGATGTGATCCCGTTAATCAAATGATAACTCTTTTGTCCATGGCTAGGAAACATAACCATCTTTGATAAACGAGCTAGTCAAGTAGAGGCATACTAGTGACACTATGTTTGTCTATGTATTCACACATGTATTATGTTTCCGGTTAATACAATTCTAGCATGAATAATAAACATTTATCATGATATAAGGAAATAAATAATAACTTTATTATTGCCTCTAGGGCATATTTCCTTCAATTTCTACATCATTGTTTTTGCTAGGTTGAGCATCAACATGAACATTATCACTAGGTTCATGTTCATCACCTGATTGTGTTTCAGCATTAGAAATAGAAATATCATTGGGATTCTTAGGTGTGTCTACAGTACGTTCACTAGAAGCATGCAAAGTTCTATCGTTTTTCTTCTTCTTCTTTTTAGAAGAACTAGGTGCCTCTAAATTATTTCTCTGAGAATCTTGCTCGATTCTCTTAGGGTGGCCTTCAGGATACAAGGGTTACTGAGTCATTCTACCAGTTCTAGTAGCCACTCTAATAGCAAAGTCATTTTTATTATTCAATTCATCAAGCAAATCATTTTGAGCTTTGAGTACTTGCTCAGCTTGAGTAGCAACCATAGAAGCATATTTGCTAATGCGGTGAAGTTCATCTTTAACTCTAGCCAGATTATCACCTACACGTCCTATCTCGAAAGTATTATTCCTTAAGTCTCTACCAACATAAGCATTAAAACTTTCTTGTCTAGCCATAAAGTCATCAAATTCATCTACGCATGGGCTATGAAATTTAGTAGAGGGTATTTCAACCTCACTACTAGGAAAATGCTTATGGATAGAAGTTTACTAGTAGCGAGTTTTTTTGATCCCACGCTACTAGTAATTACCAGTAGCGTTGTGTAGGAAACACGCTACTACTAACATATAGCAGCAGCATTTGTTTGTTTGGGCCGCGCTACTGTTACATGGGCCGCAGGGCAGCATCTGTAGCCCACTTAGCTGTAGCGTTTGTTCTAAAAGGGCGCTACAGTTGATGGGCTTAGCAGTAGCGTGGTGCTCCAACCAGCGCTACTACTATAGCTAAAGAAAACCGGCCCGCGAGCCCCCCGCACCCCACTCGTCTCACACAATCCCCTCCGCCCGACAACGACGCCGCCGCGGTTAGGGTTCGTCCCCGGCCGCCTCACCCCCCTCGACGGTGCCGTGCGCCGCCACCACGCGCGGTCACTTCTCGCCTCCTTCGACGCTCCAGCCCCGTAAGTCCCCCTCTCGATCTCCTCCTCCCTGCGCGTGCCACAGTAGCTCCTCTCGATCTCTCGGTTAGGGTTCGTCGTAGGGGCTCCAATCGATTTGCCGCGGCGGCTCGCCATGTTTTGGGATTTAGGGATTGCACGGTGGCTCCACGCTTCGATGCATGGCTCCAATCGATCCTACTGTTAATTAGTATCACATATGCATCTCTAGATCATACTGTTAATTAGTATCACATAGGGGAGAGAGTAGAGGATTTGGGTTGGTTGTTGCTGACATGATTTGGCATTGGATTGGGCTAGCTCATGTTTGATTTTTTGCTTTGTGGTTGGGCGGTTTCGACTTTTCGGATGTGATGTTATGGATATTGCTTCTATAGGAGTGTAAGTGCTCAGTTCGGGTTGCATCAAGTGCCCTTCTATAGGATGTTGTATAGGTGTTGTTCATGTGAGAGACAAAGCTACAAGCTCATGTTTATTTAGTGTGCTTTGTTGTGAGAAATCATCAAGATTTAGGATTACTGATATGAGAACGGGGTAGTTTATTTAGTGTGCTTTGTTGTGATTAACGAAGATGAGATGTGATCAAAGTATTGTTATGTTTTGCCATATATTTGTTTGTTACATCTCTAGATTATTGAGCTACTAGTATTGTTTAACCTTGTGTTTAGTGCAAATTTCATGCTGATAGCGATGCTTCATCTGAAGAGTTGGGGACATTAGTTTACTAGATTGCTAGCTTTATGATGGTTGGACTGAACTTTATGTTTACTTTTTAGTTGTTATTTTGCTTGCCATGTGAACTCTAGCTATGAAAACTTTATGTTTACTTTTTGTATCGTTAATCCTTTAATCATATTGCTTTAGGAAAATGGCACCACCACCACCACCACCACCATGTCGACGGTGCAAGTCAAGGTGCGCCAGCAGCCTTGCAACTGGCACGCTGTTTGGCATCTACTTCGAGTCTAGTTTTCTTCATGCGGCGGTAATAAGTTATATGAAACTAGTAACTACTATTTTTTAGTGTTATTGGCATTAATGCATCGTGTATATATCATTTTGCTTTTTGTACACAGATCGTCCCATGCAATGTGAGGTCAGAATTCAACAATCTGACTGGAGACTCTGTGACCTTTGAGGCTCCTGGGGGGCCCTACACTATGGAGATCGAGAAAGGACGAAATATGATGCGGGTGGGAGGAGATGGATGGGTCCGTTTCATCGACAACATGCGTATCACCGGTGGTGAGTTGATCAGCTTCTCCTTCAGAGCTGAAAGACCCAAGCTGGTCGTGATTTATATCAAAATGGCAGAAGATTATGAGGATGATGAGGATGATGAGGATGATGACGACCCACTCGGTGATGCCATCGTAGCTCAAAGAATGAAGTTGAGCGAGGAGGAGGTGTGCAACCTATGGGACATCATTCCACCACGTGCTGACTTCGTTGGGGTGCCATTCGTGACCCGCCTGACAAGTACCATGGTTGATCGGCATATGATGGTATGTTGCATTTACTGTAGTTTTTAGAGTAATTTGATGATATGCTTTATTGTTATACTTAGTGTAGAGTCCGATGATATATATGCTTAGTGAATCTTATATGCTTTATTGTTATACTTAGTGTAGAGTCCGATCATATATATGCTTAGTGAATCTTATATGCTTAGTGAATCTTATATGCTTAGTGAATCTTATATGCTTAGTGAATCTTATATGCTTTATTGTTATACTTAGTGTAGAGTCCGATGATATATATGCTTAGTGAATCTTATATGCTTTATTGTTATACTTAGTGTAGAGTCCGATGATATATATACTTAGTGTAGAGTCCGATGATATATATGCTTAGTGTAGAGTCCGATGATATATATGCTTCATGTAGAATGTGTGAGGCTACTTATTAATTGATATGTTTTTCTTATTCATTAATTGCCAAAGAGCCTATCTGAGAGTTATGGTATCAAGCCTGATGAAGAAGGCTCTGCTGGAATACGCCTTACCGCGAGGGGCTCCGTCACCACTTGTGCGTACGGCGTGGACACGGACGGTCGCACACACTTCAACTCGGTTGGGTGGAAGAGCTTCCTCGTCGGCAAGAATCTTCATGTTGGACAAGCAATCCTAATTACTATCAGGAACACCCACCGCCCAGGCTTGAGGATGATGGTCGTCATCGACATCATCTAGAACTTCATATGCATGTGTGTGGCTGTTGAACCATATATATGCTAGTATGACTACCTAGTAGACTTATCAACTATGATCTATCCATGCATTGTTGACTACTATATGAGTTTGTGAGATCGTGTGGTTATATTAAATGTGGTACTGTCGTTAATGTTTGTGAGATGGTTCTGTGAACTTAGTTTATTTGAAGTGGACTTGTCTTGATTTCCATGAATATTGCACCTGACTGCTTTTTTTATTTTTTATTTCTATTTGCCTAGTTGTAGCGTGGGGAGAAAATAGGGCGCTACTACTACGTGATGATAGTAGTAGCGCTGGTGGAGGAAGCAGCGCTACTAATAAGTATTTTAGTTGCAGCGCTTGTTCAGAAACGCGCTACTGCTAAATAATAACTGTAGCGCCCTAGCAGTAGCGTGGGTTCCCGCACTACTGGTATGTGAAAAACCAGCGCCACTACTAAGCTTTTCTCTAGTAGTGCCTTATCATATCTATAGAGAGAATTTACCTTTACTACATGTGTCGGGTTATCAAGACAATGTGGTTCTTCAGGCGGTAAATTAAGACCATGTATTTCTTCAATAGGAGGTAAATTCTTAACATCTTCAGCTTTAATACCTTTTTCTTTCATTGATTTCTTTGCCTCTTGCATATCTTCAGGACTGAGAAATAAAACACCTCTCTTCTTCGGAGTGGGTTTAGGAATAGGCTCAGGAGTTGTCTCAATTGGTTCAGGAATTACTTCAGGAATTGGCTCAGGAAGAGTCCAATTATTTTCATTAGTCAACATATTATTCAATAGTATTTCAGCTTCGTTGACTGTTCTTTCCCTGAAAACACAACCAACACAACTATACAAGTAGTCCTTGGAAGCATCGGTTAGTCCATTATAAAAGATATCAAGTATTTCATTTTTCTTAAGAGGATGATCAGGCAAAGCATTAAGTAACCGGAGAAGCCTCCCCCAAGCTTGTGGGAGACTCTCTTCTTTAATTTGCACAAAATTACATATTTCCCGCAAGGCAGCTTGTTTCTTATAAGCAGGGAAATATTTAGCAGAGAAGTAATAAATCATATCCTGGGGGCTACGCACACAACCAGGAGCAAGCGAATTATACCAAGTCTTAGCATCACTCTTTAATGAGAACGGAAATATCTTAAGGATATATAAATAGCGAGACTTCTCATCATTAGTAAACAGGGTGGCTATATCATTCAACTTGGTGAGATGTGCCACAACAATTTCAGATTCAAGGCCATAAAAAGGATCAGATTCAACTATAGTAATAATATCAGGATCAACAGAATTCATAATCCTTATCAGTAACACAGATAGGTAAAGTAGCAAAAGCAGGATCGGGTTTCATTCTAGCATTAAGAGACTGCTGCTTCCATTTAGCTAATAATTTCTTAAGATCATTTCTATCATTCCAAGCAAGAATTTCCATAGCAGCTTTTTCATTCTTAACATAACCCTTAGGAACAACAGGTAATACATAATCATTGGGGGGACCTTCATCATCACTATCATTAGTAATAGGATCTTCAGTAATTTCATTCCCCCTAAATCTAGCAAGTTCTTCATCAAGAAATTCACCTAATGGCAAAGTAGTATCACGCACAGAAGTAGTTTCATCATGCATAGCAGAAGTGGCATCATCAATAACATGCGACATATCAGAATTCATAGCAATAACAAGTTTAGGTGTCACAAGCCTACTAATAACGGAAGGAGAATCTAGTGCAGAGCTAGATGGCAGTTCCTTACCTCCCCTCGTAGTTGAGGGCAAAATAGTAGTTCGATCGTCTTTCAAGTTCTTCATAGTGATCAACAGATATAAATCCCAAGTGACTCAGAGAATAGAGCTATGCTCCCAGGAAACGGCGCCAAAAATTAGTCTTGATAACCCACAAGTATAGGGGATCACAACATCTTTCGAGGGTAGAGTATTCAACCCAAATTTATTGATTCGACACAAGGGGAGCCAAAGAATATTCTTGAGTATTAGCAGTTGAGTTATCAATTCAACCACACCTGGATAACTTAGTATCTGCAGCAAAGTGTTTAGTAGCAAAAGTGGTATGATAATAAAGATAGCAGTAGCAAAAGTAAAGATAAATGTTTTTGGGTTTTTGTAGTAGTTGTAACAGTAGCAAAGGAAAAGTAAATAAGCGGAGAACAATATGTGAAAAGCTCGTAGGCAATGGATCAGTGATGGATAATTATGCCGGATGCGATTCCTCATGCAATAGTTATAACATAGGGTGATATAGAACTAGCTCCAATTCATCAATGTAATGTAGGCATATATTCCGTAAATAGTCATACATGCTTATGGAAAAGAACTTGCATGACATCTTTTGTCCTACCCTCCCGTGTTCAGCGGGGTCCTAGCGGAAACTAAGGGATATTAAGGCCTCCTTTTAATAGAGAACCGGAACAAAGCATTAGCACATAGTGAATACATGAACTCCTCAAACTACGGTCATCACCGAGAAGTATCCCAATTATTGTCACTTGGGGGTTGTCGGATCATAACACATAATAGGTGACTATAGACTTGCAAGATAAGATCAAGAACACACATATATTCATGAAATCACAATAGGTTCAGATCTGAAATCATGGCACTCGGGCCCTAGTGACAAGCATTAAGCATAGCAAAGTCATAGCAACATCAATCTCAAAACATAGTGGATACTAGGGATCAAACCCTAACAAAACTAACTTGATTACATGGTAAATCTCATCCAATCCATCACCGTCCAGCAAGCCTACGATGGAATTACTCACGCACGGCGGTGAGCATCATGAAATTGGTGATGGAGGATGGTTGATGATGACGACGGCGACGAATCCCCCTCTCCGAAGCCCAGAACGGTCTCCAGATCAGCCCTCCCGAGAGAGATTAGGGCTTGGCGGCAGCTCCGTGTCGTGAAACACGATGAAACTTTCTCCTTGATTTTTTTTCTCCCCGAGATGGAATATATGGAGTTGGAGTTGAGGTCAGAGGAGGTCCAGGGGGCCCACGAGATAGGGGGCCGCGCCCTAGGGGGGGTGCCCCCCTGTCTCGTGGACAGGCCGTGGCCCCCCTGGCACTAATTCTTTCGCCAAAAAATTATTATTAATTCCAAAAAGTGCCTCCGTGGATTTCCAGGACATTCCGAGAACTTTTCTTTTCTACACATAAAACAACATCATGGCATTTATGCTGAAAATAGCGTCAGTCCGGGTTAGTTTCATTCAAATCATGCAAGTTAGAGTCCAAAACAAGGGCAAAAGTGTTTGGAAAAGTAGATATGTTGGGGACGTATCAGGTCGCAGCTAATTCCCCGAGTGGGAGGATTGCTCTCCACTCGGAATGTTTTTAACTTAGGCGATTTTGGGGTCGCAGCTAAACCCCCGAGTGGGAGGATTGCTCTCCACTCGGAATGTTTTTAACTTAGGTGATTTAGGGGTCGCAGCTAAGCCCCCGAGTGGGAGGATTGCTCTCCACTCGGAATGTATTTAACCTAGGCGACTTCGGGGTCGCAGCTAAGCCCTCGAGTGGGAGGATTGCTCTCCACTCGCAGTGTTTTTAACTTAGGCGATTTTGGGGTCGCAGCTAAGCCCCCGAGTGGAAGGATTGCTCTCCACTCGGAATGTTTTTAACTTAGGCGATTTCAGGGTCGCAGCTAAGCCCCCGAGTGCGAGGATTGCTCTCTACTCGGAATGTTTTTAACTTAGGCGATTTCGGGGTCGCAGCTAAGCCCCCGAGTGGGAGGATTGCTCTCCACTCGGAATGCTTTTTTACTTAGGCGATTTCGAGGTCGCAGCTAAGCCCTCGAGTGGGAGGATTGCTCTCCACTCGGAATGTTTTTAACTTAGGCGATTTCGGGGTCGCAGCCAAGCCCCCGAGTGGGAGGATTGCTCTCCACTCAGAGTGTTTTTAACTTAGGCGATTTCGGGGTCGCAGCTAAGCCGCCGAGTGGGAGGATTGCTCTCCACTCGGAATGTTTTTAACTTAGGCGATTTCGGGGTCGCAGCTAAGCCCCCGAGTGGGAGGATTGCTCTCCACTTGGAATGTTTTTTAACTTAGGCGATTTCGGGGTCGCAGCTAAGCCCCCGAGTGGGAGGACTGCTCTCCACTCGGAGTGTTTTTTAACTTAGGCGATTTCGGGATCTTAGCTAAGCCCCCGAGTGGGAGGATTGTTCTCCACTTGGAGTGTTTTTAACGTAGGCGAATCAGGTTCATGGCTAAGCTACCCACTGGGGGGTTCGGACACAAGTGATTATTAGGATCCAGCCGTTAAGATGCTGTAAAAATCTTATCTTTGGAAAACAAATTGATGTGCTTTTATTGCAATTCGTCGGGTCGAGTGATTTTAGGTATATAAAGGATGAAGCAGCTCTGCGTTCCATGCGCATGGCTCGTCCATGTTCTTGGCTACGTTGTAGATGTGGTACGCTCCATCGTGAAGCACCTTGGTGATGATGAAGGGACCTTCCCAGGCCGGAGCGAGCTTGTGAGGTCGTTTCTGATCCACTCAGAGCACAAGGTCTCCTTCCTGAAACGTTCAACCTCTGACATTGCGAGCATGGAATCAACGTAAATCTTGCTGATAGATGGTCGACCGAACCAAATCCATCTCACGCTCTTGCTCCAGGAGATCAACTGCGTCTTCTCATGCTTGCTCAGCTTCAACTTCTGAGAACAATTCCACTCGGGGAGCATTGTGCAGCAAGTCACTCAGAAGCACAGCCTCAGCGCCGTACACCAGGAAGAAAGGGGTTCGATCAGTCGACCGGTTGGGCGTCGTTCTCAGCCCCCATAGGACCGACGGCAATTCAGCTACCCAAGCTCCAGCAGCGTGCTTAAGGTCGCGCATCAGTCGAGGCTTTAACCCTTGAAGGATCAAACCATTCTCCATTTTTGCCTGTCTATTCGACTGCGGGTGTGCGAGGGACGCATAGTTGACCCGAGTGCCTTGGGATGCGCAGAACGCCTTGAACTCATCAGAATCAAAGTTGGAGCTGTTATCTGTGATAATGCTGTGAGGAACTCCATATCTGAATATCAACTCCTTGATGAAACTGACAGCAGTGCCTGCTCCAAGGTTTTTGATGGGCTTGGCTTCGATCCACTTGGTGAACTTGTCAACTGCTACAAGCAAATGGGTGAAACCACTTGCGCCGGTCTTGAAGGGTCCAACCATATCCAATCCCCAGACTGCAAACGGCTAGACGAGTGGAATAGTCTTCAGGGCAGATGCAGGCTTGTGGGACATGTTGGAGTAGAACTTGCAACGTGCGCACTTGTCAACTATATCTTTCGCCATCTCATTTGCACGGGGACAATAGAATCCCGCTCGGTATGCTTTGGCCATGATGGTCCGAGAGGACGCATGGTGACCACAGGTCCCCGAGTGGATATCGTTTAGGATCATTCGGCCTTCTTTCGGGGTGATGCAGCATTGAGCCACTCCTGTGACACTTTCTCTGTAAAGCTGCCCTTTCATCACGGTGAAAGCTTTTAATCGATGGACTATCTGGCGAGCCTCATCTTCATGCTCTGGGAGCTCCTTTCTGAGAATGTACGCTATGTACGGTACTATCCAATCGGGCATGATCACCAAGACTTACATGATCAGGTCGACCATGGCTGGAACCTCGATATCAGCCGGATCGGTTGAACTTATCGGTTGCGGGGCTCTTCCTTGAAGGGATCTTCTTGTACTGACAGGGTATGAAGATGCTCCAAGAACACATTGCTGGGGATAGGCTTCCGAGTGGAACCTATCTTCGCCAGATCATGAGCAGCTTGATTCTTGATTCGTGGTATGTGGTGGAGCTCTAACCCCTCAAACTTCTTCTCCATCTTTCTCATTGCATTGCAATAACCTGTCATTGCGGGACTCCTGACGTCCCATTCTTTCATTACTTGGTTAACCACTAAGTCTGAGTCGCCATAAACCATTAAGCGTCGGACGCCAAGTGAAATGGCCATACGCGACCCATACAATAGTGCCTCATACTCAGCTTCATTGTTCGAAAAATCAAAGTGAATCTAGAGGACATAGCTGAGCTTGTCTCCTTGTGGGGATACTAAGACCACTCCTACAACAGAGCCATTTAACATCTTGGATCCATCAAATAACATGGTCCAATGTTCCGACTGAATTTGAATCGGCTATTGTTGTTCTGTCCACTCTGCGAGGAAATCTGCAATTGCTCGAGACTTAATGGCCTTCTTTGCCTCAAATTTGATATCTAAAGGAAGAAGTTCAATCACCCACTTTGCCACTCGACCAGTTGCATCTCTGTTATTCAGAATCTCTGACAATGGAGCATCACTGACGACTGAAATTGAGTGATCAGAGAAATAGTGTACAACCTTCTTCGTGGTCAGGTAAATCCCATAAACAAGCTTCTGATAGTGAGGATATCTCTGCTTGGATGGGGTTAAGACTTATGAAATATAATACACGGGGCGCTGAAGTTTGAAGGCCTTGCCTTCTTCTTCCCGCTCGACTGTGAGCATTATGCTAACAACTTGTCCCGTGGCTGCGATGTAAAGCAGCAAAGGCTCCTTGCTAACCGGAGCAGCAAGCACCAGCTGGGTGGAAAGCAGAGCTTTGAGTTCCTCAATTGCTGCTTCAGCATCGTCATTCCACTCGAACTTGTCAGATTTCTTCATCAGTCGGTAAAGAGGCAGTGCCTTTTCACCGAGGCATGAGATGAATCGGCTCAATGCAGCCAAACAACCAGTAAGCTTCTGTACATCATGCACCCACACCGGGCGTTTCATTCGGAGGATTGTGCCAATCTTCTCTGGATTTGCGTCGATCACTTGTTCGGAAACGAGAAAACCAAGTAACTTTTCGCCTGGGACTCCGAAAGTGCATTTTGATGGATTGAGCTTGATATCATACCTTCTCAGGCTGGCAAAGGTTTCAGCAAGGTCAGTCAGCAGGTCGAAACCTTTGCGTGACTTAACCACTATGTCATCCATGTATGCTTCCACATTCCGACTGATTTGAATGAGCAGGCACTTCTGAATCATGCGCATGAATGTGGCACCGGCATTCTTGAGGCCAAAGGACATAGTCACATAACAAAAACACCTGAACGGGGTGATGAAAGCCATCTTTATCTCATCGGGTCCATACAGTCGGATCTGATGGTACCCGGAATAAGCGTCTGGGAAGGACAGTCGCTCACATCCTACAGTCAAGTCGACTATCTGGTCCATGCGGGGCAGAGGAAAATTGATGTGCTTGAAGTCAATACATATTCAAAGTGATTTGTCTTTCTTGGGAACCATAACAACGTTGGCGAGCCACTCGGAGTGGTATATCTCGCGGATGAACTCAGCCACCAGGCGCCGAGCCACCTCCTCGCCAATGGCTTTTCTCTTCTCCGTGGCGGACCGACGGAGATACTCCTTAATGGGTTTTATTTTTTGGTCGACTCGCAAACGGTGCTCAGCCAGCTCCCTGGGTACACCTAGCATGTCTGATGGCTTCCATCCAAAGATGTCCCAGTTCTCATGGAGGAACTGGATGAGCGCTTCTTCCTATTTGCTGTCAAGCGTCGTCGAGATATGGATTGGAGCAGCATTGGGGTCGGTCGGGTGAACGTGGACCGGCTTGGTCTCGCTGGCTGACTGAAATGCGGACTCTGAGGCAGGGCTCTTAGTGTGCAGCAAATCACTCAGATCTGTAGTCTTCTGGTACTCTTGAAACTCTACTGCTGTGATCTGCTCATCTGCTATCTTTGCCCCATCTTGAAGACAATCTTCTGCTCTCTGGCGGTTACCGGAAATCGTTATTACGCCTCTGGGGCCAGGCATCTTCATCTTGAGATATACATAGCACGGTTGAGCCATAAAGCTAGCATAAGCGGGTCTGCCCAGAATGGCATGATATGCACTTTGGAAATCCACAACCTCAAACGTCAACTTCTCCTTGCGGAAATTCTTCTCTTCGCCGAAAACCATGTCGAGAATGATTTGGCCGAGTGATTCAGCTTTATTTCCTAGGATGACTCTATGGAACCGCATGTTGCTCTCGCTGAGTTTGGACATCGGAATGCCCATTCCTTTGAGGGCCTCAGCATACAGAATATTCAGGCCACTGCCACCATCCATGAGAACCTTGGTTAGTCGGGTGCCTCCCACGACTGGGTCGAGCACCAGCGCTTGCCGCCCAGGGGTAGCTACACATGCCGGGTGGTCAGACTGGTCGAATGTAATGGGTTTTTTGACCACTTCAAATACTTTGGTGTTGTCGGAGCAACCATATTCACATCTCTGTTAATGACCTTCAGTCGACTTTTGCTCTATATATCGGCAAAAATCACCAAGGTGGTATTGACATTGGGGTAACCATCGTCATCATCCTTATCTTCCTCTTCCTTCTCAGGCTCTTTGTCCTTATCATTGGGTTTACTCTCTCGGAAGCTCTGGATTAGGAGTCGACATTGTCGGGTGGTATGCTTGGGAAGGATCAGGTTCCCCTCTTCATCCTTCTTGGTGTGAATATGACACGGCAAATCCATCACATTGTTTCTTGTTGGGGAACGTCGTAATTTCAAAAAATTTCCTACGCACACGCAAGATCATGGTGATGGCATAGCAACGAGAGGGGAGAGTGTTCGTCCACGTACCCTCGTAGACCATAAGCGGAAGTGTTAGCACAACGCGGTTGATGTAGTCGTACGTCTTCACGATCCGACCGATCCAAGCACCGAACGTACGGGGCCTCCGAGTTCAGCACACGTTCAGCTCGATGACGATCTTCGGCCTCCGATCCAACCGAGCTCCGGAGATGAGTTCCGTCAGCACGACGGCGTGGTGACGATGATGATGTTCTACCGGCGCAAGGCTTCGCCTAAACTCCGCGACGATAAGACCGAGATGGAATATGGTGGAAGGGGGCACCGCACACAGCTAAGGAACGATCCGTAGATCAACTTGTGTGTCTATGGGGTGCCCCCTGCCCCCGTATATAAAGGAGCTAGGGGGGAGGACGGTCGGCCGCTTTGGGCGCGCTAAGGGAGGAGGAATCCTCCTCCTAGTAGGAGTAGGACTCCTCCTTTCCTACTCCTACTAGGAGGGGGAAGGAAGGGGGAGAGGGGGAAGGAAAGGGGGGGGGCGCCGCCGCCCCCCCTCCTAGTCCAATTCGGACCAGAGGGGGGAGGGGGCGCGCGGCCCATGCTGGCCGCCCCTCTCTCCTTTCCCCTAAGGCCCATAGGCCCAATACTCTCCGCACGCTTAACGTTTCGATGACAGTTTTATTATGAGTTTATAAGTTTTGATGTACCGAAGTTTGTTCGGAGTCCCGGATGTGATCACGGACATGACGAGGAGTCTCGAAATGGTTGAGACATAAAGATTGATATATTGGATGACTATATTCGGACACCGGAAAGGTTCCGGGTGATTTCGGAGAAAACCGGAGTGCCGGGGGGGTTACCGAGAACTATGTAGACATGACCTAGAACTATTCTCGGTCAATAACCAATAGCGGGACCTAGATGCCCACATTGGTTCCTACATATTCTACAAAGATCTTTATCGGTCAAACCGCATAACAACATACTTTGTTCCCTTTGTCATCGGTATGTTACTTGCTCGAGATTTGATCGTCGGTATCCAATACCTAGTTCAATCTCGTTACCGGCAAGTCTCTTTACTCGTTCCTTAATACATCATCTCATAACTAACTCATTAGTTACATGCTTGCAAGGCTTAGGTGATGAGTATTACCGAGAGGGCCCAGAGATACCTCTCCGACTATCGGAGTGACAAAACCTAATCTCGTATTATGCCAACCCAACATGTACCTTCGGAAACACCTGTAGAGCACCTTTATAATCACCCAGTTACGTTGTGACATTTGGTAGCACACAAAGTGTTCTTCCGGTAAACGGGAGTTGCACAATCTCATAGTTGCAGGAACTTTGTATAAGTCATGAAGAAAGCAATAGCAGTATACTAAACGATCAAGTGCTAGGCTAACAGAATGGGTCATGTCAATCACATCATTCTCCTAATGATGTGATCCCACTAATCAAATGACAACACATGTCTATGGTTAGGAAACATAACCATCTTTGATTAATGAGCTAGTCAAGTAGAGGCATACTAGTGACTATAGTTTTGTCTATGTATTCACACATGTATTATGTTTCCGGTTAATACAATTCTAGCATGAATAATAAACTTTATCATGATATGAGGAAATAAATAATAACTTTATTATTGCCTCTAGGGCATATTTCCTTCAGTCTCCCACTTGCACTAGAGTCAATAATCTAGATTACATAGTAATGATTCTGACACCCATGGAGTCTTGGTGTTGATCATGTTTAGCTCGTGAGAGAGGCTTAGTCAACGGGTCTGCAACATTCAGATCCGTATGTATCTTGCAAATCTCTATGTCTCCCACTTGGACTTGGTCCCGAATGGAATTGAAGCGTCTCTTGATGTGCTTGGTCCTCTTGTGAAATCTGGATTCCTTTGCCAAGGCAATTGCACCAGTATTGTCACAGAAGATCTTCAATGGTCCCGATGCACTAGGTATGACACCTAGATCGGAAATGAACTCCTTCATCCAGACTCCTTCATTCGCTGCTTCCGAAGCAGCTATGTACTCCGCTTCACATGTAGATCCCGCCACGACGCTTTGTTTAGAACGGCACCAACTTACAGCTCCACCGTTTAATAAAAACACGTATCCGGTCTACGATTTAGAATCGTCCGGATCAGTGTCAAAGCTTGCATCGACGTAACCATTTACGACTAGCTCTTTGTCACCTCCATATACGAGAAACATATCCTTAGTCCTTTTCAGGTATTTCAGGATGTTCTTGACCGCTGTCCAGTGATCCACTCCTGGATTACTTTGCTACCTTCCTGCCAAGCTTATTGCTAAGCATACGTCAGGTCTAGTACACAACATTGCATACATGATAGAGCCTATGGCTGAAGCATAGGGAACATTTTTCATTTTCTCTCTATCTTCTGCTGTGGTCGGGCATTGAGTTTGACTCAACTTCACACCTTGTAGCACAGGCAAGAATCTTTTCTTTGCCTGATCCATTTTGAACTTTTTTTCAAAATTTTGTCAAGGTATGTGCTTTGTGAAAGTCCTATTAAGCGTCTTGATCTATCTCTATAGATCTTGATGCCCAATATGTAAGCAGCTTCACCGAGGTCTTCCATTGAAAAACTTTTATTCAAGTATCCCTTTATGCTATCCAGAAATTCTATATCATTTCCAATTAATAATATGTCATCGACATATAAAACTAGAAATGCTACAGAGCTCCCACTCACTTTCTTGTAAATACAGGCTTCTCCAAAAGTCTGTATAAAACCATATGCTTTGATCACACTATCAAAGCGTTTATTCCAACTCCGACATGCTTGCACCAGTCCATAAATTTAACGCTGGAGCTTGCATACTTTGTTAGCACCTTTTGGATCAACAAAACGTTCCGGCTGCATCATATACAACTCTTCTTCTAGAAATCCATTCAAGAATGCAGTCTTGACATCCATTTGCCAAATTTCATAATCATGAAATGCAGTAGTAGCTAACATGATTCGGACAGACTTAAGCATCGCTACGGGTGAGAAAGTCTCATCGTAGTCAACCCCTTGAACTTGTCAAAAACCTTTTGCGACAAGTCGAGCTTTATAGACAGTTACATTACCATCAGCGTCAGTCTTCTTCTTAAAGATCCATTTATTCTCAATGGCTTGCCGATCATCGGGCAAGTTGACCAAAGCCAATACTTTGTTTTCATACATGGATCCCATCTTAGATTTCATGGCCTCTAGCCATTTTGCGGAATCTGGGCTCATCATCGCTTCCTCATAGTTCGTAGGTTCATCATGGTCAACCAACATGACTTCCAGAATAGGATTACGGTACCACTCTGGTGCGGATCTTACTCTGGTAGACCTACGAGGTTCAGTAGAAACTTGATCTGAAGTTCCATGATTAATATCATTAGCTTCCTCACTAATTGGTGTAGTCGTCACAGGAACCGGTTCTCGTGATGAACTACTTTCCAATAAGGGAGTAGATATAGTTATATCATCAAGTTCTACTTTCCTCCCACTCACTTCTTTCGAGAGAAGCTCCTTCTCTAGAAAGGATCCATTCTTAGCAACGAATGTTTTGCCTTCGGATCTGTGATAGAAGGTGTACCCAACAGTCTCTTTTGGGTATCCTATGAAGACACATTTCTCCGATTTGGGTTCGAGCTTATCTGGTTGAAGTTTCTTCACATAAGCATCGCAGCCCCAAACTTTAAGAAACGACAACTTTGGTTTCTTGCCAAACCACAGTACATAAGGCGTCGTCTCAACGGATTTTGATGGTGCCCTATTAAACGTGAATGCGGCCGTCTCTAAAGCATAACCCCAAAACGATAGTGGTAAATCGGTAAGAGACATCATAGATCGCACCATATCAAGTAAAGTACGATTACGACGTTCGGACACACCATTTCGTTGTGGTGTTCCGGGTGGCGTGAGTTGCGAAACTATTCCGCATTGTTTCAAATGTAAACCAAACTCATAACTCAAATATTCTCCTCCACGATCAGATCGTAGAAACTTTATTTTCTTGTTACGATGATTTTCCACTTCACTCTTAAATTCTTTGAACTTTTCAAATGTTTCAGACTTGTGCTTCATTAAGTAGATATATACCCATATCTGTTCAAATCATCTGTGAAGGTGAGAAAATAACGATATCCGCCACGAGCCTCAACATTCATCGGACCACATACATCTGTATGTATGATTTCCAACAAATCTGTTGCTCTCTCCATAGTACCGGAGAACGGTGTTTTAGTCATCTTGCCCATGAGGCACGGTTAGCAAGTACCAAGTGATTCATAATCAAGTGATTCCAGAAGTCCATCAGTATGGAGTTTCTTCATGCGTTGTACACCGATATGACCTAAACGGCAGTGCCACAAATAAGTTGCACTATCATTATCATCTCTGCATCTTTTGGCTTCAACATTATGAATATGTGTATCACTACTATCGAGATTCAATAAAAATAGACCACTCTTCAAGGGTGCATGACCATAAAAGATATTACTCATATAAATAGAACAACCATTATTCTCTGATTTAAATGAATAACCGTCTCGCATCAAGCAAGATCCAGATATAATGTTCATGCTCAACGTTGGCACCAAATAACAATTATTCAGGTCTAAAACTAATCCCGAAGGTAGATGTAGAGGTAGCGTGCCGACCGCGATCACATCGACTTTGGAACCATTTCCCACGCGCATCGTCACCTCGTCCTTGGCCAGTGCTCGCTTATTCCGTAGTCCCTGTTTCGAGTTGCAAATATTAGTAACAGAACCAGTATCAAATACCCAGGTGCTACAATGAGCTCTAGTTAGGTACACATCAATAACATGTATATCACATATACCTTTGTTCACTTTGCCATCCTTCTTGTCCGCCAAATACTTGGGGCAGTTCCGCTTCCAGTGACCAGTCTGCTTGTAGTAGAAGCACTCAGTTTCAGGCTTAGGTCCAGACTTGGGTTTCTTCTCTTGAGCAGCAACTTGCTTGCCGTTCTTTTTGAAGTTCCCCTTCTTCTTCCCTTTGCCCTTTTTCTTGAAACTAGTGGTCTTGTTGACCATCAACACTTGATGCTCCTTCTTGATTTCTACGTCCGCGGCTTTAAGCATTGCGAAGAGCTCGGGAATAGTCTTGTTCATCCCTTGCATATTATAGTTCATCACAAAGCTCTTGTAGCTTGGTGGTAGTGATTGGAGAATTCTGTCAATGACACTATCATCAGGAAGATTAACTCCCAGTTGAATCAAGTGATTATTATACCCAGACATTCTGAGTATGTGTTCACTGACAGAACTATTCTCCTCCATCTTGCAGCTATAGAACTTATTGGAGACTTCATATCTCTGAATCCGGGCATTTGCTTGAAATATTAACTTCAACTCCTGGAACATCTCATATGCTCCATGACGTTCAAAACGTCGTTGAAGACCCGGTTCTAAGCCGTAAAGCACGGCACACTAAACTATAGAGTAGTCATCAGCTTTTCTCTGCCAGACGTTCTTAACGTCGTCAGTTGCATCAGCAGCAGGCCTGGCACCCAGTGGTGCTTCCAGGACGTAACTTTTTTGTGCAGCAATGAGGATAATCCTCAGGTTATGGACCCAGTCCGTGTAATTGCTACCATCATCTTTCAACTTTGCTTTCTCAAGGAACGCATTAAAATTCAACGGAACAACATCACGAGCCATCTACCTACAAACAAACATAGGCAAGCAAGATACTATCAGGTACTAAGTTCATGATAAATTTAAGTTCAATTAATCATATTACTTAAGAACTCCCACTTAGACAGACATCTCTCTAGTCATCTAAGTGATCACGTGATCCAAATCAACTAAACCATAACCGATCATCACGTGAGATGGAGTAGTTTTCAATGGTGAACATCTTTATGTTGATTATATCTACTATATGATTCACACTTGACCTTTCGGTCTTCATGTTCCGAGGCCATATCTGCATATGCTAGGCTCGTCAAGTTTAACCTGAGTATTCTGCGTGTGCAAAACTGGCTTGCATCCATTGTAGATGGACGTAGAGCTTATCACACCCGATCATCACGTGGTGTCTGGGCACGACGAACTTTGGCAACGGTGCATACTCAGGGAGAACACTTCTTGATAATTTTAGTGAGAGATCATCTTAAAATGCTACCGTCAATCAAAGCAAGATAAGATGCATAAAGGATAAACATCACATGCAATCAATATAAGTGATATGATATGGCCATCATCATCTTGTGCTTGTGATCTCCATCTCCGAAGCACCGTCGTGATCACCATCGTCACCGGCGCGACACCTTGATCTCCATCGTAGCATCATTGTCGTTTACGCCATCTATTGCTTCTACGACTATCGCTACCGCTTAGTGATAAAGTAAAGCAATTACAGGGCATTTGCATTTCATACAATAAAGCGACAACCATATGGCTCCTGCCAGTTGCCGATAACTTCGGTTACAAAACATGATCATCTCATACAATAAAATATATCATCACGTCTTGACCATATCACATCACAACATGCCCTGCAAAAACAAGTTAGACGTCCTCTACTTTGTTGTTGCAAATTTTACGTGGCTGCTACGGGCTTTAGCAAGAACCGTTCTTACCTACGCATCAAAAACCACAACGATAGTTCGTCAAGTTGGTGCTGTTCTAACCTTCGCAAGGACCGGGCGTAGCCACACTCGATTCAGCTAAAGTGAGAGAGACAGACACCCGCCAGCCACATTTAAGCACGAGTGCTCGTAACGGTGAAACCAGTCTCGCGTAAGCGTACACGTAATGTCGGTCCGGGCCGCTTCATCTCACAATACCGCCGAACCAAAGTATGACATGCTGGTAAGCAGTATGACTTGTATCGCCCACAACTCACTTGTGTTCTACTCGTGCATATAACATCAACGCATAAAACCTAGGCTCGGATGCCACTGTTGGGGAACGAAGTAATTTCAAAAAATTTCCTACGCACACGCAAGATCATGGTGATGGCATTGCAACGAGAGGAGAGAGTGTTCGTCCACGTACCCTCGTAGACCGTAAGCGGAAGCGTTAGCACAACGCGGTTGATGTAGTCGTACGTCTTCGGTGATGTAGTCGTACGTCTTCACGATCCGACCGATCCAAGCACCGAACGTACGGGGCCTCCGAGTTCAGCACACGTTCAGCTCGATGACGATCTCCGGCCTCCGATCTAGCCGAGCTCCGGAGATGAGTTCCATCAGCACGACGGCGTGGTGACGATGATGATGTTCTATCGGCGCAGGGCTTCACCTAAACTCCGCGACGATATGACCGAGGTGGAATATGGTGGAAGGGGGCATCGCACACAGCTAAGGAACGATCCGTAGATCAACTTGTGTGTCTATGGGGTGCCCCCTGCCCCCGTATATAAAGGAGCAAGGGGGGGAGGCCGGCCGGCCCCTTTGGGCGCGCCAAGGGAGGAGGAATCCTCCTCCTAGTAGGAGTAGGACTCCTCCTTTCCTACTCCTACTAGGAGGGGGAAGGAAGGGGGAGAGGGGGAAGGAAAGGGGGGGCGCCGCTTGATGGAGTCATGTACCTAGGGTAGGGTCATAGACCTGATCTAAGTACCCTGCTCAAGGACACCCTTAGAAGAAATCACCTTCCAGTCGACCTATGAGGAACCCACTCGACTGACTTGAAGGACTCGACCATGAAGACTCACTCGACCACCAGAAGGCCAAGAGGCACTCTGTACTGCAACAGCCTGTAATTAAGTAGACTTTATGGTAGTTAAGGCACTTTATGTGGGGCGTTACCAGTAACGCCCCAGACTTAATGTACTTTAAACCCTTCATTACGTGGGCTGGCAGGGGTCCTGGCGCACTCTATATAAGCCACCCCCCTCCACAGGCAGAGGGGTTCGCACCCCTGTAACTCAGATACACATAATCCACTCGACCGCCTCCGGGCTCCGAGACGTAGGGCTTTACTTCCTCCGAGAAGGGCCTGATCTCGTACATCTCTTGTATTTACAACCTCTCCATAGCTAGGACCTCGCCTCTCCATACCTACCCCCCACTCTACTGTCAGACTTAGAACCACGACAGTTGGCGCCCACCGTGGGGCCGGTGTTTTAGCGATTTTGTGGAGAAGTCGCGATTCTTCCGAGTACTTTCATCATGGTGGCTGCTGGAGTTTTGGTCGAGGGCCACGAGATCCGTCTCGGCGCTCTTACCTTCATCGTCGACGACTCCGCTTGGCTCCAGGAGGCTCCACTCGATGTTGATGCGCTTCCCGTCCGCGGTGCGACGCATTTTCGCGCATGTGTCCGCGGCGTTCTGCTGCGACAACCGTCGACCCCGTATCGGTCGACTCCCCTATCGACCACCCTCCCGGTCTCCCGCCAGCACAAGCGCTCTGGTCGGTCGAGGCTTCAGCGGTGGGTGAGACACGCAGTGGCTCGCCAGACGGCCACCACCCAAGTTGCGGCAATCGAGCCCGACGAATCTCTTTATGGCCTGTTCGATCTGTCGACTTGCTCCGTAGAGACTGCATCCGAATGCGATAGCAGTGATCCGGCGGCGGAAATCCTGATGGTCAACGGACCTCGCAGTCCCCCTGGCTTCGCCCATGAGGGCGGGGCAGGCGGCGGAGACGACCCCGCACGAGACCACGAAGAGTACCAGCCCGAGCCACTCGATTCTCTGCAAAGAGAGGAACTTCGCCGCAGGAACATGGATGCCCTGCATACTCCCATCGCAGGAGAAACCCCCGAGGCTCGCGCCTTGGAGGAGGCACGTTTGGCCAATTTGGCCGAACGCGCTCGTCTGGAGAATCTTCAGCGAGCACTCGACGAGCGCGCGCGTCAACGAGTTCCCGACGCCAATCGACGTCAACTCTTCCTGCCGACTCAGGTATATTGAACCCCAATCCAGAATTTAGCAGTTGCGACCCGTATAGCAGAATCCATCCAGCCCTCTCAGTCGGAAGCTGGCAGAGGCTTGATGCAGATCAGGGATTTGCTCCGGGCAGCAGGGGACCAGAATTCAGCCGTGTCGCAGTCGCGCAACAGAATTCACAGTCGATCCGTCGCTGCGAATACAGTTTAGTCGGCTCACAGTCCCAGATCGCCTCCGCGGCGTGAAGGGCATGAGAATCGGTGAGACCAGTACGGAGACCGACATGACCGAGATGATAGGCGTCGAGTGCCTACTTCCCCTCCGAGGGGTGGGTCTTACGCTCCTCGGCAGCAAGATGACAGGTGTCAGCTCAGTGTGGGGCGAAGAGCTCCAGTCGACCCCAAGGAACCAGGCTTCGACGCGCGATCCATTATCGTGCAAGGCTTGGTCGACCGGAACAGAGCCCAACGGGGTGGGCCCGACAGAGATGCGCCCACAAGCAGTCGAGTGCATGTTTCTGGTCCAGAATGTTTCAGTAGGGCTATCAGAGCCGCAGTGATCCCTCCCAATTTCAGGTTGGCAACAGGAGTCAGCAAGTTCACTGGTGAGTCTAAACCTGAAACTTGGCTTGAGGACTACCGAGTGGCGGTTCAGATTGGTGGTGGGAATGACGAGGTGGCCATGAAGCATTTGCCCCTCATGTTGTAAGGTTCTGCCAGAGCGTGGTTGAATCAGTTACCTCCTAGCAGCATTTACACTTGGGAAGATCTGTCCCGAGTGTTCGTCAGAACGTTTGAAGGAACTTGCAAGTGACCGGCTGGATTGACAGAGCTGCAAGTCTGTGTACAGAAGACGAATGAGACTCTCAGAGAGTATATTCAGAGATGGATCACTTTGCACCATACCGTGGAGAACGTGTCTGACCATCAGGCAGTTTGCGCCTTCAAGGATGGTGTCAAGAACAAAGAATTGAGTCTGGAATTTGGTCGAACCGGAGATATGACCCTGAGTCAGATGATGGAGATTGCTACCAAGTATGCCAACGGCGAAGAGGAAGACCGACTCCGAAGCGGCAAGTACAAGCCGAGTCAGTCGGAGAAGGGAAACACCAGTCGGAAACAGAAGCGGAAGGCTGAACCGACAGCTCCTAGAGAGGCTCTGGCCGTGACTCAGGGAAAGTTTAAAGGGAAACCAAAAGGATCCTGGAACCCTAAGAAGGTGAAGGATAAAGAAGGGAACGACGTGATGGATATGCCGTGTCACATCCACACGAAGAAAGATGAAGAGGGCAATATCATTTACCCGAAGCATACCACTCGCCAATGTCGACTCCTGATCCAGCGGTTTCAAGGAAAACAGTCTAAGACCAAGGAAAAGGAGTCAGACAAGGCCGAAGACAAGAAGGACAGTGAGGAAGGATATCCGCATGTCAACTCCACTCTGATGATCTTCGCAGATGTGGAAAGCAAGAGCCGACTGAAGGTCATTAATCGTGAGGTGAACATGGTTGCCCCAGCAAAACCAAGTTATCTGAGATGGTCCCAAACACCCATCACATTCAACCAATCTGATCACCCGACTCATATTGACACCCCTGGGAGGCAAGCTTTGGTGGTCGATCCAGTTGTCGAAGGCACTCGACTGACAAAAGTGTTGATGGACGGTGGTAGTGGGCTGAACTTGTTGTATGCAGACACACTGAAAGGAATGGGCATTCCGATGTCCCGACTGAGCACCAGTAACATGAGCTTCCATGGAGTTATACCAGGGAAGAAAGCCGAGTCACTCGGCCAAATAGCTCTGGACGTGGTGTTTGGTGATTCAAAACATTTTCGCAAAGAGAAGTTGACGTTTGAGGTCGTGGATTTTCAGAGTGCGTACCACGCCATTTTGGGGAGGCCAGCTTACGCACAGTTCATGGCTCGACCATGTTACGTGTACCTCAAACTGAAGATGCCCGGCCCCAAAGGAGTGATCACTGTCACCGGTGATAGGAAAAAGGCAGAAGAGTGCTTTCAGAAGGGCTCAAAGATTGCCAATTCCCAGGTGACAGCGGTCGAGTTTGAAGAATATAAACAAAGCGCAGATCCGAGTGATTTGCTGCGATCCAAGAAGCCCGCCACAGAATCTGCATTTCAGTCATCCGGTGAGACGAAGCCTGTCCACATTCACCCGACCGATCCCAATGCATCCCCGACCCACATCTCCACAACACTCGACCCGAAATAGGAAGAAGCGCTCATCCAGTTCCTCTGTGAGAACTGGGACATTTTTGCATGGAAGCCAGCTGACATGCCAGGTGTTCCCAGGGGACTGGCTGAGCATCGCCTTAGAGTCGACTCATCAGCAAAACCAGTGAAAGAGCATCTTCGGCGGTCCGCCGTCCAGAAGAGAAAGGCTATTGGTGAGGAAGTGGCTCGACTGTTGGCGGCAGGATTTATCCGAGAGATATACCACTCCGAGTGGCTCGCGAATGTCGTCATGGTTCCTAAGAAGGACAAATCGCTACGAATGTGCATTGATTTCAAGCACATCAACCGGGCTTGCCCGAAAGATCATTTTCCCCTCCCTCGCATTGATCAAATTGTTGACTCGACCGCGGGGTGCGAGAGATTGTCTTTTCTAGACGCCTATTCTGGGTACCATCAGATCCGTCTGTATGGACCCGATGAGATAAAAACAGCTTTCATCACTCCATTCGGGTGCTTCTGCTATATCACCATGCCATTCGGCCTCAAGAATGCTGGAGCCACATTTATGCGAATTATTCAGAAGTGTCTGCTCACTCAAATCAGTCGGAATGTGGAAGCGTATATGGATGATATCGTCGTCAAGTCATGAAAAGGTTCTGACCTGCTCACTGACCTCGCCGAAACATTTGCCAACCTCAGAAGGTATGATATCAAGCTCAATCCATCAAAGTGCACATTCGGAGTTCCTGGTGGCAAGTTACTCGGTTTTCTCGTTTCTGAGCGAGGGATCGATGCTAATCCAGAAAAGATCGGCACTATTCTCCGAATGAAACGCCCTGTGCGAGTGCACGATGTCCAGAAGCTTACTGGATGCTTGGCCGCATTAAGTCGATTCATCTCACGGCTCGGTGAAAAGGCATTGCCTCTTTACCAACTGATGAAGAAGGCAGACAAGTTCGAGTGGACTCAAGAAGCTGATGCAGCGTTTGCCGAGCTAAAAGCTCTGCTCTCCACCCAGCCGGTGCTTGCTGCTCCAATCAGCAAAGAGCCTCTGTTGCTTTATATCGCAGCCACAGGACAAGTCGTCAATACAGTGCTTACGGTCGAGCGGGAAGAAGAAGGAAAAGCCTTCAAAGTTCAGCGCCCAGTGTATTATTTGTCTGAAGTCTTGACTCCATCCAAGCAGAGATACCCCCATTATCAGAAGCTTGTGTATGGAATATACATGACCACGAAGAAGGTTGCTCATTATTTCTCTGATCATTCTATCACAGTCGTCAGTGACGCTCCACTTTCAGAGATTTTGCACAACAGAGATGCAACTGGTCTAGTGGCGAAATGGGCGATTGAACTTCTTCCCCTTGATATCAAGTTTGAGGCAAAGAAAGCCATTAAGTCCCAGGCAATAGCAGATTTCCTCGCCGAGTGGATTGAACAAAAGCAACCGACTGAAATTCACTTGGAGCATTGGACCATGTTCTTTGATGGCTCTAAAATGCTGAATGGTTCCGGTGCTGGGGTGGTCTTGGTTTCCCCCAGAGGAGATAAGCTTAGATATGTGCTCCAGATTCACTTTGATTCCTCCAACAATGAGGCAGAGTATGAGGCCCTCTTATATGGATTACGCATGGCCATTTCACTCGGCGTCCGTCGCCTGATGGTCTATGGCGATTCAGATTTAGTGGTCAACCAAGTGATGAAGGAGTGGGACGTGAGAAGCCCAGCCATGACTGGATACTGCAATGCAGTGAGGAAGCTGGAAAAGAAGTTTGAGGGGTTAGAGCTCCATCATATACCCCGACTGAAAAATCAAGCAGCCGATGATCTAGCAAAGATAGGTTCCAAGAGAGAAGCCATTCCGAGTGGTGTGTTCTTGGAGCACATTCATACTCCGTCAGTTAAGGAAGACCCTTTCACTGAAGAAACCCCGCAGCCCAAGAGTGCCACGGATCCGACTGAGGTAGAAGTCCCAGCAGTGGTCGACTTGGTTATGGAGATCTTGGTAGTCACGCCTGACTGGACAATTCCATATATCGCATATATCCTGAGAAAAGAGCTCCCAGAGGATGAGGAAGAGGCTCGACAGATCGTCCGTCGATCCAAGGCCTTTACCGTTATCAAAGGACAGTTGTATAGAGAGAGCGCGACTGGAGTTGGTCAACAGTGCATAACGCCAGACGAAGGTCGAATCATTCTCAATGATATCCACTCGGGGACCTGTGGTCATCATGCGTCCTCTCGGACCATCGTGGCCAAAGCATACCGAGCCGGATTTTACTGGCCAAAGGCGAATGAAATGGCAAAGGAAATAGTGGACAAGTGCGAAGGATGTCAGTTCTACTCCAATATGTCACACAAGCCTGCGTCAGCTCTGAAGACCATTCCACTCGTCTGGCCTTTCGCAGTATGGGGGTTGGACATGGTCGGTCCCTTGAGAACAGGTCGAAGTGGCTTCACGCATGTACTGGTGGTGGTCGACAAGTTCACCAAGTGGATTGAAGCTAAACCAATCAAGAACCTTGACGCCGGTACTGCTGTTAGCTTCATCAGGGAACTGATATTCAGATATGGAGTCCCGCACAGCATCATTACGGATAATGGGTCGAACTTTGACTCGGAGGAATTCAGGGATTTCTGCAACTCTCAAGGCACACGAGTCGACTACGCTTCAGTCGCCCATCCGCAGTCGAATGGACAAGCAGAGCGAGCCAATGGCCTGATCCTCAAAGGATTGAAACCCCGACTGATGCGTGATCTCAAGCATGCGGCTGGAGCGTGGGTCGACGAACTTCCTTTGGTGCTTTGGGGACTACGGACCACACCTAATCGGTCGACCGGAAGAACTCCATTCTTCTTGGTCTACGGAGCTGAAGCAGTCTTGCCGAGTGATCTTCTCCACAATGCTCCTCGAGTTGAACTCTACAACGAAGCAGAAGCTGAACAAGCGCGGCAGGACGCAGTCGACCTTTTAGAGGAAGAAAGGGAGATGGCTCTGATCCGATCGACCATCTACCAACAAGACTTGCGTCGTTTCCACGCCAGAAATGTGAGGGGTCGAGCCTTCCAGGAAGGGGATTTAGTTCTCTGAGTGGATCAGCAGAAACAACACGAGCTTGCTCCTTCTTGGGAAGGACCCTTCATCGTCACCAAAGTTCTCCACAACGGGGCGTACCGTCTTTACAACGTCGAACATAATATCGACGAGCCCCGAGCTTGGAACGCGGAACTACTTCGCCAATTTTACACTTAAGTTTATCACTCGGATGAGTTGTAATAAAGTACTTCTGTAGTTCATGGATTACAAAATAATAGTGCCATAATTTCTCCATAATTTTTGTCACTTTTTATTTACCCAATAATATTTTCCCCTCTGTGGGTGACTTAGCCGCGAATCCGTTTCGCCTAAGTTTGTAAAAAAATCCTTACCGAGTGGTGAGCCAGACTCCCACTCGGAGGCTTAGCTGCGAATCTGTTTCGCCTAAGTTTAAACAAAATCCTACCGAGTGGTAAGCCAGACTTCCACTCGTAGGCTTAGCTGCAGTCCAAGTACTCGCCTAAGTTATAAAAATCCTACCGAGTGGTAAGCCAGACTTCCACTCGGGGGCTTAGCTGCAGCCCAGCGCTCGCCTAAGTTGAAAAAATCCTACCGAGTGGTAAGCCAGACTTCCACTCGGGGGCTTAGCTGCAGCCCAGCGCTCGCCTAAGTTATAAAAATCCTACCGAGTGGTAAGCCAGACTTCCACTCGGGGGCTTAGCTGCAGCCCAGCGCTAGCCTAAGTTATAAAAATCCTACCGAATGGCGAGCCAGACTCCCACTCGGGGGGCTTAGCTGCAGTTTAAACACTCGCCTAAGCACAATGTGCGCTCGCAAGGAGGACGAGGTGCAGGTCGACTGCGACCCTCTCCTCTGAGCTACGCCACAAATACAATGTACGCTCGCAAGGAGGACAAGGTGCAGGTCGACTGCGACCCTCTCCTCTGAGCTACGCCATAAGTACAATGTGCGCTCGCAAGGAGGACGAGGTGCAAGTCGACTGCGACCCTCTTGTCGTGGATTTGTCACGGCAGATGTCCTAGTGAAAGGACTTAGTCGTGGAGACATCGCTATGGGTTTACTTGAAGGGGTTAAAGCGGACACAAAGACACGAGGGTTTTATACTAGTTCGGCCCCTTCGACGAAGGTAAAAGCCTACGTCTAGTTGTGATGGAATTGATGTGGTCTCGATGGCTAGGGAGCAAACAAGCTTCGCCTAGGCTCGAGTTGTTGTTGTTGTCTGTCTTGAACCGCCGCCGGGTCGTCCCCTTATATACACGGGTGACGCCCATCGGTCCATAGAGTCCCAACTGGTTCATACTCGTATTCCGGTTGGTATCTCTCTATTCCTAACTTACAATACAAGTTATACATCAGGCCAGTTTACGGCTACATGTTCTAAACCGACTACAGGCCTTGGGCCTTCATCTGCTTATACCACTAATGAAGTTAACCCGGCCCAAGTAGGCCGGTTTACGCCTAGTGGTAATATCCCCAACATTAGGCCCCAGATTGATTTGAACTGGTTCATGTCAATCCTTCACACAATCTTGCATCTTGGATATCTTCTGGTAATTGGTAAACCTCCATGTCGTCATCGTTTTTGGTTGCTGTAAATCGGCATGACGTCATCAGTTTTGGTTACTGTAAACCGGCATGACGTCATCATGAAATTTATAACGCCCTCTTAATGACAGCTCCTGGATCCGCGTGCTTGACCTAGCTCGATTGCCTTATAAATAAGACCGAAGGGTCATTTCGTTTCTTTCCCCTTCGTCCCTTCTTCTTCTTCTTCCTCACATCGCCGGCTTTGAGCTCCGCCACCGCCGTCGACCTCTGCCTCGTCTCGGGCCGCTGCATCAACCTGAACATACCAGAGTATTGCGACATCTCTCCGCGCCTTCTCCGTTCCCGGTAAACTTTCTCCCCTTCTTAACCTAGATCTATTCTTTAGGGTTCCATGTTCATGCTGTGTTCATCGCGCGTCCATATCTGTTCTCTGACCTTGAATGAATCCATGAACTCTTGCTGTGCTTAGCAGCGATCCCTAAGCCTCCGCTTGCCATTTTTCATCTAAGCCCATAGATCTCCCGCACATATCTGCTCAATGGTTTACTTCTGTTTCCGCCTTACTCTTCGAAATATTTTCTGTTTTTGCGAGCTTGTTGTAGATCCGCGGCTGTAACAAGGTTTTGTGAAACTTGTTTCTGCATACCTAGTTATCCATAGCTTCCACTGCTTCCGATGCTTAGGTCAGGCGGTTTAACTTGACCATAGAGAGAATTGCTAAACCGGTATATATCATTAGTCCCCTGGTTGAACCGCCAGAATCCACATGGTGCCGTGTTGTAGAAAACCGGTTTATAGGTAATGCCTCCGGTTTATCGTAGTTAGATCAACGCCTTCTTTTATCCAGAGTGTTCTTGAACCGGATCGCCTATTTCTTGTAGATCTCGCCATGGCCAAACAGGTGTATGAGTGCAATTGGGTTCCCTCTCGTGTCACAAAATCGCAGTTGGACGACCTAGTCCTGATCGACGCTTTGGATGATAAAGATACAATCCACTGGAGGGTTCCTGGAGATGAATGTCCTCCCACACCCCAGGAAGGAGAGGTCGTGGTCTTCGCAGATCACATGGCCCGGGGCTTCAAACCGCCCGGTTCTAAATTTTATCGGGATGTGTTAGCCAACTTTCAGCTCCGTCCACAGGATATTGGCCCCAACTCCGTCACCAATCTATGTCACTTTCAAGTACTTTATGAGGCATATCTTCAAGAAGAACCTTCAATCGAGCTGTTTAGAGATCTCTTTCATCTGAACCGCTGCACTGAATTCACCGACGGTCCTAATACCGAACTGGGCGGTATGGCCATTCAGAAGAGGAAGGAAATCACCTATCCCCACGTCAAACTCCATACTCACCCCAAGGAGTGGAATGCAACTTGGTTTTACTGCAAGGATACCTCCCCTGACAATGAAAATCCCTTGCCTGGCTTCCGTCCGGAACGGCTCAGCAACACTCACCCTTTTCCACAAAGGCTAAGCGCCAAGGAGAGAATTAAGTACGCTCCTCAGCTGTCCAAACTCCGAGCCTTTATGGCCAACGGTTTAACAGGAATAGATCTTGCACGCTGCTGGATATCATGGAGCATACTGCCTCTGAGCCGGCGCCCCGGTTTGATGTGCGAATACACTGGTAGTGTCGATGACCCACTCCGACATACCCAAATCCAAGTCTCCAACGACGAAGTCACAGAATCTGTAAAGAAGATGTTGAATGAACCGGAGCACCTCTGTGCTCAAACCGGTCTGCTTCCTTACTGCACCACCAACGAACCGCCAGTGGTAAGATTTTAATTGCTCTATTGTTGAACCTGTTACTGCTTTATCTGCCTGACCTTTAATTATTGCTGATCCAGAGTGATAATCCGTTTTGGAGCAAGAAGCTTTCACAAGACAAAACGGAGAAGGCAGGGCGGCCAACCCGGCCCAAGACTAAGGTTATCAAGAAACCAGCTTGTAAGAGAAAAACCACCGCTTCTTTTGATTACCAGGTCACTTCTCATTCACCGTCTGGTGAATCGTCGGCCACTCAGCTACCACCTTTGAAAACAGTTGCTGGGTAAGTTAAACTGAACATATGCTTCCAGTATACTCCGTAATGGCTTATGCTTTTCCTTGACTTTCTTGTTTTTCTTTCAGGGCCAAACCGAAACCAAGCAAGAAAGCCCGCCTGGATAAAGCGGCTGAAGAAGATGTGGCCCCAGAACATAACCAAGCACCGGATCATGAAATGTTTACTTTTGAAGATATCCCCAATGATCCTCCTTTGCAAGACGACGTTATTCCCGAAGAAGGGCTTATTAATACTCCAGCCTCTGCTGATCCGCCTGCCGGCTCCTTCCAGATTGAGAAATCCCACACTCCTGCTGACGAACCGGCCGCGCCAACACAAACCGGCAAGTCCAAAGACGATGATGTTGTGATTACCGATGTGGGCCGTTCTGAACCCGGGAATCCTGTCACCCTTACCAAGCACACCATCAAAGAGGATTTTTCCGCTTTGAACAAAGGAAAATGGGATGTTGAACTAGAGACATATGCTGCTCTGAGTGCCCAAGATCTTCATTCCGGCTATTTAAACCGGCTTTACACTAGCCGTGACTGCGAAGCTGGCCTGGTTAAAATGATGAGGGATAAATTTGAGGTAACTTACTTCTTTCCTTGCTGCCATTGCCTTCAACCTTGTAGCCCCCAAGGGCCGGTTTGTAACCTTGGTCAAACCGGGACTTGATCTTGATCAAATAGCCATTAGCCCCCAAGTGCCAAGTTGAATACTTGTATTGAGATTGGGACTTTGCAATCTAGTACTATGCAAAAACTGAAGGTGCATTAGCCCCCAAGTATCAGTCATATAACTTCGTTATGTGGTTGATACTTCAATTTCGTGGATCGCTTGTGTAAAGTTTAAACGCTGTCTATATGCAGGCTGAGGTGAAAATCAAGGAGGACCGGATTGCCGATTTGCAGGAGGCCTTGGAAACCCAGCAGGCTGAAACAGATAAGGCAAAGCAAGAATTAACCAGCGCCTTGAGCACTGCTGAACGGCTGAAAGAAGGCTTCAAGAAAGAGCGGGCTGACTGGGCCACTCAGAAGGCCGGTTTAACCAAAAGAGCAGAAAATGCTGAAGCTGCCCTTAAACCGGTGGTGGATGAACTGACGGCCGTGCAGCGGCAAATACACTCCATGACTGCTGCAATCTTTGGTAAGCTCCTTTTAACTTCTGTGATAATTTGAACCTGCTGTAGCATAAATCCGGTTTGAGACCATTCCAATCTTGTTGTAGGCACGCTTATTGAGCACTTAGGAAATGATGTGCGGAAGAAACTGAAAGCTGCCTACACCTTGGTGGAACAATTGTACACCGGAGCCCAACGGATCATCACCACCGCTTCTCATAACAACCCGGCGCCCTCTTTAATCCAGGATACTCTTAGCAGGTTGTCAATGCTTCCAGCCCGGATTGAGGAGCAGAAAAAATCCGCTGCCCGAACCGGAGCCATCAATGCCTTAATCCGGGCAAAGGCATGGGTGCCAGATTTTGATCCTGTGGAAGCAGCTCAAGGCTATCCCAGTCTAAAAGAAGATGGCTCTGAATTCAACGAAGAGGATTTAAGGGCAATAAACCGTGCAGTGCGCCCTCTGGCTTGCCAGCTAGCTGAAGAGGCAGATTTGACGCATTATCAAGCACAATATAATGATCAAAACAAGCAAGTGCCTGCCCCAACTGTTGAAGCGGAGAATCTGATCCCTCCAATCCGTAAGCACACTTATGCTCCTGATATTGAACCGTCTTCCCTGATCCATGAAGAGGCTGTTTTCCAAGCTTTAATGGGAATCGACTGGACCACTTTTGATTTCCAGCCAATGGGTAGAGACGAGGAAGCTGAAGCGGCGGAGGGTGAGGAGCAGGCTTGAACCGGAGGCCGGCTTGGAGAGCTATTTGTGACATCTTTCCAAAAGACAATGATCTTGTTTGGGCACCGTGCTGCCTTGTAATAGGATAGTTAAAACTTCTGCCTGGAATATGCCTTCGTGCATAAGTACTGAAACTTTTGTTGGAAAAACTTCAATTCATATTTCCTACAATCAGAAAAAAATTGAACTTCGGTGGCGGTTATACCGCCAGCCGGTTTATGATCTTGATATGTGTATCAGTAATATAACAAATAGATGATACATAAATACCTGCCATGTTTGGGCATTAAGCTGGCTTAGCCAAGCCTGAAGCGGCGGTTTTATAAACCGTTACCGTCAAAATAGGGGGGAGAAAATAGCTCCCGTATAAACCGTACTGAATCAATACGAGCCCCCTTGTTACTCCATGATGTTAACAGGGAAAAGGTAAACCGGGCATACTCCTCTGGATTAAAGGGGAATCAAACCCATCGGCTGAACCGGAAAAAGGTGTTTGTCGACATAAAAGAAATCCAACAAAAGCAAAGAACAAACAAACCATGAAAATAACATGGAAGCAAAGGCAATGATAAAAACCGTTTGCAAAAATATGCTATACTGAGCTGATCAGATGGTATTACCATGGTCGGACAGGATCAAGGCCCCCAATAGGAGTGACAATGATTCAAGTCAGCCAGGTCCCCAAATGATTCGTGGCATATATGCCAGATCAAGAGGCGTGGCAATGGTTCGGGTTCGACCATGCCCCCAAGTGATTTTGTGGCCTTAGGCCGACCAAGAGGCGTGACTGGTTCAGACTTGACCATGTCCCCAAATGATCTGGTGGCTGTCGCCTATCAAAGGGTGTCGCGTTGGTTCGGACACGACCAAGGCCCCCAGTGATATATAAAAGGCAAATGTCAAGGGGTAAACCGGAGGCCGCTTTAAACAGAACCACTCCGTGTAACCTCGCATGATGAGAAAGACAGAGACCCCGCTTTAGCTGAGGCTCCGGTTTAATATATCAAAGATAATATATACATTGTCATGATATGTACATAGATAGAGCCGATGGCTCAAGTATAGTAAGGCCGAAGATGAGCTATGTTCCACGGCCTGTTGGTCTCCTCCTCTGATGTACGTGAGTCTTGCTGCTCTCGAATATCAATCAGATAGTATGACCCGTTGTGCAGATTCTTGCTGACCACGAAAGGTCCTTCCCAAGGTGGGGATAACTTGTGCATATCTGTCTGGTCCTGGATTAGTCGAAGCACCAAATCTCCTTCTTGAAAAGTTCTGGTTCTAACCCGGCGACTATGATAGCGACGAAGATCTTGTTGGTAAATCGCCGACCGGGCAGCCGCTAGATCACGCGCTTCGTCCAATAGGTCCAAAGCGTCTTGCCGTGCCATCTCATTGCCCGCTTCAACATAAGCCGCCACACGAGGTGAATCGTGCCGGATATCACTAGGGAGAACTGCCTCTGCTCCATAGACCATAAAAAATGGTGTGTATCCTGTGGACCGGTTTGGCGTAGTATTGATACTCCAGAGCACAGATGGTAGCTCTTCAACCCAACATCCTGGTGTCCTTTGCAATGGGACCATAAGCCGGGGTTTGATGCCTCGCAGGATCTCTTGATTAGCTCGTTCTGCCTGTCCATTGGACTGGGGGTGCGCCACTGATGACACGTCAAGTTGGATGTGCTCACGTTCACAGAACTCCTTCATAGCCCCCTTGGATAAATTGGTACCATTGTCAGTAATGATACTGTGCGGAAAGCCAAACCGGAAAATCACCTTTTTGATGAACTGCACCGCTGTTGCTGCATCGCACTTGCTGACAGGCTCCGCTTCAACCCACTTGGTAAATTTATCCACTGCTACCAAAAGGTGGGTTTTCTTATCCTTGGATCTTTTAAAAGGTCCGACCATATCCAGCCCCCAAGTTGCAAATGGCCATGTTATTGGAATCATCCTCAATTCTTGAGCCGGCACATGCGCACGCCTTGAAAATTTCTAACATCCATCGCACCGTTTAACCAAGTCCTCCGCATCAGCATGTGCTGTCAACCAGTAAAAACCGTGACGAAACACCTTTGCCACCAGAGACTTTGAACCGGCGTGGTGTCCACAATCCCCTTCATGGATTTCCCTTAAGATTTCACAGCCTTCCTCAGGAGAATCACAACGTTGAAACGCCCCTGATACACTGCAACGATGCAATTCACCATTGAGAATCGTCATGGACTTGGATCGCCAGACTATCTGCCTTGCTAGAATTTCATCCTCTGGCAACTCCCCCCGGGTCATGTATGCAATATAAGGAATCGTCCAATCCGGAATAGCATGTAATGTTGCCACCAATTGAGCCTCCGGGTCAAGAATAGCCAAATCCGCTTCACCTGGGAGCTGGACTGACGGATTGTGCAACACGTCCAAAAAGACATTGGGCGGGACCGGTTTGCGCTGAGAACCCAACCGGCTTAAAGCGTCCGCCGCTTCATTCTTCCGAAGGTCCACATGATCCACTTGATAACCCTTGAAGCAACCTGCAATATTATCCACTTCCCGATGATATGCAGCCATGAGTGGGTCCTTAGAATCCCAAGTGCCAGACACCTGTTGAGCCACAAGGTCCGAGTCACCGAAACACTTAACCCGGCTTAAGTTCATCTCTTTAGCCATCCGGAGACCATGGAGCAAGGCTTCGTACTCAGCTGCATTGTTAGTACAAGGGAACATTAAGCGGAGAACATAACAGAACTTATCACCTCGTGGGGAAGTTAATACGACTCCAGCCCCCGAGCCTTCCAATTGCCTGGATCCATCAAAATGAATAGTCCAATATGTGTGATCCGGCTTTTCCTTTGGCGCTTGTAATTCCGTCCAGTCATTGATGAAATCAATAAGTGCTTGAGACTTCACCGCCGTTCGAGGCACAGACTTCAGTCCGTGTGGCCCAAGCTCTATAGCCCACTTGGCAATCCGGCCAGTTGCCCCCCGGTTCTGTATGATATCACCCAAGGGAGCTGAACTGACCACTGTAATGGGGTGCCCTTGAAAATACTGCTTCAACTTCCGGCTGGCCATGAAGACACCATAGACCAGCTTCTGCCAATGCGGATACCTTTGCTTGGATTCAATAAGAACCTCGCTGATATAATAAACCGGCCGCTGAACCGGATATTCCTTGCCTGCCTCTTTGCGTTCCACCACAATAGCCACACTAACTGCCCGAGCATTAGCTGCTACGTATAATAACAGTGGCTCCTTGTCAACCGGAGCTGCAAGAACCGGCGGATTGGCTAACTGCCGCTTCAAGTCCTCAAATGCTTCATCAGCAGCCGGACTCCAGACGAAATTGTCTGTCTTCCTCAGCATTTGGTATAAAGGGATGGCCTTCTCTCCGAGGCGGCTGATAAACCGGCTCAGTGCAGCGATTCGGCCCGCCAAACGCTGAACATCGTTGATACATTTCGGTTTAGCTAGGGATGTAATAGCCGTAATCTTCTCCGGGTTAGCCTCAATTCCTCTGTTAGACACCAGGAAACCCAGTAACTTGCCTGCCGGAACACCAAAGACACACTTGGCCGGATTAAGCATCATCTTGTAAACTCGCAAGTTGTCAAAAGTCTCCTTCAAATCATCCACCAGCGTCTCCTTCTGTCTTGACTTTACTACAATATCATCCACATAGGCATGCACATTGCGGCTGATCTGTTTATGCAGGCAATTCTGTACACACCGTTGATAGGTGGCTTGGGCACTCTTGAGCCCGAAGGGCATAGATACATAGCAGAAGGCTCCAAAGGGAGTAATAAATGCTGTTTTCTCCTGGTCCTTAACCGCCATCTTGATCTGGTGATATCCAGAGTATGCATCCAAAAAACTCAAACGCTCACAACCCACCGTGGCATCAATGATCTGGTCAATGCGGGGGAGGGCAAAAGGATCTGCTGGACAGGCCTTATTAAGATCTGTGTAATCCACAGACATACGCCAAGTGCCGTTTTTCTTAAGAACCAGCACCGGATTAGCAAGCCACTCTGGATGGAACACCTCAACAATAAAACCAGCTGCTAAAAGCCTGGCCACTTCCTCTCCAATGGCTTTGCGTCTTTCTTCGTTAAACCGGCGGAGGAACTGTTTCACCGGTTTGTACTTAGGATCCACATTAAGAGTGTGCTCAGCGAGTTCCCTCGGTACACCTGGCATGTCAGACGGCTTCCGTGCAAAAATGTCCCGATTCTCACGGATGAACTCGATGAGCGCGCTTTCCTATTTGGGATCCAGGTTGGCACTGATAGTGAACTGCTTGGACGAATCGCCGGGCACGAAGTCAACAAGCTTGGTCTCAGCTGCCGATTTGAACTTCAGATCTGAATCATGCTCTGTAGTTGGCTTCTTCAAAGAGGTCATATCCGCCGGATCAACATTGTCCTTATAATACTTCAACTCTTCCGTGGCACAGACCGACTCTGCATACGCCGCATCACCTTCCTCACATTCCAAAGCGACCCTACGGCTCCCATGAACCGTTATCGTCCCCTTGTAACCCGGCATCTTGAGCTGTAAGTAGATATAACAAGGCCGCGCCATAAATTTGGCATAAGCGGGCCGCCCAAACAAGGCGTGATACGGGCTCCGGATCTTCACCACCTCAAAGGTTAATTTTTCCGTCCGAGAATCGTGCTCGTCCCCAAAAGCCACATCTAGGGCTATCTTACCAATAGGATATGCAGATTTGCCTGGCACAACACCATGGAACACCGTATTCGACGGTCTAAGATCCTTGTCTGTTAGACCCATGCGCCGGAATGTCTCATAGTATAGTATGTTAATACTGCTTCCTCCATCCATGAGTACCTTGGTGAATTTATAGCCCCCCACTTGAGGGTCTACCACTAATGCTAGCTGGCCCAGATTATCAACCCGAGGCGGGTGATCCTCTCTGCTCCACACGATAGGCTGCTCTGACCAGCGTAAGTAACGTGGCAAGGCCGGTTCAACAGAATTCACCGCTCGCTTGTGGAGTTTTCGGTCACGCTTATCCAAGCTAGTTGTGAAAACATGGTATTGCCCATTGCTCAACTGCTTTGGCTGGCTCTGATAACCCGACTGCTGTTGTTGTTGCTGCTGCTGCGGGCCGTTCTGATTATTCTGGTTGTTGTGACCGCCCTGATTGAAACCTGAACCGGAAGCTCCATCGTGATCCGGTCCATGGAAACCGGATCCTGAACCGCCACCTGACCCATGGTCATACCGGAAGGCATTAGAGTTTTTAAACTCCTGCATAATATAACAATCCTTCCAAAGGTGATTAGCCGGTGACTCCTTCGTCCCGTGCTTTGGGCAAGGCTGATTCAACAAATAATTCAAACGGCTTGCGTTAGGATTGGGAGCCCCATTACGATTCGCCGCTTTACCTCTGCGCCGCTGCCCTCTGTCCTGTGCATTGGTGTTGGCCACAAAATCCATGCTACCATCTGCCTTGCGCTTGCCTCCGTTTCCATGACCCGCCGGTTTGTGCTGCTGTTGTTTGGAGGTGCTATTCTTCCTTCCCTTCCATGCTTCATCATCATCAGGCTCGGGATCCTTGGTACTGTCTGAATCAGCATACTTCACTAAAGCGGCCATGAGGGTTCCCATGTCATTACAGAACCGCTTCATGCGTCCCAATTTCAATTTTAAAGGCTCAAACCGGCAGTTGCCTTCCAGGGTTAAAATCGCAGAGTCAGCATTAATCCTGTCAGACGAGTGCAAAATTTCCGAAACGCGGCGCACCCAACGGGTCGTTGATTCTCCTTCATCCTGAACACAAGCCGCCAGGTCTACTATGGACTTGGGCTGTTTATAGGTATCCTTAAAATTCTGTATAAATCGGGCCCGCAACTGGGCCCATGAGCTGATAGAATTGGGTGGTAGGCTTTTCAACCAAGTACGAGCCGTAACCTCAAGCATCATGGTGAAGTATTTTGCACACGCGGCCTCATCTACGTCCAGCATCTCCATGGCCATCTCATAACTCTCTACCCACGCTTCAGGGGATAAGTCCGCGGTGTAATTCGGCACCTTGCGTGGACCCTTGAAATCTTTGGGCAGGCGCACATTACGTAAAGCGGGGATTAAGCAAGGCACTCCCAAAGCGGATGTGACTCCTGGTCCGGCGAAGGTGGTAGAGCGAACCGGTGTAAGTTGACCCGCATTATCCTGTGCTGCTAATTCGGCCTCCCTTTGTGCCCGGGCCCGATCCACCACATCCTGCGCATCGCGGACACCACCTGCCGGGCTATTGCCACGGGCTGCTTCACGGCCTCGCGCATTGCTCGATATGGCCGGTTCATTCATGCGCCTGCTATAGCTCCGGCTTGGACGGGGCGTAGAGTGAATCCGATCACGGCTGTACGAATATGCTTCCTGCTGAATCAGCGCAGTCCGGAGAAGCTCCTTAACCCGGCGCGTCTCTATCGCTTGTGGAGAGTCCCCTTCGACTGGGATGGCCTCTAATCGTGCAGCGGCCGCAACAAGGTTATCCATAGGATTCGAATAATGACCCGGGGGTGTCTGGACCGGCAGAGGGACCACGATGTTCTGTTGAGGGGGTTCCATCAGGCGGGGCTGGACCGTCGCTCCTGGCCCTGGTGCTTCAATCCGGTTTGCCTCCAGATACTGCGGCGGATTGCTGGGCCCTGCTCCTGGAGTGTGAAAGAGATTTCGGGGGTCAAACCCTAACGGCAGGCGTGATCTGTGCTTCCGCTTCAAGACCTCCTGCGATGCATTCTGGTCAAGCATGAGCTTATAGGCCTGGGCGTCCAAAGCGGCCCGCTCTGCAGCCATCCTGTCCTTCTCCGCTGGCAGATCTGCCTTGGCTTGCACGATCTGCTCCTTCACCTTTGCAATTTCTGTATCATGAGCCTCTTGATCCGCCGGATTGGCCTCCGCCATAAGCGCGGCTAGTGCATCAAATAGATCGGATAAGACTTGAACCGGCGGGCGCACAAGGCCTCCTGCCCCTGCTACCGCTGCCGCTGCTGATCCGGAGAGCATTGCTGCGGCGGTCGAAGAATGATTCGCCGCCTGGGTACCGGCCATGAATATTCCAACCCGGTTGATCTGGCCTGGGGGGTCCGGAATACTGTCGCCATCAGAACAGCCCCTAACTTGATCGTCTTGCAACTGGTATAGCGATTCGGTCTCTCCGGTCGAGGACTCGTCGCCAGAATAGACGACGGTCTCGCTACCGTGTTCTGACTCGTCCTCACGCTCTCCTCCGTGGATGACTCCAACGAAGGCACTCTAGATGGCCGGTTTAGCCTGGGTAGATCTCGCACGCTGAGCCGTCTCGATGAGGTCGGTGCAGATGTCCGGCTCAGGCCCAGGCTCACCAATCTTGCCAATGAAAACGTGTATGTCGCCGAAGGGGACCCAGTACCCGTACTCGATCGAACCGGCCTCGGGACCACATCCTGCGTCGTCGATGTAGATCCTGCCGCGACGACTCTTGGTCATCCGGCCCACAACATAGCCTTCGAGTCCCTTGAGCTTGCCCTCCAAGATCGTCAAACCATCGTGCGATAGCCCCACGGTGGGCGCCAACTGTCGTGGATTTGTCACGGCAGATGTCCTAGTGAAAGGACTTAGTCGTGGAGCCATCGCTACGGGTTTACTTGAAGGGGTTAAAGCGGACACAAAGACACGAGGGTTTTATACTAGTTCGGCCCCTTCGATGAAGGTAAAAGCCTATGTCTAGTTGTGATGGAATTGATGTGGTCTCGATGGCTAGGGAGCAAACAAGCTTCGCCTAGGCTCGAGTTGTTGTTGTTGTCTGTCTTGAACCGCCGCCGGGTCATCCCCTTATATACACGGGTGACGCCCATCGGTCCATAGAGTCCCAACCGGTTCATACTCGTATTCCGGTTGGTATCTCTCTATTCCTAACTTACAATACAAGTTATACATCAGGCCGGTTTACGGCTACATGTTCTAAACCGACTACAGGCCTTGGGCCTTCATCTGCTTATACCACTAATGAAGTTAACCCGGCCCAAGTAGGCCGGTTTACACCTAGTGGTAATATCCCCAACACCTCTCCTCTGAGCTATGCCACAAATACAACGTACGCAAGGAGGACGAGGTGCAGGTCGACTGCGACCCTCTCCTCTGAGCTACGCCATAAGTACAATGTGCGCTCGCAAGGAGGACGAGGTGCAGGTCGACTGTGACCCTCTCCTCTGAGCTACGCCACAAATACAACGTACGCTCGCAAGGAGGACGAGGTGAAGGTCGACTGCGACCCTCTCCTCTGAGCTACGCCATAAGTAGAATGTGCGCTCGCAAGGAGGATGAGGTGCAGGTCGACTGCGACCCTCTCCTCTGAGCTACGCCATAAGTACAACGTGCGGTCGTAAGGAGGACGAGGTGCAGGTCGACTACGACCCTCTCCTCTGAGCTTCGTCACAAGTACAACATGAAAATCCTACCGAGTGAAGAGCAAACCTCTCACTCGGGGGCTTAGCTGCAGCCCAGTGCTCGCCTAAGATATAAAAATCCTACCGAGTGAAGAGCAAACCTCTCACTCGGGGGCTTAGCTGCAGCCCAGTGCTCGCCTAAGATATGAAAATCCTACCGAGTGAAGAGCAAACCTCTCACTCGGGGGCTTAGCTGCAGCCCAGTGCTCGCCTAAGATATAATAATCCTACCGAGTGAAGAGCAAACCTCTCACTCGGAGGCTTAGCTGCAGCCCAGTGCTCGCCTAAGTTACAGAAATCCTGTCGAGTGAAGGGCAAACCCCTCACTCGGGGGCTTAGCTGCAGCCCAGCGCTCGCCTAAGGGAATTAAGGAACAAGTCGACTGAAGTGAGCGTCTTGCTTTGAACCTGCAAAAGACATTTCGAGCCAAACGCAGTCATATTCAAACATCAAATCCAAGTTCAGATCGATACCTAAAGGAACCGAAAGTGCTCAGGCGCTAAGCCTGTTAAGGTTTATCGGTTACAAATTCACTCGGCATACCGAGGCAAATTTAAAGTGTCGAGCTTAAAGAAGTTTTTTACCCCTCCTGTGGAGGGCTGGAAGGTGCAACGAACTCATCAAGATCAATTCCGTCTGCGATCCGAGTGGAAGCAGCAATGAAGGTTTCATGAAGGATCTGAAGTCGTGTTTCTTGGTGTTGGCCACCCGGAGAGCCGCCAGCTTGTCTTCTCGCGCATCTTTGCAGTGGACTCGGGCCAGACACAGAGCAACATCTGCACCGCACCAAGCCGAGGACTTTTTCCACTCCTGCACTCGACCAGGGACCGTGTTCAGGCGAGCCATCAGCGACTCGAGGTCGTTCTGGAGTGTCTCCCTGGGCCAGAGCGTTGAGTTGATGCGAGAAGTGGCGACCTTCAGCCTCGCAAGATAGTCCACGACAGCTGCAACACGGGACTCCAGTCGGAAAACATTCATGGCAACTTCATCGTTCACCGGAGAATTGACGGGGTCAAGGTTTGGTTCCAGCCGGCTAGTCTCTTCTTTAAAGTTTTGACAAAATTCTACAAGGACAATCACCGAGTCAAGGCAATGGTCGAATGGAAAGATCACAGCTGAAAATGATTGTCGAGTGTAAAGGGTTACCTTCAAGCATAAGGAACAACTTCTTGGCAAGACCACTCAGGAAGGCCTCCATATCATTTTTCTTCCCATTCAACTGGCTGACTTTGTCGGTCAGGGCAGCTTTGTCAGTTTTCAGTCGACTGACTTCCTTGTTGGCAATCCCAAGAGCAGCTTTCAGATTAGTATTTTCTTCTTCGAGCTTGGTGACTGAAGCTAACTTCTCGTCAGCAAGCTTGGTCTTCTCAGCTAGCTCAAGGTCTTTTTTCTTCTGGGCCTCCTTCACCTTGCCTGCAAGTTACAGCAAGGTCAGATTTTGAAACAAATGAAGGGAAAAAGGAGTCGTCGAGGTCTCACCGAACATACCTTTGGTCTCCTCCTTCGCCATCGTCAGATTCTCCTGAACCAGCTTCAGATCCAGTTCGAGCTGAATGTGCTTGTGCTCCAGCTCGGTATAACGAGCCGCAAGATCACAGGATTTCTGCGAAGAACCAATCGACAAAATGTCAAAAATAATTCACTTCCGAGTGGATAAGAGAAAATCATGCGTTTCTAAGACTATAGCCGAATACAAAAATTTGACCGTAGTCTCGGGGACTACACCCAGTGGGTGCACTCAGCGTGCCCCCACTAGTTCTATTAAAGACAGAGTTGACCAGTCGACCCCCCCAAAAAAAATGCTCGAGACATATTCTTCAGACTGTAATCAACTGCAAGCAGTCGACCACAGTCTCGGGGACTACACCCAGTGGGTGCACTCAGCGTGCCCCCACCGGTTTGGGAAATCCATTCACCATAGTCGAATGACGGAAAGACTGAACTTATAAAGCCTAAGGCCGACTGCCAGCAGTCGACCTTAGCCTTGGGGACTACACCCAGCGGGTGCACTCAGCGTGCCCCCGCTAACACGGAGTTTCAATCGACATACCCAGTGGGTGATCGTTATAGATTCCGGAAAGAAAAGCTTTTTGATAGCATATCCTAACAGAACAAGCGATCCGACTGACCTGTACATTGCTTTGAAGAGCCGAACTGGCGTCGTAAGCTGCCTGGCTCGCATCCCGGATGGCCTTCACCTGCTCCATCATGATCCCCGCCTGGCGTATCGCCTCCTTGGCGGCACTAGCTTGGTCCTCTGGGACGTGGTGCATCGTGAAGAGGGAAGGTTGTGCGGCACTCGACGAAGCAGGGAGAGCACTCGTCAGTGGAACTGCGAAGGACACGGTGTGTCGAGTGGTGTTCTCCTCCTCCGCGACCAGAGTCTCGGGCGCTGTCACATCCTGGGCCACCCTGCCGGCAGACGCTTTCCTGCTCCTTCTGTGCTTCAGCGGTTCCTCATCGTCATCATCATCAGGAAGAGTGATAACGACATTGGATGGAGCTACAGAAAAGAATCAGAATTAGAGATCATGAGTCAGTCGACTAAAAACAGAATTAAGAGTATAGTACCAGGGTTTGAGGTTGCTGCGTCCTCCATCTCATGGTCGTCAGCCTTGCCTGAGGTCTCAGAAGTAGCAGCACTGCAGTTCCAAAGAATCAGTCGGCTAACTCAGATGTCAACCAGAGATAAAGCTTGCACAAAACAAGAAGACTTAAGCAGCAGGTTTACCCTGATATGGTGGGGATGGACACCTTCATCTTTGGTAGGAGCTTGGTCGGCTTTGATGGGGCCACCTTAGATTGCTTCGGCGCCTTTTCAGTCGGCGCCGGAGAAGTGGTCCGAGGGCGTTTGGTCGACTGCGCGACAGTCGCAACCCCCTTGCCACGTTCAGTCGCAGGGTCATGGGCAAGTTTCGACCGCCTTTCCGAGCGCGGTGGAGCAACCTCCTCCTCCTCCTCTTCTTCGTCCTCCTCATCGTCGTCATCATCATCGTCATCCTCAGCGGCATCCGAGTCCCACTCCTCCTGGCTCTCGCCCCCGCTCGCTTCTCCCTCTTCAGTCGGAGCCTGTGCTCCATTGGGCATCGAGTACAGCTCCGTGAGGGCCTGATAGACATCAAGAGAAAGATCATCGACCGATTTGCGGAGAAAACAGAATTAAATATGACAAGAATACAATGGAAGGTAGAGCGGACATACCTTGTCTGGAACGCTGTGATGGTCGAGTGGAAGAATCCTTCTGGCTCCACGGGGGTTATCCTTGTTCCCAGTGACCGCGGCCACCCATCTTTCCACCGTGGCATCGCCGACTGCTTCCGGGTGGATCCGAGTCTCATCTTCAGTTCCGCAGTACAACCACATGCAATGGCTCCGGAACTGAAGAGGCTGGATACGCCGCCTAAGGAAAACTTCCAAGAGATCCATACCAGTTACTCCATCTCGAACCAGCTGAACTACACGCTCCATCAACATCTTCACGTCGGCTTTCTCCTTCGGAATCACCTTCAGTGAAGAAGGTTTGTTCACTCGGTCCATGGTAAACTGAGGGAGTCCACTCGACTGCCCCGGTGTCGGCTCGTTCTGGCAGTAGAACCAGGTCGACTGCCAGCCTCTGACTGACTCGGGAAATGACATGGCTGGGAACGTGCTCTTGTTTCTCATCTGGATCCCTAGACCACCACACATCTGGACAACTTGGGTCTTTTCGTCGCCTGGGCTCGCCTTCTTCACGGTCTGAGAGCGACACGTGAATATGTGCTTGAACAAGCCCCAGTGCGGTCGACAGCCCAGAAAATTCTCACACATGGACACAAACGCGGCAAGATAGGCGATAGAATTCGGGGTGAAGTGGTGGAGTTGTGCTCCAAAAAAGTTCAAAAAACCACGGAAGAAAACGCTCGGGGGCAAAGAAAATCCACGGTCGACATGGGTAGCCAGAAGCACGCACTCACCCTCTTCCGGCTGGGGCTGCCATTCTTTCCCCGGAAGCCTTGCAGCTCCGTGGGGGATCAGACCGTCGTTGGCCATGCCGAGGAGATCTTTCTCCGTGATAGTCGACCGGATCCAATCTCCATGGACCCAGCCGTGCGGCAGACGGGATCTGGACGAAGACCCGCCGCGGCTGGTGGATCTCCCCTTCGCCTTCTCCGCCGCAGACGCCTTCTTCGCGCGTTCCAGCGCCGCCGTCTTCTATTTCACCATGACTGCCGGCGAGACGCGCGAGGAGAGGTTGTGCAGAGGCGAGAGCGGGCGCGTTAGGTGGAGACGAGGAGAGCAGAGAGGGAATGCAGAGGTACTGTTCAAAAACCCTCACCGGGCGCATTTATAAGATCCCTTCCGAGTGGATGACAGGTGGGCCCGATCGATCTAATCACATCCCGAAACAGTCGCTCAGATGCGATACGTGGCGAAAAAGGCGGCACGAGAATCGAGGCGTCCATGCCCTATCCCATCCGAACGCCGCGGTCCGCCCCGCTTCGCGCGCTTCCCCCAAATTCATATCACGCGGAATCCGCAAATGGCAGATCGGTCTGTCAGACGCGGGATTTCCTGCGATCCGTCGCTCGGAAATTGTCAAAGTCCAAAAGATCACTCGACAAAAGAAAAGAATGGATCGAGTCGATTGAAGAAAAGTTGCTCGTTATCAACGAAGAGATTCTTGGTCCAAAACAACGCATGGCCAGTATGCAAAAGCCAATCGGAAACAACATAAACTCCTTCCTCACTCAAGCCTCAATCCATTCGGGGGCTAATGATGGAGTCATGTACCTAGGGTAGGGTCATAGACCTGATCTAAGTACCCTGCTCAAGGACACCCTTAGAAGAGATCACCTTCCAGTCGACCTACGAGGAACCCACTTGACTGACTTGAAGGACTCGACCATGAAGACTCACTCGACCACCAGAAGGCCAAGAGGCACTCTGTACTGCAACGGTCTGTAATGAAGTAGACTTTATGGTAGTTAAGGCACTTTATGTGGGGCGTTACCAGTAACGCCCCAGACTTAATGTACTTTAAACCCTTCATTATGTGGGCTGGCAGGGGTCCTGGCGCACTCTATATAACCCACCCCCCTCCACAGGCAGAGGGGTTCGCACCCCTGTAACTCAGATACACATAATCCACTCGACCGCCTCCGGGCTCCGAGACGTAGGGCTTTACTTCCTCCGAGAAGGGTCTGAACTCGTACATCTCTTGTGTTTACAACCTCTCCATAGCTAGGACCTCGCCTCTCCATACCTACCCCCCACTCTACTGTCAGACCTAGAACCACGACACCGCCCCCCCTCCTAGTCCAATTCGAACCAGAGGGGGGAGGGGGCGCGCGGCCCATGCTGGCCGCCCCTCTCTCCTTTCCCCTAAGGCCCATAGGCCCAATACTCTCCCGGGGGGTTCCAGTACCCCCCCGGCACTCCGGTTTTCTCCGAAAACACCCGGAACCTTTTCGGTGTCCGAATATAGTCGTCCAATATATCAATCTTTATGTCTCGACCATTTCGAGACTCCTCGTCATGTCCGTGATCACATCCGGGACTACGAACAAACTTCGGTACATCAAAACTTATAAACTCATAATAAAACTGTCATCGAAACGTTAAGCGTGCGGACCCTACGGGTTCGAGAACTATGTAGACATGACCTAGAACTATTCTCGGTCAATAACCAATAGCGGGACCTGGATGCCCATATTGGTTCCTACATATTCTACGAAGATCTTTATCGGTCAAACCGCATAACAACATACTTTGTTCCCTTTGTCATCGGTATGTTACTTGCTCGAGATTTGATCGTCGGTATCCAATACCTAGTTCAATCTCGTTACCGGCAAGTCTCTTTACTCGTTCCGTAATACATCATCTCATAACTAACTCATTAGTTACATGCTTGCAAGGCTTAGGTGATGAGTATTACCGAGAGGGCCCAGAGATACCTCTCCGACAATCAGAGTGACAAAACCTAATCTCGAATTATGCCAACCCAACATGTACCTTCGGAAACACCTGTAGAGAACCTTTATAATCACCCAGTTACGTTGTGACGTTTGGTAGCACACAAAGTGTTCTTCCGGTAAACAGGAGTTGCACAATCTCATAGTTGCAGGAACTTTGTATAAGTCATGAAGAAAGCAATAGCAGTATACTAAACGATCAAGTGCTAGGCTAACAGAATGGGTCATGTCAATCACATCATTCTCCTAATGATGTGATCCCACTAATCAAATGACAACACATGTCTATGGTTAGGAAACATAACCATCTTTGATTAATGAGCTAGTCAAGTAGAGGCATACTAGTGACTATAGTTTTGTCTATGTATTCACACATGTATTATGTTTCCGGTTAATACAATTCTAGCATGAATAATAAACATTTATCATGATATGAGGAAATAAATAATAACTTTATTATTGCCTCTAGGGCATATTTACTTCATTTCCTTCCTGGTCCTTCACCTTCTTAGGGATCCAAGGCCCCTTTGGCTTCCCTTTGAACTTTCCTTGATTCAACACTGCTGCCTCGGCAGGACCTGCTGCCTCAGCCTTTCGCTTCTGCTTTCGATCGGAATTCCCTCCTCCGGCGTCCTGGGCGATTGTTTTGTGCTTGCCGTTTCGGAGTCGGTCCTCTTCTTCACCGTTAGCGTACTTGGTGGCAATCTCCATCATCCGAGTCAAAGACATATCTCTAGTTCGACCAAACTTCAGATTGAGCTCTCTGTAGCGAGCGCCTTCCTTGAAGGCACATACTGCTTGGTGATCAGACACATTCTCCACTGTGTGGTGCAGATTGATCCATCTCTGGGTATAGTCTCTCAAGGTTTCATTCGGTTTCTGCACACAATGCTGCAACTCCGGTAGACCAGCAGGTCTCTTGCAGGTGCCCTCAAACGTTCTGGTGAACACTCGGGCTAACTCAACCCAACTCAAAATGCTCCCAAGGGCCAACTGATTCAGCCAAGCCCTAGCAGAACCTTCAAGCATCAGAGGAAGGTGCTTCATGGCCACCTCATTGCTGCCGCCACCAATGTGCGCAGCCACTCGGTAGTCTTCGAGCCAAGTATCGGGCTTTGACTCTCCTGTGAACTTACTAACGCCAGTCGCCAGTCTAAAGTTATGGGGGATCTCAGTGGCTCTGATGGCTCTTCCAAAACACTCTGGGCCGGAAACATGGACTCTGCTTCCACTCGGTCTGTCTCGATCCAGCCATTCTTTGTATGCTCTGTTCCGGTCGACCAATACCTACAAGAAGGACGGACCTTGCATCAAAGCCGGGCTCTCTGGGGTCGACTGGAACTCTACGGTCATTCCCATACGGACGCATGTCATCATTGCGCCCGGGCGCGTATGACCCGTCCCTCGGAAGGGGCGAAGGCGCTCGACGGTAGTTGTCGCAGGCGTATTCACGATCATATTCTCCATGAGCTCTTCCAAGGTACCAATCTTGACGGTGATCACGACCTCCATGACGCAAAGGCGACCTAGGACTGTGCGCTGACTGAACAGTGTCTGCTCTTACTGATCTGCTGTGGATTCTGTTCTACGACTGGGACATAGCGGAGTTCTGGTCTCCTGCTGCTCAGAGCAGCGTTCTGATCTGCTCCAAGCCTCTTCCAGCCTCCGAACGGGACGGCTGGATGGACTCTTCAATACGTGCAGCGGCTGCAAGATTCTAAATCGGCGTGCGGAATACCTGAGTTTCCCATGGAAACAATTGCCGTGGATGTAGACTGGATGCGGGGATCAGTCGACGAGCACGCTCGTCGAGAGAATGTTGGAGATTCTCTAGACGAGTGCACTCAGCCAGAGTGGCCAGGCGCACTGCCTCCAAGGCCCGGTCCTCGGCAGTTTCCCCTATGATGGGGGTCTGGAGAGCCTTCACGTTGCGGCGATGCAACTCCTCCCTCTGCTGCGAGCTGAGAGGTTGGGGCTGATACTCTTCATGGTCGAGTGACGAGCCATCGCTTCTGCCGCCGTCGCCGCTGCGACGAAAACCAGGCGGACCCCGATGGGAGTCGACCATGAGGATCTCCTTCGCGGGGTCACAACTCCTGCTCTCAGAAAAGGTATCTGCAAAATCAGTCGACAGGTCGACTGATCCGCAGGGGAACATGTCGGGTTCAATCGCCGCGACTTGAGGGGTGAACGCCTGACGAGCCATCGCGTGTCTCACCCACCGCTGGAGCCGCGAACGCCCAGACCGCTTGCGGCGGCGTCCAGCAGAGTGAGATGACGGCGCGATGACCGACTGGTACAGGGAAGACGGCTGCCGCAGGAGGACACCGCAGGAACTCGCGCGGAAGTGTGACGAGCCACGAGCCAGGAGAGCCTCGACATTGAGAGGGGCCTCCTGGAGCCAGGCGGAGTCGTCGGCGACAAAAGTGAGCGCGCCAAGTCAGAACTCGCGGCCCACGACCAAACCGCCGCCGAAAACCATGCTGATGAAGATCGAAGAAAATGCAACCTCGTCGGAAGTCGCTGAGACGCTTTGCCCCACGGTGGGCGCCAACTGTCATGGTTCTAAGTCTAACAGTAAGTATAGGGGGTACGAATGAGGAGGCATGGTCCTAGCTACGATGATATTGTACGCAAGTGTTTACGAGTTCAGGCCCCTCTCGGAGGAGGTAAAAGCCCTACGTCTCGGTGCCCTGAGGCGGTCGAGTGGATTATGAGAGTGTGTGTTACAGGGGATGTGAACCCTTGTGCCAGAGGAGGGGGTGGTTTATATAGAGTGCGCCAGGACCCCGGCCATCCCCCGTTACCAAGAGTTCAATGTACATAAAGATGGGGCATTACTGATAACGCCAGCCATAAAGTGCTTTTCATGATCTTAAAGACTACGGAGTGAACGCCTGACCGTTGCAGTTCTGAGTGACTCCTGGTCTTCAATAGGTCGAGTGGTTTCTTGTATGGTCGAGTGATTGACTGGTTGTGTGACATCGGGAAGGAGGGGTACCCGAGTGACTGATTGGTCGAGTGGATTGCACTCGACGCCTTCATTGGGCACTCCTTGTTGTCTCTTGAGCTTCTTTGCTTCGAGGGTAGTGACCTTGGGTAGGGCATATAGGTCAGGCCTATGACCCTACCCTAGGTCTATATCATCATCAGTGGCTTCGCATGATCTTTGGATATGGCATTCTTTCTTCGGCATGGCAGGTTCTCACAATGATATCAACGTGCTGCAGCGTTCTCCAGTCTTCGCAAGGCTTGCAGAAGGCCACTCCCCACCTGTCAACTTTGAGATCAACGGCCACCATTATAACAAAGGGTTACTATCTAGCTGATGGTATATATCCTCAGTGGTCAACTGTTGTGAAGACAATCTCGAACCCCGAAGGTGAGAAGAGAAAGTGATTTGCCCAAATGCAAGAGAGTGCTAGAAAGGATGTGGAACGTGCTTTTGGTGTGCTTCAATCCCGATGGGGTATCGTTCGAAACCCTGCACTGTCATGGAATGAAAGGAAGCTTTGGGAGGTGATGACTGCTTGTGTGATCATGCACAACATGATCGTCCAGGACGAGCATGATGAAAGTATCTTCGACCAAGGATTTGATTATCAAGGTGAAAATGTTGAGCCCCTGCACTAAGAACCGGCCACGTTTGAACAGTTTGTCCAATTCCATCGTGAGCTGCGTGATTGGCACACTCATTTGAATTTTCAAAATGACTTGGTTGAGCACGTGTAGGATCACATTGGCAATCAATAGATGTATTGGTTCATTTTATGTTCATTCAAGACAACTTCAATTTGGTTGTAAAACTATTTTATTATAGACAATTTCGATTGGGTAGTAAAACTATTTTTATTTTCAAACAATTAATATTTGAACGTGCAAACTTGTTTTGATATGAAAATATGAGCATTTTTTGGCCCTGGCGGACAGGATGGGGCAAACGGATGCGGCCGCGCGTTGGGCGCATGGCCACCGCATCCCAGGACAGGCCCGGACACGATTCCATTGACCTACCCAAACGGACAAAATCCGGGCAAAACGGACGTCCGTATAGGGTCGCCGCGGTGGAGTTGGCCTAAGAAAAGGATGGTTGGCCCATTTCATTGTCCAAACCCAATCTCCACAAAAGGTGCAGAGATCCTTCAAACCCAAACCCAATCTCACTTTGTCAAATTCAGGTCGCTGTAGACTATATAGCTACACCTGTTCTCACTCTCACTTTGTCAAAATGAAGGAGGCACTTGCGGCAGGCGTGTTTTGCCAGACTGACGCACCACTCGCCAACCGGGTCAAGTGTTTAGGTCGCTCTCTTGATCTGTTCGGCCAACCAAAGTCAGTGTGGCGGCTAGGAGGACGATGAGGAGGAAGGAGAGCTTCCGACGGAAGAAACTTATTATCGAGGGGCCACACGGCAGACGAAGACATGCCCGTCGGCATTGTGGATCGACGCTTGTAATAAAGGTCACGGGCTCACGGCAGGGAGCCCGTCGCCTTCCTCGCTGCCCCGGTTACTTCCGGACACAAACGCGACGGCGAAGGGGTAATCACATCCACACAATCGATGCCGCTGGCGCGGGTGGCCCGTGGTCGAGCCACACCATGACCATGTCACGTAGGAACACGCCGCCCGACGGTAACGACGCCGCCCCGACGCCTGATTGGTCGGTTTTCGTCGTAAATGCGCGATGTGGCAGTGGCATCGCGGAGGTCGACGCAGCCGGCGGCTTGACGTCCTCCGTTCATTTCTCTCTACGTACGACTGTATGTATGTAGCAGCACATGGACACGGAGGGCGGCAGCAAAGCAGTTACTACTCTGCTGATCTGTTGCTGGTTTGACGTTTCTCTCCTCGACTCGGATCGCTGCTGATCACCAGGGCAGGGCAGAGCGGGGCACACGTACTTGGGTGCAGTGATATATGTGCATGTCACCCCATGACGCACGTACGTACGAGCCGATCCAAGGGGCGTACTCCGTCGTGCCCGTACGTGTCAGGCGACACGTGCACGTTCCAGGCGCATGCAGTGCAGGGGCACGCGACGGCCGGCCGGCACGGCTGCCCTATCTCGTGGCCGTGTTGACTTGGCGTTGGCGTCCACACGTCCGGCCATTGCGACTGTAGAGCAAGCAAAGCGGCGACGCAATTCCAGCAAACGCACGCGCCGTGTCTCTGGTGTTTGTCTCCTGGCGAGGGAGAACGAGAGAGACAAACATAACTCACGTATGTTTCGCTGGTTATTTTCGTTCTGACAGTGATGGTTATCTGATGTCTGTTAATTGTCCTGCTAGTACCATTTAGGAACCTAGGATTATTCCTTGTGCTTCACAGAGTTAGTGGCTATCTAATTATGCTGCCACATGCGCCTTCCTTCTGTATAGAGACGGCTTGCGTCCGCCAGAATTGATTACACTTGCCAGGCTAACTAACTAGCTGCTCCTGCACACGGCTCTAATTTGTAGGCTGTTTTTTCGGTAGTGTGCGTGCATGTGTCACACACAGTGTCAGTACACACAGTGTCAGTGTCCCCCAACTTCGACTCCAAGAGTGCAACTTCGTGAGATGATTAGCACTGCAAAACTCGCTGCATGTAAATACACGCTTTCATGCACGTACTACGCCGCATGCATGCACGTACACTCTTCAAAACGTTCACGCGCAAGAACAGGGCTGAGACGCATGCTTAACTGGATCTGCGTGCAAGCTCGTGTCAGTGCACCGTGTGCGGTGAGACCGTGAGGCGACATAATCTGCATGCCACGCTTCAGTTCGCGCGTTTATATCCTTGCTTAGCGAGGACCACAGACACGAGCGGAGCAACGGCGTAACTCCCCGTCGCACGGCGCCACGCGACGCTGCACGGTGCAGGCGGGCCCCGTCATGGGCAGCTCTAATAACTCCGTAGCAGCACCTCAACATTGGATGGAGTACGGATAGGGGTAGCTATAGTCCCTCCCTACAAGATCCACGGGACAAGCTTAATGGAGGCCTTTAAGGAATGAAGGAAGGAAATCGATCGCCCGCATGGCCACAGATACGTCCTACTCATACGGCTACTGCATGCATGCATGCATGAATACATGCGTATATATCGGCATGTGCGTGTGCAGTACACGGCAGATACCACGTAGGAGGCGAATCAACCTGTGGTTGAGATGGTTAGGTGGACAGTGGTATCCCCAACCCATCAGGGTTTAAATCCTGGTGCTCGCATTATTTCCTGGATTTATTTCAGGATTTCCGGCGATGTGCTTTCAGTGGGAGGAGACGTTCCCGTCGACGACGAGGTGCCTACGGTCTCTTCGTAAATCTCAAGATGATATGCCGGCTCAGTCTTTCGAAGGTACTCATAGGGGTAGGGTGTGCGTGTGTGCGTTTATAGGGGTGAGTGTATGCGCGTGTATATGAGCGCTTGTGTCTGTACTGATGCTAAAAAAAAGATACCACGTAGGAGAGCTCATTTTTAGTAAGAGAACCAATAGTGCAAGATCTTACGGATACGTATGAGCTCTGGCTACGAACATAAATCAATTGTGACCACCATAGCTAGGAAAATCACGTACACAAGCGAGTGTATTTTGTACCAGTGCCTGTAAGTAAGCACGAGCTAGCCGGCTCGACCGCGCCATCTGCAGTGAACAATTGACGAAAACTTTGAAGCCATAGGCATTCAGTGCTCCGACACGTACGTGCCGTGCGTAGTAAATAGTGCACGCGCCGGCCTTCACCTTTCATCATTTACACGTCCGTGCAGCTGCCGGCCTCCCAGTTACCACCGCCACAGCATCATTGCTCGCTTTCCCCTTTGCAGCACCACGGAGACATGGCCGCCATGCATTTCCAAAGCTCGATCTGCACAGGAGTACGTATTTTCTTTTTCGCCATGCCCGGGAACAGGGCGCAGATTATACTACAAGGAGAGGAGACGGTTATTTTCAACGGGCTCGTCGCAAAGATCAAAAGTTTCAGTTCCCGAGAAGTCACTCCTTGGCAAGATGCGGCGACAAACGACCAAGTTTACGAGCTATGAAAAGGCAAAAGACACGCCAAGTTTAGCTTGCTCAACAAGGTTGGCGAGGAACGACGTTCATGTCGGGCGGTCGTTTCGTTCGAGCTAGGGACCGGACCGTGTCCCATCCTTGCCGCCCTGTTGACTGCACTGCACGTACGTAGGATCCCTAATTAACAAGGCCTACCATACGTGCCTGTCAAAAAACAAAACAAAAAACCTATCGAGATCACAGTTCAGTGGCAGGAAAAAAACGAGGTTCAGAGAAACAACAAAAGGCAGAGTCGTTGTGTCTGCCTCCCTGTCATGTACTCCTTCCTACATCCTTTGCTTAATTATCGGGCTAATCTTGACACCACGGTCGCCGGAACACACTGTCAACGTCACCCCCTTGAAGTGCCCGCGATGATTCGAGGGGCGATCCCGCGATGGAGGCGACTCGAGGGGCGACTCCAGTGGCGCCCGCGGCGAACGTTGCGAGCCGGCGGCCGGAACCTGCGGATCTGCCTGCCAGGCGGGTTGGGGGCCGGTTCTGGGTGCTCGCGGACTCGGATGAAGAGGAGGACGACGACGGGGATCCTGCGGGCGGATCGATGGCGGACTACTCGCCGACACCATCTGATGTAATATGCGAGGCCTTCAACCCCGGATACTCGGAGGAAGAAGCCGCCGCGTTGGTCGATGAAATTGTGCCGGGCGACGATCCGGCGCGGATCGGGCTGCGTTCAGAGGATAGGGTGGAGGTGGTTCACCGGATTGTCCACCGGAGGACGGCGGCGTCGGCGGTCCGGCCTTGGAAGGGGCCTTTACCTAAGATATGTATCCAACCAGTTACTTTGTCAGATTTCTTCCCGCAAGATGATTGGCGTCTCGTAGTGTGTAAGAAGAAGAAGAAGAAGAAGAAGAAGAGAGGGAGACTGGAGCTAGCGCCGCCGGCGCCGGCGATCCGGGCGGCGGCCGAGATCCGAGCGGTCAGGGAGGCTCGTTTGAATTTCCTCCTGGACCGAGACGGTGTCGTTGAGGAGTGGGCCGATGGTCAGACCGTGCATGGGTATGAGGCCCATCATGGGGGTGTTCACGAAGGCCGGGTTGGGCCGGCTGCGACTGGGTATGTGGCCCAGGAGAGCCGCGTCGCGCTCGACGTGCCTGACAGGGCTGTGGCCTATGCTAGATCGAGTAAAACTGCTCCTGTCCCATGCACGTACGAGGAAGTTCGTCTCCCTCTAGTTCGAGCGCCGCCGTGTCCTAGGGTTCGCAAGGCTGGGACGAGGGGTTTCCCTCCCTGTGGTCGCGCCGGGCTCGGAGAATCCGGCCGCTGCCGGGCATGGCAGGCCGTGGGGATGCGCCGCCGCCAGCCAAGAGGCCTTCCTCGGGCGCAGCGGGACGGGGTGGTGCGGCTCCTCCGCCGGCGGCGGCTGCCGGACGCGGCGGACTGGTGCAGCACGACCAAAGGCCACCGGCGGGGGGGGGGGGGGGGCTGTCGCGACCGGAACTTCTGGCCGAGGCGCTCCTACTTTGGGTGTGCGGCCACCGGGACAAGCTCCCTTGATGCCGACCTCAGCGAGGGGTGGCCTAAGGCCGCCGGCGCTGGGCGCGGTGCCCATGGCCCATGCAGCCGGACGGGGTGGTTTGAGACCACCGGCGCCGGGTGCGGCGTCTACTGCTCCCCAGGCTGCGGGGCGTGGAGGCCCTCGACCTCCCGCGCCGGGCGCATCTGCTGAGACTCCAGCCGGCCGCGGTGGAGGACCTAGGCCTGTTGGAGGCGTGCCGGCGACGACTGGCAAACCACCACCCCACTACGTTGCTAGGCCGGCGCAAAACCGGTCCGGTCAGACTCAGACAAACAACAAGGAGCCCAATGATCCGCCCCGAGGCCAGTGGGGGGATGATGGGTATGATGCGTATGGTGAAGGACAACACCGAGGATCATCTTCCACGGGAGGAGGGCGTGGATATGCGTGGCAGAGCGACGGGTTGGCTGAGAGACCGTTTCTCGGCCCGGCAGGTGGTTTTGTCGAGGGGGCCTTCGGCCCGGACCAGCGTCAGAGAGGAGGCTTTCGTGGCCATCGTGTTGGTCGGGGTGGGGGCCGTGGGAGATTTCGCCGCCCGCCCCCACCCAGGGCTGTTGTTCCTACAGCTACTACGGAGGAGTCTGAGCATACTTCCTCTGAGCTTCCGTCACAGGCCATGGAGGTGGTGAATGCTTTGGCAAGTGTTGAGGTTCCTGAGGCTGGGACGGTAGATGAGGTTACCGACAGGTCTGATGCCGAGCGAGCGTCCAAATATGCTCGTAAGAAGGAGAGGATGATCTGCTACCGGTGTGGTGAGAAGGGCCACTTCATTGCTGAGTGTGTGGCCCAGCTGTGTGAGTCATGTGGCAAACTTGCACATGACTCACGGGAGTGCCCGTTATTACGTGACCTGCCTCCGACGCTGAATATTTATGGAGTCTACTGTGCTGAGCTTATGTTTTTTGAGTCCCCGGCGGCGAGAGAGGTCCCGGAGGATACCCTGAGTATGACTACTGGGATTGTGAGAGCGACCCAGGGCGAGGTGACTGAGGCACAGATTGTGAGGAGGCTTCAGGAGTTAGCTCCCGGTGATTTTAGATGGGATTTGGTGCTCATCGAGGACAGGGTTTTTAAGGTTGATTTTCCTTCTGTGGATGACTTGCAGAGATTGTTGAGCTTTGGCTTGTGTAAAGTTCCCGGTACTAAGTGTATACTGGAGTTTAACGAGTGGAAGCAGGTTGAGCCTAAGGGAAAGCCGCTTACACAGGTCTGGTTGCGGTTTATAGGGGCTCCTTCTAAGCCTCTGCAGGATGCTCGAGTGGTGGCCAGTTTGGACATCATGGTTGGTAAGACAGAAAGAGTGGATATGGCTTTCACGCGTGCCCATGGGGTAGCAAGGCTTTTAGTAAGCGTCCTGGATATTGAGTTTGTGCCTGATAAGGTCAACTGGACCTATAAGGGAGAGGTGTTCCCGCTAGAGATCGAGTTTGAGGACACCGAGTTATTTGCTGATGCAGTTAATGGTAACGATGTTGACATGCACGACAGGGATGGTAATGTGGGGGCTAAGGGGGCACCGTCAGATGAGCCCATGCGAGAGGGATCTAACAGTTCTCACACAGCTTCTCAGTCGCCTGGGGATGGGTCCGGGGCTGAGCCCACAGTTTCACCAGCAGTGCCCATGACTACTCTGCGTTTTGGGTCTTTTGAGCCAGCCTCGACACCTCCCAGACTTTGGAGTGACCGGGTAGAGTCTGGTGATTATCTTGAGCGCACACTCCCTCCGTTGGAGTTCCAGGGGGAGGCGAGATTGTCTGCTGGACGTCAGGCGAGGTCTTTGGTCTGCGCTACGGAGAGGAGGCTGGAGGATGACTCTACTGGTCTGGCGCCTCACGCAGACGCGACTTCGGTGTCGGCGACTGCGAGCGCGATGGGGTGTGGGGGAGGGGGTGCGGGGCAGGTGGCCCTGTCTTCTCCCGTCCCCATACTGATCCCGGTGGAGTCAGTGCCGTCGGCCCCGAGGGGGTCGGCCGGTGCTGGGAGAGGGAGCCCGAGGCAGGCGGCCTCGACTCCTGCTTCTGCGATGGTGGTGGAAACCACTGCGGCAGCTGCTGCGTTTGGGTAAGGATGGCAATGGGTAGGGTATGGGGCGGGTAGAGCAATACCATATCCATACCCGTGTAGTCAATGGGTACAAAACTCTACCCATACCCGTATCCATGGGTATGAAACTTTAACCGTACCCATACCCGACCGGTACCCATATCCATTGGGTACCCAACGGGTAGATCAAAAAGTACACAAGTTATTCACAATTTTACAGACATCGATAGAACATTTGACAAAAAGCATTTGACAGAGAAGAGGGGATTTTGTGTGATGATGTGAGGCTTAATTACGGGAGTAGTTGGGTCACCCAGCTCCTTTGACGCTATCGACCCTTGTGCATATGTTGGAGCTCCATGAGTAAGGTCCACATGTCAGTATTAATGGGTAGGGTATGAGTATATCCATGGGTACAAGCCTATACCCGTACCCTACCCATGACTTAACGGGTAGGGTATGGGTACTACCGATGGGTATAAAATTGTGACCATACCCTGCCCGTGCGGGTACGTTATCCGCGGGTACCCGTACCCATGGGTAAAATTGCCATCCTTACATTTGGGGGGACGCCGGGGCAGGAGGCCCTACCTACTCCCTCTACACCGATGGTCAGGAGGACCACCTCGCCGATGCTTCTGTCGTCTGAGCCGGCGGCTGTGGTGGGAGGAGGGTGCGGGCAGGAGGTCCCCGTTGTCCCCTCTTCCCTACTACCTGGTGTGGGGCACTCGTCTAAGGGGATCGGGAGCCCGCAGACACCCTCTCTGGTAACTTCGGCACCACCTTGCAGGGGTTTGATGCCAGGATTTACTAGGGAGGAGGTGGTTGCGTTTGGTGGGATCCCGGACCCTATCTCCGAGGGGAGACGGATGAGTGCTCGCATCCTCGACATCCCTGAGGTGGACGATATGTAGCAGCGGTGCGCTATGAGGGCGGCCAAGCTTCAGGAGGCTGCTTTATCTTCTGGTATGTCCGTCAACTTGTCTAATTCATTATTGCATTTTTCTAATGAGGACATTATAAATAATGCAAACCAATTAGGAGTTTCACTAGGTGCTACGGATAGTGAGATTACCAATTCGGTGAATGATTTATTAGATTTGAAGGCGGAACGTGCTTTAGAGACTATTCGCAATCTTGCAGCAGTTAAACCAATGAATGATGATGAGATTGATGCGTTAGGGGTTAGAGTGCTTGATAACCTGTGTGCGGATCTAGCACCCCCAATCATGACGCTGAGGAAGATGATGTACCCCTAGAGAATGATGCTAGTAATATTTGTGAACCCGGTCATGAGGACCGGGGGACTGAGATTAGTAAACCTAAGCGTAAGTGGAAACGGAAGATCTATCCCGATTCCGCAGTTCGTAGGAGTGCTAGGATTCGAACCACCAAAAAAATTCCATGATGAACTATGAGAGGAATTTTTTGGAATAGCAGAGGTCTGAAGGACTTGGCTAAAAGAAGATTCCTGGCTGAGGCACTTTAGAACAGAAGTTAGATTTTGTTGCTCTATCAGAGACGGGTAGAGATAACTTCGCACCACAGTTTCTCTCCTCTCTTGTGGGTGGTATTGATTTCGATTGGCATTGCCTCCCTCCACGAGGAAGATCGGGTGGTATCTTACTAGGTGTGAGATGCGATTCGCTTGAAGTCCGAAGTGTAGTGATGGGCGACTTTGCGGTGAAGTTTCGAGTTAGGTCTAGGATAGATGGTTTTAACTGGGCTTTGGTGGCGGTATATGGTGCCGCACAGCCCGAGCTTAAAGCGGAGTTTCTGGCGGACCTTGTTCGAATCTGTGGGTCAGAACAGTTGCCAATTTTAGTTGGAGGTGATTTCAATATCATCAGGAGGAGAGAGGAGAAGAACAATGATAACTTTAATGGGAGATGGTCCTTCATGTTCAACACCATTATTGAAAGCTTGAATCTGAGATAGAACTTTCTGGTCGAAAGTTTACATGGGCTAATGCTCTGCCAAACCCAACCTATGAAAAACTCGATCGAGTTCTTGCGAGCGTGGAGTGGGAACAAAAGTTCCCTCTGGTTACGGTGCAAGCTCTTTCGAGGGGAATATCTGATCATACCCCATTGTTCATGGACTCAGGGGAGCCGAACCATGTGGGTAACAAGAACACCTTCTCCTTCGAGATGTCATGGTTTGAACGGGAGGGGTTCTTGGACTTGATTGCCAGGGAATGGGTCAAAGGGGTAGGAGGCAACACTGCTATAGAGCGTTGGCAGAACAAGATTAGGCATTTGAGAAGCTTCTTACGGGGTTGGGCTAAGCACCTAAGTGGTGAGTATAAGATTGAAAAGGATAGACTCCTTACTCTTATACAGGATTTGGACATACAGGCCGAATCCAATATTTTATCACCAGCAGAGCTTCAGGTTAAAAATGAGGCGGAGAAGAGGTTAAAAGAACTACTCCGCGAGGAAGAACTGAAGTGGGCTTTGCGTGCTAAAGTCCGCAAAGTGGTCCAGGGGGACGCAAATACTCAGTTCTTCCATTTGATAGCTAATGGCAAACACAGAAAGAAGCATATCTTTCAACTTGAGCAAGACCAGGGCACTATTATAGGTCAGGATAACCTAAAAACATATATTACCGACTATTATAAGTAGTTATTTGGACCTCCGGAGGATAATAGTGTGTCCCTTGATGAGTCCAGAACTGAGGATGTAACTCAGCTCACGGCTGCCGATAATGAGATTCTGGTTACCCCGTTCTCGGAGAAGGAGGTGTTTGATGCTATTGCACAGATGAAAAATAATAAGGCTCCCGGACCGGATGGATTCCCGACAGAGTTCTATAAAAAATGCTGGCACATTATTAAGGGGGATTTATTACCTATGTTCCATGATCTGTTCTCTGGACAGCTTCAATTGTTCCACTTGAATTTTGGGACTATCACACTACTTCCTAAGAAGACTGATGCAGTGAGAATTGAGCAATTCAGGCCGATCTGTCTCCTCAATGTTAGTTTCAAAATTTTCACCAAGGTCGGGACTAACAGACTCACACAGATTGCGCATTCTGTGGTGCAACAGTCCCAAACCGCTTTCATGCCGGACAGAAATATCCTTGAAGGGGTGGTAGTCCTGCATGAAATGCTCCATGAAATCCATTCCAAAAAATTAGATGGAGTGATTTTTAAGGTGGATTTCGAGAAAGCGTATGATAAGGTCAAATGACCATTTCTTCAACAGTCATTGCATATGAAAGGTTTTGATGAAGCCTGGCGCCAACAGGTTGAATCATTTACGCAAAAAGGTAGTGTGGGAATTAGAGTTAATGATGACATAGGTCACTATTTCCAGACACATAAAGGCCTAAGACAAGGAGACATAGGTCCCCTATCTTGTTTAACATTGTGGTGGATATGTTAGCAATTTTGATAGGAAGGGCTAAGGAAAATGGTCAAGTAGGTGGATTGGTACCTCATCTGATTGATGGAGGTGTCTCTATCCTTCAGTACGCTGATGATACAATCATCTTTATGGAGCATGACTTGGCCAAGGCGAGGAATATGAAGCTTGTGTTATGCCTATTCGAACAATTGACCGGGTTAAAGATCAACTTTCATAAGAGCGAGCTGTTCTGTTTTGGTAGGGCCAAAGATGAACAGGATGCTTATAGGCAATTGTTTGGATGTGAGTTGGGAGAGCTACCCTTCTCTTACTTGGGGATTCCTATCCACCATCGTAGGCTGACAAACAGAGAATGGAAGTGCATCGAGGACCGATTTGAGAAGAAAATGAGCTGCTGGAAGGGCAAGCTCATGTCATACGGAGGCCGATTAATCCTTATTAATTCGGTGCTCACGAGTATGCCAATGTTTCTTTTATCGTTCTTTGAGGTACCAGTTTGTGTGAGGAAGAGACTGGACTTCTATCGATCGCGTTTCTTTTGGCAGGGTGATGAGCTTAAAAGAAAATATAGGCTTGCTAAATGGGATATCATCTGTAGACCGAAAGACCAAGGGGGTCTAGGTATTGAGAATCTCGAAATTAAGAATAAATGCCTTCTTAGCAAGTGGCTGTGGAAACTCTCTTCGGAGAATGATGCTATGTGGGCTCAAATACTTCATAGCAAGTACCTTCAGACAAAAACTTTGTCCCAGGTTACAGTACGACCGACCGACTCGCCCTTCTGGAAAGGTCTCATGAAGGTCAAGCAGGCATTGTTTAATAGGACAAAGTTTGTTATTGGAAACGGCACGAGTACACGTTTCTGGGAGGATACTTGGCTCGGTGATACACCCTTGGCCATCCAATACCCTTCTCTTTACCGCATTGTTCAACGACGTGAGGTGTTCGTTGCATCAGTCTTTCAATCTACCCCCCTTAATATCCAGTTCCGACGAGCGCTAGCGGGCAATCGTTGGGAAGAATGGCTCCGTCTAGTTAGGAGACTGATGGAAGTCCAGCTTTCTCAACAATCCGATGAATTACGCTAGAAGTTGACTAAGTCTGGAGCATTCACGGTTAAATCAATGTATATTGATGTTATTAATTCGAACTCCATTCCTACGTCCAAGCATGTTTGGGAAGTCAAAGTTCCTTTGAAAATAAAAGTGTTTATGTGGTTTGTCCATAAACAAGTCATTTTAACTAAGGACAACTTGATAAAGCGTAATTGGGCAGGACCGACTAGGTGTAGTTTCTGCGATCGGGATGAGACTATCAAACACCTCTTTTTTGATTGCCCGTTAGCCAAGGTACTTTGGCAGACGGTCCACATTGCTTTTAATATCAATCCCCCGAATTCTGTTAATGCGTTATTTGGGACATGGCTAAATGGGATTGAGCCTCACTTAGCGAGACATATTCGGGTTGGAGTTTGTGCTTTGCTGTGGACTATCTGGAATTGTAGAAACGATTTGGTCTTTAACAGAATATCATGTATACATTTTTTGCAGGTTTTATTCCGAACTACGGCGCTGATTCGTTCGTGGTCGCTACTCACCCAGACGGAGGCCAGGGAGCATTTGGTTACTGGGTCTTTCCGCTGGGAGATGGTAGCTCGGGATATCTTCAACCGGTTTGGATGACGGTCATCTAATAGGATAGGCATTTAGTATCCCTATCTAGTTTTAGCCAGCCGGTTGTGCCATCGTTTTTTGGCTAGTTGATGTTTCTAGCCTTTTTTGGCTCTGTGTGAGCTTTATGTACTTTTTTTTGACTTTTGGAGACCTTTGAAACCATGCCGGTACTACTTTATTTTGATAATAAGATGGCCGTATGCATCGTTCTGATGGAGAGGCCGGGAAAGCCACCCTTTTCGAAAAAAAAAACCCTTTGAAGTGCCATGGATATATTATATGGAAGAAAGAATCGAGTCGTAAAAGAAGTGCGTTCGTGCAATGAACACTAGAAAATCTAGAATGTGGTCATTGTCGTGTCCAGGAATCGGATGCAGTCGGTTTCGTCATAAACATGCTTGCACGACTTGAGGAGGTGACATGATTCGTACTGTTTTTCTAAGCAAAGCGTGGTTCTCTTCCAGATTCTGTTCGTTTTTTTTTATCAAAGAAGGGCTTTTTCCTTTCGATTTTTATTACTAAAAACCTCAAGCATCCAAACCTAGAACAAACTAAAGTAATCCATGGACCGAGATTTGGCTCAGCAAAAAATAAAAGGGATTTTGCTCAGCAAAACGGTTATCCTAGTGACAATGAGTAAACTCCACTTTTGCCCTTCCCCAAAAAAGTTGTGACAATGTTTATCTCTTAGTTTTTCTTTTGCGAGAATGTTTATCTCTTAGTTGTGACAATGTTATAATTTTTTTTCCTCCAAAAAATTATATATCCAATTTTACCCTTGGTTGGGACATTGTGACAATGTTTTATCTCTGGTTGTAACCTTGTGATGAATGTTATCCCATTTTATTATTTTCCCAAACTTGTAAGATACATAACGTGGCAGTCAACTAGGCGACAACGTATACTCATTTTAACTAGTATTTGACGCAAGAGTCATGGCATGCAAGTTGCAACCAGCCGTACCTATTCGTCAAAATTGACTTTCCCCCCCTCCCAAATAACTTGATAAAGTTGAGGGAAGGTGACATTACTTTTTGGGGAGATGAATATATTTGGTAATCCCCGAGTACCATACGAGTTGTTTACCGAGTTACTACCTTTGTTTCTAAAACCAGGACGGAGGTAGTAAGATGTTTTGACAGTTTAAATTTAAGAACAAAGGCTATTTAAGAACAGAGGGAGTAACTATCTTCTAATCCTAACAAGTGGATATAATTTCTCAGTTTCAGAAATTATAGAATGGGCCAAAAGGTTGTCAACATGTCACAACTAAAGCTAAAATGTGGCATCTATTCTCAAATAAGATGAGGGTTATCACATTTTCACAATAATAAGTGCGCTTTTTTACTTGAAAATGTTGCTCCCTTTCTTTTTCCCTGTCATGTCTGATTCAATGTTTTTTCTCTGCACTTTTTTTTCCGGAAGAACGCACGCCATATGTTGGAAGCTACTACCTACTCCCTCCGTCCGCGAATAAGTGTACATCAACCAACTTTCTAGGAAAAAATAGCATCACTTATGGCACCAAGTTAGCATCGTTAGATCATTTTGAAACGTACTTTCATAATATACCAATTTGATGCCATATATGCCACTACTCCTTTCTATAAATTTGGTCAAACTTTTAAAACTTTAACTGAAGACAAAAGCTAGATGTACATTTATTCGCTGACGGAGAGAGTATGCAGAAGAACTAAGGAGGATGTCAGCTGGGCCCTGAGCAAAATCCCAGCAGGTGGGCCCCACAAGAGCAACCAACCAAGAGAGACGACATCCGCTTAATCGCCCGTCTTTTCACCGGATAGGATAGGTAGGGTAAGGACATCCACAATTAAGGAGACGGATGACCCAATCTAAATGGTTAATCCCAAAGTAAAGTGTGATTAAACTGCTAACATCCACATCTTTTCTTTGGCCAAGTTGGTTATGATCGGCATGATGGCCCTAGATGTACTCGGCTGGCCATTGGCCCGGTCACGTGGGCCCCCGCTAGTCACCACGGTGCACAATTGTGACACGCCCACCTCCTCCTCCTCCTTTGTCTATATCACGCATGATAAAACAAGACTATAGTTCACCTCAAAAAAAAAAACAAGACTATAGTTAATTATAGGCGATGATGGTGTGAAGAAGTTAATGTTAACCGATCCCCAAGTGGGGAGATTCATCACCCCTGGAAAGGAGAAGCAAAAAAGTGGTAATATACGTGGTGGGAAGTGGGAGCATGATGCATGATCTGCTGGCGTTTCTTCTAGTAAAGGACCACCGTCTCGTCAAGCCAGGATTTCTCCCCACTCCATTAGGATAAGCGTTGGACTTGCAGAGTGCTGTGTTGGCGACGCTCTCGAGTTAGGTTATGTGATGCTGCTAATCCCACATGCACCCGAATTGCCTGTTGCCCTGGCGCACCGCGCAAATAGTTGTTCAAGTTGGGCACTAGTCCCGGCCAAAAGGTCTCTCTGATTTTGTTCGTGGACGTTAACGTACTCATCCACCTGATCGACGTAACAGTTCTGTGTAGCCAGCCAGCCGTAGTCGACAAGATCCGCGTGCCACCACTTGTCAAGTTGCCCGATACCGCTACCGGGCAAAGGAAACGCAGCAGCTTGGAGCAGAAGTTTTGCACTTTGAGGAGAGGAGACGATGCATCGTCGGCGTCGCTGTCCGGTGGTACGTGGTCGGGAGGCAGAGTGGTGGCGCCGTTTCCTGATTAGGCGTGGCGGGGGCCGGGCGAAAGGAAAAGGAGAGGGGAGGCAGGAGGGGGACAGGGGGGTGGCGCGGTGTTGGGCGTGGCGGCGGCAGGGGACACTGCTGCTGGGCGCCACAACAGGTCGCCTCTCCCGTCTCCGGGGCTGCTGACAACGATCACCAGCCCATCATCCTGCTTCACCATCGCGTCCATTCGCCCGTGTACCCTGCCGGTACAGGCGTAGAGCGGCCGGGGGCCGGGCGAGTTCAATTCGTCCTGGCTAACGAGTGGTACGTGCTCCGGTGGAGACGTGGACGGATCGCCGGTGTACGTACGTGCATGGTTTGGTTTGTGCTCCTCGGCGTAGGGATGCAGTACAAATTTGACTTATACGTGTACATCCATACGTAGGACGACGTAGCTCGCAGCCGAACTCACCACGCACAGCACACTCTGTTCGCATAATAACCATTTGAGCTGCCTGTTTATGAACGGGAACATCTTAACCGAGCCGTGACGATGGCACACTCATCCATCATTCGTGCATCCAGTCTAGCTTCGATTACACAATTTGAGCCGAGAGTCCTACTACTCTCTGACACCAAAGGAGCGAGAGCCTGCTGTTGCAACACATGGTCTGTCTCGAAACTCGTCCGGGAAAGCATTTCACTGTGATCGATCTTGTGCCGTCCTTGCTCCAGATTTATTCACGCTAGCTAGCTACTGTGTCATGACCAGATCTAGCAACTGCCAACAGCACGCACCACGCTTTAGAGCCCTCCGCCATTGAAAGCTCTGCATGCTACTTCGAGTCATATATGCTCATGCATCTATAGCATTTCCAGCTGGAATTAACTTTTGCCGGTGCTTGGCAATGCATAGCTAGGTGCTAGTAGTGGAACGATTTGGAATTATGACAGACACATACGCCTTCACTGTCCTGATCGCTGATCGATGGTGCTAGGAGACTTAGCTGTTCATTCACGTGCAAGCTCGTCATGGCTAATCGGCTATCTAGCTAGCTCTGGCTTCAGGACCGTGCATGGTCCTGTCCCCGCGCCGACAGATGCAAAGCTAAATTCTGGTAGAGCACAGTAGGCTGTCTACACACGGTTGGACGCACGCACGTACGCTATTGTCCTCAGAGCAGTGCATGCATGAGTACCTCCCATCGAGAGTACCACATTACTACGCATGTACATGTACTCAGCTGCTGTTTCCCGAAATACAACAACGAAACCCACGAATCATTAAACATGCATATACTTCTATATAGTAAATCCTCAAAAAAAAATCTTGCATATATAGTAGAACGCCGGCCCTTGGATACGAATGTACTAAATCCGACACGAGCCGAAGATACGGCAGGAACCAGCAGCGTGTCGCGCCCTTTTCCCATTTCCCACGTGGCGGCATGAGTCGGCGAACGATCCACCAAACCAGAGCCTCTCCCGCCCCCAGGACTGCCCGCCCCATCACCGCCAAAAGGCAGTGGGCCGGCGAGCCTGAACCCCGAACACCACCACACCGAGCGCTGCGCCACGCCGGTCGCGGCGGATGATTGGATCCGTCTCGAACCTTCCCGATCTGCCGAGGCAGGCGGACCAGAGCGCGCTCCCGGCCCGGGGACGCCGCTCCTCTTCGGGCACGGGCACTCGCGCAAGGAAAACGAGTCGCGCGCACGTACGCTCCCGGGGATCCGCCGATCAGATCTGATCACCCACCACCTGACGACGCACGGACGTACGTACGTGCCCGGCGTGTCCGGTGCGCGTGGCACCTAGCGCGTCGCAGTGCGTGCTGGCCGCGGCCGGGGCGAGCAACTGGGCAGGAGGGGTCGGGGTCTCGGGTGGGATATTTGCAACGACGCGCTGGCACGCGCTGGTGGCGCACGCTGTTGCTGCCCTTTCTACGTGTTTTTCCTCTTTTCCTGGATACCGATGTTTTTCTCTTCTCTTTCCTACTATACTAGGGCCCAGTTCTTTTTGTCAAAATCCGGGGATTATTCCAGAATCCGTCCCTTACCCAGCTTCTCCCAGAATCTTTGAGCCCCATTTGTTTTACAATCCTATCTAGTTAGGGTCTAATTAGATAGGATTGTAAAATAAATGTGGCTCAAAAATTGTGGGAGAAGCTGGGTAGGAGTCGGATTCTGGAAGAATCCTCAGATTCTGGCAAAAGAACTGGGCCTAGTATTTCATATGGACATTTCTGCGTGCGTTTAGGGCGTGTTTGGTTGTGCGCTACAGTACACGTATTGCATACACTTCTCCACCCAACCTGGCTATGTAAATGCAGCCTCAAATGCACCATATGCATGTTGTTTGGTTGCCTGCATGCCCTCTTACCTGCATGGGCTGAACCACACTGCCTGATGTTTGGTTGCCTGCATGTTAGTCCACAAACCCAAGGCATGGTGTTTGGTTGTATTCAAGGCCTCATGTGTGGTAACCTCTTTGGCTAGTTGGTGAAGTTACCACCACACTTCGGCAGCACACATCATAAGCACAACAGAGTATAACACAGAGTATCAACTAGCATAATTCAGATATAAGCAGTACCAGAGATATAACAATTCAACGCATAAACCATAAACATGTCCAAAGCAGACTCGATAGTACGCTCAAATGATGTGGCCCGGCCCTACTCCTTGGCGGCGAAGTCTTCATCGTGCTTCCCGCACTTGTTAACGACCTCAATGCCATCGTCGTCGAAGATGATGACCTTGAGGGTGTCGGGAGTGAGGAGCTTGAACGTCACCATGTAGCCGATCTTGATCTGATGAACGGCTGTGTAGGTGGTCCAACCCTGATCCAGGGTCACTCTGCCGTTCATCAGCTTGACCGTCACCTTCCAGGAGCAGTCGGTGTTGTTCCTGAGCTTGAACTCCGTCGGCACCTTGACGAAGTGTTTGGTGAAGTCCAGGGGCATGGGGATGCACTCAAGCTTCGGTGCAAGGATGACCTTGCAGAAGTGAGTTCGGCCATCCTCCTGATGGTAGTGGTCGTAGTTGCGGCGCTTGTTGCTGGGGGGCTCCTCATGCCCTCGTTGTCGCCACCCTCAGGCGTCTTCGGGTCTTCCTCAGCGGTGGGCGGCAGCTCAACCTCGTCGGGCATTGGGTGAAGGGGCTGCTTGCCCTTGCTGTCAACGGCCGGGAGCACCTCCGTGCCCATTTCATTGCTATCCTTGATATGCATACAAGTCATGGAGTCAGGCATTGCATAGAGTTCATGGCTAATTCAAGAGCATGTAGTTAAAACGGCATGACTGTCACTCTTCTCCTCCTCTCCATCCCCCTATATTTACTTACCCTGCCCACCACTATTTACCCACCCCCTCTTCTCTCACTGTCAACCTTCCTCCTCCCCATCGTCATGAGCTCTAGCTCCAGCTCCAACGACAACCCCTTCCCTTGGGGTATTGGCTGGAGGGCCTTCTTCCTCGGGTGGACGGCTGGTGACCAGACCAAGTTCGAGAACACCATGGAGGTGTGCTCGAACTTCGGCTCCATGCCGAACATGCAGAAGGAATCTAATGCAGTGCTCATGAAGGCCACTGCAGAAGAGCTGAAGACGTTGATTCCTGACCCAGCGAAGGGCGCGATGGCAGTTGACATCATTCACTGGGCCATGAATCAGGCCGTCTCCGACGACCCTAAACAGAGGAAGAAGTGGTGCAAGTACAAGACCTACTGGGCTCTTAGGGCGTGTTTGGTTTCTTGCGTCGCACCTGGCTCGCATCCGCTATGCAATATTCAGTCCGTTTGGTCCCCTGTATGCCATCCCCAGCATGGCCCGCCAGATGCAAAAGGACACCTCTCAGCCAGGCCAAGGGGAACACGGGATTTGGGCGTTTCCCTCGTGCAGGCCCAACTGGTGCAAATTGGTTGCACCCGCAATGCAGGCGTGGGGTAACGATTCCCTCGCGGCGGTGGGGATCAGAGCGTCCCCTCACCTCTCGCGTCTCATTTCTTTCTCGGTCCTCGCTCGATCTCTCACCTCGCCACTCATCGCCGTTCCCAAATCCGTGACGGAGATCGTCGAATCCTCGTTAATGTCCTCCCCAACGCTAGCTCCACCGCCCGCCGTCAAACTCCGCTGCCAACGGTGCCTTCACAACGGTCGTTGCTCTGCGAGATCTACACCGCATCGATTGGATCAAGGTAGTTGGGAGCCGGAGGCCCGCCGCCAACGCCGCCTTCCTGTCGCCCATGCTCTGCCAGATCTACCACCCATCGATCCGAGCATGGTGGATGGGAGCCGGAGACCCAGGAGGTGCCAAGTCGTCTGTATACCATCCCATTGAAAAAGCAGCAGGAGCCGCCCGATGTGTGCTTCGTGTTTGTTACATATTTGTTCCAGATCTTGTATTAGGTATTTCTAATCTCCCATCTTGACCTTGTTTTTGCTCTGAATGGTGAGAGGCAGATGTGGGATTCCAAGTATTGTCCGAGAAACGAACGTCAACTAGTGCTAATCTTCTCATCGGCTGTCTGTTCATCTGCATCCGCTGTACTAATTGCTAGCTAGTGGTGTTATTTTGTTGTGAATTCCTCTTTGAATGTCCATCTACTAGTCACTGTTTCTATTATGCTATTTGAGACAAACAGCAGGTCTAATGCATGGAATTAAGCTCTAGTGTGACTTTGTTCAGTTTTTTTTACTTGTTTGAGAAATTTCTAATAAATACAATTGAAACTTGATTTTTGGTTCAGAATCTCTAATGCAGCCTACCAAACAACATCTGTGGTATACAACAACTCTGGTGCATAGATATCCTACAGCCCACCAAACATATATCTCAATTCAGCTTTGCACCCACTCAACCAGGCCAAGCCCAGCCAGGATCCTCCATGCGATGCAGGCTGAAGCTGCCCAGACAACCAAACACACCCTTAATGACCGCCATGCCGCAGTGTACTGGGAGACGGGTATTGTTAGGGATCGTAGTAATTTCAAAAAATTTCCTACGCACACGCAAGATCATGGTGATGCATAGCAACGAGAGGGCAGAGTGTGTCCACGTACCCTCATAGACCGAAAGCGGAAGCGTTAGAACAACGCGGTTGATGTAGTCGTACGTCTTCACGGCCCGACCGATCAAGCACCGAAACTACGTCACCTCCGAGTTCTAGCACACGTTCAGCTTGATGACGTCCCTCGTACTCCGATCCAGCCGAGTGTCGAGGGAGAGTTCCGTGAGCACGACGGCATGGTGAGGATCTTGATGTTCTACCGTCGCAGGGCTTCGCCTAAGCACCGCTACAATATTATCGAGGAGGACTGTGGTGGAGGGGGGCACCGCACACGGCTAAGAGATCAAGAGATCAATTGTTGTGTCTAGAGGTGCCCCCCTGCCCTCGTATATAAAGGAGCAAGGGGGGAGGGGGCGGCCAGCCTAGGAGGGGGTGCGCCATGGGGAGTCCTACTCCCACCGGGAGTAGGACTCCCTCCTTCCTTGTTGGACTAGGAGAGGGGGAAGGAAAGGGAGGGGAGGAAAAGGAAAGAGGGGGGCCGGGCCCCCTTGCCCTAAACCAATTCGGTTTGGGCCTTGGGGGGTGCGCCCCACACTCCCCTTGCTGCCCTCTATTTTCACTAAGGCCCATGTAGGCCCATTAAGCTCCTGGGGGGTTCCGGTAACCTCCCGGTACTCCGGTAAAATCCCGATTTCACCTGGAACACTTCCGACATCCAAATATAGGCTTCCAATATATAAATCTTCATGTCTCGACCATTTCGAGACTCCTCGTCATGTCCGTAATCACATTCGGGACTCCGAACAATCTTCGGTACATCAAAACTCATAAACTCATAACATAACTGTCATCGAAACCTTAAGCGTGCGGACCCTATGGCTTCAAGAACTATGTAGACATGACCGAGACTCGTTTCAGGTCAATAACCAATAGCAGAAACTGGATGCTCATATTGGCTCCTACATATTCTACGAAGATCTTTATCGGTCAAACCGCATAACAACATACATTATTCCCTTTGTCATCGGTATGTTACTTGCCCGAGATTCGATCGTCGGTATCCCAATACCTAGTTCAATCTTATTACCGGCAAGTCTCTTTACTCGTTATGTAATGCATCATTCCGTAACTAACTCATTAGCTACATTGCTTGCAAGGCTTATAGTGATGTGCATTACCGAGAGGGCCCAGAGATACCTCTTCGACAATCGGAGTGACAAATCCTAATCTCGAAATATGCCAACTCAACATGTACCATCGGAGACACCTGTAGAGCTCCTTTATAATCACCCAGTTACGTTGTGATGTTTGGTAGCACACAAAGTGTTCCTCCGGTAAACGGGAGTTGCATAATCTCATAGTCATAGGAACATGTATAAGTCATGAAGAAAGCAATAGCAACATACTAAACGATCAAGTGCTAAGCTAACGGAATGGGTCAAGTCAATCACATCATTCTCCTAATGATGTGATCTCGTTAATCAAATGACAACTCATGTCTATGGCTAGGAAAATTAATAATCTTTGATTCAACAAGCTAGTCAAGTAGAGGCGTAATAGTGACACTCTGTTTGTCTATGTATTCACACATGTATATTATGTTTCCGGTTAATACAATCCTAGCATGAATAATAAACATTTATCATAAAATAAGGAAATAAACAATAAATTTATTATTACCTCTAGGGCATATTTCCTTCAGTCTCCCACTTGCACTAGAGTCAATAATCTAGTTCACATCGCCATGTGATTTAACACCAATATTCACATCTATATGTGATTAATACCCATAGTTCACATCGTCATGTGATCAACACCCAAAGGGTTTACTAGAGTCAATAATCTAGTTCACATCGCTATGTGATTAACACCCCCAGAGTACTAAGGTATGATCATGTTTTGCTCGTGAGAGAAGTTTAGTCAACGGGTCTGTCACATTTAGAGCCGTATGTATTTTGCAAATATTCTATGTCTACAATGCTCTGCACGGAGCTACTCTAGCTAATTGCTCCCACTTTCAATATGTATCCAGATTGAGACTTAGAGTCATCTGGATTGGTGTAAAAGCTTGCACCGATGTAACTCTTTACGATGGGCTCTTTTATCACCTCCATAATCGAGAAATATTTCCTTAGTCCTTACTAAGGATATTCTTGACCACTGTCCAGTGATCTACTCTTAGATCAAAATTGTACTCCCTTGCTAAACTCAGAGCAAGGTATACAATAGGTCTGGTACACAATATAGCATACTAAATAGAACCTATGTCTGAGGCATAGGGAATGACTTTTCATTCTCTTTATATTTTCTGCCATAGTCGGGTTTTGAGTCTAACTCAACTTCACACCTTGCAAAGAACTCCTTCTTTGACTATTCCATTTTACTTCAAAATCTTATCAAGGTATGTACTCATTGAAAAACTTATCAAGCGTCTTGATCTATCTCTATAGATCTTGATGCTCAATGTGTAAGCAGCTTCAACGAGGTCTTTCATTGAAAAACTTTTATTCAAGTATCCTTTTATGTTATCCAGAAATTCTATATCATTTCCAATCAACAATATGTCGTCCACTTATAATATCAGAAATGCTACAGAGCTCCCACTCACTTTCTTGTAAATACAGGCTTCTCCAAAAGTCTGTATAAAACCATATGCTTTGATCACACTATCAAATCGTTTATTCCAACTCCGAGAGGCTTGCACCAGTCCATAAATGGATCGCTGGAGATTGCACACTTTGTTAGCACCTTTTGGATCGACAAAACCTTTTGGTTGCATCATATACAACTCTTCTTTAATAAATCCATTAAGGAATGCAGTTTTGACATCCATTTGCCACATTTCATAAAATGTGGCAATTGCTAACATGATTCAGATAGACTTAAGCATCGATACGAGTGAGAAAATCTCATTGTATTCAACACCTTGAACTTGTCGAAAAACTTTTTGCGACAAGTCAAGCTTTGTAGATAGTAACACTACTATCAACGTCCGTCTTCTCTTGAAAATCCATTTATTCTTAATGACTCACTGATCATCGGGCAAGTCAATCAAAGTCCATACTTTGTTCTCATACATGGATCCCATCTCAGATTTCATGGCCTCAAGCCATTTCGCGGAATCTGGGCTCATCATCGCTTCCCCATAGTTCGTAGGTTTATCATGGTCTAGTAACATGACTTCCAGAATAGGATTACCATACCACACTGGTGCGGACCGTACTCTGGAAGAGCTACGAGGTTCTGTAATAACTTGATTTGAAGTTTCATGATCATCATCATTAGCTTCCTCACTAATTGGTGTAGCAATCACTGGAACTGATTTCTATGATGAACTACTTTCCAATTTGGGAGAAGGTACAATTACCTTATCAAGCTCTACTTTCCTCCCACTCACTTCTTTCAAGGGAAACTCCTTCTCTAGAAAGGATCCATCTTAGCAACGAATATCTTGCTTTCGGATCTGTGATAGAAGGTGTACCCAATAGTTTCCTTTGGGTATTCTATGAAGACGCACTTCTCCGACTTGGGTTCGAGCTTACCAGGTTGAAACTTTTTCACATAAGCATCGCAGCCCCAAACTTTAAGAAACGACAACTTTGGTTTCTTGCTAAACCACAGTTCATAAGGCATCGTCTCAACGGATTTTGATTGTGCCCTATTTAAAGTGAATGCAGCTGTCTCTAATGCATAACCCCAAAACGATGGTGGTTAATCGGTAAGATACATCATAGATCGCACCATATCCAATAAAGTGCGGTTACGACGTTCGGACACACCATAACGTTGTGGTGTTCCAGGTGGCATGAGCTTGTGAAACTATTCCACATTGTTTTAATTGAAGACCAAACTCGTAACTCAAATATTCGTCTCCCGATCAAATTGCAGAAAACTTTATTTTCTTCTTATGATGATTTTCCACTTCACTCCGAAATTCTTTGAACTTTTTCAAATGTTTCAGACTTATGTTTCATCAAGTAGATATACCCATATCTGCTCAAATCATCTGTGAAGGTCAAAAAATAACGATACCCGCCACGAGCCTTAATACTCATTGGTTTGCATACATTAGCATGTATTATTTCCAACAAGTCAGTAGCTCGTTCCGTTGTTCCGGAGAACGGAGTTTTAGTCATCTTGCCCCAAAGGCACGGTTCGCAAGCATCAAATGATTCATAACCAAGTGATTCCGAAAATCCATCTTTATGGAGTTTCTTCATGCGCTTTACACCGATATGACCCAAACGGCAGTGCCACAAATAAATTGCACTATCATTATTAACTTTGCATCTTTTGGCATCAACATTATGAATATGTGTATCACTATGATCAATATTCAATAAACCATCACCATAGGGTGTATGACCATAGAAGGTTTTATTCATGTAAACAGAATAACAATTTATTCTCTATCTTAGATGAATAATCGTATCACAATAAACATGATCTTATCATATTTATGCTCAATGCAAACACCAAATAATATTTATTTAGGTTTAACACTAATCTTGAAAATATAGGGAGTGTGTGATCATCATCATATCAATCTTGGAACTACTTCCAACACTCATCGTTACTTCCCCTTCAACTAGTCTCTGCTTATTCTGTAACTCCTGTTTTGAGTTACTAATCTTAGCAACCAAACAAGTATCAAATACTCAGGGGCTACTATAAACACTAGTAAGGCACACATCAATAACCTGTATATCAAATATACCCTTGTTCAATTTGCCATCCTTCTTATCCACCAAATATTCAGGGCATTTCCGCTTCCAGTGACTATTTCCTTTGCAGTGTAAGCACTCAGTTTCAGGCTTTGGTCCAGCTTTGGGCTTCTTCGCAGGAGTGACAACTTACTTGTCATTCTACCTGAACTTCCCTTTATTTCCCTTTGCCCTTTTCTTGAAACTAGTGGTCTTGTCAATCATCAACACTTGATGCTCTTTCTTGATTTCTACCTTCGTCGATTTCAACATCACAAAGAGCTCGGGAATCGTTTTATTCATCCCTTGCATACTATAGTTCATCACGAAGTTCTAGCAACTTGGTTATGGTGACTAGAGAACTCTGTCAATCACTATCTTATATGGAAGATTAACTCCCACTTGATTCAAGCGATTGTAGTACCCAGACAATCTGAGCACATGCTCACTGCTTGAGCTATTCTCCTCCATCTTTTAGCTATAGAACGTGTTGGAGACTTCATATCTCTCAAGTCGGGTATTGCTTGAAATATTAACTTCAACTTCTAGAACATCTCATATGGTCCATGACGTTCAAAACGTCTTTGAAGTCCCGATTCTAAGCTATTAAGCATGGTGCACTAAACTATCAAGTAGTCATCATATTGAGCTAGCCAAATGTTTATAACGTCTGCATCTGCTCCTGCAATAGGTCTTTCACCTAGCAGTGCATCAAGGACATAATTCTTCTGTGCAGCAATGAGGATAAACCTCAGATCACGGACCCAGTCCGCATCATTGCTACTATCATTTTTCAACATAGTTTTTCTCTAGGAACATAACAAAATAAGCATAGGGAAGCAACAAAGCGAGCTATTGATCTACAACATAATTTGCAAAATACTATCAGAACTAAGTTCATGATAAATTAAAGTTCAATTAATCATATTACTTAAGAACTCCCACTTAGACGGACATCTCTCTAGTCATCTAAGTGATCACGTGATCCAAATCAACTAAACCATGTCCGATCATCACGTGAGATGGAGTAGTTTTCAATGGTGAACATCACTATGTTGATCATATCTACTATATGATTCACGTTCGACCAAAGCTGGACTATATCTGTATATGCTAGGCTCGTCAAGTTTAATCTGAGTATTTGATACGCCTTCGTCGTATCTATAATTTTTGATTGTTCCATGCCAATATTCTACAACTTTCATATACTTTTGGCAACTTTTTATACTATTTTTTGGGACTAACATATTGATCCAGTGCACAGTGCCAGTTCCAGTCTGTTGCATGTTTTATGTTTCGCAGAAACCCCATATCAAACGGAGTCCAAACGGGATAAAACCGGACAGAGAATTATTTTTGAATATTTATGATTTTGGGAAGTAAAATCAACGCGAGACGGTGCCTGAGGGGGCCAGGAGATAGGGGGCGCGCCCCAGGGAGGCAAGCGCGCCCTGGACTCTCCTGGCCCCCCGTAAGACGGTTGACGCTCTTCTTTTGCCGCAAGAAAGCTAATTTTATGAGAAAGATCTGGGCGAAAGATTCACCCCAATCGGAGTTACGGATCTCCGGATATAAAAGAAACGGTGAAGGGGCAGAATCTGGAACGCAGAAACAGAGAGAGAAAGAGAGATAGATCCAATCTCGGAGGGGCTCTCGCCCCTCCCATGCCATGGGAGCCAAGGACCAGAGGGGAAACCCTTCTCCCATCTAGGGAGAATGTCAAGGAAGAAGAAGAAGAAGAAGAAGGGGGGCTCTCTCCCCCTTGCTTCCGGTGGCGCCGGAGCGCTGCCGGGGCCATCATCATCACCGCGATCTTCACCAACACCTCCATCATCTTCACCAACATCTCCATCACCTTCCCCCTTCTATCTACAGCGGTCCACTCTCCCGCAACCCGCTGTACCCTCTACTTGAACATTGTGCTTTATGCTTCATATTATTTTCCAATGATGTGTTGCCATCCTATGATGTCTGAGTAGATTTCCGTTGTCCTATCCGTGATTGATGAATTGCTATGATTGGTTTGAGTTGCATGTTTTATTATTGGTGCTGTCCTATTGTGCCCTCCATGTCACGCAAGCGTGAGGGATTCCCGCTATAGGGTTTGCAATATGTTTATGATTTGCTTATGGTAGGTGGCGTGAGTGACAGAAGCACAGACCCGAGTAAGTAGGTTGTTTGCGTATGGGATAAAGGGGACTTGATACTTTAATGCTATGGTTGGGTTTTACCTTAATGAATCTTTAGTAGTTGTGGATGCTTGCTAGAGTTCCAATAATAAGTGCATATGATCCAAGTAGAGAAAGTATGTTAGCTTATGCCTCTCCCTCAAATAGAATTGCAATAGTGATTACCGGTCTAGTAAAGTAGTCAATTGCTTAGGACAATTTCACAACTCCTACCATCACTTTTCTACACTCGCTATATTTACTTTATTGTTTCTTTATCTAAACAGCCCCTAGTTTATATTTACGTGCTCTTTATTATTTTGCAAACCTATCCTATCACACCTACAAAGTACTTCTAGTTTCATACTTGTTCTAGGTAAAGCGAACGTCAAGCATGCGTAGAGTTGTATCAGTGGTCGATAGAACTTATGGGAATATTTATTCTACCTTTAGCTCCTCGTTGGGTTCGACACTCTTACTTATCGAAAATTGTTGCGATCCCCTACACTTGTGGGTTATCAAGACCTTTTTCTGGCGCCGTTGCCGGGGAGTCATAGCGTGGGGTGAATATTCTCGTGTGTGCTTATTTGCTTTATCACTAAGTAATTTTTATTTGCTCTTCTTAGTTGTTTTCTATCTTTAGTTATGGGTAGGAAACGCAAAATACCAAAAAAATTAGTTGTACCTACTGAACCAATGGTTGAAGAACCACTCAAAATCTATCACACTCCTGTAGCTTTTTACTTGGATCATCTTCGATCCCTTTGTGCTCGTGCTGAAACCCCCACTAGCTTAGTTGAGGGCAAACCTTTAGATGAGCATGCTTGTTTTGTGCGACACCATATAACTGAAAAGGGGAAACTTTTACTGGATCAAATTCATTGTTTGCAATGCTATGCTTGGAATTTATGTGGAATATATGATGTTACTTGTTGTTCTGAAAACCCTAAGAAACACCTTCCCTATCAATGTGAGTTTATTGATAATGGGATCGTATATTCTTATGCTAAGGGTGTTTATAATTACTATGATGTTCAACAAATTGAAGAATTTTTTGCTTTTAAGGGTGCTTATGAAATTGCTTGTCTGATTGAAAAGTATGGCTACTCTCTACAAATCTGAAAATTTTGCCATACTTGAATATTGTTATAATAATTATGCTTCTAATGCCTATGTTAAACTATATATTGAGGAATTCTCCGCTGTCCAAGAAGAGACTAATATTTTGCTTGAAGCTATGGAAGAAGAAATTGATGAAACTGTGAGCTCATTGGATGAAAAAGATGATGAGGAGAGCGAAGAACAAAAGGAGGAAGAGCGGATTGATCACTCGTGCCCACCTTCTAATGAGAGTAACTCTTCAACTCATACATTATTTAATTCCCCTTTGTGCTTACCGAAGGATGATTGCTATGATGATTGCTATGATCCCTTGAATTTGTTTGAAATATCCCTTTTTGATGATGCTTGCTATGCTTGTGGCCAAGATGCCAATATGAATTATGCTTATGGAGATGAACTTGCTATAGTTCCTTATGTTAAACATGAAATTGTTGCTATTGCACCCACGCATTATAGTCCTATTGTCTTTTTGAATTCTCCAAACTACACTATATCGGAGAAGTTTGTGCTTATTAAGGATTATATTGACGGGTTGCCTTTTACCATTGCACATGATAATTTTGATGAATGTGATATGCATGTGATTGCTTCTCCTACTTGCAATTATTATGAGAGAGGAACTATGTCTCCACCTCTCTATGTTTCCAACACGATAGAATTGCAAGAAACTGTATATACTATGCGTTGGCCTTTACTATGTGTGCATGAATTGTTCTTTTATGACATGCCGATGCATAGGAAGAGAGTTAGACTTCGTTGTTGCTTGATATATGTTACTTTGTGCTCACTACTAAATTAGAAATCATTGTTAATTAAAATTGGCTTTGATATACCTTGGGATCCGGGTGGATCCATTACTTGAGCACTATATGCCTAGCTTAATGGCTTTAAATAAAGCGCTGCCAGGGAGACAACCCGGAAGTTTTAGAGAGTCATTTATTTCTGTTGAGTGCTTTCATATAGTCTAAAAACAAAAAAATAAAGAGGGAAACCTAAAAACTTTTTCAATAAGGAAAGTGAAAGTGAGAGAGACAAGCATTGTTGAAGTGGGAGAGCTCGTTGAACTTTGTTCATGCTCACGGAAACTTTGTGAATCTTGATTACAGAAACTTTTCATCAAAAATAATTATCCCCTTGTATAATTTCATTGTATTATAAAAATAATGTGCTAAGGTTTACCTTTAGGATGTTTACAATGCTTGTTGGTTTGTACGGTGCAGGACAGAAACTTTGGCTGTAGTGCGTGATTTTAAATTTTTAACTGGAACGTCATTTGGTTCTGATTCATTTTGCGCTATCTTTCTATAAAACTTTTTTATTTTTCCTAATTTTGGTAGAATTTGTGGGGTATCATAAGTATGGTGGATGTTGTGATTGCTACAGACTGTTCTGTTTTTCATAGATTCTGTTTTTGATGCATAGTTTACTTGTTTTGATGAAACTATCAATTTATATTAGTGGATTAAGCCAAGGAAAAGTTATATTACAGTAGACACAATGCAAAAACAAAATATGAATTGGTTTGCAACAGTACTTAGAGTGGTGATTTGCTTTATTATACTAACAGATCTTACCGAGTTTTCTGTTGAAGTTTTGTGTGAATGAAGTGTCTAAACGAGGAGGTCTCGATATGAGGAAAAGGAAGAGAGGCAAGAGCTCAAGCTTGGGGATGCCCGAGGCACCCCAAGTAAATATTCAAGGATACTGAAGCGTCTAATCTTGGGGATGCCCCGGAAGGCATCCCCTCTTTCTTCAACAAGTATCGGTATGTTTTCGTATTCGTTTCGTTCGTGCGATATGTGCAAGTCTTGAAGCGTCTTTTGCATTTAGTTTTCATTTTTCTTTTATGCACCATGCTGGTATGAGATAGTCCTTGGTTGATTTATAGAATGCTCATTGCACTACACTTATATCTTTTGAGTGTGGCTTTATAGAATGCTTCATGTGCTTCACTTATATCATTTGAAGTTTGTATTGCCTGTTTCTCTTAACATAGAAAACCGCCATTTGTAGAATGCTCTTTTGCTTCACTTATATTTGTTAGAGCGTGGGTATATCTTTTGTAGAAAGAATTAAACTCTCTTGCTTCACTTATATCTATTTAGAGAGATGACAGGAATTGGTCATTCACATGGTTAGTCATAAAATCCTACATAAACTTGTGGATCACTGAATATGATATGTTTGATTCTTGCAATAGTTTTGCGATATAGAGGTGATAATATGTGGGAGGTACCAGTAGATGGTTGTGTTTAGTAAGTATGTTGGTGTTAAGGTTTGTGATTCCCGAAGCATGCACGTATGGTCTATTAACTATGTAACCAAATTGGCGCGCATTGTACTTTGATTGTTTATCTTTGCGTGAAGGTCGGGGGCGCGCGATGGTTAACTCCTACCAACCTCCCCCCTAGGAGTATGCGTGTAGTACTTTGTTTCAAGGGCTTATAAATTTTTGCAATAAATATGTGAGTTCTTTATGACTAATGTTGAGTCCATGGATTATACACACTTTTACCTTTCCATCATTGCTAGCCTCTTCGGTACCGTGCATTGCCTTTTCTCACCTCGAGAGTTGGTGCAAACTTCGCCGGTGCATCCAAACCTCGTGATATGATACGCTCTATCACACATAAGCCTCCTTATATCTTCCTCAAAACAGCCACCATACCTACCTATCATGGCATTTCCATAGCCATTCCGAGATATATTTCCATGCAACTTCCATCATCATCATATTCATGACTTGAGCATTCATTATCATATTGCTTTGCATGATCGTAAGATAGCTAGCATGATGTTTTCACGGCTTGTCCATTTTTTGATGTCATTGCTATGCTAGATCATTGCATATCCCGGTACACCTCCGAAAGCATTCATATAGGGCCATATCTTTGTTTTAGCATCGAGTTGTAATATTGGGTTGTAAGTAAATAAAAGTGTGATGATCATCATTATAAAGCATTGCCCCAGAAAAAAAGGGAAAAAAAAAGAAAAAAGGAAAGGCCAAAGAAGCCTAAATAAAAAAGGGGGCCAAAGAAGCCCACCCAAAAAAAGAAAAAGAAAAAAAGAAAAAGAAAAGGGACAATGTTACTATCCTTTTTCCACACTTGTGCTTCAAAGTAGCACCATGTTCTTCATATAGAGAGTCTCTTATGTTGTCACTTTCATATACTAGTGGGAATTTTTCATTATAGAACTTGGCTTGTATATTCCAACGATGGGCTTCCTCAAATTCCCTAGGTCTTCATGATCAAGCAAGTTGGATACACACCCACTTAGTTTCAGTCTGAGCTTTCATACACTTATAGCTCTAGTGCATCAGTTGCATGGCAATCCCTACTCCTCGCATTGACATCAATTGATAGGCATCTCCATAGCCCGTTGATTAGTCACGTCGATGTGAGACTTTCTCCCTTTTGTCTTCTCCAAATAACCTCCACCATCATATTCTATTCCACCCATAGTGCTATATCCATGGCTCACGCTCATGTATTGCGTGAAGGTTGAAAAAGTTTGAGAATACTAAAGTATGAAACAATTAATTGGCTGACACCGGGATAGGCATGAGGGTACCTTGTGTTAAGAAAAGGGAGCATACCAGACTATATGATTTTGTAGGGATAACGTTTTGAAGCATTGATGTTTTGAAAGACATGATTGTTTGTTGGGATGCCCTAAGTATTATTGTTCTTTTGTCAAATGATAGACTATTGCTTCGAATCACTCGTGTCTTAATATTCATGCCATGATTAGATATATGATCAATATTATGCTACGTAGTATTCCACATCAAACATTATCTTTTTTATCATTTACCTACTCGAGGACGAGCAGGAATTAAGATTGGGGATGCTGAAACGTCTTCGTTGTATCTATAATTTTTGATTGTTCCATGCCAATATTCGACAACTTTCATATACTTTTGGCAACTTTTTATACTATTTTTTGGGACTAACATATTGATCCAGTGCCCAGTGCCAGTTCCAGTCTGTTGCATGTTTTATGTTTCACAGAAACCCCATATCAAACAGAGTCCAAATGGGATAAAAACGGACGGAGAATTATTTTGGAATATTTATGATTTTTGGGAAGTAAAATCAACGTGAGACGGTGCCTGAGGGGGCCAGAAGATAGGGGCGCGCCCCAGGGAGGTAGGCGCGCCCTGGACTCTCCTAGGCCCCCCGTAAGGCAGTTGACGCTCTTCTTTTGCCGCAAGAAAGCTAATTTTATGAGAAAGATCTGGGCGAAAGATTCACCCCAATCGGAGTTACGGATCTCCGGATATAAAAGAAACGGTGAAGGGGCAGAATCTGGAACACAGAAACAGAGAGAGAAAGAGAGATAGATCCAATCTCGGAGGGGCTCTCGCCCCTCCCATGCCATGGGAGCCAAGGACCAGAGGGGAAACCCTTCTCCCATCTAGGGAGAATGTCAAGGAAGAAGAAGAAGAAGGGGCGCTCTCTCCCCCTTGCTTCCGGTGGCGCCGGAGCGCTGCCGGGGCCATCATCATCACCGCGATCTTCATCAACACCTCCATCATATTCACCAACATCTCCATCACCTTCCCCCTTCTATCTACAGCGGTCCACTCTCCCGCAACCCGCTGTACCCTCTACTTGAACATTGTGCTTTATGCTTCATATTATTTTCCAATGATGTGTTGCCATCCTATGATGTCTGAGTAGATTTCCGTTGTCCTATCCGTGATTGATGAATTGCTATGATTGGTTTGAGTTGCATGTTTTATTATTGGTGATGTCCTATTGTGCCCTCCGTGTCACGCAAGCGTGAGGGACTCCCGCTGTAGGGTTTGCAATATGTTTATGATTTGCTTATGGTAGGTGGCGTGAGTGACAGAAGCACAGACCCAAGTAAGTAGGCTGTTTGCGTATGGGATAAAGGGGACTTGATACTTTAATGCTATGGTTGGATTTTACCTTAATGAATCTTTAGTAGTTGCGGATGCTTGCTAGAGTTCCAATCATAAGTGCATATGATCCAAGTAGAGAAAGTATGTTAGCTTATGCCTGTCCCTCAAATAGAATTGTAATAGTGATTGCCGGTCTAGTAAAGTAGTCAATTGCTTAGGGACAATTTCACAACTCCTACCACCACTTTTCCACACTCGCTATATTTACTTTATTGTTTCTTTATCTAAACAGCCCCTAGTTTATATTTACGTGCTCTTTATTATCTTGCAAACCTATCCTATCACACCTACAAAGTACTTCTAGTTTCATACTTGTTCTAGGTAAAGCGAACGTCAAGCGTGCGTAGAGTTGTATCAGTGGTCGATAGAACTTGAGGGAATATTTATTCTACCTTTAGCTCCTCGTTGGGTTCGACACTCTTACTTATCAAAAATTGTTGCGATCCCCTACACTTGTGGGTTATCAGTATTCCGCGTGTGCAACTGTTTTGTACCCGTTGTATTTGAATGTTGAGCCTATCACACCCGATCATCACGTGGTGTCTCAGCACGAAGAACTTTCGCAACGGTGCATACTCAGGGAGAACACTTCTTGATAATTAGTGAGAGATCATCTTAAAATGCTACCGTCAATCAAAGCAAGATAAGATGCATAAAGGATAAACATCACATGCAATCAATATAAGTGATATGATATGGCCATCGTCATCTTGTGCTTGTGATCTCCATCTCCGAAGCACCATCGTGATCACCATCATCACCGGCGCGACAGCTTGATCTCCATCGTAGCATCATTGTCATTTCGCCATCTATTGCTTCTACGACTATCGCTATCGCTTAGTGATAAAGTAAAGCAATTACAGGGCACTTGCATTTATACAATAAAGCGACAACCATATGGCTCCTGCCAGTTGCCGATAACTCGGTTACAAAACATGATCATCTCATACAATAAAATATAGCATCACGTCTTAACCATATCACATCACAACATGCCCTGAAAAAACAAGTTAGACATCCTCTACTTTGTTGTTGCAAATTTTACGTGGCTGCTACGGGCCGAGCAAGAACCATTCTTACCTACGTATCAAAACCACAATGATAGTTCGTCAAGTTAGTGCTGTTTTAACCTTCGCAAGGACCGGGCGTAGCCACACTCGGTTCGACTAAAGTTGGAGACACTGACACCCGCCAGCCACCTGTGTGCAAAGCATGTCGGTAGAACTAGTCTCGCGTAAGCGTACGCGTAATGTCGGTCCGGGCCGCTTCATCCAACAATACCGCCGAACCAAAGTATGACATGCTGGTAAGCAGTATGACTTGTATCGCCCACAACTCACTTGTGTTCTACTCGTGCATATAACATTACGCATAAAACTAGGCTCGGATGCCACTGTTGGGGAACATAGTAATTTCAAAAAAATTCCTACGCACACGCATTATCACGGCCCGACCAATCAAGCACCGAAACTACGGCACCTCCGAGTTCTAGCCCACGTTCAGCTCGATGACGTCCCTCGTACTCCGATCCAGCCGAGTGTCGAGGGAGAGTTCCGTCAGCATGACGGCGTGGTGACGATCTTGATGTTCTACCGTCGCAGGGCTTCGCCTAAGCGCCACTACAATATTATCGAGGAGGACTGTGGTGGAGGGGGGCACCGCACACGGCTAAGAGATCAAGAGATCAATTGTTGTGTCTAGAGGTGCCCCCCTACCCCCGTATATAAAGGAGCAAGGGGTAGGGGGCGGCCGGCCTAGGAGGAGGCGCGCCATGGGGAGTCCTACTCCCACCGGGAGTAGGACTCCCTCCTTCCTTGTTGGACTAGGAGAGGGGGAAGGAAAGGGAGAGGAGAAGGAAAGAGGGGGGCCGGCCCCCCTTGCCCTAAACCAATTTGGTTTGGGCCTTGGGGGGGCACGCCCCACACTCCCCTTGCTGCCCTCTATTTCCACTAAGGCCCATGTAGGCCCATTAAGCTCCCGGGGGGTTCCGGTAACCTCCCGGTACTCCGGTAAAATCCCGATTTCACCCGAAACACTTCCGACATCCAAATATAGGCTTCCAATATATCAATCTTCATGTCTCGACCATTTCGAGACTCCTCTTCATGTCCGTAATCACATTCGGGACTCCAAACAATCTTCGGTACATCAAAACTCATAAACTCATAATATAACTGTCATCGAAACATTAAGCGTGCGGACCCTACGGGTTCGAGAACTATGTAGACATGACCGAGACTCGTTTCCGGTCAATAACCAATAGCAGAACCTGGATGCTCATATTGGCTCCTACATATTCTACGAAGCTCTTTATCGGTCAAACCGCATAACAACATACATTGTTCCCTTTGTCATCGGTATGTTACTGTAGGGGAACGCAGCAGAAAAAAAAATTTCGACCTACGCACCAGCCTAGGACCACTATGGAGACTGCATACATGGTTTGATCTTTCTCGTTACCGACTCGTAGCACAGCGGGAAGTAGAGTCGATGACGAATGGTGGTGCAGATCCCCGCAGCTAGGATTTACAACCTCACAACCGCGAGGATGTATACTCTCATCTGCTCCTCAGACAACCATCCGGGAGGCGGTCGAACGGCCCCCCCGAACGGTGTCGCGGACAGCCCTTCCGGAGGAGCTTCGAAACTCGAACGGTCACTCGGACAGCCCTTCGGGAGGACCTTCGAAACTCGGACGGTCACATGGACAGCCCTTCGGGAGGCACTCACGAACTAAGACTGAAACTACGATCTCTCTACAGAGTTGCACACATACGGTGTCATCTATCCGGCAGGGCTTCGCCGTCCAGAACTAGTTCCTGCCGGAACCCAGACAGCCTTACGGCTCTACGAAACTCTTTTCGTGGGAGAGAGAGAAGAAGCCAGATAATGCATGGCATGTGTATGAGAGCAAGGGATGAGTCTTTAGGCAGCCCCCTCCACCCCTATTTATAGGCCAAGCCCAAGGGTGGCTTCTCCAAGAAGCCAAGGGGATAATACCAAAAGGCCCTCAAGGTGGCTTCTCCAAGAAGCCAAGCAAAAAGCACTTTCACTATTCATGACGACATTTTTCAGCGTCCGTTCAAACTGAAAATATTTATGTGGGCTCAAAACATTTCTAGTACCCACTAAAATAATTTTCAACGCGTTCCGAAACAATTTTGGTTTAGTGATTTTCATCTGCGCAAAGCAAACAAGAATGCATTTTTACTATTCATGAAGACAATTTTTCACGTCCATTAAATCCGAAAATATTTCTGTGAGTCTTAGAATAATTCCAGTACCCACTAAATTGATTTTGGATTTGTTCTGAAACAATTTCAGACTAGTGACTTTCATCTGCGAAAAACATCTGAAGTGGTTCCGGCAGCTCCGGAGCATATCCGGTTATTATCCCGGAAAATTCCAGAATGATTCTGGCACCCTCCAAGAATTATCAGGCATGTGCCGAAACCAATTTCACTTAACGGTATCCCCTGAAACAACTTTTCAGTTTCACTGAAACTCATCCGATGACCTCTCTCTGCGGAACCTTTTCCGCTGTCCGAAACTTTTTTGGTGATTTTCTCTCAGACTCCTTGTCTAGTATTCAACAGATAGATGACCCTTAAGCGTGTGAACCTATAGGTTTGGTGAAGTATAGACATGACCCGGAACCCCTTCCGATCAATGATCAACATCGGAGCCGTGGACACCCATATTGACCCCTATACCCACACGAATGAATATTCGAGTGAACCTCCAGTTGCCGTGTGTTATTCCTGTTGCTTCGCGATATGTTACAAAGACCCGAGGTGAGATTTACTTGCATCCCCGTGGATTCAACAACTTGTCCACTATGCTAGTTACCTCGTTACTGGTTTTGTTCTCTTTTCTCATTTCCGTGTTCCGGCATCCCTGTGATCAAATCACATCATTGTCTGGCCAGACGATGATGGATACCGTAACACCGAGAGGGCCCGAGAATATCTCTCCATCGTCGGAGGAGCAAATCCCAATCTTAAGCTATCAAGTTACTTGACACACTTTTCCATGAACCCGTAAGCCGCCGTAATAGCCACCCATTTACGGATGTCGTCTAACAAACCCCAAAGTTCATGAAGCAAGCATGAAGAAACTCGATACTCTCATGGTCTAAGGAATCATGCAAACGTTAACCATCTCTGTGTTATTTACCATTAACTTGTGACGAATGAATCTCATAGCATAACATCAAACCGGGTCGATTCAACACAAATGTTTTCTTAACATTGTGCCCTCAAAGTTGCTGGCATAGACATGCCCATGATCAGGAAAACGGAACCATCATGCAACACTTGAGCTAGTCTTAGAGGCCAAACTAGGAATACTTCTTACCGTTTATTATTCCACACGTGCATATGAGTCTTCCTCCGAGCCTCGTGGATATTGTAGACTCGAGAATCATTGCAGTTATAGCATGGAACATAAACATAATTATGAACTCGGAGATAAATAATATCATTTATTATTGCCTCTAGGGCATATCTCCTACAGACTCCCACTTGCACTAGAGTCAATAATCTAGTCAATGCTAATGCACTTTACACCTATGGCACATTGGTGTAAATATGCTTCGCTTGTGGTATAGCCTGATGTCCAACGGATCTGACAACTTCAGCTCCGTGTGTATCTTTGCATATCCTCGCGTCTTCACGCTTTCAAAAAATTCATATTTTGTGTGGACTTGGTTTTGTATGTATGTGAATCACAGGTCGAACCTGGATTCCTCAGACTGAGTTATGGAGCAACTACCCGCAGTAGTGTCCCATTGACAAAAGTCATCTTGGAACCATACTAAGTTCATGAATGAACTATATGATTCAACATCTTTGTCGCTTCTAAAGCGTCAACATACTTAGCCTTTGTTATAGAATTCGCCACAGTAACTTGTTTGGAACATTTTCCAACAAACTGTGCCACCACATTGTGTGCAACACAAAACCCTTAATTTAAATCAAAAATCACATGGAGCATTGATGAAGACTGTATCGATGTAATTACTTACAACGAGCTCTTCATAATCTCTGCTTGCGAGAAAACATGTCATCGGTACTACTCTGGTACTAAATGACATCTTTCACTGTTGTCCTATGATCAGTACTTTGATCACTTTGGTATCCATACTCGCAACACCTTTGGAGTATTGGACATATCTGGTTGTTTTTACATACCATGGAATACATGATTAATCCAAACATGAAGGTGTGTGGAATCTCCATCATGTATTTTACTCATCAGTGTTTTGGACACCGAGTCTTGCAAAAACTCATTCCATGTGACTTCGGCAAGAATCACTCCTTGGCGTTTTATATGCTAAAAGGTTTTAGCATCTTGTCAATATATATTCATAGCTTAGCCCCATTAGGTAAATCTATCTCCATAGATCATCATGCCTAATATCAAGGCTATTTAGCCTAAGCACTTCATCGAAAAACTATTTTCAAATGAAGTCCTAATTCATGTCAAGAAATTTATTTCCAATTACCAATGTGTCAAGCACACAAGGTTTTTAGAAATATTATTGCGCTCCCACTTACTTTCTTGAATTACAAGCATCTTCGTTACCCATTGACGAAGTCAAAACCCCTTTTGAGCATTTCATCAAAACATGAAGATTCCAACTCCATTTTGCTCTCTTCTGTCCATCGCTGGAACTCTGAAGTTTGCATCCTTACTAGCATCCTCTGGATCGACAAATTACTTTGAACTGTATCACATACAAGTCCTAGGTTTCATTTCCATCGGATGGAAATCCTTTTGTCATCCATGTTTCATATCTCAAGATTGAAATATGTATTAATTGCTAGTTCAACCCGAACCGACTTTAAGCATTGCTACGATGAAACAACCTCATCGTAGTTAACTCCTTGAACTTGTTATTGCAACAAGTCGAGCTTTATGGATAAACATTTTTATCCGTATTAGTTTTAAGTTCCATAAATATTCGTTAGATTCTAAGTCTTCCGAAAGGTGTATCAAGGTTTTAATCTTGAATCACTTATATGGAAACTAACTCGGTTTGTATTGGCATTTAGCCAATTCTGGAGTCAGGGCCCATCAACGCTTCCTTGTGTATCATAGGTATATTGTTGTTCAACAAAAATATCTCTCCTGCGCACCTGAGAGGTCTGCACGAGCCTTGCCTACGTGGTTCAGCTGCAAGTTCGACCAAAGTCCATACATTTTATTGTAGAGACTTCCGTATCAGTCGTAGTAGGAAACTCTGGAATTACTTCCAAGGTTCCTTTCCTTTGACCTGATGACGAAGATACTGTTATCTCGTCGAGTTTGCACTGTCCTCCCACTCACCCTTTTTGAAAGAACCATTCTCTTTAAAAGCATACCGTTTCGTGGCAAAACTATTTGCCTCGGTATAGTGGTGGGGGAATACCCAATGACTTGGGATAACCTACAAAGTAGCACTTGTCTGATTTGGAATAGGTCTGTAACCTTTACACAAACCCCATATTCCAAATGTTTAAGAAAAGATATAACATGGTTGGGCGTACCATACCATGGTGTCATTTCAACACACCCGACGGAGCTCTTTTCAGTGTAAAAGTCGCAATCTCTAAAGCATCACTCTTTAAAAGGGATAATGGCAATTTTATTTATGTCATCTTTGATCTTACCATGTCATAAATGGTTCGGTTACATCTCCACGGACTTTCCACTTGCAGTGGTGTTCCGGGAGGTGCAAGTTTATGAAACCCCTTTCACAACTCATCAGACATTCGCTAAACTTGTAACTCAAATATTCCTTTCTGCAATCAAATTGTAGAAACGTAATTTTCTTGTTACAATAACTTCTACTTCATTTTTGAAAACCTTTCGAATGATTTCAAAAGATCCAGACTTACGTCTCATCAAGTAAATATCCATATATCTACTTGAGTCATTTCTGAAGATAGATAAATCCACTACTAACAACACTTATCGGACTACACACATCAAATGTATGATCACCAATAAGTTTGTAGTTCGTTCCTTATGGCCAGTGAACGGTATTAGTCACTTCACTTTTCGGAGGAAAGTTGCAAGTGTCAGATGATTCAAAATCAAACGACTTCAAAATTCATCATAATGGAATTTTCCATGCGGGTTTCTCCAATGTGACCAAATGTAGTGCCACACTTGTGTGGTATTCTTTTAGTCTTGCGACATTTAGCGTCAGTGTTATGGATGTATCATATTACCATCAATATTCATAACATACATCCCATCTTGGATGGAAGCATGGACCTTCATGTTATTCATAATACTTAACAACAATTGTTGTTTTTATGAACAATTCTTTTGCAACAAACATTGTGCAGTGGGCTAGAGTGTATGAAACTCTAAAATGAATTATGAAAGTAAACCCAGAGGTATTGTGTTATTATCAATATTCATAACACACATCTCATTCATAATGAAAGTATGGCCCTTGTGTTATTCATAACATTGAACATAAAAAGTTCTCTTATGAACAACCTTAATGCAAGATACCTTATGCAATGGGCTAGAGTTTGAAAAACTCTAAATGAATTATGAAAATAAATACAGTCGGCAATACACCGGTATAGTAACATTTACTATGTTCCCTGTGTATACCTTAACCTCATTTCTGGCTAGCCTTTTAGTCCATAGTAGCTATTACATTGATTCATAACAGAATGCAATCGAGCGGGTATCTTTGTGATTAACTCACAATCCCCAAGAATTAGTGATTAACATGTTTAACCATAATTCCCAAGAACTATAACTTTGACCAGCCTACTATACATTAAAAACTTGTATGACATTCATACATGAGCTGGATATTCCATACTTCTTTTTTTTTGCCATTTTACTTCTAACAGTTTAACTTTTAGTATTTCTCCTACTTCCAGAAAAAGCATCCAACTTCATCATATGAAAGGCTTTCTTCTGGATCCCTCTCTTATCAGTCAAATGCCTAGTAAACACTTTTACTAACAGTTTGCAAAACAAACATTGCTTTGGATATCACATATCTGTTAGCCTTTGTTTGTGTCTGAAAATGATTTTCAGATTCCATGAATATCACATAACTATCCAAACTTTCGAAGTTCGGGTCTCATGGAAGCAAACATATTGCACTTGACTGAAAACGGCATTCTAGCTTTTGGATCAAATGAAGAGAGTCACATGATCCATAGCATTAGCGGGAGAATACCTAAAGTATGCGATAGGACAAAGTCCTTCTCGGCACTCTTGAGGACAATCCTCACATTACGTTACCAACCGTAAAGTTTTAACCAGATATTTAACAGCTATTCAATTTTAATAGGGAAGGTGGAAACGCGAGCCATTATTCTATAACTATTAGCAAATCACACTTGACAGTGTTCAAAATTAATTGCACTGAGAATTAAACAAGTTAATTCTATAGTGCGCTCCCACTCAAATCAATATCTCTCATAATTGATTGTGAGTGATTCAAGATCCACATTTCAATTCAACGCCATTGATGTGGACATCACTGATGACGAGAATTTCAATTGGTGGGCAAACATGCCGATCACATCTCTATGTGACTCTTGTTCATCTTTCGATGCTTGTGCTCTGAGCTCAGGACGATCAAGCTAGAACGTCAAGACAACCAAGTGATCACGCTGCGAGGTCTGACCTCACCCGCCTCACACATCCCTAATCGTTCGTACCCATGTGGACATGGCGCACCCCGAAAAGTTAGGTGTCGTGACGGTGCTACACTTGGGAGAACACTAACTACTTGATATTTTTGTGAGAGATCACCCTAATAAAAAGCGACTACGGTGCAATCAATAAGGGTGCATCAAAGGGATAAACATCTCAGGCAATTCATAATTAGCATGATATGGTATAGCCCTTTCTGACGGAGAAGTCTTTCATTTCTTCGTCTTCGGCATTTGCGTCGGCGTTCACCTTCGTGAAGATTGCCACCACCTTCTCGGTGCACCAGATAATATCGCTATCTCCATAGCGGATAAAATAAATGCATTACTTAAGGTTGACACGCAAGTCATTAAAGTGCAATCATATGGCTCCAGCCATTATGCCGAATCATGACACGCAGGTCATGTTAATTACATTATATAGTCATCTCATACATAATCAGATTATATGAGCACTGCTATACCACATCACATGCAAACCATCCTACAAAACCAAGTTAGACGCCTCTAATCGGTTCATACAAAAAAGGTTTTACGTGGCTTCTAAGGTTTCGAAACAAACTGAAGCTACCTACGTCCATCATCAAGTATGATAATTCAAGTTGCTAGATTAACATCTCGGGATGTATAAAGCACGAGACAATAAAATATCGAACCCCATACTAAACTTCATCAAACGCATGACCCCCGTGCAGATCATATCTGCAATGCCCTTTCATCTGCGAATTTCATCTTTCTTTTGACTACGGCAGAACCCAAAGAACTGATAGCACTTCCATGATCAATCAGGATCATGGATTGCCAGAACTTTGTCAAATTCCACCATGCTGTCTCGAGATTGAGCAAACGCAAATTCTAGGGAAGCAACAAGAACGTCGGGTAATAGATTTCATCTGTCACCCGCATAAATAATTTTCAGCAACAGATCTCATCTACTCCAAAATTATATTACGCGATACCCATACATCTCCATGTATTCTAGATCGTAACCTGCATCTACGCATAGCATGGCTCTTGATGCCACTGTAGGGGAACGTAGCAGAAAACAAAATTTTTCCGACCTACGCACCAGCCTAGGACCACTATGGAGACTGCATACATGGTTTGATCTTTTTCGTTACCTACTCGTAGCGCAGCGGGAAGTAGAGTCGATGACGAACGGCGGTGCAGATCCCCGCAGCTATGATTTACAACCTCCCAACCGCGAGGATGTATACCCTCATCTGCTCCTCAGACAACCCTCCGGGAGGCGGTCGAACGGCCCCCCCCGGACGGTGTCGCGGACAGCCCTTCGGGAGGAGCTCCGAAACTCGAACGGTCACTCGGACAGCCCTTCGGGAGGACCTTCGAAACTCGGACGGTCACATGGACAGCCCTTCGGGAGGCACTCACGAACTAAGACCGAAACTACGATCTCTCTACAGAGTTGCACACATACGGTGTCATCTATCCGGCAGGGCTTCGCCGTCCAGAACTAGTTCCTGCCGGAACCCAGACAGCCTTACGGCTCTACGAAACTCTTTTCGTGGGAGAGAGAGAAGAAGCCAGATAATGCATGGCATGTGTATGAGAGCAAGGGATGAGTCTTTAGGCAGCCCCCTCCACCCCTATTTATAGGCCAAGCCCAAGGGTGGCTTCTCCAAGAAGCCAAGGGGATAATACCAAAAGGCCCTCAAGGTGGCTTCTCCAAGAAGCCAAGCAAAAAGCACTTTCACTATTCATGACGACATTTTTCAGCGTCCGTTCGAACTGAAAATATTTATGTGGGCTCAGAACATTTCTAGTACCCACTAAAATAATTTTCAACGCGTTCCGAAACAATTTTGGTTTAGTGATTTTCATCTGCGCAAAGCAAACAAGAATGCGTTTTTACTATTCATGAAGACAATTTTTCGCGTCCATTAAATCCGAAAATATTTCTGTGAGTCTTAGAATAATTCCAGTACCCAGTAAATTGATTTTGGATTTGTTCTGAAACAATTTCAGATTAGTGACTTTCATCTGTGAAAAACATCTGAAGTGGTTCCGGCAGCTCCGGAGCATATCCGGTTATTATCCCGGAAAATTCCAGAATGATTCTGGCACCCTCCAAGAATTATCAGGCATGTGCCGAAACCAATTTCACTTAACGGTATCCCCTGAAACAACTTTTCAGTTTCACTGAAACTCATCCGATGACCTCTCTCTGCGGAACCTTTTCCGCTGTCCGAAACTTTTTTGGTGATTTTCTCTCAGACTCTCTTGTCTAGTATTCAACAGATAGATGACCCTTAAGCGTGTGACCCTATAGGTTTGGTGAAGTATAGACATGACCCGGAACCCCTTCCGATCAATGATCAACATCGGAGCCGTGGACACCCATATTGACCCCTATACCCACACGAATGAATATTCGAGTGAACCTCCAGTTGCCGTGTGTTATTCCTGTTGCTTCGCGATATGTTACAAAGACCCGAGGTGAGATTTACTTGCATCCCCGTGGATTCAACAACTTGTCCACTATGCTAGTTACCTCGTTACTGGTTTTGTTCTCTTTTCTCGTTTCCGTGTTCCGGCATCCCTGTGATCAAATCACATCATTGTCTGGCCAGACGATGATGGATACCGTAACACCGAGAGGGCCCGAGAATATCTCTCCATCGTCGGAGGAGCAAATCCCAATCTTAAGCTATCAAGTTACTTGACACACTTTTCTATGAACCCGTAAGCCGCCGTAATAGCCACCCATTTACGGATGTCGTCTAACAAACCCCAAAGTTCATGAAGCAAGCATGAAGAAACTCGATACTCTCATGGTCTAAGGAATCATGCAAACGTTAACCATCTCTGTGTTATTTACCATTAACTTGTGACGAATGAATCTCATAGCATAACATCAAACCGGGTCGATTCAACACAAATGTTTTCTTAACATTGTGCCCTCAAAGTTGCTGGCATAGACATGCCCATGATCAGGAAAATGGAACCATCATGCAACACTTGAGCTAGTCTTAGAGGCCAAACTAGGAATACTTCTTACCGTTTATTATTCCACACGTGCATATGAGTCTTCCTCCGAGCCTCGTGGATATTGTAGACTCGAGAATCATTGCAGTTATAGCATGGAACATAAACATAATTATGAACTCGGAGATAAATAATATCATTTATTATTGCCTCTAGGGCATATCTCCTACAGTTACTTGCCCGAGATTCGATCGTCGGTATCCCAATACCTAGTTCAATCTCATTACCGGCAAGTCTCTTTACTCGTTACGTAATGTATCATTCCGTAACTAACTCATTAGCTACATTGCTTGCAAGGCTTATAGTGATGTGCATTACCAAGAGGGCCCAGAGATACCTCTTCGACAATCGGAGTGACAAATCCTAATCTCGAAATACGCCAACTCAACATGTACCTTCGGAGACACCTGTAGAGCTCCTTTATAATCACCCAGTTACGTTGTGATGTTTGGTAGCACACAAAATGTTCCTCCGGTAAACGGGAGTTGCATAATCTCATAGTCATAGGAACATGTATAAGTCATGAAGAAAGTAATAGCAACATACTAAACGATCAAGTGCTAAGCTAACGGAATGGGTCAAGTCAATCCCATCATTCTCCTAATGATGTGATCTCGTTAATCAAATGACAACTCATGTCTATGGTTAGGAAACTTAACCATCTTTGATTCAACGAGCTAGTCAAGTAGAGGCATACTAGTGACACTCTGTTTGTCTATATATTCACACATGTATTATGTTTTCGGTTAATACAATTCTAGCATGAATAATAAACATTTATCATGAAATAAGGAAATAAATAATAACTTTATTATTGCCTCTAGGGCATATTTCCTTCAGGTATCGCACCGCGGGCGGTCATCGGCAGGGAGCCTAAGGAGGAGGAAGAAGAGGCGGTGCACATGTCAGCTAGGGCGCCGGAGCCAGTCCGTCCTACCTGGCAGATCGACCTCGACTCCGCTGAGGACGATCCGCCGGCCCGCATGGCGATGTAGAAGAAGATGAAGGCTAGCGGCTTGACCAGCCGCTTCGCTCGGCGGTGACGGCCGGCGCGGTCAGTCGGTGTCCGTTCTGTACCCCCTTTCCCCCTATTCCCCTATCCCCCAATCCCGAAATGTACCGATCTTACATGTATGAACTCGTATGAATTGCTATGAACTAGTATGCACTACCCCTATGCTTATCTACCTCTATCCCCCATTCCCCTTCGCCGTGGATCGAATTTATCGCCATGGATCGAATCTAGCGTGCATATCGAAGAGAGAGAAGTGCTTACCGCCATTGATGGAGTCCGGTGGTCTTATTCCTGTGCTCCGATCCGCCGCCGCCGGTGATGGGGTCCGGTGGTCTTCTTCCGCTGCTCCGATCCGCCACCGCCGGTGAGAGTTGGGAGAGTGGGGAAGAGTGAAGAGAGGGAGCGGTGAGGGGCAGTGAGGCTAATAACTGCCGGTGCTTCGGGAAGCAACGCGGCTTCTCGAGCGTGGCCGCGCACGTGCAGCCGCGCCCGCCCACGTGCATCGCTCGGGCCTGGCCCTGGAGAAACTGCCGATTCGTGCGTCTCCAATGAGCAAGGCCCAGAGGTGCTTTAAGAAGCGTGCGATGCAGACCCAATAATGTATGCGGGCTACCAAACATGCCGAATCCTTCACGCACGGGTCTGGTTGGACCTTATGCGGGCAACCAAACACGCCCTTACTTGCTTTCAGTGGGCCGGGTTTCCGTTTTCCGAGTCATCATTGGTACCGAGACAAACAAAGAGCTGATGTGGTTTCACTGTAGACCGCGGCACATCGTAGCACTCTCCACTATAGCCATGACACGGAAATTTGGTAATGGGAACGGTTGTTGCTGTACGCTACGCTGTACCTGTGCGAGGGATGGTCCTGCCGGAGAAAACAACAAGTGAGCTGCCAACGGGATAAAGATCATGTGATATATCCTCCACAGAAAAAAGAAAGAAAAAAATATCATGTGATATATGGCACTGAAATCTCTAGTGGAAATCCTTAGCACGGAGCGCCTTTCTTTGGCATGTCGATCTCTGCCATTTGCACCAGGATCCTCCTTCCAAACAAAGTTACACACAAGGATCTCCTGTTACTGTGACGTTTATTGCGTTACCGTCTGCGGTCGACCAAAAAAATAAATCCGCCTTAGACGCACACACGTCAAACAATGATTTCTATTCTTTTTTTAAGCTGGCATTGCTTTTTATTCTTGATTTGCCATATATATCTCCGCCTTTTTATAAGGTGTATATGTTTTCTAGAAGTCAAACATTTATATTTTTAGCCAGATTATATATAATTTATCAATATCAACAACGCTAAATAAATAAAATACAAAATATATTTCATGGTGAATCTAGTCATACTTATTTGGCATCGTAGATGCTGATTGCTTTCCTATAAACTGAGTCAAAAATAGAAATATTTGACTTTCGGAAATAACTAATATAATTCATACTAAAAAGGAGCGGGAGGAGAACCTATTGAAGCTAAACACATGTGTTTTTTATTTACAAAAATTCAAAACATGTGTCTATTAAGTTTTAAAAGTCTGGAAAAAAACCACACCTAGACATTAAAATGTACTCCCTCCATTCCAAAATATAGTGCGTCCGCGCTTCGCGAGGTCCAACTTTGACCATAAATTTAACCAACGAGACCGACTGCGGCGGGAGAAAAACTTATATAATTGAAAACTTCTTTTGAATACTAGTTCACTGGTATAATGTTTGCTCCCGCCGCAGTCGGTCTCGTTAGTTAAATTTATGGTCAAAGTTGAAGCAAGGAAATAGAGGAAGCACTATATTTTGGAACGGAGGGAGTACGAACAAGATTATGAGAAGAATGTGTTGATTTATAGCTTGCACAAAAAAGAAAATGGAACAAGGAGTTAGATAGTTAGTATATTTGATGCTTCAAGTGTACCTTTTTTTTTGCACCAACTACAAGAATGCAAGACATTGTACGAAACTTCAAATCCACACATAATACCAAGTTCTCTACATGTGCGGTTTTTTATTATAAGAATGAGCCTTTTAGTGTGTTCACTTCAAAGGTTTTTTGGGGGGACGGGGGGGGGGGGGGGGGGGGGGTGGGAGGATTATATGTATTATAAAATTTCACCAGAAGTAAAAAATACCTCAAACATAATAAAATTACATCAGGAGCATGGAACACCGAACGAGCCACTGACGCGGCAGCCGGATGAGAGGCGAATCTATGAGCTCGCCGGCAGGGGTCGAATGGCGGAAGCCTTTCCCTAGCCAATAAGTTAATTTTAATTTGGTTCCTACATAAAATTTTAATACAAAGACGACGAATATCTACTATTGGTTCAGAATTCGTCTCGATCAAACCTGAAATTATTGACAATCATGGTAAGGAAGTCAACACATTGTTTTTTATTTATTTATGAAAATACACAAGCAATCCTCAGATGTTTCTTTTAAAAGTGGGTGACCCCTCTGGTTTCTTCAATTGGTAAGCAATCCTGAATTGGAACTATTTTTATTTTTTTAAACTTATTTTTTTAGTCTATTTTTTAAAGTTAATTGTTCGATGTATATCGCATTGTTTTGACAGGTATATAGTGGACCGGGCCCATTAACATACAGCCAATCAACTTCAACTAAAAAATACAGTACATAATGTATAGTCAATGCATTTCATAAAACATATTTATCCCCTCTTTTTTGGCCTGGATATTTATCTCCTTTTTAGGTCGTCGCGTAGCAGAACCGGTCAGTCCTCGCTCTGACGACGTGTATGGCATGAGTCATTTTCCTGTACATTTTTCCTCCTTCCTTCTCCCGCAGACACGTCCTGTTCCTGCATTTATTCCATTGGTATTTTTGCACAGTTTTTCTTTTCTTTTCGAGAAAGGTTCATTCCACAGTGCGTGACAAAATCATCCAAATCCTTGGCAGGTCTCCAATAATATACTTCCTCCGTTCGGAATTACTCGTCGCTGAAATGAATGTATCTAGAATTAAAATACATCTAGATACATCCATACATGCGACAAGTAATTCGGAACGGAGGGAGTAGATGGTTGGCACAGGCCGGGTGTGCAACAAGAACAGAGCTGTTTTGGCCTGGCCCCTCCAACCAAGCTGATTGGACAGGAACTGGATTTTTTCTTTTTTGAAGACAGGAACTGGATTAGTACGTACCATATCCGAACAGCTAAACGGTGGACACGGAGCAAGAACAAGCACTGCAGCTGTGCGAGAACAATGCCGGAGTTGACCTCACAATATGTCCAACACTATTTTTTGGGCCCTTGAGTATCTGTCTCCTTGCACGTTTTTTTTTTTAATTCGTCTCCTTGCACGTTGGGACGGCCATTGAAGATGTGATTAGATGTAGGCCGGCCAAGAGGAACCAATGGTGGTCTCCCGTTACTGCAAGTGTTAGAGAAAATAGGAACAGCCAGCTAACCGCGGGCAAAGACGCGGCTTAAGAAATGGATCGAGACAAGATCGGCGGGTCGCTTGCTTTGCTTGCGCGCACGACGCCATGGTTATTATGCCATCTTTTATTCCCGGGGCGGTGCGGCGCAGGACGTGAGAAACTACAAGGTAAACGCCATCGTTTGTTAGGTCTGCGGATGCACTTTTGGTGCGTCGACGATACTGTCAGTATCAGATTTTCTTCAGAAAAAACAGGTTGGAACGGTAGAAAGCCATGGCAAATGCCATCTACTACCGAGATGAAGAAGATAGTATTAGGTCGTTTTCGTCTTCTAGCTTTTTTGGGGAGGTGGATTGGATCAATCCGTGAACGTGGCCATGTTTTATGGTTTTTGCTGATGCTTTGTGCAACCAGATCCAGGCCGCTTCACTCACCGATGTGCCATTGATCTCCGACGTACGGGTGGTACTCCGGGGACCTGGGTTGGCATCCGATGCTATGCGATGATCCTAAAGTCAGCTCCATCTTAAAACACATCTCCATCTTTAAATACCAAAGCAGGAGTAGATGGAGTACACATACAGACTACATGCCACGCATGACAGTGGAACAACCACCGGCAGTGGCAGGATCAGGAGCAGGACCAGTTCTGCCGCTCTCAACTCAATCAAGAGTGGCCTGCATGTCTATCTAGCAGGAGTATCTCCTGCTGATCTGCTTTAGCAGATACTGTCACCTCTCACCTTTTCTCCCTCTCGTCCCAAACCGAGCTTCACACAAAGTGCTTGATTTGAAGCAACATTAGGCTATGTGATCTCAAGCAATTAGCGGGCAGGCATAATTGATTGGGTATCCCTTTGATTAATTAATTAATTAATAGCCTCACTGACTGATGAACCGACTGGTTAGACCTAACAGTCAAGAGATCAGGACCATACATGCCGCTAGGAGTAGTACGGGTGCAAATGGCCAGATGAGGCATTGACAGTGGAGGTTACGACTCCTAATCCTAAACATACTATAATTAGCAGCAGCTGAATGCACCAGCTATTCAGCTAGGCTAGTCCTGCAGGTATGCTAGGTACAGAGACAAGGCACCATGCACCAGCCACAGTCACACACCCGAAATGAAGACAAGTGACAGGTATAGGAGGAAGAAGAGGTTGAATTGTCAAGTAAACTCAGAATGTTTTTATTTAGAAAATTGATTAATCTCTGTAATAACTGACTCGTGTTGCACTGTTTGTGCGTCCACGTCATCGTGGGAATACGTCGTCTGTTTCCTGCTGGTGATGGATATGTGCAGTGGAAACCTAGGAGAAAGAAAGACTATGGGCAGACAAGCCCCTAAATTAAGCCACGGATTGATCGATTAGTTGGCTAGTAGTAGTAGTACTACCCTTGTGCTAACCAGAAGCTTAGCTTAGCTTAGCTTAGCTTATTAGGGACAGCACTAGAACCCACGCATTAACCTAGCTAGATAGGCCAGAGGAACAAGACAAGCACCCGCACTAACCACCACAATAACCACCAACAAGACGACCCTCTTAGTAAACGCAAGAATCAACCAAGTCTCGTCGCTAAACTTTTTTGTTTCTGTTTTTAAGTCCGGTTGCTAAACTTATTCTACAAATGTGTTGAATTTTGACAAATTGGTTAATCTAACAGTGAAAAGAGACAAGAACCAAATCCAGTTCTTTTTTAGAATGAGAGCGGAGGCCATCACGGGGGGCCATGGGAGGGATGGGAGTACCACGGGATGCTGCATCAAAAAAGGCAGATAAAACAGAGGAAAACAAAGCGGAAAGACACCCCTTCCCACCTCCACTGTCTTCTTCCACCCCCCACCTCCGTCTCCTCGCCCCCCTCCCAAAGCGCATTTCTTTCTTTCCCTCGCCCCTCTCGCTCTCGCTTGCGCGTGTGTGTCTCCATTAACTCCTCGCCATTACCCGCCTCACGCCCCCAGCAATGCCGCCGTGGACGGTGCGCGCGCGCGGCCTTAAGCGGTGCTAGCTAGATCCACCGCCAAGCGGACCCGGGTCCGGACAGCGGCGGCGGCGGGACGAGGAGAAAGAAGAGACGGGTGTGGCCGGGAGAGGCGGGCGCGCCCAATGCACGAGCACACCCTGGCCAGGGCGTGGGAGGCGACGGTGCGCAAGGTGCAGCAGCATCCGCAGCCCGGGGGCAGGCGCCGGGTCGCCCCCATGCTGCCCGCCGACGACTCCGAGACGGCCTCTTCTTCGGCCTCCTCCTCCGCGGGCGTCGACGATGCCGACCCCCACCACCGCCACAGCAGCCCGGAGGAGTACGTCGAGCGCGGCCTCCCCAACGGGGACTTCTACACGGGGCAGTGGCGCGCCGGCGCGCCGCACGGCGCCGGGAAGTACCTGTGGAAGGACGGGTGCATGTACGAGGGGGAGTGGCGGCACGGCAAGGCCACGGGCCGGGGCAAGTTCTCCTGGCCCTCCGGCGCCACCTACGAGGGCGAGTTCAAGGACGGCTTCATGGACGGCCACGGCACCTACACCGGCGCCGCCGGGGACACCTACAAGGGGGCATGGTCCATGAACCTCAAGCACGGCCACGGCAGGAAGAGCTACGCCAACGGCGACCAGTACGACGGCGAGTGGCGCTCCGGCCTGCAGGACGGCGCCGGCCGCTACATCTGGCGCAACGGGACCGAGTACACCGGGGAGTGGCGGGCCGGCCTCATCCACGGCCGCGGCGCGCTCACCTGGGCCAACGGCAACCGCTATGACGGCGGCTGGGAGGACGGCTGCCCGCGGGGCCAGGGCACCTTCCGATGGGCCGACGGCAGCGTCTACGTCGGCTTCTGGACGCGTGACGGCCCGGGCGGCATTGTCCAGCAGAAGGGCGTCTACTACCCTTCCCCGGCGGCGTCCTCCCCGACGGCGCGCGACCCCCGCGACGAGTTCGCGAGGGAATTGCCGGGCTTCATGGCCGCCGCCGGCGCCCCCGAGTCCACGCCGCTGCAGAGGCCGCTCAACAGCTCGGGCAACCGGACGGCCAATGGGCGGGCGAGCTCCGTGTCCGGGATGAGCAACTGCTCCGGCGGCGACCGGAAGTACGACAAGATTTGCATCTGGGAGTCGGACGGCGACATCACCTGCGACATTGTGGACGGGGCCGCCCTGGTGGACGACGCGCGGAGGAGCGTGAGGACGGAGGACGGCGCGGAGGGCGGGGACCTTCTGCCGCCGCCGTCCCCGGCGCCGCGCATCGCCAAGTGGGTGTCCCCGCGGCAGGCGAAGCAGCAGGGGGAGACCATCGTCAAGGGGCACAAGCACTACGAGCTCATGCTCAACTTGCAGCTCGGGATCAGGTGGGTTGCTTCGACCATCTCCCTCCATTAGCGACTCTGAACTATGCAGATTTTGGAACTTTGATTGTCGAATTCGATCAACAGGAGAAATTTGCATTTGCTTTCAGCACCTTTGCTGATTTACTATACTTACTAGTCTGAATTAGGGGGTACAGTATTACCCTGTCAGTGGTGAATTAGTAAAGGGTTTGCTTCGAATCATGCAATCGTTAGGAAATGAGAAGAATTGTGGGTTTGGCCAATCCGGTTTCGATACATGGCGAAGGCTTCTACTTTGTGGATTCTCAATGAACATGACAGCCATTAGTCATTTTTTAATCCATGATGATAGTTAAGTTTATCTTTATCCCTGCCTTAACAATGATGTGTTGCCACAGGCATGCAGTTGGGAAGCAAGGTCCGGTTACGCTTGAGCTGAAATCATCGGCATTCGATCCCAAGGAAAAAGTGTGGACAAAGTTCCCCCAGGAAGGCTCGAAACACACTCCGCGGCACAATTCTTGCGACTTCAGATGGAAGGATTACTGCCCACAGGTGTTCCGGTTGGTCATCACTCACCACTCCCCATTTCAAAGCTGTGTATATGATGTATCTTCCTTCTGGTGTCACTATGCTGATCAACATGCCATTTGTTCTGAACTGAATCGCAGGACATTGCGCAAGTTGTTCAAGGTGGATGCTGCTGACTATATGTTATCACTCTGTGGAAGCGAGGCTCTCCGGGAGCTCTCGTCTCCGGGTAAGAGTGGAAGCTTCTTCTACCTAACAAACGATGACCGGTACATGATAAAGACAATGAAGAAATCAGAAGTGAAGGTTTGTTCTTTGTGGTTCCCTTTTTCTCTAGGCTTTCTATAAGCTTCATCATAAATAATTCCAGAAGTTTTATGCTGAACTCAAGAAATACTTGTAAACATTACAGATGCTTTTGAAGATGCTTCCAGCTTACTACAATCATGTGCGTGCGTTTGAGGATACTCTAGTGACCAAATTTTTTGGTCTACATTGTGTCAAGTTAGCCGGTGCTAATCAGAAGAAGGTTAGTGATGAATGCAACTTTATATTTCTTCTCCATACTTGGCACCATCTGTTTTGCATGATTTTTAGCCATTATGGCCAATGTTCAAAACCTGCACCCTAACTGTTCGCTGTTGCACTACTACCCAGGTTCGCTTTGTCATAATGGGGAATCTATTCTGCTCTCATAATTCTATCCACAGGCGTTTTGATCTGAAAGGCTCGTCTCTTGGCCGCACAACTGATAAGCCACAAACTGAAATTGACCAGTATACAACTCTGAAAGACCTTGATCTAAATTTCATATTTAGATTAAAGAAGCAATGGTTTCAGGAGTTCCAAAGGTGCAACCATCTTTCTTTTCATGTTCTAGTTTATGTTTCAGTTTATTACTAGTAGCAATTTGTGCATCTAGTCCTTAATGTTAATAAAGAATTTAATTGTATCGAAGCAGGCAAGTGGACAGGGATTGTGATTTCCTTGAGCAGGAGAAGATTATGGATTACAGTCTCCTGGTGGGCGTACATTTTAGGCATAATGGAGAGAAGCTTCTGACTGAAGGTTGGTTGGATAACTCATAACACATTTGCAAACTTATCTAAGAACAATCAGTTGGTTGTTTATGCCTTACAATGTGCACTGTTTGATTGAAGGTTGCACTGACAATGATACCAACACAGTATCAACACTTCGGCTTTCAAGAGGATACGCGGATCAATTTCTTGCTGATCCAAATGGGTAAGCTAGATATTTTACCACCCTTATCTGTTATACCATGTACTGGAATGCAATTTTGTTTCGAATATTCATACTTGTAGATATCTCTGTGTTTGATCCTTGAATAGTAATTGGTATTAGGTGGCTTCATACCTTCAAATTATCGCTAGGTGGCTTATATATGCCGGAAATTTGTCAGTGGTTTTTTGCTCAAGGAAGTTTGGTACTTCTCTTTCTTAAGCAGCATTTTAATTCTAATGAGAACACGTCGTGTACGTGGTGAGCAACCAAAACTTGATAAGTCAACTGGACCTTTAATGGTAAATTTTAATAATCAGCAAAATCTTAACAACTGAAATCAAATAACTAGAAATGATGTTGATGTGATCATTCTTCTGTGACCTATTCAATTTCAAAATCTAGATTGTGCCCACCATGGCTTCTTTCTCCACCTACACCCTAGCTGTTCTTACCTTTCCATTCATATTTTTTAAGCTGTCTTTGGTACGGTTTTATGTGCTGTCAACTAGCTGAACAGTAGGTTGTAAATATCCGCAAAACTTAAGTTTCAAGACAGGGCTACAGATTTTTGTCATCGTAAAATCCTGATTTACGCTGTTTCGGCATTTACTTGAGATATTCATCTGAATATTTGTGAATAAACAGGCTGTCTAAAATCAAACTCGGGACAAGTATGCCTGCAAGAGCAGAACTGACCGCCAGGAAGAACGATTGCGAGCCGCAGCTCATTGGAGAGCCAACCGGGGAATACTACGATGTTATACTGTATTTTGGGATCATAGACATACTCCAAGATTATGACATCAGCAAAAGGCTTGAGCACGCATACAAATCTTTCCAGTACGACCCGACCTCGATATCGGCAGTGGATCCAAGGCAGTATTCCAGACGTTTTAAGGATTTCATATACAAAGCATTTCAAGAGGACAGCTGAAAAGATCCCGGAGCTTGACAACAAAGCCAGCCCCCCGATGCAGATGAACCTTGAGATGTCAATGGAAAGCTCAGCCTCTGCACAGCGAAGTGGGGTGCCCTAACTTGTACGCCATCGATTTTTGGTACAAGGATGGTTGAGTGCGGCTTCAGCGCAGGCCATCCGGATGGTAGAGTTGCTCCAGAAATGGTCCGGCTCTCGCGTAAATATAAATAGCTATATTAATATCTACTATACATACAATACATAGGGCTCACTGATATTTGTAGTGTAGGAGATGGAGATGGAGATGGAGATGTTAACTTAGTGATTCAAGTTAAAGATAGGAGAGTTGTAACCAAGCGCGCAAGCCGGTCCGGGAGTTGTAAATGTCTCTTTTTTTTCACCTGATGAGGGTAGGCAGCATGTGTTAGGTTTTTTTGTGGGGTAAAAATTTGTTGATTGATACGCTTACGCTTGTCGACATACATCATGCCCATAGGAGGGACATCATTGGATTTCTTCTGTCTCCACATTGTACATAGTTTTCAGTTTGGGACCTGGCATTGCAAGGCAGACTGGTAGTGATGCCTCAGTTTTGTTCTCCTTTTCCTGGGCTGAATGATCATGTCTTGGCCATTTGCCAAGTCCCAATGAATGATGGTGCACCCAAATGGGTCCAGGCCAACTGAACTTGGTGAGTGGCAGCTGAGGCATCGGCATTTTGTGTGCTCCATCGGGGTCAGCCTGTGATGATGGCTTATCTGCAATCACCAAAAGTCGCAGGAAATTGGGTGTAATGTTTGCACCTCTGCTGCGACTTGCTCCCCTCTCTCCCCTGCCATGAGAGTGACAGATTCATGTTTTACCTGCAGTAGCAGCAGATGAGCATGGATGTAGCTAGAACTAGAAGGAACTGTTACAGTAGTATCTGATAACAACACCACATGTGCCCATCAATAAATCAGATCCGGGCCACTGTTTCCAGCACAGCTTAATTGTGGATGCTTTGCTGATGCCATGTATAGTAGTGCTACTATAGTAAGATTGCTGTCGTTTTGTGCTGATGAAATGAGATGTTTGATACGCATGTCTGCCTGGCTGCCTGCTTGGCCGCACCTTTCAGTCGCGGTCATCAAGTAGTGCCTGGATCTGGATCTTGATGTTTTTCACCTTGTGCTGCTGCTGCTGCGCCGTTGATCTGGAGCCTAGCAATGATTGGACGGTGTTAGGTTAGGCCCGGTGTTTGAAGCTTTGTTGCCGCCCATACGCGACGTGGATCCGAGTTCATGGCTGGATGGAACAAGTTAACATCTTCAGAAAGCGCTTCCTGCCAGGTGCAAACAGCTCTGGAAAAAAGTGGTGGTGCTGCAGTACACAAGGAAGGCTTGTAGCTGGTGCTGCCAGTGCTGGGTGAGCTTTCTTTCTGGTCGCTGAATTTTTCTTGATAAAATATGCTTTTGATTGCTGATCTTGTTAGCATGAGTAGTATTTTATGGTGTTTGATGTAAGCATAGAAAATTTGACGACGAGGGGGTTGGAAGATGAGACAGTTGCGAGAAGTGTTCCCGTGGTTCTTTTTATTATTATTATTATTATGCGTGCGATGTGGAGGGAGATCGTGGCCGGCAACTCTCGACACTGAACCTTCTCTTGTACGCTGATTGGACGCCACTGATTCTGTTAACTGATGTAGAAAACAAAAAGGGGGAAAAGGAAGGAGAAAGTCGTTCATGCACCCAGGAAAAATGGCACTCGATGAACAGGCATGCCGTGTATGACAAAAACTAATGTCTGAATATAGGAGGAGAATATAAACTTCACCATTTTTATATGGAGGACGTTAGATGATAATCTTTGTTTGTGGAGAGCATATGATATGATAATAGCATGTCATGATTGAGAGCATGTACTTATATATTTACCTGAACACGAATCGGCAATGATGGTGTTGCCTGCATGTTCTCGCCACTTGCAATACCATATAATAGTATCTATAAATACCTCATAAATACGTACGTATGTCAATCAAATCATCCATCTAATTTTAGCTTTCCCGTGATTAATCTAGAATCGGAGCGCATCTACGACATAATTGAGTTGATCTCAGTACAGCTACCATCCACCTGTGTTGTTAGACGTGTCACGTTTGCCGTCGGCTCCTCAAACTCAGGGTTCGTGCCCGGCCGTTGCTGCGAAAAGGCAGGCCGGGCAGGGAGGTGATGGTGCCCTGCCCCCAGATAATGGAAGCTGCCTCCAGCTCTCAAGTACAGTACGTACGTACAACTGGTGTTTATCTTTTCCTGAAAGCGCTCTCAAGAGTTTGATCGAGTCCCATGATTCTATTTTCTATCTTTGCCGTCAGTACACCTCGAGACAAGGAACCGAAGGGGAAATGTACAATCTTTTCTTTTTTTTGAGGGGTAGCAAAATGTACAATCTGGTTATATCATATCCATGCTGCATGCGCGTTGCCGGCCCAAATTGGGAGCCTACGGAATACGGCGTCGGAAAGCGACGCTACACCTTCCGTATGTCGGCTACCTGTTCTTGTGCCGACGACCAAGCCTTTTGCCTTTTGACTCCAAACTGCTGCTGCTTCTGGAGTACGTAGAGTAGTACATACATGCATACCCATCTGAAGCAGGAGCAGTTTGTGCAGCGCCTTCAGACAGAAAGGGCAAAACGAGAGTCACCGCTGGTGTTGCTCTCCGTTGATTGGTCCGAGCCGGGCGGCAAAGCGGAGGACGGTTGCTTCTTTTTTTTCTGTTGTCTGCCCTTTGCTTTTGCGTCCCGGGTGAGTGAGAGTGAGGTCCTGCTCCTGCGCCTCGCGACATGCAGCGGGTTAAAGTCGGGAGCAACATCGGTGAAAGCTCTGAAGAAGCCAAAGATGAATGGCAGGCAGACTGAGCGTACTGCGTACATGTGGTGCGATATGATACTACAATGCAGTGGCATGGGTGAAAGTTGAAGCCCGACCCAGCCACCCAGGTGGTGGTGTTTTTGAATGGCTTTTCGCATGTTGAGTTTGCTTGTGTGTGTGGCATACTCCTCACGGCGCAATAAGCAGGGCGGCGGAGTGTGCATTGGAATTTTCCCTCTTTTTCTTTTTGTATGGATCTTGTGTGTGTGTGTGTGTGTGTTGGAACTTTGGAAGGGAATACAAAAACAAGCACGAGGAAGACTGGTTGGCATGGAAAGAATTCTATGAAACCAGGTCTCACGGGTTAGCAGGTGAGACCCATCCTGATGAATGACACGTAACATTCACAAATCACAAAGCATCTACCCTATCCCCACTTGAAATCAAGGGAAAGAGATTAGATGCTTTGTGATTTGTGAATGACACATGTCATCCATCAGGACGGGTCTCACCTGTTTTATATGAAACTTGGTCTCATATAATTTTTTTCCGGTTGGCATGGGCCTCTCAGCAGCGAGTGCTTCGATTTGATTCCCACTGCAGAGAATTTACGGTGGCTCCATTCCTTTTGGGCTGCACAGAATGGACACGTAATTCTTTCAAACTCATCGAGCTACCGTCTTCGGGCGCGGCTATATCTCGCCCGTACCGAGTGGTCCTTTGGTCTTGCCTCTAGCGTGAGGTTCACTGTAGCTGCCAGGATCGGTTTAGGGAAGCATCTAGGGACCGGTTCGGTCCGTTTCAAAAACTTCTGCACGTTTTTTTCCTTTGTGTTTTTCTTATCAGTTTCCATGGTCTTGGTCGATTTTCTTCGTTCTTTCAGTCTTTCTTCGTTTCAATAGGTTTCATCATTATTTTATTTTTCTTTTCTGTTTTTTTCTTTTTCAAATACATGTTATACATTTTTCTTATACACATCCAACATTTTTTTGATACATGTTGATTATTTTTCAAACACATATTTGACTTTAAAAAAATATTAAACATGTTCTAACATATTTAACATTTTCTGAATGGTATGAAACACATTTTAAAAACTATGTGAACATCTCTTTACATTTCATAAACATTTTTTTAAATGTCACGAGCAACTTGGAACGCGCGAACATTTTTTAAAAACTGTGCAAACATTCTTTTACATTGAATATAGATTTTCTTTGAAATGTGATGAACATATATCTGAAGCATGTGATTTTTTTTAGTGACACGAAATAGCTTGTGAAATTACGCAAACATTGTTTTACATTATGTAAACATGTTTCCAAAAATGTAAGTGCTTTTCCCATCTCAAAAGCGACGACTAGTAGATCAGGGGGTACCTAGAAAGTGAACAAATGTTCCCATGGTCATGATTGTTGATAAAAAAGGCAATCAAAAAGGAAATTGAGCTTTTGGCGCAATGGCCGAGGAATTTAGAGAACTGAATTTTACCAAAGTAGTTTCATTCCATGGCTTTATGCCCTTTCTACCTACATCGATAATAGTGGATTCACCAGGAACTTAAACAACTCATCATTCATTTCTTGATCAATTTGAAACCTTAGAGTCAAAAGGATTAAAAAACATCCTTAACTTTTCAAGGAATTCTTCATCAGTCTTTTCGGGAAATTTTCAAACGAACAATTTCAAAGACACTCAAATGGCAAAACAAACAGGTCTGGTTAAATTCCACTAAAGTTAAAAAAGCCGCTCTTTCTCTAATTGGGAATTAGAAGGAATTCCACTAACAAGAGAACATAATTAACACATTGATGGGTGTTGAGGGCCCATATTGACTGTTAAACAAAGGGCTCATTTGGACGGTGAGCATTGGCACTCAGCTTCGTACTTGGCGCGACCCATGGATTGCTTCTGGTCCTACTTTCAAACCAGTCACTCCAAAGAGGAACTGCCAATTGAGTCGGTTTTTTAACTTCATGCATGACGATGGCACTTGGAATACACAATTACTTAACACACACTTTTTTCCGATGGATGTATTGCACATACGAAAAATTCGTACGTGGCCAATTCAGTGTGATGATTTCTTAGCACGACAACCGGAGAAAAGTGGTCGTTTTACTATGAGAAGTGCTTATCATTTAGCTATGCAAAATCACGAGGAAGCCTTCTCAAACAGAGCGTCTAGCGCTCATCTTGACGGTGAAAGAAATATTTGGAACCAAATTTGTCCGGTAAATGTCTCGCATGAGATGAAGGCTATGACATGGAAGGCTGCAACAAGCACTCTTTCAACGTTTAAATGCATGCAATATAGACATCTGCGTACGCGTGTAACTTGTCCGCTGTGCGTTGTCACCTTGGTGACTTGCATATCAGCAGTGTAACTCTGGAAAGGTAAGAGGAGGATGTGGCAACTACGAATAATTATTAGGAACTAGGAAGGAATGGCTGTTGAATGTGCTTTCATACTGCACAGAAAAAGTACGAGATATAGTCATTACTTTGCTCTGGAGGATTTGGGGCTTGCGGATGGATGTTGTGCATGGGAAAGAGAATGCTCCGGTACAAATTTCAGTGGACTATCTGGATAGTTAGCTAAACTCTATTTGGTATGCTAAATAGCATCGCACGAAGGTGATGCTAAAAGGTGAGATGGCATTGGGTAGTATTCGAAAATCCTAGACGCACGGGGTGATTACGGGCCTTTTACGGACTATCCTTCTAACTAATCTCCCCTCCCCCCTGATTTTCAGTGGGGGTGGGCCCCTCATCCTGATTTTTAGCCAATCAAGGGATCCCAACTAAGCCATCCCGTGAATCCTGTAAGGGCATGTACAATGGTGCTATCTTAGAAGTGCCATGTAGGATAAATGATGAGGTGAAGGAGATAAAACTCATAAGAAAAGGCTTATCTTCTCTTATTTAGGACATGTACAATGGTTGATAAGATAGTCTTATCTTAATACTTGCATGCAATTTAGAGATGACAAAATCAAATATCTACAATGGGTCATCTCTTAGCCTTATCTTCAATAACTAGCCATTACTAAAAATGTGGTGAAACATACTGTGCTAAGAGATCATCTCTTGTCTTCTCTTAAATAAGAGAAGACAAGACTTTTCTTATGAGTTCTCTCTACTTCACCTGATCATTTATTCTACGTGGTACTCCTAAGATGGCACCATTTTACATGCCCTCTTACAATGATGCTACCTTAGGAGTGCCACGTAGAATAAATGATGAGGTGAAGGAGAGAGAACTCATAAGAAAAGGCTTGTCTTCTCTTATTTAAGAGAAGACAAAAGATGATTCCTTAGCACAATATGTCTCACCACATTTTTAGGAATAGCTAGTTATTGAAGATAAGACTAAGAGATGACCCATTGTAGACATTTCTTTTGTCATCTCTAAATTACATTCAAAACTTAAGATAAGACTATCTTTCAACCATTGTACATGGCCTAAAACTCTCCCTGTGTGTGTAGCATCGCTGGGTAGTATTTTATGGTGTTTGTGCTGATGGATGCAGGCATAGAAAATTCGACGAGGAGGGAGTTGGAAGATGAGGCAGTTGTGAGACGCGTTCCCGTGCCTTTTTATTATGCGTCTGATGTGGAGAGAAATCGTGGCCGGCAACTCTCGACACCAAACCTTCTATGTTACGCTGATTGGACGCCATTGATTCTGTTAACTGATGTAGAAAACAGAAAGGGGAAAGTCGTGCGTGCAGCCAGGAAAAATGGCACCCGATGAACGGGCATGCAAGGAGTATGACAAAAACTAATGTCTGAATATAGGAGGAGAATAAAAACTGCACCATTTTTATATATATGGAGGACATACTACATGATAATCTTTGCTTGTGGACAGCATATGATAAGATGGAGTCATGATTGCGGGCATGTACTTATATTTACCTGAACGCGAATCGGCAATCATGGTGTTGCCTGCATGTTCTCGCCACTTGCAAATACTCCCATATTACATGATATATATAAATATATACATCATGAATATCAATCAAATCATCCATCTAATTTTAGCTTTCCCGTGATTAGTGTAGAATCTGAGCGCATCTACAACATAATTGAGTTGATCTTAGTACAGCTGCCACCTACCTGTGTTGTTATACGTGTCACATTCGCCATCGGCTCCACAAACTCAGGGTTCATGCCCAGATATTGCTGCCAAAAGGCAGGCCAGGTAGGGGAGAGGCAAATTAAGATCAGAGAGGTGACGGTGCCCTCAGATAATGGACGCTGTCTCCAACTCTGAAGTACCAATGCTATTATCTTTTCCTGAAAGCAAGCAAGCACTTTCAAGAGTTTGATCAAGTCCCATGATCCCTTCTATTTTCTATCTTTGCCGTTAGTACTACACCTCGAGACAAGGAACCGAGGGAAAATGTACAATCTGGTTAAATCATATCCATGCAGATGCACGTCTCTCTCTGTGACGACCCGCGTTGCCGGCCCAAACTGGGAGCCTACGAAATACGGCGTCCGAAAGCGACGTTGTCTGTACATTCCGTATGTATGTCTGCTGCCTCTTCTTCTGCCGACGACGAAGCCTTTTTTCCTTTTGACTCCAAAAAAACTGCTGCTGCTTCTGGAGTGGCAATGCAGCTGCCGCCTGCTTTTCTGCAGCGCCTTCATTCAGACAAAAAGGGCAAAGCGAGAGTTACCGGTGGCATTGCTCTCGGTTGATTGGTCTGAGCCGGGCGGCTAAATTTCGTGTTTTGACCCTTTTCTGCAACCTATTCAAGATTTGACCCTAGTTTGAAATTTTTTCAAGATCTGACCCTTTTGCTACCGCCAGGGATCATGGCGGTAGGGTATAACAGCCTACCGCCAAGGCCCCTGGTGGTAGGGTTGCATGCCCTACCGCCAAAAATCTCTAAGCATTGCACACAGTGCGTGCTCGTGGCTACCGCCAAGCACCTTGGCGGTAGGGTTGTTCAGGCTACCGCCAGCCCGTTTGGCGGTAGCGATGTTTCCTACCGCCAAAGTCCCTGGCGGTAGGCTGTTAGACCCTACCGCCATGGACTCTGGCGGTAGCAAAAGGGTCAGATCTCGAAATTTTTTCAAACTAGGGTCAAATCTCGAATAGGTTTCAGAAAAGGGTCAAAACACGAAATTTTGCCGACCCGGGCGGCAAAGCGGAGGACAGTTGTTTTTTCTATTGTTTGCCCTTTGCTTTTGCGACCGGGGTGAGTGAGAGTGAGCTCCTGCTCCTGCGCCTCGCGACATGCAGCGGGTTAAAGTCGGGAGCAACATCGGCGAAAGCTCTGAACGAGCCAAAGAACAAAGATGATGGCAGGCAGGCAGGCAGACTGAGCGAGCGTACATGTGGTGCGATATGATACAATGCAGTGGTATGGGTGAAAGTTGAAGCCCAAGCCCGACCCAGGCACCCAGGTGGTGCTTTTGAATTACTTTGATCGTCAGTTTGAGTTTGCTTGCGTGTGGGGCAATGTGGCATACTCCTCCTCACGGCGCAATTACAAGCACAAGCAGGGCGGCGAGTGTGCGTTGGAATTTTCCCTTTTTTTTCCTTTTTGGATCTGTGTGTGTTGGAGCTTTGTTTGGAAGGGAAACAATTACAAGCACAGGCACAAGCTTTGAAAGATTGGCATGGGCCTCTCGCAGCAAGTGGTTCGATTTGATTCTCACTGGGCTACATACTCTGGGCAGGCTGAGACTTATTCTGTGTCTTGGGTAAGCCTGGGAATAGTTTGTAATCCGAATTGAATCCAGCCCAATCCATAGAGGTATAAGGGCATCAACCAAACCAAACTAGACTGAATAGTGAATGCTACAATTCAAACCAATCCAAACTGTATGCATTTTCAAGCCAAACCCATCCAAACTATTCACCCGCATACGGTCTGAATCTGAAGTTTCAAACCAAGGGCGTGTCCGATTACTACGGGAAGAGAGGCGTAGGAAGGGCGATTAGCTGCTGCTGCATGTGCATGTTACTCACCACAATGTACGTACATCGTACATAGAACATTCGATAAATGCTAAAATACAAGCACTGTAGACTGTAGTTGACTATAGCTGAACTCCATCCACCACGGGTTAAGACGACCTCGTTTGCACTGTCCGACCTCGTCGGCCAACTGGCCGACGTCGTTGAGTGGGAAGAAGTAGCGGTACACCTCGTAGGGCGCCATGCAACTGTCGCGGCCATGCCGGTGGTGTTCTCGGTGTTGAGAAGAAGGCTCAACGTGTGGCCCGTGCCCGCACCGCCGTGGCCACGTAGAGTGCGCAGTCCTGCCGGGGGACATTGCCGCAGCACTGAACAAGGCTCCAAATTGCCGAGGAGGAGCAGCCGACGATGGCCGTGCCATAGTAGGCCTAGGCTCACGAGACGAGCGCCCAGAAAACTTGGTCGATGCTGGTCTGCGTAGTCCGTGCTGGCGCAGTACACGCCGATCAGGTCCATGCCAGAGCACCAACATGTCATTGAGAGAGCAAGAGAATGGTCGACACCGACAGTGGAAAAGACGAGGAGGACGTTGCCAATCCATGCTTTCTTTGATCTGGAAGAGGAGCTGGTGGCTGATTTAGTTCTCAATCCATGGGTTGGAACGGTTTGAGACCGTTTGGTCTATGACCAGACCAAGCTGATAATAGAAAAAGCTCAAACCAAACCAGTTTACATTAGAAGGTTGGCCCATTTAACTCAAACCAAAGGGGACCAATAGGAAAACCGATCTGAAACTATAGTTTTAGTCCAAACTATTACCAGGTTTACCGCCGCGGCCACGTAGAGTGCACAGTCCTGCCGGGGGACATTGCCGCAACACTGAACAAGGCTCCAAATTGCCGAGGACGAGCAACCGATGATGACCGTGCCATAGTAGGCCGAGGCTCACGAGACGAGCGCCCAGAGAACTTGGTCGATGCTGGTCTGCGTAATCCGTGCTGGCGCAGTACACGTCGATCGGGTCCATGCCAGAGCACCAACATGTCATTGAGAGAGCAAGAGCGTGGTCGACACCGATAGTGGAAAAGACGAGGAGGATGTTGCCAATCCATGCTTTCTTTGTTTCAGAAGAGGGGCTGGTGGCTTATTTAGTTCTCAATCCATGGGTTGGAACGGTTTGAGACCGTTTGGTCTATGACCAGACCAAACCAGACCAAGCTGATAATAGAAAAAGCTCAAACCAAACCAGTTTACATTAGAAGGTCAACCCATTTAATTCAAACCAAAGGGGACCAATAGGAAAACCGATCTGAAACTATAGTTTTAGTCCAAACTATTACCAGGTTTACCGCCGCGGCCACGTAGAGTGCGCAGTCCTGCCGGGGGACATTGCCGCAGCACTGAACAAGGCTCCAAATTGCCGAGGAGGAGCAGCCGACGATGACCGTGCCATAGTAGGCCGAGGCTCACGAGACGAGCGCCCAGAGAACTTGGTCGATGCTGGTCTGCGTAATCCGTGCTGGCGCAGTACACGTCGATCGGGTCCATGCCAGAGCACCAACATGTCATTGAGAGAGCAGGAGCGTGGTCGACACCGACAGTAGAAAAGACGAGGAGGATGTTGCCAATCCATGCTTTCTTTGTTTCGGAAGAGGTGCTGGTGGCTGATTTAGTTCTCAATCCATGGGTTGGAACGGTTTGAGACCGTTTGGTCTATGACCAGACCAAACCAGAACAAGCTGATAATAGAAAAGGCTCAAACCAAACCAGTTTACATTAGGAGGTCAGCCCATTTAATCCAAACCAAAGGGGACCAATAGGAAAACCGATCTGAAACTATAGTTTCAGTCCAAACTATTAACAGGTTTAGTCTTTGGGTTTGATTCCTGCTGGGCTGCAGAGTTAATTATTGCAAATTCATCGAGCTTGCACCTTTTTGCGCAGCTGGGGGGCTGTTCTGAAGTCCTCCAGCTCCACGCTTCATAAACTTCACAGATGAAAATGTCTCGAATGGTTGGGCTCCGAGAAGCTGGATTCTCGAAGCTATGCCCGATGGCAGTGCAAAATCCTGGAGGACGTCGGCCCGGCTCCACCTACACGAAAAGCTGGAGTTAGTCAATATTACAACCGAATTGCCACCGCCAAGTGAAGCTAATCGATCTGGTACGCTCGCCAAAACATATCGCTCCTCACTCCCTCGACCGAATCGATAGAGGGACTCGTTCCCTCGATGTCTAGCCCAAACTGGGCTGCCTCCAACCGGCCCAAACCGGTGCCCAGCCAGGCCAGTTACCTCCCAGCTGGGCTTTAGCACTGGTAGAAGCTACGCACGACGCTAAACGCTTTGGAATCACCAGGTGGAGCAAGAAGCTGGCTAGGGAAGCTGGATTTGTGAAGTTATGTGAAGTTGAAGAAGATCAGAACATGCCCTATATCTATCTTTTCAGCATGCCAGGTCGGGTGCTCCTAATTGGCACTTCAGGCAGGCGCAGACTAACACTTCCGACACTGACGCACATCAGTTGGGCTGGCCCATTGGCACTCTACAGTCCTTGCTCGCTTCTTCGAGCCGCTCGCTCTCCCTTGTTTAGTTGAATGATTCTGTTGACTAGGCGGCCTTTGACCATTGACTTTGCAAAAAAGTTCATAGATTTGCATAAAAAGTTCACGATTTTTTAAAAAATCACGAATATAAAGAAGTTCATCAATTTTGAAAAAAGTTAATTCAATTTGAAAAAGTTCATCAGATTTGAAAGAAAGTTCATAATAAGTAAAAAAATCATCAAATTTGACAAAAGTTCATCGAATTCGAAATTTTTTCCAATTTTTTTAGAAGTCATATTTTTTGAAAAAATCCTCAATTTTCAAAAAAGTTCATTGATTTTCGAAAAAGATCATTAATTTTTAAAAAGAGTTCACTAATTTTAAAAAAAGTTCATTGTTTTTTGTAAAAAAGTTCAAAAATTTGAAAAAAACTAATCAATTTTGAAAAAAAAAGTTCACAACCTTGAAAAAAATGTTGATTTTGAAAAACATATTCACGATTTAAAAAAAGGTTCAAGATTTTAGCAAAAGAAAATAAAAAAACCGACAGAAAAATTTTGAAAGAAAAAAAAAGAGAGTAAACACACCAGGTTAGGGTGGCGGGTTGTTTGTTGCGGCCTACATTAAAACATGCGATCGCCGGTTCAAATCGCGCTACTACCCGCAAAGTTTTTCCCTTTTAAAACCAAAAAAGGAGAACGTGTCGACCCAACACGGCCAGGGGTGGGGGGGGGGGGGGGGTGGGGGGGTGCGCCCGTTTGCAAATAACTAAAAAGCGGGCGCCTTGAGTGCTGAATAGGGAAGTATCTCACCCATATGATCGACATATCGTTTGGTCTCGCCTTTGACGGGAGGTTAGTGGGGCGGCAGTACTGTAGCTGCCAGGAGCGATTTTGGGAAGCTTCTATGGACAGGTCTGGTTTAGAAGCTTCATTGCTGTTTTTTTCTCTTTTCCATAGCGGTTTTGATGGTCTTCATCGATTTTCTTGGTTTTCATAAAAAATTTCCACATTTTTTGTTCCTGTTATTTTTTATACATGTCAATGTTTTTAAATACACATCATACATTTTTCTTATACAAGTGTACCATTTTCAAGATACACATTGAACATTTCTCAAATACATGATGAGCATTTTTCCAAATACACATTTAATCCTTTTTTTCTAATAAATCCCAAATATTTTCTAATACACATTGAACATATTTTTCATGGTATGAAATATTTTTTTAAATACATATTTTATTTTCTAAAATAAATGTTAAATGGTTTCTAATAAACCTTGAACTTTTTATGGTATTAAAGTTTTTCAAATTACACATTTTATTTTTTTCAAAAAAATTCTAAGTATTCGAAAATACATTGAACATTTTTTGATGGTATGAAACATTTTTTTTAAAACTACGTTAACTATTTTTTGTTGTATAAATATATTTTTTATTTCACAAACAATACTTGGAACACGTAACATTTTTTAAGATGTCACAAACAATATTTTTGAATATTATGAATTTTTTCAAACTACGCACACATTTTTGAATATTTTATAATCATTTTCTAAAAAATTGGCGAATGGTTGTTTGAAATGCGTGAACATTTTTTCAATGAAACGATTTTTTTTAAATTACGTAAACATTTTTAATCATGTAAGGAACTTTTGAAAATGTCTCGAACATTTTGTCTAACGCGTAAACATTTTTAAATGTCCTGAAACTTTTGAATGCTGTCAATATTTTTAAAAAGTTGTGTGAACAATTTTATTTAGATTGCATAAACTTTTTAAAATTCATGATGAACATTCCAAAGAGCGCTAATGTAATGTTCAATATATATCTATATACATTTAGAATATTTCAAAATATAAACTAAAAGAAAAAACTAACTTTTTTTAGAAAAGCCAAACTTTATTACTGAAAGTTCACAATTTTTGGGATACAAATAGGATCGTGGGGTTGGCCCAATTGTACATGGCCCCCTAGATCAAGAGATTGAACAAATCTGACAAGAATACGGGCCTCAATGTTTGATGACCACCACTGCCCCTTGAGGATGTCATTAACTACTTGCTTGGAGTCTTAGGCAATCACGATATCGTGCAGAAATAGATCACCGACTAGGCCTACTAGCTCACCACTTTGGGCGAGGGGGTGCTTGTGCTCGCTTCGAGCGAGACAAAGCCCTTGAAAGAAAGTAAGGTGTCAGTGAGCTTCTTCTCAAGCATCAACACATCAAACCAATAGGAATCGAAAGCCAGGAAAGCAACATCAAAGACAGGGGAAGTAGGCACATGAAGGCAATGAATTTCAGCTCTAGTATTTCTCGTTGCTAGGTAGGTGTCATTATCTCTTCATTCAGTTGTTGAACCTTATCCGCCTCGACTCAAAATGAGTCCATAGTTGTCCGTCCCAGTAGGGAGCTGATTGGTTTGGTTCGTTCGCTTGTTACCTTCGTTTGTTTTTGTTATTTTTCCTTTTTAATTATTAGAAATATTTCACCTATTTTCTCCACTTTGTTTGTTTTTGTTTTTCTATTAAAAATTACATTACTTAATTTTTGAAAAGTTTGCCGTGCATTAAAAAATGTTCACGTAATGTAAATTTTTGTTTGTGTAATCTATTAAAATAGCTCATATTTTCCAAAAAAATAACGTTTAAATATTGTTCATGTGTTAAAAAAAATGTTGGGACATTCAAATAAATCTTCACACTTTATTAAAAAAATGTTCTGGTAATTTTAGAAAAATGTTTTGTACCATTCAACAAGAATTATGAGATTTAAAAACATATATTTGCAACACTTAGAAAATGCTCGCACATTTGAAAAAATAATGTGCATCACATATATAAAAATGGCCAATGCGTGTTTTTAAATGTTCAGAGTGTATTTAAAGAAATATCGATACGTATTCGACAAATGTTCAGCATATATTCAAAAAAATGTTCAACATAAAAGTGGAAAAATGTTTAACAACGTACCTGAAAATGGTCAATATGTGTATGAAATATATTCGATGCGCAATTGCCAAATGTTCGACATGTACTTGAATAAATTACATACAAGAAATAACAAAAATAAAAATTGGAAAATAAGAACAAAAACAAAAACTCATAGAGGAAAAACAGATGAAAAAAGGGAAGAAAAAGCCCGGCCGGAGCCTCCACAAACCGGGCGGAAGGTCCCAAAACCAGTGGCTACTGTACATAGAAACTTCCCCGAACCATGGCAACCAATGTTATTAGGTTGGTCCATCAGAGCGAACATTGTAGGCGAGCCATGCTTCTGTCTCGCAATAAGCAAGATAGAGCACCAGGGTCCATCATCTTCTAAAACACAAAAAACTATCTCACATCACGACGGTTCCATTGCAATTCCTAGCGGAATGCAACGACAAAGATGGACTTCCTGACCGATCGACGCACCACGACGAGAAATCCTAGAATTTGGAAAATTGTATTTAGGACAATACAAATAATTTTGCTTCTAATAACCCTAATAAATTACCATTAACTAAGTTTGTGCCACGGTTAAAAAAAAGTCGGTGACATAGGTGCTTTGCCTTTGCATTATAGATGATGGATTCATAAGAACAAAGTGTGATGCTTATTGGCCTATGTTGGAAAAGGTCACATAGTAGGCGGCTTAGGCACGCTTTCACGCTAGGTGGCGATCAAACGCCCCACCTAGGGCATAATGAGTATTCTAGGCACGCCAGACAAGAACTTGCCATTAAATATGGAAATCATGCTATATTGCCAAATGTGCCATATTCCAACATCAGGGGATGGTAGTTTACTCATTTACATGTTATAAATTATTGTCTATACACATATATTACCTTAAGTACAACCTATATAGTCAAAATATTTTGACCGCCTAGGCCGCGCCTAAGGTGCTTAAGCATCACCTAGGCTCTAGGAAAAGGCTAACCGCCTCGTCTATGCCTAGCGCTTTTTGAACCTTGCATCAAAAGAGATAGAAAATACTATATTACCTCAGCTATATAGAAAGTGTTGCCGAGAGGAGGCATCATGGAGTTAAACTAAGTCAGATTTGATCGAACAAATAACATTGTTAGTCCTCGAGGCAATTTGCTGAAAAAGCCATGATTTCTCTCATTCCAAAAGTTCCAAGTCAAAAAGATAGTTACAATTGCTGATTTCTTGGGCCCATGCACATAATTCTTTCGTTAGTTGCACTATAAAGATATTTTTACTTCTGTTGTTGGGGTTCTACCAATGAATTATACAAGGATTCCTATCCAAAATGATAAGTTGAGAGATAGTGACTAAAGAAAGTAGTGAATAGAATACAATAGAGGTTAGAAACCTTGCAAGGAAATTTGATGTTTCATGGTGCAAAATAAACTCTGCTAAGATCATGTTTATGTAATGTGCCTTATCACATGATGCTGTGTTTGACATGCCTAAAGGTTTTCTACATAGGCTGTAATTACCACGAAAGGGTTGTTGTGGTAAGATAGTGATGAGTCACACAAATACATAAATTTAGTTATGTGGTGTCATGTTTGACAACAAGTTGACCAGGGAGGTTTGGGGGTAGTTGGCTTGCTTACTATGAATATTTTTTTTCTTAGGAAATGGCTATGGAAGCTCAGAAATGAGGATCGACTTTGGTATAAGTTAGTGAGGAAGTATCTTAGTAAAGAATTGCCAATTTCAGCGAATAATAAATCTAATCAGTCACATTTCATGCATGGGGTAAATCCTATCCAACTATAGGGAAAACCCCAACAATAAACTTTATTACTTCAAGAAATATTTTTTTAAAAGTATTTACAAATATACACCAAGTCTCAAAGAGAGATCAAAGATAAATGAAACGAAACAAATACAAATATACACATTAAGGTGGAAGAAAAATCAATCCAACGCAATAGTGCATCCTTGTGTCATTAATTCTATGGGCAAGGTGAGATATGTCATGGATGAAGCCACTTCTCCATCTTGCAAAAGAAGCCCTCTCCATCCTAAATACCTTTGCATTTCTCACCATCCGACTAGGCTAAGAAAATAACCTTTGGAAGAAAGGCTTGTCAAATCCCTTCATGGCTTGAACTGCTATATCCAACATATCATGCCCCATAGGCCAAGTCATTTGAAGATAATTCCAGATCATGGTACTAAAATTGCACCAGAAAGAGAGACAAACTTGGTCTTCTAAGGGCAAAGTACACATTGTGTGCCATTATCAAAATTCAAGTGCCTCCTCATCAACTAGTATTAAGCCTGTCCATATTGAGAAACCAAGAAAAAAACCTTATTTTGAGGGTGCAACAGGTCTTCCAAATCCAGCCCAATACTACTGCAGGATGCTGCTAACGCGACACTACGATCAGAGACCCTTTGACAAGACTGTGTGCGATGCATTAATCGCAAACAATGATGTAAAAAACCCGCCAAAAAAGATGCAAAATGTTTGCGATGGCTGATACATCAAACATGGTTCAGATTTTAGTTGTGTGCGATTCAGGGCATACGGTTGATCCATATGAACTGTTTGTGATGAGACAGAACAACAGAAACGGGTATCCATATCAAGGTGTGTGTGATATACGGCATACAGTTCACTCCGATGAACTATTTGCTATTAGGGAATACAACAGAAACGGTTAGCCAGATCAAGGTGTGTGTGATATACGGCATACGCTTCACTCGAACGAACTGTTTTTGATTAGGGAACAAAAGAGAAACGGTTCAACTTAATAAGATGTATGTGATATGCGACATACAGTTCACATAGATGAACTGTTTGTGATGAGCCAAAAGAACACAGTCGATTCGTGAAAACAAGATGTATGTGATACGCGGAAAACAGCCCACCCGGATGAACTGTTTGTGATGAAAAATTATAACACAGACGGTTACTACAGTGAATTCATGTGTGATTCTGTGTGTAGAAAAAACTTTGAAAAATGCAAGCTAGTTGCTTGCGGTGGCTAGGAGTATCGCACACGATGCATCTGCGAGTACTCGTGTGCAACGATTAGTAAGTTACACATATGTTTCCTTATGTCAACACGTGCGCTCTGCTACCTCTTGAGCACTGTGTTGGTTTTTCCTTGAAGAGCAAAGGGTGATGCAGCAAAGTAGCGTAAGTATTTCCCTCAGTTTTTGAGAACCAAGGTATCAATCCAGTAGGAGGCTCCTCAAAAGTCCCACGCACCTACACAAACAAACAAGAACCTCGCAACCAACACGATAAAGGGGTTGTCAATCCCTTCACGGTAACTTGCGAAAGTAAGATCTGATAGAGATAATATGATAAGATAAATATTTTTGGTATTTTTATGATATAGATTGGAAAGTAAAGATGCAAATAAAAGTAGATGAAAAACTTATATGATAAAAGATAGACCCGGGGGTCATAGGTTTCACTAGTGGCTTCTCTCAAGATAGCATAAGTATTACGGTGGGTGAACAAATTACTGTCGAGCAATTGATAGAAAAGCGCATAGTTATGAGATTATCTAGGCATGATCATGTATATAGGCATCATGTCCGCAACAAGTAGATCGAAACGATCCTGAATCTACTACTATTACTCCACACATCGACCGACTCCTGCCTGCATCTAGAGTATTAAGTTCATAAGAACAGAGTAACGCATTAAGAAAGATGACATGATGTAGAGGGATAAACTCATGCAATATGATATAAACCCCATCTTTTTATCCTCGATGGCAATAATACAATACGTGCCTTGCTGCCCCTGCTGTCACTGGGAAAGGGCACCACAAGATTGAACCCAAAGCTAAGCACTTCTCCCATTGCAAGAAAGATCAATCTAGTAGGCCAAACCAAACTGATAATTCGAAGAGACTTGCAAAGATAACCAATCGCACATAAAATAATTTAGAGGAGATTCAAATTGCTGTGGAACGTAGTAATTTCAAAAAAATATCCCACGCACACGCAAGATCATGGTGATGCGTAGCAATGAGAGGGGAGATACCCTCGTAGACCGAAAGCGGAAGCGTTAGCACAACACGGTTGATGTAGTCGTACGTCTTCACGATCTGACCGATCATGTACCAAACATACGGCACCTCCGAGTTCAGCACACTTCAGCTCGATGACGTCCCACGAACTCCGATCAAGGATCAAGGGGGAGGGGGCAGCCGGTCAGGAGGAGGCGCGCCAGGGAGGAGTCCTACTCCCACCGGGAGTAGGACTCCCTCCTTTCCTAGTTGGAGTAGGATGGGGGAAGGAAGGGAGAGAGGAGAGAAAGGAAAGGGGGGGGGGGGGGGGGGCGCCGCCCCCCTCCTTGTCCTATTCGGGCTAGAGGGGGAGGGGGCGTGCGGCCTGCCCTGGCCACCCCTCCTCTTCTCCACTTAGGGCCCATGAGGCCCATTAAACCCCCGGGGAGTTCCGGTAACCCCCCGGTACTCCGGTATATGTCCGAAACTCCCCGAAACACTTCCGGTGTCCGAACATAGTCATCCAATATATCAATCTTTACGTCTCAACCATTTCGAGACTCCTCGTCATGTCCGTGATCATATCCGGGACTCCGAACTACCTTCGGTACATCAAAACACAAAAACTCAACCGATCGTCACCTAACTTTAAGCGTGCGGACCCTACGGGTTCAAGAACTATGTAGACATGACCGAGACACGTCTCTGGTCAATAACCAATAGCAGAACTTGGATGCTCATATTGTCTCCTACATATTCTACGAAGATCTTTATCGGTCAAACCGCATAACAACATACGTTATTCCTTTTGTCATCGGTATGTTACTTGCCCGAGATTCGATCGTCGGTATCTCAATACCTAGTTCAATCTTGTTACCGGAAAGTCTCTTTACTCGTTACGTAATGCATCATCCCGCAACTAACTTATTAGCTACATTGCTTGCAAGGCTTATAGTGATGTGCATTACCGAGAGGCCCAGACATACCTCTCCGACAATCAGAGTGACAAATCCTAATCTCGAAATACACCAACTCAACATGTACCTTTGGAGACACCTGTAGAGCTCCTTTATAATCACCCAGTTACGTTGTGATGTTTGGTAGCACACAAAGTGTTCCTCTGGTAAACGGGAGTTGCATAATCTCATAGTCATAGGAACATGTATAAGTCATGAAGAAAGCAATAACAACATACTAAACAATCAAGTGCTAAGCTAACGAAATGGGTCAAGTCAATCACATCATTCTCCTAATGATGTGATCCCGTTAATCAAATGACAACTCATATCTATGGCTAGGAAACACAAACATCTTTGATCAACGAGCTAGTCAAGTAGAGGCATACTAGTGACACTATGTTTGTCTATGTATTCACAAATGTATTATATTTCTGGTTAATACAATTCTAGCATGAATAATAAACATTTATCATGATATAAGGAAATAAATAATAACTTTATTATTGCCTCTATGGCATATTTCCTTCAGTCTCCCACTTGCACTAGAGTCAATAATATAGATTACACAATAATGATTCTAACACCCATGGAGCCTTGGTGCTGATCATGTTTTGCTCGTGGAAGAGGCTTAGTCAACGGGTCTGCAACATTCAGATCTACATGTATCTTGCAAATTTCTATGTCTCCCACCTGGACTTGGTCCCGGATGGAATTGAAGCGTCTCTTGATGTGCTTGGTTCTCTTGTGAAATCTGGATTCCTTTGCCAAGGCAATTGCACCAGTATTGTCACAAAAGATTTTCATTGGACCCGATGCACTAGGAATGACACCTAGATCGGATATGAACTCCTTCATCCAGACTCCTTCATTTGCTGCTTCCGAAGCAGCTATGTACTCCGCTTCACATGTAGATCCCGCCACGACGCTTTGTTTAGAACTGCACCAACTGATAGCTCCACCGTTTAATATAAACACGTATCCGGTTTGCGATTTAGAATCGTCCGGATCAGTGTTAAATCTTGCATCGATGTAACCATTTATGACTAGCTCTTTGTCACCTCCATAAACGAGAAACATATCCTTAGTCCATTTCAGGTATTTCAGGATATTCTTGACCGCTGTCCAGTGATCCACTCCTGGATTACTTTGGTACCGCCCTGCTAAGCTTATTGCTAAGCACACATCAGGTCTGGTACACAACATTGCATACATGATAGAGCCTATGGCTGAAGCATAGGGAACATCTTTCATTTTCTCTCTATCTTCTGAAGTGGTCAGGCATTGAGTCTGACTCAACTTCACACCTTGTAATACAGGCAAGAACCCTTTCTTTGCTTGATCCATTTTTAACTTTTTCAAAACTTTATCAAGGTATGTGCTTTGTGAAAGTCCAATTAAGCGTCTTGATCTATCTCTATAGATCTTGATGCCCAATATATAAGCAGCTTCACCGAGGTCTTTCATTGAAAAACTTTTATTCAAGTATCCGTTTAAGCTATCCAGAAATTCTATATCATTTCCAATCAACAATATGTCGTCTACATATAATATCAGAAATACTACAAAGCTCCCACTCACTTTCTTGTAAATACAGGCTTCTCCAAAAGTCTGTATAAAACCATATGCTTTGATCACACTATCAAAGCGTTTATTCCAACTACAAGAGGCTTGCACCAGTCCATAAATGGATTGCTGGAGCTTGCACACTTTGTTAGCACCTTTTGGATCGACAAAACCTTCTGGTTGCATCATATACAACTCTTCTTCTAGAAATCCATTCGGGAATGCAGTTGAAAGTGCAACTATCCCTAGGTGGTTTTGGTAATTCATAACAACATATAGCTCATTGAGCTAATGCTATTCCAAGACTATTATTTCAGGAAAGCTCAATGAATGGCATGGCATGGATGATGAAAGTGGATCCCTCAAAATACTAAGGATAAAGGATTGGCTCAAGCTCAAAAGCTCAAGACTCTTCATTTTATATTTTAGTGATCCAAGATCACATTGAGTCTATAGGAAAAGCCAATACTATCAAGGAGGGATGAGGTGTTGCTTAATGAGCCTCTTGCTTCATGTGCTTAGTGATATGCTCCAAAACCCTCAACTACTTTCCCACATCCACAAATGACCTAAACCCAAAGCCAAAATCGGTCACACCGATTCTTCCTATCCGGCGCCACCGATTCCAAAAGTCATAGCCACTGCCACAAACCCTAAGCAAATCGGTCTTACCGATAGGGATCTCGGTCTCACCGAGATGGGGTTGTAATCTCTCTGTTTCCCTTCGTAACGTTTCGGTCTAACCGAAGTGAGCGATCGGTCCCACCGAGATTGCAATGTAAACTCTCTGTTTCCTTTTTGTAACATTTCGGTCTCATCAAAAAGAGCAAATCGGTCCCACCGAGTTTACCTGACCAACTCTCTGGAAAGCTTATTACCAAATCGGTCTCACCGAGTTTGTGTAATCGGTCTTACCGAGATTACGTTATGCCCTAACCCTAACCGAATTGGTCTCACCGAGATGCATGTCAGTCCCACCAAAAATCACTAACGGTCACTAGGTTTACTAAATTGGTCCGACCGAGTTTAACAATTCGGTCCCACCGAGTTTGGTAAATTGTGTGTAACGGTTAGATTTTGTGTGGAGGCTATATATACCCCTCCACCTCCTCTTCATTTGTGGAGAGAGCCATCAGAACGAACCTACATTTCAAACTTACCATTTCTGAGAGAGAACCACCTACTCATGTGTTGAGGCCAAGATATTCCATTCCTACCATATGAATCTTGATCTTTAGCCTTCCCCAAGTTGCTTTCCACTCAAATCTTCTTTCCACCAGATCCAAAACCTATGAGAGAGAGTTGAGTGTTGGGGAGACTATCATTTGAAGCACAAGAGCAAGGAGTTCATCATCAACGCACCATTTGTTACTTCTTGGAGAGTGGTGTCTCCTAGATTGGCTAGGTGTCACTTGGGAGCCTCCGAGAAGATTGTGGAGTTGAACCAAGGAGTTTGTAAGGGCAAGGAGATCGCCTCCTTCGTGAAGATCTACCGCTAGTGAGGCAAGTCCTTCGTGGGCGACGGCCATGGTGGGATAGACAAGGTTGCTTCTTCGTGGACCCTTCGTGGGTGGAGCCCTCCGTGGACTCGCGCAGCCGTTACCCTTCATGGGTTGAAGTCTCCATCAACGTGGATGTACGATAGCACCACCTATCGGAACCACGCCAAAAACATCCGTGTCTCCAATTGCGTTTGAATCCTCCAAACCCTTCCCTTTACTTTCTTGCAAGTTGCATGCTTTAATTTCCGCTGCCTATATACTCTTTGCATGCTTGTTTGAATTGTGTGATGATTGCTTGACTTGTCCTAAAGTAGCTAAAATCTACCAAACTCTAAAATTGGGAAAAGGATAACTTTTTATTGGTCAAGTAGTCTAATCACCCCCCCTCTAGACATACTTCAAGGTCCTACAAGTGGTATCAGAGCTTTGGTCTCCATTTGCTTTGATTTCCATAGCTTTTGGTGGTCATAGCCTTGGTTTCACAACCTAGGAGAGTATGGCGTCTAGCGAGGGAAATTATCACCGTAGAGGTCCTTACTTTGATGGTACTAATTTTTCTAGTTGGAAGCATAAGATGAAAATGCATATTCTTGGACATAACCTCGCCGTTTGGGAAATTATTTGTATTGGCTTGCAAGGTGAATTTTTCGATGGGAGAGAACCAAACCGTGAGGACAATGCAAAAGAATTGAAAATGCTGCAATACAACGCTCAAGCTTGTGATATCATCTTCAACGGATTGTGCCCTGAAGAATTCAACAAAATCAGCCATCTTGAGAATGCAAAGGAAATTTGGGATACTTTGATTGATATGCATGAAGGTACCGAGTCCGTCAAGGAATCCAAGTTGGATGTGCTCCAGAGTCAGCTTGACAAGTTCAAAATGAAGGATGGTGAAGGTGTCGCTGAAATGTACTCTAGGCTTGCTCTTATCACAAATGAGATTGCCGGCTTAGGGAGTGAAGAGACGACCGACAAATTCATCATCAATAAGATTCTAAGAGCATTGGATGGAAAGTATGATACCGTGTGCACATTGATTCAAATGATGCCAAACTACAAAGATCTCAAGCCAACGGAAGTCATTGGAAGAATTGTTGCTCATGAGATGTCACTCAAGGATAAGGAGGAACTTCACAACAAGTCAAGTGGTGCTTACAAAGCCTCAAGTGAAGCCCCCACATCATCAAGTGAGAAACCAACCTTCAATGAAGAATTGAGCTTAATGGTGAAGAACTTCAACAAATTCTACAAGAGTAGAAGCAAAGAAAGGAGCTCCAAGTCAAGGTCTTACAATGACAAAAGATCTTCTAGTCGAGAGCGCAATTGCTACAATTGTGGGAGACCCGGACACTACTCCAATGAGTGTACGGCACCCTACAAAAGAAGAGAAGATTCTCCAAGAAGAAGGAGCAAAAGAGAAGAATCACCACCAAGAGAGAGGAGTAGAGATGATCGTTATGAATGAAGACCCTCACGGAGAAGCAAGGATTCGGAAAGGAAGGACAAGTCATCAAGGAGCTACACAAAACGAAGACATCAAGCTCATGTTGGTGAATGGGTATCCGGCTCCGACTCTGACAATCACTCCGAGAGAAGCTATCACTCCGACTCCGAATATACTCAAGATGAAGGTGTTGCCGGTCTAGCACTTGTGTCAACCAACTCCTACGACATATTTGATTCACCAAATGAAGGTGTTGGAAGATGCTTCACGGCCAAAGGTCCAAAGGTAACACATCTTGAGTATGTTGATTTCAATAGTGATGAAGATGACTTGCTTGTGGATGATGATTTACTTGTTGACAACTCTAGTGATGAATACTATGCTGAAACGTCAATTAATCATGCTAATCAAGATATAACGAATGACAATGATAAGGAGAAGATTGAGCTTCTAACTAAAGAACTAAACTCTCTTAAGTTAGCTCATGAAACTATCTACGAAGATCGTCGAGAACTTTTAAGGGCTCATGAGAAGTTACGCTTTGAAAAGCTCAATCTTGAGCAAGAGCATGAGTTCTTAAAAGCAATCAATGATGATCTCTGCAAGAAAAGTTCTTCTTACATTGCCAAGCGTTTACTCTTATCTACTTACATGCCTCAAGTCAAGTCTAGTAACAAGTACAAGAAAGATACTTCCTCTAGTAGTAACAATAATAATGTCAAATCCAATATTGTTGCTTCTAGTAGTTCTCTTGATTCCACTAATGATTCTCTTAGCCAAGTTACACTTGAGCAAGAAAATAGCTTATTGAAGGGAATTATAGAGAAAGGTGTTTACAAGATCCTTGCCGGGAGTAAGCAATTCGAGGAAATTGTTCGCAAGCAAGGAAGGCACCGGAAGAATCAAGGTGTTGGTTTTGAACGAAAGTTCAATGCCAATGGAGTTGAGTGGGAAGAAGATCAATACCCCAAGACGAAGTTTGTTCCTCAACAAGAGAAGTATGATCCTACTTCGTTCAAGGGAACACAAGCTCAAGATGATCTTCCACCACAAGACCACAAGAACAAAGGCAAAGACAAGCTTCAAGAAGAGATTGATGCATTTAAAGAAGCACCTAAAGCCTCGTTCAAGTGGGTCCGATCCCCAAGACTACGTCAAGTTCTACTTCATCAAGTACAACTACAACTCCAAGGATTCCATCAAGATGATGTGGATCCCGAAGAAGAAGAACTAGAGAGTTCTTGAGGGTGACTCCGCCCACATTCTTCACTCATATCATTTTGGCAAGAACAAGTACAATCAACTTCCACATCTTGCACTAGTTCAAGGAGTCACAAACCCTCATGTTGGTAAGGCAAGGGACAAGGTAACCAAATGAATTCTTGGACATCATCTTGTGTGTGCATCACTCTATGTCTATGGATATTCTTGTTTGTTCCTTGTGGGACTAACCCATGTAGGTAAGTTGAAAGTGCAACTCACTCCAAAGGATTGCTCCAAATGATCTACACCAACATTGAGCATCCACATCTTCAACACCTACATGAAGTCATCATCGACAAAACCCAAGGTTAGTTCATCCCTCTAAGGGGGGATCTCACATCTAGGGGGAGCTTAACTCTAAGAATTGAGTCAAAGCAACTCTAATGGTGTGAACACATTAATGCATTATGTAAAAGTGATAACCCTACTTGAGCTTAAACGATGAGTATGACCTATGATCAAATGTTCTCATTTGACTCCTAAGTCAATATACTCATATATAGATGACCTAGTCATCGCCAATTGTTTGATAGATGCTAGAATTGGTTGTGCATGCTTTGCCACATATTTCATTTGCCATCTTATTGTGTGAGCATGTTGGGTGCATATTTTACTCATTCAAGGACATCCACTTGTTGCTTTGATTGTTTGTTTTTTTCTTTTTGCCAAGTGGATGGACAAGAATGCCTAAGAACCTTCTTTAGCTATATATGCTTTTCTCATCTCAAACTCTATTCATGCTACATCACAAAATTTGATCAAGTGAGATTCGAACCACTCTGTGTGAGGAGCACTCGGAGTCCCCGATTCGTCATAGACTTAAAATTCCAAAACCTCTTTGTGATTCTCGGTCTGACCGATTCCTCCATTTCGGTCCTACCGAGATCATCAAGTTGTTCTGAGTTTTCAATCTCGGTGCAACCGATTTGAACTTTTCGGTCTTACCAATTTGCTGTAACTGAACACAGTTATGCATCTCGGTGCCACCGAGTTGTTCCACTTGGTCACACCGACAGGGTCGGGCTATATATAGCCACGGGCAAAATTTTGGAAATTTCTTTGAAACCCTTCGCCCGCGCAATAGCTCGCTCTGCCATCGGTGGTCTCTGGATCATCTCCTCATCGCCAGCAGCCTCCTGTCGCTGGTCTCTGCCGCCGTCAACGGATTTCATCCCCGCCGTTGCCGCCGTAGCAAGTCCACCGCCAAGTTAGGGTATGGACTTGATCTTTGTGCTATCCACTTCTGATTCCAAGCACATTGTATTTATATTGAATCTTGCCACGATTGAAACTCTTCTATCCAACCAAAGTAGTCCATAGATTAGATGAGATTCAAATTTTTAGGGTTAGGTTTCCGCCGAAACCATCTCGGACCCACCAAGTTGAAAAACTCGGTCTCACCGATTTGGCATATGCCATTGCACTAGTGACTCTCGGTCTGACCGAGAATTACTAATCGGTGCAACCGATTTGAGGATTCTGTGAAACCCTAGCAGTCTCGGTGCCACTGAACTGTGACTCGGTCCAACCGAGATCATCAGTTTAGGTTCCAAAACTGCTTCGGTATCACCGAGTTTGAAAATCGGTTGATCCGAAATGCTTTCTGTGGAAAACTAAAACTGAACTTTTGAATCATTCTTTTGCAAAAATCTCTGCACTTTGTGATGATCATCTATTCTATCTCATATATAACTCTTCACAGGGTCAGCAGTCAGTTTTTGCAGCATGTCAGATCAGAGTGACAGCCAGAACAGGTCAGTTGAGCAGATGGACTTGAGTGAGGGCACTAGTCCCTCAACCACAGAAGAAGGGAGCAGAAGTACTCCTAGCAATTTGCCTAAAGCTGCTACTAGGCAAAGGAGGAAAAGAACTTCAAATTCTGAGGATGAAGATTACAAAGCTGAGGAAGATGAGGCCACTTCCAAGAAATTGGTGCTCAAGAAGGAATATGGCTCTGCTCAGAGCACAAAACCAGGTCTGAAGAAGAAAGTTCCTGCCAAGAGGGCACCAATGCCAAAGGCCAGAAAGTCCACTCAAGTGCCAGCTCAGGCTCAACCCAAAGAGGCACCTGCAAGGAAAGATACATCATCCAAACCTCAGAAAGTCCCAACTGGTGCAACTATGAAGTTCACAATTGAATCAGAGGATGATGGTGATCAGGACAAGAAAAAGAAGGGAGCAAGAACCACAACTGCCAAGGTCCTTGGAAAGCCCTCTATGAGGAGAGATTCTGAACAAGAGGAAGAGGATGTTGCACCAGCACCTAAGGCACCTAAGCTTATGGGTGATGCAATCAGATCAGGGGCTGCAACATCCAAGCCCAAGGAAGCACCCAAAGCTGCCTCCAAGGCCAAGCAAGTTCCAAAGAGGAATACTAGGAGTATTCCAGCTGCTTAGAAGAACAAGGCCCCAGTGCCCAATGTTGCTGAAGATGAAGATGAAGAAGGACAGGTCCTTAGAAAGCTCAAGCCCAAGATACCAGACCACAATGATGCCTATCCTGTGGCTGAGGACATGAGGATCAGGAAGGATTCAGGGCCGAGACTGTGGAGGATGGAAGACCCATATGCTTCAAGAAGAAGAACTGCTGTTGACTACAGGTTCCACACAAAGGAACAGCAGGACTTTTATGAAACAATTCTGTTAGACAAGAAGCCCATAGTTTGTGACATGAGGTGGGTCGACTGGACCTACATCAAGGACAATGAAGAGCACTATCCTAGAGTGCAAGACAGCTTTGTTGCTTGTGGAGTTGCTGATTTTGTTGGACAGAAGTTCACCAACTGGAATGATGAGCTTATCATGCAGTTCTACTCCACAACACATTTTTACCCAGATGGTAGAATTGTTTGGATGTCTGAAGGTACAAGGTACCTAAGGGAGTCCTGGACTAGGGGGTGTCCGGACAGCCGGACTATCATCGTCCGCCGGACTCCAAGACTACGAAGATACAAGATTGAAGACTCCGTCCCGTGTCCGGATGGGACTTTCCTTGGCGTGGAAGGCAAGCTTGGCGATACGGATATGTAGATCTCCTACCATTGTAACCGACTCTGTGTAACCCTAGCCTCCTCCGGTGTCTATATAAACCGGAGGGCTTTAGTCCGTAGGACAACATACATTACAACAATCATACCATAGGCTAGCTTTAGGGTTTAGCCTCCTCGATCTCGTGGTAGATCTACTCTTGTACTACCCATATCATCAATATTAATCAAGCAGGACGTAGGATTTTACCTCCATCAAGAGGGCCCGAACCTGGGTAAAACATCGTGTCCCTTGTCTCCTGTTACCATCCGCCTAGACGCACAATTCAGGACCCCCTACCCGAGATCCGCCGATTTTGACACCGACATTGGTGCTTTCATTGAGAGTTCCTCTGTGTCGTCACCAATAGGCTTGATGGCATCTTCAGTCAACAACGCTGTCCAGGGTGAGACTTTTCTCCCCGGACAGATCTTCGTATTCGGCGGCTTCGCACTGCGGGCTAATTCCCTTGGCCATCTGGAGCAGATCGAAAGCTACGCCCCTGGCCATCAGGTCAGATTCGGAAGCCTAAACTTTACGGCCGACATCCGCGGGGACTTGATCTTCGACGGACTCGAGCCAAAGCCAAGCGCGCTGCACTGTTGCGATGGGCATGATCTAGCTCTGCCGCCAAACAGTGCCTTGGTGGCCGCACACAAATCCGCTTCGGCCTTTAGTCCGGAGCCGATCGCCCAGATCGAGGATCGGTGGATGCACACCACCTCGGGGGCTTCAACTTCCACGGCGATGGAGCCAAACGCCAATCTTGTCCCTCGCGAAACTCGTGATTTCGAGGTGCCGGACTCCTTGCTGGACTCCGGACCTCCCACGCCCCTACCAATCGAATCGGATTGGGCGCCGGTTATGGAATTCACCGCCGCGGACATCTTCCAATACTCGCCCTTTGGCGACATCCTAAATTTGCTAAAGCATCTCTCGTTATCGGGAGAGTCCTGGCCGGACTATGGCCAGGATGGTTGTGATACGGACGACGAAGAAATTCAAAGCCCACCCACCACCCACTTTGTAGCCACTGTCGACGACCTAACCGACATGCTAGACTACGACTCCGAAGACATCGACGCTATGGACGACGATGCCGGAGACGAACAGGAACCAGCGCCTACAAGGCACTGGAAGACCACCTCGTCATACGACATATACATGGTGGACACCCCAAAAGACGGGGACGGCGAAGAAACAGTGGAGGCAGATTCTTTAAAGAAACAGCCCAAGCGCCGGCGTCAGCGGCTCCGCTCTAAATCCCGCCACAGCAAGAATGGAGATTCCGGCACAGGAGATAATAATACCCCAGAGAGTGCCGAAGATAACCCCCTCCAGCAAGACTCAGCGCAGGAGGATGCAGAAGCAAGCCCTCACGAGAGGGCGGCAGACGAAGAGGCTGAGGATTATAACTATAGGCCTCCCTCCGAAGACGAGGCAAGCCTCAACGACGACGAATTCGTCATGCCCGAGGGTCCCGTCGAACAAGAGCGTTTTAAACGCAGGCTTATCGCCACGACAAATAGCCTAAAGAAAAAGCAGCAGCAGCTTTAAGCTGATCAGGACCTGCTGGCCGATCGATGGACAGAGGTCCTCGCGGCCGAAGAGTATAAACTCGAACGCCCCTCCAAAAGCTACCCAAGACGCAAGTTGCTTCCCCGATTAGAGGAGGAAGCGTACATACCTCCATCACCAGTGCACGATACGGCCGACCGACCACCCCGTGGTCGTGACAGAGAGGCATCCAGGCCCCCAATCAAGACCGTACCCCGGCATCGCTCCAAAAGTACGAAGCCAAGGGGGAGCGCGCCGGACTTGCGAGATATATTGGAGGACAAGGCAAGGTAATCCAGATCCATCTACGGATCACGTGGGCGCCCCATGACCCATGACGAATACCGTCGCGCCGGATACAATAACCCCGGCCGGGCCGAACACAGCAGACAACGCTCCTTCGAGCTGCGTCGTGATATTGCTCAATACAGAGGCGCCGCACACCCGCTATGCTTCATTGATGAAGTAATGGATCATCAAATCCCTGAAGGGTTTAAACCCGTAAACATTGAATCCTACGATGGCACAACAGACCCCGCGGTTTGGATCGAAGATTATCTTCTCCACATCCACATGGCCCGCGGCGATGATCTCCATGCCATCAAATATCTCCCACTCAAGCTTAAAGGACCAGCTCGGCATTGGCTCAACAGCTTGCCCGCAGAGTCAATTGGGTGTTGGGAAGACCTGGAAGCCGCATTCCTCGACAACTTCCAGGGCACGTATGTGCGACCACCAGACGCCGATGACCTAAGCCACATCATTCAGCAGCCAGACGAATCGGCCAGACAATTCTGGACACGGTTCTTGACAAAGAAAAACCAAATCGTCGACTGTCCAGATGCAGAGGCCCTTGCAGCCTTCAAACATAACATCCGCGACGAATGGCTAGCCCGGCACCTGGGACAGGAAAAGCTGAAATCCATGGCAGCCCTCACATCATTAATGACCCACTTTTGCGCGGGAGAGGATAGCTGGCTAGCTCGCAGCAATAATCGCCGTAAAAATTCTAGCAGTCCGGATACTAAGGACAACAACGGCAGGTCACGTCGAAACAAAAACAAACGCCGCATTAACGGCGACGATAAGGAGGATACGACAGTCAATGCCGGATTCTGAGGCTCTAAACCCGGTCAGCGGAAGAAGCCATTCAAAAGAACCACTTCGGGTCCGTCCAATTTGGACCGAATACTCGACCGCTTATGCCAGATACATGGCACCCCTGAAAAGCCAGCTAATCACACCAACAGAGACTGCTGGGTGTTCAAGCAGGCAGGTAAGTTAATTGCCGAAAACAATGACAAGGGGCTAAATAGCGACGACGAGGAAGAGACCCGACCGCCGAACAATAGAGGACAGAAGGGTTTCCCCCCACAAGTGCGGACGGTGAACATGATTTACGCAACCCATATACCCAAGAGGGAGAGGAAGCGCGCACTAAGGGACGTCTATGCGATGGAGCCAGTCGCCCCGAAGTTCAATCCATGGTCCTTGTGTCCGATCACTTTCGATCGAAGAGACCATCCGACCAGCATACACCATGGCGGATTCGCCGCATTGGTTTTAGACCCAATCGTCGATGGATTTCACCTCACAAGAGTCCTGATGGACGGCGGTAGTAGCCTGGACCTGCTTTATCAGGATATAGTGCGCAAGATGGGCATAGACCCCTCAAGGATTAAACCTACAAAGACAACCTTTAAAGGTGTCATACTAGGTGTGGAAGCCAACTGTACAGGCTCAGTCACACTGGAAGTGGTCTTCGGATCCCTGGACAATTTCCAGAGCGAGGAGTTAATCTTCGACATAGTCCCGTTTCGCAGCGGCTATCACGCTCTGCTCGGACGAACCGCGTTTGCAAAATTCAACGCGGTGCCGCATTATGCATACCTCAAGCTCAAGATGCCAGGCCCTCGTGGAGTCATCACGGTCAACGGAAATACGGAACGCTCCCTCCGAACGGAGGAACATACAGCGGCTCTCGCGGCAGAAGTACAGAATAGCCTTTTAAGGCAATTCTCGAGTCCGGCCGTTAAACGGCCGGATACATCAAAACACGCCCGAAGCAATACCAACCAAGACCACCTGGCGCGATCAGAGCACGCGTAGCAATGCGGCCCCAACCCCCGCCCTCGCATGATTGCAAGAACAACCCTCCGCGTACATCATTACGCTTTGGAGATACCATGGGCGCAGGGGAAGGGGCACGATCACAATGGACCCAGAGTGCGGCTCGACCACACCAGGGGCTCGCAAGTGTGCCCCCCCCCTTTTTTTATTTTATCACTTTACTTCTTTGTGTACACAGGACTCCGTTGACCAGAGGCCCTGTCCGGCGGTGAACCTGCCGAACTTATGATGCAATAGCCAGGGAAGAAAGAAGGCTGCGACGAACACTCAGGTGGTCTCAATTACGAGCATTAAATTCGATTATATACACCAAGTCCGCAGCTCACCCCTGGAGGGGGACATGTTTAATTCGTCCAAATCCCTTGCTTACCGCACTATTTGTATCAGTCCGCACTCATAGCAGACTTTCTTTAATAAATAATGCAACACTTTTCGACGGCAATTGCATTACTTTTTCTATATATGTTCATTACATGACATCTTGCACCCGTATATTTTGGTACGACCGAATACACCAGGGGCTTATGTTCCCCACATTATGGTGTGATAAGTCCGAACACTTTCACAAGTGCGGCACCCCGAACTTATAGCATTATATGAATCGGCTCCGAATCATGTCTTGGGTCAATAGTTGGGTTTGCCCGGCTCCCATGTTTTGGTGCCTTACGTTCCGTTCTGTCGGCTAAGGTGGCACTGGGAGAACCACTGCGATTGCGCCCCGGTTGAGCCGGGCGAGCGCCTCAGTGGAGAAAGCTAAAACTGACCGGCATGATAAGGCGAGAGACTGGTCGCTGTTCGAGAGGTTTTTTCGGGTCCTTAAAGACTCATGCCGCTTCGAGCGAAGTTCCGGACAATGTCCGACGAAGGCGTGGATAGCGCCCCGGATTCGGTCTTCCGAATACCAGGGGCTTCGCCGAAATTTAAAATTATAGAATTCTATGGCTAAGTGAGAGTGTTCAAGCATTATAAGTCCGGTTGCCTTGTTCGTTCTGTTGAGCGCCTCCCTAGATGGACCCAAAAATGGGAACAAGAGTGCTCAAGTTTATCCCGAACACCCCAGCACTCGCGGCTCGGGGGCTGAAGCCAACGACTTGCCATCTCTCAGATTTTATAGACGGCCGCACAGAAGGTAATATTTTAAATTAAACAAGCGTTGCTCAAGGCGCATATGAACAAAGTTTTCAGCGCACAGGATAATACATAGCGTGTTTACTCAAAGATTACATTTCTGGGGCACTCATCCGCAATATCGCGGGCTCCCTTCAGGACAGTTTTATAATACATTTCGGGCGTGCGATACTCCTTGCCCGGTGGCGGTGGGTCCGTGAGAAGCTTCTCCGCATCCAACCTGCCCCAATGCACCTTCGTGCGGGCAAGGGCTCGACGAGCACCTTCAATACAGGCGGAGCGCTTGATGACCTCCACCCAGGGGCACGCATCCACCAGCCGCCGCACGAGGCCGAAGTAGCTCCCAGGCATGGCCTGTCCAGGCCATAGTCGGATTATAAGGCCCTTCATGGCCTCCTCAGCTACCTTGTGGAGTTCGACCAGCTGTTTCAGCTGGTCGCTTGGGGGCACCAGATGGCCGGCCTCAGCGTACTGAGACCAGAAGACCTTCTCCGTCGAGCTCCCCTCCTCGCCACGATAGAATGCGGCGGCATCCGACGCACTACGCGGCAGATCTGCAAACGCCCCTGGAGAGCTCCGAATGCGGGTAAGTGTCAGGTAGTTTACATTAACATGCTTGCTTTGCATGAAAAATGCCTTACCCGCCACTATCTTCTTTACATCTTCAACCTCCTGAAGGGCCTTACGGGCCTCGGCCTTGGCGGACTTGGCACTTTCGAGAGCCGAGGCAAGCTCGGACTCTCGAGTCTTGGAGTCACGCTCCAAACTCTCATGCTTCTCCATGAGAGCCTGGAGCTCTTGCCGTACTTCCGCCACCCGTGCCTCCTGCTTTTCTCGCTTTGACCGTTCCGCGGCCGCACTGCATTCGGCCGCGGACACAGCCTCCTTCAGGGCTGCCACCTCGTTCGTGGCTCCTGCAATACCCATATTATCCTTGTTAATTTTATCGCAACCCAAATCCTTTTCTGTAAGGTAATTATTCAAAGCGGTGTTACTCACCTTCTTTGTCCTCGAGCTGCTTCTTGGCATGGCCGAGCTCTTTCTCGGACCGCTCGAGATCCTGCTTCAACACACCGACCTCCGCAGTCAGTGCGGCAGAGGTCAGCAGCACAGCATGCAAACCATATTGACATATTATAAGCAACCCTGCGTATATCTTGATTAGATCCTCAGTCCGGCTTTTCTTTCCGAACACCGAACTGAGCATCAGGGGCTACTGTCTATGCGGTATTACATTACATAACTTTAACTTCTTACCTCAAAGCCTGTTAGAAGGCTGCTGCAGGCTTCGGTCAGCCCGCTCCTGGCGAGCTGAACCTTCTGAATCACCGCACTCATGAGAGTGTGGTGTTCTTCCTCGATGGAAGCGCCTTTAAGCGCCTCCAACAAGTTGTCCGGCGCCTCTGGTTGGACGGAGGCCGCCGGTGTCACAGTCCTGCCCTTCTTTCGAAGGGGCCGCTCGCCGGACTCTGGAACCATTGCGGGTTCCGATGTAGAGTCCGGCGCAAAGTCCGGGAGGCTGCCTGACGGCGCCTCCGGAGCCTCCTCCCGATGGGTCCCCCTCTGGGATCCCACCTCGGCGTCCTCGTCGGCACGGGGGGTAGTGGCAGTCGGAAGTGAATTCACATCCGACGGGGCCAATGACCCGCTCGATGAAGCGGGAAGATCATCATCGGCCGGACTACGGACAAACTGCGGCATTAGAAGGACACTATGCAATACGAAAGAAATTGCATATCAGGGATCCGGATACTTACGATCTTGCCGGACGCCTGGCCCTTAAAGGCCACTCCTCCTCGCCAACGATGGTGTTGGCGAAACTGTCCGGGGGGATAGTTCTCCCCCTCTTGGACCCTTCGGCCTCCCCTATTGGGGAAGCCTTCCTCTTCTTCTCTCCCTCCTCCGGGAGAGAGTCTTCTTCCTCCTCCTCGTCTTCGGGGGAGGAGTCCGCCTCGTCGTCGGACGCCTGATTGCGGGAACTCTTTCGAGTCCCTGCGGCCACCTTCTTGGCCTTCTTCTCCGGCACCACGTGCGGTGCCGGAACCAGCAGCCCTGCTAGATGGGCGTTCACTGGGTCCTCTGGCATAGGAGCCGGGCTGATGAGCAGCTCGACCTTATCCATCCATTCCTGTCAAAGGAAAAGAGAGATTGAAACCCTCTTAGGATCAATTTGATTACCACAAGTGTCCCGTAAAGGGGTTGAATCACTTACCTCGTCAGCCGAATGCTGCGAGCAAAATCCGCGATCTTCCGTCGCGGATGCAGGGGCTTCGGCACCCTTAAACAGCACCCTCCAGGCGCCTTCATATGTCGTATCGAAGAGCCCGCTTAGCGCCTGGTGCTGTTCCGGATTGAACTCCCACAGATTGAATGCCCGTTCTTGGCATGGGAGAATCCGGCGGATGAGCATGACTTGGACCACGTCGACTAGCCTGAGCTTATTGCTCACCAGCTTCTGGATGCAGGCTCGGAGTCCAGTCAGCTCCTTCGGATTGCCCCATAGCAGACCCTTCTCTTTCCAGGAGGTGAGCTGCGTGGGGATGCCAGATCTAAACTCGGGGGCCGCCGCCCATGTGGGCTCGCGCGGCTCGGTGATGTAGAACCACCCCGATTGCCACCCCTTGACAGAGTCCACGAAGGCCCCTTCGAGCCAAAGGACGTTGGGTAACTTACCCAACATGGCGCCCCCGCATTCCGCTTGCGTGCCCTTCACAACCTTCGGCTTGACGTTGAAGGTCTTGAGCCATAGGCCGAAGTGGGGCCGGATGCAAAGGAAGGCCTCGCACACGACGATAAACGCCGAGATGTTGAGGATGAAGTTCGGCGCCAGATCGTGGAAATCTAGGCCGTAGTAAAACATGAGCCCCCGGACGAATGGGTGGAGTGGAAAGCCCAGTCCGCGGAGGAAGTGGGGAAGAAAGACAACCCTCTCATGGGGCCCTGGGGTAGGGATGAGCTGCCCCTCGTCGGGCAGCCGATGCGCGATATCGCCGGAGAGGTATCCGGCGCTGTGCAGCTTGGTGATGTGCTCCTCCTTGACGGTGGAGGCCAACCATTTGCCTCCCGCTCCGGACATATTCGGAGAAGGTCGAGGCGAGACGCGCGAGCTTGGGCGTTGGAGCTTGAGTACGCGGAGATGGGTAAGCAAAGGAGGAAGAAGGCGTAGGTGAGAAGGTAAATCCTTATCCCTTATATATAGGTGGACGAAGACTATGCGTCCCCCACCGGCCTGGTAAAACTCGCTTATCCCCCAAGCGCCACCATCAATGGCGCGGTTGGGTTACCCACGCCCGTATTGATGAGAATCCCGGAATAAGGGGAACACGATCTCTGCTTCGACAGGACGTGCCAAGGAAACCGCTTCGCTAAACGTGCTGAGGTGGTATAATAAAAAACAGAGGCTTGGAAGCGGTGTGATGTCATGCCGCATAAAACGTCAGCAGATTGGATTTATGTGCATTATTCTCTCTACGGTGGAATGTGGAATTTATTTTGCAGAGCCGGACACTATCCTGGTGTTCATGATCTTCTCTGGATTATTCAAGGGAGGAACCCGCCTTGCAATGCCGAACATTATGCGCACCGGACTTATCGTCATTGAAGCCTGGTTCAGGCGATACTGAGGGAGTCCTGGACTAGGGGGTGTCCGGACAGCTGGACTATCATCGTCCGCCGGACTCCAAGACTACGAAGATACAAGATTGAAGACTCCATCCCGTGTCCGGATGGGACTTTCCTTGGCGTGGAAGGCAAGCTTGGCGATACGGATATGTAGATCTCCTACCATTGTAACCGACTCTGTGTAACCCTAGCCTCCTCCGGTGTCTATATAAACCGGAGGGCTTTAGTCCGTAGGACAACATACATTACAACAATCATACCATAGGCTAGCTTTAGGGTTTAGCCTCCTCGATCTCGTGGTAGATCTACTCTTGTACTACCCATATCATCAATATTAATCAAGCAGGACGTAGGGTTTTACCTCCATCAAGAGGGCCCGAACCTGGGTAAAACATCGTGTCCCTTGTCTCCTGTTACCATCCGCCTAGACGCACAGTTCGGGACCCCCTACCCGAGATCCGCCGGTTTTGACACCGACAGTACCAATCCACTGTTGAAGAATGGGAAAGTCTCATAAATGCCCCCAAGGAAGATGAGGATGACCTGGACATTTATGCAAACAAGAAGTTGGGTCACAATTCAATGGCTCACATGTACAAGGAAATTCCAGACAGGGCAGTTGAGACTCACAAGTTTGGATCAGTTCACTTTCTGCTGTCAGGATTGCCAACCATCAATTGGATTCTGAGGCACACCTTGTTGCCCAAGTCTGGTGACCATAACATGACCAGAGGGCATGCCATCAACATGCTGCATGTGTTTGATGTGCCATAGAAGTTCAAAGTCATGAGCCTAATATTTGAAACAATCAAGAGGACTGCAGCAGATCAGAAGATGAGCTGTGGATATGCACCTCAGATTCAGGAGTTGATTAACTCAAAGATGGGCATAGGGAAATATCAGTTGGATAAGGAACACTTTCCAGTTTATCCAGACTTTGAGGACAATGAGGTTGTCATGAATGAAGATGATCCACAATCAGTTCAAGCTCAGGAGAAGAAGGAGAAGGCTGCCAAGATGCCAACTCAAGAGGAGGCATCTGAATATTTCTTGAAAACCAAACAGGAGCAGCTTGGTTACTTGATAGCATCCATACTGAGGATTGAGAAAGGACTGGCCACCCTCACTCAGAATCAGGAGAGCCTTGAGAGAATCATGGAACAAAAATTCTATGATCTAGATGTTAAAGTAACTGAGATTCAGTCAGTTGTAGAGCAGCTACAGGATGATATGCAGGAGAGGAAGGGCAAGACTACCACCAATGTGTTTGCCAGAGTGCCCAGAGCCCAGAGGTCAGTTGTAGTGCCAGTGCCAGACACTAGAGCAACAACTTTAGCACCAGCTACTGCCCCTACAGTTCCAGTGCAACCAGCTCCAGCATCCACTCCAGCACCCTCTACTTCAACTGAAGCCTTCGTCCAAGGAGCTATCAGGACACCACCACCAGAAGATCAAGCCTGAGAGTCGATCTAGCACTATGCATTTCTATGAACTTTTTGGTAACTTGTTGCCAAAGGGGGAGAAAAATGTATAGATCATAGGCTTCGAGAGAGAGAGAGTGTTGCTTTTGTTCTCTCTTGCTTTATTTGGTGGTTTTCAAACTTTGTTTGCTTTTGGTTGAGATACTATGCTTGTGAGACATTGATGATCATGTGTTTGATCATAAGCTACACTTATGCATGCTTGATATTATCCTATCTATCTTATGTGATCATTCACTATGCTTGGTGATGAGTGCATGTATTCATTCTTTATTATTTTGAGCGCTCCACCAAGATGTATGTGACATGGAAGAGTAACCCATGAGCCTAATTCATTGTGCATTTGCAGTCCAAAGCAAATCTTAACCCATGCACAAATTTAGGGGGAGCTCTTGCTTATCACATACTTCTCAAAGCGACGATGTTATTAAATCTTATTTTCATTTGTCGAAGCTTTGATCTATATGTTGTCATCAATTACCAAAAAGGGGGAGATTGAAAGTGCAACTATCCCTAGGTGGTTTTGGTAATTCATAACAACATATAGCTCATTGAGCTAATGCTATTCCAAGACTATTATTTCAGGAAAGCTCAATGAATGGCATGGCATGGATGATGAAAGTGGATCCCTCAAAATACTAAGGACAAAGGATTGGCTCAAGCTCAAAAGCTCAAGACTCTTCATTTTATATTTTAGTGATCCAAGATCACATTGAGTCTATAGGAAAAGCCAATACTATCAAGGAGGGATGAGGTGTTGCTTAATGAGCCTCTTGCTTCATGTGCTTAGTGATATGCTCCAAAACCCTCAACTACTTTCCCACATCCACAAATGACCTAAACCCAAAGCCAAAATCGGTCACACCGATTCTTCCTATCCGGCGCCACCGATTCCAAAAGTCATAGCCACTGCCACAAACCCTAAGCAAATCGGTCTTACCGATAGGGATCTCGGTCTCACCGAGATGGGGTTGTAATCTCTCTGTTTCCCTTCGTAACGTTTCGGTCTAACTGAAGTGAGCGATCGGTCCCACCAAGATTGCAATGTAAACTCTCTATTTCCTTTTTGTAACATTTCGGTCTCACCGAAAAGAGAAAATCGGTCCCACCGAGTTTACCTGACCAACTCTCTGGAAAGCTTATTACCAAATCGGTCTCACCGAGTTTGTGTAATCGGTCTTACCGAGATTACGTTATGCCCTAACCCTAACCGAATTGGTCTCACCGAGATGCATGTCAGTCCCACCGAAAATCACTAACGGTCACTAGGTTTACTAAATCGGTCCGACCGAGTTTAACAATTCGGTCCCACCGAGTTTGGTAAATTGTGTGTAACGGTTAGATTTTGTGTGGAGGCTATATATACCCTCCACCTCCTCTTCATTAATGGAGAGAGCCATCAGAACGAACCTACACTTCCAACTTACCATTTCTGAAAGAGAACCACCTACTCATGTGTTGAGGCCAAGATATTCCATTCCTACCATATGAATCTTGATCTCTAGCCTTCCCCAAGTTGCTTTCCACTCAAATCTTCTTTCCACCAGATCCAAAACCTATGAGAGAGAGTTGAGTGTTGGGGAGACTATCATTTGAAGCACAAGAGCAAGGAGTTCATCATCAACACACCATTTGTTACTTCTTGGAGAGTGGTGTCTCCTAGATTGGCTAGGTGTCACTTGGGAGCCTCCGACAAGATTGTGGAGTTGAACCAAGGAGTTTGTAAGGGCAAGGAGATCGCCTACTTCGTGAAGATCTACCGCTAGTGAGGCAAGTCCTTCGTGGGCGACGACCATGGTGGGATAGACAAGGTTGCTTCTTCGTGGACCCTTCGTGGGTGGAGCCCTCCGTGGACTCGCACAGCCGTTACCCTTCGTGGGTTGAAGTCTCCATCAACGTGGATGTACGATAGCACCACCTATCGGAACCACGCCAAAAACATCCGTGTCTCCAATTGCATTTGAATCCTCCAAACCCTTCCCTTTACTTTCTTGCAAGTTGCATGCTTTAATTTCCGCTGCCTATATACTCTTTGCATGCTTGCTTGAATTGTGTGATGATTGCTTGACTTGTCCTAAAGTAGCTAAAATCTACCAAACTCTAAAATTGGGAAAAGGATAACTTTTTATTGGTCAAGTAGTCTAATCACCCCCCCTCTAGACATACTTCAAGGTCCTACAGCAGTTTTGGCATCCATTTGCCATATTTCATAATCATAAAATGCGACAATTGCTAACATGATTCGGACAGGCTTAAGCATCGCTACGAGTGAGAAAGTCTCATCATAGTCAACCCCTTGAACTTGTCGAAAACTTTTCGCAACAAGTCGAGCTTTGTAGACAGTAACATTACCATCAGCGTCAGTCTTCTTCTTAAAGAACCATTTATTCTCGATGGCTTGCCGATCATCGGGCAGGTCAACCAAAGTCCATACTTTGTTCTCATACATGGATCCCATCTCAGATTTCATGGCCTCAAGCCATTTTCGGAATCTGGGCTCATCATCTCTTCCTCATAGTTCGTAGGTTCGCCATGGTCAAGTAACATGACCTCCAGAATAGGATTACCGTACCAATCTGGTGCGGATCTTACTCTAGTTGACCTACGAGGTTCGGTAGTAACTTGATCTGAAGTTTCATGATCAATATCATTAGCGTCCTCACTAATTGGTGTAGGCGTCACAGGAACCGGTTTCTGTGATGAACTACTTTCCAATAAGTGAGTAGGTACAGTTACCTCATCAAGTTCTACTTTCCTCCCACTCACTTCTTTCGAGAGAAACTCCTTCTCTAGAAAGGATCCAAATTTAGCAACAGAAGTCTTGCCTTCAGATCTGTGATAGAAGGTGTACCCAATAGTCTCCTTTGGGTATCCTATGAAGACACATTTCTCCGATTTGGGTTCGAGCTTATCATGTTGAAGTTTTTTCACATAAGCATCGCAGCCCCAAACTTTAAGAAACGACAACTTTGGTTTCTTGCCAAACCACAGTTCATAAGGCGTCGTCTCAACGGATTTTGATGGTGCCCTATTTAACGTGAATGCAGCCGTCTCTAATGCATAACCCCAAAATGATAGCGGTAAATCAGTAAGAGACATCATAGATCGCACCATATCTAGTAAAGTACGATTACGACGTTCGGACACACCATTACGTTGTGGTGTTCCGGGTGGCGTGAGTTGCGAAACTATTCCGCATTGTTTAAAATGTAGACCAAACTCGTAACTCAAATATTCTCCTCCACGATCAGATCGTAGAAACTTTATTTTCTTGTTATGATGATTTTCCACTTCACTCTGAAATTCTTTGAACTTCTCAAATGTTTTAGACTTATGTTTCATTAAGTAGATATACCTATATCTGCTTAAATAATCAGTGAAGGTGAGCAAAATAACGATACCCGCCGCGAGCCTCAATATTCATTGGACCACATACATCAGTATGTATGATTTCCAATAAATCTGTTGCTCGATCCATAGTTCCGGAGAACGGCGTTTTAGTCATCTTGCCCATGAGGCACGGTTCACAAGTACCAAGTGATTCATAATCAAGTGATTCCAAAAGTCCATCAGTATGGAGTTTCTTCATGCGCTTTACACCAATATGACCCAAACGGCAGTGCCACAAATAAGTTGCACTATCATTATCAACTCTGCATCTTTTGGCTTCAACATTATGAATATGTGTATCACTACTATCGAGATTCAATAAAAATAGACCACTCTTTAAGGGTGCATGACCATAAAAGATATAACTCATATAAATAGAACAACCATTATTCTCTGATTTAAATGAATAACCGTCTCACATCAAACAAGATCCAGATATAATGTTCATGCTCAACGCTGGCACCAAATAACAATTATTCAGGTCTAAAACTAATCCTGAAGGTAGATGTAGAGGTAGCATGCTGACCGCGATCACATCGACTTTGGAACCATTTCCCACGCGCATCGTCACCTCGTCCTTAGCCAATCTTCGCTTAATCCGTAGTCCCTGTTTCGAGTTGCAAATATTAGCAACAGAACCAGTATCGACTATCCAGGTGCTACTGCAAGCATTAGTAAGGTACACATCAATAACATGTATATTACATATACCTTTGTTCACCTTGCCATCCTTCTTATCCGCCAAATACTTGGGGCAGTTCCGCTTCCAGTGACCAGTCTGCTTGCAGTAGAAGCACTCAGTCTCAGGCTTAGGTCCAGACTTGGGGTTCTTCTCTTGAGCAGCAACTTGTTTGCCGTTCTTCTTGAAGTTCCCCTTCTTCTTCCCTTTACCCTTTTTCTTGAAACTGGTGGTCTTGTTGACCATCAACACTTGATGCTCTTTTTTGATTTCTACCTCCGCAGCCTTTAGCATTGCGAAGATCTCGGGAACAGTCTTGTTCATCCCTTGCATATTATAGTTCATCACGAAGCTCTTGTAGCTTGGTGGCAGTGATTGAAGAATTCTGTCAATGACACTATCATCAGGAAGATTAACTCCTAGTTGAATCAAGTGATTATCATACCCAGACATTTTGAGTATATGTTCACTGAAAGAACTATTCTCCTCCATCTTGCAGCTATAGAACTTATTGGAGACTTCATATCTCTCAATCCGGGCATTTGCTTGAAATATTAACTTCAACTCCTGGAACATCTCATATGCTCCATGATGTTCAAAACGTCGTTGAAGTCCCGGTTCTAAGCTGTAAAGCATGGCACACTGAACTATCGAGTAGTTATCAGCTTTGCTCTACAGACGTTCTTAACATCGTCAGTTGCATCTGCAGCAGGCCTGGCACCCAGCGGTGCTTCCAGGACGTAATTCTTCTGTGCAGCAATGAGGATAATCCTCAAGTTACGGACCCAGTCCGTGTAATTGCTACCATCATCTTTCAACTTAGCTTTCTCAAGGAACGCATTAAAATTCAACGGAACAACAACACGAGCCATCTATCTACAACAAACATAGACAAGCAAAAATACTATCAGGTACTAAGTTCATGATAAATTAAAGTTCAATTAATCATATTACTTAAGAACTCCCACTTAGATAGACATCCCTCTAATCATCTAAGTGATCACGTGATCCAAATCAACTAAACCATGTCCGATCATCACGTGAGATGGAGTAGTTTTCAATGGTGAACATCAGTATGTTGATCATATCTACTATATGATTTAAGCTCGACCTTTCGGTCTCAGTGTTCCGAGGCCATATCTGTATATGCTAGGCTTGTCAAGTTTAACATGAGTATTCCGCGTGTGCAACTATTTTGCACCCGTTGTATTTGAACGTAGAGCCTATCATACCCGATCATCACGTGGTGTCTCAGCACGAAGAACTTTCGCAACGGTGCATACTCAGGGAGAACACTTTTACCTTGAAATTTAGTGAGAGATCATCTTATAATGCTACCATCAAACAAAGCAAAATAATATGCGTAAAGGATAAACATCACATGCAATCAATATAAGTGATATGATATGGCCATCATCATCTTGTGCTTGTGATCTCCATCTCCGAAGCACCGTCATGATCACCATCGTCACCGGCACGACACCTTGATCTCCATCATAGCATCATTTGTCGTCTCGCCAACTATTGCTTCTATGACTATCGCTACCGCTTAGTGATAAAGTAAAGCAATTACAGGGCGATTGCATTGCATACAATAAAGCGACAACCATATGGCTCCTGCCAGTTGCCGATAACTCGGTTACAAAACATGATCATCTCATACAATAAATATAGCATCACGTCTTGACCATATCACATCACAACATGCCCTGTAAAAACAAGTTAGACGTCCTCTACTTTATTGTTGCAAGTTTTACGTGGCTGCTACGGGCTGAGCAAGAACCGTTCTTACCTATGCATCAAAACCACAACGATAGTTCGTCAAGTTAGTGATGTTTTAACCTTCTCAAGGACCGGGCGTAGCCACACTCGGTTCAACTAAAGTTGGAGAAACTGACACCCGCTAGCCACCTATGTGCAAAGCACGTCGGTAGAACTAGTCTCGCGTAAGCATACACATAATGTCGGTCCGGGCCGCTTCATCCAACAATACCGCCAAACCAAAGTATGACATGCTGGTAAGCAGTATGACTTATATCGCCCACAACTCACTTGTGTTCTACTCGTGCATATAACATCTACGCATAAAACCAGGCTTGGATGCCATTATTGGGGAACATAGTAATTTCAAAAAATATCCTACGCACACGCAAGATCATGGTGATGCATAGCAACGAGAGGGGAGAGTGTTGTCCATGTACCCTCGTAGACCGAAAGCGGAAGCGTTAGCACAACACGGTTGATGTAGTCGTACGTCATCACGATCCGACCGATCAAGTATCGAACGTACGACACCTCCGAGTTCAGCACACGTTTAGCTCGATGACGTCCCACGAACTCCGATCCAGGAGAGCTTTGCAGGAGAGTTCCGTCAGCACGACGGCATGATGACGGTGTTGATGATGCTACCGATGCAGGGCTTCGCCTAAGCACCGCTACGATATTATCGAGGTGGAATATGGTGGAGGGGGCACCGCACACGGCTAAGAGATCAAGAGACCAATTGTTGTCTAGAGGTGTCCTCCTGCCCCCGTATATAAACGATCAAGGGGGAGGGGGCGGGCAGTGATGACCCACAAGTATAGGGGATCTATTGTAGTCCTTTCGATAAGTAAGAGTGTCGAACCCAACGAGGAGCAGAAGGAAATGATAAGCGGTTTTCAGCAAGGTATTCTCTGCAAGTACTGAAATAAGTGATAACAGATAGTTTTATGATAAGATAAATGGTAACGAGCAACAAGTAACAAAAGTAAATAAAGTGCAGCAAGGTGGCCCAATCCTTTTTGTAGCAAAGGACAAGCCTGGACAAACTCTTATAATAGGAAAAGCGCTCCCGAGGACACATGGGAATATCGTCAAGCTAGTTTTCATCACGCTCATATGATTCGCGTTCGGTACTTTGATAATTTGATATGTGGGTGGACCGGTGCTTGGGTACTGCCCTTACTTGGACAAGCATCCCACTTATGATTAACCTCTATTGCAAGCATCCACAACTACAACAAAAGTATTAAGGTAAACCTAACCATAGCATGAAACATATGGATCCAAATCAGCCCCTTACGAAGCAACGCATAAACTAGGGTTTAAGCTTCTGTCACTCTAGCAACTCGTCATCTACTTATTACTTCCCAATGCCTTCCTCTAGGCCCAAAGAATGGTGAAGTGTTATGTAGTCGACGTTCACATAACACCACTAGAGGCTAGACAACATACATCTTATCAAAATATCGAACGAATACCAAATTCACATGACTACTAATAGCAAGACTTCTCCCTTGTCCTCAGGAACAAACGTAACTACTCACAAAGCATATTCATTTTCATAATCAGAGGGGTAATATTGTGCATAAAGGATCTGAACATATGATCTTCCACCAAATAAACCAACTAGCATCAACTACAAGGAGTAATCAACACTACTAGTAACCTACTAGCACCAATCCCGGACTTGGAGACAAGAATTGGATACAAGATATGAACTAGGGTTTGGAGATGAGATGGTGCTAGTGAAGATGTTGATGTAGATTGCCCTCTCCCGATGAGAGGAGCGTTGGTGATGACGATGGTGATGATTTCCCCCTCCCGGAGGGAAGTGTCCTCGGCAGAACAGCTCTGTCGGAGCCCTAGATTGGTTCCGCCAAGGTTCCGCCTCGTGGCGGCGGAGTCTCGTCCCGAAAGGTTCTCTTCTATTTTTTTCTCATCGAAAGACTTCATATGGGAGAAGATGGGCGTCGAAGAGCCACCAGGGGGCCCATGAGGTAGGGGGCGCGCCCAGGGTGGGGGGCGCCCCCCACCCTTGTGAGCAGGGTGTGGGCCCCCTGGCCTTCATCTTTGGCGATGATTTTTCTTTATTTATTTTAAGGTGTTCCGTGGAGTTTCGGGACTTTTGGAGTTGCGCAGAATAGTCCTTCAATATTTGCTTCTTTTCCAGCCCAGAATTCCAGCTGCCGGCATTCTCCCTCTTCATGTAAACCTTATAAAATAAGAGAATAGCCATAAGTATTGTGACATAACGTGAAATAACAGCCCATAATGCAATAAATATTGACATAAAAGCATGATGCAAAATGGACGTATCAACTTCCCCAAGCTTAGACCTCGCTTGTCCTCAAGCGAAAAGCCGATAGCAATAAATATGTCCTCATGTTTAGAGGTAGAGGCGTTGATAAAAATAAAATACAGACATGAAGGCATCATGATTACTTCATAACAGCAACATATAAAGATTTTGTCATATGATTACTCATGTTCAAGTGATGATCTTTTCACAAAGCCAAAATATGAATTAGAAACTTTATTGGGCACCAACAATTATAATCCCAGTCACTGAAGCAATTGCAATTTATCATAACATCGGAAAGATTCTATGTCAGAGCTTAAAAGCAAGTCCACATACTCAACTATCACTTAATCCTTCATAATTGCTAACACTTACGCGATACTTGTGGTTACAGAGTTTTAATCGGACACAGAGAAAGATAGGGGCTTATAGTTTTTGCCCCACAACCTTTTACCTCAAGGGTAATGTCAACAATAATAATTCACGCTCCCCCACATCCAATTAGATATATATATATCATGTTCTTTCCAACATGCTGAGCTTGCCAAAGGATAAAATGAAAAAGGAAGGGTGAAGATCACCGTGACTCTTTCATAGGGTAGAGGATAATAATAAAAGATAGGCCCTTCACAGAGGGAAGCAGAGGTTGTCATGCGCGTTTAGGGTTGATGCACAAAATCTTAATGCAAAAGAACGTCACTTTATATTGCCCCTTGCATGTGAACCTTTATTATGCAGTCCGTCTCTTTTATTGCGTCCACAGCAAGTTCGTACAAAGCTTAATTCTCTGCACTAATAAGTCATGCATATTTAGAGAGCAATTTTTATTGCTTGCACCGATGACAACTTACTTGAAGGATCTTACTCAATCCATAGGTAGATATGGTGGACTCTCATGGCAAAACTGGTTTAAGGGTATTTGGAAGCACAAGTAGTATTTCTACTTAGTGCTGAGAATTGGCTAACATGAGGGGGAAAGGCAAACTCAACACGGTAGAGGAACCATGACAACATACTTTATCTCAGATGTAGGAAAACATAACTCATTATGTTGTCTTCCTTGTCCAATCTCAACTCTTTAGCATGTCATATTTTAATGAGTGCTCCCAATCATAAAAGATGTCAATGATAATATATCTATATGTGAAACCTCTCTTTCCTTATTACTTCCTATTAATTGCAAGGATGACCAAAGCTATATTTGCCAACTCCCAACAACTTTTAATCATCATAGATTTTCTATGTGAAGTCATTACTTTCACTAAGATCAATATGAACTCTTGATTTTTTTATTCTTTTTATTCTAATCACCCAAGATCACGGCAAAATACTCAAGCCCTTGACTCAACACTAATCTTTATTATATAGCTCACGGACTCAATTACAAAGAATGATCATAAAGCAAAGCTCAAAACTAGATCATGCCATGACTTTATTCTACCAAATCAAGATAATACTAATAGGATCGAACTAAGAAAAATGGTAAAGATAGGTGTTGTGATGGTGATACGATACCAGGGCACCTCCCCCAAGCTTGGCAGTTGCCAAGGGGAGTGCCCATACCCAGATGATTATGTCTCCTTCCTTGTTGTTGGCGGTGGAAGTGTTGATGATGATGCAAGCTTGTCGTCCACCTTCCATGGCATAGGCTCACCATCATAGAAGGATGATCGAGTCTCCGGAATCCTCAAATCTGCAGCCAAACTCATCCTTTTGAATCTATATTCATACTCACAGCTTTGGTTTTGCAGATCATAAATTTGGGCTTGGAGGTGCTCGATCTTATCATGTAGCTTATAGATGGCTTCCTCGGTCTTCTTGGCATCCGGCTCATAGTTGTTGGTGAACTCCGCGAGCATCTTGTGGGTAGCGTTGATTCCACGCTCCACCATCCCCTGGCACTTGAAAACTTGTTGCTCCATTGCTTCGAGCCTCAACTCCATGCTTCCGATTCCCTTTGGTCCCTCAACATCGCGGATGTGCAACAACCCATCACACATCTCAATGGTTTGGGGGTGTCGCAGCACCTCCGCGAGGTAAGGGTTGATAACCTTCTCGAAGAACTTGTCCTTGGAAACACTTGGGGTCGTCATGATGATCTAGACCTGTCAGAAAAACAGCTCGAAACAAAAACAGGGGAGATTTGTGTGATACGAGAGTCAAAACCTTCAGGAGTATATATAATGAATTTTTACTGACCAAAATACATAATGTGCAAGGAAACGGAGTCCAGAGGGCGCACGAGGTGCTCACGAGGTAGGGGGGCGCGCCTTGGGGGGTAGGGGGCGCCCTCCACCCTCGTGGAGGCCTCGTGTCCTCCTCGGACTCCTACTTATTTTTCTATTTTTCTAAATATTCCAAAACGGAGAAATATTGCCTTAAAAATTGTTTTGGAGTCGGTTTACTTACCGTACCACATACCTATTCCTTTTCGGGGCCTGGAACGTTCTGGAAAGTGTCCGTTATGTATTCCTCTGGGGTTACGGTTTCAATAACATTAGTTTCAACATTTATAGGATTACCTGAGATATAGTGTTTGATCCTTTGACCGTTTACCACCTTCGGATTTGTGCCTGCGAAGTTGTTGATTTTTATGGCACCGGAACGATAGACCTCCTCGATAACGTAAGGACCTTCCCATTTGGAGAGAAGTTTTCCTGCAAAAAATCTTAAACGAGAGTTGTATAGCAACACATAATCACCTACATTAAACTCACGCTTTTGTATCCTTTTGTCATGCCACCTTTTAACTTTTTCTTTGAATAGTTTGGCATTCTCATAAGCTTGGGTTCTCCATTCATCAAGTGAGCTAATATCAAATAACCTCTTCTCACCGGCAAGTTTGAAATCATAGTTGAGCTCCTTAATAGCCCAATATGCCTTATGTTCTAGTTCGAGAGGTAAATGACATGCTTTTCCATAAACCATTTTATACGGAGACATACCCATAGGATTTTTGTACGCAGTTCTATAGGCCCATAACGCATCATTCAGTTTCTTGGACCAATTCTTTCTAGACCTATTGACAGTCTTTTGCAAAATTAATTTGAGCTCTCTATTGCTCAATTCTACCTGACCACTAGACTGCGGGTGATATGGAGATGCAATTCTATGATTAAGGTCGTATTTAGCAAGCATCTTACGGAAAGCACCATGAATAAAGTGTGAACCACCATCAGTCATTGAGTATCTAGGGACTCCAAACCTCGGAAAAATAACTTCCTTAAGCATTTTAATAGAATTGTTATGATCAGCACTACTAGTTGGAATAGCTTCTACCCACTTAGTAACGTAATCAACAACAACTAAAATATGAGTGTAACCATTAGAGGCAGGAAAAGGTCCCATATAATCAAATCCCCAAACATCAAATGGCTCAATAACAAGTGAATAATTCATAGGCATTTCTTGACGTCTACTAATATTACCAATTCTTTGACATTCATCGCAAGATAAAACAAACTTACGGGCATCCTTGAAGAGAGTAGGCCAATAAAAACCGGATTGCAATACCTTATGTGCAGCTCTATCTCCAGCATGGTGTCCTCCATAGGCCTCGGAGTGACACTTGCATAGGATCTGTTCCTGTTCATGCTCAGGTACACAACGTCTAATAACACCATCTACTCCTTCCTTATAAAGATGTGGGTCATCCCAAAAGTAATGTTGCAAGTCATAGAGAAACTTTTTCTTTTGTTGGTATGTGAAGCTAGGCGGTATAAATTTAGCAACAATATAATTAGCATAATCAGCATACCAAGGAGTGCTATGAGAAGTACTTATGACATTTAATTGCTCATCAGGAAAGCTATCATCAATAGGTAGTGGGTCATCAAGAACATTCTCTAGCCTAGACAAGTTGTCTGCAATGGGGTTCTTAGCTCCTTTTCTATCAACAATATGTAAATCAAATTCTTGGAGCAAGAGAACCCATCTAATGAGTCTAGGTTTTGCATCTTTCTTTTCCATAAGATATTTAATAGCAGCATGATCTGTATGAATAGTTACTCTAGAATCAACAATATAGGGTCTGAATTTATCACAAGCAAATACAACTGCTAAAAGTTCCTTTTCGGTAGTAGCATAATTTCTTTGAGCATTGTCTAGAGTCTTACTAGCATAATGGATAACATTCAATTTCTTATCAACTCTTTGCCCTAGAACAGCACCTACAGCATAATCACTAGCATCACACATAATTTCAAAGGGTAAATTCCAATCAGGTGGCTGAACAACAGGTGTAGAGACTAATGCTTTCTTAAGTATTTCAAATGCTTCTACACAATCATCATCAAAGACAAATGGTACATCTTTTTGTAATAAATTAGTCAGAGGCCGAGAGATTTTTGAGAAGTCCTTGATGAACCTCCTATAAAATCCGGCGTGACCAAGGAAACTTCTTATACCTTTGTTGTCCTTGGGACATGGCATCTTTTCAATAGCATCAACCTTGGCTTTATCAACTTCAATACCTCTTTTAGAAACTTTGTGCCCCAAGACAATACCTTCATTAACCATAAAGTGGCACTTTTCCCAATTCAAGACAAGATTAGTTTCTTCACATCTCTGCAAAACTTGAGCGAGATTGCTCAAGCAATCATCAAAAGAGGAACCATAGACAGAAAAGTCATCCATGAAAACCTCACAAATTTTCTCGCAAAAGTCAGAGAATATAGCCATCATGCATCTTTGAAAGGTAGCGGGTGCATTACATAAACCAAAAGGCATACGTCTATAAGCAAAAGTACCAAAAGGGCATGTAAAAGTAGTCTTTGATTGATCTTTAGCCGACACAGGTATTTGAGAAAAACCAGAATAACCATCTAGAAAGCAATAATGTGTATGTTTGCATAATCTTTCTAGCATTTGATCAATAAAAGGTAAGGGGTAATGATCTTTCTTAGTAGCCTTATTTAATTTGCAGAAATCAATTACCATCCTATAACCTGTGACAATTCTTTGCGGAATCAATTCATCTTTATCATTAGGGACAACAGTAATACCTCCCTTCTTAGGGACACAATGGACAGGACTTACCCACTGACTATCAACAACGGGATAAATTATACCTGCCTCCAAAAGCTTGAGTATTTCTTTTCTTACCACTTCTTTCATTTTAGGATTCAAACAACGTTGAGGATCACAAACTGGTTTGGCATCAGCTTCCAAGTTTATTTTATGTTGACATAGAGTGGGACTGATGCCCTTAAGATCATCCAGAGTATATCCAATAGCGGCACGATGCTTCTTCAGAGTTTTCAATAATCTTTCTTCTTCATGCTCTGAAAGGTTAGCGCTAATAATAACAGGATATATTTTCTTTTCATCAAGATAAGCATATTTAAGATTATCAGACAACGGTTTAAGCTCAAACACGGGATCACCCTTGGGTGGAGGAGGATCCCCTAGTATTTCAACAAGCAAATTGTGTTGCAGAATAGGTTCCTGTTTAAAGAATACTTCATCTATTTCCCTTCTTTCATTCATGAACATATCATTTTCATGGTCTAGCAAATAGTGTTCTAAAGGATCACTAGGAGGCACAGCAATAGAAGGAAGACCAATAATTTCATCCTTACTAGGCAATTCTTCCTCACGATGTTGTTTACTAAATTTAGAAAAATTAAACTCATGAACCATATCATCCAAGCCAACAATAACAACATTCTTTTTGCAATCTATCTTAGCATTAATAGTACGCAAGAAGGGTCTACCAAATATAATGGGACAAAAGCTATCTTGTGGAGAACCAAGAACAAGAAAATCAGCGGGATATTTGGTTTTCCCACACAAGACTTCAACATCTCTAACAATTCCCATTGGAGATATAATATCTCTATTGGCAAGTTTAATTGTAACATCAATATCTTCTAACTCAGCAGGTGCAATCTCATGCATAATTTCTTTGTATAAGTCGATGGGTATAACACTAGCACTAGCACCCATATCACATAAGCCATGATAACAATGATCTCCTATTTTAACAGAAATAACAGGCACGCCTACCACAGGTCTATGTTTATCTCTATCACAGGGTTTAGCAATTCTAGCTGTTTCACCAGTGAATTGAATAACATGCCCATCAATATTATCAGACAAGAGATCTTTAACAATAGCAATATTGGGTTCTACTTTGACTTGCTCAGGAGGTGTATAAGTTCTAACATTGCTCTTACGAACAACAGTTGAAGCTTTAGCATGATCCTTCATTCTAACAGGGAAAGGGGGTTTCTCAACATAAGAAGCAGGAACAATAGGATCATTATAAGTGACAATCTTTTCTTCAACTTTAATAGGTGCAACTACTTTTACTTCTATGGGAGGATGATATTTAAACCACTTCTCCTTGGGAGATCAACATAAGTAGCAAAAGATTCACAGAAAGAAGCTACTATCTCAGAGTCAAGTCCATATTTAGTGCTAAACTTACGGAAAATATCAGTATCCATAAAAGATTTAACACAATCAAACTTAGGTGTCATACCTGACTCCTTACCTTCGTCGAGGTCCCAATCTTCAGAGTTGCGTTTAATTATATGCAATAAATTCCATCCAAATTCAATAGACTTCATCATAAAAGAGCCAACACAAGAAGTATCGAGCATGTTGTGATTATTTTCAGAAAGCCGAGCATAAAAATTCTGGAGAATTGTCAATTTTGAGAGCTCATGATTGGGGCATGAGTATAACATTGATTTAAGCCTCCCCCAAGACTGAGCGATGCTTTCTCCTTTGCGAGGCCAAAAATTATATATATAATTGCGATCACGATGAACAAGATGCATATGGTAATACTTTTGATGAGATTCCAATTTCAACCTTTTATAGTTCCACGATCTCGTATCATCACATAGCCTATACCATGTCAATGCGTCTCCCTCCAAAGATAAAGGAAAAGCCTTCCTCTTAACGGCATCATCGGGTATACCTGCAAGCTTAAATAGTCCACAAATATCATCCACAAAGTGTAGATGTTCATCAGGATGCTTTGTTCCATCTCCTGCGAAAGTGTTAGCTAGCAGTTTTTCCATCATACCCGAAGGAATCTGAAAAGCAGTTTCATTTTCAATAGATTCAGTAGGTTCAGTAGGTTGAGTAGGTTGAGGAGCAACTCTTGGCTCAACTGGACGGGGTGAAGATACCCCAAACAAGCCCCTCAAGCAATTACTTTCCATGGTAACAAGTGACAGAAAATTTCAGCACACTAAATAAATTTTTCCTTACCAAATTCCACCTACCAAAGGCGCTTCACTCCCCGACAATGGTGCCAGAAAAGAGTCTTGATGACCCACAAGTATAGGGGATCTATCGTAGTCCTTTCGATAAGTAAGAGTGTAAAACCCAACGAGGAGCAGAAGGAAATGATAAGCGTTTTCAGCAAGGTATTCTCTGCAAGTACTGAAATAAGTGATAACAGATAGTTTTGTGATAAGATAAATGGTAACGAGCAACAAGTAACAAAAGTAAATAAAGTGCAGCAAGGTGGCCCAATCCTTTTTGTAGCAAAGGACAAGCTTGGACAAACTCTTATAATAGGAAAAGCGCTCCCGAGGACACATGGGAATATCGTCAAGCTAGTTTTCATCAAGCTCATATGATTCACGTTCGGTACTTTGATAATTTGATATGTGGGTGGACCGGTGCTTGGGTACTGCCCTTACTTGGACAAGCATCCCACTTATGAATAACCTATATTGCAAGCATCCGCAACTACAACAAAAGTATTAAGGTAAACCTAACCATAGCATGAAACATATGGATCCAAATCAGCCCCTTACGAAGCAACGCATAAACTAGGGTTTAAGCTTCTGTCACTCTAGCAACCCATCATCTACTTATTACTTCCCAATGCCTTCCTCTAGGCCCAAAGAATGGTGAAGTGTTATGTAGTCGACGTTCACATAACACCACTAGAGGTTAGACAACATACATCTTATCAAAATATCGAACGAATACCAAATTCACATGACTACTAATAGCAAGACTTCTCCCTTGTCCTCAGAAACAAACGTAACTACTCACAAAGCATATTCATGTTCATAATCAGAGGGGTAATATTGTGCATAAAGGATCTGAACATATGATCTTCCACCAAATAAACCAACTAGCATCAACTACGAGGAGTAATCAACACTACTAGTGACCTACTAGCACCAATCCCGGACTTGGAGACAAGAATTGGATACAAGATATGAACTAGGGTTTGGAGATGAGATTGTGCTGGTGAAGATGTTGATGGAGATTGCCCTCTCCTGATGAGAGGAGCGTTGGTGATGACGATGGTGATGATTGCCCCCTCCCGGAGGGAAGTGTCCCCGGCAGAACAGCTCTGCCGGAGCCCTAGATTGGTTCCGCCAAGGTTCCGCCTCGTGGCGGCGGAGTCTCGTCCCAAAAGGTTCTCTTCTATTTTTTTCTCATCGAAAGACTTCATATGGGAGAAGATGGGCGTCGGAGAGCCACCAGGGGGCCCACGAGGTAGGGTGGCGCGCCCGAGGGGGCGCCCCCACCCTTGTGAGCAGGGTGTGGGCCCCCTGGCCTTCATCTTTGGCGACATTTTTTCTTTATTTATTTTAAGGTGTTCCATGGAGTTTCAAGTCTTTTGGAGTTGCGCAGAATAGTCCTTCAATATTTGCTTCTTTTCCAGCCCAGAATTCCAGATGCCGGCATTCTCCCTCTTCATGTAACCTTATAAAATAAGAGAGAATAGCCAGAAGTATTGTGACATAACGTGAAATAACAACCCATAATGCAATAAATATCAACATAAAAGCATGATGCAAAATGGACGTATCAGGCAGCCAGGAGGAGGCATTCTCCCTCTTTTCCTAGTTGGAGTAGGAGGGGGAAGGAAGGAAGAGAGGAGAGGAAGGAAAGGGGGGCACCCCCCTACTTGTCCTATTCGGGATAGAGGGGGAGGGGGCGGGCGGCCTGCCCTGTCCGCCCCTCTCTTCTCCACTTAGGGCCCATGAGGCCCATTAAACCCCCCGGGGAGTTCCGGTAACCCCCCGGTACTCCAGTATATGTCTGAAACTCCCCGAAACACTTCCGGTGTCCGAACTTAGTCATCCAATATATCGATATTAACATCTTGACCATTTCGAGTCTCCTCGTCATGTCCGTGATCATATCCGGGACTCTGAACTACCTTCGGTACATCAAAACACAAAAACTCATAATACCGATCGTCACCGAACTTTAAGCGTGCGGACCCTACGGGTTCGAGAACTATGTAGACATGACCGAGACACGTCTCCGGTTAATAACCAATAGCGGAACCTGGATGCTCATATTGGCTCCTACATATTCTACGAAGATCTTTATCGGCCAAACCGCATAACAACATACGTTATTCCTTTTTCATCGGTATGTTACTTGCCCGAGATTTGATCATCGGTATCTCAATACCTAGTTCAATCTCGTTACCGGCAAGTCTCTTTACTCGTTACGTAATGCATCATCCCGCAACTAACTTATTAGCTACATTGCTTGCAAGGCTTATAGTGATGTGCATTACCGAGTGGGCCCAGACATACCTCTCCGACAATCGGAGTGACAAATCCTAATCTCGAAATACGCCAACTCAACATGTACCTTTGGAGACACCTGTAGAGCTTCTTTATAATCACCCAGTTATGTTGTGACGTTTGGTAGCACACAAAGTGTTCCTCCGGTAAACGGGATTTGCATAATCTCATAGACATAGGAACATGTATAAGTCATGAAGAAAGAAATAGCAACATACTAAACGATCAAGTGCTAAGCTAACGGAATGGGTCAAGTCAATCACATCATTCTCCTAATGATGCGATCCTGTTAATCAAATGACAACTCATGTCTATGGCTAGGAAACACAACCATCTTTGGTCAACGAGCTAGTCAAGTAGAGGCATACTAGTGACACTATGTTTGTCTATGTATTCACACATGTATTATGTTTCCGGTTAATACAATTCTAGCATGAATAATAAACATTTATCATGATATAAGGAAATAAATAATAACTTTATTATTGCGTCTAGGGCATATTTCCTTCACAAATATTTCTCATAGATAAACTTAATCATAAACCTACAATTCAACGGATCTCGACAAACACACCGCAAAAAGAGTTACATCGAATAGATCTCCAAGAAGATCGAGGAGAACTTGGTATTGAGATTCAAAGGGAGAGAAGAAGCCATCTAGCTAATAACTATGGACCCGAAGGTCTGTGGTAAACTACTCACAACTCGTCGGAGAGGCCTTGGAGATGATGTAGAGGCCGTCCATGGTCGATTCCCCCTCCGGCGGAGCGCCGACGAAGGCTCCAAGATGGTATCTCACGGATACAGAAGGTTGCGGCGGTGGAAATAGTTTTTCGTGGTGCTCCTAGATGTTTTCAGGGTACGGGAGTATATATAGGCGAAGGAAGTACGTCGGTGGAGCTACGAGGGGCCCACGAGGATGGGGGGCGTGCCCACCCCCTTAGGGCGCGCCGGGCACCCTCGTGTCCGCCTCGTTTGCAGCTTGACGTCCACTCCAAGTCTCCTGGACTGCGTTTGTTCCGAAAAGATTGCTCCCGAAGGTTTCATTCTGTTTGGACTCCGTTTGATATTCCTTTTCTTCGAAACATTGAAATAGGCAAAAAACAATTCGGGCTAGACCTCCGGTTAGTAGGTTAGTCCCAAAAATGATATAAAAGTGTAAAGTAAAGGCCATAAACATCCAAAATGGGTAATATAATAGCATGGAACAGTCAAAAATTATAGATACATTGGAGACGTATCAAGCTTAATTCCTGCTCGTCCTCGAGTAGGTAAATGATAAAAACAGAATTTTTGATGTGGAATCCTACCTAGCATAATTCTCAATGTAATTTTCTTTATTGTTGCATGAATGTTTAGATCCAAATGATTCAAGACAAAAGTTCATATTGACATAAGAAATAGTAATACTTCAAGCATACTAACAAAGCAATCATGTCTTCTCAAAATATCATGGCATTAGAAGATTCATCCCTACAAAATCATATAGTTAGGCTATGTTTCATTTTCATCACAAAAAATACTCCCATCAAGAACAACCCTGGTTTCAGCCAAGCAATTGGTTCATACTTTTTAACGCGCTTCAGCTTTTTCAACTCTCATGTAATACATGAGCATGAGCCATGAATATAGCACTATGGGTGGAATAGAATATGATGATGGAGGTTGTGTGGAGAAGACAAAAAAAGAGAAAGTCTCACATTGACGAGGCTAATCAACAGACTATGGAGATGCCCATCAATTGATGTCAACATGAGGAGTAGGGATTGCCATGCAACGAATGCACTAGAGCTATAAATGTATGAACGCTCAACAAAAGAAACTAGTGGGTGTGCATCCATCTTACTTGCTCATGAAGACCTAGGGCATTCTGAGGAAGCCCATCGTTGGAATATACAAGCCAAGTTCTATAATGAAAAATTCCCACTAGTATATGAAAGTGACAACATATGAGACTCTCTATATGAAGAACATGGCGCTACTTTGAAGCACAAGTGTGGAAAAAGATAGTAACATTGTCCCCCTTTTTATTTCTTTTCTTTTTTTTCTTTTTTTTCTTTTCCCTTTTTTGGGACTTTTTTGGCCTTTCTTTTTTTATAAGGGATAATGCTCTAATAATGATGATCATCACACTTCTATTTATTTACAACTCATGAATTACAACTCAAAACTAGAACAAGATATGACTCTATATGAATGCCTCTGGCGGTGTACCGGGATGGGCAATGAAACAAGAGTGACATGTATGAAAATTACGAAGGTGGCTTTGCCACAAATACGATGTCAACTACATGATCATGCAAGGCAATATGACAATGATGATGCGTGTCATGATAAACGGAACGGTGGAAAGTTGCATGGCAATATATCTCGGAATGGCTATGGAAATGCCATAATAGGTAGGTATGGTGGCTGTTTTGAGGAAGATATAAGGAGGTTTATGTGTGATAGAGCGTATCGTATCACGGGGTTTGGATGCACCGGCGAAGTTTGCACCAATTCTCAAGGTGAGAAAGGGCAATGCACGGTACCGAAGAGGCTAGCAATGGTGGAAGGGTAAGAGTGTGTATAATCCATGGACTCACATTAGTCATAAAGAACTCATATACTTATAGCAAAAGTTTTATTAGCCCTCAAGGCAAAGTACTACTATGCATGCTCCTAGGGGAAGGGTTGGTAGGAGTTAACCATCACGACCTCCACTCATAAGGAAGGCAATCAAAAGAGCATCCTATGCAACAAATTTGTTACACAACTTTTACCATACGTGCATGCTACGAGACTTGCCAACTTCAACACAAGTATTCTTTAAATTCACAATTACCCAACTAGCATGATTCTAATATCACCACCTCTATATCTCAAAACAATTATCAAGCATCAAATTGTTCATAGCATTCAATTCACTTCCTATGATAGTTTTTATTATATCCAACTTGGATGCCCATCATTCTAGCACCAATTTTATAACCATAGCCAATACCATGATGTTCTAAAAGACTCTCAAAATAATATAAGTGAATCATGAGAGATCAAAAATTTCTACAAAATAAAGCCACCACCGTGCTCTAAAAGATATAAGTGAAGTACTAGAGCAGAACTATCTAGCTCAAAAGATATAAGTGAGGCACATAGTGTATTCTAATAAATTCCAAGTCATGTGGGTTTCCCCCAAAAGGTGTGTACATCAAGGATGATTGTGGTAAACTCAAAAGCAAAGAATAATATCATACAAGACGCTCCAAGCAAAACACATATCATGTGGTGAATAAAAATATAGCTCCAATTAAAGTTACCGCTAAATGAAGACGAAAGAGGGGATGCCTTCTGGGGCATCCCCAAGCTTTAGGATTTTGGTTATCCTTGAATATCTTGGGGTGCCATGGGCATCCCCAAGCTTAGGCTCTTGCCAATCCTTATTCCATAGTCCATCAAATCTTTACCCAAAACCTGAAAACTTCACAACACAAAACTCATCAGGAAATCTCATAAGCTCCATTAGTGCAAGAAAGAAAAACCACCACATAAGGTACTATAATGAACTCATTCTTTATTTATATTGGTGTTAAACCTACTGTATTCCAACTTCTCTATTGTTCATAGCCCCCGATACTAGCCATAGATGCATCAAAATAAGCAAACAACACACGAAAAACAGAATCTGTCAAAAACAGAACAGTCTGTAGCAATCTGTAACTTCAGAATACTTCTGGAACTCTTAAAATCCTGCCAAAATAGGAAGTCCTAGGAAATTTGTCTATTGACCTGGGCAATTTGTATATAGATCTACTTCAAAAAGAATCAACGCAAAATCACGTTTCTGTGATTTACTAAAATTATTTTTGTGCGCGCAAAAGTTTCTGTTTTCAGCAGAATCAAATTAACTATCATCGTAGGTTATCCTATAGGTTCTACTTGGCACAAACACTAATTAGAACATAAAACCACATCTAAATAGAAGCTATATGAATTATTTGTTACTAAACAGAAGCAAAAAGCAAGAAACAAAAATAAAATTGGGTTGCCTCCCAACTAGCGCTATCGTTTAACACCCCTAGCTAGGCATAAAAGCGAGAATAGATCTACGTATTGCCATCCTGGATTTTTAATTTTTTAGCAGAGTCATGCTCGAATCCGGGAGGTTCTTTATGTTTCCCCTCATACTAGGAAATTTTTAGGTCTAAAGAATCCAACTACTTATTACAAAGGGTAATCAACATATTCATGAGGTCAAGATTTCCGCTAACACTCTTAAGAGGTTCAAGGGACTTTTGCAAAAAAATTCTTACTTCGCAAATTTTCTCAAAAACTTGTGTCTCCTCCGGGGTAGGATGTGATCCCCCTTTTTGAGCTAGTGTTCCCACTATTCCCTCTATGACTTCATGCGCAATACTGGGATCAATCTCGATAAAATTTCCTTTGGAAATGCAATCCAAAAGTTGTCTATGTGACATATTTAGTCCAACATAAAAATTGTGAAGAACAATTCTAAAATTCACCTCTAAAGTGAAATTATGATAAGATTCCATCATCCTATACCAAGCATCTTTCAAGTTTTCTACTTGCCTTTGCTTGAAGTGAAGAACTTCAAACTCGGGAGACAAAGGAGTGGATAGAGAACTAGCCATGACGACAAGCACACAAAAGACAAGCGAAAAAGAGAGGCGATTGGGAAAGAGAGGGGGAATAAAACGGCAAGGATGAAGTGGGGGAGAGGAAAATGAGAGGCAAATGGCAAATAATGTAATGCGAGGGAGATGAGTTTGTGATGGGTACTTGGTATGTCTTGACTTGAGCGAAGACCTCCCCGGCAACGGTGCCAGAAATCCTTCTTGCTACCTCTTGAGCACTGCGTTGGTTTTCCCTTGAAGAGGAAAGGGTGATGCATCAAAGTAGCGTAAGTATTTCCCTCAGTTTTTGAGAACCAAGGTATCAATCCAAGTAGGAGGCTCCTCAAAAGTCCCATGCACCTACACAAACAAACAAGAACCTCGCAACCAACACGATAAAGGGGTTGTCAATCCCTTCACGGTAACTTGAAAAAGTGAGATCTGATAGAGATAATATGATAAGATAAATATGTTTGGTATTTTTAAGATATAGATTGGAAAGTAAAGATGCAAATAAAAGTAGATGGAAAACTTATATGATAAAAGATAGACCCGGGGGCCATAGGTTTCACTAGTGGTTTCTCTCAAGATAGCATAAGTATTACGGTGGGTGAACAAATTACTTTCGAGCAATTGATAGAAAAGCGCATAGTTATGAGATTATCTAGGCATGATCATGTATATAGGCATCACGTCCGCAACAAGTAGATCGAAACGATTCTGCATCTACTACTATTACTCCACACATCGACCGACTCCTGCTTGCATCTAGAGTATTAAGTTCATAAGAATAGAGTAACGCATTAAGAAAGATGACATGATGTAGAGGGATAAACTCATGCAATATGATATAAACCCCATCTTTTTATCCTCAATGGCAACAATACAATACGTGCCTTGCTGCCCCTGCTGACACTGGGAAAGGACACCGCAAGATTGAACCCAAAGCTAAGCACTTCTCCCATTGCAAGAAAGATCAATCTAGTAGGCCAAGCCAAACTGATAATTCGGAGAGACTTGCAAAGATAACCAGTCACACATAAAATAATTCAGAGGAGATACAAATATTTCTCATAGATAAATTTGATCATAAACCCACAATTCATCGGATCTCGACAAACACATCGCAAAAAGAGTTACATCGAATAGATCTCCAAGAAGATTGAGGAGAACTTGGTATTGAGATTCAAAGAGAGAGAAGAAGTCATCTAGCTAATAACTATGGACCAGAAGGTTTGTGGTAAACTACTCACAACTCATCGGAGAGGCCTTGGAGATGATGTAGAGGCCCTCCATGGTCGATTCCCCCTCCAGCAGAGCGCCGGCGAAGGCTCCAAGATGGGATCTCGTGGATACAAAAGGTTGTGGCGGTGGAAATAGTTTTTCGTGGTGCTCCTAGATGTTTTCAGGGTACGGGAGTATATATAGGCGAAGGAAGTACGTCGGTGGAGCTACGAGGGGCCCACAAGGGTGGGGGGCGCGCCCACCCCCTTAGGGCGCGCCGGCCACCCTCGTGTCCGCCTCGTTTGCAGCTTGACGTCCACTCCAAGTCTCCTGGATTGCGTTTGTTCCGAAAAGATCGCTCTCGAAGGTTTCATTCCGTTTGGACTCCGTTTGATATTCCTTTTCTTCGAAACACTGAAATAGGCAAAAAAAAACAGCAATTCGGGCTGGGCCTCCGGTTAGTAGGTTAGTCCCAAAAATGATATAAAAGTGTAAATTAAAGCCCATAAACATCCAAAATGGGTAATATAATAGCATGGAACAATCAAAAATTATAGATACGTTGGAGACGTATCACGCTCAAGGGATGGCTTCCGCGCTCCAGCAAATGCTTCTTGCGCTCCACATGGGTGAATTGTAAAATCCCCGCTGCCGGTGTCAAAACCGGCGGATCTCGGGTAGGGGGTCCCGAACTGTGCATCTAGGCGGATGGTAACAGGAGACAAGGGACACGATGTTTTTACCCAGGTTCGGGCCCTCTCGATGGAGGTAAAACCCTACTCCTGCTTGATTGATATTGATGATATGGGTAGTACAAGAGTAGATCTACCACGAGATCAAGGAGGCTAAACCCTAGAAGCTAGCCTATGGTATGATTGTTATGTGTCCTAAGGACTAAAACCCTCTGGTTTATATAGACACCGGAGAGGGCTAGGGTTACACAGAGTCGGTTACAATGGTAGGAGATCTACATATCCGTATCGCCAAGCTTGCCTTCCACGCCAAGGGAAGTCCCATCCGGACACGGGACAAAGTCTTCAATCTTGTATCTTCATAGTCTTGGAGTCCGGCCAATGATGATAGTTCGGCTATCCGGACACCCCCTAGTCCAGGACTCCCTCAGTAGCCCCTGAACCAGGCTTCAATGACGACGAGTCCGGCGCGCATATTGTCTTCGACATTGCAAGGCGGGTTCCTCCTCCGAATAATTGATAGAAGATTTTGAACACCAGGATAGTGTCCGGCTCTGCAAAATAAATTCCACGTACCACCGTAGAGAGAACAAATATACACACAAGTTCAATCTGCTGACGTATTTCGTGGCGTGACGTCACACCACGGCCAAGCCTTTATTCGAATCATTTTTATTGTTCCACCTCAGTGCGTTTAGCGAAGCGGTTTCCTTGGCACGTCTTGTCGAAGCAGAGATCGTGTCCCCTTATTCCGGGATTCTCATCAATACGGACGTGGGTAACCCAACCGCGCCATTGATTGCGGCGCTTGGGAGATAAGCGAGTTTTACTGGGCTGGTGGGGACGCATAGTTTCGTCCGCTCATACATAGGGGATAAGGATCCACCTTTTCACCTACGCCTTCTTCCTCCTTTGCTTATCCATCTTCGCGCACTCGAGCTCCAGCGCCCAAGTCCGCACATCTCACCTCAACCTTCTCCAACCATGTCCGGAGCGGGAGGCAAGTGGATGGCCTCCTCCGTCATGGAGGGGCACATCAAGAAGCTGCGCAAGGCCAGATATTTGTCCAGCGATATCGCGCACCGGCTCCCCGACGAGGGGCAGCTCGTCCCCACCCCCGGGCCCCATGAGAGGGTGGTATTCCTTCCCCATTTCCTCCATGGACTGGGCTTCCCACTTCACCCCTTTGTCCGGGGGCTCATGTTCTACTACGGCCTGGATTTCCATGATCTGGCCCCAAATTTTATCCTCAACATCTCGGCGTTCATCGTCGTGTGCGAGGCCTTCCTCTGCATCTAGCCCCACTTCGGCTTGTGGCTAAAGACCTTCAATGTCAAGCCGAAGGTTGTGAAGGGCAGCCAAGCGGAGTGCGGAGGCGCTATGGTGGGAAAGATGCCCAACGTCACCTGGCTCGAGGGCGCCTTCGTGGAAACCATCAAAGGGTGGCAATCAGGGTGGTTCTACATCAGCGAGCCGCGTGACTCTGAATGGGTAGCGGCCCCCGAATTCAGATCTGGCATCCCCATGCGGCTGACCTCCTGGAAAGAGATGGGCCTGCCGTGGGGTGATTCAGAAGAGCTGACCGGACTCCAATCCTGTCTCCAAACCCTGGTGAACAAGAAGCTCAAGCTTGTCAACGTAATCCAGGTCATGCTCATCCGCCGGATTCTCCCCTGCCAACAGCGGGACTTCAACTTGTGGGAGTTCGATCCAGCACAGCACCAGACCTTGAGTAGGCTCTTCAACACTACGTACGAAGAGGCCTGGAGGGTGCTGTTCAAGGGCGCCGAGGCGCCCGCATCCGCTACCGAAGATCACGGGTTCAGCTCGCAGCGTCTGGCCGGCGAGGTAAGCTATATTATCCTTTACGGGACACTTTCTTTCCATAGTTTGACTCTATGCGGGATCTAAACTCCCAATACCTTTGACAGGCCTGGCAGAAGACATCCGGACAGGTTAACTGTCCGGCTCCCCTTCCAGAAGACCCAACGGATGCCCATTTGATAGGGCTGCTGGTCCCGGCGCCATACGTGGTGCTGGAGAAGAAGGCCAAGAAGAAGGCCACGGGAACCCGGAGGAGTTCCCGGCGTCAGGTGTTATCGGATTCATCGTCCAATGACTCCGAGGCGGACTCCTCCCACGAGGACGAGGAGGAGAAGAAAGTGGCCTCCCCCCACCGAGGGGAGAGAAGAAGAGGAAGGCCTCCCCAGCGGGGGAGGCCGAAGGGTCCAAGAAGGGAAGGACCCTTCCCCCGGACTGTTCCACCAACGCCGACGATGGCGACGAGGAGTGGCCCTCAAGGGCCAAGCCCCTGGCGAGATCGTAAGTGTCCGGACCCCTGAATAACTCATAATTTTTCTTTTTGTCGCATTGCGTCTTCTAACACCGCATACAACCCTGTAGTCCGCCCAAGGATGATCTCCCCGCTTCGTCGAGCGGGTCCTTGGGTTCGTCGGATGTGAATAGCACTTCACTTCCGACTGCCTCCTCCCCTCGTGACGCTGACGACGCCGAGGTGGGGTCCCAGAAGGGGACCGGCCAGGAGGAGGAGACCCCGGAGGTGCCGCAGGGCAACCTCCCAGACCTTGGGCCGGACTCCGTGCCGAAACCTTTGGTGGTTCCGGAGTCTGGCGGGCGGCCCCTTCCTAAGAAGGGCGAGACGGCGACGCCGGTGTCCTCCGTCCAACCGGAGGCGCCGGATAACTTACTGGAAGCGCTCAACGGCGCTTCCATCGACGAGGAACACCGCACGTCATGAGTGCGGTGATTCAGAAAGTTCAGTCCACCAAGAGCGGGCTGACCGAAGCCTGCAGCAGCCTTCTAACAGGCTTTGAGGTAAGGATCTTTTTTAAGATATGTAAAGTAGTACCGCATAGACAGTAGCCCCTGATGCTTAGTTTAGTGTTCGGAAAGAAAAGCCGAGCTGAGGATCTAAAAAAATATACGCAGGAGTCTAACATAAATATGTCAATATGGGAATGCAGGCTACGCTGCTGACCTCTGCCGCACTTACTGTGGAGGTTAATGCCTTAAAGAAGAGCCTCAAGCGGTCCGAGAACGAGCTCGGCCGTGCCAAGAAGCAGCTCGAGGACAAGGAAGGTAAGTAACACCTTATTAAAGTTGTACCTTATAAAAATAGGATTTGGTTGCAAAAAATGACAGGAATAATGTGGGTATTGCAGGGGCCACAAATGAGGTGGCAACCCTGAGGGGGGCGGTGTTCACGGCCGAGCGCAATGTAGCCGCAGAACGCACGGAGCGAGAGAAGCAGGAGGCGTGGGTGGCGGAGGTTCAGCAAGAGATCCAGGCTCTCGTAGAAAAACACGAGGATTTGGAGCGTGACTCGAAGACTCGAGAGTCTGAGCTTGCGTCCGCTCTTGAGAGTGCCAAAGCCGCTAAGGCCGAAGCCCAAAAAGCCCTCCAGAAAATCGAGGCGGTGAAGAAGATAGCGGCGGGTAAGGCATTCTTCATGCAAAGCAAGCATGTAAAAGTGAATTACCTGTTACTTACCCGAATTCGGAGCTCTCCAGGAGCGTTCGCAGATCTGCCCTGCAGCGTGTCCGATGCTGCTGCATTCTACAGAGCCGAGGAGGGGAGCTCGGCGGAGAAGGTGTTCTGGTCTCAGTATGCTGAGGCCCGACATCCAGTGCCCCTGAGCGACCAGCTGAAGCAGCTGGTCGAGCTCCACAAGGCGGCCGAACAGGCCATGAAGGGCCTTATAGTTTGGCTATGGCCCAAGGAAGCCATGCCTGGGAGCTACTTCGGTCTGGTGCGGCGGCTGGTGGACGCCTGTCCATGGGTTGACGTCATCAAGCACTCCGCCTGTATTGAAGGTGCCTGTCGGGCCCTTGCCCGCGCTAAGGTGCACTGGGGCAGGATGGACGCCGAGAAGCTTGTGACGGACGCGCCACCGCCAGGCAAGGATTATCGCACGCCCGAAATGTATTACAAGGGTGTCCTGAAGGGTGCCTGCATTATTGCGGGTGAGTGCTCCAAAGATGTAATCTTTGATTAGACTCGCGTGTTGTTATCTTGTGTGCTGAAAACTTTGTTCATATGCGCTAAGCAACTTTTGTTAATTTAAAATATTACCTTCTGTGCGGCCGTTTAGCAAATGTGAGAGATGGCAAGTCGTTGGCTTCAGCCCCCATGCCACGAGTGCTGGGGTGTTCGGGATAAACTTGAGCGCTCTTGTTCCCTTTTTGGGTACTTCTAGGGAGGCGCTCAACACAACGAACTAGGCAACCGGACTTATAATGCTTGAACACTCTCACTTAGCCATAGAATTCTATAATTTTAAATTTCGGTGAAGCCCCTAGTGTTCGGAAGGCCGAGTTTGGGGCGCTATCCACGCCTGGGCCGGACAAAGCCGGTTCCTTGCCCTAGGCGGCATAAGTCTTTAGGGACTCGAAAAAACCTCTCGAACAGCGACCGGCTCTCGCCCCATCATGACGGTCAGTTTTAGCTTTCTCCACTGAGGTGCTCACCCAGCTCAACTAGGGCACAATCGCAGTGGTTCTCCCAGCGCTACCTTAGCCTATATAACGGAACGTAAGGTACCAAAACATGGGAGCCGGGCAAACCCAACTATTGACCCAAGACATGATTCGAAGCCGATGCATATAATGCTATAAGTTCGGGGTGCCGCACTTGTGAAAGTGTTCGGACTTATCACACTATAATGTGGGGAACTTAAGCCCCTGGTGTATTTAGCCGTACCAAAGCGTACGGATGCAACATGTCATAAGTGAGCATATGTATGAAAAAGGAATGCCATGATTAAAAGATGCATTGTTTATTCAAAAAATACTGCAATGAGTGCAGGACGATACAAATAGTGCGATAAGCGAGGGATGGGACTATTTAACATGTCCCCCTCCAGGGGTAGGCTGCGGAATGGTATGTAAAACAGGTATAATGCTCGTAATGGAGACCACCTGGATACTCTTTGTAGCTTTTCTGCTTCCCTGGCTGTTGCATCGTTAGTTCGGCAGATCCATTGCCGGACAGGGCTTCTGAAAGATGGAGTCCTGAGAATAAGAAGAAAGAAAGAGAAAAAAAGGAATGACCAATTCGGGAGCCCCTGGTGTGGTTGATCCGCACTTTGGGCCTGCCGTGGTCGTGCCCCTCCCCCTATGCCATGGTATCTCCAAAGTGTAATGATGTACGCGTGGCACTGATCTCGCGATGTCGCGAGGGCTGGGGTTGGGGCCGCATTGCTACGCATGCTCGGAACGTGCCAGGTGGTCTTGTTGTAGGTTACTCCGGGCGCGCTTGACGGTGTTCGGTCGCTTAACGGCCGGACTCGAGAATTGCCTTAAGAGGCTGCTCTGTACTTCCGCCGCGAGAGCCGCTGTATGCTCCTCTGTATGGAGAGATCGTTCCGTGTTTCCGTTGACCGTGATATCTCCTCGAGGGCCTGGCATCTTGAGTTTGAGGTATGCATAGTGCGGCACCGCATTGAACTTTGCAAATGCGGTTCGTCCGAGCAGTGCATGATAGCCGCTGCGGAACGGGACTATGTCGAAGATTAACTCCTTGCTTCGGAAGTTATCCGGGGATCCGAAGACCACTTCAAGTGTGACTGAGCCGGTACAATTGGCCTCTACACCTGGTATGACGCCTTTGAAGGTTGTTTTTGTGGGTTTAATCCTTGAGGGGTCTATGCCCATCTTGCGCACTGTATCTTGATAAAGCAGGTTCAGGCTGTTGCCGCCGTCCATCAGGACTCTAGTGAGGTGAAATCCGTCAACGATTGGGTCTAAAACCAATGCGGCGAATCCGCCGTGGCGGATACTGGTGGGGTGGTCCCTTCGATCAAAAGTGATTGGGCAAGAGGACCACGGGTTGAACTTTGGGGCGACTGGCTCCATCGCGTATACGTCCCTGAGCGCACGCTTTCGCTCCCTTTTGGGTATGTGGGTTGCGTATATCCTGTTCACCGTCTGCACCTGTGGGGGGAATCCCTTCTGTCTTCTATTGTTCGGCGGCTGTGTATCCTCCTCGTCGTTGCTATGTAGCCCCTTGTCATTGCCTTCAGCGATTAGCTTGCCTGCCTGTTTAAACACCCAACAATCTCTGTTGGTGTGATTAGCTGGCTTTTTGGGGGTGCCGTGTATCTGGCACGAGCGATCGAGTATCCGGTCCAAATTGGTTGGGCATGGAGTAGTTCTTTTGAATGGTTTTTTCCTCTGACCGGGTTTAGAGCCTCTGAATCCGGCGTTGACTGCCGTATCTTCAGTATTATCGCAGTTAATGTGGCGTTTGTGCTTATTGCGACGTGACCTGCCACTGCTATCTTTGGTATCCGAACTACCAGAGTTTTTGGTTAGGTTGTTACTGCGGGCTAGCCAGCTGGTTTCTCCCGCACAGAAGCGGGTCATGAGTGATGTGAGGGCTGCCATTGATTTCGGCTTTTCCTGTCCTAGGTGCCGGGCAAGCCACTCATCGCGGATATTATGTTTGAAGGCTGCAAGGGCCTCTGCATCCGGACAGTCGACGACTTGATTTTTCTTGGTCAAGAATCGGGTCCAGAATTGTCTGGCCGACTCGTCTGGCTGCTGAATTATGTGGCTTAGGTCATCGACGTCTGGTGGTCGCACATATGTGCCCTGGAAGTTATCAAGGAATGCGGCTTCCAGGTCCTCCCAACACCCAATTGATTCTGCTGGCAAGCTGTTGAGCCAATGCCGAGCTGGTCCTTTAAGCTTGAGTGGGAGGTATTTGATGGCGTGAAGATCATCACCACGGGCCATGTGGATATGAAGGAGATAGTCTCCGATCCAGACCGCGGGGTCTGTTGTGCCATCGTAGGATTCAATGTTCACGGGTTTGAACCTTTCTGGGATTTGATGATCCATTACTTCATCTGTGAAGCATAGTGGGTGTGCGGCGCCTTTGTATTGGGCTATATCACGACGTAGCTCAAGCGAGCTTTTGTCTACTGTGTGCGGCCCGGCCGGAATTGTTGTGTTCGGCGCGACGGTTGTCGTCGCGTATTGTGGGGCGCCCACACGATCCGTAGATCGATCTTGATTGTCTTGCCTTATCCTCCAATATTCCTCGCAAGTCTGGCGCATTCTCCCGTGGCTTTGTACTTTTCGAGCGATGCTGGGGTGCGGCTTTGGTGGAGGGCCTAGAGGCCTCTCTGTCGCGGCCACGAGGTGGTCGGTCGGCAGTATTGTGCGCTGGTGATGTAGGTTTATATGATTCCTCCTCTAATCGGGGCAGCAGCTTGCGTTTGGGGAAGTTTTTGGAGGGGCGTTCGAGTTCGTACTCTTCGGCTGCGAGGATTTCAGTCCATCTGTCAACTAGCAAATCTTGATCAGCTCTAAGCTGTTTCTGCTTTTTCTTGAGGCTACTTGTTGTGGCCATAAGCCTGCATTTGAAACTCTCTTGCTCGACGGGATCCTCAGGCACGACAAATTCGTCATCGTCGAGGCTTGCCTCCTCTCCGGAGGGAGGCATGTAATTATCGTCCTCTACCTCTTCGTCTGCCGCTCTCTCGTGAGGGCTGGCTTCTCCGTCCTCCTGTGCTGAATTTTGCTGGAGGGGGTTGTCTTCGGCACTATCCGGGGTGTTATTATCTCCGGTGCCGGAATCTCCATTCTTGCTGTGGCGGGATTTTGAGCGGCGCCACTGACGCCGGTGCTTAGGCTGCTTTTTGGAGGGGTCATCCTCTGCTATTCCATCGCCATTCCCATCCTTTGGGATGTCCACCATGTATATGTCGTATGACGAGGTGGCTTTACAGTGCCCAGTAGGCGCTGGTTCTTGGTCGTCTCCGGCATCGTCGTCCATACCGTCGATGTCTTCGGAGTCGAAGTCTAGCATGTCGGTTAAGTCATCGACAGTGGCTACAAAGTGGGTGGTGGGTGGGCTTTGAATTTCTTCGTCGTCCGCATCCCAACCATTCTGGCCATAATCCGGCCAACGCTCTCCTGACAAAGAGAGACACTTTAGCGAATTCAGGATGTCGCCAAAAGGCGAGTGCTGAAAGATGTCCGTAGCGGTGAACTCCATGATCGGCGCCCAATCGGATTCGATTGGCAGGGGCGCGGAAGGTTCGAAGTCCGGATAGTAATCCTCCGCCTTGGAGTCACGAGCTTTATGAGGGACAAGGTTGGTATTCGGCTCCATCGCCGTAGAGGTAGGAGCCCCCGAGGTGGTGTCCAACCACTCATCCTCGATTGGCACCTTCTGCTCCGAACCAAGGGTCGGAGCGGACTCTTGTGCGGCCTCCAGGGCACTGTCCGGCAGCAGAGCTAAATCATGCCCATCGAGACAGTGCGGCACGCCTGGCTGTGGCTCGAATCCGTTGAAGATCAAGTCTCCGCGGATGTCGGCCGTATAGTTCAAACTTCCATATCTGACCTGATACCCAGGGGCGTAGGTTTCGATCTGCTCCAGATGGCCAAGTGAATTGGCCTGCAGTGCGAAGCGCCGAATACAAAGATCTGTCCGGGGAGAAAAGTCTCACCCTGGACCGTGTTGTTGTTGATGATCGAAGGAGCCATCGGGCCTATAGGTGACGACACAGAGGAACTCTCAATGAAAGCACCAATGTCGGTGTCAAAACCAGCGGATCTCGGGTAGGGGGTCCCGAACTGTGCGTCTAGGCGGATGGTAACAGGAGACAAGGGATACGATGTTTTTACCCAGGTTCGGGCCCTCTCGATGGAGGTAAAACCCTACTCCTGCTTGATTGATATTGATGATATGGGTAGTACAAGAGTAGATCTACCACGAGATCAAGGAGGCTAAACCCTAGAATCTAGCCTATGGTATGATTGTTATGTGTTCTATGGACTAAAACCCTCCGGTTTATATAAACACCGGAGAGGGCTAGGGTTACACAGAGTCGGTTACAATGGTAGGAGATCTACATATCCGTATCGCCAAGCTTGCCTTCCACGCCAAGGAAAGTCCCATCCGGACACGGGACGAAGTCTTCAATCTTGTATCTTCGTAGTCTTGGAGTCCGGCCAATGATGATAGTTCGGCTATCCAGACACCCCCTAGTCCAGCACTGCCTCACCCGCCTCTTCCCTCATCGGTTTCCCGCCACCAGCTAATGACTTGCTACATATAACCCAGGCGGCAATGCACCGTTGCGACACTGTGCGTAGATCTAGTCCTCACCCATCGACCATTAGTTATTCTAAGCATGCCAGGCAACGACCAAAGCTTTGATGTCGACCCCTACCTGTGTTACTTCGTCGGGGAGAATGAGCCGCAGCAGGTCGGGGAGCAAGAGCTTCATCAGCCGGTGCAGGCACCATGGCCTATCGGCAACGATATCGACGTGACAGTCCTTGGATGCACAATCGACATATTACAGAGGAAGTGTGATGAGCAGTTTGCCATCCACCGTGCAAAAGATCCAGAGCCGCTCGGCGGCATGATCGACGACCCACCCGAAGAGCCGCCATCACCAGTGCTCATCGAGAGCCTGATGCCCCGCAAGGAATGGGCAGAGGACCTCTGTGATTCAGTTAAGAGGCAGCTAGCCTACGGCTTCATCATTGCCGGTGGCGGCCGTGTCAACCTCGATCCCAATGGTGTGGTGGCTAGGCTCGAGCGCAACCTTGGCGAAGTTGACGTCCCTAGTGAAGTAGAACATCACCAACATGGTATCTTGAGGATGCAGGTGATCGACGGAATTTGCTACCAGGCCAGAGACATGGAAATGGAGCGGTTTCGCGAAGATGTCATGCGCGCAATTGCACGCTATCAAGCTCTTCTGGAAGAGGCCCGGCAGCCCCAAGAGCCTCCCAGCGCCAGCAGCTCCATAGACGATGGCGGGTCAGGACATTGGAATGAATGGCCGCAAGGGTGCTGTGCTGATCATGGAGTCTGAGAAGACCGTCGTCGGAAGGCCGCCAACTAAGCCTTTTAGCCTATATTTTATTGTAATTGTATGCATATGTAGGTCGTGAGCGTTTTGGGCATTGCCGCATTTGGCATTTTAAATTATCCTGAATATGTAAGACAATTATTAATTGTTGCCATTTTAAATTTGCCTTAATGGCGAGCAATATGCGCGGATAGACGCGAGCTGAGCGTGCCACAGCCGCCTCAATGACGAGCAACCACACCTGCATATTGCAATTCTGGTCAACCTTCTGGCACCCCGTGGGAGGTGCGATGTTGCATCCATCAGACATGATGGTGATATCTTGACTGTGTGTGATAGTGGGCAGACACATACACGTACATCCGAGAACGTGGGCCCACATACGCCATCCGGGGACCATTTTGGGCTTCCGATGCGTGGCATATAGTTGATCCATAAGAACTGTTTGCGATGAGTCAGAACAACAGAAACGGGCTTCGAGCCCAGAACCATCAATAAATTTTGACCTTGTTTCTTGTCACATTCCAGATTAAAACGCAATAAGTAATTTCAAATCTGTTCACACCGATCAAACCTAAATATGTCCATACTTAGCACCGGGCTATAAAAACTACCCACTCGAAAATTACTTCACAGTTCCTCTCCTCATCACCCACAAAACAGATATTCCTGTCAAGTCGTCCGCCAAGACCGATAGGAGGAGTTTCGGGTCGACATATAACCAAGGAGCAAAGACCAAGGCCGCGGAAGCACTAGAGAGGTCCCGACGCTACACGGCAGCCGCCATAGAGATGTCCCGGCACGCCGCGGAGCCCTCGAACGAGCTCTCACCGGCACATGAGAGCTCTCACAAGCGCACTGGCTGCATCAGCAATCACGATGAGCTGGCATTGCTGAAGTCCTTGGCCAGCGATGACGATATTCTCGCTGGCCTCATTAAGCAGCAGGAGCTGGTCGACGGCTTGATAAAGCAGCTCGAGATTAGCGATGCCTCAGTTGAGAAGCCGACTGGCCTCATCGAGCAACTCATGGGTGACAATGCAAATCTCCTCAAGGCGCTCGTCGAGACAGAGGAGGAGACCACCGGCTGGAAGAAGTTGCATGAGTAGAGCAGTGCCTCGGGGATGACACTGAAAGCAGTCATCGAGGAACTGATGGGTGACTTGAGGAAGCTCCGGATCGAGCACGAGCAGGAGGTTGAGGAATCCGTGGCTGTTGTCAAGCAAAGTCATGAGGAATTGAAGGAGCTGGAGGATGTCGACGCCCAGTGATCCATCGAGGAGTAGACACAGTAGCGACCTAGATCATTGTCTGCGATTTCCTTCTTCTCTTTCCCCCGTGTCTTCCAGGCTTTACCGCATGTGGCATTTTAAATTATCCGAAATATGTAAGACAATTATTATCCGTGCCATTGTAAATTTGTTGTAGTATTATCCGTTGCCATTTTATTTGTTGTTGTATTATCCGTTGCCCTATGTGGCATTTTAAATTATCCAGAATACGAGTTGAAAACACAGACAAAGCAAATGCTAACGTTGAGCGGTGCCATGGGGATCACAAGCAAACACCCTCCATCCAGGTGCTTTAATTAACCGCGTGTTAAACAGCGGATCAGCCGCCATTAATGGAGAGTTGTGAGCGAGGCGGGCGGCTGGTGGATGGAGGTCAAAGCGCTCGCTTCCCAGTGAGCATGGGCGGCCTTGCTGCTTGCACGCATCCCGTCGAGCCTGCGAGGTGGACAGGTCGCTCGCATCCCATCGAGCCTACGCGGCGGACTGCTCGTGAAGGAAATATGCCCTAGAGGCAATAATAAAGGTTTATTATTCATGCTAGAATTATATTGATCGGAAACTTAAATACATGTGTGAATACATAAACAAATAATGTGTCCCGAGTAAGCCTCTACTAGACTAGCTCGTTGATCAAAGATGGTTAATGTTTCCTAACCATAGACATGTGTTGTCATTTGATAACAGGATCACATCATTAGGAGAATGATGTGATGGATAAGACCCATCCGTTAGCTTAGCATATTGATCATTTAGTTTATTGCTACTACTTTCTTCATGTCAAATACATATTCCTTCAACTATGAGATTATGCAACTCCCGGATACCGGAGGAATGCCTTGTGTGCTATCAAACGTCACAACGTAACTAGGTGATCATAATGATGCTCTACAGGTATCTCCGGAGGTGATTGTTGAGTTGGCATAGCTCAAGATTAGAATTTGTCACTCCGAGTACCGTAGAGGTATCTTTGGGCCCTCTCGGTAATACACACCATAAGAAGCCTTGCAAGCAAATAACTAATGAGTTAGTTACGAGATGATGTATTACTGAACGAGTAAAGAGACTTGCTAGTAACGAGATTGAACTAGGTATAGAGATACCGACAATCGAATCTCGGGCAAGTATCATACCGATGGACAAAGAGAATTGTGTATGTTGTCATAACGGTTCGACCGATAAAGATCTTCGTAGAATATGTAGGAACCAATATGGGCATCCAGGTTCCACTATTGGTTGTTGATCGGAGAGGTGTCTCGGTCATGTCTACATAGTTCTCCAACCCGTAGGGTCCGCACGCTTAACGTTCGTTGACGGTATGGTGTTATATGAGCTATATGATTTGGTGACCGGACGAGGAGTCTCGAAATGGTCGAGAGGTAAAGATTGATATATAGGACGATGGTGTTCGGACACCGGAAGTGTTTCAGAGTGTACTGGGTAGTCATCGGAGTACCGGAGGGGGTATCGAACACCCCCGGGAGGATAGTGGGCCTATTAGGCCATTGGAGGGGAGCCCACCAGCCCACAAGGGGCTGGCGCACCCCCCATGGCAGCCGCCCAAATGGGGAAAAGGAAAGGGGGGATTAGGCCTCCCCCTTCCTTCCCTCTTCCCTCTTTCCTTCCCCTTCGACAAATATGGTAGGGGGCGCCACTTGGGAGGGACCCCAAGTAGGATTCAACTTACTTGGGGGTGCCTCCTGGCTGCTCCCTCCTCCCCTCACCTATATATATGTGGGAGGGGGGCGCCTAGCACAACCACGACAATTGCTTAGCCATGTGCTGCACCCCCCTCCACCGTTTACACCCCCGGTCATATTTTCGTAGTGCTTAGGTGAAGCCCGATGGAAATAGCTTCACAATCACCGTCACCGTGCCGTCGTGCTTCCGGAACTGATCCACTACCTCACCGTCTTGCTGGATCAAGAAGGTGGAGAACGTCACCGAGCTGAACGTGTGCTGTGTGTCGTACGTTCAGTACTTGATCGGTTGAAGCACGAAGAAGTTCGACTACATCAACCGCGTGACTAAACGCTTCCGCTTACGGTCTACGAGGGTACGTAGACACACTCTCCCCTCTCATTGCTATGCATCTCCTTGATAGATCTTGCATGTGCATACAATTTTTTTGTTTTCCATGCAATGTTTCCCAACAGTAGTATCAGAGCAAGGTCTATGTGTCGATGATATGTACGAGTAGAACACAAAGAGTTGTGGGCAGTGATGGTCATACTGCTTATCACCAACGTCTTATTTTGATTCGGCGATATTGTAAGATGAAGCGGCCTGGACCATCCTTACATGTCCACGTACTTATTGAGACCGGTTCCACCGATAGACATGCAACTTCTTTTGCATAAAGGTGGCTGTCGGGTGTCTGTTTCTCCTACTTTAGTTGAATTAAATTTGACTGCGACCGGTCCTTGAAGAAGTATAAAACAACAAACTTGATAAATCACCATTGTGGTTTTTGCCGTAGGTAAGAACGGTTCTTGCTCGAAGCCCGTAGCAACCACGTGAAACTTGCAACAACAAAGTAGAGGATGTCTAACTTGTTTTTGCAGGGCATGTTGTGATGTGATACGGTCAAGACGTGATGTGATATACATTTTTGTATGAGATGACCATGTTTTGTAATATCAACAACCGACATGAGCCTTTGGGTTGTCTCTTGATTATTGTATGAAATGCAAAAGCCATGTAATTGCTTTACTTTATCGCTATGCGTTAGCAATAGTTGGCTAGACGACCCGGACGCAAAGATGGAGATCAAGGTGTCGAGCTGGTGTCGATGGAGATCATGACGATGCTTTGGAGATGGAGATCAAAAGCACAAGATGATGGTGGCCATATCATGTCACATATTTTGATTGCATGTGATGTTTATCCTATATGCATCTTATTTTGCTTAGAATCGCAGTAGCATTATAAGATGATCCCTTCACTAAATTTCAAGATAAAAGTGTTCCCCCCGAGTATGCACCGTTGCTTGTAAGTGCATCTAGTGGTACCCCTAGTTGATTTTGGAGTATTGACGACAAAGTTGGTTGAGGGACTAATGCGTTTGTGAGAATTGCAGGATAACGCAGGTAGTGTCCCTCATTGATTCGGTTTACCTACCGGAGATGACCCCTAAAAATGTATGAAGACATTGAAGACAATGGTGGTATGTGAAGATATTCATATTGAAGACTATGACATGAGAAGACATTGAGTGAAGACTATGGAGCATGAAGACTGTGTTGTTTCGCTGTTTCCTTTTCTTCTTTGTTGAGTCATAGGAACCACCGTATTGTTAAGTGGGGTCCAAGTTAACTAAGTCAGAATGACTGAAGTGATGCTCAACCCAAATCCTATGTCTTCGAGCGAAGACAATGAGAGCAAATCTTATCCAGAGCTGGATGAGTCAGCTTTGCTTGTAGCCCAAGTAAAGTTGCCGTGTGTGTTTGAAATCTGACCGTTGGAACACGTGTCAGTTCCTTAGTGACCCAGGGTCATTTTGGACATATCAGGTCGGGTTGCCCAGTGGCTATAAATAGTCCACCCCCTACACCATAAATTGGTGGCTGCTCAGAATTAGTGCACGATTTTTGTCATTTGCGAGCAACCCACCTCGAAGCCTTTGAGAGAGAGAAATCCTTGCGAGGACAAAGCCCAAACACCCAAAGCCAAAGAGTGTTAGGCATCACTAAAGTCTTTCTGTCTGTGTGACCTGAAGACTTATTACACTTGAGGACTGTGAATCCTCCAGCCGGTTAGGCGTCGCGTTCTGAGCATCCAAGAGTCATTGTGGATTGCCGGTGAACGAAGTCTGTGAAGGTTAGGAAGTCTACCTTGAAGAATTACCAGAGTGATTGGGCGAGGACTGTGTGTCCTTAGCTCAAGGGGAATAAGGTGAAGACGCGATCTTCTGAGTTGAATCTCAGCCTCCCTAACCAGACGTACAATTGTCACAGCAACTGGAACTGGTCCAACAAATCCCATGTCTTCAACAAGTGACTGGTTCTATCCTCTCCCTTCCTTTACTTAGAGTTTGTCTTCGTGAAGCCATTGCCTATCTGTCGTACCTGTTTGACTTCATTGCTTGACTACTATCGTTGATTGGCTTCATACTATCTTCCATCCTGATCCTTACTACTTAGCTGCTATTAGTCTTGTACTTTCACATCATTACATACTTGACTATGGTTTGCTTATTGTAGTCTATCTTCCGCTGCATATCAATTAGGTTATTTCGATTGTTTGCCTTTGAAACTTCCAAGTTTTGAAGACTTTCATAAAAATCACCTATTCACCCCCCCCTCTAGTCGATAACTAGCACTTTCAATTGGTATCAGAGCAAGGTACTCCCTTGTTCTGTGTGATTCGGTTTAACCACCTGGAGTTTTAGCTATGTCGACTGCAGGATTGAGGGACGTATCTTGCCCCACCTTTGACGGTCATGAATATCCTTGGTGGAAGGCCATGATGAAGAAGCGACTCATGGCTGTGCACAGCGAACTGTGGACCATCACTGAGATTGGTCTTACCGATCTATGCAAGATGGCGGAGGCTGATGACATTCGCAAGTATACTCTACTGAACCTCACAGCGAAGGATGTTATCTGCTCCTGTCTGTCCCGAAATCAGTTCAGGAACGTCATGCACCTCAATCATGCGAAGCTAATCTGGGACCGGCTTTCTGAGGTCTATGAAGGTCATCGTACTCATCATGATCCTTGGTTTGAGGACCACAAGGAGTCTCTTAAAGAGATGACCTTTGCACCTGAATCGCCATCATCTTCACCATGCCTTATGGCAAAGGGTGATAAGGTAACTGAATGCTACCTCTCTGAAACTAGTGATGATGAATCAGGTGATGAATTTGGCCCCAGTTATGTCAAGCTTGCTTCCGTTGCCACTAAACAACAAAGAGTCTTGGAAAAGGTTCAAGACATGCTTAGTAAGCGCGATGATATGTTGGGTGAAGAAATGGATCAGTCAAAAGCATTAGCTGAGAGTCTTCAGAGACTTCATTCCAAGTTTGACGCCCTACAAGATCAACATAATGCGCTCTTGTCTGATCATGAGAAGCTTTCTTCTGAATGTCTTCAAAGAAAGCAAGACCTTGAAAACATAAGAGTGGATTATGAAGATCTTTAGAAGGAGCGCGATTCATTACTTGCTCAACAAATCAGCATTACACAGGAAGAATTTGAACCATCATGTCTAAAATGCATTGAGCGTGATAACGCTACCTCTGTTGCTGAATGTTCCACTGCTGCTACTGTTTCATTGTCTTCACCTACTGATGTGGTTACTAACCCCTCTGCGGAGGATACCACTACTATTGCTGATGAAAATGCTAGGTTGAAGACATTGCTTGAAACAGGGATGTATAAGAGTCTTAAAGGGCATCAGACACTTTGCGATGTCCTCAAAAAGCAGATTCTGAACCGAAACCCTAGGAAAGAGGGTGTTGGGTTTGAGAGGAAAATGAATGTTGATGGCTCCTATTGGAAGCCTGAGCAGTATCCCAAAACCACATGGGTTGTTGCAAAGAAACCTTCAGTAGATCCATCCACCTTATCTGGCTTTACCTGTGCTAATCTTGTTGTCATTGATGAATCCTTTGATGCAAACTATAAGCTGTTCAAGAATCAGAATGGTGAAGTGTTTGCCAGGTATATTGGTACTAACTGCAGGAATGGACCACCTATGAAGAAGATCTGGGTGCCTAAGCAGTGCATTGCGGATCTTCCTGTGAATGTCATCATGACACCACCAAGGAAGAAGACAAACCCCAGACCTATAGCTTCATATGGACCAAAGGCTTCATACAGATACATGACTCACCTGAGTCACCCTAACGCCAATGTTTTGCAAGGAAATCATACTCAACTTATGAATATGAGCGTGTGTCTTCGAACCGCTATGTTCATAGAACTAAGAACTTTTCTGCTTATTCATATGAGTATCATTCATCTCCTGCAAGGCTATTTGCTAGGGCTCCAAAGCCAAAATTCTCAGATGCTGCACTTAGACTCATTGCTTCTAAGCCACCACTGAAAATGTGGGTGGTGAAGAAGAATTAACTTTCTTTTGCAGAGAAAGGTCTCCAGCCTGCAATCAAAGGCGTCCGATGCTATTGCTGGGGACCTAAAAGACATTAAGGACGCATGATAAAATGTCTTACTGTATATTTCACACCTGAATCGCTTGCCAGTCATACTATGGGTCCTAACTTTGATCTAAGCTGTGACAATCCTTGTATGTGTCAAATGCTTATGCTTCACAACACTCCTTGTGAAGCCTATCCTCCTAACTGCACTGTAAGGTATGTCACCAAAAGCTTCAGGATGGATTATGGATAGCGGATGCACAAATCATATGACTGGTGATCGAAGTCTTCTCATGGACTCAACCTTACGTCCATCAGACAAGAGTCACATCACATTTGCTGACACTGGTAAAAGTAAGGTATTGGGTCTAGGTAGAGTTGCAATCTCAAAGGATCAACACATGGATAAAGTGATGCTTGTTGAATCCCTTGGTTTCAACTTAATGTCTGTCTCAATGCTTTGTGACTTGAACATGATTGTGCTATTCGGAAAATATCGTTGCCTTGTACTAATGGAATCTGACAAGTCTCTAGTCTTTGAAGGGTATCGAAAAGATGATCTATACATGGTAGATTTCTCAGCAGGTCCACAGCTTGCCGTATGTCTTCTCGCAAAAGCTTCAGAATGCTGGCTCTGGCATCGGAGGCTAGGGCATGCTGGCATGAGGAACTTACACACACTCATCAAGAAGAAGCATGTCATAGGCATCGAGGGTGTCAAGTTCAAGAAGGATCATCTGTGTGGTGCCTGCGAAGCTGGAAAGATGACTAGGGCAAAGCACCCCTCGAAGACAATCATGACGACATCTCAACCCTTCGAGCTATTACACATGGACTTATTTGGACCTACTCACTACTCAACCCTCACAACAACTGCTTGTCTCTATGGCTTCGTCATTGTTGATGACTACTCAAGATACACATGGGTGCATATAATTCTCTACAAGACTGAAGTGCAAGATGTCTTCAGACGCTTCGCCAATCGAGCAATGAACAATTATGGCATGAAGATCAAGCACATCAGAAGTGACAATGGCACTGAATTCAAGAACACCGGACTAGATCTTTATCTGGATACAATGGGAATCACTCATGAGTTCTCTGCTCCATACACACCTCAGCAAAATGGCATCGTTGAGCGCAAGAACAGAACCCTCATTGAGATGGCTCGAACAATGCTCGATGATTACAAGACACCAAGAAAGTTCTGGCCTGAAGCTATTGATACAGCATGTCACATCATCAACCGTGTTTACATCCATAAGCTTCTGAACAAAACATCCTATGAGCTCCTTACTGGCAAGAAGCCAAATGTAAGCTACTTCAGAGTATTTGGAGCTAGGTGTTGGATCAAGGATCCCCATCACAAGTCAAAATTTGCACCTAAAGCTCACGAAGGCTTCGTGCTTGGCTACGGAAAGGACTCGCACTCCTATAGAGTCTTCAACCTATATCTCTACAAAATCGTCGAAACGGTGGACGTGAGATTTGATGAAACCAATGGTTCACAGAGAGAGCTTCTGCCAAGTACATTAGACGAAGCTCCGCCCAGCGAATCTATCAAGCTGATGGGAACTGGTGAAATCATGCCCTCTGAAGCACAGCCTGAAGAGGAACTTATCATTTCTGCACCTAACCAACCTGAAGACAATGCTCAGTCTGAAGATAATCCTCCCAATGATGACAATGATCAGCAAGAGCAAAGTCTTCGTCCAGTTCATCCTCGAGTTGCAAATGAAGTACAAATTGAGAAGATAATTGATAGCATCAATGCACCTGGTCCACTTACTCGCTCAAGAGCAACACAGCTAGCAAACTTCTGTGGGCACTTTTCGTTTTTCTCAATATCAGAACCCAAGAAAGTTGCTGAAGCCTTTATGGAACCTGAATGGATTCAAGCTATGCAAGAAGAACTTCAACAGTTCAAGCTGAACAATGTTTGGGAACTTGTCAAGCGACCTGAGCCTAGCAAGCATAACATTATCGGCACAAAATGGATATATCGAAACAAGCAAGATGAGCATGGTCAAGTCGTCAGAAACAAAGCACGTCTTGTGGCTCAAGGATATACTCAAGTTGAAGGAATTGATTTGGATGAAACATTTGCTCCTGTTGCTAGGCTTGAAGCTATTCGCATACTGTTAGCCTATGCTAACCACCACAACATCTCGCTATATCAAATGGATGTCAAGAGTGCATTTCTCAATGGCAAGATTGAAGAAGAAGTATATGTCGCTCAACCACCTGGCTTTGAAGATCCAAAACATCCTGATATGGTGTACAAGCTAAACAAAGCACTCTATGGCCTCAAACAAGCACCTCGCGCTTGGTATGATATGATCAAAGACTTCTTGAAGAGCAAAGGCTTCAAACCTGGATCCCTCGATCCTACACTCTTCACGAAGACATATGATGGTGAACTGTTTGTGTGCCAAATATATGTGGATGACATTATCTTCGGCTGCACCAACCAGAAATACAGTGATGAGTTTGGATACATGATGCAAGAGCAATATCAGATGTCCATGATGGGTGAGCTGAAATTCATCCTTGGTCTCCAAATTCGTCAGCAAAGGAATGGCATCTTCATATCTCAAGAAAAATACCTCAAAGATTGTCTGAAGAAGTTTGGAATGGAAGATTGCAAAGGTTACACGACGCCAATGCGAGCCAAACACCATCTTGGTCCCGACGACAATGGTAAAGAGTTCGATCAAAAGGTATACCGCTCCATGATTGTTTCCTTACTTTATCTATGTGCATCTAGGCCAGATATTATGCTTAGTGTTTGCATGTGTGCTCGATTCCAAGCGGCACCAAAGGAATCGCATCACTTAGCTGTGAAGCAAATTCTTCGATATTTGCTTACACCCCAACACTTAGATTATGGTATCCAAAGGGCTCAAAATTTGATTTGGTTGGATTCTCGGATGCTGATTATGCTGGTGACAAGGTGGATCACAAGTCTACATCAGGCACATGTCACTTTCTGGGTCGATCACTTGTCTGTTGGTCTTCAAAGAAGCAAAACTGTGTATCACTCTCAACTGCTGAATCTGAATACATTGCTGCTGGATCTTGTTGCGCTCAGCTTCTATGGATGAAGCAAACTCTCAAGGACTATGGCATCAATCTAAAACAAGTGCCTCTCTTCTGCGATAACGAAAGTGCCATCAAGATTGCCAACAATCCAGTCTAGCACTCGAAGACAAAGCACATTGAAATTCGTCATCACTTTCTCAGAGATCATGTCATGAAGAAAGACATTGACATCATTCACGTCAACACTGAAGAGCAACTGGCAGATATCTTCACAAAGCCCTTGGATGAGAAAAGGTTTTGCAAGTTACGGTGTGAGCTAAATATCTTGGAATCCTCAAATGTCCTGTGATCAGGCACACATCCTAGCACTTATGCATGTTGATGACTTAGATGTGCAACACGCGAAGTAATGTATATCTTCAATCAATGAATACTTACACTCTGAGTGTGAATACATCAACGTGGAATTTGACTTCGGAGCGCCACGATAATTGTGCGCCGTGTCTGGGTCTAATACTTCCTATACGGTGGGTAACGCCACCACCAAATTTCTTGGTTTGAAGTGTTTCACTCATGGCGTTATTCATGCAATGACTTTGCATTTGGTTTGTCTTTAGTTTCAATTTATCTTATTGATTTTCTTCACTATGATCATTTGATTGCTTTCTGATATATATATACTAGTGTTCTGTCCTCTACAGCATTCACTTATAGATATGTCTTCCTAGTTGAATCTTTTGAACTAAGTGAATGTGATCGGACCCTAATCTCTCTATGCTTTCTATCTCAAACTCTATCTGTCCAAATCATATGCATTCTATTGAAACTGTCGAATGTCTTCTCTACGTTCTAGTCAACATAAGACACAGAGACAAACATTAAGTCTGTTTTAAATGACTCATCCTTATTTTCCAAATCCGGAGAAGCCGGAACAACCATCCGATATGCCTGCTGGGCGTGGGAACATGGGACAACTCTGAGTATTTTGCATGCTTGCCACGTGCCCCTCAGATGTGAACCGCCAGGGGCACCTGCGTAATTGCGCTGTGCCGCACACTTCCTTATAAATACATGTCCCCTACGGTAAAGAAAACCTTCTTCCACCTATCCACCTCGTCAAAACCCTAGCGCCACCACTAGCTCTCGACGACGCCGACGACGAAGCGCTTAGCTGCCGCGACTTCTCCAATGCCGTCCTCACGCTGGCCGCGGACATCGTCCTCTCCGCCGTCGCCGTAGGTGTCCTCCGTCGCCAAGTTAGGGCACGGTGGATTGAACTGCTCGGTCTCCTGTTCATCCCATCCAGCAGTTCTTCGTGTGGTAAATATAACTCTATTTTTACCATCTTTTTGATCTTCAAGATTCATCCTTTTTACCAAAATTGGTTTCTGCCTACACAATGTTAGATCTATTCTGTCTGCATCTCATACTGCCCAGTCTATTCACTTAAACTTCATATCGAGTTTGATTCCTCACTTGTACTTATTCACGGATTCGTACAAATCTGGAACTAACTCTCAACATATAAGTGAATGTCTTCACATCATGAGATCAATGTCTTCAAACTGATTTATCTTCAAAATCTTCTAAGAATGCATATGACCTCTTCCCCTTCCCTCGCATCTCTAATGCTGTCACAGGTACATGTCCGTGGGAGAATCCCTTGGTTCTCATAGTCTGCATTCGTTTGCAGAATTCTTACAGCATCACATTAACTCTTCCGAAGCCAGTTCCTGTTTGTCCAGCAAGCGAAAGTCTGTGAAGCCTTTGAACTTATTGAAGCCATTCAGTTTGAAGTTCATGGCTGCAGAGAAATCAGTAAGGAAGGGTGGCAGACAGCTTCGTGGGGGAACATCAAAAGTTTTGCCTGATGACCTCGCAGATCTTTACAAGACAGATCCTGAAGATAAATATCATCAGCGCAAGACATGAATCCAATGGATTCGACGATATTGGGCTGAACAATGGTTCAGATACAGGTTCGTGACCCAGGAATACGCTGAGAAGAATGCTATCAAGAGTCCTTGGGGTGATATTCTCTATTGAGGCCTTCAACCCAAGAACAGAGCTGAAGCTATTGCACAGTGTTTCTATCCCTGTATGGTCCGTGGACCTCAGCCTGAAAATGCTGACCCATCATCATTGCTCTGGTGTCGTGACGATACTCTCTTCAAGCGCAACTTCCAGCACGCAAAGGCATCGGCCAAGGAAAACAAGAAGTCATTGGGATTAGACTTCAACCCTGGTCCCTCTGCTCCCCGTGCTGACGGCTCACGTGATGCTGATCCCAATGTCATCGGCCCCTTCTCCAACCTTGATGGCCTCATCACTTACGTCTTGGTCCAAGGTGCCAAAGTGGATCATTCTGATAATGATGCTAACACTGATGAAGCCCCAGCTCCTCCTCCAAAGCCGCAGAAGCTAAAGAAGCCTAAGGCTTCAAGATTAGCTGCTCCTCCAAAAGCTTCACGTGCGAAGCCACTAGCCACTGCACCTCCTGAAGACAGTGTGCAGTCAGAAGATCAATCACGTATCTCCAAGAGAACGGAGAAGAAAAAGGAAATCGTCAAGCATACCAATCAGACCTTGACTCCTGCTGCCATTCTGCGTGAAGAGCACATTGATTTATCCAGCGATGAAGATCTTGCAGATGATGCCCTTGAGCAACTAATCAAGAGCAAGGAAGAAGCAGAGATCTTCAATAACTTGCCTCTCTTCGATGTGGCAATCATCCATAACTTCATTGATGAGTGGTTTGACACCCCAAAACTCAGCTTTGAAGATCTGCAGCTTCCCATTGGCCTTAGCGTCTCCTTCAATGGAGCCATTGCTTCTGAGCTAGCTCTCGCTCAGCGCATCGTTGAACTGAAGCACAAGATTGATTATGAGAAAGCTCAGTTCAAGAAGCATGTGGCCAAGCTCAGCGTGCAAGATGTCAGAAACTTCAAGATCATGCTGCACGAGCTCAAAGAAGCCTTTCTCAAGAAGCGTGAAGAAGCTCAAGGCTCTCGTGAGCGTATGAAGAGTCTGGCTGACAAATGTGTGCTAGCCTACAATGAGGCTGAGAAGCGCAAGTCGCCTGGTCGTCTTGGCATTGACTCCAGAATGGCTGCAAAGAAGAAGAAGCTATCTACTGCTCAATCTGCACCTGCAAGGCAGGAAGCACCTCGCATAATCTTCCCAAGCAGCATGACTGGCTCGAAGCCAAAGGTCATGTCAACCACTTCAGAACAGAAGAAGACGAGAGCTGCTGAGGCTGAAGCCAGAAAAAGGAAGAATACTGAAGCCTCTGATGCTGCTCCCTCCAAGAAGAAGCGCAAAACCAAGAAGAATCGGGCTGCTCCCAAAGAGCCCTTAGTTGTTGAACCTATCTCAGTGGTTCGACCTGCATCTGAACACCAAGAACGACGATTGGTAGTTCATGAGCCTGCTTCCACAGAGGCTCATGAAGCTGAAGACATTCCAGCAGTTGATCCCACCGCTGCTGAAGACATTGGTCACCATGACAATGTTGAAGATGATGAAGTTCTTCCTCAGATCGAACACAACCTGGTATCATCGCCTGTTCTCACGAACAGCGAACTCATCACCATTGGTCGTCCTCTGACGCCAATTGCTCAGGATGCATCGTGGGCTGATCACCCACAGCAACAAGACTCCCCATGTACTCCCCAACAACAACAACAAGTCACACCACCTGTGCAAGAAGAACAAGAAGACTTTGAGGCCCAGCCAACTCCGTCTCCAAAGGCATCACCAGCATTACGCAGGCTTCTCAAAGGACCCAGGCCTCAAGTCCCTCTGTCGAGCATTCCAGAAGGAGAAGTGCACCACTCATATGTTGCACGTCAAGTGTTTCCTGAAGCCACTCCAACTGTGAATGTCTCCTTGTCTGAAGCCCAAGCTGCTGAAGACAATCCGGCTGCATCAGCCAATGAAAATCAAGAAGACGTACGTGTCCCTACTCCCCCCAATACTGTAGAAGTTGTTCCTGATGTGAACGTGCCAGTGCCCGACCCTCCAGCTCATCAAGTGGAGGTTGAAAATCTTGAGGCTGCCACCACCAACACAAATGAAGCCAATGATATAATCATGGCTGAAGTAAATGTGGAGCCTGCACCAACCAATGTGCCAGAAGCCAATGATGCAATTGCTCCAGAAGCTTCTGCTGTACAGCCTGACGCCTCAGCTGTTGCCACTGCTCCTGTTCCGCCACCAAGGCCCTATACAATTGAGCAAGCCTACAATCATGGTCAGCTAACCACTGTCCGATGGCCCGTTCTGGTCCCTCCGCCTCCTGCCTCTGGTCCTCAGTTTGATTATCATGTTGAGCATAGGCCTCAGGTCCAGAAACCAAAGCCAAGACTGCCATGGTTCCCAGGTACTGCAAACTCTACAGGGTCCTTCAATGCCAATGGCTTCAAAAGCCACAATACCTTCTTTGACAGCGCAAAGAACCCCTACACAAAGCCAAGAATATCTCTGATCGGTTCTGGAGCTATCAGCAGAGAAGCTATTACTCCTTGTATGATCAAGGGCGCATTTTCCCTCATATGCGCCTCGACACTGAAGCCATTGCTGGACTGCCATGCTTAGAAGAAGCACTTGACTGCTTTCGTGATGCCGGTCTGCTCAGCTTTGTGACAGACAAAAAACATTGGAATGAGGAACTTTTGCTTCAATTCTATGCTACCCTCCACATTCGCGGCTACAACAGGGATATAAAGACATGGGTTCTCGAGTGGATGACAAGAAATGTTCATCATGAAGCCAAAGCTCTTGACCTCATTGAGCTTATAGGCCTACCCACTCCCGGAGAGCTGTATGAACCTGATTGTCAACTCCACCGCAATGCACTGGAGAGCATCTTCCATAAACCAGAGCCCAACATGAGCCAGATGTTGAGCATGATGAAGCCTCTGCCATCTGACGCTGAATACCCGAAGGAGTTCTTTGTTGATGACCTAGAGTATCTGCCTCGCACAATATATCACATCATCAGGCGAACTCTATGGCCTATCAAAGGGCATTCATCAGCGACCAAACTTGAAGGAGCCATGAAGACATTGGTCTTTTGCGTTCTCAATGGCATCAGCTTCAATTCACAAGAATTCTTCATCCGGCAATTGGCTACGTCTGGATCTGACCTTGTTGGCCTGAAATTCTATGCTCCATGGGTCATGCGCCTCATCAAGTTACACTCCTCTGTCAACTATCAGCCCTCTGCTCGCAATCATCTGATCTTTCTACCAGAGGTTGATATGTCAGTTGAAGCCATATACTCTGAGCCTGCCAAGAATCCTCTTTGTCTTCACAATGTTGATCACTAAAGCACCATTGCCCAAAGGCCTAAGAAGCGCTCTCGTGTTCTCAATGACCGAGAACTTCTTGTGGCACTTCATCAGAAACAAGATAAGCATCACTTTTGGCTCAAGAGATAGATGCAAAGCCTCTTGGTGGACGTCAATCACATTCGAAATCTTGCCACCAAGAATGCTTTTGTCACTCACGAAACCTGTCGGTGATCATGGAAGAGTTTGACTCTGCTCAGTGCTGAAGCAGATCTTCAAGACGATGGCTTCACTGAAAGATTCAAGTTTGACTCCACTCCTCCACGGAATGATGTCCTACGTCGAACTCCATCCCTTGAAGACTCTGACTATTCTTCCTCCGCGGCAACTGTGAATGCTAGAGTGATCGATGATGAAGACGATGCTACTTCACCGCCCCCTTCTTCTGCACGCATCGACACTGCACCAAGCACATCTGCACCACCAAACAACAACGACAACCCTGCTGCTTCACCTACTCATGAGGACGAGTAGATGCTCTATGTCTTCAAACCTTTTTGGTCCTTACTGACAAAAGGGGGAGAAGCATATGAGTTTGATAGTCTTCAAGCGGGTTCATATGGGCGATTGCTTTATATTTTGCCTCGTGTTTACAACTCTTGCTTTTGATACATTTGGCTCTTTGAGTTGTAACACTTAAACTCGATGGTCGTCTGCTACTTATTTGCTTTACTGTGATGCGATGATAACTTCCGCACTTAGATCATTCTGCAGACGTCCATTTTTCATTATGCATGTCATTCTATTTGCTATATCATTTCATGCATGATGAATTATCTTCATAAGTTGAAGTGAATCTCCACAAGTACAACCTACCATGTGCATTTGCATTCCAAAAGCAAATTACTTATATGCACATCTTCAGGGGGAGCCCTTGCTACTTATGAAGACAATACCCTATCCTTTACAATTTCACATAGTTTATCCCCGTTGAAAACTTCAACCAGTTTGTCATCAATCACCAAAAAGGGGGATATTGTAAGTGCATCTAGTGCCACCCCTAGTTGGTTTTGGAGTATTGACGACAAAGTTGGTTGAGGGACTAATGCGTTTGTGAGAATTGCAGGATAACGCAGGTAGTGTCCCTCATTGATTCGGTTTACCTACCGGAGATGACCCCTAAAAATGTATGAAGACATTGAAGACAATGGTGGTATGTGAAGATATTCATATTGAAGACTATGACATGAGAAGACATTGAGTGAAGACTATGGAGCGCGAAGACTATGTTGTTTCGCTGTTTCCTTTTCTTCTTTGTTGAGTCATAGGAACCACCGAACTGTTAAGTGGGGTCCAAGTGAACTAAGTCAGAATGACTGAAGTGATGCTCAACCCAAATCCTATGTCTTCGAGCAAAGACAATGAGAGCAAATCTTATCCAGAGCTGGATGAGTCAGCTTTGCTTGTAGACCAAGTAAAGTTGCCGTGTGTGTTTGAAATCTGACCGTTGGAACACGTGTCAGTTCCTTAGTGACCCAGGGTCATTTCGGACATATCAGGTTCGGTTGCCTAGTGGCTATAAATATCCCACCCCCTACACCATAAATTGGTGGCTGCTTAGAATTAGTGCACGACTTTTGTCGTTTGAGAGCAACCCACCTCGAAGCCTTTGAGAGAGAGAAATCCTTGCGAGGACAAAGCCCAAACACCCAGAGCCAAAGAGTGTTAGGCATCACTGAAGTCTTTCTGTCTGTGTGACCTGAAGACTTATTACACTTGAGGACTGTGAATCCTCCAGCCGGTTAGGCATCGCGTTCTGAGCATCCAAGAGTCATTGTGGATTGCCGGTGAACGAAGTCTGTGAAGGTTTGGAAGTCTACCTTGAAGACTTACCAGAGTGATTGGGCGAGGACTGTGTGTCCTTAGCTCAAGGGGAATAAGGTGAAGACGCGGTCTTCTGAGTTGAATCTCAGTCTCCCTAACCAGACATACAGTTGTCACAGCAACTGGAACTGGTCCAACAAATCCCATGTCTTCAACAAGTGACTGGTTCTATCCTCTCCCTTCCTTTACTTAGAGTTTGTCTTCGTGAAGCCATTGCCTATCTGTCGTACCTGTTTGACTTCATTGCTTGACTACTATCGTTGATTGGCTTCATACTATCTTCCATCCTGATCCTTACTACTTAGCTGCTATTAGTCCTGTACTTTCACATCATTGCATACTTGACTATGGTTTGCTTATTGTAGTCTATCTTCCACTGCATATCAATTAGGTTATTCCGATTGTTTGCCTTCAAAACTTCCAAGTTTTGAAGACTTCCATAAAAATCGCCTATTCACCCCCCTCTAGTCGATAACTAGCACTTTCATTGCTAAACTTTGTCGTTTCGAAGCACCTCGTGATCATCGGGTGTGATAGACTCTACGTTCGCATACAACGGGTGTAAGCCAGTTGTACACAAGCAGAATACTTGGGTTAAACTTGACGAGCCTAGCATGTACAGACATGGTCTTGGAACACTGTAGACCAAAAGGTTGAACGTGAGTCATATAGTAGATATGATCAACATAGAGATGTTCACCATTGAAGACTACCCCATCTCACGTGATGATCGTTCATGGGTTAGTTGATTTGGATCATGTATCACTTAGATAACTTGAGGGATGTTTATTTAAGTGGGAGTTCATTAGTAATTTGATTAATTGGACTTAATTTATCATGAACTTAGTCTTAATAGTTTTGCATATCTATCTTGTAGATCAATGGCCCGTGCTACCTTTCCCTTGAATTTTAATGCATTCGTAGAGAAAGCTAAGTTGAAAGATGATGGTAGCAACTACACAGACAGGGTCCGTAACTTGAGGATTATCCTCATTGCTGCACAGAATAATTAGGTCCTTGATGCACCACTGGGTGACATGCCTGTTGCAGGAGCTGATGCAGATGTTATGAGCGTCTGGCAAGCTCGATCTATGACTACTCAATAGTTTAGTGTGGCCAAGCTTTATAGCTTAGAACCGGGACTTCAAATACGTTTTGAACGTCATGGAGCATATGAGATGTTCCAGGAGTTGAAGTTAATATTTCAAGCAAATGCCCGGGTTGAGAGATATGAAGTCTCCAACAAGTTCTATAGCTGCAAGATGGAGGAGAACAGTTCTCTCAGTGAACACATACTCAAAATATCTGGGTATCATTGATCTTCTAGTTGATAGTGTTATTGACAGAGTTCTTCAATCACTGCCACCAAGCTACAAAGGCTTCGTGATGAACTATAATATGCAACGGATGAATAAAATGATTCTTGAGCTCTTCGCAATGCTTAAGGCCGCGGAGGTAGAAATCAAGAAGGAGCATCAAGTGTTGATGGTTAACAAGACCACTAGTTTCAAGAAAAAGGGCAAGGGAAAGAAAGGGAACTTCAAGAAGAATGACAAGCAAGTTGCCACTCCCGGGAAGAAGCCTAAAGCTGGACCTAAGCCTGAAACTGAGTGATTCTACTGCAAGGGAAATGGTCACTGGAAGCGGAACTGCCCCAAGTATTTGGCGGATAAGAAGGATGGCAAAGTGAACAAAGGTATATTTGATATAGATGTAATTTATGTGTTACTTACGAATGCTCGTAGTAGCGCCCGAGTACTTGATACTGGTTTGGTTGCTCATATTTGTAACTCAAAACAGGAGCTGCAGAATAAACGAAGATAGGCTAAGGACGAGGTGACGATGTGCGTCGGGAATGGTTCCAAGGTCGATGTGACCGCTGTCGGCACGCTACCTCTACATCTACCTTCGAGATTAGTTTTAGACCTCAATAATTTTTATTTGGTGCCAGCGTTGAGCATTAGCATTATATCTGGATCTTGTTTATTGTGAGACGGTTATTCATTTAAGTCAGAGAAAAACGGTTGTTCTATTTATATGAATAATATCTTTTATGGTCATGCACCCTTGAAGAATGGTCTGTTCTTGTTGAGTCTTGATTGTAGTGATACACATATTCATAGTATTGAAGCCAAAAGATGAAAAGTTGATAATGATAGTGCAACATACTCATGGCACTGCCGTTTAGGTCATATTGGTGTAAAGTGCATGAAGAAACTCCATGCAGGTGGACTTTTGGAGTCTCTTGATTATGAATCATTTGACACTTGAGAACCATGCCTCATGGGCAAGATAACTAAAACTCCGTTTTCCGGAACAACGGAGCGAGCTAATGAATTATTGGAAATAATACATACTGATGTATGCGGTCCAATGAGTGTTGAGGCACGCGGCGGGTATCGTTATTTTCTGACCTTCATAGATGATTTGAGTAGGTATGGGTATATCTACTTAATGAAACACAAGTATGAAACATTTAAAAAGTTCAAAGAATTTCAGAGTGAAGTGGAGAATCATCGTAAGAAGAAAATAAAGTTTCTACGATCTAATCATGGAGGCGAATATTTGAGTTACGAGTTTGGCCTTCATTTAAAGCAATGTGGAATTGTTTCACGAATCACGCCACCTAGAACACCACAGCGTAATGGTGTGTCCGAACGTCGTAACCGTACTGTATTAGATATGGTGCGTTTTATGATGTCTCTTGCCGATTTACCACTATCATTTTGGGGTTATGCATTAGAGACAGCGGCGTTCACGTTAAATAGGGCACCATCTAAATCCATTGAGACGACACCATATGAACTATGGTTTGGCAAGAAACCTAAGTTGTTGTTTCTTAAAGTTTGGGGATGCGATGCTTATGTCAAAATGCTTCAGCCTGATAAGCTCGGACCTAAATCAAAGAAGTGCATCTTCATAGGATACCCTAAAGAAACTATTGGGTACACCTTCTATCACAGATCTGAAGGCAAGATTTTTGTTGCTGAGAATGGGTCCTTTCTAGAGAACGAGTTTCTCTCGAAAGAAGTGAGTGGGAGGAAAGTAGAACTTGATGAGGTAATTATACCTTCTCTCGAATTGGAAAGTAATACATCAGAGATAACTGTTCCTGTGATGCCTACACCAAATAGAGAAGAAGCTAATGATGATGATCATGAAACTTTAGATCAAGTTACTACCAAACTTCGTAGGTCAATGAGAGCACGATCCACACCAGAGTGGTACTGTAATGCTATTCTGAAAGTCATGTTATTAGACCAAGGCGAACCTACAAACTATGAAGAAGCTATGACGAGCCCAGATTCCGACAAATGGCTTGAGACCATGAAATCTGAGAAAGGATCCATGTATGAGAACAAAGTATGGACTTTGTGGACTTGCCCGATGATCGGCAAGCCATAGAATATAAATGGATCTTCAAGAAGAAGACTGACGATTGATACATCTCCAATGTATCTATAATTTTTGATTGTTCCATGCTGTTATATTATCATTCTTGGATGTTTTACAATCATTTTATAATCATTTTATATCATTTTTTGGTACCAACCTATTGACATAGTGCCCAATGCCAGTTGTTGTTTTCTGCTTGTTTTTTACATCGCGGGAAATCAATACCAAACGGAGTCCAAACACAACGAAACTTTTTGGTGGATTTTTTCTGGACCAGAAGACACAAGTTAGGCCTAAGAAGTACCATAGGGGTGCTCCGAGGGGGCACAACCCACCAGGGCGCGCCTGGGGTCCCAAGCGTGCCCAGGTTGGTTATGCCCACCTTGGTGGCCTCCCGCACCGCCTCTTTGCTCTATAAGTACCCCAACATTCTAGAAACCGTAGGGGAGTCGACGAAAATCAATTCCAGCCGCCGCAAGTTCCAGAAACACCAGATCCAATCTAGAAACCATCATGGAGGGGTTCATCATGCCCATTGGTGCCTCTTCGATGATGCGTGAGTAGTTCGTTGTAGACCTACGGGTCCATAGTTAGTAGCTAGATGGCTTCTTCTCTCTCTCTCTCTTGATTCTCAATACAATGGTCTCTTGAAGATCCATATGATGTAAGTCTTTTTGCGGTGTGTTTGTTGGGATCCGATGAACTTTGAGTTTATGATCAGATCTATGTTTTTATCCATGAAAGTTATTTGAGTCTTCTTTGATCTCTTATATGCATGATTGATTATAGCCTCATATTTCTTCTCTGATATTTGGGTTTTGTTTGGCCAAATTGATCTATTTATCTTGCAATGGGAAGAGGTGCTTTGTGATGGGTTCGATCTTCCGGTGCTTGACCCCAGTGACACAAGGGGAAATGACACGTATGTATCGTTGCTATTAAGGATAACAAGATGGGGTCTATTTCTACATAAATAGATCTTGTCTACATCATCTCATCGTTCTTATTGCATTACTCCATTTTCCATGAACTTAATACACTAGATGCATGCTGGATAGCGGTCGATATGTGGAGTAATAGTAGTAGATGCAGTCAGGAGTCGGTCTACTAATCTTGGACGTGATGCCTATATAATGATCATTGCCTGGATATCATCATGATTATTTGAAGTTCTATCGATTGGCCAACAATAATTGTTTCCCACCGTTTGCTATTTTTCTCGAGAGAAGCCACTAGTGAAACCTACGGCCCCCGGGTCTCTTCTTTAATATATTTGCCTTCGTGATCTATTTTTATTTGCTTTTATTTTCAGATCTATTAAACCAGAAATACAAAAATACTTTGCTGCACTTTATTTTATTTGCGATCTATTTATCCAATCTATTACAATTTTCTCCCGTCTCCGTGCCAATTTCTGGCGCAGTTACCCGAAAGGGATTGACAACCCCTTTAACACGTCGGGTTGTTAGTATTTTTTATTTGTGTGCAGGAGCTGTTTACATTGTGTTGCGTGGTTCTCCTACTAGTTCGATAACCTTGGTCTCATCACTGAGGGAAATATCTACCATTGTTGTGCTGCGTCATCCCTTCCTCTTTTGGAAAATACCGACGTAGTTCAAGCAAGCATCAATAGGAATTTCTGGCGCCGTTGCTGGGGAGACATCATCAACATCAACCAGGTTCCTAATCACAAATCTCATCTCCTTGCAATTTACATGATTTGCCATTTGCCTATCATTTTCCTCTCCCCCACTTCACAAAAATTTGCCGTTTTATTCGCCCTCTTTTTCGTTCGCCGTTTTCTTGTCAGATATATCTTTTTGCTTGCAATCATGAATGATTTTGGTATGGCAGAAACAAATGATGGCCTAACTCCTAAAATGGAGCGTACGGGTAATCTAGATGCCAAAACTTTTGTCTTGGGGCAAAAGAATTTTATGGGAAAAGAACATATCCAAGAATTTTTCAATTGTGTTGGGAAATTAAGTCTTGATGATGCTCCTATACTTAAAAGGACTAAATCTTATGCGGAAGCTATTTCATCACTAGTTCTGAAACTTGAAAATAAATTTATTCGTACTCATCCTACCTTGCAAAGATTGTTCTATGAGTTACCTGTTATAAAGAATCATAAAGCTAAAAATTTATCCACTCTTGTTCTCACGAATGAATTTGACTACATAATACGGGAAGCTAGGGAAATCTTTGATTTTTATGGTATGAATCGTGAAAAACCCGTGATTGATGAAATTAATAGTGATTATGCATTGAGACACTTGCTTGGGAATAATCAAATCTTTGATGATAATCTTAAAAATCAAGTCCCTGTTTTAGACACGACCCAAGAAGTTTTTAATGATGTTAATCAACACTATTCTTGGATTGCTGCCGGAAATCAAAAGGGGTATGATGATAAGCAACTTGATAGTGCTAAGGTTTCCATGGGTAATGTGTTTTATGTTTTATTTGCAAAAAAACCTGACAAAAATGCCCCCAAGGAAAATAAGTATAAAGATGGCAAAACTTAGATCCTACGCCTTATGCCTAGCTAGGGGCATAAAACGATAGCGCTCTGGGAGGCAACCCAACTTGTATCTTTTTGCTTTTTGGTTTTCTTGATGTTTTCAATAAAATACCCAATTATGCCTCTGATTAGATGTGTTTTTGTGGTTTAAATTAGTGTTTGTGCCAAGCAAGGCCTTTGGGATGATTTGGGTAAGAGTTGATTTGATCTTGCTGAAAACAGAAACTTTTGCGCTCACAAAAATATTTCCCATTTTTAACAGAAGAGTGATTTTGAGTTGATTCTTTTCGCAGAAGATTAATAAACAAATGCTCAAGTTGTCCTAATTTTTCAGAATTTTTAGAGTTACGGAAGTATTTGGAGTAGTCAGATTGCTACAAATTGTTCTGTTTTTGACAGATTCTATTTTCTTTGCGTTGTGTGCTTGTTTTGATGATTCTATGGTTTTCTTTGAAGAGTTTTTGCCATAGAAAAGTTGGAATACAGTAGATATGATGCAAAAATAAAATATGAATGGGTTTGCAACAATACTTATAGTAGTGGTTTGCTTTCTTATACTAACGGATCTCACGAAGGTTTTGTTGTGTTTTGTGTGATTGTAGTTTTCAAGTTTTGGGTGATATTACGATGGATGAAGGAATAAGGATTAGCAAAAGGCTAAGCTTGGGGATGCCCGAGGTACCCCAAGATAATATTCAAGAAGTAGCAAGCAACTAAGCTTGGAGATTCCCCCGAGTGGCATCCCCTCTTTCTTCAAACAACCATCGGTATTTTACTTGGAGCTGTATTTTTATTCGTCACATATTATGAGTTTTGCTTGGAGCATCTTGTATGATATGTGTCTTTTCTTGTTTTGCTTTGTGTTTTAGGTAGTGGCGAAGCCACCTTAGAGGCAGTGTGGTTAGCTGACTACACAGGTTTTTGGTAATACAAGCAAGAATTATGCAAAATATAATTAGAAAATATTACGAATACGTGTATTTTACTACACAATTTTGTACTGACTACACAGAGTTTAAATCCTGGCTCCGCCACTGGTTTTAGGTCTTGAATCCTTGCTGGACACACCTTTTGAGAGAGCCAAAAATTATGCTATGCTTGCTCCTATGCTTCACTTAAATTTTTAGAGCCATGGAATTGCTCTAGTGCTTCACTTATATCTTTTTGAGCACGGTGTGCTTTGTTAATTTTCAAGAAATGCTCTCATGCTTCACTTAGATTTATTTGGGAGTTAGTAAAATTATGAAGAAATTATCTCTTGCTTCACTTCAATTATTTTCAGAGAAAGAAATATTATGCTCATGTTCTTCACTTAAATTTGTTTGAGCTTATTAAAAGCAACATATGAAATTAGTCCCAAAGTGATAGATATGCAAGGAGGATATAATAAAAAAATTCATGAAGATCATTGGATAAAATAAACTTGGTTCTTAGTACTGGTTTTGAGATATGACGATATGATATGTGAGTCATGTTGATGAGTAATTATGCTTTAGTAAGCATATTGGTGTTAAGGTTTGTGATTCCCTATGCAAGCATGAAAGTCAATAATTATGCAATGAAATTACATCCTACTTGTGGTGCATTATTTGGTGTTAATTATGCTTAATGCTCGCTTACGAGATTTTTTGTTTCTTGGTTGGACGCTTCTCAATCTTTTTTCTAGCCTTCATTTGCACTAAGTATGATCACTACTTGTGCATCCAAAACCCTTTAAACCAATTTTGCCATATGAGTCCACAATATCTACCTATATGCGGTATTTTTGTGCCGTTCTAAGCAAATTTGCATGTGCCATATTTTGTGTGCTCGTACCGCTCGCGAGGCGGTGAGGGGTGGCTGATGTTTTCCATCCTAGATGTGTTATTCTCATGATGAGTGTTTATTCACTTGTCATTGCACGAGAGTACGACGAAGGTATTAGGGATTCCCAGTCCCGAAATAAAAAATGAATTTACTTTATGTTGTCAAATAATAAATTCCTTGGAAAGTGTTGGTATGGAGGGCACTCGTGGATACGGTTAGCCATGGAAAGTAAAAGTATGGTGGAAAAAGGAATAAACTTTATTTTCTGTTTGGGAACTACCTATGATGTATCTAGCATGGAAAGTGTTGGGAACTCTAAGTCGTTTTTGTTGGTGGGAAAAGTATGCCTCCCAAAATGTTTTTTATCTCTCAATTTTCTCCTTGAGCTCTGGCACCTCTACAAATCCCTACTTCCCTCCGTGAAGGGCCTTTCTTTTACTTTATGTAATTTTCATTTTTAACTTGGGTCTCCATCTTCTCTTATAAAGCACCAACTAAGGGGCACTATGATCATACTTGAGCATTGGGTATAGCTAATATTCGAGTGTGTTTCATGAATTGATCAATGATTGAGCATGATGGGCTAGGGATAACTTGCCTTAGCATTGATATTTTGAAAGACATGGTTGCTTGTTGATATGCTTGAGTATTAAAGTCTTCATGTTAAAACTAGACTATTGCTTTGAACCACAAAAGAGTCCAAATGTCCATGCTATAAAGAAAAGAATATGTGATGAAACATGTTAGGCAGCATTCCACATCAAAAATTCTGTTTTTATCATTTACCTACTCGAGGACGAGCAGGAATTAAGCTTGGGGATGCTGATACATCTCCAACGTATCTATAAATTTTTATTGTTCCATGCTGTTATATTATCATTCTTGGATGACAATCATTTTATATCATTTTTTGGTACTAACCTATTGACATAGTTCCCAGTGTCAGTTGTTATTTTCTGCTTGTTTTTTACATCACAGGAAATCAATACCAAACGGAGTCCAAACGCAGCAAAACTTTTTGTGGATTTTTTCTGGACCAGAAGACACAAGTTGGGCCGAAGAAGTACCATAGGGGTGCCCCGAGGGGGGCACAACCCACCAAGGCGTGCCTGGGGGCCCAGGCGCGCCCAGGTGGATTATGCCCACCTCGGTGGCATCCCGCACCGCCTCTTTCCTCTATAAATACCCAATATTCCAGAAACCCTAGGGGAGTCGACGAAAATCAATTCCAGCCACCGCAAGTTCCAGAAACACCAGATCCAATCTAGAAACCATCATGGAGGGGTTCATCATGCCCATTGGTGCCTCTTCGATGATGCGTGAGTAGTTCGTTGTAGACCTACGGGTCCATAGTTAGTAGCTAGATGGCTTCTTCTTCTCTCTTTCTCTCTCTTGATTCTCAATACAATGGTCTCTTGGAGATCTATATGATGTAAGTCTTTTTGCTGTGTGTTTGTTGGGATCCGATGAACTTTGAGTTTATGATCAGATCTATGTTTTTATCCACGAAAGTTATTTGAGTCTTCTTTGATCTCTTATATGCATGATTGATTATAGCCTCATATTTCTTCTCTGATATTTGGGTTTTGTTTGGCCAAATTGATCTATTGATCTTGCAATGGGAAGAGGTGCTTTGTGATGGGTTCGATCTTCCGGTGCTTGACCCCAGTGACACAAGGGGAAATGACACATATGTATCGTTGCTATTAAGGATAACAAGATGGGGTCTATTTCTACATAAATAGATCTTGTCTACATCATGTCATCGTTCTTATTGCATTACTCCGTTTTTCCATGAACTTAATACACTAGATGCATGCTGGATAGCGGTCGATGTGTGGAGTAATAGTATTAGATGCAGACAGGAGTCGGTATACTAATCTCGGACGTGATGCCTATATAATGATCATTGCCTGGATATCGTCATGATTATTTGAAGTTCTATCAATTGCCCAACATTAATTATTTTCCCACCTTTTGCTATTTTTCTCGAGAGAAGCCACTAGTGAAACCTACGGCCCCCGGGTCTCTTCTTTAATATATTTTCTTTCACAATCTATTTTTATTTGCTTATATTTTCAAATCTATTAAACCAAAAATACAAAAATAATTTGCTGCACTTTATTTTATTTGTGATCTATTTATCCAATCTATTACAACTTTCTCCCGTCTCCGTGCCAATTCCTAGCGCCGTTACCCGAAAGGGATTGACAACCCCTTTAACACGTCGAGTTGCGAGTATTTGTTATTTTTGTGCAAGACATGTTTACGCTATGTTGCGTGGTTCTCCTATTGGTTCGATAACTTTGGTCTCATCACTGAGGGAAATACCTACCATTGCTATGCTGCATCATTCCTTCCACTTTAGGGAAATACCGACGTAGTTCAAGCAAACGTCAACGCTGATGGTAATGTTACTATCTACAAAGCTCAACTTGTCGCGAAAGGTTTTCGACAAGTTCAAGGAGTTGACTATGATGAGACTTTCTCACCCGTAGTGATGCTTAAGTCTGTCCGAATCATGTTAGCAATTGCCACATTTTATAATTATGAAATATGGCAAATGGATGTCAAAACTGCATTCCTTAATGGATATCTTAAAGAAGAGTTGTATATGATGCAACCCGAAGTGTTTGTCGACCCTAAAGGTGCTAACATGGTGTGCAAGCTCTAGCGATCCATCTATGGACTGGTGCAAGCATCTCACACTTTGATGAGGTGATCAAAGCATATGGTTTTATACAGACTTACGGTGAAGCCTGTATTTACAAGAAAGTGAGTGGGAGATGTGTAGCATTTCTGATATTATATGTGGATGACATATTTTTGATTGGAAATGATATAGAATTTTTGGATAGCATAAAAGGATACTTGAATAAGAATTTTTCCATGAAAGACCTCGGTCAAGCTGCTTATATATTGGGCATCAAGATCTATAGGGATAGATCGAGACGCTTAATAGGACTTTCACAAAGCACATACTTTGACAAAGTTTCGAAGAAGTTCAAAATGGATCAGTCAAAGAAAGGGTTCTTTCAGGTGTTGCAAGGTGTGAACTTGAGTCAGACTCAAAGCCCGACCACTATAGAAGATAGAGAGAGAATGAAAGCCATTCCCTATGCCTCAGCCATAGGTTCTATCATGTATGCTATGCTATGTACCAGACCTGATGTGTGCCTTGCCATAAGTTTGGCAGGCAGGTACCAAAGTAATCCAGGAGTGGATCACTAGACAGCAGTCAAGAACATCTTGAAGTACCTCGAGAGGACCAAGGATATGTTTCTCGTTTATGGAGGTGACGAAGAGCTCGTCGTAAATGGTTATGTCGATGCTAGCTTCGACACTGATCCAGATGACTCTAAGTCACAAATCGGATACATATTTATATTGAATGGTGGAGCTGTCAGCTGGTGTAGTTCCAAACAGAGCGTCGTGGCGGGATCTACATGTGAAGCGGAGTACATAGCTACTTCAGAAGCAGCGCACGAAGGAGTCTGGATGAAGGATTTCATATCCGATCTAGGTGTAATACCTGGTGCATCGGGTCCAATGAAAATATTTTGTGAAAACGCTGGAGCAATTGCCTTGGCGAAGGAATCCAGGTTTCACAAGAGAACCAAACACATCAAGAGACACTTCAACTCCATTTGTGAAAAGGTCAAGGATGGGGACATAGAGATTTGCAAAATACATACATAACTGAATGTGGCAGACCAGTTGACTAAGCCTCTTCCGCAAGCAAAACATGATATCTAGATTATTGACCGTAGACTCCATGGGTTTAATATCATTACTATGATATCTCGATTATTGACCGTAGTGCAAATGGGATACTGAAGAAAATATGCCCTAGAGGCAATAATAAAGTTGTTATTTTATATTTCCTTATTCATGATAAAGGTTTGTTATTCATGCTAGAATTTTATTGATCGGAAACTTAAATACATGTGTGAATACATAAACAGATATCATGTCCCTAGTAAGCCTCTACTAGACTAGCTCGTTGATCAAACATGGTTAAGGTTTCCTAACCATATACATGTGCTGTCATTTGATAACAGGATCACGTCATTAGGTGAATGATGTGATGGACAAGACCCATCTGTTAGATTAGCGTGATTATCGTTCAGTTTATTGCTACTGCTTTCTTCATGTCAAGTACATATTCCTTCGACTATGATATTATGCAACTCCTGGATACCGGAGGAATGCCTTATGTGCTATCAAACATCACAACATAACTTGGTGATCATAAAGATGCTCTACAGGTATCTCCAAAGGTCTTTGTTGAGTTGGCATAGATCGAGATTAGGATTTGTCACTTCGAGTATCGGAGATGTATCTCTGGGCCCTCGCAGTAATACACATCATAAGAAGCCTTGCAAGCAAATAACTAATGATTTAGTTACGAGATGATGTATTAAGTAACGAGTAAAGAGACTTGCCAGTAATGAGATTGAACTAGGTATAGAGATACCGACAATCGAATCTCGGGCAAGTAACATACCGATGGACAAAGGGAATTGCATATGTTGTTATAACGGTTCGACCGATAAAGTTCTTCATAGAATATGTAGGAACCAATATGGGCTTCCATGTTCCGCTACTGCTTATTGACCGGAGAGGTGTATCGGTCATGTATACATAGTTCTCGAACCCGTAGGGTCCGCACGCTTAACGTACTTTGACGATATAGTGTTATATGAGTTATATGATTTGGTGACCGAATGTTGTTCGGAGTCTCGGATGAGATCACGGACATGACGAGGAGTCTCGAAATGGTCGAGAGGTAAATATTTATATATAGGACGATGGTATTCGACACGGAAGTGTTTCGGAGTGTACTGGGTAGTCATCAGAGTACCGGAGGGGGTACCGGACACCCCCAAGAGGATAGTGGGCCTATTGGGCCATTGGAGGGGAGCACACCATCCCAAAAGGGCAGGAGCACCCCCCCATGGCAGTCGCCCAAGTGGGGGAAAGGAAGGGGGATTCGGCCTCCCCCTTCCTTTCCTTCCCCCCTCTGACAAAAATGGTAAGGGGGGGCGCCACTTGGGAGGGACCCAAGTAGGATTCGGCCTACTTGGGGGCGCCTCCTGGCTGCTCCCTCCTCCCCCACCTATATATATGTGGGAGGGGGCGGCTAGCACAACCACGACAATTGCTTAGCCATGTGCGGCGCCCCCCTCCACCGTTTACACCCCCGGACATATTTTCGTAGTGTTTAGGCGAAGCCCTACAGAGATAGCTTCACCATCACCGTCACCACGCCATCGTGCTGCCAGAACTCATCCACTACCTTGCCGTCTTGATGGGTCAAGAAGGCGGATGACGTCACCAAGCTGAACGTGTGCTGAACGCGGAGGTGCTATACATTCGGTACTTGATCGGTTGAAGTACGATGAAGTTCGACTACATCAACCGCGTTACTAAACGCTTCTGCTTACGGTCTACGAGGGTACGTAGACACACTCTCCCCTCTCATTGCTATGCATCTCCTTGATAGATCTTGCTTGTGCGTAGAATTTTTTTTGTTTTGCATGCAACGTTTCCCAACAGCTCGCACGCGTCCCGTCGAGCCTGCACGACGGACTTCTAGTGCTCGTCTCGTCTAGTCAAACAGGTGCACGCACGCCACCGAGTATGGTTAAATTTTGGCACAAAATACAAAGATGACCAATGTACGAGGACCGAGGTAGTACTATCCCATAAGAAAAGAGGCTGCGTGGCCGCACTTAAATGGTTATGGGAACACACACAATTCTTATAATACAACCGTTTGCAATATTAGCGTGTCAGCTATTTGTTTCAAAAGGACTTTGTTGGCTATTAATGTGTGCGCGGTATCTCAAACCAGATGATTTTTTTACCACGACATATATGTGCCATGTCATGAAACCATGCCAAGTTTCATGTTTTTTGGGTGAGTTTTCGATTTACTGGGAAATAAAATCGAGATCCTCAATGTTTCAGGATGATGAGACATTTGTAATTCATTCTCATTCCTTCAATGATACCTAAACATGCACCCAATGACACATGTACGATTTTCCACCTATTTTGCTTCATTGGAGCATGTGCTTGTAGTTCAATAATGGACTACATTAAATGGCTAGCAAACTCAATTAATATATAAAATGGTCAAACAAACCCTGAACAGTTTCAAATTTCAGCATGACACTCCCGTTATTCTATGTTGCCTGTAGAAAACAAAATACAAGGCGAGAAGAGGCAATGTTTTCCTACCAGAACCACGAGGGCTGCAAGAAGCTTCAGTTTGTAAGAGGCTTGCAATATAGCTTGGCCCAAATTGGACAATTTTTTACCATGACATATATGTGGCATGTCGTGACACCATGCCAAGTTTCATGATTTTTTGGTGAGTTTTGGATTTACGGAGATTTAAAAACTGAGATTCACAATGTTTGAGGCCGAGCTAGGACGCCAAAATGGTTGAATTCATTCCCATTCTTTCCATGGGACCTAAACATGCACCCCAAGGACACATGTACGATTTTCTAGCCATTTTGGTGCACTGAAGTATGTATTTTTAGTTCGGATTTGAATTATGGACATTAAATGCCTAGAAAAATCAATTAATGAATAAAAAGGTCAAATGAACCCTGAATAATTTCAAAATTCACCGGGAATCTCCTGTTGTTCCATGTTGCGTGTAGAAGAAAATACAAGGCTAGAAGAGGAAGCGATTATCGTTTCACCCACAAGGGCACACGTTTCCCTATCGAAACCACGAGAGTTCTTGCGAGAGGCTCTGGTTTGTAAGAGGTTTGTAATAAAGCTTGGACCAAATTGGACAATGTTTTTACCACGACATATATGTGCCATGACATGACACCATCTCAACTTTCATGACTTTCTGGTGAGTTTTGGATTTACGGTGATTTAAAAACCGAGATCCCAAATGTTTGAGGACGAGCCAGGATGCCGATACGGTTGTAATTCATTCTCATTCCCTACATGGACCTAAACATGCACCCAAGGACACATGTATGATTTTTCTAGCCATTTTGGTGAACTGGAGCATGTATTTGTAGTTTATATTTGAATTATGGACATTAAATGCCTAGGAAACTCAACTAATGTATAAAAAGGCCAAACAAACCCTGAATAATTTTAAATTTCAGCACGGATATCGTGTCGTTCCATGTTGCCTGTAGAAGAAATACAAGGCGAAAAGAGGCAATGATTATTGTTTCGCCCATAAGGGGGACACGTTTCCCTATCAGAACCATGAGGCTTCTTGAGAGAAGCTCCGGTTTGTAAGAGGCTTGTAATAAAACTTGCCCCAAAATGGACAAATTTGTTTCGTCGACATAGTGCCATGTCATGACACCATGCCAAGTTTCACGATTTTCAGGTGAGTTTTGGATTTATGGGGGTTTAAAAACTAAGATTCTCAATGTCCGGGGTCGAGCTAGACGCCGAGACAGTTGTAATTCATTTTCATTCTTTGCATGTGACCTAAACATGCATCCAAGGACACATGTATGATTTTTGTAGCCATTTTGGTAGACTAATTTGAATTAAGCACGTTAAATTAATGCTTATAAAACTTAATTGTAATGTATAAAAAGGCCAAACAAACCCTTAATATTTAAAGTAGTTCTGGTCAACCGTCTGTCACCCGTGGGTAAGCACTGTGCGCATGTGTCATGCTAGCTCGCGCTTCCTTCTCTACTAAGTTTTCCATATTAGTGTTGTTATATATCCAAACACGCTACCGTTTCCCACCACTCCTCCCATCGGTTTCCCGCCTCTTCTCCCATCGATTTCCACTGCTAGTGCTCATAGAAGGCTACGCGGCGACACACCTGCCATGTAAATATTGCACACAGTTTCTAAAAGCACAAACGTGTGTGATAGTAGGGAGTAGGTCCCATAGGGTGACCAACGTAAAACGCCTTAAAGGCAAGGAGGCAATTCTTATCAGCAAGGGGCAACTTCCCATCCGCTAACCTAGTCGAATAGAACGCAGAAGTTAAGCATGCTCGGGCTCGAGTAGTCTAAGGATGGGTGGCCCGGTGAGAAGTTGCATATCTCAAGCTTCATTTAAATGCCATGATACAGTCATTATAGACATTTATCATCTAAATATCTCTATAGTGACCTATCATAACGATTATACAAACCTTGGGATCCTTGTTTTGCTAATTTGTAGAATATGTTTTTATTGGTTATTTTTTGTTCTCAAAAATCCAAGAATGATCGACATCTGTAGGCCCACACAAATTATCCCTTTGACCCAACGCACGAGAAGGGTTTACTCTTTGCTCTGTGTACTATGTTAGAGCAAATCAAGTTTGAGCACATGTGTTGCTCCTTGTTTTGCTAATTTGTAGAATATGTTTTTATTGGTTATTTTTTGTTCTCAAAATCAAAGAATGATCGACATCTGTAGGCCCACATAAATTATCCCTTTGACCCAATGCAGGAGAAGGGTTTACTATTTGCTCCGTGTGCTATGTTAGAGCAAATCAAGTTTCAGCACATGCGTTGGACGACACCCCTAACCCCCACCCGCCTCGAAGGTGTGGAACCGACATCGTACGTCTTTAACCTGGCTGCAGGGGTACGATGTTCAGTTTTTAATGTTACTGATGTAGTTGGTTCCCCATCAAACTTGTGCTTTCGGAATTTGAACAAATCACACACCAGATCCATACATTTTTTCGGGCCGCATGCAGGGTATAGGGGACTGGGTGTTCTGATCGAGCAAGTCACCCTTGTGCGGTTTATAGACGCCGCACATATATGTGGGCTCCCGAGGGCCGATAATGAGGGGGCCACACAATCTATCCCTTTGACCCAACATACAAGAAGGGTTTGACCATGATGGTTTCCTATTGATATGTGTGCCATGTTAGACCAAATAAAGTTTGAGCGCATGCGTTGGACGACACCCCCCTCCCCCCACCTCGAAGTTGGGGAATCGACATCGTACGTATTGAACCTGGCTTGGGATCGGGTACGGTGTTCGGTTTGTAACGTAGTTGGTGCCCCATCGAAGTTGTGCATTGGGGATTTGAACACATCACACACCACCCATACATATTTTTGGTCCGCATGGAGTGTATAGGGGGTCTTCTGATCGACCACGTCTCCATTGTGCGGTTTTTTGTGACGACACGCATATTTGTAGGCTCCCCGAGTGTATATATATCATCCCTTTGACCGATAACGAGGGGTATGTGTTGGCCATGAATGGATTCCTCCTAGTTCGTGTTAGATTCGGTCATCGTCACATGTCGTTCAACCAAAGTTCAAGCTCATGCGTTGTTAGAATTCCCTCCCACACGCTCGGGTTGGTGGGTTCGACCGACACCGTACCTTGCGTATCCCGTCCTTAGTTACCTGGCTTTCATGGTTGTTGTTTGTATCGAGAGGCAGGTGCCACATCTAAATTGTACATTATTCGATACTGAAAACACACATCACCCCTTCCAACGTACATCATTTTGGGCCGCATGCAGGCGGTGCTGGTTTTGTGGTCCCTCTCATGCGATTTTTGATGATGGTTCAATCTATTGGCCCAAGTTGTGTATATATATAGGACTGGACTATTTTGTTACCGGTAACAGAATATTATTCTGTTACCCTCGGTCCCTATAAGGGCGCGACGCGCAGACGACAGGAGAAACTCCCCGACCCGTCCCCAATCGAACCCGCCTCCTACTGCCGGAGGCAGCCGTCATGGGCGAGCGAGCGACGGCGGCAGCCGGAGCGAGGGAGCCCGTGGCGCCGTTACGGGTAGCTCATCCGACACACGCGCTGCCGCCGACTGGCCGTCCGCACGCCTCACCGCCGACGAGCTCGCCGGCCCCTCCCCGCGCGCCTTTCCTTCGACGGGCGCCGCTCCCTCCACACGCACCTCCCCGTCGACGGCTCCCGTGGCCCATCCCCGCCTCCGGCGACTGCCGCGCGCCGTCCCAGCCTTCCTCCGCCGCCGCGCACCACCATCCCCGCCCCGCGCCGTCCCAGCCGCCGGCCGAATCCAGCCACGCTCCCGAGCTTCGTCTTCTTCCTCGCCGAGACACGCGACAGCCACCCCAGTTCGGGCGTAGTAAGTACCTCAGTACGAGTTAAAAACGGTGGTCTGTTCGGAATAAAAGAAATGGCCGAAATTCAAACTGTAAAAATTCAAGCAAAAAAAAGAAACCCCATGAAAAACCTGCTTAGTAAGTACCTCAGTGCAAGTCGTAAAATGAGAGAAGTTCAAAACATCGTTGTCAAAAAAATGTTGAGTTCAAAAAAGAAGAAGTGTACAGACTGTAACTTAGCATTTGATAATTGTTTCCAACATGTACAACATGTGGATGATTATGTAATTGTTTTCATGCGTTACCATATGTCCAACAATTCAGTATGTATTTTATAATCAGTTCAAAGGGCATATCAAATTTGGTATGGATTGCTGCATCAATGGTTACTATCACAAAACACAAAAACATTTCTTGGAGAAGAAAATTCAGCCAATTCAAGTATATAAACCATGCAAGTTCGATGATGATGACACGTCGAAACACATTTTAAACTAAACCTAAAAGTTACATTTCTACAAGTTCAAGTGATCAACCCCCTGAACATTCCGGATTGTGAAAAATGGCTCAGTACAAACACACACATATGTCAGTACGAGTACTTTGTTTATCAGACGGGAAAAGAACAGGATGTGTCTTGCCGTATTGAAAACTTTTTAAATAGATACAAAGTAAAGTGTAGTATGTGGAAACACGCTCAGTACGAAATCATATAGACATCCGTTCAAGTACTTTTTTGGAATCATTCAAAATTACTGTGAAAAATACCTCAGTACAAACACACAAATATATCAGTACGAGTACTCTGTTTTTTTGAAGGAAACACACCATGATGGGTCTCACCGTAATCCAAATAACTCTTCAACGGCTGCAAATATGAGAAAACGTTCACCATGACCAAGTTTCGCATTTTCGATAGCTATCTAATGGTATATTATTTGCCCCATTTCGACAAACTTTAAAAAAAATGCGTTCAAAACCAATTTTAACCGTATTTGAATTTGTATTTAAACCGTAAGGATTAGAAAAAACTTTCTATATGCAAAAGTTGTGCATTTTCCATAGCTTTCCAACGCCGTATCGTTTGCATCAATCCGACAAACCGTTTGCAAAAAATCGCGAAAATACGTTCCGCCCAAAATTTCACCATTTTTCAAATTACTTTTAAATCATATAGAATTAGAAAAAACAATACATATATGGAAGATGCGGATTTTCACCAGCTTTCCAACGCCATCTTATTTGCTCAATTCCGACAAACCGTTTGAAAATTGAGTCCAAAATACGATTCACGTTTTCGGTTTTGAAAAAAAGGGTTTTTCCAAAACTGCTCTTAAACCATAATGATTTTGCAAAAACGTTGAATATACTTGAAATATGGTTGTCAAGAGCTTTCCAACGATATATTACACGCCCCGTTCTGACAAAAAAATTACAAAAAGTTTTTGAACTAAAGAAGACGATCTGTTAAACACGACTGAAAGCATCAGTTCAACCGTTTCGAAAACATCAGTACAACCACCTGAAACCGTCAGTTCAAAAAGGGTAACAGAATAATATTCTATTACGCGTAACAGAATAGCCCAGATGTATATATATATTCTATCCATTTTTTATTGACGACAACATTTGTTGTTTGACCAAGCGATAGATTCACTGGTCCGTCATATCGTAGGTAATGGCGACATGCAGGTATGATCAAAGTATCATTACGTGCATCCGCCCCTGCTGACACGAAGTGAGAGGTGGGTCAAGCATCCTAGCTAGGTAGCTACAACATTATGTCATTATAGATATATCCAAGGGTGCTTTCAGGTTTGCGAGGCAGGTGCCACCAAAGTTGCGCATTGTGTATTTAAAGTTTTGAACATCACCCTATATTCTTACATATATTTGGCCACTTCCAGGTGGTTCTTGACTTCTGGCCCCTCTCATCGTTCTTCGACGACACGCCCGACTGTGAGCCCACGCGGTCAAAGTTGTGCATTAGAATTTTGAACATCATAGACCACCCCTTTCACTTATATATATTTGGGCCACATGCTGGTGTGGCTGTTTTTTGACCCTCTCTGATGTTTTTTTGCTGCAAAGACTCGGATGACGCTCAACGGACACGGGTGTACTGTCTTAACCGTGTGCGATGCAAGTGCGCTGTGAAATCACTACGACTATGCAATCGCGATCAAGGGTGTAGGTGGTGGATTTAACAGTGTGTGATGCTAGTGGGCAGTGAAATCACCACGGCTACACAAGTGCGAGTAGGGGTGGAGGTAGTGGTTTAACCGTGTGTGATGCAAGTGCGCTGTGAATCACCACGACTGCGCAAGCGCGAGCAAAGATGGAGGTACTGGCTTAACCGCGGGCGATGCTAGTGCGCTGTAAAATCACCACCTGCACAAGCTAAAGGCGGGTAGTTTGTTTAGATTGAATTCCACGTCTGCGTCTGAAAATTAAGACGAACCGTGTGCGATAGACTAACTAGCTAGAAATCTAAAAGCAAACTACCCGTCTTAAGCGTTGCAAAAATCGGCGGTTCCGCCGCTTTTCCTTATTATCATACACGCATATTCTTATTGGACCATGTGCGATCTTCGGTACTCCCGCCCCGCATCAATTCCTTTACCCAAATTTTAGTAGCTGCCATACTTCAACCGTCGCCCCCACTCCTCCAGCACCAACCTTATAGTAAAATCGTAGTAGCCAAGGCATTTGAACCATCGCCCTCCCTCGTCCACCACCATCTCCACCGACCATTACTAAAAAATTTAGTAGCCGCGGCGTTCCTCAAACACCACCCCTCCACAGTCCCCCACTCGCCCCCTCCCCCTGTCGAACCCTAGCTTGCCGCCGCCAACCCCTGTCGGTCTACCCGTTCCTCATATCTTAGATAATAAAGTTCAGGTTACCCGGCGATTCCCATACCGTCGCCCCACTCCCCTGAGTTTTTAGATGAGGCCCGTGGTGTCCCTTCCCGCCAGATCCACATCCCCTGCTCCAGAATGCCTAAGCCCGACCACGTATCTCGGGGAGCCCGACGAGTGTTCGGCCAAGAAGAGGTTTATCATGGCCTCTCTGGCGGACGTTGGCGAGGTGGCCGCCATTCACCCTGACCTGTCGATCTCGGAGCAACACCTCACCGCGGAAGCCGACGCAGACGTTGACTATGTTGCCATGCCGAAGGCTTCATGTCAGCGAGCTAGCATATTACTGTATCTCGGGAAAGCTGGCTATGACATCAAGCTCGTCGACCGCGACGGCTTCATGCGGGCCATATCATAGGTTAAGTGGTCCATCCCCATCCCCTCTGGTTCAACCATCATCGATCTCTTCGACGGCCCTGCCGCTGATCTCCTTTGCCACGCGGTGAAGGATTTGCGATCCTTTTACGCCATCGAGCCCATTTGGTCATTTCTGAAGGACATGTTCTACGACGGCGGCTTGGGATCCTCAATTGGCAAGTCAGATCTCATCAACCACGACCATGAGGGCACCCACAAAGGTTCTTCCAAGGTTAAACAACCCATCTGTGACATCAGAGAGCGCACCATGGGTTTGTGCTCTTCCAACTAGAAGGATCCCGTCCATGACATGTGAGGCAACATCCTATCAGCAAATCTGACCTTTTCTAGCTTGCCAACCCGTACCCTTTGTTGTAGTAGCTTTTGCCATGTGGTGTTTTAACTGTGCCATGTTTAATTATTTCAGTTATGCAAAAAATGTAATGTTCAATAGGGCTATGTGATGTTTAAGTATGAATTGTCCACTTCAGTTTCACGAATGGCTATATTTGGTTGTTTATAGTGAGTAGATGCCTTGTTTATTTGTATTTGGTTGTTAGGTTGGTTGCAGTGAGCATTTGTCCAGTTATCAAGCAGATGCCTTGTTTATCTGTATTTGGTTGTTAAGTTGGTTGAAGTGAGCATTTGTTCAGTTATGAAGCAGATGCCTTGTTTATCTGTATTTGGTTGTTAGGTTGGCTGCAATGAGCATTTGTCCAGTTTTCAAGCACCTTGTTTATTTGTATTTGCTTGTTAGGTCTGTTACAATGAGCATTTATCCAGTTTTCAAGCACCTTGTTTATCTGTATTTGCTTGTTAGGTTGGTTGCAGTGAGACTCTGTCCAATTTTCAATGGCTATATTTGATTGTTGTACTGATCATTTATGCCTTATTTGTTTCAGTCATTCACAATGTGATGTTTATTTTATGCAAGGCGGAACTGTGTCGCTCGATTTCATCAATACCAGTTTGAACAGCTATATTTGGTTCTATTTATGCCTGGTGTAGTTAACACATGCCCTTTATTTCAGTTTTACACATTTATCCAGTGTGATGTCTAAACATAACCTACGTTCTATTGATTTTCAACAATACCAGTTTGAATTGTAGTATTTGATGGTTGTTAATCCTGTTGTAGGTTTGTATCTACTTTAACAGCATGCTGAAACCAACACATTCAAGCTATCATTTGGAGATGATGTTGTTTACCTTTGCTATATTTGTTTGATATTAAGGTTGTTGTGTTTATCATGCCTTTCGACTACTTATGCAGGACAACAACGGGAGTGGCCAGCATTTTCCGTCGAGGTTAGTTTCATAGTCGTTCCATAATGTAGTGCATATAGATCCAGGCCTATACACTTGCTAGCTTCTAATATTGACTTGTTACTTGTAGGTACATATTCCCTTGGCAAAGATCCACGCATTGGCCCTTTTTGCGTATGGGGCAATGAGATATTCGTGAACAAGCATCAAGTGAGGAAAATGATAAGGATTATTAGCAAAAAGATACGAATGGTGGCAAGCAAATTATTTGTTTACGCTCTACCCAACACAATAGTAAGCTGTAGGATGATAACTACAAACTTGCAACCTTCTCTTTTTACTGCCCATAATGAGTTGTTAGACAACAATGTCCGAATCTTTTTCGTTCGTAGTGGTTCCTGAAGCAGTTTACTCAACATTACATCGCAAAGTACATGATTGGTGGATATGCAATGAAGATTAAAGTATTTCATCCAGACTACAATGAGCATCGAGAAGTCCTAATGAAGACAGTGAAGGATGGACGGGCAACCATCACAAGGGGTTGGCCTAGAGTCGAGTGTGCATTACGCATGGAGGAGGGCACAATATGGGCATTCCGCTTCACCTTCTCTAGCAACCAGAATGTCTTTCGTCTCTCTCTTTACAGTCTTTAGTACAACTGTGCTTCATCATTCTTTACTTGGTGCTTCTGTAGGTCTTTAGTATATGTACTTGTGCACCGAATTATGCATTCGTGGTTGAACCTATATTTGTAATAAACATGGTTCGATATGAAATAAATGATTGCCTACTTTCAAATTTAAAATATGTGATTTTTAAATTAGGGATAAGTTAGGAATTACACTGCACACGGTTTGCAAAAGCGAAACGTCTGCGATAGACACGGAGATCTAACATGTTTCTCGGATCAAGTACGTGCACGATCAATCTCTACTTCACACACGATCGGCCAAGAAAAAACGTGTGCGATTAACAACAACATCGCACACAATTCCTTCTTATTAAATGTTTGCAAAAGTCAGCTTATCACACATGCTTGACAATTATGGACTGTTTAATTATGATGTTGTGTGCATCGCAAACGTTTGGTCATAGAAGAACGTGTGCTATAGGTATTCATCTGATGCAGGTACGACGGATGAATCGTGTGGGATGTATTCAAGCTTCGCATACAGTTTTATAGGGACAACTGTATGCGCTCTTACATCGAATCACATACAGTCGAGGAAAAGTAAATGTGTGTGATTGTCTGCTTATCATACACGTTCTATAACCGTGAACTGTTTGTGATGGGTCGCGCATCGTATACGTAGCACCACAGAATACCGACTGCGATGGCAATGTGAGCACAAATGAGTTGCAAGGATGAAGCGTTTGGGATACACGAGATATCAGAAACAGTTTTATAGGGACAACTGTATGCATGAAGGCTCCCTATCCCCGACGGTTTCTGGGTCATGTGGGCAGGACACCCCTATCACACACACTCACTTGGCGACGGTTCAAAATGCCGTCGCGTAAAGAGGTTAAAAACCGTTTGTATAGCACGTCGTTGTACCAGTGCAACAAGGAATTTGAGATAATTGGTAGGTGAACATAGTCATAGTACTTTTTAGCAGCATAATCCCCCTCTTTTCCATGCCTCCATAACCAACAATCCTTCCTTGAATAATCAAGTTTTACTATTCCCAGCTGATTTTCCAAGGTGTTCAACTCCATATAAGCTAGTTCAGATAGTGGCAAATAAATAAAGAAGTTATGCCCTCACACAATACCACCTCCTGGTCAGGAACCATTCCAGCAATGGAGAGAGGAAAAATGCCTCTTGAATATTTGTTGGAGAGGAACATAGTAGTATTAAGCTTCCAATTATGTGACTTATTAACGCGTTTGAACAACATTTGGTTTCAGCTCATTTGATGTCACAAACATCTTTTCTTTTTAGGCCCGCAAACCAGATTCCAAGCTGCCAAAGAAGGGTCAGATTCCTGTCCATATTTTCTCCAGAAACATTGCCTTTGAATTCTTTCAAACTACTTGAAAATTCTAGGTGGAATATGCAAGCTGCACAAAAAATAAATAGGCATAAAAGAGTTCACATAATTGAGTAATTTCAACATTCTACCCAGAGCCAGAAAACAAGAACTAGCTATCAAGTATCAATCCCCTCTTCATATAGTCCGCTAGGGGGAGGAGATCCACAATTCTAGGCCTCGTTATGACTATAAGAAGATCCAAATAAGTGAGTGGTAGTTTGTTGAATGGACAACCAAACATGTTTTCTAGAGTTGACGCCTCTTCAGTCACTACATTGATAGGAATCATGGATGACCTGAGATAGTTTATGTCAAGGCCTGTAGATTGAGAAAATAATAATCAACAAAGCCAATATTTGTTGCCCATCAACATGTATGAGCAAAAGTGTATCGTGAGCATATTGCACCATGGGAATGAATAGGAAGCAAGCAAACTCTCTCCTGTAGCTTATCATTAACAACTTATCGAAGCACATCATCAGCTAGAACAAATGACAAAGGGGGAGAGCCCCTCTACCAAACCCCTATTTTGCATCTAAATTGCTTGCCTGCGACCCCATTGAGAGAAACTGCAAAAGAACCAGAAGATAGTAGTTCCTTAACTCAACATCTCCATCTAGCATTGAACCCTTAAACTTTAAAATCTCACAGATTGCATCATGCTGAATTAAATCAAAGGGTTTCTTCAAAACCCAACTTTAAAAGAAGACCACCCTATCAAAAGGTCTAGTAAGAGAGTACAGACAGTGTACATGATGCATTAGGGATTGCAGATCAAAACCCATTTGAATACCTCTAGCCATTCACATTCTAGCTTTGAAAGTAGACCAAAAAGGCCCTGCCATTTGCTCATGATCTTAAGTACTAGTGCCATCAACAAGTTTGAAACAAGCTTCAATGTTCCTCACGTATCTTTCAGTTGTGATTGTTTGGACAGATTTCCTAGACTTTGTAATGTTAATGTTAGTTTTAGTATTCTTGTTGATAAAAAGTTTGAAGAAGGCTGATCTAGAATTAGGTTTAGAAGGAATTTGGGGAATGAAGTAGTTTGTTGACTCAGTTAAGCCTATGTATTTTGATGTTGAATACTCTGTATTTTTCTTGAGAATGCCATTTCGCGCACTTTATTAGATCAAAAAACAGTTACGTTATTCACAATATCAACTAGCACACGACTAGGAGGGTCAAATGCATAGAAAATTTTAAATCATAAGTAAATCTAGCAAAATTGTGCACCACTTTGTTTGCATGCGGATCGCAATAAATGAAAATACATTGACCAATTCTGAAAGCTTTCTGAAAGATCAGTCAAATTGTCATGTAAGGGCTCCAAATCTCAAGTTTGCAACGAGCCCTTACCTAGTGATGTGTTGAGTCTTTAGTTGTTGCTCATTTGTATTTTTGTCATTGGGATAGTCCCTCGTTGTTGCTTCTATAATGCGCTGTGTCGCTGGTTTTGTTATTGAGTTTTGGATCCCGATAAGTGTCACACATGTGGCAAGAACACATGACAACTCCGAACATTTTTTATGGCAAGTTTAGTGAGATAAGGATGACAACTTTAGTTGTCAAGCATGGCAACATACTTTTAGATGGCAAATTTTAGTTTTTTTGGGGTTTATTTTTTGTTTTCGGATGACAAGTTTAGTTGTAAAAAATGACATGGCCAGAGTGCTTCCTGTCACACATGTGGCTCTTATCATTTAGGTAGTTTTTAGTTTTCGCCCGTGTCTAGGTTTGATATATTGATATCTCTTTGCCTAGGTCTCTAGTTCTTCTGAACTGGACCGCACCCCTGGGGATGGCATTTTGTGTTATTAATTTTCATGATTAATATAGTTCTTCAATTCTGAAAAACATGCTTGTAATATGATCTCTGGTTGTAACATGGTATATAATCTCCCAGGAGCAGCATGTACTTTCTCAAGCATAGCGTTATTGAGCAACCAATTACTTACGGCGTACAGTAGATGCAAACGCCCCTCTTAAACCCTAACAGGCCCAACCTTAAACCACATGAAATTACTAGAAACCCGTGAGACACACATGATATTACACAAACAAGAAAGAAAAACACAAGATCTTGCACACCGATGGAGACAACACGCTCACTAGGCTACAAAATAATTAAATCGCCAGCATCCAGGTCCGACACCAGCGGACAGGAGGCCGCATGCAGGCTGGTCCGGCCTCGGTTCCCAGCTACCGGCAGAGGGATAATCAATCCGTCTCAAGCCGCGGTGCACTGCTCGCGGGCGAAGCCGACGCGTCCGTTGGGCACGTCGAACAGGATGCGGTGGTTCTGCTGCTGCATGCTGGCGATGACGTTGAGCACCGTGTTCACGCCGTCGGGGGCCGCCGCCATGGCCAGGCAGCTGGTAGTGCCGTACGTGCTGTGGATCACCAGGTTGTCCGCGGGCAGCGTCACCTGCATGCCGGTGAACATTAACGTGACCGGCGGCCACTTCACCGTCGTGTTGTAGCACGTGTCGAACCCGCCGAGGGAGGAGAGCGGGGCGCCGCGGATGCGGTGGCGGACCTCGTCGCGCACCGCCACGTACGCCGGCGCCACCAGCCTGGTGAACATCGTCCCGGAGTCGAGCACCGTGCCTGCTCCCGTCGCCGGGTTGAACGCGAGCGCGGAGGGCGGGATGGGCACCACCTTCTTGCCCACGCGGATGCCGGTCATGCCCACGTAGTAGAGAGAGGAGCGGTGCGGGTTGACGAGCAGCGGCGTCGTCTTGATGCGCAGCGGCTGGCCCTTGCGGCCGAGCCTGAGCGTGCCGGAGAAGTTGAGGGACTTGAAGCTCGGGAGGCAGTAGGAGAAGGTGCCCTCGTACATGTCCTTGGTCTGGGACAGGAACGACAGCGGCCCGCGGCCGAGCCCGAGGAGGCCCTGCGGCGGCGCCGCCGTGCCGGTGGCCTTCTGGAGGCAGCCGAAGGTGTAGCTCTTCACGACGTCGTTGGCGACGGCGAGGGAGTCCTGGGACAGCGCGGCCTCGAGCGAGGAGTCGGCGTAGGTGAGGCTGAACCCGCAGGACTTGGTGTTGAGCGAGCAGGACGGGTTCGGCGCCCGGGAGCACGCCGGCGAGCCGCAGGGCACGGCACGGTACGACTTGGACGCGGCTGGGTCGAATGGGGTGGTCGTCGGGCAGCCCGCGCAGCCGGAGCAGGGGATCCACGCGGCGTCGTTGCTGGTGTCGACGGCGAGGAGGAGCTGCTGCGGCGGGGTGCCGAGGCGCGCGCGCACCACGTACGTCGGCGTCTGCAGCAGCTGCCGCCCGGACGCGATCGGCGCGTACGCGCGCCCGGCCACGGCGAGGGAGTCGAGGTACAGCAGCCGCGACGCGTCCCGGGAGGACTGGTCCGCGAGGAACCCCGCCCACGACGGCGCTGCGGCCGCGTTTCCCAGCGGTGAGCATGGTCCGAACGCGTGCGACACCTGGAGCGTCGCCCCCGCGTCCGGCGGCGTCGCTGGGCACGACGTGTCAGCCCCCGCTGCGCCGGCCGCAGCTAGAAGCGCCACCACCACCGACAGAGCAACCCCGCGGAGTAACCTACCCGTCATTTTCGCGGTACCGATCGAGCTAGCTAGCCTTGAAGCGTGGCGGTGAGGTGCAGAACGCGCAGCGTCGACACGGTGGATATATAGCGCGAGCGGGCAGCAGGGCACGTGAGCCGTGACGCGCGGGAAGCTACACTACACGGGCAGCGCCCGTGCCGTGGCCAATGGCGCGCCCGTGAGGTTTCGCGCTGGACGCATTCGCGGGTGGCCATGCTCTCCTCTCACTCACGACCGGACCCAGTACGATACCACTACTCACTGCAGCGTGCGCCTGCGGCAGCTCGTGATCTCAGTGTGCGGCCCCGGCCAATGGGCGCGGCCCACGCACGGCAGGCGCGTTGAGTTCCGTGCGCGCCCACTGCCGACGAGCCCTGTGTCTTGGCCTGCTCGTCGCAGGGGAGGCTTGGCTCTGCATGGGGGTGCCCACGGGGGCGGCGTACGGCCCCCATGGACATGGACCGAGAGCCTCGAATATCCGAGCGAGACGATGCCACTGGCCAGTGAGTGTCGGTGCGCGTTGCCATGAGGCCAAGTCCAGCGCGCGACCCCATCTTGTTCGGATGCGTTTGTTTGTGGTACAACAGATGAATAGCGCGGTCCAAACGGACAAATGTTCGGATTTCGTCCGTTTTCAACCCATTTTCGGCCAAAACTTGTGCCGAGTTTGGGGTGAAAGGGACATCGCGCGGACGGCCTCGACGCACGCCCTTGTCCCCCCGTGGCCCGCCTGTCGGGGTCACTAGCAGTCCATTCGCTTTCAACGCCTTCACCCGCTCTCCCCCGCCGACGGCGCCGACACTATTCTCCGGCCGCCTCCTCACTGCTCACCCCCCGACTGTCCATACCAGAGCACGTCTCGACATGGCCGCCACCACGCCCGCACTTTTGTAGGAGTTTTGGCCGGCGCTTGGAGGAGATTTGGCCGTCGCCGTCGTAGCCGGTGGCGGAGGGGATACGACCGCCGGCGGCGTTTATGGACCACGCGGCCACGGCAGCGCCCGACGAGTGCTTCAGAGCAGCTAGTAGCCGGCCGCCAACCACCCCTGCTGCATCGAGGTGATTATCGCGTCCTCTTTGCCACCACGACGGTGTTTGACACTTTACCCACAAAGGTATGGATAGCGGAGATGAATTTTTCTTCCACCACTTCATTTATTCATCGGACGATTCTTCCTCAGATGATGAAGATCTTGTGGTGGCTGCACTGGTCGTTCACGACCACATTGAACGGCAGCTTACTCAGTACAGGGGGTCACTCCCTAGCCGCTCCCAACCTGAACCGCAACAGGGAGAGAGGCCACGCCCTGCTCTATGCCGATTACTTTGCGAACACCCCACTCTTCAAGTCGGATAAATTCCATCGCCGTTTTCGTATGGCAAGGCATGTGTTCAATCGTATCAGAGAGGGAGTAGTTGCTCATGACCCATACTTCGAGTGCAAGACGGATGCCCTTGGCAAGTTTGGATTCCCCTCTTATCAGAAATGCACTGCGGCCATCCGCATGCTTGCATATGGAATTCCAGGCGATCTGGTGGATGAGTATGGGCGTATGAGTGAGTCCACATGTCTGTTGTCACTGTACAGCTTCTGCAAGGCCGTGGTGGCAGTGTTTGGCCCTGAGTACTTGAGGCAGCCAACTACCGCTGATACAGTGAGATTGTTGGCGACCAACGCGGCTAGAGGCTTTCCAGGCATGCTTGGCAGCATAGATTGTATGCACTGGGAGTGGAAGAACTGCCCATTTGCTTGGCAGGGCCAGTACAAGGGGCATGTTAAAGTGTGCACTGTCATACTAGAAGCGGTGGCTTCGTAGGATCTTTGGATATGGCATTCATTCTTCGGCATGGCAGGTTCTCACAATGATATCAACGTGCGCAGCGTTCTCCAATCTTCTCAAGGCTTGCAGAAGGCCACTCCCCACCTGTCAACTTTGAGATCAACGGACACCGGTACAACAAGGGATACTACCTAGCTAATGGTATATATCCTCAGTGATCAACTTTTGTGAAGACAATCTCGAACCCCCAAGGTGAGAAGAGAAAGAGATTTGCCTAAATGCAAGAGAGTGCTTGAAAGGATATGGAACGTGCTTTTGGTGTGCTTCAATCCTGATGGGGTATCTTTCGAAACCCTGCGCTGACATGAGATGAAGGGAAGTTTTGGGAGGTGATAACTGCTTGTGTGATCATGCACAACATGATCGTCAAGGACGAGCGTGATGACAGCATCTTCGACCAAGAATTTGATTATCAAGGTGAAAATATTGAGCCCCTGCACCAAGAACCGGCCACGTTTGATCAGTTTGCCCAATTTCATCGTGAAATGCGTGATTGGTACACTCATTTCGATTTTCAAAATGACTTGGTTGAGCACGTGTGGACTCACATAGGCAACCAATAGATGTATTGATTCATTCAAGACAATTTCAATATGGTTGTAAAACTATTTTATTAGAGACAATTTCGATTGGGTTGTAAAACTATTTTTATTTTCAGACAATTACTATTTGGACGTGCAAACTTGTTTTGAACATTGAAATATGAATATATGGGCATTTCTTGCCGTGGCAGACAAGATGGGGCCAAAGGATGCGTCCGCGCGTTGGGTGCACGGCGACCACATTCCAGGACAAGCCCGGACACGACTCCATTGTCCTAACCAAACGGACAGAATCTGCGTAAAACGGACGTCCGTTTGGGGTCGGCGCTGGAGTAAGCCTTACGAAGGAGATGATTTGCACTTTGGAGACTGTGCACGCACACGTGATATCCTCTTCCGTACGCAGGAGTTGCCGAACGAATAAGAATGGGATTGCGCGCGCGGTAACAGCCTCGATTGGCGACAGGACTGGTGGATTCTCTTCCTGCCACGACTCACGAGAGTTCACCGGCGTCGCCTCGCGTGCAGGGCAGGAGCATGTGACGAGAGCGAATGTCTGAGCTGTGACTCGCGAGCTCCATCGTGTTGTTGGGCTCGGGGATAGGGCGCGCCATGTCTGCTTCTGGTTGTTCCGGGCATCGCCAGGCATGGTCTCGGCGCCCGTCGTGTCCCTAGCGTGTAAATGTATGCACGCCATGGTCCTTACTGTGTGCACCACCACCAGATCGAATCGATCGATGGATCGATGGATCGGGTGCCCTGCCCACCAGGGAATGGAGAGAGCTGGCAAAGGCATGAATGGCTGCGCGCCCCACGCCATGACGTTACTGGAATTCCTGACACAAGGTAGCCTCCTAGACGCTAAATTCCTACAATAATTCCCTTGCATCGGAATGTAGTGTTTCTTCTCAGCACCATGTTCGAGCGGAGGTTGGTCGGCAGAGGCTGGTTGGTCTAGCTTACGAATTTACGATCGACTAGTCGAGTACAGTGCATGCTAACCAGCGGGCACACGCAATGCTAAATTTGGAGAAAGAAGTTCGTTACGTTTACCCGTGGTCCATGCTCGCTCACGGGCACGTGCTCTTTTCTCAAACGACCGGAGAACAGATGATGAAATGAGAGAAAAAAATGATACTCCCTCCTATCTAAATTAATTGACGCAGCCTCTGTACAACATTGTATAGAGTTTGTATAGAGGTTGCATCACTTAATTTGGATCGAATGAAATAGTAGTTATTTTTAGTTAACACATACTCCCTTCATCCTTAATAAAGTGCACTTCCTACTTTATTGAAGGGTCAAACTATGTCAAAATTTGAACGAGTTGTGCAAAAATATATCAATATTTGTGAAACCAAATAAGCATGTGATGAAAATATATTTTATCACGAATCTAATGCTACTAATTTGATGGCATAAATATTGGTGTATTATTGTATAAATACGGTCAAACATAAGAAAGTTTGACTTTCCAACAAAGTTGAAAGTACACTCTTTCAATGACGGAAGAAGTAGCTTGGTATGGAAAGCTTTGGGGGCTAGAGCATATTGTCCTCTATTTCAATTGCAAAAAATTCTTCCGATCTAATAACAATGTAATAGCCGTACACGGTTGCACATAAGCAAAACAGAAGAAGAAAATATTACAGCCAGGTCCGTGACTTTGTCATGAAGAGCTCGATCCTGCTTGTGCTCCCTTTGTGCTCGACGTACATGACATCGCAGTTGGCAGCTGCTCGACCGGTGGTGTTGGAGGTTTCGATGGCGTTGCAAATCATGTGGCAACGATGTTGGTGGCCAGAGGAGCCGGGTTGCAACATGTCCTTTGTTCTCAACCGTTCAACATGTCCTGAGTATGAAGTCAGAGTTGCAACATTGCAGCGTGACATGGCGGCAATGATATCATATGATGGGGGTAGGCCAGGCTACACTGGTGCAAGACACACTTCTTTCTTCGATGAGTCTTGTTACCAACATTGGAGTTGTCAGGTCCTCAACACGTTTGGTCAGTTGTTTAGCATACACCCACGGGGTTCTCATGCTTTGTTCGGTTTTTCCTGACCCCAAAATGGTCTTCGGGAATGAAGTCGGAGTCACTTGCTCGGGAGAAGTGATGACGGTGACACTTTGTAGGCATCTTCAGCAGTGTTCTTCCTTTAAGCAGTGTGTGTGGGTTTTGTGGGTAGCCAGGCCGGCCAGGTCCCTGTCTTGCGGGTGTGTTGTGGCGGTTTTCATTCGGTTTTCGAAAAATCAACTAGGCAACTCTTTTATTTATTTTGTAATGAATTGAGATCCTAAGGGAACGACTAAAAAATAGGTCCACGGTCCACTTAGCGACGACTACATTCACTGCAGCGAGCCAAAGGTGCGTTGTGGTCATCACCCCTCCCTCGTCGGAGCCTGACAAAGCTTGTTGTATTTTACAGTCAAGAAGTCATCATGCTAAGACCCCAAAGGGTCACCGCATCAAAGCAGCAACCGTCGTCAACGAATAAACATTAGATTGGAAAGACCGTACCTACAAACACACCAACAATCATGAGCATCGACCAAATCCAGATGATTTTGTCGAAGACTAACACCAACCAGATCCAAAAAGATTTGTCAAAGAATGATGACTCTATTTTTTTATGCATTTTTAGAGTTCATTTGTTGCATGTTCTCTTCATATAACAGTTCTCGTTGAACCAAATATATGTTCATTATGCATGATTTCTGGTTTGCACCCTTTCCATTGTGAGCATTGCATAATTAGTGTTTGTTATTTTTCTTTGTTTTGTTGTGTCTATAGGTGTTTTGGAGCAACCTAGGATCAAGCATGATGAAAAGGCCAAAGATGAGTTCAATATGGAGGACTTCCGGGCACAAGACTTGGACTTTGGGATGACAAAAATGTCATTTTCCAAAAATACTCCAAATCAATATCTAATACCACTGTGGTGTCAGTGTCATTCACACGATTCCAACGAGTCCAAAAACGTAAAAAATCGGAATTCATATGAAGAAATTATGAGCAATATACCGAATGAGGCCTCAATGTTCGACGACGGTCAGTACGACCGTGTCTGGTCGTACCAGTGGTCGTACCAGGTGCAGACATGCCCAAAAGTTGTCCTTTGAAACGAGATTCTTCACCGATTTCGTCCCAATTTGTTCCCTCATGATCCTTGGCTGAAAAGGAAGGGTTTGGGAGAGGTTTGACTCATCTTGATCCCTTAGATCAAAGGAGAGAACCTACATCTATGAAGGAGGCTTGGGAAAAAAATCTTATGAATACATCTCCAAACCTAGCCGCCATCGTCATCGGTCATTCATCCAAGATCAATCTTCATCACCTCCATTGCTTCCCCAACTCCACCTCCATAGAAGAAGGGACAATATCAAAAGAAAGAAGAGGAGGCTCCACCGGCGCCATCTCCATTGCGCCGCCTCCATCGGAGTCGCCCCCTTCTACACCATTGCCGGCACCATTGCCGCCCGCAACGCCATGCCTTCTCCCTTCACCGGCTCAATGCCGGCTTGTAACCTTGACCCTCTCTTTTATGTTGTTCGTTTACATGTTTGACTAGTCACATTAGTTCTTGGGAATATGGATGAACTCTATATGATTAATTTATGTGATCTGTTATCTTCTTGTTCGTGTTAGAGTTAGTAGCCTTCGCGAAGGTTAAGAGGAGGCCTCACTCGCATTATCTCCATGATTGTCTGTGAAGTATACTACTGCCGCTGCTCTACACTAGGATGTTGAGGTAATTCGAGGTGATAGTAAAAGCCTCTTTCTTTGCGTGTTGCAATTGGTGGGGGAGTAACTCGGATACTCAATCTGATTGCGTTAATAGGGAAACCCTTAATTAACCTAGTGATAACCGGCATGGGAAAACTACAGTTGGTGGCATATGTGGTATGAATTCTACCTAGAGTAGAACATATTATGTACCAGGAACTGTCCACTTATGCACATGAAGAGTGGATTAGAGAAACAATAGTTCATATTAGTAGTGATGATTTTGGAACCCTCGAGAACGTTGTACTGCTGAAGCACCATCATCGTTTTCCCTAGCAACCGATAGAGTAGACTATTTTCAAACTCTGGTTTGGGTATGTACAGAACTGCGTAAGTGGCAACATAGTTGTGGGGTTTGTGATGCCTTCTTATTCGCTCCCTGTGAGATCAAAAAACCTTACTTACTGCGGAAGTTCTACAAAGCCCTATGCACTTACAGGACATCTAGCATTTTCTGGCGCCATTGCTAGGGAACATAGTGCTTCGTCATTGCCTACCTACTCGCATATAGTTTATTTTGGTCGTTGTTATTATCTTACCCTTTTTTCTTTAAACCCCCAAAATAAAAATTACTAATCATGCCTTGTGAGATTTCTCTCAATGAACAGACGAAATCTGTGGTGGAGGACAAGAGAGACACAAGCCCACCATTGGCTATCAATGATGAGAAGATACAAGAATTGCTCCAAATATTGGACAAGTGGTCATCGCTAATACGCAAAGAATATCCAATCACTTGTGATGTTTGTAGAACCGAAGGGCATTTCACTAATAAATGTAAGTACAATTATGATTCAATACTTGTCAAGAGGAGCCGCCACCACCTTGACGACTATTGGTGTTGTAGTAGTAGGGGCGCCTAGAATTGCCCTAGTTTTGGATGTTGTAGCCTCCGCCATAGTCATCGTCGTGGCCGCCTCCATAGCCACCGTCTCCCTTGCCTTGATAGCCACCTCCGTGACCTTGACCACTATCGTTACTGTAGCCTCCGCGATCACCACCTCCTTTGTTGCTGGACCGACTCCGTACCCCTTTGAAGGACCATCTTGAGCGTTCAACAACGAAGCAGCCATCAACCGTCCTGTGAAAAAGCTGTTCGTGCCAGTAGAAGCTAGTGACCATGGCAAACAGGTCGTCGATGGTGAGAGGGTCGGTGAAGACGTCAAGAGTGGAGCGGTGGCTGGTAGTCCATGTCCAACCCGACGATGATGAAGGAGATTAGTTCGTGACTGGAGGACATGTTTTCTGGCCGTAGCAAGCTCGTCAGCGAGTGACCTCATGTGAGCGAAGTAGATGGCAGCGGACTGGGACCTCTTCTGCGCATTGGCGAGGGAGATGCAGAGGTTGTTCACGGGTATGCTGGACTATGAAGAGAACATGCTCGTCACCACCGCCCATAGTGGATGTGATTTTTCATGGGAGGCAACTTGAACGAGCACTTCGTTAAAGAGGTTGCTGAGCAAGTACGCAAGCACCTGCTGATCTTGCCCAGATCACACACTCTGGGTTCTCGATGACCGGGTCTTTTCCATTGGAATTTTTGGTGGTGATTGTTTTGCTGGCTAGGGATAGATTGATCTAGGTACCATACATGCCGGCAACTTTAATCCGCGTAGCACTTGGCAATACCTATTTGGCACTTCAGGCGCCCCTTATAGACCATTTTGCTAACGGGCGCCTAAAGCGCACACCCCTTTCAACAAGTGGGGCCGGCCCACATATCTTCTTTCTGAGTTGGTTATCAATGATGAGAGGATGCAATAATTGCTCCAAATATTGGACAAGTGGTCATCACTAATACGCGAGGAATATCCAATCACTTGTGATGTTTGTAGAACTGAAGGGCATTTCTCTTTTAAATGTAAGTACAATTAACATTTAGTACTTGTCAAGAGGAGCCGCGACCACCTTGACGACTATTGTTGTTGTAGCAGTAGGGGCACCTAGAATTCCCCTAGTTTTGGTTGTTGTAGCCTCCACCATAGTCATCATCGTGGCCGCCTTCATAGCCACCGTCGCCCTGACCTTGGTAGCCACCTCTGTGGCCTTGACCGTTGTCGTTATTGTAGCCTCCGCGATCACCACCTCCTTTGTTGCTGGACCGACTTCGTGCCCCTTTGAAGGACCATCGTGAGCGTTCGCCGATGAAACAACCATCACCCCTCCCGTGAAAAAGCAGTTCACGCTAGTAGAAGCTAGCGACCATAGCGAACAGGTCGTCGATGGTGAGAGGGTCGGCGCAGACGTCAAGAGTGGAGCGATGGGTCCATCCCGATAATGATGAAGGAGATTAGTTCGCCAGTGGGGGACATGTTTTCCGGCCGCAGCAAGCTCGTCAGCAAGTGACCTCATGTGAGTGAAGTAGATGGCAGCGGACTGGGACCTCTTCTGCGTGTTGGCGAGGGAGATGCATAGGTTGTTGACGTGTATGCTGGACTATGAAGAGAACATGCTCGTCACAACCACCCATAGTGGATGTGATTTTTCATGGGAAGCAACCTGAACGAGCACTTCGTTGAAGAGGTTGCTGAGCAAGTACGCAAGCACTTGCTAATCTAGCCCAGATCACACACTCTGGGTTCTCGATGACCGGGTCTTTGCCATTGGAATTTTTGGTGGTGATTGTTTTGCTGGCTAGGGCTAGATTGATCTAGGTACCATACATGCCGTCAACTTTAATCCGCCTAGCATTTGGCAATACCTATTTGGCACTTTAGGAGCCGTGACTGTTCTGCTGGCCAGGGATAGATTGATCTAGGTACCGCACATGCCGACAACTTTAATCCGCGTAGCACTTGGCAATACCTATTTGGCACTTCAGGAGCCCCTTATAGTCCATTTTGTTAACGGTCGCTTAAAGTGCACACCCCTTTCGGCGAGTGGGGCCGGCCCACATATCTTTCTTTCTGAGTTTTTAAATCGCAAAAACAAAATAGTGAGTGATGGTATTCGAACCGCAAACCTCCAGTTTCAGTAGCAAAGGCAGTTACCAAGTGGACTAGCGACCTATTTGTAACTAGTTTGTTTTCTTATTTATCTTTAACACTAAAAAACCACAAAGTTTTCTGTTTTTTGTTTTTTTGTTTGCTTTTGGCCGGTTTTCTTCTCTTTTTTTTCTTTTTTCTTTGTATTTTCAGTTTCTCTTACTTTAAAAAAAATCACGAACTTTTCTTAGATTCATATACTTTTCTTATTCACGAACTTCTTTTGAATCTCATGAACTTTCTTCAAATTTTTGAACCTTTTTTCTAAATTTTCATTTTTTATAATTCATGAACTTTTTCGAAAATGGATATTTTTTCAAAATTGATGTACTTTTTTCAACTTTAATGATTCGTTTTCAAATTTGATAAACTTTTTTTCAATTATTTTCAATTTTTATCAAATTTGATGGACTTTTTTCAAATATGATGATTTTTTCAAACTCGATGAACTTTTTCCAATTCTGATGATTTTCTTTTTCAATTTTTATGACCTTTCTCAAATTTGATGAATTTTCTTTAAAATTTGATTAACTTTTTAAAATTCGATGTAACTTTTTTCAAATTCAATGAACCTTTTCCAGTTTATGAACTTATTTTGAAACTTCATGGACTTTTTTAAATTCATGAAGTTTTCTCAAATTCATGAACTTCTTTCAATTTGTATGCTCCTTTTATTTTTTTATGTTTTTTCAAAAATTGTGTTTTTTTAAAAAATTCTTGAATTTCTTTTCAAATTTTACGCTTCTGTTCAATAATTTATATTAGGTATATAATAGTATATGTTAATGTTTTACTAGAAGATGGTTCAAATAGTGCTATTTCCTGATATTGGTCGTCAAGGTGAGCTTGGTCTAGTGGTTATTGTGCCTGCATATTGTTGTTCTCAAGAGAAGTTTGAGTTTGACGATACAAATTTTTCTCCAGGTGTTTTCACCTTGCTTTCTTTAGTATGTACTGGGCCGGTCTGCTACACGCCCCCTACGAGCGTTAGCACCTTCAATCGGCGCTTACAACGTTAAATAGGAGCTGCCATAGCACTGGGCACACCGTAGGATATAGTTGGTGCGCATGAGCATGCTCATGTCGGGCCGACCCATCGGTGGCTGATGTACCAACGCACAGTGAACATGCCTAAAAAAGAAAGTGTGCATGCGAGGATTCAAACCGCGACCCTTCCATTAGAGACCACAGGATGCTGGCAACTAGAGTTGACGAGCGCTAGTGCCAACAAAACATTAACGGACTAAAATAGTGTCGGGGAACGTAGTAATTTCAAAAATTTTCTACGCACACGCAAGATCATGGTGATGCATAGCAACGAGAGGGAAGAGTGTGTCCACGTACCCTCGTAGACCGAAAGCGGAAGCGTTACCACAACGCGGTTGATGTAGTCGTACGTCTTCACGGCCCGACCGATCAAGCACCGAAAGCACGACATCTCCGAGTTCTTGCACATATTCAGCTCGATGACGTCCCTCGAACTCCGATCCAGCCGAGTGTCGAGGGAGAGTTCCATCAGCACGACGGCGTGGTGACGATGATGATGTTCTACCGTCGCAGGGCTTCGCCTAAGCACCGCTACGATATTTATCGAGGAGGACTATGGTGGAGGGGGGCACCACACACGGCTAAGATATCAATGATCAATTGTTGTGTCTATGGGGTGCCCCCCTCCGTATATAAAGGGGGGAGGAGGAGAGGGCCGTCCAAGGGGAGAGGCGTGCCCAAGGGGGGGCAATCCTACTCCAAGTAGGTTTGGCCCCCCCTTTCCTATTCCAAGTAGGAGAAGGGGGAAGGAGGAGGTGGAGAGAAGGAAGGAGAAGAGGGGCCGCCGCCCCCTTCCCTTTCCGAATTCGGATTGGGGCAAGGGGGGCCGCGCGCCACCTCCTGGCCTCCCTCTCTCCTTTCCACTAAGGCCCATAAGGCCCAATAGCTTCCCCGGGGGGGGGGGGGGGTTCCGGTAACTCCCGGTACTCCGATATATATCAGATAACTCCCGGAACTATTCCGGTGTCTAAATATAGTCGTCCAATATATAAATCTTCATGTCTCAACCATTTCGAGACTCCTCGTCATGTCCGTGATCACATCCGGGACTCCGAACTACCTTCGGTACATCAAAACACATAAACTCGTATTATAACCGTCATCTAATTTTAAGCGTGCGGACCCTACAGGTTCGAGAACTATGTAGACATGACCGAGACACGTCTCGGGTCAATAACCAATAGTGGAACCTGGATGCTCATATTGGCTCCTACATATTCTACGAAGATCTTTATCGGTCAAACCGCATAACAACATACGTTGTTCCCTTTGTCATCGGTATGTTACTTGCCCGAAATTCGATCGTTGGTATCTCAATACCTAGTTCAATCTCGTTACCGTTAAGTCTCTTTACTCGTTACGTAATGCATCATCTCGTAACTAACTCATTAGCTACATTGCTTGCAAGGCTTATAGTGATGTGCATTACCGAGAGGGCCCAGAGATACCTCTCCGACAATCGGAGTGACAAATCCTAATCTTGAAATACGTCAACTCAACAAGTACCTTTGGAGACACCTGTAGAGAACCTTTATAATCACCCAGTTACGTTGTGACGTTTGGTAGCACACAAAGTGTTCCTTCGGTAAGCGGGAGTTACATAATCTCATAGTCATAGGAACATGTATAAGTCACGAAGAAAACAATAACAACATACTAAATGATCAAGTGCTAAGCTAACGGAATGGGTCAAGTCAATCACATCATTCTCGTAATGATGTGATCCCGTTAATAAAATGACAAATCATGTCTATGGTTAGGAAACATAACCATCTTTGATTCACGAGCTAGTCAAGTAGAGGCATACTAGTGACACTATGTTTGTGTATGTATTCACACATGTATTATGTTTCCGGGTAATACAATTCTAGCATGAATAATAAACATTTATCACGATATGAGGAAATAAATAATAACTTTATTTGCCTCTAGGGCATATTTCCTTCAGTATCCCACTTGCACTAGAGTCAATAATCTAGATTACACAGTAATGATTCTAACATCCATGGAGCCTTGGTGCTGATCATGTTTTGCTCGTGGAAGAGGCTTAGTCAACGGGTCTGCAACATTCAGATCCGTATGTTTCTTCAAATCTCTATGTCTCCCACCTGGACTTGGTCGCGAATAGAATTGAAGCGTCTCTTGATGTGCTTGGTTCTCTTGTGAAATCTGGATTCCTTTGCCAAGGCAACTCCACCAGTATTGTCACAAAAGATTGTCATTGGACCCGATGCACTAGGTATGACACCTAGATCGGATATGAACTCCTTCATCCAGACTCCTTCATTTGCTACTTCCGAAGCAGCTATGTACCCCGCTTCACATGTAGATCCCGCCATGATGCTTTGTTTAGAACTGCACCAACTAACAGCTCCACCGTTCAATATAAACATGTATCTGGTTTGCGATTTAGAATCGTCCGGATTAGTGTCAAAGCTTGCATCGACGTAACCATTTACGACTAGCTCTTTGTCACCTTCATAAACGAGAAACATATGCTTAGTCCTTTTCAGGTATTTCAGGATGTTCTTGACCGCTGTCCAGTGATCCACTCCTGGATTACTTTGGTACCTCCCTACTAAACTAATAGCAAGGCACACATCAGGTCTGGTACACAGCATTGCATACATGATAGAGCCTATGACTGAAGCATAGGGAACTTCTTTCATTTTCTCTCTATCTTCTGCAGTGGTCGGGCACTGAGTCTGACTCAATTTCACACCTTGTATTACAGGCAAGAACCCTTTCTTTGCTTGATCCATTTTGAACTTTTTCATAACTTTATCAAGGTATGTACTTTGAGAAAGTCCAATTAAGCGTCTTGATCTATCTCTATAGATCTTGATGCCCAATATGTAAGCAGCTTCACCGAGGTCTTTCATTGAAAAACTTTTATTCAAGTATCCTTTTATGCTATCCAGAAATTCTATATCATTTCCAATCAATAATATGTCGTCCACATATAATATTAGAAATGCTACAGAGCTCGCACTCACTTTCTTGTAAATATAGGCTTCTCCAAAAGTCTGTATAAAACCATATGCTTTGATCACATTACCAAAGCGTTTATTCCAACTCCGAGAGGCTTGCACCAGTCCATAAATGGATCGCTGGAGCTTGCACACTTTGTTAGCATCCTTTGGATCGACAAAACCTTCTGGTTGCATCATATACAACTCTTCTTCCAGAAATCCATTCAGGAATGCAGTTTTGACATCCATTTGCCAAATTTCATAATCATAAAATGTGGCAATTGCTAACATGATTCAGACAGACTTAAGCATCGCTACGGGTGAGAAAGTCTCACCGTAGTCAACCCCTTGAACTTGTCGAAAACCTTTCGCAACAAGTCGAGCTTTGTAGACAGTAACATTACCATTAGCGTCAGTCTTCTTCTTGAAGATCCATTTATTCTCGATGGCTTGCCGATCATCGGGCAAGTCAACCAAAGTCCACACTTTGTTCTCATACATGGATCCCATATCAGATTTCATGGCCTCAAGCCATTTTGCGGAATCTGGGCTCATCATCGCTTCCTCATAGTTCGTAGGTTCGCCATGGTCAAGTAACATGACCTCCAGAATAGGATTACCGTACCACTCTGGTGCAGATCTTACTCTGGTTGACCTACGAGGTTCAGTAGTAACTTGATCTGAAGTTTCATGATCAACATCATTAGCTTCCTCACTTATTGGTGTAGTCGTCACAGGAACCGGTTTCTGTGATGAACTATTTTCCAATAAAGGAGCAGGTAAAGTTACCTCATCAAGTTCTACTTTCCTCCCACTCACTTCTTTCGAGAGAAACTCCTTCTGTAGAAAGGATCCATTTTTTGGCAACAAATGTCTTGCCTTCGGATCTGTGATAGAAGGTGTACCCAACAGTTTCTTTTGCGTATCCTATGAAGACACATTTCTCCGATTTGGGTTCGAGCTTATCGGGTTGAAGCTTTTTCACATAAGCATCGCAGCCCCAAACTTTAAGAAATGACAACTTTGGTTTCTTGCCAAACCATAGTTCATAAGGTGTCGTCTCAACGGATTTTGATGGTGCCCTATTTAACGTGAATGCGGCCATCTCTAAAGCATAACCCCAAAACGATAACGGTAAATCAGTAAGAGACATCATAGATCGCACCATATCTTGTAAAGTACGATTACGATGTTCGGGCACACCATTACGCTGTGGTGTTCCGGGTGGCGTGAGTTGCGAAACTCTTCCACATTGTTTCATATGTAGACCAAACTCGTAACTCGAATATTCTCCTCCACGATCAGATCGTAGAAACTTTGTTTTTTTGTTACGATGATTTTCAACTTCACTCTAAAATTCTTTGAACTTTTCAATTGTTTCAGACTTATGTTTCATTAAGTAGATATACCCATATCTGCTCAAATCATCTGTGAAGGTGAGAAAATAACGATACCCGCCACGAGCCTCAACATTCATTGGACCACATACATCAGTATGTATGATTTCCAATTAACCAGTTGCTCGCTCCATAGTTCCGAAGAACGGCGTTTTAGTCATCTTGCCCATGAGGCATGGTTCGCAAGTACCAAGTGATTCATAATCAAGTGATTCCAAAAGTCCATCAGTATGGAGTTCCTTCATGCGCTTTACACCAATATGACCTAAATGGTAGTGCAACAAATAAGTTGCACTATCATTATCAACTCTGCATCTTTTGGATTCAACATTATGAATATGTGTATCACTACTATCGAGATTCATCAAAAATAGACCACTCTTTAAGGGTGCATGACCATAAAAGATATTACTCATATAAATAGAACAACCATTATTCTCAGATTTAAATGAATAACCGTCTCGCATCAAACAAAATCCAGATATAATGTCCATGCTCAACGCTGGCACCAAATAACAATTATTTAGGTCTAAAACTAATCCCGAAGGTAGATGTAGAGGTAGCGTGCCGACAGCGACCACATCGACTTTGGAACCATTTCCCACGCGCATCGTCACCTCGTCCTTAGCCAGTGTCCGCTTAATCTGTAGTCCCTGTTTCGAGTTGCAAATATTAGCAACAGAACCAGTATAAAATACCCAGGTGCTACTGCGAGCTCTGGTAAGGTACACATCAATAACATGTATATCACATATACCTTTGTTCACCTTGCCATCCTTCTTATCCGCCAAATACTTGGGGCAGTTCCGCTTCCAGTGACCAGTCTGCTTGCAGTAGAAGCACTCAGCCTCAGGCTTAGGTCCAGACTTGGGTTTCTTCTCTTGAGCAGCAACTTGTTTGTTGTTCTTCTTGAAGTTCCCCTTCTTTCTCCCTTTGCCCTTTTTATTGAAACTGGTGGTCTTATTGACCATCAACACTGGATGCTCCTTCTTGATTTCTACCTCCGCATCTTTTAGCATTGCAAAGAGCTCGGGAATTGTCTTATCCATCCCTTGCATATTATAGTTCATCACGAAGCTCTTGTAGTTTGGTGGCAGTGATTGAAGAATTCTATCAATGACGCTATCATCTGGAAGATTAACTCCCAGTTGAATCAAGTGATTGTTATACCCAGATATTCTGAGTATATGCTCACTGACAGAACTATTCTCCTCCATCTTGCAGCTGTAGAACTTATTGGAGACTTTGTATCTCTCAATCCGGGCATTTGCTTGAAATATTAACTTCAACTCCTGGAACATCTCATATGTTGGGGAACGTTGCAGAAAATTAAAATTTTTCCTACGGTTTCACCAAGATCCATCTATGAGTTCATCTAAGCAACGAGTCAAGGGAGTGAGTTTGCATCTACATACCACTTGTAGATCGCGTGCGGAAGCTTGCAAGGGGATGGTGATGACGGAGTCGTACTCGACGTGATTCAGATCACCGATGTCCAAGTGCTGAACGGACAGCACCTCCGCGTTTAACACACGTACGGGATGGGAGACGTCTCCTCCTTCTTAATCCAGCAAGGGGGAAGGAGAGGTTGAGGAAGATCGCTCCAACGGCAGCACGACGGCGTGGTGGTGTTGGTGCGGCAGTACTCCGACAGGGCTTCGCAAGCACGTAACGGAGGAGGAGATGTGTTGGGGAGGGGAGGGACTGCGCCTTGGAGATGTGTGTAGCAGCCCTCCCCTCACCCCTCTATTTATAGGGGAAGGGGCAAGGGGGGCCGACCCCTCTAGATGGGATCTAGAGGGGGGGCGGCGGCCAGGGAGGGGGGACTTGCCCCCCAAGCAAGGGGGGCGCCCCCCTTAGGGTTTCCCCCCCAACCCTAGGCGCATGGGCCCAAGGTGGGGGGCACGCCCAGCCCTCCAGGGGCTGGCTCCCTCCCCTTTGCGGCCCATGTGGCCCTCCGGGAGGGGTGGCCCCTCCCGGTGGACCCCCGGAACCTCTCCGGTGGCCCCGGTACAATACCGATAAGCCCCCGAAACTTTCTGGTGTCCGTATGACAACTTCCCATATATAAAACTTCACCTCCGGACCATTCCGGAACTCCTCGTGACGTCCGGGATCTCATCCGGGACTCCGAACAACATTCGGTAGTCACATACTAGTCTTCCTAATAACCCTAGCGTCACCGAACCTTAAGTGTGTAGACTCTACGGGTTCAGGAGACATGCAGACATGACCGAGACCACTCTCCGGTCAATAACCAATAGCGGGATCTGGATACCCATGTTGGCTCCCACATGCTCCTCGATGATTTCATCAGTTGAACCACGATGTCGAGGATTCGATCAAACCCTGTATACAATTCCCTTTGTCAATCGGTACGTTACTTGCCCGAGACTCGATCGTCGGTATCCCAATACCTTGTTCAGTCTCGTTACCGGCAAGTCACTTTACTCGTACCGTAATGCATGATCCCGTGGCCAACACCTTGGTCACCTTGAGCTCATTATGATGATGCATTACCGAGTGGGCCCAGAGATACCTCTCCGTCATACGGAGTGACAAATCCCAGTCTCGATCCGTGTCAACCCAACAGACACTTTCGGAGATACCTGTAGTGCACCTTTATAGTCACCCAGTTATGTTGTGACGTTTGATACACCCAAAGCACTCCTACGGTATCCGGGAGTTACACGATCTCATGGTCGAAGGAAGAGATACTTGACATTGGCAAAGCTCTAGCAAACGAACTACATGATCTCTGTGCTATGCTTAGGATTGGGTCTTGTCCATCACATCATTCTCCTAATGATGTGATCCCGTTATCAATGACATCCAATGTCCATAGCCAGGAAACCATGACTATCTGTTGATCACAACGAGCTAGTCAACTAGAGGCTCACTAGGGACATATTGTGGTCTATGTATTCACACGTGTATTACGATTTCTGGATAATACAGTTATAGCATGAATAAAAGACAATTATCATGAACAATGAAATATAATAATACTTTTATTATTGCCTCTAGGGCATATTTCCAACAGTCTCCCACTTGCACTAGAGTCACCAATCTAGTTACATTGTGATGAATCGAACACCCATAGAGTTCAGGTGTTGATCATGTTTTGCTCGCGAGAGAGGTTTAGTCAACGGGTCTGCGACATTCAGATCCGTATGTACTTTGCAAATATCTATGTCTCCATCTTGAATATTTTCACGGATGGAGTTGAAATGACGCTTGATGTGTCTGGTCTTCTTGTGAAACCTGGGCTCCTTGGCTAGGGCAATAGCTCCAGTGTTGTCACAGAAGAGTTTGATTGGCCCCGACGCATTGGGTATGACTCCTAGGTCGGTGATGAACTCCTTCACCCAAATCGCTTCATGCGCTGCCTCCGAGGCTGCCATGTACTCCGCTTCACACGTAGATCCCGCCACGACGCTCTGCTTGCAGCTGCACCAGCTTACTGCTCCACCATTCAACATATACACGTATCCAGTTTGTGACTTAGAGTCATCCAGATCTGAGTCGAAGCTAGCGTCGACGTAACCCTTTACGACGAGCTCTTCGTCTCCTCCATAAACGAGAAACATGTCCTTTGTCCTTTTCAGGTACTTCAGGATATTCTTGACCGCTGTCCAGTGTTCCTTGCCGGGATTACTTTGGTATCTTGCTACCAAACTTACGGCAAGGTTTACATCAGGTCTGGTACACAGCATGGCATACATAATAGATCCTATGGCTGAAGCATAGGGGATGACACTCATCTCTTCTTTATCTTTTGCCGTGGTCAGGGACTGAGCCGAGCTCAATCTCACGCCTTGTAACATAGGCAAGAACCCCTTCTTGGACTGATCCATTTTGAACCTTTTCAAAATCTTATCAAGGTATGTGCTTTGTGAAAGACCTATGAGGCGTCTCGATCTATCTCTATAGATCTTGATGCCTAATATGTAAGCAGCTTCTCCAAGGTCCTTCATTGAAAAACACTTATTCAAGTAGGCCTTAATGCTGTCCAGAAGTTCTATATTATTTCCCATCAAGAGTATGTCATCTACATATAATATGAGAAATGCTACAGAGCTCCCACTCACTTTCTTGTAAACGCAGGCTTCTCCACAAGTCTCCATAAACCCAAACGCTTTGATCATCTCATCAAAGCGAATGTTCCAACTCCGAGATGCTTGCACCAGCCCATAAATGGATCGCTGGAGCTTGCATACTTTGTTAGCATTCTTAGGATCGACAAAACCTTCCGGCTGCATCATATACAGCTCTTCCTTAAGATGTCCGTTAAGGAATGCCGTTTTGACGTTCATCTGCCATATCTCATAATCATAGTATGCGACAATTGCTAACATGATTCGGACGGACTTCAGCTTCGCTACGGGAGAGAATGTCTCGTCGTAGTCAATCCCTTGAACTTGTCAATAACCCTTAGCGACAAGTCAAGCCTTATAAATGTTAACATTACCATCCGCGTTCGTCTTCTTCTTAAAAATCCATTTGTTTTCTATCGCTCGCCGATCATCGGGCAAGTCTGTCAAAGTCCATACTTTGTTTTCATACATGGATTCTATCTCGGATTTCATGGCTTCAAGCCATTTGTTGGAATCTGGGCCCGCCATCGCTTCTTCATAGTTTGAAGGTTCACCGTTGTCTAACAACATTATTTCCAGGACAGGGTTGCCGTACCACTCTGGTGCGGAACGTGTCCTTGTGGACCTACGAAGTTCAGTAGCAACTTGATCCGAAGTACCTTGATCATCATCATTGTTTTCCTCTTCAGTTGGTGTGGGCATCACAGGAACATTTTCTTGAGCTGCACCACTTTCCCGTTCGAGAGGTAGTACTTCATCGAGTTCTACTTTCCTCCCACTTACTTCTTTCGAGAGAAACTCTTTTTCCAGAAAGCATCCGTTCTTGGCAACAAAGATCTTGCCCTCGGATCTTAAGTAGAAGGTATACCCGACAGTTTCCTTAGGGTATCCTATGAAGACGCATTTTTCCGACTTGGGTTCGAGCTTTTCAGGTTGAAGTTTCTTGACATAAGCATCGCATCCCCAAACTTTTAGAAACGACAGCTTAGGTTTCTTCCCAAACCATAATTCATACGGTGTCGTCTCAACGGATTTAGACGGTGCCCTATTTAAAGTGAATGTAGCTGTCTCTAGAGCGTATCCCCAAAATGATAGCGGTAAATCGGTAAGAGACATCATAGATCGCACCATATCCAATAGAGTGCGATTACGATGTTCGGACACACCGTTTCGCTGTGGTGTTCCAGGCGGCGTGAGTTGTGAAACGATTCCACATTTCCTTAAGTGTGTGCCAAATTTGTGACTTAAATATTCTCCTCCACGATCTGATCGTAGGAACTTTATCTTTTGGTCACGTTGATTCTCTACCTCATTCTGAAATTCCTTGAACTTTTCAAAAGTCTCAGACTTGTGTTTCATTAAGTAGACATACCCATATCTACTCAAGTCATCAGTGAGAGTGATAACATAACGATATCCTCCGCGAGCCTCAACGCTCATTGGACCGCACACATCGGTATGTATGATTTCCAACAAGTTGGTTGCTCGCTCCATTGTTTCGAAGAACGGAGTCTTGGTCATTTTGCCCATGAGGCATGGTTCACATGTGTCAAACGATTCATAATCAAGAGACTCTAAAAGTCCATCAGCATGGAGCTTCTTCATGCGCTTGACACCAATGTGACCAAGGTGGCAGTGCCACAAGTATGTGGGACTATCGTTATCAACTTTACATCTTTTGGCATCCACACTATGAACATGTGTAATATTACGCTCGAGATTCATTAAGAATAAACCATTGACCATCGGAGCATGACCATAAAACACATCTCTCATATAAATCGAACAACCATTATTCTCAGACTTAAATGAGTAGCCATCTCGTATTAAACGAGATCCAGATACAATGTTCATGCTCAAACTTGGCACTAAATAACAATTATTAAGGTTCAAAACTAATCCCGTGGGTAAATGTAGAGGCAGCATGCCGACGGCGATCACATCGACTCTGGAACCATTCCCGACGCGCATCGTCACCTCGTCCTTCGCCAGTCTCCGTTTATTCCGCAGCTCCTGCTGTGAGTTACAAATATGAGCAACGGCACCGGTATCAAATACCCAGGAGTTACTACGAGTACTGGTAAGGTACACATCAATTACATGTATATCAAATATACCTTTGGTGTTGCCGGCCTTCTTATCCGCTAAGTATTTGGGGCAGTTCCGCTTCCAGTGACCCTTCCCCTTGCAATAAAAGCACTCAGTCTCGGGCTTGGGTCCATTCTTTGACTTCTTCCCGGTAACTGGCTTACCGGGCGCGGCAACATCCTTGCCTTCCTTCTTGAAGTCCTTCTTGCCCTTGCCCTTCTTGAACTTAGTGGTCTTATTGACCATCAACACTTGATGTTCTTTCTTGATTTCAGCCTCTGCTGACTTCAGCATCTAGAACACTTCAGGAATGGTCTTCACCATCCCCTGCATGTTGTAGTTCATCACAAAGCTCTTGTAGCTTGGTGGGAGCGACTGGAGGATTCTGTCAATGACCGCCTCATCTGGGAGGTTAATGTTCAGCTGGGTCATACGGTTGTGCAACCCAGACATCTTTAGGATGTGCTCACTGACAGAACTGTTTTCCTCCATCTTACAACTGTATAACTTGTCGGAGACATCATATCTCTCGACCCGGGCATGAGCTTGAAAAACTAGTTTCAGCTCTTCGAACATCTCATATGCTCTGTGATGCTCAAAACGCTTTTGGAGCCCCGGTTCTAAGCTGTAAAGCATGCCGCACTGAACGAGGGAGTAATCATCAGCACGAGTTTGCCAAGCATTCATAATGTCTTGGTTCTCTGGGACGGGAGCGTCACCTAGCGGTCCATCTAGGACATATTGCTTCCTGGCAGCTATGAGGATGATCCTCAGGTTCCGGACCCAGTCCGTATAGTTGTTGCCATCATCTTTCAGCTTGGTTTTCTCTAGGAACGCATTAAAGTTCATGTTGACATGAGCGTTGGCCATTTGATCTACAAGACATATTTGCAAAGGTTTTTAGACTAAGTTCATGATAATTAAGTTCTAATCAAATTATGAACTCCCACTCAGATTAGACATCCCTCTAGTCATCTAAGTGTTACACGATCCGAGTCGACTAGCCCGTGTCCGATCATCACGTGAGACGGACTAGTCATCGTCGGTGAACATCTTCATGTTGATCGTATCTTCCATACGACTCGTGTTCGACCTTTCGGTCTTCGTGTTCCGAGGCCATGTCTGCACATGCTAGGCTCGTCAAGTTTACCCTAAGTGTTTTTGCTGTGTAAAACTATCTTACACCCGTTGTATGTGAACATAAGAATCCATCACACCCGATCATCACGTGGTGCTTAGAAGCGACGAACTATAGCAACGGTGCACAGTTATGGGAGAACACTTCTTGAAATTTTGTAAGGGATCATCTTATTTACTACCGTCGTCCTAAGTAAACAAGATGTATAAACATAATAAACATCACATGCAATTAAATAGTTATGACATGATATGGCCAATATCATATAGCTCCATTGATCTCCATCTTCGGGGCTCCATGATCATCTTGTCACCGGCTTGACACCATGATCTCCATCATCGTGTCTTCATGAAGTTGTCACGCCAACGACTACTTCTACTTCTATGGCTAACGCGTTTAGCAATAAAGTAAAGTAGTTTACATGGCGTTCTTCAATGACACGCAGGTCATACAAAAAATAAAGACAACTCCTATGGCTCCTGCCGGTTGTCATACTCATCGACATGCAAGTCGTGAATCCTATTACAAGAACATGATCTCATACATCACAATTCATCATTCATCACAACTTCTGGCCATATCACATCACATGATCAATCGCTGCAAAAACAAGTTAGACGTCCTCTAATTGTTGTTGCATCTTTTACGTGGCTGCAATTGGGTTCTAGCAAGAACTTTTTCTTACCTACGAATAACCACAACGTGATTTTGTCAACTTCTATTTACCCTTCATAAGGACCCTTTTCATCGATTCCGCTCCAACTAAAGTGGGAGAGACAGACACCCGCCAGCCACCTTATGCAACTAGTGCATGTCAATCGGTGGAACCAGTCTCACGTAAGCGTACGTGTAAGGTTGGTCCGGGCCGCTTCATCCCACAATACCGCTGAAGCAAGAAAAGACTAGTAGTGGCAAGCAAGTTGACAAGATACACGCCCACAACAAAATTGTGTTCTACTCGTGCATTAGAGAACTACGCATAGACCTAGCTCATGATGCCACTGTTGGGGAACGTTGCAGAAAATTAAAAATTTTCCTACGGTTTCACCAAGATCCATCTATGAGTTCATCTAAGAAACAAGTCAAGGGAGTGAGTTTGCATCTACATACCACTTGTAGATCGCGTGCGGAAGCTTTCAAGGGGATGGTGATGATGGAGTCGTACTCGACGTGATTCAGATCACCGATGTCCAAGTGCTGAACGGACAGCACCTCCGCGTTCAACACACGTACGGGACGGGAGACGTCTCCTCCTTCTTGATCCAGCAAGGGGGGAAGGAGAGGTTGAGGAAGATCGCTCCAACGGCAGCACGACGGCGTGGTGGTGTTGGTGCGGCAGTACTCCGACAGGGCTTCGCAAGCACGTAACGGAGGAGGAGATGTGTTGGGGAGGGGAGGGGCTGCGCCTTGGAGATGTCTGTAGCAGCCCTCCCCTCACCCCTCTATTTATAGGGGAAGGGGCAAGGGGGTCCGACCCCTCTAGATGGGATCTAGAGGGGGGGCGGCGGCCAGGGAGGGGGGACTTGCCCCCCAAGCAAGGGGGGCGCCCCCCTTAGGGTTTCCCCCCGAACCCTAGGTGCATGGGCCCGAGGTGGGGGCGTGCCCAGCCCTCCAGGGGCTGGCTCCCTCCCCTTTGCGGCCCATGTGGCCCTCCGGGAGGGGTGGCCCCTCCCGGTGGGCCCCGGAACCTCTCCGGTGGCCCCGGTACAATACCGATAAGCCCCCGAAACTTTCCGATGTCTGTATGACAACTTCCCATATATAAAACTTCACCTCCGGACCATTCTGGAACTCCTCGTGACGTCTGGGATCTCATCCGGGACTCCGAACAACATTCGGTAGTCACATACTAGTCTTCCTAATAACCCTAGCGTCACCGAACCTTAAGTGTGTAGACCCTACGGGTTCGGGAGACATGCAGACATGACCGAGACCACTCTCCGGTCAATAACCAACAGCGGGATCTGGATACCCATGTTGGCTCCCACATGCTCCTCGATGATTTCATCGGTTGAACCACGATGTCGAGGATTCGATCAAACCCTGTATACAATTCCCTTTGTCAATCGGTACGTTACTTGCCCGAGACTCGATCGTCGGTATCCCAATACCTTGTTCAGTCTCGTTACCGGCAAGTCACTTTACTCGTACCGTAATGCATGATCCCGTGGCCAACACCTTGGTCACCTTGAGCTCATTATGATGATGCATTACCGAGTGGGCCCAGAGATACCTCTCCGTCATACGGAGTGACAAATCCCAGTCTCGATCCGTGTCAACCCAACAGACACTTTCGGAGATACCTGTAGTGCACCTTTATAGTCACCCAGTTACGTTGTGACGTTTGATACAACCAAAGCACTCCTACGGTATCCGGGAGTTACACGATCTCATGGTCGAAGGAAGAGATACTTGACATTGGCAAAGCTCTAGCAAACGAACTACATGATCTCTGTGCTATGCTTAGGATTGGGTCTTGTCCATCACATCATTCTCCTAATGATGTGATCCCGTTATCAACGACATCCAATGTCCATAGCCAGGAAACCATGACTATCTGTTGATCACAACGAGCTAGTCAACTAGAGGCTCACTAGGGACATATTGTGGTCTATGTATTCACACGTGTATTACGATTTTCGGATAATAGAGTTATAGCATGAATAAAAGACAATTATCATGAACAATGAAATATAATAATACTTTTATTGTTGCCTCTAGGGCATATTTCCAACATCATATGCTCCATGACTTTCAAAATGCCGTTGAAGTCCCGGTTCTAAACCGTAAAGCATGGCACACTGAACTATCAAGTAGTCATCAGCTTTGCTCTGCCAGACGTTCATAACATCTGGTGTTGCTCCTGCAGCAGGTTTGGCACCTAGCGGTGCTTCCAGGACGTAATTCTTCTGTGCAGCAATGAGGATAATCCTCAAGTTACGGACCCAGTCCGTGTAATTTCTACCATCATCTTTCAACTTGGCTTTCTCAAGGAACACATTAAAATTCAATGGAACAACAACACGGGCCATCTATCTACAACAAACATAGACAAGCAAAATACTATCGGGTACTAAGTTCATGATAAATTTAAGTTCCATTAATCATATTACTTAAGAAATCCCACTTAGATAGACATCCCTCTAATCATCTAAGTGATCACGTGATCCAAATCAACTAAACCATAACCGATCATCACGTGAAATGGAGTAGTTTTCAATGGTGAACATCACTATGTTGATCATATCTGCTATATGATTCACGCTCGACCTTTCGGTCTCAGTGTTCCGAGGCCATATGTGCATATGCTAGGCTCGTCAAGTTTAACCTGAGTATTCCGCGTGTGCAAAACTGGCTTGCACCTGTTGTAGATGGACGTAGAGCTTATCACACCCGATCATCACGTGGTGTCTGGGCACGACGAACTTTGGTAACGGTGCATACTCAGGGAGAACACTTTTATCTTGAAATTTAGTGAGAGATCATCTTATAATGCTACCGTCAATCAAAGCAAGATAAGATGCATAAAAGATAAACATCACATGCAATCAATATAAGTGATATGATATGGCCATCATCATCTTGTGCTTGTGATCTCCATGTCTGAAGCACCGTCATGATCACCATCGTCACCGGCGCGACACCTTGATCTCCATCTTAGCATCATTGTCGTCTCGCAAACTATTACTTCTATGACTATCGCTACCGCTTAGTGATAAATTAAAGCAATTACAGGGCGATTGCATTGCATACAATAAAGCGACAACCATATGGCTCCTGCCAGTTGCCGATAACTCGGGTACAAAACATGATCATCTCATACAATAAAATATAGCATCCCAGCTTGACCATATCACATCACAACATGCCCTGCAAAAACAAGTTAGACGTCCTCTACTTTGTTGTTGCAAGTTTTACGTGGCTGCTACGGGCTGAGCAAGAATCGTTCTTACCTACGCATCAAAACCACAATGATAGTTCGTCAAGTTAGTGCTGTTTTAACCGTCTCAAGGACCGGGCGTAGCCACACTCGGTTCAACTAAAGTTGGAGAAACTGACACCCGCCAGCCACCTGTGTGCAAAGCACGTCGGTAGAACCAGTCTCGCATAAGCGTAAGCGTAATGTCGGTCCGGGCCGCTTCATCCAACAATACCGCCAAACCAAAGTATGACATGCTGGTAAGCAGTATGACTTGTATCGCCCACAACTCACTTGTGTTCTACTCGTGCATATAACATCAACGCATAAAACCTAGGCTCGGATGCCACTGTTGGGGAACTTAGTAATTTCAAAAATTTCCTACGCACACACAAGATCATGGTGATTGATACATCTCCAACGTATCTATAATTTATGAAGTATTCATGCTATTATATTATCCTTCTATGATGCTTTATATGCATTTATATGTCATTTTATATGATTTTTGGGACTAACTTATTAACCTAGAGCCCAGTGCCAGTTTCTGTTTTCTCCTTGTTTTAGTGTTTCACAGAAAAGGGATACCAAACGGAGTCCAATTGACGTGCCAATTTTTGAGGAATTTTTCTGGACCAAAAGAAGACCACGGAGCATCGGAGTTGGGCCAGAGGGGTCCCGGGCTGCCCACGAGATAGGGGGGCGCCCCCCCTGGGGGGCACCCTCCTATCTCGTGGACATCCCGGAGGCCCCCTTGACGTGAAACCAACGCCAAAAATTCCTATAAATACTGAAACCTTCGGGAATTAACCTAGATCGGAAGTTCCGCCGCCGCAAGCCTCTGTAGCCAGGAGAAATCAATCTAGGCCCTCTCCGGCACCCTGCCGGAGGGGGCCATCATCACCGGAGGACATGGAGGAGGATCTCGGAGGGGCCATCATCTCCATGAAGGCCAAGGACCAGAGGGGGAAAGCCATGGAGGAGGAAGCACAAGGGGGAGAACCTCTCCTCCTCTATCTAGGTGGCACCAGAGTGCCATCGGGAGGGGAATCATCGCCGCGGTGATCGTCTTCATCAACATCACCATCATCATCACCATCCTCATCTCTTTTACGCAGTCCACTCTCCCACACCCCGCTGTAATCCCTACTTGAACATGGTGCTTTATGCCACATATTATGATCCAATGATGTGTTGCCATCCTATGATGTTTTGAGTAGATATCTTTTGTCTTTGAGTTGATTGATGATCTAGATTGGTACGAGTTGTATGTTTTATTTTGGTGCTGTCCTATGGTGCCCTCTGTGTCGCGCAAGCGTGAGGGATTCCCGCTGTAGGGTGTTGCAATACGTTCATGATTCGCTTATAGTGGGTTGCTAGAGTGATAGAAGCTTAAACCCGAGTAAGGGGGTTGTTGCGTGTGGGACAAAAGGGGACTTGATGCTTTAATGCTATGGTTGCGTCTTACCTTAATGAATCATAAGAGCATACGATCCATGTAGGAAAAGTATGTTAGTTTATGCCTCTCCCTCATATGAAATTGCAATGACGACTATCGATCTTGTTAACAATTGCTTAGGACAATGCCGCACACTGATCCACCATTATTCCACACTCGCTATTTATATTATTAAGTAATATATTCTAACTTTATGATAACAGCACCTACTTTTATATTTTAGCTCTCCAATATCATACAAAGTTATCCTCTTTATACCCACAACACAGTTTTATTTCTTGTTTCTAGTTGGAAGCAAACGTTCGGTGCACGTAGTGTCGTATTAGTGGCAGATAGGGCTTGAGAGAATATTGATCTTACCTTTAGCTCCTTGTGGGTTTGACATTCCATACTTATCACTTCCACCTTTGGGAATTGCTACGATGATTCCCTACACTTGGGGATTATCAAGCTCTTTTCTGGCGCCGTTGCCGGGGAGCAATAGCGTGGGGTTGATATTCTCGTGTGTGCTTGTTTGCTTTCTTTACTTAGTATATTTTGTTTTTCCTTTTTGTTTCTGTTTAGTTGTGGGTGAAACATACAATTTTTTTAAAAAAGAATGAAAATACCAAAAAATATTTACTTGCCTCTCATGCCTAAAAAAGTTTTTCAAAAAGAGAAGTGATTGGAAAGTTATGCATTGAAGAAGTGAGGGTCGACCTTGAGCACTTGTGTTCATGCTCACGGAAACAATGTAGAATTTTTCAAGGAAGTTTCTCTGTAAATAATTATTCCCATGTATATATCCTTTGTATTATAAAAATTTTGTGCCAAGCTTAGGCTGTAGGATGATTAGATTGCTTGTTTACTATGTGCAGAACAAAAACAGAAACTTTGTCTGTAGTGCATGAATTTACAGTTTTTACTGGAAAGTCAAATGGGTCTGAAACTTTTTGCAGATTACTTCTGTACAAATTGTTCAAATTGTCAAATCTATTTCATAATTTTTGGAGTTACAGAAGTTTACTAAACTTCCAGATTACTACAGACTGTCCTGTTCTTAACAGATTCAGTTTTTCGTGTGTTGGTTGCTTATTTTGATGCATCTATGGCTAGTATCGGGGGGTATGAACCATTGAGGAGTTGGAATACAGTAGGTTTAACACCAATATAAATAAAGAATGAGTTCATTACAGTACCTAAAGTGGTAGTTTGCTTTATTACACTAACGGATCTCACAAAGTTTTTGTTTAAGTTTTTGTGAATGAAGTGTTTGAAGAACGAGGAGTTACCGATGTGAGAAGAATAAAGAGAGAAAAGAGTTCAAGATTGGGGATGCCCAAGGCACCCCAAGTAAATATTTCAAAGGATACTCAAGCATCTAAGCTTGGGGATGCCCCGGTTGGCATCCCATCTTTCTTCTTCAACAAATATCGGTATACCTCGGTTTTTGTTCACATTGTTTGTGCCCTTTGTGTTTTTCTTTTTCTTTAAGAATCATGCTAGTATGAGATAGCTCTTCATTGATTTATAGAATACTTCATATTTTAAGTATGATTCTATAGAATTGCTCTTTGTGCTTCACTTAAATCGTTTGAAGTATGGCTTTATAGAATGCTTTGTGCGCTTCACTTATATATTTTGAGCTTGGATATTGGTTAGTCTATATTGATTGTAGAATGCTCCAGGAACTTCACTTATATCTTTTGGAGTATGAAAAATACTATAATTTAAAGTGGGTTTGGAAGAGTGTCAACTTTAGGAATTAGTGATCCCACTATCTTGGAGGGTGTTGAATCTTCGTACGATATTTATGAAAGTGGATTTGGAAGAGTGTCAACTTTAGTTAGTATTCCACTATTTTGGAAGAGGTTCCAATTGAGTATGAGAACAAAGTTGCTATCTATGATGCTACTGAAAATTATTATGAGGGAGGAATATGTGCTTGTAGGAGTTGCAATAATATCAAGTTTCCTCTCTATGTGCTTAAAGTTTTGAAGTTATACTTGTTTTGCCTTCCTATGCTAGTTGACTTTTGTTCCTATAAATTGTGTGCTCACAAAATCCCTAGGCATAGGAAGTGAGTTAGATTTAAATGTGCTAGTAATATTCTTCATGATGCTCTCTTTGTGTTTCAAATCTTTTCTTTTATGCGAGCATCATTGAAATCATCATGCCTAGCTAAAAGGCATTAAAGAAAAGCGCTTGTTGGGAGACAACCCAATATTTATCCTTACTGTTTTTGTGTGTCCACATGGTTAATCTACTGTTGTAATCATGTTTTATGCTTTTTGGTTTCAATAAAGTTCCAAGTAAGACCTTTGGGAAGACTTGGATGAAAGTTAATGTGATCTTGCTGTAAAAAACAGAAACTTTGCGCTCACGAGATTAGCTGTCATTTTTTACAGAAGAGTGCTTTTAAGTTGATTCTTTTTGCATAAGATTAATAGACAAATTCCTCACGTCCACAAATTTATTTCATAATTTTTGGAGTATCATAAGTATGGTTATTATTCAGATCATTACAGACTGTTCTGTTTCTGACAGATTCTGTTTTCATCGCATAGTTTGCTTGTTTTCTAGTTTCTATGGCTTATATTTCTCAATATAAATGGTAGAAATGATATGGTAAAGTAAGAATTATTTGAAAACAATTATGAACCTTGTGTTTTACAGTACCAAAGTGCATGGTTTACTCTTTATCATACTAACCTATCTCACGAAGTTCCATTAAGTTTTGTGTGATTGAAGTTTTCAAGTTTTGGGTGAGATATCGATATGAGGAGAATAAGGAGTGGAATGACCCTAAGCTTGGGGATGCCCAAGGCACCCCAAGGTAATATTCAAGGAAGACTCAAGCTCCTAAGCTTGGGGATGCCCCAGAAGGCATCCCCTCTTTCGTCTTCAAAACTATCGGTACATCTTACTCGGAGCTATATTTTTATTCGTCACATGATATGTGTTTTACTTGGAGCATCATTTTCTTTTGTTAGTATTAGCTTGCTGTTATTTAGAATAGTGTTTTGCATCTTTATTTTCAATAAAAATGTCAAGGATGCCTTTACCATGCTTATTTTGCTAGTATACATGTTGCTGTTTGAAAACAGAAAGTTTACCGCTGTTGCAAAAATTCCCTAGAAAAGTCAGAGCGTGATATAATGTTGAAACTTTTTGCATAATGAGATCTGATAAATATACTACAGTGGAAATTTTATCTCATAACTTTTGGAGTTAGGGAAGTATTGATACTCTTGCATTCTTTACAGGCTGTACTGTTTTGATAGATTGCTGTTATGTTTGCATTATTTGCATATGTTTGCTTGTTTAATGATTATATTTGAGGATAGGGGTATTAAATATCCAGAGGCATTTAGTATGCAATGTTGAATAATAATTCTAGTGATTTGTTACAGTAGAAAATGATAAGGTTTTGCATTGGTCTATACTAACCCATCTCACGAGTTCTTGTTGAGTTTGGTGTGGATGAAGCTTTTGATAAATAGAGAAACCGTGATATGAGAGGAATTAAGGAGATATAAAAGTTCAAGCTTGGGGATGCCCAAGGCACCCGAAGATAATATTCCACGAAGTCTCAAGCATCTAAGCTTGGGGATGCCCCGTTAGGCATCCCACCTTTCTTCTTCAACAACTATCGGTTAGTATCGGTTGAACCTAAGTTTTTGCTTCTTCACATGAGTTGTGCTACCCTTGAAATGTCATTTTATTTTGTTTTACTTGCTGTTTGAATAAAATCATTGGATCTGAAAATTTGAATAGAAAAGGAACCCTCCCATGGCTAATTAATAATTCGCCTACTCAGTGTCTTTCACTCATATCTTTTGGAGTAGTTTGTCATTTACTCATGCGCTTCATGTATATCCTATGAGTAAATGGGAGAATGAATTGAATGTCATAAATCCAAATTTATATATGTTTCATATGCTTGTAACATGGTTAGTGATGACTTCACACATAGAAAGTATGAGGCATAAAAGTTGTTGAGAGTTGGCAAACATAGTTTTGGTCATCGTTGCAATTAATAGGAAGTGATAAGGAAAGAGAGGTTCACATACAAATATATTATCTTGGACATATTTTATGATTGTGAAGCACTCATTAAGTATGACATGCTAAAAGAGTTGACGTTGGACAAGGAAGACAACGTAATGGTTTATGTTTTCCGACATCTCAGTTAAAGTATATTGTCATTGACCTTCCAAACATGTTGAGCTTGCCTTTCTCCCTCATGCTAGATAAATTCCTTGCACCAAGTAGAGATACTACTTGTGCTTCCAAATACCCATAAACCCAGTTTTGCCATGAGAGTCCACCATACCTACCTATGGATTGAGTAAGATCCTTCAAGTAAGTTGTCATCGGTGCAAGCAATAAAAATTGCTCTTTAAATATGTATGACTTATTAGTGCAGAGAAAATAAGGTTTGTACGATCTTGTTGTGGAAGTAATAAAAGCGAGGACTGCATAATAAAGGTCCACGTACAAGGGGAAATATAAAGTGACGTTCTTTTGCATTAAGATTTTGTGCATCAACCCTAAACGCACAGGACAACCTCTGCTTCCCTCTGCGAAGGGCCTATCTTTTACTTTATGTTTTTACTTTATGCTTGAGTCAAGGTGATCCTCACCTTTCCCCTTTTTCATTTTATCCTTTGGCAAGCTCCTCGTGTTTGAAAGATCATGATATATATATCCAATTGGATGTAAGTTAGCATGGGCTATTATTGTTGACATCACCTAAAGGTGAATACGTTGGGAGGCAACACAATAAGCCCCTATCTTTCCCAGTGTCCGGTTGAAACTCCATAACCACAAGTATTGCGTGAGTGTTAGCAATTGTAGGATACTATATGATAGTTGAGTATGTGGACTTGCTGAAAGGCTCTATTCTTGACTCTTTCTGATGTTATGATAAATTGCAATTGCTTCAAAGACTGAGATTATAGTTTGTTAGCTCTCAATGAAGTTTCTGAACCATGCTTGACATTGTGACTAGATTGTTACTTGATCATGAAGAGTTTTATGAGATAAGCTACTATTATGACACATTTTGATGCTAGAAAAGGTGATTGAAATTATCATTGATCAAACTTGTGCACCTACTAGCATTCACACTTCATAAATTATTTCTTTTATCATTTACCTCCTCGAGGACGAGCAGGAATTAAGCTTGGGGATGCTGATACGTCTCCAATGTATCTATAATTTATGAAGTATTCATGCTATTATATTATCCTTCTATGATGTTTTATATGCATTTATATGGCATATTATATGATTTTTGGGACTAACTTATTAACCTAGAGCCCAGTGCCAGTTTCTGTTTTCTCCTTGTTTTAGTGTTTTACAGAAAAGGGAGTCCAATTGACGTGCCAATTTTTGAGGATTTTTTCTGGACAAAAAGAAGACCACGGAGCATCGGAGTTGGGCCAGAGGGGTCCCGGGCTGCCCACGAGACAGGGGGTGACCCCCCTGGGGGGGGCTCCTATCTCGTGGACAGCCTGGAGGCCCCCTTGACGTGAAACCAACGCCAAAAATTCCTATAAATACTAAAACCTTCGGGAATTAACCTAGATCGGAAGTTCCGCCGCCGCAAGCCTCTGTAGCCACGAGAAATCAATCTAGGCCCTCTCCGGCACCCTGCCGTAGGGGGCCATCATCACCGGAGGCCATGGAGGAGGATCTCAGAGGGGCCATTGATAACCCACAAGAATAGGGGATCGCAACAGTTTTCGAGGGTAGAGTATTCAACCCAAATTTGTTGATTCGACACAAGGGGAGCCAAAGAATATTCTCAAGTATTAGCAGCTGAGTTATCAATTCAACCACACCTGGAAACTTAGTATCTGCAGTCAAGTGTTTAGTAGCAAAATAATATGATAGTGGTGGTAGCGGTAACAAAGTAAGACAGCAAAAGTAATGTTTTTGGTATTTTTGTAGTGATTGTAACAGTAGCAACGGAAAAGTAAATAAGCGAGAACCAGTATATGGAAAACTCGTAGGCACTGGATTAGCGATGGATAATTATGTCGGATGTGGTTCATCATGTAACAGTCATAACATAGGGTGACACAGAACTAGCTCCAGTTCATCAATGTAATGTAGGCATGTATTCCGTATATAGTCATACGTGCTTATGGAAAAGAACTTGCATGACATTTTTTGTCCTACCCTCCCGTGGCAGCGGGGTCCTAATGGAAACTAAGGGATATTAAGGCCTCCTTTTAATAGAGAACCGGAACAAAGCATTAGCACATAGTGAATACATGAACTCCTCAAACTATGGTCATCACCGGGAGTGGTCCCGATTATTGTCACTTCGGGGTTGCCGGATCATAACACATAGTAGGTGACTATAGACTTGCAAGATAGGATCTAGAACACACATATATTCATGAAAATATAATAGGTTCAGATCTGAAATCATGGCACTCGGGCCCTAGTGACAAGCATTAAGCATAGCAAAGTCATAGCAACATCAATCTCAGAACATAATGGATCCTAGGGATCAAACCCTAACAAAACTAACTTGATTACATGATAAATCTCATCCAACCCATCACCGTCCAGCAAGCCTACGATGCAATTACTCATGCACGATGGTGAGCATCATGAAATTGGTAATGGAGGATGGTTGATGATGATGACGGCGACGAATCCCCCTCTTTGGAGCCCCGAACGGACTCCAGATCAGCCCTCCCGAGAGAGATTAGGGCTTGGCGGCGGCTCCGTATCGTAAAACACGATTATTTCTTCTCTCTGATTTTTTTCTCCCTGAAAGCCAATATATGGAGTTGGAGTTGGCGTCGGAGGGCCACCAGGGGGCCCACGAGGTAGGGGGCGCGCCCAGGGGGGAGGGGCGCGCCCCCCACCCTCGTGAACAGGGTGTGGGCCCCCTGGTCTTCATCTTTAGCGAGGATTTTTTATTATTTATTCTAAGATATTCCGTGGAGTTTCAGGTCATTCCGAGAACTTTTGTTTTCTGCACATAAAACAACACCATGGCAATTCTGCTGAAAACAGCGTCAGTCTGGGTTAGTTCCATTCAAATCATACAAGTTAGAGTCCAAAACAAGGGCAAAAGTGTTTGGAAAAGTAGATACGACGGAGACGTATCAACTCCCCCAAGCTTAAACCCTTGCTTGTCCTCAAGCAATTCAGTTGACAAACTAAAAGAGAAAAAGAAAAACTTTTACAAACTATGTTTGCTCTTGTTGTTGTAAACATGAAAAGCCAGCATTCAAGTTTCAGCAATTATTATGAACCAACCATACTCACAATAACACGTAGGTCTCATAATTACTCATATCAATAGCATAATCAGCTAGCGAGCCATAATAATAAAACTCGGATGACAACACTTTCTCAAAATAATCATAACACGATATAACAAAATGGTATCTCGCTAGCCCTTTCTGAGACCACAAAACATAAATGCAGAGCACCTTTAAAGATCAAGGACTGACTACACATTGTAATTCATGGTAAAAGAGATCCAGTCAAGTCATACCCAATATAAACCAATCATAATGAATGCAAACGACAGTGTGCTATCCAGCGAGTGCTTTTTAATAAGAAGGGTGACGGCTCAACATAAAAGTAAATAGATAGGCCCTTCGCAGAGGGAAGCAGGGATTTATAGAGGTGCCAGAGCTCAGTTTTGAAATAGAGATAAATTATATTTTGAGCGGCATACTTTCATTGTCAACATAACAACTAAAAGACGACGATATCTTCCATGCTAAACAGATTATAGGCGGTTCCCAAACATAATGGTAAAGTTTATACTCCCCTTCCTCCACAAGTATCAATCCATGGCTTGCTCGAAAAACGAGTACCTCCAACATTCAACGGGTCCCAAGGCGAGTTTTGTTTGCAGTTATTTTGATTTAGTTTGCACGAAGCATGGGACTGGGCATCCCGGATACCAGCCATTTTCTCGTGAATGAGGAGCGGAGTCCACTCCTCTTGAGAATAACCCACCTAACACGGAAGATAAGGGCAGCTCTAGTTGACATATGAGCTATTCGAGCATGCAAAACAGAATGTTTATTTGAAGGTATAGAGTTTGGCACATACAAATTTACTTGGAACGGCAGGTAAATACCGCATATAGGAAGGTATGCTGGACTCATATGGAATAACTTTGGGTTTTAAGGAGTTTGGATGCACAAGCAGTATTCCCGCTTAGTACAGGTGAAGGCTAGCAAAAGACTGGGAAGCGACCAACTGATAGAGCGATAACAGTCGTAAACATGCATTAAAATTAATTTACACCAAATACAAGCATGAGTAGGATATAATCCACCATGAACATAAATATCATAAAGGCTATGTTGATTTGATTCAACTACATGCATGAACATGTGCCAAGTCTAATCACTCAATACATTTAAAGGAGGATACCATCCCATCATACCACATCATAATCATTCTAATAGCATGTTGGCACGCAAGGTAAACCATTATAACTCATAGCTAATCAAGCATGGCACAAGCAACTATAATCTCTAAATGTCATTGCAAATATGTTTACTTCATAATAGCTGATTCAAGAACGATGAATCATCATATTTACAAAAACAAGAGAGGTCGAGTTCATACCAGCTTTTTTCTTCCCAATAAGTCCATCATATATCATCATTATTGCCTTTCACTCGCACGACCGAGCGGTGTGCATAATAATAAGGGTGCACGTGCATTGGACTAAGCTGGAATCTGCAAGCATTCAACTCAAGAGAGAAGACAAGTAATATGGGCTCTAGGTATAAATAATCAATCATGCATAAAAGAGCCACTAAGCATTTTCAATATGGTCTTCTCGACCCCCAAAGAAAGGAAAAAAAATAAAAACTGTTTACACGGGAAAGCTCCCAACAAGTAAAAATAAGAACAGGAAATATTTTTGGGTTTTCTTTTTAATTCTACTACAAGCGTGAAAAGTAAACTAACTAATTTTTTTGTTTTTTCTTACAGTTTAACAAACACACAAGAAGAAAGCAGGAAAAAGAAATTTAAACTAGCATGGATAATACAATGAAAGAGTATGAGCACCGACATCTAGCAATGAGTGTGTGTGAACATGAATGTAATATCGGTGAGAAATACGTACTCCCCCAAGCTTAGGCTTTTGGCCTAAGTTGGTCTATTGCCAGGGACGGCCTGGCGGATATCCGTAGGTGAAGCTGGGGTCATACTGTGATGAAGAAGACTCCGGCTGCCACTGGCTGGCGGCCTCCTCTGGATCCCAAGAATAAACAGATAGTCGTGGAAGCTCATCTTGTGGCTCCGGCTCCGGGGCCGGTGCAGGGTTCCGATAGGTTTGAACAGCCGACCACGGAACAATGTGAGGCTCTGCATACAAGTTAAACAAAGAAGGAGCAGGCAAAGTAATAGTCTCAGGGTGATGTTTATCAAAGTATAATTTATATTTAAGCTCCCCATCACGACTCTTAACAAGAAAATCATGCGCTATCATACTCTTGTAATCTAAATAAGCACGGGGCAGCACTGTTTCTTCTTTCTCCGCATGCCTAATAGGTATTTCAAAATGTTCAGCTAGGCGCGAAGCATAAATGCCTCCAAAAATGGGGCCCTTAGTACGGTTCAAACTTAACCGTCTAGCAACAATTCCACCCATACTAACAGAGTTATCGCGGTATAAACCATGGAGCAAAATAATAATATCAGGAATACTAAGGTTCCCATAGTTCCTGCATCCAATTAAGCAACGACTAGCAAATAAGGCAAAGTAACGTAAAACAGGAAAATGTATGCTAGTGATCCTTGCATCAGAAACCTTCCTAGTTTCTCCCACCGTGATAGTGTTGACAAAAGCTTCTAATTCGTTACGGTGTGGTTCATCTAAGGAACCCTCGAAAGGTATTTTGCAAACCTCGCAAAATGCAGCTAATGTCATCTCCTTAACAACATCATATAAATGGAACTCTACCGTTGGAGGTGATTTCTTAGGGAAAAAGTAGAAGTTCTGCACAAAATTATTTGTGAGTAAGAGATACTGATGACGTTGGTCGCGGAGGAAGTTGGTGAGGCCGACGTTCTCAATTAATAGATAGAAATCCTCATAAATCCCGGCACTCCTCAAGAAGTCATCGGAAGGCCATTCACACGGCCGGACCTCCGCGGTGCGAGGTAAATTAAATTTGGGCTTCTGTTTGTTTTTCCTTAGAGCTTCGGCTCAACGAGCCCCTCAAAAGTCTCTTCATTATTTCTGAAACAATCTGAAATTTTTAGTAACTTGAAATAAAAGTGAACCAAATTCAATAAAATGATAGCAACAACTCATACAAGTGCCTAGAGCATATATCAAGCATTAGAACTACTTGGAACCATATAAATTTAACATGCAAGCTCAAGAACAGGGTCACCTATGCAGAACAAATTTGCAATGAATAAAGCACTAGAACAAAAACTAATTGGACCAATGGAGGAGCCACATACCAAGGAACAATCTCCCCAGGCAGTTTTGCGAGAGGTGCTTTGAGCAAGGAGATCGAAAATCACAGCAATGGGGGCTGGAACTCGTGCTTGAGTTGGTTTTTCGTGTTTGTGTGAGACAGGGGAAGAAGATGGGTGCAGGAATAAGTGGAGGAGGGCCACTGTGGGCCCACGAGGCAGGGGGCGCGCCCAGGGGGGTAGGGCGCGCCCTCCACCCTCGTGGCCAGGTGGCAGCTCCCCCCGTGGTAATTTTTGCACAGTAAATTCTCAAATATTCCCGAAAAAATCATATTAAATTGGCATGGCATTCTGAGGACTTTTATTTTCGGGATATTTTTATATTGCACGGATAAGTCAGGAAACAGACAGAAAAATACTATTTTACTTTATTTTTACTAAATAACAGAAAATATAAAGAGGGTACAGAAGGTTGTGCTTCTAGTTTCATCCATCTCGTGATCATCAAAATGAACCCACTAACAAGGTTGATCAAGTCTTGTTAACAAACTCATTCCGAATAATCACGGAACCGGAGAAATTTCGAATGACACTAAGTTACCTCAACGGGGATATGAAAATCCCCAACAATAAGAATATCATACTTTTTCTTGACAGTAGGGAGAGGAAATTCAAAACCTCCAAATATAATCGATGGAACTTTTCCAATAGAGTTGATACTATAAACTTGAGGTTGTTTCCTCGGAAAATGTACCGTGTGCTCATTGCCACTAACATGAAAAGTGGCATTGCCTTTGGTGCAATCAATAACAGCCCTTGCAGTATTAAGGAAAGGTCTTTCAAGAATAATAGACATACTATCATCCTCGGGAATATCAAGAATAACAAAGTCCGTTAAAATAGTAACGTTTGCATCCACAACAGGCACATCCTCACAAATACCGACATGTATAGCAGTTGATTTATCAGCCATTTGCAAAGATATTTTAGTAGGTGTCAACTTATTCAAGTCAAGTCTACGATATAAAGAGAGAGGCATAACACTAACACCGGCTCCAAGATCACATAAAGCAGTTTTAACATAACTTCTTTTAATGGAGCATGGTATAGTAGGCACTCCGGGATCTCCAAGTTTCTTTGGTATTCCACCCTTAAAAGTGTAAATAGCAGGCATGGTGGAAATTTCAGCTTCAGGAATCTTTCTTTTATTAGTAATAATATCCTTCATATACTTAGCATAAGGATTTGTTTTGAGCACATCAGTTAATCGCATACGCAAAAAGATGTGTCTAATCATTTCAGCAAAGCGCTCAAAATCCTCATCATCCTTTTTCTTGGATGGTTTCAGAGGAAAAGGCATGGGTTTCTGAACCCATGGTTCTCTTTCTTTACCATGTTTCCTAGCAACAAAATCTCTTTTGTCATAACGTTGATTCCTTGATTGTGGGTTATCAAGATCAACAGCAGGTTCAACTTCTACATCATTATCATTACTAGATTGAGCATCGTCATGAACATTATCATTAACATTATCACTAGGTTCATGTTCATCACCTGATGGTGTTTCAGCATTAGAAACAGAGATGTCATTTGGATTCTCAGGTGGTTCAGCAATAGGTTCACTAGAAGTTTGCACAGTCCTATCATTTTTCTTTTTCTTCCTCTTAGAAGAACTAGGCATATCAATATTATTTCTCTGAGATTCTTGCTCGATTCTCTTAGGGTGGCCTTCAGGATACAAAGGTTCCTGAGTCATTCTACCAGTTCTAGTAGCCACTCTAACATCATAATCATTTTCTTACTATTCATTTCATCAAGCACTTCTTTCTGAGCTTTAAGTACTTGTTCTACTGGAGTGGTAACCATAGAAGCATGTTCGCTAACAACTTTAAGTTCACCTCTAATATCAGCCATATAATCACTCAAGCGTTTAATCATAAAGGTATTCTGTTTTAATTGTCTACCAAAATAAGCATTAAAGTCATCTTGCTTAAACATAAAGTAATCAAACTCATCCAATCACTGACTAGCAATTTTAGTAGGAGGGACTTCAGCTTTATCATACCTGTAGAGAGAATTTACCTTTACTAACTGTGTCGGGATATCGGGAGGTTCTTCAGTAAGTAAGTAATTGAGGTCATATACGTCTTCAACAGGCGGTAAATTAAGACCATGTATTTCTTCAATGGGAGGTAAATTCTTAACATCTTCAGCTTTAATACCTTTTTCTTTCATAGATTTCTTTGCCTCTTGCATATCTTTGGGACTGAGAAATAGAACACCTCTCTTCTTCGGAGTGGGTTTAGGAATAGGCTCACTAATTGGCTCAGGAGCTGGCTCGGGAGGTGCCCAATTATTTTCATTTGCCAACATATTATTCAATAGAATTTCAGCATCATCCGGTGTTCTTTCCCTGAAAAGAGAACCATCACAACTATCCAGGTAATCTCTGGAAGCATCGGTTAGTCCATTATAAAAGATATCAAGTATTTTAGGTTTCTTAAGAGGATGATCAGGCAAAGCATTAAGTAGCTTGAGAATCCTCCCACAAGCTTGTGGGAGACTTTCTTCTTCAATTTGCACAAAATTATATATATCCCTCAAAGCAGCTTGTTTCTTATGAGCAGGGAAATATTTAGCAGAGAAGTAATAAATCATATCCTGGGGGCTTTGCACACAACCAGGATCAAGAGAATTAAACCATTTCTTAGCATCACCCTTTAATGAGAACGGAAATATTTTGAGTAAATAAAGGTAGCGCGATCTCTCATTATTAGTAAACAGGGCAGCTATATCATCTAACTTATGAAGATGTGCCACAACAGTTTCAGATTCATAGCCATAAAAAGGATCATATTCAACCAAAGTAATTTTATATGGATCAATAGAAAAATCATAATAATCCTGATCAGGAACACAGATAGGTGAAGTAGCAAAAGCAGGGTCGGGTCTCATCCTATCTCTAAAATATTCTTTACTCCACTTAATTAGCAACCTCTTACGTTCAAGACTATTCTGGCAAGCAAGAACATCTTCAATAGATTTAGCATTAAAAAGATAACCCTCAGGAATAGAAGGCATAGGTTCATCATCACTAACATCATCGTGTTCAGGTTCAATAATTTCTCTTTCTCTAGACCTAGCAATTTGCTCATCAAGAAATTCACCAAGTGGCACAGTAGTATCAAGCATAGAAGTAGTTTCATCATAAGTATCATGCATAGCATAAGTGGCATCATCAATAACATGCGACATATCAGAATCAATAGAAGTAGTAGGTTTAGGTGTCGCAAACTTACTCATAACAGAAGGAGAATCTAGTGCAAGGCTAGATGGCAATCCCTTACCTCCCCTCGTAGTTAAGGGCAAAATAGTAGATCGATCATCTTTCAAGTTCTTCATAGTGTCCAACAGATACAAATCCCAAGTGACTCAAAGAATAGAGCTATGCTCCCCGGCAACGGCGCCAGAAAAAGGTCTTGATAACCCACAAGTATAGGGGATCGCAACAGTTTTCGAGGGTAGAGTATTCAACCCAAATTTGTTGATTCGACACAAGGGGAGCCAAAGAATATTCTCAAGTATTAGCAGCTGAGTTGTCAATTCAACCACACCTGGAAACTTAGTATCTTCAGCAAAGTGTTTAGTAGCAAAGTAATATGATAGTGGTGGTAACGGTAACAAAGTAAAGACAACAAAAGTAACGTTTTTGGTATTTTTGTAGTGATTGTAACAGTAGCAACGGAAAAGTAAATAAGCGAGAACCAGTATATGGAAAACTCGTAGGCACCGGATTAGCGATGGATAATTATGCCGGATGTGGTTCATCATGTAACAGTCATAACATAGGGTGACACAGAACTAGCTCCAATTCATCAATGTAATGTAGGCATGTATTCCTTACATAGTCATACGTGCTTATGGGAAAGAACTTGCATGACATCTTTTGTCCTACCCTCCCGTGGCAGCGGGGTCCTAATGGAAACTAAGGGATATTAAGGCCTCCTTTTAATAGAGAACCGGAACAAAGCATTAGCACATAGTGAATACATGAACTCCTCAAACTATGGTCATCACTGGGAGTGGTCCCGATTATTGTCACTTCGGGGTTGCCGGATCATAACACATAGTAGGTGACTATAGACTTGCAAGATAGGATCTAGAACACACATATATTCATGAAAACATAATAGGTTCAGATCTGAAATCATGCCACTCGGGCCCTAGTGACAAGCATTAAGCATAGCAAAGTCATAGCAACATCAATCTCGGAACATAATGGATACTAGGGATCAAACCCTAACAAAACTAACTCGATTACATGATAAATCTCATCCAACCCATCACCGTCCAGCAAGCCTACGATGCAATTACTCACGCACGGCGGTGAGCATCATGAAATTGGTGATGGAGGATGGTAGATGATGACGACGGCGATGAATCCCCCTCTCCGGAGCCCCGAACGGACTCCAGATCAGCCCTCCCGAGAGAGATTAGGGCTTGGCGGCGGCTCCGTATCGTAAAATGCAATTATTTCTTCTCTCTGATTTTTTTCTCCTCGAAAGCCAATATATGGAGTTGGAGTTGGCGTCGGAGGGTCAATAGGGGGCCCACGAGGTATGGGGGCGTGCCCAGGGGGGAGGGGCGCGCCCCCCACCCTCGTGAACAGGGTGTGGGCCCCCTGGTCTTCATCTTTAGTGAGGATTTTTTATTATTTATTCTAAGATATTCCGTGGAGTTTTAGGTCATTCCGAGAACTTTTGTTTTCTGCACATAAAACAACACCATGGCAATTCTGCTGAAAACAGTGTCAGTCCTGGTTAGTTCCATTCAAATCATACAAGTTAGAGTCCAAAACAAGGGCAAAAGTGTTTGGAGAAGTAGATACGACGGAGACGTATCAGCCATCATCTCCATGAAGGCCAAGGACCAGAGGGGGAAAGCCATGGAGGAGGAAGCACAAGGGGGAGGACCTCTCCTCCTCTCTCTTGGTGGCACTGGAGTGCCATCGGGAGGGGAATCATCGCCGCGGTGAGCGTCTTCATCAACATCACAATCATCATCACCATCCTCATCTCTTTTACACGGTCCACTCTCCCACACCCCGCTGTAATCCCTACTTGAACATGGTGCTTTATGCCACATATTATGATCCAATGATGTGTTGCCATCCTATGATGTTTTGAGTAGATATCTTTTGTCTTTGAGTTGATTGATGATCTAGATTGGTACGAGTTGTATGTTTTGTTGTGCTGTCCTATGGTGCCCTCTGTGTCGCGCAAGCGTGAGGGATTCCCGCTGTAGGGTGTTGCAATACGTTCATGATTCGCTTATAGTGGGTTGCTAGAGTGACAGAAGCTTAGACCCGAGTAAGGGGGTTGTTGCGTATGGGACAAAAGTGGACTTGATGCTTTAATGCTATGGTTGGGTCTTACCTTAATGAATCTTTAGTATTTGCGGATGCTTGCTAGAGTTTCCAATCATAAGAGCATACGATCCATGTAGGAAAAGTATGTTAGTTTATGCCTCTCCCTCATATGAAATTGCAATGACGACTATCCATTTTGTTAACAATTGCTTAGGACAATTCCGCACACCGATCCACCATTATTCCACACTCGCTATTTATATTATTAAGTAATATATTCTAACTTTATGATAACAACACCTACTTTTATATTTTAGCTCTCCAATATCATACAAAGTTATCCTCTTTATACCCACAACACAGTTTTATTTCTTGTTTCTAGTTGGAAGCAAACGTTTGGTGCACGTAGGGTCATATCAGTGGCAGATAGGGCTTGAGAGAATATTGATCTTACCTTTAGCTCCTTGTGGGTTCGACACTCCATACTTATCACTTCCACCTTCGGGAATTGCTACGATGATTCCCTACACTTGGGGATTATCAGTGATGCATAGCAAAGAGAGGGGAGAGTGTGTCCACGTACCCTCGTAGACCGAAAGCGGAAGCGTTAGCACAACACGGTTGATGTAGTCGTACGTCTTCACGGCCCGACCGATCAAGCACCGAAAGCACGGCACCTCCGAGTTCTTGCACACGTTCAACTCGATGACGTCCCTCGAACTCCGATCCAGCCGAGTGTCGAGGGAGAGTTCTGTCAGCACGACGGCGTGGTGAAGATGATGATGTTCTGCCGTCGCAGGGCTTCGCCTAAGCACCGCTATGATATTTATCAAGGAGGACTATGGTGGAGGGGGGCACCGCACACGGATAAGAGATCAATGATCAATTGTTGTGTCTATGGGGTGCCCCCTCCTCCGTATATAAAGGGGGGAGGAGGAGAGGGCCGGCCAAGGGGAGAGGCGCGCCCAAGTGGGGGCAATCCTACTCCAAGTAGGTTTGCCCCCCCTTCCTATTCCAAGTAGGAGAAGGGGAAGGAGGAGGTGGAGAGAAGGAAGGAGAAGGTGGGCCGCCACCCCCTTCCCTTTCCCAATTGGGATTGGGGCAAGGGGGGCCGTGTGCCACCTCCTGGCCTCCCTCTCTCCTTTCCACTAAGGCCCATAAGGCCCAATAGCTTCTCGGGGGGGGGGGGGGGTCCGGTAACCCCCGGTACTCCGATATATATCCGATAACTCCCGGAACTATTCCGGTCCGAATATAGTCGTCCAATATATCAATCTTCATGTCTCGACCATTTCGAGACTCCTCGTCATGTCCGTGATCACATCCGGGACTCCGAGCTATCTTCGGTACATCCAAACACATAAACTCATAATATAATCGTCATCTAACTTGAAGCATGCGGACCCTACGGGTTCAAGAACTATGTAGACATGACCGAGACACGTCTCCGGTCAATAACCAATAGCGGAACCTGGATGCTCATATTGGCTACTACATATTCTACGAAGATCTTTATCGGTCAAACCGCATAACAACATATGTTGTTCTCTTTGTCATCAGTATGTTACTTGCCCGAGATTCGATCGTCGGTATCTCAATACCTAGTTCAATTTCGTTACCGGAAAGTCTCTTTACTCGTTACGTAATGCATCATTCCATAACTAACTCATTAGCTACATTGCTTGCAAGGCTTATAGTGATGTGCATTGCCGAGAGGGCCCAGAGATACCTCTCCCACAATCGGAGTGACAAATCCTAATCTCGAAAACGTCAACTCAACAAGTACCTTTGGAGACACCTGTAGAGCACCTTTATAATCACTCAGTTACGTTGTGACGTTTGGTAGCACACAAAGTGTTCCTCCGGTAAGCGGGAGTTACATAATATCATAGTCATAGAAACATGTATAAGTCATGAAGAATGCAATAGCAACATACTAAACGATCAAGTGCTAAGCTAACGGAATGGGTCAAGTCATCACATCATTCTCCTAATGATGTGATCCCGTTAATCAAATGACAACTCATGTCTATGGTTGGGAAACTTAACCATCTTTTATTCACGAGCTAGTCAAGTAGAGACATACTACTGATACTATGTTTGTTTATGTATTCACGCATGTATTATGTTTCCGGGTAATACAATTCTAGCATGACTAATAAACATTTATCATGATATGAGGAAATAAATAATAACTTTATTATTGCCTCTAGGGCATATTTCCTTCAAATAGCAGTGCCACCCGAAAAATATCAAAACACGAACTTTTCTTTTGAAAAAAGTGAATACTTGATACGGGAATATTTTCCACATTTTTGATCAAATTTTTTAATACTCAAACATATTTTGAAGAAAACAATCTGTGAACAATTTATTGTAAATAGGATTTTTTAAATAGAGAAATTTTAAAATTTGAACATAATTTAAAAACATGAACAATTTTTGAATTTCAACCATTTTTTTAGAATAGTAGCTTTTTTTGAAATTCCTGAACAATTTAGAAAAATGCAACATTTTTTGAATTCATGAAAAATAAATTAAACTGAGAATAATTTTTGAAAAATGCGAGCACTTTTGATATTTCCAAACATATTTTCAGCAATTTATTTTTTCCAAAATGCGAACAGTTTTTAAAAGACAACACTTTAAATCAATATTTATAGTTCTGAACAAATCTTAAATTCTGGATTGTTTTTTGAATTTAGGAAAAAAATAAAACAGGAAAAATAAGGAAAAGAAAAAGAAACAGAAAAATGAAAAACGAGAAAAAAAAATGAAGGGATAAAAAGTAGTAAAAGGGGGAAATGATTCAGGAACCGTATAAAAGGTTCCGAAAAGGATAAAAACCAGCTTGAAAACCTTCTAGAAGATTCCCAAAACCGGGATCGCTGGAAGCCTTAACTGGCCGGCCCAGCTCATTGCTCGATGGCCGACGTGGGTTGCGAAAGGCCGACCCTTTGCCGCAGAATGCGTCAAATAGGGGTTTTAATATAAAATAGGTAACGTCCTGCAACTGAGACTTCGTTCAGTCTCAGTCAATTGAGCCCTACACGCTCTTTATGGGCCGGCGTTCAACAAAAATGCTAATGGCACAATAATGGGTTCAATAATTAGGAAGGTACAACATGTGTTCTATTTGGAAGAAATCAAACTATATGATACTACCATACAATTATTTAGAAAAGAAATCAAATTACATGGGAGGAACATCCGAAAAAAATGCAACTCCTACAACTTTTTTGCAAGCCAAAGATTTGGTCAAGGGCGTGGAGTTTATATAAAAGGGAGTAAAAAACACGTTGGTACATTGCCCCGGCCAACTACAGGTCCAGCCGCACCATCTGCTTCAGGACGAGCTCCAACAGAGCAGAGGAGCAATCTGTTTTCATCTGCTCAAAACCATCGGTAGCCATGATTGCTTTCAAGTTGCCGGGAAAAGACATGAACTGCATGCATGCTTCCCTCAGCTCGGGACAGCCATGCCGCTCGGCCAGCGCAAGGGTTGTCCCCACGGAGCTCATGCGGATGCGCCGGCGTAGCGCATCGGCGCATATCTGCTTCAGCTCCTCCAGCTTATACCTGTCCGCCGCAACGAGCAGCCGGTCAGCCATCGTGTCCGCCGTCTCTAGCTGGTTCATATCCGGCGTGCCGCTGTAGATGAACCAGAGCAGAGCCTTGCACACGTCGGCGTCCATGTCGTCGACGCGTAGCACAGTGGCGTCGCCCTCGCTGGACGAGGCGAGCGAGAGATCCGCCTTGAAGACAGGGGATCGGGCCGCGAGCACCCACCGGTGCACCGCCAACGTCTCGCCGCCAACCTCAATCAGCACGTCCGTTTTTTGGTTGTTCGAGACGAGTTCCGCGTGCAAGTCGAAATGTGGTGCCGCCGCCGCCTCCGAGGCCTCAGGTTTTGGGGTGGTAACCTCGGTGTGGCCGTCGGTGTGCATCCCAGCTGTGACGGTGACGTCGCATAGGACGGCGAGGCAGTCGTCCTTGACATAGAGATCCTTCCCCTCCTCCAGATTCTCATGTTTTACGAAGTCGGCCCAGCCCCAGGACCGATCGGTGGTATCCGAGAAGAGGCGCACCCCGGAGAATCTAGTCCATGATGGCTCCTCCCAGTCCACCTGGTTGAGTATACAAAACCGGAACTCCGCTATGGCGTCGCCGGTCTTGCTGTGGCTGGCGTGGTTGAGGTAGAGAGAGATGGAGCCGTCATGTTCCTGCCAGTCGCCGTTCGGATAGCACTCGACACGCCAGTCGTGGCCGCCGACGCTGAACGTGCTCGAACTCATCTTCCAGCCCTTAGGCATCGTCGTCCTGGCCTGAGCGTACGTGTCGATCCGGAACACGTGTGACCCGGTCGCCTGCCTCACGCCGGCCGTCGAAGCGGAGAGCTGCTGCCGGCCGGCGCTGCGGAGGGCGGACAAAACCGCGGACATTGACATGGTGCCGGTGGCGGCGGGGGAAGGTCTCGCGATGGAGGAGGAGCCGATCGTGGCTTGCAGGAGAAGGTCCGGTTTAGCCTGAGATCACGGGGGAATCACGGCGGAGTTAGTTAGTCCGTAAGATCAACCTGTAAGATCAGTGCCTGGGTTTAGCATTTTTGCATCTATGCCAATATAAAAAGACCAGCGTGTGTTGCGTACCTGTAAGATCAGTGCCGCCTGGAACAAAATTTCGGTGTGTTACGTACTATGTTTCCTACGAGTCCACCACCTCTCCTCCCCTGGGTCGCCCCCCACGCGGCGACCAGGGGGGAACCCTAGCGCCGCCAAGCCCTCGGCCCCCTCTTCCACCTCTCCTGCCCGCCGCTGCCGGGGCGCGCCGCCGGGCAAAGCCCGGTTGGCGTCGGCGGCGGCGGGATCTCTCCTCCCCGCAGCGGCCGGACTTGGCGCGGGTGGCGTTCCGCGGCAGTTAGCGGTGCGTTGGCGACGGGGCGCACCGGCGAAGGCTCAGGGGACGACGGCAGGAGCTGCTTCCCCCGGTGGTTGCGTGGGGGGCCGTTCGGGGCGCGCCTATGGTGGTCGTGGTCGATCTGTTTCAGATCTGACCACCGGCGCCTCGGGCGGCGCGGGGATTTCGGGGCGGCGGCCTCGATCGGTGACGTGCGGTGCGGCCTGCCTTGCGGGCGGCACCCGCGGGTGCATATGGGGGCCCCTCCATGGCTGCGTGGGCGGCGTGGACGCAGCGGCGCTACGGCGGCTCCTCGATGGCCGCCCGGAGTTTCATGGGAGGCGTCCTCTCCGACTCGATCTACTCCGGTTCGTGCTGGCTACGATAGCGACTACGGTCGACGCCAATACTGCCTGGAAGGATCTGGCAGGTGGGCATGGATCCGGGGGAAACTCCAGGCCGGCGTGGCGGCCGCACCAAAGTCGACGCCCTCGGCGCCGATTACCTTCCTGGAGGCTTCAGTGTGGATCATACGCCCCCACCTCTGCCATGAGCACAGGCGAAAGCCTCAGTTCCTCTGTTTGGGCGACGATGGCACTTTGGTGTCGTGTTCCTTCCTGAAGGCATCAGCCGAGGACTGCTCAGGGTGGTGGAGTTGCTGGTAGTTCGGAGTCGATGCGAGATGGCATGTAGGTGGAGCGGTGTGGCATCAATAGTATCATCGACGATTGGTCTCGGCGGCATGGCGCAGTCGCGTCTCGGCGTCCGATGCGCGGAGATGGACTCGCGCAGGAGGAGGAAGCTGTCTGGTGTCGTGGTGGCGTCGACGGTAGCTAGACCGTGCACGGTAGATGCAACAGTACGGCTCTGAAGATGGATTAGTGGCAGGTGGCTGCGGCGGCCTCATACCCGGCAGGCGTCCTGGTTGGGACCTCAGGTCTTAGATGTTTAGGTTTGGCTGTGATGTTTGTTTGGTATTAGGCCCAGACTATCAGCGCCCCTTCATCGATTGGATAGGTGTAGCGATAGTTGTTGCTTAGACGGTGGCTTTAGTCTTGTTGTTGTATGACTTTGTAAGGTCTTGTGAGAATAATTAATAAAGTGGCTGTATGCATCGCCCAGATGCAGAGGCAGGGGTCATCCTACTTTTCTAAAAAAAAGACCAGCGTGTTTGGCAATATTTGGGAAGGGAAATGGGAGTTTAGAGTAGGGAGTTGGGTCGAGATTAGACATGAGATAAGTCGTTTTATTCCCAATCCTCTGTTTGGTGCATGATAGGAGTTATGTGTGAGAATTTAAAGAGAAATTGTACTCCCTTGTTTGGTTCGTGCGAATTGACATGGTACCAGACAAGGTATGTTAGGATGAACGGTTAAGATTGACTCACTTAAACAATTCCCTTCCAACTCCCACCCCTCTCCTGTTAATAAAACGATGGGAGTTGGAGTCTCAAGTCCCATGCCTCTTCCCTTGTGAATTCTCAATCCCTTCAACCAAACAATAGATATGAAGTCTCATACCCCTTCAATTCCCATTCACTGGCTATAATTACCCCCAATCAAACACGCGGGCAGATCCAATTAATCTCGGCTATCAAATCATGTCAATCCAGCGACCCAAATTGCTTCAATGTCGAGCGCTCAACACGTTTAGTGAGTTAATTTCATGCAAATATAGTGCTAATCACATAATAACATGCAAATAATATCCTACTTAATATCCGCATGCATTAATATACTTCCAAATTAACGAGCATTGCATGTACACATTGACTAGTGTATAGAAAAGGATGCGCTCGTTTTAACAACTTGTTCGTGTGTGCAAAGATATGCCGGTCGGGTGCCCCGGCCACATTGTTCGAGCATCTCTAGTAGATTGTGCAAACCGTGCCATTCGGTAAAATAATCGTCGGTTTATGGGACAGAGCCCATAAACCCGGCCCGAATAGGTCCCCAAATTCAACTGTCCCAAAACTTTTTCTGCGTGATTCCGAATCCGCGAGGCCATTTCCTCCATATCTACGGGATTTTGGCGGCTCCCCTTTCCATTGGCACGAACACATTTTCGTTGGATTCCACTCGCCCCTCCACACCCCCCCTCGCCGAGCATCCCCGCCCATTCTTGCTGCCCCACGCCACCCGAAAGCTCCGCCACCCCGCGCCATCCATTCCACCAAGTTTCGACTTGGGGGTGCCCATTTGTGCATGCGGCTCGCGGTCGCCGTTGACGCCATGTATCCACCCCGGAGTTTGGCGCGCGGCCTTGTAGTAGGTGGATCCAGTTGGTTCCAGCGCCGGTGAGCCTCAGAATAGGTGGGGCTCGCCCGCGTGTGTCGGAGGAAGGGCCGGTGTGGCTTTACTTTGGCCGGCAGGGAGAAGAAAGGGGCGGCTCGACTTGGCTTTGCTTCGGCCAGTGGGGAGAAGAAAGGGGCAGTGCGACTTTGGTTCGGTCGGCTTTGGGAGAGGTATGTCCAACACCCGCGGGTTTGTGCTCGATTTGGCCCGGAGTAGGTTGTTGGGGAACGTTGCAGAAAATAAAAAATTTCTACGCTTCACCAAGATCAATCTATGGAGTCATCTAGCAATGAGATAGAGGAGTGCATCTACATACCCTTGTAGATCGCGCGGAAGCGTTCAAGAGAACGGGGTTGAGGGAGTCGTACTCGTCCTGATCCAAATCATCGATGATCCTAGTGCCGAACGGACGACACCTCCGCGTTCAACACTTGTACGGTTGGGAAGACGTCTCCTCCTTCTTGATCCAGCAAGGGGGAGGGAGAGGTTGATGGAGATCCAGCAGCACGACGGCGTGGTGGTGGAAGTAGCAGCGATCTCGGCAGGGCTTCGCCAAGCGCAGCAAGAGGGAGAGGTGTTACGGGGAAGAGGGAGGCGCCAGGAGCAGGGGTGCGCAGCCCTCCCTCTCCCCCTCTTTATATAGGGGCCCTGGGGGGGCGCCGCCCCCCTAGAGATCCCATCTCAAGGGGGGGGCAAGGGGGGGGGGGGGACTTGCCCCCCAAGTCAAGTGGGCGCCCCCCCACCCCTAGGGTTTCCAACCCTAGGCGCAGGGGAGGCCCAAGGGGGGCGCACCAGCCCACCAGGGGCTGGTTACCTTCCCCACTTCAGCCCATGGGGCCCTCCGGGATAGGTGGCCCCACCCGATGGACCCCCGGGACCCTTCTGGTGGTCCCCGTACAATACCGGTGACCCCCGAAACTTTCCCGATGGCCGAAACTGGACTTCCTATATATAATTCTTCACCTTCGGACCATTCCGAAACTCCTCGTGATGTCCGGGATCTCATCCGGGACTCCGAACAACTTTCGGGTTATCGCATACTAGTATCTCTACAACCCTAGCGTCACCGAACCTTAAGTGTGTAGACCCTACGGGTTCGGCAGACATGCAGACATGACCGAGACGACTCTCCGGCCAATAACCAACAGCGAGATCTGGATACCCATGTTGGCTCCCACATGTTCCACGATGATCTCATTGAATGAACCACGATGTCGAGGATTCAAGTAATCCCGTATACAATTCCCTTTGTCAATTGGTACGTTACTTGCCCGAGATTCGATCGTCGGTATCCCAATACCTCGTTCAATCTCGTTACCGGCAAGTCACTTTACTCGTACTGTAATGCATGATCCCGTGACCAACCACTTAGTCACTTTGAGCTCATTATGATGATGCATTACCGAGTGGGCCCAGAGATACCTCTCCGTCATACGGAGTGACAAATCCCAGTCTCGATCCGTGTCAACCCAACAGACACTTTTGGAGATACCTGTAGTATACCTTTATAGTCACCCAGTTACGTTGTGACGTTTGGTATACCCAAAGCACTCCTACGGCATCCGGGAGTTACACGATCTCATGGTCTAAGGAAATGATACTTGATATTGGAAAAGCTCTAGCAAACGAACTACACGATCTTGTGCTATGCTTAGGATTGGGTCTTGTCCATCACACCATTCTCCCAATGATGTGATCCCGTTATCAATGACATCCAATGTCCATGGTCAGGAAACTGTGACCATCTATTGATGAACGAGCTAGTCAACTAGAGGCTTACTAGGGACATGTTGTGGTCTATGTATTCACACATGTATTACGATTTTCGGATAACACAATTATAGCATGAATAATAGACAATTATCATGAACGAGGAAATATAATAATAACCATTTTATTATTGCCTCTAGGGCATATTTTCAACATAGGTTCGGGTGAAATTTATGGGCGTTTTTTGTGCATTTTGTAGACGGATTGGAGTTCATCCGCGTCATCTTCGTCTGATGATCCGAACATAGAAGAGATGATCCTCGATGACGATGTTGTTGCATCTCATGGAAGAACTTGAGGCGGGGCCGAAGAAAAAGCGGCGCGGATCCACCATAGAAGTTGGGCAGACTATGTATTCCCCGCAACCAAGCTCTCACCGACAAGATGCTCATGAAGGACTACTTCATTGAGGTACCGACATATCCGGCTCACCTCTTACGTAGGCCATATCGAATGCGTAGGTCACTTTTCAACCGCATCCTTGAGGCTTGCGAGCAAAATTGTCGTTTTTTCACTCGGTGTAGGAATGCCGCCAGTTTGATTGGCTTTTGTGCATATCAAAAAATATCGGCGGCGATGAGAGTAATTGCATATGGTGTTCCCACCGACTACGCGGATGAATATCTTTGCATTGGAGAAGATACCACCACCAAATGTGTCCGTATCTTTGCGAAGACAATGATCCCGGTTTTTGGCCCAGAGTACCTTCGAGCTCCAAACGAAGAAGACACAAACAAACTCATGGCAATGAATGAGCAAGGGGATGGCTAGGCATGGTAGATAGTATTGATTCCATGCATTGGAGGTGGAATAACTGCCCAGTGGGTTGGGAAACGCAATACACCGGCCACAAACGTAAATCCACCATTGTGCTTGAAGTCGTGGCTTCACATGATCTATGGATTTGACATTGCTTCTTTGGTTTGCCGAGGTCTCTCAATGATATCAATGTTTTTCAGCGATCTCATCTATTTGCTCACATAGCTAGTGGCAAAGCTCCGACTTGCAACTATACCGTCAATGGCCTTGACTATACCATGAGGTATTATCTTGCCGACGGTATTTATCCTTCATGGTCAACATTTGTAAAGACCATTAGTGATCCCAAAATCAAGAAGCACAAGTTTCTTTGCAAAAATACAAGAAGCTTACCGAAAGGATATTGAGAGGGCATTTGGTGTGTTGCAAGCTGGGTTTGCCATTATTCGAGGTCCTACTCGCTTCTAGGATAAAAAAAATCCTTCAGAAACATCATGACTGCTTGTGTAATTTTACACAACATGATCGTCGAGGATGAGAGGGATTTGGACCTAGAGTTTAATTATGACAATGTTGACAGCCGTGTGAAGCCTGCCAGGGGCGCAGATGAGATCACTACATTTCTTGAAACCTAACGGAAGATGGAGAACCGTGATTCAGACAACCAACTCCAACATGATCTTATTGAGCATCATGGCAACTCTATGGGGGGGCGGGGTAGATCCCCATTTTTGTTCATTTCTATCCATGTCTGATTTGAACAATTTGGTGTTTTAATAATTATTCGAATTTGAAAAATTGTTGTAATGAAAATTATTGTTGAATTGTGAATTTCTTTTTGGACCATTTATATTCATATGTTGAATTTATATTATGATTCCATTCGGTTCATATTATCCAAATCTATAATTTGTTTGATGCTATGCAAAATCTGCGGTGTCGCGAGAGCTTCGGCAGAATAGATCCCTTAAACGCTATTGAATAAATAGGCAATTTTTTGACTAATATAATCCAAGAATATACCACTAGCATGACACTGACAGAATTAACAACATGCTGATATTGCATCACGAAAGCACATACTATGCTAATAGTAGATACATCTATGTAACGCTAGTATGGCTAAGACAGTAATAAGCAGGAGCGGGATAAACGAGTTATACCCTCCAATGGGCTAGGCAGAAACCGCGGTGGCAGTGGAGGCAGCCACGGCGTTCTCAGCGGCCTTCTTGTCGGCTTCAACTTTCTCGGCGGCGGCACATTCAGCGCCGGTGGACATGGTGATGATGAGGGCGACGTGGACATAGAGGAAGTAGACGAACAAAGAGCAGTCGCGTGGTCGCTTCCCAAAAACCTATTCGCCTCTCTCCCGTACAGGATCCAGAGAGGTGGGGTTTCAGAGACCTGCTCTCTCGTCGACCGTGTACGCGGAGGACGGGATGGAGTCACCGGCGGCAGCAGCTGCAAAGGAACAATAGTGGGCGTGCACGTGGAGCAGATGCAATCTGATCATGGCGGCTAGGGTTAGGAGACACCGCACACTTATATAGGCGCAGCCATGTGGAGAGACGTGCGCTCGACCGATGTCCGAGTCCGTGACAGCCCATGATCTGACGTCTTAGATCGTGGCCCAGCTGTCAGAAAACTCATCGTTATTGACTGGAAAAAAAATAAGCGCATAGGTGTGAGCTCGGCTCGGCTCATTCCCGCAACCCGCAGCGCGTCACGTCGCGACGAGGCGTGGCGTGGCGAGGCGGGCGGCGGAGGAGGAGTGCGTGAGGGCCTCTTCTCTTCTCAAGCTCCAATAGCATGTAGAAGAGAAACCTTTATAAGGAGGTCCAACTCCTCTCCAACTTTCGGGGTGGGACGAAACTTCCCACTACATCTAGTGCCAATAAGCCCACATGGGCCCTTAGATATTTTTCAAAAATTGCTATATGGGCCTAAAGCCCATCCCAAATTTCAGTAATCCCCCATCAGATCTCGAGGGCCCATTGTCCTCTATTCCAATTGTTGTTTCGATATACTAGTGTTTTAGTGAAGACCTGTTAAGGTTGAGCTTCACCTAGAGCAAGTAGTTACACTCCTTCACAACTGAATAATGGACTATGCCTTGAATTATCAGTTTGGCGTAAAGAAGCTTCACCACATGTCTTATTAGTACTAGGCTGCCGAAGGCTGGCCCCTCCGGTGGAGCATATAAGTCACACTCCTGGCCTATTCATGAGCTTACTAGAGATCACCCCAATCTCATAGACCGTGACCAGTAGTCGGGCTCATATAGGTGTGTTCCTCCAAAGATCGCTCTGTAGGATATCATCTTGCTTACATAAGCATTGGAACACATTAAGACAATAGCCACCCTACCATACAATATTGAGAATATCGCATCTCCAATGGAGTGGTTAGTAGAGTTACTCTCCTCAGTTCACCACTGACTTGTTTTTCCAGGTCCTACTTCACGGGATCTCCGATCACATATGTTGGGTAACCACCATGGCAACTCACGTGGGTCTCATACCCATCACCCTCGATGCACACTATCTTTCACAACACGTAATAGCCCTTTTGTAAAGGATTTGCCAGATTCTTTGCCGTATGGACATACTCCAATGCTATCACTCCGGAGTTTCTTAATTTTCTGACAGCTTTTAATCTCATTCTTATGTGTTTGTTGGACTTCATGTTGTCCTTTGAACTCTTCACCTTGGTGATGACAGTCTGATTGTCATAGTTCATAAGGATAACCGGAATCGGTTTATCAACCAATGGCAAGTCCATCAAAAGATCTCAAAGCCATCCTGCTTCGACACCAGATGTGTCTAATGTTGTTAATTCTGCTTCCATTGTCGATCTCGTTAAGATCGTTTGCTTGCAAGACTTCCAGGAAACAACACCACCTCCAAGAGTAAACATATAGCCAGTTGTGGCCTTCATCTCATCAGCATCAAAGATCCAATTCGCATCACTATACCCTTCAAGTACCGATGGTATCTGGTATAGTGAAGTCTATAGTTTATAGTACCTTTCAGATAGCGCATAACTCTCTCAACAGCATGCCAATGTAGATCACCCAGTTTGGAAACAAATCGGCTCAGTTTGCTCACAACAAATGTGATCTCAGGCCTCGTTGCGCTCGCTAGGTACATGATTGAACCAATGATTTGAGAGTACCTCAATTGATCTTTAGCCAACCCTTTGAACTTTCGAACCAACATGCTAGGATCGTATGGTGTTTGAGATGGTGTGCAGTTTGAATATCCAAAACGACTCAACACCTTCTCAACATAATGGGATTGCAGAAGTGTAATCCCACCGTCATCATCTCTTAGTAGCTTGATGTTCAAGATAACATCAGCCACACCAAGGACTTTCATCTCAAAGTTCTGAGACAGAAATGACTTGACCCCTCAATGACTTTGAGGTTGGTTCCGAATATCAGTATGTCACCAACATACAAGCAGAGTATACCTTCTCCCCCACCATGGGCCCATGGCGATAGTATGCACATTTGTCAGCCTCATTAACATCAAAGCCAACCGATGTCAAAGTTGTATTAAACTTGTCATGCCATTGCTTAGGTGCTTGTTTCAGGCCATATAAAGATTTCACCAACCTACACACCTTTCTTTCCTGACCATCTATCACAAAACCATCTGACTGTTGCATGTAGATTTCCTTAGCTCTCCATTTAGAAAAGTCGTCTTAACATTCATCTGGTAGATGAGAAGACCATGCGAGGCCGCCAATGAGAGTAATACTCGAATTGTGGTTAGTCTGGCCACATGTGAATAAGTATCAAAGAAATCTTCCTCTTATTTCTGGTCATAGCCCTTGGCCACAAGCCTAGACTTGTACTTTTCAATCGTCCCATCGGGCCTAAGCTTCTTTTTGAACACCCACTTACATCCCAATGGTTTGCAACCATAGGGACGCTTAGTGATCTCCCATGTCCCATTAGCCATGATGGAATCCATCTCGCTATAGACTGCATCCTTCTAGTAGTCAGCTTCTGGAGAGGCATACGCTTCTGAAATAGAAGTGGGAGTATCATCCACAAGGTACACGAAGAAATCATCACCAAAGGTCTTTGCAGTCCTTTGTCTCTTGCCCGTACCAAGGGTTTCCTTGTCATCCTCCTCGGGATTTTCATCATATGTTTGTTCATAATATTCCATAGGAATAGCAGGCTCAGGAGTCTCCTTGGATTCCTATCTAGAAGTGCTTTGCATCTCTCTCATAGGAAAAGTATCCTCGAAGAATGTAGCATCCTTAGACTCCATAATTGTATCGACCTTCTGGTCAGGTACCTTAGATTTCACTACTAGAAATCTATAGCCAATGCTATTCCTAGCGTAGCCCAAATTAACGCAGTCCACACTCTTTGGTCCAAGCTTACACTTTTTGGGGATCGGCACATTGACTTTTGCCAAACAGCCCCAAGTACGCAAGTACGAGAGTGTTGTCCTTCTCTTCGCCCATTTCTCATAGGGAGTGATCTCATTATCTTTTGTTGGAACTTTATTCAGGGCATGGCATAGCCTCCCCCCACCATGCCTTGGATAAACCCGATGTATCTAACATGGCGTTAACCAAATCAGTTAGAGTACGGTTTTTCTGCTTGGCAAACCCATTTGACTGGGGTGAATAGGGAGGCGTCTCTCATGAATAAAGTCGTGTTCTGCACAAAAAGAACCAAACTCACTTGAGAAGTACTCACCACGATCTGATCAGACTCGTTTAATTTTCTTTTCAAGTTCATTCTCAACTTCTACCTTATAGATTTTAAAGTAGTGTAGAGCCTCATCTTTAGTATTTAACAGATACACATAGCAATATCCCGTGGAATCATCTATCAATGTCATGAAGTATTTCTTTCCACCTTTAGTCAACACACCATTCATCTCACAAATATCAGAATGTATGAGTTCTAATGGTCCCAAGTGTCTCCCCTCTTCAGCCTTGTGAGGCTGGCGAGGTTGCTTAGCTTGCACACATGAAAGGCACTTAGAATCTTTGGCTAAAGTGAAACTCGGGATTAAATCCAACTTAGCTAGCCGCATCATAACACCAAAACTAATGTGACAAAGATGTGAATGCCAAACTTCAGATTCATTAACACTCGAATGAATATGGTTCACGACTTTATTACAAAGATCAGCGAGGGAAAGGAGGAACATCCCTCCGCTCTCATAACCTTTTCCAATGAATAGTCCATATTTAGTAACAACTAATTTATTAGACTCAAAGACCAACTTAAACCCTTCTTTACATAGAAGGGAGCCACTAACAAGGTTCTTCTTGATGGCGGGCACATGCTGCACGTTCTTCAACTGCACGATCCTTCCCGAAGTAAACTTCAGATCGACCGTACCAACACCATGAACAGAAGCACATACGGAACCATGGCTTGTGACCTAGTAAGAAGAAAACAATGAAATGTCCGCACATACATGAACGCCCACTTGTGTCCACCCACCAATCGGTGGCTGAAACATTGAAAAAACAGTGAATAAATTATCGTACCTAGATGCACCATTCTCGTTGTTGCCCATAATCATGTTGACCGACTTGGAGTCCTATCCTAACTTCTTAAACTTGTTTGGGCACTTGTTGGCCCAATGTTCAACTAAACCACAAGTAAAGCAGCCCTCATCCTTCTTGTTATTCTTGAAGGTCTTCTTACCCTTCTTCTTAAAGCCGATATTGTTTTGGACACCGTTATTTCCCTTGGGCTTGTGGGAGTTGAAGTTCCTCTATTTCACCATGGTAGCGATAGAAGTACCTTCAGCCCTTTTTCCATGCGAGTCCTTTGCCCTCGAATTCTACTCAACACTCAGATGGCCAATGACATCCTCCACTGAGAATTTACGCCTCTGATGTGTCAGAGTGGTGGCAAAGTTCCTCCAAGAATTAGGGAGCTTAGAGATTATGCAACCCACGACAAAATTCCCCGGTAAATCGCACTTAAGAAGCTCAAGCTCCTTAACGATGCATATTATCTCATGAGCCTGCTCCAGTACAGGACGGATTTCAACCATCTTGTAATCGTGGAACTGCTCTATAATATAAATTTTGCTCCCAGCATCGGTGGCCCTGAATTTAGATTCGAGCGCCTCCCACAAGTCCTTGGCGACACGCACATGTGAATATGCGTCGACCAACTTATCTCCGATCACGCTAAGAACTGCTCCGAGGAACACGACGGTGGCTTCCTTGAACGCCTTCTTCTGTTTAGGACCAATCGTTCCCGAAGGGACACCGGTGACCCAGAACACGTTCATAGCCATGAGACATAAGGTGGTCTTTGTCTGCCAACGCTTAAAACATGTATCGGTAAACTTATCTGGTTTCTGTGTTGCGGCAAAGCACCAGCCAAAAAATTCCATCATAAAATAGGTTTTTGGATTGTTGAATAAATAAGAAATTTTTCGACTAATTTAATCCAAGAATATATCACTAGCATGACACTGACAGAATTAACAACATGCTGATATTGGATCACGAAAGCACATACTACGCTAACAATAGACACACCTACGTATAACGCTAGTATGGCTAAGACAGTGATAAACAGGAGCGGGGTAAACAAGTTATACTCTCCGATGGGCCAGGAAGAAACCGCGGTGGCGGTGGCGGCAGCGGCGACGTCCTCAACCGCCTTCTTTTCGGCTTCAACTTTCTCGGCGGTGGCACGTTTGGCGTCGGTGGACATGGTGATGATGACGGCGACGCAGACGTAGAGGAAGTAGACGAACAGCGAGAAGTCACGTAGTCACTTCCCAAAAATCTATTCGCCCCTCTCCCGTACATGATCTAGAGAGGCGGGGTTTCGGAGACCTGCTCTCTCGTCGACCGTGTACGCGGCGGATGGGATGGAGTCACCGGTGGCAACAGCAGCAAAGGAACGACAGTGGGCGTGCGCGTGGAGCAGATGCAATATGATCGTGGCGGCTAGGGTTAGGAAACACCGCACACTTATATAGGCGCAGCCGCATGGAGAGACGTGGGCTCGACCCACGTCCGAGTCCGTGACAGTCCATGATCCGACGTCTCAGATCGTGGCCCAGCTGTCAGAAAACTCTTTGTTACTGACTGGCAAAACTAAGCGCGTAGGTGTGAGCTTGGCTCGGCTCATTTCCGCAACCCACGATGCGTCGTGATGAGGCGTTGCCTGGCAAGGAGGGAAGCCAAGGAGGAGTGCGCGAGGGCCTCTTCTCTTCACACGCTTCAATAGCATGTAGAAGAGAAACCTTATAAGGATGTCCAACTCCTCTCCAACTTCCGGGGTGGGACTAAACTTCCCACTACACCTAGTGCCAATAAACCCACATGGGCCCTTAGAGATTTTTCAGAAATTGCTATATGGGCCTAAAGCCCATACTAAATTTCAGCAAACGTGTCCCACAAAACATTTGCGGAACACGTTTATGGTATTTTAAGGATCTGTTCTGACAGAACGCTCGCGACACCGTAAAAAAGTTTTGCAGGTGCCCTCAAATGAGTTTTGCAGGACGCTCGGTTGTGGGATCTGCTAGAGATGCTCTTACAATGGAAATGGCTTCATCTTTGGCAAGCTACTTTGAAGACCCCAAAAGCTGTGAATCAGCGACGAAACCACATAGGGCTCGTGTAAAGAGGTGTTCTGCCTCTTTCCTTTCAGTCCACTCTAGTTGTGCTGGAGGCGGATGACAGGTGTACGCATTAAGCTCAAGTGATTGTCAGTCTTGATTGTGATTTTCTTTCTCGGCTAGAGGCTTTGGGAGTTGTTATTATTCTGTTATCTTTACAGTTTTCTTTGGTTGACATCTACATGGCTTGTATATTATTATGTTTTCATGAATGTGGTACGTATTATCTTGGAAAAAGGGACTGTATTGTCTCATCTCTACAACGTTGGGAGAGAATCATTTACGCAACATTAGCGCATCTTCAATGCAGACCCTCATCATACGATTACGTACGGACCGCGGGTCCGAACGTTTTGGGAGGGGGAGGGGCATTCCGGGCGTCCGGACCACTGCCACGCCCGCGTTTGACCGCCCTGTCCCACCCAAACTCCCTACCTCGCTTGCGCGCGTTTCCTGCCTGAAATGGTAAGCGCCGCTCCAGAGTATTAGTGTCGTATTCATGCCCGCCTAGAGCAAACGCGGCCTCTCACTGGCATTGGCATTCAAGTGGCACGCCGGCCGAGAGTGTGTTGCCCACGCCGCTTCCCGGTGTACGTGATTGCTCCACGTTCAAACAACGCCATAGACGTCCGTCCGTCTATCTGCCACCAATATTAATGACACACGGTTGCCGAGGAACCTACTACGGCGCCACCTGTTCGTCCGTCTACCACCCATATTAGTGACACGCCGTTGCCGAGGAATCTACTACGACGCCATGCATCTATCCATCTGCCTCCCACCATTGCCATTCATCCGCTATGTAAACTGCATCCCTGGCCATAGCCACAGTTGTCCCCTTGGGTCCCTTTCTCCTCTCTGGACCACTCCCATGACTATCGCCAAAGCAGAAGAGAGATGGCCGCCATTGCTGTCGGGTGGAAGACCAGCAGCCAGCCGGAGGCCGACGACATCCCATGGAGGACGCGGCCGAGGACGAGCTAGTGAAACACTCATTGGTGGATTGCACAATAACCTTCAGCGAGGCTCGTTCCCATTATATGGACATGGCCAGGGAGGAGCGAGAGAAAAGTTTTGGGAGGCACAGGCCAACGTGGCCTACAACCTTTAGCTCATCGAGGAGCACGGATAGGCAAAGTTGCAGCTCGCCGCTGACAGGTCGATCGCGCCGGATGCGGACATGGCGGAGCAGGCGACACTACTCGAGTCCTACCACTCCACCCGCGAGATCCATGTCGACTACTGGTGGTACCGCCAACGTCAGGTGGAGCTGGAGGACTGCTACTTCTTGAGCTTGCGTTGGTTTTTCCCTTGAAGAGGAAAGGGTGATGCAGCAAAGTAGAGATAAGTATTTCCCTAAGTTAGAGAACCAAGGTATCAATCCAGTAGGAGACAACGCACAAATCACCAATACCTACACAAACAATCAAATAACTTGCACCCAACGCGATAAAGGGGTTGTCAATCCCTTCATGGTACTTGCAAAAGTGAGATCTAATAGAGATAGATGAAACTAAACAAAAGATAAAATAAATATTTTTGGGTTTTTTGGTTTATAGATCTGAAAGTAAAAGTTTGCAAAATAGTAGATCGGAAACTTGTATGATGGAAAATAGACCTAGGGGCCATAGGTTTCACTATCGGCTTCTCTCAAGATAGTAAATAATACGGTGGGTGAACAAATTACTGCCAGGCACTTGATAGAAAAGCGCAAAGTTATGACGACATCTAAGGCAATAGTTATGAAATATAGGCATCACGTCCATGTAAGTAGACCGAAACGATTCTGCATCTACTACTATTACTCCACACATTGACCGACTCCTGCCTGCATCTAGAGTATTAAGTTCATAAAGAACAGAGTAATGCATTAGGTAAGATGACATGATGTAGAGGAATAAACTCAAGCAATATGATGTAAACCCCATCTTTTTATCCTCGATGGCAACAATACAATACGTGCCTTGCTGCCCCTACTGTCATTGGGAAAGGACACCGCAATATTGAACCCAAAGCTAAGCACTTCTCCCATTGCAAGAAAAACCAATCTAGTTGGCCAAACTAAACCGATAGTTCGAAGAGAATTACAAAGATATCAAATCATGCATATAAGAATTCAGAGAAGATTCAAATAATATTCATAGATAAGCTGATCATAAATCCACAATTCATCGGATCTCGACAAAAACACCGCAAAAGAAGATTACATCGAATAGTGAAGGAAATATGCCCTAGAGGCAATAATAAAGTTGTTATTTTATATTTCCTCATATCATGATAAATTTCTATTATTCATGCTAGAATTGTATTAACCGAAAAGTTGATACATGTGTGAATACATAGACAAAACACCATGTCCCTAGTATGCCTCTACTTGACTAGCTCGTTGATCAAAGATGGTTAAGTTTCCTAGCTATGGACATGTGTTGACATTTGATGAATGGGATCACATCATTAGGAGAATGATGTGATGGAAAAGTCCCATCCGACAGCTTAGCATAATGATCGTTCAGTTTTATTGCTATTGCTTTCTTCATGTCAAATACATATTCCTCCGACTATGAGATTATGCAACTCTCGGACACTGGAGGAATGCCTTGTGTGCTATCAAACATCACAACATAACTGGGTGATTATAAAGATGCTCTACATGTGTCTCCGAAGGTGTTTGTTGGGTTGGCATAGATCGAGATTAGGATCTGTCACTCCGAGTATCGGAGAGGTATCTCTGGGCCCTCTCGGTAATGCACATCATATGAAGCCTTGCAAGCAATGTGACTAAGGAGTTAGTTGCGGGATGATGCATTACGGAACAAGTAAAGAGACTTGCCGGTAACGAGATTGAACTAGGCATGAAGGTACCGACGATCGAATCTTGGGCAAGTAACATACCGATGACAAAGGGAATAACGTATGTTGACATAGCAGTTTGACTGATAAAGATCTCGTAGAATATGTGGAAACCAATATGAGCATCCAGGTTCCTCTATTGGTTATTTACCGGAGAGGTGTCTCAGTCATGTATACATAATTCTCGAACCCGTAGGGTCCGCATGCTTAACGTTCGATGATGATATGTATTATATGAGTTATGTGTTTTGGTGACTAAAGGTTGTTCGGAGTCCCGGATGAGATCATGGACATGATGAGGAGTCTCGAAATGGTCGAGAGGTAAAGATTGATATATTGGAAGGTAGTATTCGAACATCGGAAGGGTTCTGAAGTGTATCGGGTACAAACTGGAGTACCGAAGGGGTTACCGAAACCCCTCGGTGGAAAATATGGGCCATATTGGCCATAGGAGGGAGGCACACCAGCCCACAAGGGGCTGGCGCGCCCCCCACAAGTGGGAAACCGAATTGGACAAGGGGTAGGAGCGACCCCCCCCCCCCTTTCCTTCTCCTCCTCCCTCTCCTTCCCCCTTTCCCTCTTTGGTAAAAGGAAGGGGGCGAATTGGACCAGGAGTCCAAGTGGGACTCCTCCCCACTTGGGGCGCGCCTAGCCTGCCTCCTCACCCTCCATCCTTTATATACGGGGGGGGGGGGTATGATACACACCAATTGCTCCAAGCCGTGTGCGGTGCCCCCTCCACAGTTTACGCCTCCTGTCATATTCTCGCGGTGCTTAGGCGAAGCCCTGCGCGATCACATCACCATCACCGTCACCACGCCGTCGTGCTGACATAACTCATCTACTCCTTCGACCCTCTTCTGGATCAAGAGCTCGAGGGACATCATCGCGCTTAACGTGTGCAGACTCGGAGTTCTCGTACATTCGATACTCGACCGGTTGGAACGAGAAGACGTTCGACTACATCAACCGCGTTAAGCAAATGCTTCCGCTTGTGGTCTACGAGGGTACGTAGACACACTCTCCCCCTCTCGTTGCTATGCATCTCCTAGATAGATCTTGCATGAGTGTAGGAATTTTTTTGAAATTGCATGCTACGTTTCCCAACAGATAGATCTCCAAAAACCATCTAGCTACTAGCTATGGACCCGTAGGTCTGAGGTAAACTACTCAAGCTTCATCGGAAGGACAATAGAGTTGATGTAGAAGCCCTCCATGATCGAATCCCCCTCCAGCAGGATGCCAGAAAAGGCACGTAGATGGGATCTCATGGGTACAAAAGGTTGATGCGATAGAAAAGTGTTTTCGTGGATGCTTCTAGTGGTTTGGGGATATATGTGAATATATAGGACGAAGAATTAGGTCAGGGGAGTCACGAGGGGCCCACAGGGCAGGGGCGCGCCCTCCCCCCTTGTGGCCGCCTCGTGAATCTTCCGACTTGATATCCAAGTCTCCTGGGTGTCTTCTGGTGCAAGAAAAATCACCGCAAAGGTTTTATTCCGTTTGGACTCCCTTTGGTATTCCTTCTCCGTGAAGCTTAAAAACAAGGAAAAACAGAAACTGGCACTGGGCTCTAGGTTAATAGGTTAGTCGCAAAAATAATATAAAATAGCATATAATGTATATATAACATCCAAAAAAGATAATATAATAGTATGGAACAATCAAAAATTATAGATACATTGGACACGTATCAAGGACGCCTATAAGGAGTTTGACGAGGCGGCGGACTTGGTGTGGGGCAAGCGCGATGACCAGGAGGACATCGCCGGCTCCGCCAAGGTCCCCCCCCCCCCCCCGCCACGACCATGAAGTCTGCACGTCCGCGGGCGCCGCCAGCAATGAGAAGAGTAGTGCATGGTAGGTCATGTCGGTCGGGTCCCAGGAAGGCCACCGCTCTTCCCCTCCACCTGAAACAAAGCTAGGTGGGTTGATAATCATTAGCCTATTAGCCGCTCAAGTTGTGGTGGCTGGAAGGATCGATATGGTCGATTAGAGGGGGGTGAATAGGTGACTAACAATTTTTATCTCCTTTTAAGAAGTTATTTCTTGACAAGAAAATAGGTTATCTAGATATCGAACTAGGTGAATAACCTATATGACAAGCACAACTAGTTACTACAAGCACAAGATACAGGCACAATAAAGCTTGCACAAAGTAAAGGTGAGAAGTAACCACCGCTCTCGCGTCCGCGCCCCCCTCCCCACCATCGCCCGACCTCTCCCCGTTGGCCACCCCTCCTATCCACCACAACCTAGAGCTAATTAGCCCACCTAAATCCGGTGAGGCGACCCGGCCGGCATGGCTCTCCATCTCAGCACAGGCAATCACTATGCAACGCCCCATGGAGATGCTGAGATCTACATCTTTGATCTGCCCCTTGCACGAGGTCAAGCTGAGATCTGCGGATGGGGTCGAGCGGGGGAGTTGCTCTGGATTGGGAGATTGCTGGTTTGCTAGCGGAGCTAGACATGCTGGAGAGGGAGGCGCAACCTGCAGCGAGGTCAGTTATGGATGCTCGTCATACTTTGGTGCTCAGGGCCATGTTGCAGACATCCAAGGAGGAGCAATAGGGAATTTTTGCGGGAGGAGGAGAGCTGACACTAGAGAGAATCCTATACTGGACTGCAAGGGAGGCGGAATCGCAATCTCAAGAACAGAGGAGGAGATGGAGATTATTCAAGGAGAATTCGGATTGAGATTGCCGGCTTGTGGTGCAGGATTGGACCGATCTGATGCTCAATCCATGCCTCCAGATTATTATGTTTGAGTAGTGCGTGGTGGTGAAGGTCGACGTGCAGCATCGCTCCGGCGTTACTGGCGACATCCCCGAAGAGGAAGGTCAATGGAGGGCGACATGTCACTGCCAAGAGGTCCCTACATGTCGGTATCTGTACAGAGGGGGGGGGGCAGACCAGATGACACTTGGCTTGTCCTGGTTGGCTAGTACCTCCCCTAAGTATCGGGTGGTGGCGTGATATGTCCATTTTACATCATGCTTTTATATCAATATTTATTGCATTATGGACTATTATTACACGTTATGTCACAATACTTATGCCTATTCTCTCTTATTTTACAAGGTTTACATGAAGAGGGAGAATGCCAGCAGCTGGAATTCTTGGCTGGAAAAGAAGAAAATATTATAGACCTATTCTGCACAACTCCCAAAGTCTTGAAACTCCATGAAAGTCATTTTTGGATTTAATAAAAAATATTGAGCGGAAGAAATACTAGAGGGGGGCCACCCACCGTCCACGAGGGTGGGGGCGCACCCTACCCTCTGGATGCGCCCCCTGCCTCGTGGGCCACCTAGCAGCCCTCCGGTGCCCATCTTCTGCTATATGAAGTCTTTTACCCTGGAAAAAATCATAAGCAAGCTTTCAGGACGAAACTCCACCGCCACGAGGCGGAACCTTGGCGGAACCAATCTAGGGCTCCGACGGAGTTGTTCTGCCGGCGAAACATCCCTCCGGGAGGGGGAAATCATCACCATCATCATAACCATCGATCCTCTCATCGGGAGGGGGTCAATCTCCATCAACATCTTCACCAGCACCATCTCCTCTCAAACCCTAGTTCATCTCTTGTATCCAATTTTTGTACCAAAACCTCAGATTGGTACCTGTGGGTTGCTAGTAGTGTTGATTACTCCTTGTAGTTGATGTTAGTTGGTTTATTCGGTGGAAGATCATTTGTTCAGATCCTTAATGCATATTAATACCCCTCTAATATGCTTTGCGAGTAGTTACATTTGTTCTTGAGGACATGGGTGAAGTCTTGCTATAAGTAGTCATGTGAATTTGGTATTCGTTCGATATTTTGATGAGATGTATGTTGTCTCTCCTCTAGTGGTGTTATGTGAACGCCGACTACATGACACTTCCACCATTATTTGGGCCTAGAGGAAGGCATTGGGAAGTAATAAGTAGATGATGGGTTGCTAGAGTGACAGAAGCGTAAATCCTAGTTTATGCGTTGCTTCGTAAGGGGCTGATTTGGATCCACTTGTTTCATGCTATGGTTAGGTTTACCTTAATACTTCTTTTGTCATTGCAGATGCTTGCAATAGGGGTTAATCATAAGTGGGATGCTTGTCCAAGAAAGGGAAGTACCCAAGCACCGGTCCACCCACATATCAAATTATCAAAGTAACGAACGCGAATCATATGAGCGTGATGAAAACTAGCTTGACGATAATTCCCATATGTCCTCGGGAGCGCTTTTCTCTATATTAGAACTTGTCCAGGCTTGTCCTTTGCTATAAAAAGGATTGGGCCACCTTGCTACACCTTATTTACTTTCATTGCTTGTTACCCGTTACAAATTACCTTATCACAAAACTATCTGTTACCGATAATTTCAGTGCTTGCAGAGAATACCTTACTGAAAACGCTTGTCATTTCCTTCTGCTCCTCGTTGGGTTCGACACTCTTACTTATCGGAAGGACTATGATAGATCCCCTACACTTGTGGGTCATCACGGCGCCTATGCAGAAGACGCCTCTGCTAGATATAAAAGTGCAGTGGACAGGCTCCCAACTCAATCTCGAGCTAGGGTTCGTCGCCGATGCAAAGATATCCCCTCTTCGCTAGTTTGGGTTAGGAAGGATCTGTTTGTTAATGGTGAGTTTACAGCTAGGGACTACTATCCAATGGGGTTTTCTCATCATGTGCCTGTCCCCAAGCCATTTAGTTTCTCCAGAGATTGTTGGGCCAGGAGGACTGGGAAAATCCCCTTTGCTACTATTGCCAAAGGGATGGCTGGGGTTCGTAGAGATCCGAGCTCTTGTGGAGGAGGAACATATGTTGCGGACAGGGGGCGTAATGAGATGGGACGAGCTGGGATTGCCAATCCCAAGCTAGTAGGGGGACGAGAGGTCTAGAATCAGACCACTCGTCCTCCTGGGATCCTGCAGCCGCCTCCTATCTCTATGTACTCTAGGCCTCCAATTGTTCCCATGGCACAACCTTGTCATATGATGCCCCTTGGTCAGATGTTTGCAGGCTACCCACCAGGAGGGTGGAACAATCTGTTCCAAGCTATGGGGCAGTGGCCACAACAATAGAAATATCCTTATATGTTTATGCTTGTTTAGCCATATTTTGTGCCATACTAGCAGCAGGCTCCATATGACAGTGGAAGTATATCTGAAGGGAGTGGAAAAACTTTGCCATCTGGATTTAGTAGAAACAAAAAGAAGAAGAAGAATCCTGGTAAGCAAAGTTTGTCTGTGGAGGCTACTCCCAACCAGGGACAAAATGTCAATGTTTTGGAAGGAAATGTACCTTTCAATGTGGACCCCAAGTTCATTGGTGCTATGTGCTATAATTATGGTCTTCCTAGGCATTTTGTGGGAGCGTGTTTTATTCTAAAAATTGGCTTCATTTGCAAGACCCCCGGCCATCATATGGATGTTTGCCCTACTTAGTATAAACCATATCCTCCTGCTCACTACTAGGGCAGTGCCAATACAACCTTGGGTTTCTTCCATATTGAAGTTGGTGAGGTTAATGACAGCGACTTGCTGAATTTTGGCAATGTGGGCTTGGTTATTGTTGAGGAAGGAGACATTACTGGTGAAGAATTGGTATAATGCTTTGCTGATATGTGAAAAACAAATTGGCCATGGAAGATAAGACCATATGTCAAAAACCAGTTCTTAGTTAGGTTTCCTCCCAACAAAAAAATTGCTTAGCTGGTAGAGTACCCTTCCACAAACCTGAAGAAGAAAGGGGTTAATATTTCTTTCATGAACTGGGAAGGAGAAATGCCTACTTATGATACCTTGACAGAGACTTGGGTGATTGTGGAAGGGCTTCCCCCAAAATGGAACAACTGGAATGTTATTGCTCAGGTTGCTACTATTTTGGGTATGCTGGTTAATGTAGATTGGCATATGATATTTAGAATCTTTTCTGAGAAGTTGAGGATCCAAGTGGCTGTCACAGATCCAAGCAAAAAACCTACTAATAGGGTGGTTGAAATATACCTGCTGAGATTTGAAGTTGAGAAAGCTGTTAATGACAGTTCCAACTCTGAAAATCCCTCTGACCCTTCTAGTAACAAGTTGACTGAGGATAAAGGTGACAACAATGATGATGATGATGAACTGTTGGGGGAAGAAATGGAGACTGAACATTAACCCTTTGAGGCCCTTTGCTGCCCCTAGAGGTCCCAGATCTAAAAGTATGCAGATCTGTCGTACGCCTAAGCAAGGCCTTAATTTGGAAAGATAGATCTTCTCAAAAATTCAAGGGCCCCCTCTGTCTAAAAGCTATCTTGAAGTGGTGAAGAAAATCCCTACTAAAACATTGGTGGGCACTTGTTGCCTATATTTGATGTTGCTGAAGCTCCACCTATAGCCAAGACTATTGTCCTCGAGACAAAGGGGAATATTGCTGGGAACAAGAAACGGGAGCATGTGGTGGCTCCTAGAATGAGTGATAGAATCACTAGGGATGGGAAACCTGCTCTGATTAAAGCTCAAGAATTGAAGCAGAAGAAGTATTTGGAGGTCCCTACAGGTAAAAAAAATACAAAGGCTCTACAAATTACTTTGCCTACTTAGATAATGAGATTTTTAATTAATAATGGTGATTGCTCTGGTATTAACCTTGGAGATAATTGTCTTACATCTACTCATAATGTTGATGCTATCAAACATATTGAGTTAGGTAGGCTAAAAAAATTCAAAGATGATAATCCAAAAATATTTCTCCCTCCTGATATTGATATCACTGGTGAGGAATTTAATTCAATTAACCTCCAGACCAAGGACAAAGAGGAGGAGAATACTGATGCACATATAAATGTGCAACATGATTCTTATCTGCCATGGATTGAGGTATCTTCCCATAGGAGGACCAAAAGTAGGAGGAAATTGAGATTATAATTTGATGATAGGTCTTTTCTAGAATTTCAAAGGACTAAATCGATCCTCTAAAAGTACTAGGGTGCAAGAGCTCATAAGAGCACACTGTGCTGATTTTATTTGCCTTTCTGAAACAAAAAAAGGAATCTTTTACCAGGTTCCAACTAGATGCCATTGATAAGAGGCTAGGTTTTGTTTGGAATTGGCTCCCAACAAATCATACTGCCGGTGGTGTGCTAGTTGGGGTGAAAGATGATCTATTTGAGATTATTAGATGTATTTATTTAGTGTTCCTTTGATGTTGAGGACTAAAGAAGATGACAGAGTATGGAGACTGATCTCTGTGTATGGCTCTGCATATGATGCTTTTAAGCTTGATTTCATTAATGAATTACAAAACTTGTTTGCTGGGTGGTCTGGTCCCACCCTGATAGGTGGCAATTTTAATCTAGTTAGGGAGGCCTATGGAAAGAATACTGGTGATATTAACCATCATTGGGCAGAACTCTTTAATGACTAGATCAATAATTTTGGCTTGATTGTGCTTAGGAACATTAGGAGGAAATTTTACTTAGGGCAACAAATAAGATGCTCTCGTGATGGCTACCTTGGATAGGATGTTCATGTCATTAGATTGGGAGGTTATTTTCCCTGCTATCCAAATTAAGGCACTTCCCAGATTGGGGAGTGACCATACCCCCTTGGTTGTTGATACTTGTGCAATTAATATCCCTAATACTAAGATATTTAGATTTGAGAAACGGTGTCTTGGTGTGGAAGGTTTTAGAGAAGCAGTGGTTAAATCCTGGAACACTAAATGTCATTTCTTCATAGCCGTTGATATTTGACAATTTAAGATTAGGATTACTAGGAATTCTATCAAAGGGTGGTGTAAAAACTATGAGGCTGCTCAAAATAGACATAAGCAGACCTTGATAGCTGAATATAACTGCTTAGATATTTTGGCAGAATCTAAGCCTTTATCTCCTAACTCCAAAGATAAAATCAATACTATTTCAGGTGAGCTGAATGAAATCTGGGGCAGGGAGGAGTTCAAGGCCATACAAAGATCCAAGGAGAGGGATATCCTTGAAGGAGAACACAATACTAGATATTTTGATGATGTTGCTAATCAGAAGAGGAGGAAGAAACATGTTCTGATGCTGGAAGGAGAAATGGGCCTGTGAATGATCCTAAAGGTATTTTAAAAATTGTTGTTGATTATTATAAAAAGCCTTTTGGGTACTAGTATAATTAGACATCAACCTAAAAGATAACTTTTGGGATGGTACTAGTATGGTCTCTACCTTACAAAATGCTATCCTAGATACCCCTTTTACTGAGCAAGAAATTTAGGATGCTGTTTTCAGCTCTTATGCTGAAGGGGCTCCTGGCCCTGATGGGTTTCCTTTCTTGTTTTAGCAATAGTTTTGGGATCTAACTAAACATGATTTATTTTCTTTGTTTAGAGATTGGGAGAAGGGTGAGCTAGACCTTTATAGGCTCAACTTTTCCCTACTTACCCTAGTTCCAAAAGAGGTTGATGTTGTTAGGCTAGAGAAATTTAGACCTCTAGCTATGACAAACAACGGTTTTAAGATTTTCTCTAAATGTGCCACTAATAAGTTTGGCCCTATTTTCAATGAGTTAATTTCTCCTAATCAAACTGCTTTCATAAAAGGAAGATTTATAGTGGAGAGTATTGTAGCTACTCATGAAATAATTCACGTTGTGGCTACAAAAAAAGTCTGGTTTTGTGTTCAAACTAGACCATGAGAAATCCTATGATATGATTAATAGGGAATTTTTTATAGATATGATGAGTAGGGGAGGTGTCGGTGTCAAAACCGGCGGATCTCGGGTAGGGGGTCCCAAGCAGTGCGTCTTAGGATCAATGGTAACAGGAGACAAGGGACACGATGTTTTTACCCAGGTTCGGGCCCTCACGGTGGAGGTAAAACCCTACTCCTGCTTGATTGATATTGATGATATGGGTAGTACAAGAGTTGATCTACCACGAGATCAGAGAGGCTAAACCCTAGAAGGTAGCCTATGGTATGATTGTTGTTGTCTATATCTCTATCGACTAGCCTGGCCTCGGTTTATATAATGCACCAGAGGCCTAGGATAACATGAGTCCTAGCCGAATACGCCGGTGGGGGAGGAGTCCTTGTCTTGATCGCCAAGTCTTGTGGATTCTTCCTTGTATGCGGCAGCTGTCCGAACTGGCCCATGAGTATACGGCCATGGGGGTCCTCGGCCCAATCCAACTGATCGGGAGACGACGCGTTGAGTACCCCCTAGTCCAGGACACCGTCAGTAGCCCCCTGAACCGGTCTTCAAGTTAGGGACGCTCCCCGATTCTTCCGAACTGTTCTTCATCTTCGGTTGCCGGTCTTGAAAACTGGTTCAACAAATCTTCTCATCTTCTATCTTGAGGATCGCCGAAATGCATTCGACGAGTTTATACGTCGGGTATCCGAGGAGCCCCTTTAAGTTTCCGGCCTTTATCAATGCCTTATTATTTTTATGCCACACCTCGGGTTCGAAGTTGTTCCCGGGAGGTAGTGTCCTCTTGAGTCCGAGCTCTAACGCCGGATCGCATTCAAGGTATCTCTTGCAGCCGAGCATCAATGTCGGACTGCTTTCGAGCTCCAACGCCGAAATGTATCCGAACTCCAACGCCAGACTGTGTCCAAGCTCCAACGCCGGACTTTATCCAAGATGTCATAGATCATCTTGGTCCAAAAAAGTTGAAGGAGTTTAGCCGAGCTTAATGCCGGAAATGCCCTCTAAGGAGCCAGCCACTTGCATCCGAGCTATATGCCGATCTGCTTCCGAGGTGGTTCAGCACCTCGGTCATGGGCTGATTTTTGGTCAATATTTTTTATTGATGCAATTTATTCTTTGACCAGATATATAGCCAGTAGCCCTCAAGGTGTGTATCGGTCTAAAACCCGAGATGCACCTGAAGGATGACATAAGACCACTGATCCCAGTAACCGCTGAGACTCAAGTTAATTTGCAAAATCGGCCTGAGGATCAAGTCCTAGCTCGGCAGAATACTTCGGGACACAAAAAGCGGCGTGCTCAGTCCTCGAGACTCAGGTTGGGTGCGGCCGACCAACCTGAGGATCAAAATCTCCTCGGAGACTGTATTACACTTAAAATTTTCTGCATTGGACAGGCAATGCAGTAGCCCCCGAGGCACTGGTCGGGTGGCAACACCAGATCAGGGGATCGATGTGCCCCTTTAATATTTGTAAATAATGAGCCTGAAGCCCAGTAGCCCCCGAGCCTTAATGCGGGCACGGGTGGCCGAATTGAGGATCGATATCCATAGTAAATTCACAAAGTATGTGTAATGACTCTATGTATCCAAGTACTTTACGTCATTAATGCTCGGATCCGCATTGTACAAAACTTTGTTGACCGACCATCGGCTTCCACCTCCTCGGCCAATAGCCGAGGAGTGTTTGTCCTACTTTATAAAGCCTTTATAAGGGCAAAGATTTATGACAAACAAGGCAATCTGGCCATACGGTTTTATAAACAAAGGTACACAGAGGGATGTGTTATATTACTGTTTAACATAGGAAATGTCTTCCAAAGAAGATAGTCCCGCTATCGGTTCCTTTCTTTGGGTTGTCATGCTAAGCATGATCGCGAAACCTCAGCTCTAAATGGAAGAGCAAAATATTGAGGATTTAGTTTGGGAGGCCAGTTACTAGTCCCCGGTAGTGTTCGACGACAGTCGAGGTCAAGCCATAAACACTTCGGCCAATGTTATGAACGGCCCGTCATTTAATATAGTCATCGGATCGCTGACCAGTTTATGCCTATTGTGATAGTCAGTTTTCAGCTTTCTCCACTGAGGTGCTTGACCATGCGAGCTGGAAACACAATCGCAGTGGTTCTCCCTTGGCACACCTAGCCGAACAAAGCGGAACGTAGGCGGCAAACACAGGAGCCGGGCAACCCAACTATTGACCGAAGACACAATTCGAAACCGATGCATATATAGCAATATCGAGAATGTTTTTGCCGAATCCCTAAAGGTGTCCGGCGTTGCACTGCGAGACTAATGCTAGAAACGCACAAATAGTTTAAAAGTGCCATAGGCTCGAAAAGCCAAAAAACTTATTCAAAAGTTTAATGTCCGAACTAGATCAAGTGTTCGGTGCCAATCCAAAATTTGGACTTTAGAAAAAAAAAGTGCTTCTGCCGTGCTTTAACATGACACATCCTATCTCAAGACTTCAAGCGGGTCAGCCTACGGCTTCAGTCTTCCATCCCGAAGGCGGAGTACTTCTCATTAGGCCAGTTTAGAAAACTAAACTCTAGCAGTTTTGAGAGAGAAATTAGGCTCCCCGGCTAGTGACCGCACACTCGTGTCGAGAAAAGGAGTGATAAATAATAATAAAAACTCTGCAACGACTAAGAAGAAAAACACTTATTATAAAACGGCTCAAATAAACATAAGAGCCCCCAAGTGACTTGGGTAAAAGAATGATTGTATGTACCGAAGTACGTATATCATATCTATGTTCAACTGAACTTTAAATGCGTATCCGACCGTCGGCTTCTCCCTCTTCGGTCAAGGACCGAAAAGTGTTATGTACTCCATCTGTCGAGAATATTGACGGTGTTTCTAATAACCAGGCAATCAGGTCATAAGACTGTAACAGACAAAGCGCGCTCAGGGAACTTATGCTATATTACTGATAAAGTGTAAGAAGCATCTTCGAAGAAAATAGTACCCCCACCGATACCTTTCTTCGGTGCTCATTGTTAATATGAGACTTGTGCCATAGATTTTTTTGTACTCATGAGTTCCGTTGTGTGCCGACCATGATTGAAAACAATAAGAGCGCTAGCTTTCGGCTTCACCCAGTCTGAGGTCCGGCTCGGTTGACCCGATCGTGACAATCGCAGAGGTGCTCCCTTTACTCCCTAGCCAAACAATCGGGAACGTAGGGGTAAGCACAGGAGCCAGGCAACCCAGCTTGCAAATCGCTTAAGTCAATATGGTGCATATTATGGCGTAATACACGAACAAGGAATGAAGCCGTACAAGTATAACCATATGCAAGAGGAAAAAACTTCATGAAGGAAGCCCCCAAGTAAACGGGGTATTTGAATTTGCGCGTCACAAACAAAGTTTGGACAAGGAAATTTTTACAAGCAACTTTTTTCCAAAAAAGTATAATGCTTGGCCGAGCCGAACACAAGTTAAAAATTTAAAACTTTGAGCATGAAGACAACTTAGCTGGTTAATGTGTTCGGTATTGATGACGCGGTCCGAGCTTGATGCGGGACAAGGTTCCATCCCAGAGCCGGTCCCGAGGTGGCGGAGCAAAGAGCTCGGCACTCCGAAGTGGTGACATACCACGGTCAATGCAGGACGGCAGGGTGATGCCAAAGTCCCCAGCATGGGGTAATGAAGTGTTGACGAAGCCCCCCGTCCAGCCGAGGTGACGCCAAAGGATATAGTCCGGCTGGATCATTTTCCTGTGCACAAAAAATAGTGCAAACCGAAGATAATAGTAATAATAATAAAAATAAAAAAATTCGTCGCATAACAAATAATTTATGCAAATTGGGTAATAAAAGAAATATGGCCTGGCACCAAAGTCAATGTCGATGCAGGGCGGCGGCGTGATGTGGTAAAGGCATGTGAAGGCCTGAATTCACAGGTCGGTTCGAGTTCCGGATGCGGTGTTCGCTGGACTATGTACGGAAACTGACCGGACCACCATGCGACCGTCGTTAATGCGGCCACCATTTGATAGACCCGCGTACATATGATGGACAAATCAGAGTAATAATTCATTGGGAAAAATGAACCCTAACAAGCAAAAAATACGAGGATTAATAGCACCTGGCTTATTTGTTGTAGCAATCCGAAGAAAGGTGATTCCCAAAATTGGGACTCGATCCGCACACCTATCGCCTGATGGGCGATAAAGCAACGGCATGGTGATGCTGGCAAAGGTTGGCTCGCCGAGGCAAAGCCCTCGGTCTAGCTAACGTGACGGAGCCGGTCTGCCAGCGACGCCGAAGTCTCCGGAGTAGGTTGATGAAGAGATGATGAAGCCCCCGGTCCAGCTAACGTGATGAAGCCTCGGTGTCAGCAGATGAGTCAAAGTAGGTCAGCGTGGTGGACACCAGCTTGAGAAAGCAACAGTGTGGCCCTGCCAATGCAGGTCGTGACGTGGTCGATGTCGGCTTGATGAAGTGGCCGTGCGGTGATGCAGGTGTGCCCGCTCCGTGTAATCCGTGGGGCGGCGATGTTGGTGGCGATTTATCCTTCGTGATGCCGAACTATTGTTCGGCTGACCGAGATGGTGATCCAAAGAAATTGAGCTCGGCTCAACAAACCGACGACGTGTCTAACGCAGGTCGGCCGCCGTGGAGTGATGTTGTCGGGCTGGTTTGACACCGGCGCGACGGTGAAGTTCGTATTGCAAGAATACTTTTAATACTACTGGGATGTGTTTGAGAATAAAACACAACACCCCGTACGAAAACTTCCTTCGAAAAGGATGTCCGAGATCCCGTTCGTAAAGAAGATGAATTTGGGTCGGATTCGTTCTCGCGCAGAAAGTAGATCCAGAAAGTGACGCACTAATCGGAAGTTTTCCGGAGTTTGGACAGTCGAATCGAGCTGAATTTTAGGCAGGTGGTAGATATGGTAATTCCGCAGCAAATCAACGGTTGGATCTTCCAAAGGACATCCGAGCTAGATGCTGGATACCACGCCCTAAACTCGTCCGAATTCTCGTCCAGATTCAACAGGGCTCCGGTATATCGGAGATTGCCGGAGATTCCTTCATCGGAACTCGACGAAATTTTTGCAGGGTTGTTGCAGAATTAATTCCGCATAATTCCACCGAAGTAATCGTTTAGGCGACACTCGAGGAGGCGGTGGCGGCGGATACAAGTTTGCTGTCCAGAAAAACAGCACGGTCGCCTGAGGTCAATGTTGACGTTGAGCCCCCGAGCTCCATGGATGACTCCTCCATGATCTTGATAGAGATCGGAGTTGGTGTTGATGAATGCCATCATCCGAACATGAAGATCGGAGGTAGGGCGCAGTCCTCGGTCAAGCCAAGGTGACCAGTCGAGCTGGTGACGAAGAAGCCGACGTCGCAGTTGACCTGCAGCCGAGCCATTGATCCTTTCGCCGATCACACAGCGGAACTCTCAATGAAAGCACCAATGTCGGTGTCAAAACTGGCGGATCTCGGGTAGGGGTCCCAAGCAGTGCGTCTTAGGATCAATGGTAACAGGAGACAAGGGACACGATGTTTTTACCCAGGTTCGGGCCCTCACGGTGGAGGTAAAACCCTACTCCTGCTTGATTGATATTGATGATATGGGTAGTACAAGAGTTGATCTACCACGAGATCAGAGAGGCTAAACCCTAGAAGGTAGCCTATGGTATGATTGTTGTTGTCTATATCTCTATCGACTAGCCTGGCCTCGGTTTATATAATGCACCAGAGGCCTAGGATAACATGAGTCCTAGCCGAATACGCCGGTGGGGGAGGAGTCCTTGTCTTGATCCCAAGTCTTGTGGATTCTTCCTTGTATGCGGCAGCTGTCCGGACTGGCCCATGAGTATACGACCATGGGGGTCCTCGGCCCAATCCAACTGATCGGGAGACGACGCGTTGAGTACCCCTTAGTGCAGGACACCGTCAGGAGGCTTTAGCCCCTTGTTGATTAATAAATATAATCTTTATGTATAATGTATCTATTTTTTTACAATGAAAACCGTAGGAAAGGCTCCTACTGCATATATATTAGTGGAAAAATGTGTTACATATGTACAAGGGAGAGAGAGGGGCGTATGATACATCTCCAACGTATCTATAATTTTTGATTGCTCCATGCTACTTTATCTACAGTTTTGGACTATATTGGGCTTTATTTTCCACTTTTATATTATTTTTGGGACTAACCTATTAACCGAAGGCCCAGCCCAGAATTGATGTTTTTTTGCCTATTTCAGTATTTCGAAGAAACTGAATATCAAACGGAGTCCAAACGGAATGAAACCTTCGGGAACGTGATTTTTTCACCGAACGTGACCCAGGAGACTTGGACCCTACTCCAAGAAGCTTCCGAGGAGGTCACAAGGGTGGAGGGTGCGCCCCCCCTTAGCGCGCCCCCTACCTCGTGGGCCCCTCGGAGCTCCACCGACGTACAACTTCCTCCTATATATACCTACGTATCCCCAATAGACCAGACACGGAGCCAAAAACCTAATTCCACCACCGCAACCTTCTGTATCCACGAGATCCCATCTTGGGGCCTGTTCCGGAGCTCCGCCGGAGGGGGCATCCACCACGGAGGGCTTCTACATCATCACCATAGCCCCTCCGATGAGGTGTGAGTAGTTTACTTCAGACCTTCGGGTCCATAGCTAGTATCTAGATGGCTTCTTCTCTCTTTTTGGATCTCAATACAATGTTCTCCCCCTCTCTCGTGGAGATCTATTCGATGTAATCTTCTTTTTGCGGTGTGTTTGTTGAGACCGATGAATTGTGGGTTTATGATCCAGTATTATCTATGGAAAATATTTGATTCTTCTCTGAATTCTTTTATGTATGATTGAGTTATCTTTGCAAGTCTCTTTGAATTATCTGTTTGGTTTGGCCAACTAGATTGGTAGTTCTTGCAATGGGATAAGTGCATGGCTTTGGGTTCAATCTTGCGGTGTCCTTACTCAGTGACAGAAAGAGTTGCAAGGCACGTATTGTATTGTTGCCATCGAGGATAACAAGATGGGGTTTTTATCATATTGCATGAATTTATCCCTCTACATCATGTCATCTTGCTTAAAGCGTTACTCTGTTTTTAACTTAATACTCTAGATGCATGCTGGATAGCGGTCGATGAGTGGAGTAATAGTAGTAGATGCAGAATCGTTTCGATCTACTTGTCACAGACGTGATGCCTATATACATGATCATTGCCTGGATATGCTCATAACTATGCTCAATTTTGTCAATTGCTCAACAGTAGTTTGTTCACCCACCGTAGAATACTTATGCTCTTGACAGAAGCCACTAGTGAAACCTATGGCCCCCGGGTCTATTCTCATCATATAAATCTATTTCACTTTATTTACTTGCTTTGCTTTTACTTTGCCTTTACTTTTTACTTTGCATCTATATATCAAAAATACCAAAAATATTATCTCTATCAGATCTCACTCTCGTAAGTAACCGTGAAGGGATTGACAACCCCTAAGCGTTGGTTGCGAGTTGCTATCGTGTTGTGCAGGTACGAGGGACTTGCGCGTGACCTCCTACTGGATTGATACCTTGGTTCTCAAAAACTGAGGGAAATACTTATGCTACTGTGCTGCATCATCCTCTCCTCTTCGTGGAAAACCAACGCAAGCTCGAGACGTAGCAAGAAGAATTTCTGGCGCCGTTGCCGGGGAGGCCTACGCAAAAGTCAACATACCAAGTACCCATCACAATCCCTATCTCTCGCATTACATTATTTGCCATTTGCCTCTCTTTTTCCTCTCCCCCACTTCACCCTTGCCGTTTTATTTGTCCTCTCTTTCTGTTGCCTTTTCCTCGTCCTTCTGTTTGCTTGTGTGTTGGATTAATTGTTGCCATGGCGCAAGATAATACCAAATTGTGTGATTTCTCGAATACCAATAATAATGATTTCGTTAGTACTCCGATTGCTCCTCTTAATAATGATGAGTCTTGTGAAATCAATACCGCTTTGCTGAATCTTGTTATGAAAGATCAATTCGCCGGCCTTCCTAGTGAAGATGCCACTACTCATCTAAACAATTTTATTGATTTGTGTGATATGCAAAAGAAAAAAAGATATGGATAACAATATTGTCAAATTGAAGTTATTTCCGTTTTCACTTAGAGATCGTGCTAAAGTTTGGTTTTTGTCTTTGCCTAAAAATAGTATTGATTCTTGGAATAAGTGCAAAGATGCTTTTATCTCTAAGTATTTTCCTCCCGCTAAGATTATGACTCTTAGGAATGATATCATGAATTTTAAACAACTTGATCATGAGCATGTTTCCCAATCTTGGGAAAGAATGAAATTAATGCTTCGCAATTGCCCTACTCATGGTTTGAATTTATGGATGATCATACAAAAATTTTATGCCGGATTGAATTTTGCTTCTAGAAATCTTTTAGATTCGGCTGCGGGAGGCACTTTTATGGAAATTACGTTAGGGGATGCTACCAAATTGCTTGATAATATTATGGCTAATTATTCTCAATGGCACACCGAAAGATCTTCTAGTAAAAAAGTGCATGCTATAGAAGAAATCAATGTTTTGAGTGAAAAGATGGATGAACTTATGAAGATGGTTGCTCCTAAAAATACTCCTCTTGATCCTAATGATATGCCTTTATCTACTTTGCTTGAGAATAATAATGAATCTATGGATGTGAACTTTGTTGGTAGGAATGGTTTTGGAAACAACGCTTATAGAGGGAATTTTAATCCTAGGCCTTTTCCTAGCAATCCTTCTAACAATTATGGAAATTCCTACAACAACTCTTATGGAAATTTTAATAAGATGCCCTCTGAATTTGAGAGTAGTGTTAAAGAGTTTATGAATTCACAAAAGAATTTTAATGCTTTGCTTGAAGAGAAATTGCTTAAAGTTGATGATTTGGCTAGGAACGTTGATAGAATTTCTCTTGAAATTGATTCTTTAAAGCTTAGATCTATTCCTCCTAATCATGATATCAATTAGTCTCTCAAAGCTATGAGAATTTTCATTGACGAGTGCAAAGAAAGAACCGCTAGGATGCGTGCTTCCAAAGATGCCTTTGTTAAAGCATGTTCTTCTAATCCCTATGAAAATCAAGACGAGGATCTAAAAGTTATTGATGTGTCCCCTATTAAATCTTTGTTTTGCAATATGAATCTTGATGAATCTGATTATCATCTTCCTTTACCTAGAAGGCGTTCTAAGAATTCTGAGTTTTTAGATCTTGATGATGAAATTGATGAAAGTGGGATTGAAATAAATAAAAACCGTGATATTGCTAAACCCACTATTTTGGATCTCAAGGAATTTAATTATGAAAATTTCTCTTTGATTGGTTGTATTTCCTTGTTGCAATCCGTGCTAGAATATCCTCATTCTTATAGTCAAAATAAGGCCTTTACCGAACACATTGTTGATGCCTTGATGCAATCTTATGAAGAAAAACTCGAGATGAAAGTCTCTATCCCTAGAAAACTCTATGATGAGTGGGAACCTACTATTAAAATTAAAATTAAAGACTTTGAGTTTCATGCTTTATGTGATTTGGGTGCTAGTGTCTCTACTATTCCCAAAACCTTATGTGATTTGCTAGATTTCTGTGACTTTGATGATTGCTCTCTAAACTTGCATCTTGCAGATTCCACTATTAAAAAACCTATGGGAAGAATTAATGATGTTCTTATTGTTGCAAATAGGAATTATGTGCCCGTAGATTTTATCGTTCTTGATATAGATTGCAATCCTTCATGTCCTATTATTCTTGGTAGACCTTTCCTTAGAACGATTGGTGCAATTATTGATATGAAGGAAGGGAATATTAGATTCCAATTTCTCTTAAAGATGGGTATGGAACACTTTCCTAGAAAGAAAATAAAATTACCATATGAATCTATCATGAGAGCCACTTATGGATTGCCTACCAAAGATGGCAATACCTAGATCTATCCTTGCTTTTATGCCTAGCTAGGGGCGTTAAACGATAGCGCTTGTTGGGAGGCAACCCAATTTTATTTTGTGTTTTTTTGTTTTTGCTTCTGTTTAGGAATAAATAATCCATCCACCTTCTGTTTGGATGTGGTTTTATGTTTTAATTAGTGTTTGTGCCAAGTAGGACCTATAGGATAACCTACGATGATAGTTGATTTGATTCTGCTGAAAAACAGAAACCTTAGCGCTCACGAGATTAGTTGTCATTTTTTATTGGAGAGTGATTATGCGTTAAATATTTTTTATTCTGATCAATAAACAAATTGTCCAGGACTTCCTATTTTGGTATAATTTTTAGAGTTCCAGAAGTTTGCGTTAGTTACAGATTACTACAGACTGTTCTGTTTTTGACAGATTCTGTTTTTCGTGCGTTGTTTGCTTTTTTTGATGAATCTATGGCTAGTAAATTAGTTTATAAACCATAGAGAAGTTGGAATACAGTAGGTTTAACACCAATATAAATAAAGAATGAGTTCATTACAGTACCTTGAAGTAGTCTTTTGTTTTCTTTCTCTAACGGAGCTCATGAGATTTCTGTTGAGTTTTGTGTTGTGAAGTTTTCAAGTTTTGGGTGAATTCTTTTGATGGATTATGGAACAAGGAGTGGCAAGAGCCTAAGCTTGGGGATGCCCATGGCACCCCCAAGATAATCCAAGGACACCAAAAAGTCAAAGCTTGGGGATGCCCCGGAAGGCATCCCCTCTTTCGTCCACTTCCATCGGTACTTTACTTGGAGCTATATTTTTATTCACCAACATGATATGTGTTTTGCTTGGAGCGTCTTGTATTATTTGTGTCTTTGCTTGTTAGTCTACCACAATCATCCTTGCTGTACACACCTTTTGAGAGAGCCATACATGATTTGGAATTTGTTAGAATACTCTATGTGCTTCACTTATATCTTTTGAGCTTGATAGTTTTGTCATAGTGCTTCACTTATATCTTTTGAGCTTGATAGTTTTGCTCATAGTGCTTCACTTAGATCTTTTAGAGCACGGTGGTGGATTTTTTTAAAGAAACTTGATCTCTCATGCTTCACTTAGATTATTTTGAGAGTCATTAATAGCATGGTAATTTGCTTAATGTTAATATACTTAGTGTTCAAGATATGTGAAACTTTCTTTTGAGTGAATTGAATACTAAGATAAATTTAATGCTTAATAATTTTTTTGAGATATGGAGGTAATAATATCAAAGTCGTGCTAGTTGAGTAGTTGTGAAATTGAGAAATACTTGTGTTGAAGATTGTAAGTCCCATAGCATGCACGTATCGGTAAAGTTGTGTAACAAATTTGAAGCATGAAGTGTACCTGGCTTGTGCATCCTTATGAGTGGCGGTCGGGGACGAGCGATGGTCTTTTCCTACCAATCTATCCCCCTAGGAGCATTTGTGCATAGTACTTGATTTTTGATGGCTTCTAAATTTTTGCAATAAGTATATGAGTTTTTTTGACTAATGTTGAGTCCATGGATTATACGCACTCTCACCTTTCCGCCTTTGCTAGCCTCTTCGGTACCGTGCATTGCCCTTTCTCACATTGAGAGTTGGTGCAAACTTCGCCGGTGCATCCAAACCCCGTGATATGATACGCTCTTTCACACATAAACCTCCTTATATCTTCCTCAAAACAGCCACCATACATACCTATTATGGCATTTCCATAGCCATTCCGAGATATATTGCCATGCAACTTTCCACCGTTCCGTTCATCATGACATACTTTACTTTTGTCATATTGCCATTGCATGATCTTGTAGTTGACATTGTATTTGTGGCAAAGCCACCATGCATTATTTTTCATACATGTCACTCTTGATTCATTGCACCATCCCGGTACACCGTCGGAGGCATTCATATAGAGTCATATCTTGTTCTAGATTCGAGTTGTAATTGTTGAGTTGTAAGAAAAATAAAAGTGTGATGATCTTCATTATTAGAGCATTGTCCCAAGTGAGGAAAGGATGATGGAGACTGTGATTCCCCCACAAGTCGGGATGAGACTCCGGACAAAAAAAAGAGGCCAAAGAAGCCCAAATAAAAAAAAAGAGGCCATAAAAAAGAGAGGAGAAAAGGCCCAAAAAAAGAGAATGAGAGAAAAAGAGAGAAGCGACAATGTTACTATCCTTTTACCACACTTGTGCTTGAAAATAGCACCTTGTTCTTCATGTAGTGAGTCTCATATATTGTGCTTCAAAGTAGCACCATGTTTTTCATATAGTGAGTCTCATAAGTTGTCTTTTTATACTAGTGGGAATTTTTCATTATAGAACTTGGCTTGTATATTCCTACGATGGGCTTCCTCAAATGCCCTAGGTCTTCATGAGCAAGCAAGTTGGATGCACACCCACTAGTTTTCTTTTGTTGAGCATTCATAGCTCTAGTGCATCCGTTGCATGGCAATCCCTACTCCTCATGTTGACATCAATTGATGGGCATCTCCATAGCCCGTTGATTATCCTCGTCAATGTGAGACTTTATCCTTTTTTGTCTTCTCCACACAATCCCCATCATCATATTCTATTCCACCCATAGTGTTATATCCATGGCTCGCGCTCATGTATTGCGTGAAGGTTGAAAAAGTTTGAGATTATTTAAGTATGAAACAATTGCTTGGCTTGTCATCGGGGGTATAGAAGTTGGGAACATCTTTGTGTGACGAAAATGAAGCATAGCCTAACTATATGATTTTGTAGGGATGAACTTTCTTTGGCCATGTTATTTTGAGAAGACATGATTGCTTTGATTAGTATGCTTGAAGTATTATTATTTTTATGTCAATATGAATTTTTATCTTGAATCTTTTGGATCTGAATATTCATACCATGATTAAGAAAATTACATTGAAATTATGCCAAAGTATCACTCCGCATCAAAAATTCTTTTTTATCATTTACCTACTCGAGGACGAGTAGGAATTAAGCTTGGGGATGCTTGATACATCTCCAACGTATCTATAATTTTTTATTGCTCCATGCTACTTTATCTACTATTTTTGACTATATTGGGCTTTATTTTCCACTTTTATATTATTTTTGGGACTAACCTATTAACCGGAGGCCCAGCCCAGAATTGCTGTTTTTTGCCTATTTCAGTATTTCGAAGAAACGGAATATCAAACGGAGTCCAAACGGAATGAAACCTTCGGGAACGTGATTTTCTCACCGAACGTGATCCAGGAGACTTGGACCCTACTCCAAGAAGCTTCCGAGGAGTACACGAGGGTGGAGGGCGCCCCCCTTGGGCGCACCCCCCTACCTCGTGGGCCCCTTGGAGCTCCACCGACGTACTCCTTCCTCCTATATATACCTACATATCCCCAATAGACCAGACACGGAGCCAAAAACCTAATTCCATCGCTGCAACCTTCTGTATCCACGAGATCCCATCTTGGAGCCTGTTTCGGAGCTCCGCCGGAGGGGGCATCCACCACGGAGGGCTTCTACATCATCACCATAGCCCCTCCGATGAAGTGTGAGTAGTTTACTTCAGACCTTCGGGTCCATAGCTAGTAGCTAGATGGCTTGTTCTCTCTTTTTGGATCTCAATACAATGTTCTCCCTCTCTCTCGTGGAGATCTATTCGATGTAATCTTCTTTTTGCGTTGTGTTTGTTGACACCGATGAATTGTGGGTTTATGATCCAGTATTATCTATGGAAAATATTTGATTCTTCTCTGAATTCTTTTATGTATGATTGAGTTATCTTTGCAAGTCTCTTTGAATTATCCGTTTGGTTTGGCCAACTAGATTGGTAGTTCTTGCAATGGGAGAAGTGCATGGCTTTGGGTTCAATCTTGCGGTGTCCTTACTCAGTGACAGAAAGAGTTGCAAGGCACGTATTGTATTGTTGCCATCGAGGATAACAAGATGGGTTTTTTTTATCATATTGCATGAATTTATCCCTCTACATCATGTCATCTTGCTTAAAGCGTTACTCTGTTTTTAACTTAATACTCTAGATGCATGCTGGATAGTGGTCGATGAGTGGAGTAATAGTAGTAGATGCAGAATCGTTTCGATCTACTTGTCACGGACGTGATGCCTATATACATGATCATTGCCTAGATATGCTCATAACTATGCTCAATTCTGTCAATTGCTCAACAGTAATTTGTTCACCCACCGTAGAATACTTATGCTCTTGAGAGAAGCCACTAGTGAAACCTATGGCCCCCGGGTCTATTCTCATCATATCAATCTATATCACTTTATTTACTTGCTTTGCTTTACTTTGCGTTTACTTTTTACTTTGCATCTATCTATCAAAAATACCAAAAATATTATCTCTATCAAATCTCACTCTCGTAAGTAACCGTGAGGGATTGACAACCCCTAAGCGTTGGTTGCGAGTTGCTATCGTGTTGTGCAGGTACGAGGGACTTGCGCGTGACCTCCTACTAGATTGATACCTTGGTTCTCAAAAACCGAGGGAAATACTTACGCTATTGTGCTGCATCATCCTCTCCTCTTTGGGGAAAACCAACGCAAGCTCGAGACGTAGCAGCGTACAATGGAGAAACAAAATCCCAAACACCACAAGGACTAACTAAGTGATGTTGTCAACAATGGCAGGAATAAACTGCACTTTGTGGGCAGGGACCCTATATTGTAAGTTGAGAAAGTTAGCCTTAAACCTCTACTTCCAAGAAGCCACCGTGGGGATCACATGTCTAAAGTAATTTTTGTTGCGTTCTTTCCATAAGCTCCAGGCTGATATAAGGAAGATATCCATCATCATTTTGCGGGGGTACAGTATCTTCTGTTGTTTAATGAGCTCAAGTCCTTGGTCATGAGGGGTCCACTGTATACCTAGGTTTCTCGAACATTCCTGGCTGAATCTACAATACAAAAATAAGTGCTCCACCAGTAGACAGTCCAGGTTGAACCCTATGTTATAGTGCCCCCTTTTAAGAATGTTCCTAGTGTTGAGGCGATCAGCCAGCAAAAACCAGCCAAACACTTTGATCTTAGGCACACACTTGGATTTCCATAGACATTGGAAAGCTTCATGAGCCACAACTTCCCTGAAATAATAGGTGTAGTATGAAGTGGCTTTGAAGGTCGTGGTCCCCTAGATGCATGTCCAAATATCAGGTGATTCATATAGTACAATGTCAGCCACTTCAAGCTGGAGTTGTCTCATCCCCTCATGAGCTTGTACAGATAAGGGGAGGTGGAAGGCTGCATAAGTTTGATGATGGATAGGAATTCCTTGACCGAGGTGTCTTGCGTAGTGAAGAAGGAGTATGCACGCAGGAAGGATTTAGAGTAAATAGCTTGGTTCCAGTCATCTTTTCAAAAAAAGGGTTAAAGATCCATTCCTTATCTGAACTCTGGTTACTCCACGATAGGGAGACATTAGATGGATCAGATCACGCCACCAGAAAGAGCCGCATGGGCCAGTCGCGTGCGGGATCGAGTCCTTGTAGTATGTATCCCAGATTAGGGTCACCCATGGCACATCTTGTCGGTTATAGAATTTGACCAATAGTTTGAGGAGGAGAGCTTCATTTTGAATCCGTAAGTTTATAATGCCAAGACCACCACTTGTTTTGGGACGATAGATCATATCCCAAGCTGCCAGCGAGGTGCATTTGGTTCCCTCAGTAGTTCGCTTTCTCTAAAGGCAATGTCTTTTGATTTTGTCTAGTTGTGCAATTATTTTTGGAGGCGGTCTGATGGTACCCATGGAGAACACGCCAGCGAGGTGACCAGGGAGTTCATCAATGATAGTTTGCCCGCATACGACATGAGAGACATAGCAGCCGTGATTTTTCTTTCTACCTTGCATGCCATAGGTGTCAGATTAAATGACACTAACAGTGACTTTTTCTTGTCTGATAAGGGTGTGAGACAAGGTGACCCTGTTCCACCACTATTGTTTAATCTTGTTGCTGATGTGTTTACTAGGATCTTGTACGAAGCTTCTAGTCACAAGCTAATTGAGGGTGTGTTTCCTCCCTCCAACCCTGTCGGAGTTGTCAGTTTGCAATATGCAGATGACACTTTGCTATTATGGATTATAATCTAGATCATGCTAAGAACCCGAAGTGGATTTTATCTTACTTTGAACAAATTTCAGGCATGAGAATTAATTTTCATAAGTGTGATCTTGTCCCTATCAATATTCATAGAGATAGTGCTCATATTTTTGCTCAACCTATGAGCTGTAAACTTAGTAAATTTCCAATCAAGTACCTTGGAGCTCCTCTCCACTACAATAAACTTAGAAAAGAGGATCTTCGTCCTGTTGTTGATAAGATTATGAAAAGAGGGATAGGTTGTAGCGGTAGACTCCTCTCTTTTGGTAATAGACTTATTTTAGTCCAATCTTGCCTTGCTAGTATTCCTTCCTACCTTATGGGGATCATAAAACTCCCTAAGTGGGTCATTGCCCTGATAAATTCCGAGCTAGCTCATTGTTTTTGATGATTATGTGGGGCATAATAAATACCATCTTGTAGCTTGGGGTGCTTTAGCCATCGGGAAGAAATTTAGTGGTCTGGGAATTACAAATTTGGCTGATTTTAATCCTTGCTTGCTTGCTTCCTGGCTTCCCGGGGTAAAAGATACCTACTAGGTGATGGTAAGATGTGGAAAAATATTATTGATGCCAAATATAATACCCGCAATCCTAGTATTTTTACTTGGTCTAGTATTGGTGCCTCCCCCTTTTGGAAAGGAGTTTTATTAGGTTGACCTTGCTATCCAATATTGGGATCTTTATTCCATTGCAGTTGATCATCAGGTTACTATTAGTGATGTTTGGGATGGAAGTAATCTTAAAATTATCTTTAGAAGATGCTTCTCTCCCAAGATGTTGTTGGGCTGGAACAACATGTTCCACAAGGTTAAAACCCTTGCTTTGAGTGACACACCCGACACTCTTATGGAAATATGAGGCGGAAGGGCTATACACTGTTAAATTATTTTATAAGATCATTAATTATAGGGAAGTTCTCCCTGCCAATATTCTTGTTGTCTGGAGGTTCAAAATACCCCCCAAGATCTAAATTTTTCTTTGGTTGCTAGCATAGATGCTGCTACCCAGAGATAATCTACACAAGAGACAAAATGTCTCGGATTTGACATGTTTATTCTGTTCTGAACCCGAGTCCTCTTGTCATCTATTTTTTTAGTGTGTTGTTGGTGTAGAGATTTGGAGAGTTGTTGGTGAGCTTACTGGTTGTGCTAGCAATGCTAATATGATTGCTATGCTTGACCACTGGGAACATAGCCCCAACACTGTTGTTGTTCTAGTGCAAGCATCAGCCCTGTGGGCTCTCTGAAAATGCAGAAATGACATATGTTTCAACCCGACTATTTGGTTTGGAATGCAGGTGATCGTGAGAAAAACTGCCAGCATCCTTACTCCGTGGGAGGTGCTCTGGCCAGATGCTGTCAATGTGGAGATGAAAGAATGCATGCGATGACTAGAATAAGCAGCAAGAGAACCCCCCCCCCCCCCCCCTCGCTCGTCTTGTGACCGGATCCAGGTTGATCCTTGGGAGGTGTGCCCTCTCTCCAGGAGGTGTGGTGCTCAGTTGATTAGAATCTGGAGGAGTGCGGCTGAAGGGGAGCTTTGCACTCATGTCCTGACCTGTTCCTACTAGTTTTCAGACAAGGCGCGTGTGGTGCTTTCCTCTTCTAGCTTTTGCTTTGTTTAGTTTGGTAAACTTGTTTAGGGAGAGTTTATATTTCAGTTTTAACTTTACACGTTTTTCTGTGCTGAGGCGGCCGGGTTTGTTGTTCTTTCCGTGTGTTCTTTGTAATAAATATAACTGTACCCTGGCTTTGTTCAGGTTTCATTGGAATGCAATGGAGCCGGGACCAAAAAGCCCCTTTCCTCTATAAAAAAAAAGGTGACCAGTAACCGCAAGTGGAGACGATGAAGTCAAGGATGTGTTATCGAAGTTCCCTCCTTTTGGGGGAGACACGTCTCCGTTGGAGTGGTGTGCTACACATTTGCTAATGATTTTGTTCATGAAACTCTTGCAAAATATATGTGCATGTTTGCTTCGTGTGCTACACATTGAAATTTGAAGAGAATCGGAATGTTTGAATGAGGAAACGAAAAAGTTTATGAAGGGTATAAGATGGATTCCGGATTTCCTGTAGTTCAGCCTTCAAACACTTCATGTGCATTATGACGACTCAGTTGCTCCGAGACAAAGAAGCGAACCATTTTGTTGGTTCGATTCAAAGCGATCGATGTGACCTTGCACGCGAAGCAAGCTATGAATCCAAAAAGCGTCTTTTTGGATCGACGCGGATCCAGTCACTGCTAGGAAGCGGCCGTACGTGTGGAACGTTCTGGATAATCGATCCCGTTCACTAACTCACCTATCCGGCAACGGCTTCCGTGACTTTGGCAGCCCATGCACCGTCCACAAGCTCCTCCACAGATCAAGGAGCACTCTAGAGATGTAGTACGCGCGAACCCTCGTCGGCACGGCAACTACCAACGACGACGTACCGACCACCCGCCATGCACGCAGCTTCGGACGCAGATGCAGCCACGCGCGCGCGCCGCCCTTCCACCTCGTACCACGTACCGCTCCCTGCCTGCATCCGTCGATTTGACGCCGCGACCGGCGCGCTCGCCGCCCTCCCAACTTGCTCGCCGGCAACTTGGCAGCGTCACCCCGAGAAATCGCGAAAACGCCGATGACTTTGACCACCGACGCGATCGCCATGTCAACCGCCACCCACGACCCATCCATCACTCTGTACAGCGCCCTCACGTACATGTCAAACATTTATTTTCTCGAGTGGTCATGTCAAACATGCACTACCAACTTGTATGCACGGCTGGCTCGCCGTGGTTATTATATAGCGGCCGCGCGCGTTAACCAGCCGTAGTGTAACGTGCAGATCGTCGTGCTTGCTTGCTAGCTAGCTCCGTCGCTGCGATCGAACGTGCGGGCGCGCGTACCATGGGAAATGGCGTGCTGCGGTGGCTCTGCGTCGTCCCCGGACGGACGCGGCGGCGGCAGCGCGCGGCAAAGCTGGTGCTGTGGGGCGGGGAGACGCGGGCGGCCGAGCCCGGGAGCGCGGCCGGGGAGGTCATGGTGGAGCACGGCGCCGGTGGGCGTGTGGTTTGCCGGGCAGACGGGTTCCGCATCGGCCGCCCCGCGCCTGTGCTCGCCGTCGAGGACCGGCTCGAGGCGGGCCGCACGTACCTCGTCGTCCCCGTCGACCGGCTCCCGGCTCAGGGCCAGGGCGCGGTCACGGCGGCATCGCTCGCGGCGCTGTCCTACGACAGCCACAAGGGCCGCGGTGGCGGTGCCCCGTCGTCGGCGCCGTCGCTGGCCGGGGGCGGAAGGAGCCCGTTCGAGTACGTTAAGGACGGCAACGGCCGGACGGTGATCAGCGTCACGGAGGAGTTCATCGTCAAGACGGTCACGGGGAGGCGACCGTCTTCTGGTGCCAGTGGTGGTCGTGCTGATGAGGAGGAGAACGGGTCGCCGATCTGCAGCACGCCGGAGCTGAGGAAGCACTACGAGCTGCTGGTGGGGGCGGCGAGGGGGAGGCCGTGGTCGCCGCGGCTGGAGACTATCGAGGAGCGGAAGGCGCGGAGGGGGATGGACGTCGTGATCAGCCCCCGGCGGCTGTCGCCGGCAAGGCTGCTGGGGTTGGTCAAAGGATCCAATGAGCTAGCGAGGTAGGACACCGGCCTTGCGCATGCATGCAAATTACAGACCCCTACATCCTGCAACAGACCAGCAATGACCGTGCACGTGAATATCATTTCTCAACAATGACCTTCGCTGTATATACTGCTATGCGGCTCCATCTACTGAATGAACTTGCCTTGGCTGACGCCTCTGATCTGTACATTTTGCTTAATTTCCTTGAGGATTTCGTACAGTTGAAACGATCTAAAGTCCGCGTCCGCGAAGAGCGACTGGCCGGCCGACAAGCAAACATCATCAAAGAGGGGTTTATATGATCTTACATTCTTGCTTCGCGAGTGCCCTCTGCGCCATCCGGTCCATGTGCGCTACGCGGCACAGGCTGAGTGGCGCACTCCCCACTGTCCGGTCTCCCATGTCGTTTCGCATCGCGCCGATTTCCTCGGGGGTCCATGACGCGTGGTCCGTGGGCATGCTCAGGGCCACCTTCTGTGGTGCTTTCTGTTGCACCTGCGTATGACATCTCATGCGTTGGTCTGCATGTCGGTGCGGTCGGGTTGGCGTGTATCTTTGGTTTCCCGCGATGCTGCCTGGTTCGCGCGAGCCGGGTACACCCATGGATGAGTGTTATTTCTAAGCTCATCACACCTGAGTTTAAACCGGTTTGTTTCATAAAAATTGAGCTATCCGTTCCGATGTTGCTACTAATGACTAATGAATGCAAAGGATTCCAAAGTCCTATCTTTATTTTGTTTCCATAGAAAATGGAGCTTTATATGGACAATATCAAGCATATATATGGAAATAAAAAAGAGGAGACAAGGAGAATTAAGTGGAGGTGTAGGAGAAGAAATAGAACGCAAGATGGCCAACCATACGACCACTAGCGCTTGTATGTGCGGTCGTATGGAGTGCTAGCGACGCCCTCTCATCCAAGCCAACAACTTTTATAATGGGGCCAACACCAGAAGGGCAACAGAACATCGCAAAGATCTCCATCTTCGTCATCCACAACAACCCTAGTTGTCGCCATTTTCCATCTCCATCTCCACCACCATCACCATAACATTCATCCTAATTAGCCACACCTTGTGTTCGTGTTGGATATGCCTTTACCGGCCAACATTGCTCATTCGTATGCGAAAGGGGGGAAGGAAGCGAAGCGGTAGCACATCAGATACAATGGTTGTTGGCCCTTCCTCGGCAATCTACGCAGTAACACCAACACTACCCCATGCTCTTTTACTAGCCTGGAGTTACGAAGCAAGTGCAGTTTCTTGCGAGTTGGATGCCCGTTCTTGGTGATCCCTCTTTGTTGCAACCTCATTGGCATGTCGGCCACCATCTCCCACTTGTCGGTTATGTGTGTCGGCGGTGCAAACCATGGGCTTCTATTTGTAATCTTCCCATATAGTTGCATTCCCGGGCAATGGTTGCATGGCGACAAGTTTTTTCAGACCCTGCAAGCAAGGCATAGGTCGGAGATAGGTTCAGCTGTAAAGGAAGCATTGGCCAGATGAAAGGCGATTTTGACCATACTCACATTGAGTATCGGCCTTCCATGGCAATACGGGGTGACTTGGGGATGAACTGACATGTTTGATTCTTCGCCCCCATCAGAAAAATAGCCACGTCGCATAGCTCCGCCTAGTCATGGACGCTCAATCAAGATTCATCTAAAGGCCGAGTATAGTCGTAGATCGGGGGCGCCCATGCAAGAAGAGGTTGGATTGGCCTACCTAACCAGGTTACCAAGATACCAAGGTAAAAGCACTATGGGGCCTAGAACTTGTCCAGGATGTGATGGTTGAAGGAAATATGTCCTAGAGGCAATAATAAAGTTATTATTTATTTCCTCATATCATGATAAATGTTTATTATTCATGCTAGAATTGTATTACCCGGAAACATGATACATGTGTGAATACATAGACAAACATAATGTCACTAGTATGTCTCTACTTGACTAGCTCATTAATCAAAGATGGTTATGTTTCCTAGCCATAGACATGTGTTGTCATTTGATTAACGGGATCACATCATTAGGAGAATGATGTGATTGACTTGACCCATTCCGTTTGACCAATAAAGATCTTCGTAGAATATGTAGGAGCCAATATGAGCATCCAGGTTCCGCTATTGGTTATTGACCGGGAACAGTTCTAGGTCATGTCTACATAGTTCTCGAACCCGTAGGGTCCGCATGCTTAATGTTATGATGACAGTTTTATTATGAGTTTATAAGTTTTGATGTACCGAAGGTTGTTCGGTGTCCCGGATGTGATCACGGACATGACGAGGAGTCTCGAAATGGTCGAGACATAAAGATTGATATATTGGAAGCCTATATTTGGATATCGGAAACGTTCCGGGTGAAATCGGGATTTTACCGGAGTACCGGGGGGTTACCGGAACCCCCCCGGGGGTTAATGGGCCTACATGGGCCATGAGGGAGAAGAGGAGCGCCGGCCAGGGCAGGCCGCGCACCCCTCCCCCCTAGTCCGAATAGGACAACAAAGGGGGGGCCCCTCCTTTCCTCTTTCCCCTCCCCCCCTTTCCTTCTCCACCAAGGCAAGAGGAGGGAGTCCTACTCCCAGTGGGAGTAGGACTCCTCCAGGCGCACCCCTAGGGGGCCGGCCGCACCTCCCCCTCCCTCCTTTATATACAAGGGTAGGGGGGCACCTCTAAACACACAAGTTGATCTTCGTGATCGTTCCTTAGCCGTGTGCGGTGCCCCCCTCCACCATATTCCACCTCGGTCATATCGTTGCGGTGCTTAGGCGAAGCCCTGCATCGGTAGAACATCATCATCGTCACCACGCCGTCGTGCTGACGGAACTCATCCCCGACACCCTGCTGGATCGGAGTCCGGGAATCGTCATCTAGCTGAACGTGTGCTGAACTCGGAGGTGTCGTACGTTCGGTGCTTGGATCGGTTGGATCGTGAAGACGTACGACTACATCAACCGCGTTGTCATAACGCTTCCGCTTACGGTCTACAAGGGTACATGGACAACACTCTCCCCTCTCGTTGCTATGCATCACCATGATCTTGCGTGTGCGTAGGAAATTTTTTGAAACTACTACGTTCCCCAACAGTGGTATCAGAGCCTAGGTTTTATGCGTTGATGTTATATGCACGAGTAGAACACAAGTGAGTTGTGGGCGATACAAGTCATACTGCTTACCAGCATGTCATACTTTGGTTCAGCGGTATTGTTGGATGAAGCGGCCCGGACCGACATTACGCGTACGCTTACGCAAGACTTGTTTTACCGCCGTGCTTTGCACACAGGTGACTAGCGGGTGTCTGTTTCTCCAACTTTAGTTGAACCGAGTGTGGCTACGCCAGGTCCTTGCGAAGGTTAAAACAGCACTAACTTGACGAACTATCGTTGTGGTTTTGATGCGTAGGTAAGAACGGTTCTTGCTCAGCCCGTAGCAGCCACGTAAAATTTGCAACAACAAAGTAGAGGACGTCTAACTTGTTTTTGCAGGGCATGTTGTGATGTGATATGGCCAAGACGTGATGCTATATTTTATTGTATGAGATGATCATGTTTTGTAACCGAAGTTATCGGCAACTGGCAGGAGCCATATGGTTGTCGCTTTATTGTATGAAATGCAAACGCCCTGTAATTGCTTTACTTTATCACTAAGCGGTAGCGATAGTCGTAGAAGCAATAGATGGCATAATGACAACGATGCTACGATGGAGATCAAGGTGTCGCTCCGGTGACGATGGTGATCACGACGGTGCTTCGGAGATGGAGATCACAGGCACGAGATGATGATGGCCATATCATATCACTTATATTGATTGCATGTGATGTTTATCCTTTATGCATCTTATCTTGCTTTGATTGTCGGTAGCATTTTAAGATGATCTCTCACTAAATTATCAAGAAGTGTTCTCCCTGAGTATGCACCATTGCGAAAGTTCTTCGTGCTGAGACACCACGTGATGATTGGGTGTGATAGGCTCTATGTTCAAATACAACGGGTGCAAAACAGTTGCACACGCGGAATACTCAGGTTAAACTTGACGAGCCTAGCATATACAGATATGGCCTCGGAACACGGAGACCGAAAGGTCGAACGTGAATCATATAGTAGATATGATCAACATAGTGATGTTCACCATTGAAACTACTCCATCTCACGTGATGATCGGACATGGTTTAGTTGATTTGGATCACGTGATCACTTAGATGACTAGAGAGATGTCTGTCTAACTGGGAGTTCTTTAGTAATATGATTAATTGAACTTAAATTTATCATGAACTTAGTACCTGATAGTATTTTGCTTGTCTATGTTTGTTGTAGATAGATGGCTCGTGTTGTTGTTCCGTTGAATTTTAATGCGTTCCTTGAGAAAGCTAAGTTGAAAGATGATGGTAGCAATTACACGGACTGGGTCCGTAACCTGAGGATTATCCTCATTGCTGCACAGAAGAATTACGTCCTGGAAGCACCGCTGGGTGCCAGGCCTGCTGCTGATGCAACTGACGACGTTAAGAACTTCTGGCAGAGCAAAGATGATGACTACTCGATAGTTCAGTGTGCCATGCTTTACGACTTGGAACCGGGTCTTCAACGACATTTTGAACATCATGGAGCATATGAGAAGTTCCAGGAGTTGAAGTTAATATTTCAAGCAAATGCCCGGATTGAGAGATATGAAGTCTCCAATAAATTCTATAGCTGTAAGATGGAGGAGAATAGTTCTGTCAGTGAACACATACTCAAAATGTCTGGGTATAATAATCACTTGATTCAACTGGGAGTTAATCTTCCTGATGATAGTGTCATTGACAGAATTCTTCAATCACTGCCACCAAGCTACAAGAGCTTCATGATGAAATATAATATGCAAGGGATGGACAAGACTATTCCCGAGCTCTTCGCAGTGCTAAAAGCCGCGGAGGTAGAAATCAAGAAGGAGCATCAAGTGTTGATGGTCAACAAGACCACCAGTTTTAAGAAAAAGGGCAAAGGGAAGAAGAAGGGGAACTTCAAGAAGAACAGCAAACAAGTTGCTGCTCAAGAGAAGAAACCCAAGTCTGGACCTAAGCCTGAGACTGAGTGCTTCTACTGCAAGCAGACTGGACACTGGAAGCGGAACTGCCCCAAGTACTTGGCGGATAAGAAGGATGGCAAAGTGAACAAAGCTATATGTGATATACATGTTATTGATGTGTACCTTACTAATGCTCGCAGTAGTACCTGGGTATTTGATACTGGTTCTGTTGTTAATATTTGCAACTCGAAACAGGGACTACGGATTAAGCGAAGATTGGCTAAGGACGAGGTGACGATGCGCGTGGGAAATGGTTCCAAAGTCGATGTGATCGCGGTCGGCACGCTACCTCTACATCTACCATCGGGATTAGTTTTAGACCTAAATAATTGTTATTTGGTGCCAGCGTTGAGCATGAACATTATATCTGGATCTTGTTTGATGCGATACGGTTATTCATTTAAGTCAGAGAATAATGGTTGTTCTATTTATATGAGTAATATCTTTTATGGTCATGCACCCTTGAAGAGTGGTCTATTTTTATTGAATCTCGATAGTAGTGATACACATATTCATAATGTTAAAGCCAAAAGATACAGAGTTGATAATGATAGTGCAACTTATTTGTGGCACTGCCATTTAGGTCATATCGGTATAAAGCGCATGAAGAAACTCCATACTGATGGACTTTTGGAATCACTTGATTATGAATCACTTGGTACTTGCGAACCGTGCCTCATGGGCAAGTTGACTAAAACGCCGTTCTCCGGAACTATGGAGCGAGCAACTGATTTAATGGAAATCATACATACTGATGTATGTGGTCCAATGAATATTGAGGCTCGCGGCGGGTATCGTTATTTTCTCACCTTCACAGATGATTTGAGCAGATATGGGTATATCTACTTGATGAAACACAAGTCTGAAACATTTGAAAAGTTCAAAGAATTTCAGAGTGAAGTGGAAAATCATTGTAACAAGAAAATAAAATTTCTACGATCTGATCGTGGAGGAGAATATTTGAGTTACGAGTTTGGTTTACATTTGAATCAATGCGGAATAGTTTCGCAACTCACGCCACCCGGAACACCACAACGAAATGGTGTGTCCGAACGTCGTAATCGTACTTTACTGGATATGGTGCGATCTATGATGTCTCTTACTGATTTACCGCTATTGTTTTGGGGTTATGCTTTAGAGACGGCCGCATTCATGTTAAATAGGGAACCATCAAAATCCGTTGAGATGACGCCTTATGAACTGTGGTTTGGCAAGAAACCAAAGTTGTCGTTTCTTAAAGTTTGGGGCTGCGATGCTTATGTGAAGAAACTTCAACCAGATAAGCTCGAACCCAAATCGGAGAAATGTGCCTTCATAGGATACCCAAAAGAAACTATTGGGTACACCTTCTATCACAGATCTGAGGGCAAGATTTTCGTTGCCAAATTCGGATCCTTTCTAGAGAAGGAGTTTCTCTCGAAAGAAGTGAGTGGGAGGAAAGTAGAACTTGATGAGGTAAATGTACCTGCTCCCTTATTGGAAAGTAGTCCATCACAAGAACCGGTTCCTGTGACAACTACACCAATTAGTGAGGAAGCTAATGATATAGATCATGAAACTTCAAATCAAGTTTCTACTGAACCTCGTAGGTCTACCAGAGAAAGATCCACACCAGAGTGGTACGGTAATCCTATTCTGGAAGTCATGTTACTTGAACATGGCGAACCTACGAACTATGAGGAAGCGATGATGAGCTCAGGTTCCGCAAAATGGCTAGAAGCCATGAAATCTGAGATGGGATCCATGTATGACAACAAAGTATGGACTTTGGTTGACTTGCCCGATGATCGGCAAGCCATTGAGAATAAATGGATTTTTAAGAAGAAGACTGACGCTGATGGTAATATAACTGTCTACAAAGCTCGATGAGGGAGTCCTGGACTACGGGGTTTCCGGACAGCCGGACTATCAATGTCCGCCGGACTATCAAGACTATGAAGATACAAGATTGAAGACTCTGCCCCGTGTCCGGATGGGACTTTCCTTGGCGTGGAAGGCAAGCTTGGCAATACGGATATGTAGATCTCCTACCATTGTAACCGACTCTGTGTAACCCTAGCCCTCTCCGGTATCTATATAAACCGGAGGGCCTTAGTCCGTAGGACAACATACATTACAACAATCATACCATAGGCTAGCTTCTAGGGTTTAGCCTCCTTGATCTCGTGGTAGATCTACTCTTGTACTACCCATATCATCAATATTAATCAAGCAGGAGTAGGGTTTTACCTCCATCGAGAGGGCCCGAACCTGGGTAAAAAAACATCGTGTCCCTTGTCTCCTGTTACCATCCGCCTAGACGCACAGTTCGGGACCCCCTACCCGAGATCCGCCGGTTTTGACACCGACATTGGTGCTTTCATTGAGAGTTCCTCTGTGTCGTCACCGATAGAGCGGATGCCTCCGCCCATCTTCAAAGACGGTATTTTCGCCGGAGGGGCCTTGGCCGCCGGCCAAACTATCCGGCTTGGTGGTTTTGTCATGACCGCCTGTCCGGCCGCCGCTTCGACAATGACTTCTCAAGTCGTCGAAAGAAATCTTCGCGTCAGCCCTAAAGCTGTCGAACAGTTAGATCCAATGGAGCTCTCGTCTGTTAACGAGCTCTTGGATCGCATCGCCGCCCTGGGAGTCGCTACGGACTACAACCAGATTGGGCTTAAAACCGATCTGAGAGAGATTAACTCTCCCCAGGCCACCCACCACGTTGCAGTGGTGGAAGGGCAATACGGCAACTCTTCGCCGGTGTTGAAAACAATTCATGTCCGGATTCCCGAACCCTCCATGCCGGATTCCCGCGGAGGGACGGACTTCGATCGAGCATCGAACTTAAAATCATGCATCGCCCCGGACTCGCTGGATTGTCCCCAGCAAAACACACTTCCGAATTCGGAAACCCCTTGGCCTTTGAGCCTCAAGATGGGCAGGGATCCGGATTTTATTCCACCCACCCGCCCAGACATATGCGATCTATCTCTAATACGGCAAGAGCCTACAGAAACAGTACATCACTACTGGGCTAGATTCCTCCTGGTTATGGACAGGATAAAGGACTGCCGAGAGGAAAACGCAATATCAATCTTCCGCAATAACTGCACGAACAAGGGAATACTAAACGCCATTGATCGTCGCAAAATTACGCGCTTTACCGATCTGGCATCCATAGTACGAAAGTACTGTGCGATGGAGAGTTTCCAGAAAACCAAAAATCAATTTTGGGATAATCCGGCCCCAAACCCAGTCCGCAGTAAAAGGGCGCCTTACACTCAGGCCCCAGATGCAAAAACGAAAAAACAAAAACCCAGTCAGGGAAATGGAACCGTACTGGAGGGATGGCTCAATGGACCCTATAAGCTTCATAATACAGAGGGAGCCATCCCAACACATAGCCTTCGAGCATGTTGGATATTACGGCAGGTGGCCAAAAGTGGCGAAGAGCTTCTAGCTCCGGGAAACCACTCCAACAATACCAGCACGGTATCAACAGTCTTCGAGACTTTCGCATCAAATAATATGCGAAAACGATCAATCCACGAAATCGCCGAAGTCTACCAAGTAGCAACAGCAAATCCATGGAGCGACACAGCCATTGCCTTCAATGGCAGCGACGAGCCCATATTCCAAACAACCAGAGCCCCAGCCGCACTGGTACTTAGTCCCATAGTGGACGGCTTTCGACTGACAAAAGTCCTCATGGACGGCGGCAGCGGACTAAACCTCATTTACGAGGAAACTCTGCGAAAAATGGAAATTGATTGGAGCCGTATTGAGCGAAGCAGCACAACCTTTAGAGGAATAATCCCTAGCCGGGAAGCGCGCTACACCGGAAAAATCACACTCGATGTGGTGTTCGGCTCTCCGGACAATTACAGATCCGAAGAAGTCACGTTTCAGGTGGCCTCGTTCAGCAGTGGATACCACACCATATTAGGACGAGAGGCATTCACAATTTTTCAAGCAATACCTCATTACGGGTACATGAAGCTTAAAATGCCTGGGCCCAACGGAATAATCACTCTCGCTAGTGATCCAGACATAGCACTCCGCGCCGAAAACAAGACAGCCGCACTAGCCCTCGAGGCACTATCCGAAGCCTTAGCAGCAGAGGAACTCACCGCGCTGCGCTCTACGGTGAACAGGGACGATGTGATACTCGATAAAAGATCCAAGTCCACCTCCTTCAAACCAGCAGACGAGATAATAAAATTCCAGGTCCATCCAACGGACCCAACAAAGACGGCCTCCATTGGGGCACAGTTGAACCCCGAAATAGATGCCGCACTGCGCGAATTCCTTCGGGAAAATTGGGATATCTTCGCCTGGCATCCTTCAGACATGCCCGGAATCCCCCGCAGGTTGGCTGAACACAGCCTCAACATCCTAAAAGGGTTCAAGCCAGTCAAACAGGCTCTTCGACGATTTTCCGAGCCCAAAAGACAGGCAATGGGAGAAGAGCTAGCCAAACTATTGGAAGCCGGATTCATTAGAGATATCAAACATCCGGACTGGCTAGCAAATTTGGTGATGGTACCAAAGAAGGATAAATCCTGGCGCCTCTGTGTCGATTTTAAAGACCTAAATAAAGCTTGCCCAAAGGATCCCTTCCCTCTCCCCCGCATCGATCAAATCATCGATGCCACAGCAGGGCACGATTCGTTGTGCTTCCTGGACGCATACTCTGGCTATCATCAAATCAAGATGGCGGAAGCAGACCAAGCCGCAACGGCATTTATCACTCCATATGGACCATTCTGCTTCAACACGATGCCCTTCGGACTCAAAAATGCCGGCGCAACATATCAGCGCATGATTCAAACATGTCTGGCCACCCAGATCGGCAAAACAGTCGAGGCATACGTAGACGACGTAGTCGTCAAAACAAAACACGTCGAAACTTTAGTAGACGATTTGAGGCTCACATTCGACAACCTCAGAGCATACGACATCAAGCTGAATCCGGAAAAATGCATGTTCGGCGTACCAGCCGCAAAGCTGCTGGGCTTCATTGTATCCGGTAGAGGAATTGAAGCAAATCCGGCCAAAATCCGAGCTCTGTCACAGTTGGATATTCCAAAAGACCTCAAACAAATACAAAAATTAACAGAATGCGTGGCAGCATTAAGCCGCTTTATCTCCCATTTAGGAGAAAAGGCGTTGCCCCTCTATCGCCTCCTCAGGCGCACCGAACACTTCGAGTGGACGGATGCTGCCACTGCCGGACTCAAAGAAATAAAGGCCATACTGGCAACAAATCCGGTCCTGGCTGCACCCACTCTGGGCGAACCAATGTTGTTATACATCGCAGCAACACATCAAGTTGTAAGCGCAGTGCTCGTCGTCGAACGAGCGACAGAAGGGCATAAATTCCCTCTTCAAAAACCAGTGTATTATGTATCCATTGTGTTAACCCCCTACAAATCCTGTTACCCGCACTATCAGAAGATAGCATATGCGGTGTTCATGGCGTCTTGAAAGCTCCGGCACTACTTTCAAGAGTGCTCGATAACAGTGGCCTCTGAGGTACCACTCAATGACATTATAAATAACCGCGACGCAACGGGCAGGATAGCAAAATGGGCCATTGAGCTCTTACCATTCGACATCACTTATAAACCTCGACGAGCTATAAAGTCACAAGTTTTGGCTGACTTCGTCACCGAATGGACTGAAGCCGAACTCCCTAAAGAGTACGGCGCGTACTCCAATTGGACTATGCATTTCGACGGCTCCAAAATGTTGGCCGGACTGGGGGCTGGCGTCGTACTGACGTCCCCCACTGGAGATACAGTCCAGTATGTACTTCAAATAATGTACACGGACTCCAACAACGCAGCCAAATACGAGGCCCTGTTACATGGTCTCCGGATGGCGGTCTCCATGGGCATTCAACGCCTAGAGGTGCGCGGGGACTCAAACCTTGCAATATCCCAGATAAATGGAGACTTCGACGCCAAGGATCCGAAAATGGCAGCATATCGTAACGCTTTCCTAAAAATGTCAGCCCGGTTTGAAGGACTCGAATTCCATCACATAGCCCGAGATAATAACCAAGCGGCCGACGTCCTGGCGCGCATCGGTGCGAAACGTGATGCTGTCCCTCCAAATATCTTCCTGGAACGGCTCTTCAAGCCATCCGTACTATGGGAAGAGGAGCCCGGTAGCTACAAACCAGAGAAAACCGCACCAACTGGTGATTCGGCAGACAACATAACACCCTCCGCCCACGTCATAATGGCGGTAATCGCCGCGTGGACAGAACCTTTCCGAGCCTACTTACTTAGGCAGGAACTTCCCGAAGACCAAAATGAGGCCCGCTGCATAGTCCGGCGATCGAAGGCCTACAAGGTCCATGAGGGAGAACTTTATAAGAAAAGTACCACCGGAGTCCTTCAAAGGTGTATCTCCGAAGAAGAAGGGCGAAACCTCCTGGCTGAAATTCATGCCGGACTAGGCGGACACCATGCAGCAGCCCGGGCCCTTGTAGGAAAGGCATTCCGTACAGGATTTTATTGGCCAACGGCTCGGGCAGACGCACAGGACTTGGTCCAGCGATGCGTTGGTTGTCAGCTCTTTGCTAATCAGAGCCATATGCCACCCACCGCCCTCAAAACCATACCCATTACCTGGTCGTTCGCGGTCTGGGGGCTTGACATGGTTGGACCCCTTAAAGGGGGAACCCACAAGAAAAAGTACCTATTGGTCATGGTGGATAAATTCACCAAATGGATAGAGGCCAAACCGGTCAAAACGGCAGAGTCCGGACCAGTGATAGACTTTATATCAGGGGTGGTACACCGTTACGGAGTCCCCCACAGCATCATCACCGACAACGGCACGAACTTCACAGCCGACGAGGTTAAGTCATGGTGCAAACATATGGGCATCAAGCTCGACTATGCGTCAGTCTATCACCCTCAAACCAACGGTCAAGTGGAAAGAGCAAATGGTCTAATAATGAGCGGCATTAAACCCAGACTAGTGAGGTCACTCACCAAATCCGACACACAATGGGTCGAGGAGGTCGACTCCGTACTCTGGGGGCTGCGGACAACGCCTAACCGTACTACCGGATTCACACCATTTTTTATGGTATACGGCGCAGAGGCAGTCTTGCCCTGTGACATTATTCATGACTCACCTCGAGTGCGCATGTATGAGGAAAGAGAAGCCGAGCTTGATCGGCAGGACAGCTTGGACACATTGGCAGAAGAACGCGACGTTGCGAAGGCTCGTTCCGCATTCTATCAGCAGCAGGCCCGAAGATATCAAAGCAGAGAAGTACGGGCCAAGACTTACAACATTGGTGAACTAGTTCTACGCCTGCCGGACAAGAAAAAGGACAAGCTCAAGCCCAAATGGGAGGGTCCCTTCATCATCGATCAAGTACTGACCGGCGGAGCGTATCGTCTACGAAATGCGTCGGATCACCGACTCGAGCCGAACCCATGGAACGCAGCCCGCCTCCGACGATTCTATGCCTAGCGCTGGACTAAGAGTTCGTCCCCTTCCCCCGTCCAAACTTTTACACTTCGGCTATCTTTTGTTTCTCTTTTTATCCTTCTCATTTAAAAGCCCTTTCGGGCCTATTTTTGCATTCTTTGCATACGCATGATGTGCTATCCGCACTCATTATTCCTGGGGGCTTCTTTTACAGAAGCCTAATTATACGGGTTTTATACCCATCACATGTGTCAAGCTTCCACATGTACCTTTTATTCGCCATTATATGCATCGATATGACTTAAGTTTTGGCCAAGCTGGGTTGCCTGGCTCCTGTGCTTACCCCTACGTTCTCGATTGTTCGGCTAGGAGGTAAAGGGAGCACCTCTGCGATTGTTACTGCCGGGTCAGCCGGATGTGTACCTCAGACTGGGTGAAGCCGAAAGCTAGCGTTCTTAAGGGAATATTCGGTCGGTGACTTAAAAGATGACTTTTTACCTATTTATCTATCTGCCCCCAGATGTTTTACTGCTTTCTTTGCAGTCCGGACATGCACTTTAGGGCATGGCTCCCAGCGAAAGGAACCCTTAACGGAACTATTCTCCCTGGAAGATGTTTCTTACTAACCATGTAATATAACATAACTAGTTGGGCACTTGTCTGATAAAGCACTAATGACCCCTACGCCTGGTCTCCATGCATACCATGGTTTTTTCTTAACCAAAAAGGTATTCGGACACACTCCGGACTCTAGGGTCCCGAGGTCGAAGCGAAAAGGTCGGCAAAGACAAATGATCTACAATCCGGCTAGAAGGCATTTCACATGTCACTTTAAAGGATAACATACATTGTCAAACTTATTGATTGTATTCCTCCTCAATCCCGTCTAACAGGCTGTCTAATTTACAGTCCTGTTGGGAAAATTTAGCAGCCAACTCTACTTGGCTATACACTAAACTCACAGGGATCTCCTTCCCGTCGGGCCCCACCGGTCCAACTTCGGCCATGTGGTTGGGATCTGCCTTCTTGTACCGCGTCTTCACCATGGCCCAAGCCTCCCTCGCACCTTGACGGCAAGCCAAAATCTTCCACAAACGGAAGCGCTGCCGTACTCCCTGCAGCTTCTCCGCAAGCTCCCCGAGGCCCTCGGGTAGGGTGAGGGTTGGCCATAAAGCCTGAACGACGCCGCTCATTGCCTGCCGAACTCGTTCGAGTAGCTGCAACAGTTCGGGAAGTTGATCACCCATTGATATGGGCATCTCCTCTGCAGGACGACCCGTGAGTATATCTACAAGACATATCATGTCAAAACGCTTCCTCGCCGGACTCTTCTTTTCAAAAGAGTTCGCTCAAGCACTTACTATAAATGCTGCGATGAAGCCGCTGGTTCTCCTTAACGGAGCCGGACAGCTCGGCCTGTACGCCTTTTAGCTCTTCTCCGAGCTTGGCGTTGGCATCTTGGAGCTTGTTCCTTTCCTGCTGAACTCTATTCAGCACACTCTCGCCGGCCTTTAACTGGCGTAGTAATGCTTGCCTGTTCGGATCTTGTCCGACGGTACCTGCAAATGTCAATATTAGACTCGCGTGCACGCCGCACAACGCTTATATTTATAAAAATGTGTTACCAGGAGGGGTCTTTCTGTCTCCTCCTGCGGCAGCAAGTGCGGCCTCAAGTTGGGCCTTGCAATCTTGCAGCTCCCGAGACAGCTGGGCGTTCTTCTCGTTAAGTGCCTGAAATTTACAATGATCCTTAAATCAGTTAGCATAACTAATTTAAGTCTCGGGGGCTACTGGTATATACAACCATTAAAATTTTCCTTACCCGTATGTCTTTCACATACTGCTCCGTGGCTCTGGTAAAACCATTTTGAGCAGCACGGAGATGCACGTCCCCTGCGTTAAAGGCATCCAATGCCTCAGGGGAAAAGCACGCTTCTTGAAATACTGTCCGGCGGCGCCTATGGTTCATGGAGCTCTCCACCTCAGACTTGGTGGCGGACAGTCTGTCGGTATCCTCTGTTGGAGAAGGATCCGGCTCGCGTCTTGCGCTTGCCTCCCCCTCCAGGCCGGGCGCTGGGGCCTGGCCGGTGTTGGTCGGATTGGCAATTCCTGCGCTCGTAGTCCGGCGAGCGCTTTTTCTCCTACAGAAATCATGGGCACTTAGACGTTTCCTCGGAACGTTGCTCTAAAAACTCAAATATGAGCTATACCTTTGCGGCGACGTTTCCGTCCGCACTGCGCTCCTTTTCCGCCTGCTGGTTCGGACTGACCTCTGTTGGTCGGCCGCCGCGGGCTCGGCTTCCTGCCGTAAAGGTGCTTCCTGCAAAATACCATCGTTCGTGATGGTCAGAAATGGGCAGGGATGAGATAATGGTGTCCGGACTTCGGTCGCAGTCACCTGGGAAGCCGGACTTAGTCCGGGGTAGTCCGCCGTAATGGCGACCAAAGCATTGTCTATGCTGAGCTGGTGATACACCCCGTCGATCAGCTCCACCTCGATATCCGGGTCCTCTTTGGAGGCCGGACCCAGGGATCCTTCTGGATCCTCGGGCTGCGGAGCAGGACTTACCATGTCCTCCACAATCCGGCGTAGACCCTGCGCCGAAGACAAAATGTAAGAAGCTTAAACTTCGAAAGCATGGGCTGGGCCCTTCAAGGTGTTCACTTACCCATCCTCTGGGGTTGATCATGGAAAACCCATTCAAAGGGTTCGTTCGAAGGAAATCCTCCTTCTCCCCCTTGTACAGACTGGACAGGATCTTCACCAGATCCTCGGTCGAATCCGGCCCTTTGCGGCCATGCCGGGTAGCATCGTATTCCCCGTTAAAATCCCACATGGGGTGGCCTCTGTATTGCAGTGGTTGTACCCCTCGCTTGATGCATGTCGCCATGACTCCGATCATGGTCAAGCCGGAATGAGCCATTAATCTTATCCGGCCCATCAAGTAATGGACGCTCTTGTCTTCCTCCAATCGGCCGGACTATCAATGTCGTCATTGAAGCCTGGTTCAGGGGCTACTGAGGGAGTCCTGGACTAGGGGGTGTCCGGACAGCCGGACTATCAATGTCCGCCGGACTATCAAGACTATGAAGATACAAGATTGAAGACTCTGCCCCGTGTCCGGATGGGACTTTCCTTGGCGTGGAAGGCAAGCTTGGCAATACGGATATGTAGATCTCCTACCATTGTAACCGACTCTGTGTAACCCTAGCCCTCTCCGGTATCTATATAAACCGGAGGGCCTTAGTCCATAGGACAACATACATTACAACAATCATACCATAGGCTAGCTTCTAGGGTTTAGCCTCCTTGATCTCGTGGTAGATCTACTCTTGTACTACCCATATCATCAATATTAATCAAGTAGGAGTAGGGTTTTACCTCCATCGAGAGGGCCCGAACCTGGGTAAAAAACATCGTGTCCCTTGTCTCCTGTTACCATCCGCCTAGACGCACAGTTCGGGACCCCCTACCCGAGATCCGCCGGTTTTGACACCGACACTCGACTTGTTGCAAAAGGTTTTCGACAAGTTCAAGGGGTTGACTACAATGAGACTTTCTCACCCGTAGCGATGCTTAAGTTTGTCCGAATCATGTTAGCAATTGCCGCATTTTATGATTATGAAATTTGGCAAATGGATGTCAAAACTGCATTCCTGAGTGGATTTCTGGAAGAAGAGTTGTATATGATGCAACTAGAAGGTTTTGTCCATCCAAAAGGTGCTAACAAAGTATGCAAGCTCCAGCGATCCATTTATGGACTGGTGCAAGCATCTCGGAGTTGGAATAAACGCTTTGATAGTGTGATCAAAGCATATGGTTTTATACAGACTTTTGGAGAAGCCTGTATTTAGAAGAAAGTGAGTGGGAGCTCTGTAGCATATCTGATATTATATGTAGATGACATATTATTAATTGGAAATGATATAGAATTTCTGGATAGCATAAAGGGATACTTTAATAAAAGTTTTTCAATGAAAGACCTCGGTGAAGCTGCTTACATATTGGGCATCAAGATCTATAGAGATAGATCAAGACGCTTAATTGGACTTTCACAAAGCACATACCTTGATAAAGTTTTGAAAAATTTCAAAATGGATCAGGCAAAGAAAGGATTCTTGCCTGTATTACAAGGTGTGAAGTTGAGTCAGACTCAATGCCCGACCACTGCAGAAGATAGAGAGAAAATGAAAGATGTTCCCTATGCTTCAGCCATAGGCTCTATCATGTATGCAATGTTGTGTACCAGACCTGACGTATGCTTAGCAATAAGCTTGGCAGGAAGGTACCAAAGTAATCCAAGAGTGGATCACTGGACAGCGGTCAAGAACATCCTGAAATACCTGAAAAGGACTAAGGATATGTTTCTCGTTTATGGAGGTGACAAAGAGCTAATCATAAATGGTTACGTAGATGCAAGCTTTGACACTGATCCGAACGATTCTAAATCGCAAACCGGATACGTGTTTTTATTAAACGGTGGAGCTGTAAGTTGGTGCAGTTCTAAACAAAGCATCGTGGCGGGATCTACATGCAAAGCGGAGTACATAGCTGCTTCGAAAGCAGCAAATGAAGGAGTCTGGATGAGGAGTTCATTTCCGATCTAGGTGTCATACGTAGTGCATCGGGACCAATGAAGATCTTCTATGACAATACTGGTGCACATCAAGAGACGCTTCAATTCCATCCGGGACCAAGTCCAGGTGGGAGACATAGAGATTTGCAAGATACATACGGATCTGAATGTTGCAGACCCGTTGACTAAGCCTCTTCCACGAGCAAAACATGATCAGCACCAAGACTCCATGGGTGTTAGAATCATTACTGTGTAATCTAGATTATTGACTCTAATGCAAGTGGGAGACTGAAGGAAATATGCCCTAGAGGCAATAATAAAGTTACTCCCTCCGTTCCTTGATATAAGGTGTATAGATTTTTGAGATAAAGTCCGAAATATATGGTGTATTGTGTTGCACCACTCGTTTGGATAATTTTTTTAGGGATTTGATTACATTTACTTATATTAGGTAAGCTCCTCTATTTTCTCATGTCAATTAGTCAGGTGAAATCTTGACCAAAACTTGTGAAATTTTCCCTCAACATGCGTTCTTTAATTTCCGTGCCAGAAACTATACACCCTATATTTAGGAACGGAGGGAGTATTATTTATTTCCTCATATCATGATAAATGTTTATTATTCATGCTAGAATTGTATTACCCGGAAACATGATACATGTGTGAATACATAGACAAACATAATGTCACTAGTATGCCTCTACTTGACTAGCTCATTAATCAAAGATGGTTATGTTTCCTAACCATAGACATGTGTTGTCATTTGATTAACGGGATCACATCATTACAAGAATGATGCGATTGACTTGACCCATTCCGTTAGCCTAGCACTTGATCGTTTAGTATGTTGCTATTGCTTTCTTCATGAATTATACAAAGTTCCTACAACTATGAGATTATGCAACTCCCGTTTACCGGAGGAACACTTTGTGTGCTACCAAACGTCACAACATAACTGGGTGATTATAAAGGAGCTCTACAGGTGTCTCCAAAGGTACATGTTGAGTTGGCGTATTTCGAGATTAGGTTTTGTCACTCCGATTGTCGGAGAGGTATCTCTGGGCCCTCTCGGTAATGCACATCACTATAAGCCTTGCAAGCAATGTAGCTAATGAGTTAGTTACGGAATGATGCATTATGTAACGAGTAAAGAGACTTGCCGGTAATGAGATTGAACTAGGTATTGGATACCGACGATCGAATCTCGGGCAAGTAACATACCGATGACAAAGGGAACAACGTATGTTGTTATGCGGTTTGACCGATAAAGATCTTCGTAGAATATGTAGGAGCCAATATGAGCATCCAGGTTCCGCCATTGGTTATTGACCGGGAACAGTTCTAGGTCATGTCTACATAGTTCTCGAACCCGTAGGGTCCGCACGCTTAACGTTACAATGACAGTTTTATTATGAGTTTATAAGTTTTGATGTACCGAAGGTTGTTCGGTGTCCCGGATGTGATCACGGACATGACAAGGAGTCTTGAAATGGTCGATACATAAAGATTGATATATTGGAAGTCTATATTTGGATATCGGAAACGTTCCGGGTGAAATCGGGATTTTACCGGAGTACCGGGGGGTTACCGGAAGCCCCTCCCCCCCCCCCCCCGGGGGTTAATGGGCCTACATGGGCCATGAGGGAGAAGAGGAGGGCCGGCCAGGGCAGGCCGCATGCCCCCTCCCCCTAGTCCGAATAGGACAAGGAAGGGGGGGCAGCGCCCCCCTTTCCTCTTTCCCCTCCCCTGTTTCCTTCTCCACCAAGGCAAGAGGAGGGAGTCCTACTCCTGGTGGGAGTAGGACTCCTCCAGGCGCACCCCTAGGGGGCCGTCCGCACCCCCCTCCCTCATTTATATACGGGGGCAGGGGGCACCTCTAAACACACAAGTTGATCTTCGTGATCGTTCCTTAGCCGTGTGCGGTGCCCCCCTCCACCATATTCCACCTCGGTCATATCGTTGCGGTGCTTAGGCGAAGCCCTGCGTCGGTAGAACATCATCATCGTCACCACGCCGTCGTGCTGACGGAACTCATCCCCGACACCCTGCTGGATCGGAGTCCGGGGATCATCATCGAGATGAACGTGTGCTGAACTCGGAGGTGCCGTATGTCCGGTGCTTGGATCGGTCGGATCGTGAAGACGTACGACTACATAAACCGCGTTGTCATAACGCTTCCGCTTACGGTCTACGAGAGTACGTGGACAACACTCTCCCCTCTCGTTGCTATGCATCACCATGATCTTGCGTGTGCGTAGGAAATTTTTTGAAATTACTACGTTCCCCAACAATGGTTTGATCCTACAACTTGCAAAAGTGCATTAATCCATCCTAAAACTTGTCTCAGATGTGCAACCTTAGTCCTGGACAATCACATGCAGCCAAGTCAAGCCAGTTGGCCCGTGCCGGTCAGCACTGGAGTTTTTACAGATAGCCCCCTGTTATTTATCGATTTCAACCCACAGTACACCTCGTGGCCGTCGCAAATATCACTTGAAATCATCATGCCTCCCTCAATTATTCCCTCGCCCACCACTCGTGTCAGGGTGTTGGCGCTCGCTAACTGCTGGCTAACATCAGCTTTCGTGGCGACATCGCCGGAGCTCACTTATGGTCTGCAGCCGCCTCCTTCTGCTCACCAAGTCCACCCACACGGTGTCTTCCCTCCTGATTATGGTGTGTGTTCCTCCTCTTCTCTGTTCCTCCTTCATCGTCGTCTGCTGCACCAGCGGATCGGTCTATTTGCAGAGCGATTCGGGTCTATCCGGTGGTAGGTTGTGGCTATGGTGCTTCTGACGAAGTAAAGCGTGTGTTTTGGGTGCTGATTTCAGACTAAGGTTTTGGGCTGTAAATTAGGGGATTTTGGCAAGAAGCTAGGGTTCTTGTGTTGTAGGGGATTTCGACCAACAGTATGTGCAAATTGTTTGGAAATGACTGTGAAATTGGTCCTAGGGTTTTGTCGGTTTCAGGCTTCACTAGGCAATGTAGTGCCAAAATACTGAACTTTGTAGTTCATTTATTTTGATGTTGTGTTCAATGGTTAAATTTAGTTGTGAAATGCAACTACATCAGTGCTGCAATACTACTAGATAAGTAGTTCAATAATGCCAGTACATCAGTGCTACAATACTATTGATTTTCTGTAGTGAACCGAATTTATGTAGTTAATTGCAAGATGCAGTTAACTGAATTTCTTCAATTAACTCTATTGTTGTAGTTCAGTGTTAAAAATTCATTTTTCTAGTGTTATTCGAGTTGTGTTGATGCTTGTGCTTACATTCTGCACTTTCTATATGTAGTGTGTGATTCAGCAATGGGACAAAATGTCGATACTCCTTTTTCACATTATTCTATGGACCAAGAAATAACATAGAAGACTTCAACCCTTCTGTGGAGGTGCTTGACTATGTTGATGCTTTCACATTCTCATATGCAGTCCTTGAAAAACCCCTAATATGGTTGGGATATCCTGTTAGTGAGCACATCCTAGGTGCGGACCTGAGAACAGAATTTCAGATGGGATGGTGAGAATAAGAGGTGATGAGGATGTGTAGCAAATGATCGGAGCTAGTTCTCAGCATAAAGTGCTTGCAATCATGGTTGAACATTCAGATTTCATCAGTAATTTCAGGGAAGATTTGATATGTATAGTGCCAGCAGTCCAGAGTCCATTCAGAATGGCAACTCAAATGTTGGTGCAGCCAATGCAGCATCTTCTCACAGACTCATTTCTATCAATGTTGAAGATCCAGTTTCAGAGGTTGCAGCAGATTGAACAAAATCAGAGAATTTGTTGACTGATGATGCAGAGCCTAATTTGCACTATAAAGATGTAGTGCTTTTAGATTGAGATTTCAGTGTCAGTGATTATGACATGGATGATGCAGATGATGATCTTCATGAATACACCATTGACTTCGATGTTGATGAAGAAGCTGAGCAAAACGAGGAAGAGGTGAAGCCTGACTATGTACTTGAAGATGAAAATCTCAACCTCTCCATTGAAGAACAAGAGCAACTTAAGTACAAATTCAAGTCTTTCAATTCCAAGGTGGACATGAATTCCCCTGTACTTAAAGTAGTGATGGTATTTGCTGATGTGGTTGAGCTCGGGAAAGCTCTCTTGAATATACAAAAATTCAAAAAAAAATTGGCATCTATCTCGAACCCAGGACCTATGGTTTGAAATGTTGCATGCAATGCTAGTGGTAGTGCTTTGTTCTAGTGCTAGCAAACTATCTAATTAATATTGGCTAGTGGCCCTAAAGTCCAATGTGTGTTGCACACACTATGCGGTGAGCATGTAGTGCATTGGGTCTACCGATTCAATTTCCATGTGTTTAAGACCACCCACCGCTCCACTCGCCAGTCCCACCCCCACTCCACCATCGCCTCAGTCTCCCTCCTCCCCAACTCCCACTCCACTCAAGAAAACCCTCGCCGCCGAGCTCCACACAGCCGCCGACGACATGGACAACAACCATGTCTGGTAGAGGGTCATCGAAGATCTGGCCGGCAACGACCATGCCGCCTGTGTAGACCTGAAGGAGATCATGTGGTGGTTCCCTAGCCTTGGGATTCTGCGTCACCACACGTGTGGCCTCGTCAAGGTCATGGCAAATGAAGAGAAGAACCACACCTTCCCCGATCGCCAAGGCGTCCATCCGGTGTTGATCCTACATTTTGCAATGTGGGATACGTGCTTAGATGATCCTAGGGAGCGCGCCCAGTGGTGGGTGTAGAGGTCCGCCACCATGCTGCCGCAGATGGATCCGTTCCGCATTACGTCAAGGATGGAGCGCATCCACAACGTCATCCTAGCCGTCCCTTCATCAGTCAACACCGCCTACTGGGACCACTTCCACCCCGAGCTCCTCGTGCACGATGACATCTTTGACGCCGAGTCATCCGACTTGGAGTACAATGAGCTTGACTTCAACGACGACTCTGGCTACAAGCCAGACAGCGAGTCGTCTAGCACGCAGGAGATAGAGGTGGTGGTTCTCTCTTACGACGAGCCGGACGAGGTCCAAATGGTGGCACCCATCATCGACGAGCCAAACAATGTCCAGATGGTGGTGCCCGTTGGCGATGCCAAGGAGGGTGTCGGTGTCAAAACCGGCGGATCTCGGGTAGGGGGTCCCGAACTGTGCGTCTAGGCGGATGGTAACAGGAGACAAGGGACACGATGTTTTTACCCAGGTTCGGGCCCTCTCGATGGAGGTAAAACCCTACTCCTGCTTGATTGATATTGATGATATGGGTAGTACAAGAGTGGATCTACCACGAGATCAAGGAGGCTAAACCCTAGAAGCTAGCCTATGGTATGATTGTTGTAATGGTTGTTCGTCCTACGGACTAAAATCCTCCGGTTTATATAGACACCGGAGAGGGCTAGGGTTACACAGAGTTGGTTACAATGGGAGGAGATCTACATATCCGTGTTGCCAAGCTTCCCTTCCACGCCAAGGAAAGTCCCATCCGAACACGGGACGAAGTCTTCAATCTTGTATCTTCATAGTCTTGGAGTCCGGCCGATGATGATAGTCCGGCTATCCGGACACCCCCTAGTCCAGGACTCCCTCAGTAGCCCCCGAACCAGGCTTCAATGACGATGTGTCCAGCGCGTATATTGTCTTCTGCGTTGAAAGGCGGGTTCTCCTCCAAATTCCATGTGCTTGCCGAATAGTTTCCGGCTTCCTTATAACTGTTGCGCTCCTTGGCTTTCACGCCCAATAATGGCCCTCTTCCACGTGTCGCACGAATGCGAAAGGCCAGGGTTTTTTATACTTTACCCCCTAGCTGCGCCAATAATCTGCCTATAAGAGAGGCAAGAATCCAGATCCAAATCACACCATCTTCCTTCCGCGAGTACTCATCGGAGCGCTTCTGACAAAAAATCCATTCCATCATGGACCGTCGACGCGGCTCCTCCTCTCGCGCTCCCAGCCCTCAGCCAGGAGATTGGAGGAGATGTTCAGTACCACACAACGAGCTGGTGACGCTCCAGGCGGAGGGATACCTCCCTCCGGCCTTTATGGTCCCGGTTCGAGCCGGGCTGGACACCTACAAAGGTGGAAAGCAAGCGGAGGCCACCCCTAGTCCCTCCAAAGGAGAGCGGGTGTGCTTCGTCCCTTACCTCATAAGGGGGCTCGGATTTCCCATTCATCCGTTCCTCCGGGGACTTCTGGAGTTCTATGGACTCCAGCTTCATCACCTTACGCCCGCCTCTATTCTACACATCGCGGGTTTCGTAGCCCTTTGCGAGTTGTTCCTGGGCATCGAGCCCCATTTTGCGCTATGGAATAGACTATTTTGCCTCGTACCCCGTTCTCACGAGGGGTCAATATATCAAGTGGGCGGAGCCGAAATATGGCGCATCGCCGGGACCGGATATCTATCCGGAACCCCAAAGAAGGCATCCGAAGACTGGCCTTCGGAATGGTTTTATGTAGACGATGCTCCACTGCCGGACCCAGTTCAGATCGGCCTCCCAGAGTTTAGCAAGGCTCCTCTGAAGAAACGCCTAAGTTGGCGCCCGCGGAGCCCTCAACAGGAGGAAGACAGGAGCGTCCATTATTTGATGGGCCGGATAAGGTTGCTGGCCCATTCCGGATTGACCATGATTGGAGTCATGGCCACGTGCATTATCCGAGGGGTGCAGCCGCTCCAATATAGGGGCCACCCCATGTGGGATTTCAACGGGGAGAATGATGCCACCCGTCATGGCCGCAAGGGGCCGGGATCGGCCGCGGATCTGGTGAAGATTCTGTCCGGCCTGTACAAGGGGGAGAAGGAGGACTTCCTCCAGACGAGCCCATTGAATGGGTTCTCCATGAATAACCCTCGGAGCTGGGTAAGCGGACGTTGATTTGTCCGACCCGTGCTTTCAAAGTTAAGTATCTTACTTTATGATTTTGACGCAGGAACTGCATCGGGATGTGGAGGGCATACATAGTCCGGCTCCACAACCCGAGGATCCGGAAAGATCCCTTGATCCGGCCTTCGAAGAGGACCCGGACATAAAGGTGGAGCTAATTGACAGGGTGTTCCACCAACTCAGCATGGACAATGCTCTAGTCGCCATTACGGCTGACTACCCCGGCTTATCTCCGGCTTCCCAGGTAATTATGACCGGAGCCCTGACACCATTACTTCGTCCTTGCGTATTTCTGACCACCGTATAAAACAGTGTCTTGCAGGAGGTGCCTTCAGGGCGGGCAGCCGAACCCGAGGCGGTTGACCAACAAGGGTCAGTCCGGCCCCGCAGGCGGAAGAGGGGTGCGGTGCGAATTGAAAGGTCACCGCAACGGTATAGCTCACGACCGTTGTTTAGGAAAAAAGATTCCTAGGAGGTGTATTAATGCTCATGACTTTTCCAGGAGAAAGAGTGCTCGCCGGACTGTGCCCGGAGAGGTTGCCAACCAAGCCTCCACTAGCCAGGCTCCAACGCCTGGTCCGGAGGAGGCGAGCACAAGGCGCGAGCCGGATACTCCTCCAACGGAGGATACCGACAGGTTGTCCGCCACCAGGTCTGAGGTGGAGAGCGCCATGAATCATAGGCGCCGCCGGACAGTTCTTCGTGACGCGTGTTTCTCCCTAGAAGCGTTGAATGCCTTTAACACGGGAGACGCGCACCTTCGTGACGCTCAAGATTGTTTAACCAGAGCCACGGAGCAGTATGTAAAAGACATACGGGTAAGAGATTTTAATAGTTATATATGCCAGTAGCCCCCGAGACTTAAAGTAGTTAAAGTAACTGATTTAAGGCTCATTTAATATGCAGGATCTTACAGAGAAGAATACCCAATTGTCCCAGGAGCTACAAGAGTGCAAGGCCCAACTTGAGGCCGCACTAGCTACCGCAGGAGGAGACACAGAGACCCCCCTGGTCACACATTATTTCAAAAAGATAAGCGGTGTGCGGCGTGCGTATGAGTCTGACAATGATATTGCAGATGTTGCCAGACTGGATCCGGACAAGCAACAGCTACTGCGCCAGCTGAAGGCCAGCGAGAGGGTGCTGATGAAGGTGCAGCAGGAGAGGAACAAGCTCCAAGATGCCCACACCCAGCTTGGAGAAGAGCTAAAAGGTGTTCGGGCCGAGCTATCTGGCTCCATGAAGGAGAATCAGCGGCTTCGTCGCGGCATCTATAGTAAGTGCTTGAGCAAACTCTTTTGAAAATAAGAGTTCGGCGAGGAAGTCGATTGACAGAAATATGTTTGTAGGTGTGCTCACAGGTCGCCCTGCGGAGGAAATGCCCGGTTCAACGGGTGACCAACTTCCCGAGCTGGTGCAACTGCTCGAACGTGTTCGGCAGGCGATGAGTGGCGTCGTCCAGGCCTTATGGCCGTCCGTCTCCCTACCCGAGGGCCTTGGAGAGCTTGCGGAGAAGCTTCAGGGAGTACGGCAGCGCTTCCGTTTATGGAAGATATCGGCCTGCCGTCAAGGTGCCAGGGAGGCCTGGGCCATGGTGAAGACGCGGTACAAGAAGGCGGATCCAAACCACATGGCCGAGGTCGGACCTGTGGGGCCTGATGGGAAGGAGATCCCTGTGAACTTAGTGTACGGCCAAGTAGAGTTGGCCGCTAAGTATTCCCAACGGGACTGTAAATTAGACAGCCTGTTAGACGGGATTGAGGAGGAGTACAGTCTGTCAATTTGACGATGTATTTAAAATGACATGTAAAATGCCTTCTAGCCGGATTGTAGATCGTTTGTCTTTGCCGACCTTTTCGCTTCGACCTCGGGACCCTAGAGTCCGGAGTGTGTCCGAATACCTTCTCGGTTATGAAAAAACCAGGTCATGCATGGAGACCAGGCATAGGGGTCATTAGTGCTTTATCAAACAAGTGCCCAACTAGTTATGTTATATTACATGGTTAGTAAGAAACATCTTCCAGGGAGAATAGTTCCGTTAAGGGTTCCTTTCCCTGGGAGGCATGCCCTAAAGTGCATGTCCGGACTGCGAAAAGAGTAGGAAAACATCTGGGGGCAGATAAGTAAATAGGTAAAAAATCATCTTTCAAGTCACCGACCGAATATTCCCTTAAGAACGCTAGCTTTCGGCTTCACCCAGTCTGAGGTACACATCCGGCTGACCCGGCAGTAACAATCGCAGAGGTGCTCCCTTTACCTCCTAGCCGAACAATCGGGAACATAGGGGTAAGCACAGGAGCCAGGCAACCCAGCTTGGCCAAAACTTAAGTCATATCGATGCATATAATGGTGAGTAAAAGGTACATGCGGAAGTTTGACACATGTGTTGGGCATGAAGCCCGTATAAGTAAGCTTCTCTTAAAGAAGCCCCCAGGTATAATGAGTGCGGGTAGCACATCAAGTGTGTGCGAACAATGCGCAAATCGGCCCTCCAGGGCTTTATAAAAAAAAGGTGGGATAAAAGAGAGACAAAAGGCAACTGAAGTATAAAATGTGGACGGGGGAAGGAGACGAACTCTGAGTCCGGCGCTAGGCGTAGAATCTTCGGAGGCAGGCTGCGTTCCATGGGTTCGGCTCGAGTCGGTTGTCCGATGCGTTTCGCAGACGGTATGCTCCGCCGGTCAGGACTTGGTCGATGATGAAGGGACCTTCCCATTTGGGCTTGAGTTTGTCCTTTTTCTTGTCCGGCAGGCGTAGAACTAGTTCGCCAATATTGTAAGTTTTAGCCCGTACTTCTCTGCTTTGATATCTTCGAGCCTGCTGCTGATAGAATGTGGAACGAGCCTTTGCCACGTCGCGCTCCTCCTCTAATGCGTCCAAGCTGTCCTGCCGATCCAACTCGGCTTCTCTTTCTTCGTACATGCGCACTTGAGGTGAGTCATGAATTATGTCGCAGGGCAAAACTGCCTCTGCGCCGTATACCAAAAGAATGGTGTGAATCCGGTAGTACGGTTTGGCGTGGTCCGCAGCCCCCAGAGTACGGAGTCGAGCTCCTCTACCCAGTGCGTGTTAGATTCTGTAAGGGACCGCACTAGTCTGGGCTTGATGCCGCTCATTATTAGACCATTTGCTCGCTTAACTTGACCGTTGGTTTGAGGATGATAGACTGAAGCGTAGTCGAGCTTAATGCCCATGTTTTTGCACCAGAGTTTAACCTCGTCGGCCGTGAAGTTCGTGCCGTTATCGGTGATGATGCTGTGGGGGACGCCATAACGGCGTACTACCCCGGATATGAAGTCTATCGCTGGTCCGGATTCGGCCGTTTTCACTGGCTTGGCCTCTATCCATTTGGTGAATTTGTCCACCATGACCAATAGGTACTTTTGCTTGTGGGTTCCCCCTTTATGGGGTCCAACCATGTCAAGCCCCCAGACCGCGAACAGCCAGGTGGTGGGTATAGTTTTGAGGGCGGTGGGTGGCATGTGGCTCTGATTAGCAAAGAGCTGACAACCGACGCATCGTTGGACTAAGTCCTGAGCATCTCCCGGGCCGTCGGCCAATAAAATCCTGTACGGAAGGCCTTGCCTGCGAGGGCCCGGGCTGCAGCGTGGAGTCCGCCTAGTCCGGCGTGAATTTCAGCCATAAGGTTTCGCCCTTCCTCTTCGGAGATGCACCTTTGAAGGACTCTGATTGTGCTTTTCTTATAAAGTTCTCCCTCGTGGACCTTGTAGGCTTTAGATCGCCGAACTATGCAGCGGGCCTCATTTTGGTCTTCGGGAAGTTCCTGCCTAATTAAGTAGGCTAGGAATGGTTCTGTCCACGGGGCAATTACTGCCATTATTTCGTGGGCTGAGGGTGTTATTTCATCGGCTGAACCGCCGATTATGTCAGATTGTTCTGTGTTGGGTGGTGCGGTTGCTTCCGGGTTGTTATTTCCGGACTCCTCTTCCCATAGTACGGATGGCTTAAAGAGCTGTTCCAGGAAGATGTTTGGAGGGACAGCGTCGCCTTTGGCGCCGATGCATGCCAACACGTCGGCTGCTTGGTTATTATCCCTAGCTACGTGGTGGAATTCGAGTCCTTCAAACCGAGCTGACATTTTTAGGACAGCGTTACGATAGGCTGCCATTTTCGGATCCTTGGCGTCAAATTCTCCATTTACTTGGGATATTGCAAGGTTTGAATCCCCGCGCACCTCTAGGCGTTGAATACCCATGGAGATTGCCATCCGGAGACCATGTAGGAGGGCCTCGTATTTGGCTACATTGTTGGAGTCCGTGTACATTATCTGAAGTATGTATTGGACTGTGTCTCCGGTTGGGGACGTCAATACGACGCCAGCCCCCAAGCCGGCCAACATTTTGGAGCCGTCAAAATGCATAATCCAATTGGAGTATGCACCGTACTCTTTAGGGAGTTCGGCTTCAGTCCATTCAGCGACGAAGTCAGCCAAGACTTGCGACTTTATAGCTCGCCGAGGTTTATAAGTTATGTCGAATGGTAAGAGCTCAATGGCCCATTTTGCAATCCTGCCCATCGCGTCGCGGTTGTTTATAATGTCGTTGAGGGGTACTTCGGAGGCCACTGTTATCGAACACTCTTGAAAGTAGTGTCGCAGCTTCCGGGATGCCATAAACACCGCGTACGCTATCTTTTGATAATGTGGGTACCGGGACTTGCATGGAGTTAAGACAGTGGATACGTAGTACACTGGCTTTTGAAGAGGGAATTTGTGTCCTTCTGTTTCTCGTTCGATGACGAGGACCGCGCTGACAACTTGATGTGTTGCCGCGATATATAATAACATTGGTTCGCCCAGGTTAGGCGCGGCCAGGACCGGATTTGTTGCCAGTATGGCCTTTATTTCTTCGAGTCCGACCATGGCGGCATCCGTCCACTCGAAGTGTTCGGTGCGCCTGAGGAGGCGATAGAGGGGCAAAGCCTTTTCTCGTAAACGGGAGATGAAGCGGCTTAGAGCTGCCACGCATCCAGTCAATTTTTGTATTTGTTTGAGGTCCTTTGGAATATCCAGTTGTGACAGAGCTCGGATCTTGGCTGGGTTTGCTTCAATTCCTCTACCGGATACAATGAAGCCCAGGAGCTTTCCGGCTGGTATGCTGAAAACGCACTTTTCCGGGTTCAGCTTTATGTCATATGCTCGGAGGTTATCGAATGTGAGCCTCAAGTCGTCTACTAGAGTTTCGACGTGTTTGGTCTTGACGACCACATCGTCTACGTATGCCTCTACTGTTTTGCCGATCTGGGTAGCCAGACATGTCTGAATCATGCGCTGATATGTTGCGCCGGCGTTTTTGAGTCCGAAGGGCATCGTGTTGAAGCAGAATGGTCCATATGGAGTAATGAATGCCGTTGCGGCTTGGTCCGCCTCTGCCATCTTGATTTGATGGTAGCCAGAGTATGCGTCGGGGAAGCACAATGAATCGTGCCCTGTAGTAGCATCGATTATTTGATCGATGCGGGGAAGGGGGAAAGGATCCTTTGGACAAGCCTTATTGAGGTCTTTAAAATCGACACATAGGCGCCAAGATTTGTCCTTCTTGGGTACCATTACCAGGTTTGCTAGCCAGTCCGGATGTTTGATGTCTCTGATGAATCCATCTTCCAATAGTTTGGCTATCTCCTCTCCCATTGCCTGTCTTTTGGGTTCGGAAAATCGCCGAAGAGCCTGTTTGACTGGCTTGAATCCTTTTAGGATGTTTAGGCTGTGTTCTGCCAATCTGCATGGGATTCCTGGCATATCTGAAGGGTGCCAGGCGAAGATGTCCCAATTCTCCCGAAGGAATTCTCGCAGTGCGGCATCTACATCAGGGTTTAACCGTGCCCCAATGGAGGCCGTCTTTGTTGGGTCCGTTGGATGGACTTGGAATTTGACTATTTCGTCTGCTGGTTTAAAAGAGGTGGACTTGGACCTCTTATCGAGTATCACATCATCCCTGTTCACCATGGAGCGCAGCGCCGTGAGCTCCTCTGCCGCTAAAGCTTCGGATAGTGCCTCTAGGGCTAGTGCGGCTGTCTTGTTTTCGGCGCGGAGTGCTGTGTCCGGATCACTGACAAGAGTGATTATTCCGCTGGGCCCGGGCATCTTAAGCTTCATGTACCCGTAATGGGGTATGGCTTGAAAAATTGTGAATGCCTCTCGTCCTAATATAGCGTGATATCCGCTACTGAACGGGGCTAGTTGGAACGTGACCTCCTCGGACCTGTAATTGTCCGGCGAGCCGAACACCACATCAAGTGTGATTTTTCCTGTGTAGCGTGCTTCCCGGCTAGGGATTATTCCTCTAAAGGTTGTGCTGCTTCTCTCAATGCGGCTCCAGTCTATTTCCATTTTTTGAAGAGTTTCCTCGTAGATGAGGTTTAATCCGCTGCCGCCATCCATGAGTACCTTGGTAAGACGAAAGCCATCCACTATTGGACTAAGGACCAATGCGGCTGGTGCTCGGGCTGTTCGGAATTTAGGTTCGTCGCTGGCGTTGAAGGTGATGGCCATGTCGCTCCATGGATTTGTTGTTGCTACTTGGTAGACTTCGGCGAGGCTGCGGATTGTTCGTTTCCGCATATTATTTGATGCGAAAGTCTCGAAGACTGTTGACACCGTACTGGTACTGTTGGAGTGGTTCTCCGGGGCTAGAAGCTCTTCGCCACTTTTGGCCACCTGTCGCAGTATCCAACATGCTCGAAGGATATGTGTTGGAGTGGCGCCTTCTGTACTGTGAATTTTACAGGGTCCGCTGAGCCATCCCTCCAGTACGGTTCCGTGCCCTTTATGAGGTTTTTATTTTTTGGTTTTTGTACCTGGTGCCTGAGTATGATGCACCCTTTTGTTTCGGACTAGGGTTGTATTCGGAGCCGGATTGTCCCAAAACTTAGTTTCGGTTTTCCGGAAACTCTCCATCGCACAGTACTTTCGTACTATGGACGCCAGGTCGGTGAAGCGTGTAATTTCACGACGACTTACGGCGTTCAAGATTCCCTCGTTCGTGCAATTATTGCAGAAAATTGAAATTGTGTTTTCCTCGCGGCAGTCTTTTATCCTGTCCATAACCAGGAGGAATCTGGCCCAGTAATGATGTACTGTTTCAGCGGGCTCTTGCCGGATTTGAGATAGATCACATATGTTTGGGTGGGTGGGTGGAATTGAGTCCGGAACCCTACCCATCTCGAGGCTCAAGGGCCGGAAAGTTTCCAAATTTGGAAGCTCGGATTGCTGGACGTTGTCCAACGAGTCTGGTCCGATGCCTGACTTTAGGTTCAGTGCTTGATCGACATCCGTCCCTCCGCGGGAATCCGGCATGGAGGGTTCGGGAGTCCGGACATAACTAGTTTTTAATGCAGAAGAGGAGCCGCCGCTTTGTTCCTCTACCACCGCAACGTGGTGGGTAACCTGGGGAGAGTTAATCTCTCTCAGATCGGTTTTAAGCCCAATCTGATTGTAGTCTGTAGCGACTCCCAGGGCGGTGATGCGATCCAAGAGCTCGTTTACGGAAGAGAGCTCCATTGGATCCAGCTACTCGGCGAATTCCGAGTTGACGTGAAGATTGCTTTCGATGACCCGAGAGGTCATCGTCGAAGCGGTGGCCGAACAGGCGGTCATGAGAAAACCACCTAGCTAGATAGTTTGGCCGGCGGCCAAAGCTCCTTCGGTGATGGTACCGTCTTTAAAGACGGGAAGAGGCATCCTTCCTGATCGCGACGGCACAGAGGAACTCTCAATGAAAGCACCAATGTCGGTGTCAAAACCGGCGGATCTCGGGTAGGGGGTCCCGAACTGTGCGTCTAGGCAGATGGTAATAGGAGACAAGGGACACGATGTTTTTACCCAGGTTCGGGCCCTCTCGATGGAGGTAAAACCCTACTCCTGCTTGATTGATATTGATGATATGGGTAGTACAAGAGTGGATCTACCACGAGATCAAGGAGGCTAAACCCAAGAAGCTAGCCTATGGTATGATTGTTGTAATGGTTGTTCGTCCTACAGACTAAAATCCTCCGGTTTATATAGACACCGGAGAGGGCTAGGGTTACACAGAGTCGGTTACAATGGTAGGAGATCTACAAATCCGTGTTGCCAAGCTTGCCTTCCACGCCAAGGAAAGTCCCATCCGGACACGGGACGAAGTCTTCAATCTTGTATCTTCATAGTCTTGGAGTCCGGACGATGATGATAGTCCGGCTATCCGGACACCCCCTAGTCCAGGACTCCCTCAGAGGGTGACCAGAAACTCCCGATTGACATGGAGCTACTTCCAGATGTACCTGATACGTCTCCAATGTATCTATAATTTTTGATTGCTCCATGCTACTTTATCTACTGTTTTGGACTATAATGGGCTTTATTTTCCACTTTTATATTATTTTTGGGACTAACCTATTAACCGGAGGCCCAGCCCAAAATTGCTGTTTTTTGCCTTTTTCAGTATTTCGAAGAAACAGAATATCAACCGGAGTCCAAACGGAATGAAACCTTCGGGAACGTGTTCTACTCATCAGATAATACCCAGGAGACTTGGACCCTCCGTCAAGAAAGCCACGAGGCGGTCACGAGGGTGGAGGGCGCGCCCTCCCCCCCTGGGCGCGCCCCCCTACCTCGTGGGCCCCTCGAAGCTCCACCACCGTACTCCTTCCTCCTATATATACCTACGTACCCCCAATAGACCAGAGACGGAGCCAAAAACCTAATTCCACCGCCGCAACCTTTTGTATCCACGAGATCCCATCTTGGGGCCTGTTCTGGAGCTCCGCCGGAGGGGGCATCCACAACAGAGGGCTTCTACATCAACACCATAGCCCCTCCGATGAAGTGTGAGTAGTTTACTTCAGACCTTCGGGTCCATAGCTAGTAGCTAGATGGCTTCTTCTCTCTTTTTGGATCTCAATACAATGTTCTCCCCCTCTCTCGTGGAGATCTATTCAATGTAATATTCTTTTTGCGGTGTGTTTGTTGAGACCGATGAATTGTGGGTTTATGATCCAGATTATCTATGAATAATATTTGAATCTTCTTTGAATTCTTTTATGTATGATTGAGTTATCTTTGCGAGTCTCTTCGAATTATCCGTTTGGTTTGGCCAACTAGATTGGTAGTTCTTGCAATGGGAGAAGTGCATGGCTTTGGGTTCAATCTTGCGGTGTCCTTACCCAATGACAGAAAGGGTTGCAAGGCACGTATTGTATTGTTGCCATCGAGGATAACAAGATGGGGTATTTATCATATTGCATGAATTTATTCCTCTACATCATGTCATCTTGCTTAAGGCGTTACTCTGTTTTTAACTTAATACTCTAGATGCATGCTGGATAGCGGTCGATGAGTGGAGTAATAGTAGTAGATGCAGAATCGTTTCGATCTACTTGTCACGGACGTGATGCCTATATACATGATCATACCTAGATAACCTCATAACTATGCTCAATTCTGTCAATTGCTCAACAGTAATTTGTTCACCCACCGTAGAATACTTATGCTCTTGAGAGAAGCCACTAGTGAAACCTATGGCCCCCGGGTCTATTCTCATCATATCAATCTATATCACTTTATTTACTTGCTTTGTTTTTACTTTGCCTTTACTTTTACTTTGCATCTATCTATCAAAAATACCAAAAATATTATCTCTATCAGATCTCACTCTCGTAAGTGGCCGTGAAGGGATTGACAACCCCTAATCTCATTGGTTGCAAGTAGCTATCGTTTTGTGCAGGTACGAGGGACTTGCGCGTGACCTCCTACTGGATTGATACCTTGGTTCTCAAAAACTGAGGGAAATACTTACGCTACTGTGCTGCATCATCCTCTCCTCTTCGGGGAAAACCAACGCAAGCTCGAGACATAGCAAGAAGGATTTCTGGCGTCGTTGCCGGGGAGGCTTACGCAAAAGTCAACATACCAAGTACCCATCACAATCCCTATCTCTCGCATTACATTATTTGCCATTTGCCTCTCGTTTTCCTCTCCCCCACTTCACCCTTGCCGTTTTATTTGCCCTCTCTTTCCCAATCTCCTCCTCTCTTTTGCTTGCCCTTTCGTTTCTCGTTTGGTTGGATTAGATGCTTATTTATTCCTAAACAAAGAAGCCAATATCTATGGATCCTGATCTGCTTGCCAATCTTTTTAAGAGATCCAATTATGATGAACCAATTCCTAGTGATTTGGATGCACTAGATTATCTTTATAAGGTTTTGCCTAAAATCTGTGAAGTGACTCAAGATAGATCTTTGAATAAAAAGCATGATTGCAATGATTTTATTATAAATTCTTTTGATGTCAATTGTGCTAATAATATGCAAAACCCTAAGCTTGGGGATGCTAGTTTTGCTATGTCCTCTCTTGTTGCAATGATCATGATTGGGGTGATTCTTCTTATGATCTTGAAAATTTATTTAAGCCCCATGATGAATATGAGATTGATAATATTGTTTGCAATAATATTGAAAGTGGGTTTGGAAGAGTGTCAACTTTAGATCCCACATATTTGGATAACATTCAATCTTATGAAATTTTTGATAAAAGTGGGCTTGGAGAAATCATGACTTTAGTTAATGATAATCCCACTATTTTGGAAGAGTGTCAACTTTGCATACATGTGGATCATGTTAAGAATATGTTATGTGATAGCTATTTTGTTGAATTTGCTTATGATCCTACATGTAATTATTATGAGATAGGAAAATATGGTTGTAGAAGTTTTCATGTTACTAAATTACCTCTCTTCATGTTGAGATTGCTATCGTCACCTTCTTCTTCCTTGCATGTGCTAGTTTTTGCTTGCCTTGCAAATTTGTTTGCCTATAATATGCCTATGCATAGGAAGTATGTTAGACTTAGATGTGTTTGTCACATGCTATATGATGCTCTATTTGTGCTTCAATTCTTGTCTTTCATGTGAGCATCATCGAAATCTCAATGCCTAGCTAAAAAGGCTTTAAAGAAAAGCGCTTGTTGGGAGAAAACCCAATATTTATCCTTTCTGCCTAGTCATAAATAATCCATCTAGCCTCTGTTTAGATGTGGTTTTATGTTTTAATTAGTGTTTGTGCCAAGTAGGACCTATAGGATAACCTACGATGATAGTTGATTTGATTCTGCTGAAAAACAGAAACTTTGCGCGCACGAATTTAGTTATGATAAATCACAGGAACATGATTTTGCGTTGATTATTTTTGATTCTGATCAATAAACAAATTTTCCAGGACTTCCTATTTTGGTCGAATTTTTAGAGTTCATAAGTGTGCGTTAGTTACAGATTGCTACAGACTGTTCTGTTTTTGACAGATTCTGTTTTTCGTGTGTTGTTTGCTTATTTTGATGAATCTATGGCTAGTAAAATAGTTTATGGTCCATAGAGAAGTTGGAATACAGTAGGTTTAACGCCAATATAAATAAAGAATGAGTTAATTACAGTACCTTGAAGTAGTCTTTTGTTTTCTTTCTCTAACGGAGCTCACGAGATTTCTGTTGAGTTTTGTGTTGTGAAGTTTTCAAGTTTTGGGTGAATTCTTTTGATGGATTATGGAACAAGGAGTGGCAAGAGCCTAAGCTTGGGGATGCCAATGGCACCCCCAAGATAATCCAAGGACACCAAAAAGTCAAAGCTTGGGGATGCCCCGGAAGGCATCCCCTCTTTCGTCCACTTCCATCGGTAATTTACTTAGAGCTATATTTTTATTCACCAACATGATATGTGTTTTGCTTGGAGCGTCTTGTATTATTTGTGTCTTTGCTTGTTAGTTTACCACAATAATCCTTGCTGTACACACCTTTTGATAGAGCCCTACATGAATTGAAATTTGTTAGAATACTCTATGTGCTTCACTTATATCTTTTGAGCTTGATAGTTTTGCTCATAGCGCTTCACTTATATCTTTTGAGCGTGATAATTTTTGCTCTAGTGCTTCACTTAGATTTTTTTAGCACGGTGGTAGATTTGTTTTAAAGAAACTTGATCTCTCATGCTTCACTTAGATTATTTTGAGAGTCGTTAATAGCATGGTAATTTGCTTAATGTTAATATACTTGGTATTCAAGATATGTGAAACTTTCTTTTGAGTGCGTTGAATACTAAGATAAGTTTGATGCTTGATAATTGTTTTGAGATATGGAGGTGATAATATCAAAGTCGTGCTAGTTGGGTGATTATGAATTTGAGAAATACTTGTGTTGAAGTTAGCAAGTCCCGTAGCATGCACGTATGGTAAAAGTTGTGTAACAAATTTGAAACATGAAGTGTACCTGGCTTGTGCATCCTTATGAGTAGTGGTCGGGGACGAGCGATGGTCCTTTCCTACCAATCTATCCCCCTAGGAGCATGCGCGTAGTACTTGATTTTTGATGACTTCTAAATTTTTGCAATAAGTATATGAGTTCTTTTGACTAATGTTGAGTCCATGGATTATACGCACTCTCACCTTTCCGCCTTTGCTAGCCTCTTCGGTACCGTGCATTGCCCTTTCTCACCTTAAGAGTTGGTGCAAACTTCGCAGATGCATCCAAACCCCGTGATATGATACGCTCTATCACACATAAACCTCCTATTATCTTCCTCAAAATAGCCACCATACCTACCTATCATGGCATTTCCATAGCCACTCCGAGATATATTGCCATGCAACTTCCACCATCATCATCGTGACATGCATTACTTTTGCCATATTGCCATTGCATGATCTTGTAGTTGACATCGTATTTGTGGCAAAGCCACCATGCATTATTTTCCATACATGTCACTCTTGATTCATTGCACCATCCCGGTACACCGTCGGAGGCATTCATGTAGAGTCATATCTTGTTCTAAGTTTCGAGTTGTAATTCTTATGTTGTAATCAATAGAAGTGTGATGATCATCATTATTAGAGAATTGCCCAAAAAAAAGAGAGAGAGAAAGGCCAAAAAAAGAAAGGCCCAAAAAAATATATAAAAAGGGCAATGCTACTATCTCTTTTTCCACACTTGTGCTTCAAAGTAGCACCTTGTTTTTCATATAGTGAGTCTCATAAGTTGTCTTGTTCATACTAGTGGGAATTTTTCATTATAGAACTTGGCTTGTATATTCCTACGATGGGCTTCCTCAAATGCCCTAGGTCTTCATGATCAAGCAAGTTGGATGCACACCCACTAGTTTTCTTTTGTTGAGCATTCATAGCTCTAGTGCATCCGTTGCATGGCAATCCCTACTCCTTGCATTAACATCAATCGATGGGCATCTCCATAGCTCATTGATTAGCCTCGTTGATGTGAGACTTTCTCCTTTTTTGTCTTCCCCACACAATCCCCCTCATCATATTCTATTCCACCCATAGTGCTATATCCATGGCTCACGCTCATGTATTGCGTGAAGGTTGTAAAAGTTTGAGATTATTTAAGTATGAAACAATTGCTTGGCTTGTCATCGGGGGTATAGAAGTTGGGAACATCTTTGTGTGACGAAAATGAAACATAGCCTAACTATATGATTTTGTAGGGATGAACTTTCTTTTGCCATGCTATTTTGAGAAGACATGATTACTTTGATTAGTATGCTTGAAGTATTATTATTCCTATGTCAATATGAACTTTTGTCTTGAATCTTTCGGATCAGAATATTCATACCATGATTAAGAAGATTTACATTGAAATTATGCCAAAGTATCACTCCGCATCAAAAATTCTCTTTTTATCATTTACCTAATCGAGGACGAGCATGAATTAAGCTTGGGGATGCCTGATACGTCTCCAACGTATCTATAATTTTTGATTGCTCCATGCTACTTTATCTACTGTTTTGGACTATAATGGGCTTTATTTTCCACTTTTATATTATTTTTGGGACTAACCTATTAACCGGAGGCCCAGCCCAGAATTGTTGTTTTTTGCCTTTTTCAGTATTTCGAAGAAACAGAATATCAAACGGAATGAAATCTTTGGCAACCTAATTTACTCATCAGATAAGGCCCAGGAGACTTGGACCCTCCGTCAAGAAAGCCACGAGGCGGTCACGAGGGTGGAGGGCGCGCCCTCCCCCCCCCCCCCCCCCCGGGGCGTGCCCCCCTGCCTCGTGGGCCCCTCGAAGCTCCACCGACGTACTCCTTCCTCCTATATATACCTACGTACCCCCAATAGACAAGAGACGGAGCCAAAAACCTAATTCCACCGCCGCAACCTTCTGTATCCACGAGATCCCATCTTGGGGCCTGTTCCGGAGCTCCGCCGGAGGGGGCATCCACCACGGAGGGCTTCTACATCAACACCATAGCCCCTCCGATGAAGTGTGAGTAGTTTACTTCAGACCTTCGGGTCCATAGCTAGTAGCTAGATGGCTTCTTCTCTCTTTTTGGATCTCAATACAATGTTCTCCCCCTCTCTCGTGGAGATCTATTCAATGTAATCTTCTTTTTGCGGTGTGTTTGTTGAGACCTATGAATTGTGGGTTTATGATCCAGATTATCTATGAATAATATTTGAATCTTCTCTGAATTCTTTTTTGTATGATTGAGTTATCTTTGCGAGTCTCTTCGAATTATCTGTTTGGTTTGGCCAACTAGATTGGTAGTTCTTGCAATGGGAGAAGTGCATGGCTTTGGGTTCAATCTTGCGGTGTCCTTACCCAATGACAGAAAGGGTTGCAAGGCACGTATTGTATTGTTGCCATCGAGGATAACAAGATGGGGTATTTATCATATTGCATGAATTTATTCCTCTACATCATGTCATCTTGCTTAAGGCGTTACTCTGTTTTTAACTTAATACTCTAGATGCATGCTGGATAGCGGTCGATGAGTGGAGTAATAGTAGTAGATGCAGAATCGTTTCGATCTACTTGTCACGGACGTGATGCCTATATACATGATCATACCTAGATAACCTCATAACTATGCTCAATTCTGTCAATTGCTCAACAGTAATTTGTTCACCCACCGTAGAATACTTATGCTCTTGAGAGAAGCCACTAGTGAAACCTATGGCCCCCGGGTCTATTCTCATCATATCAATCTATATCACTTTATTTACTTGCTTTGTTTTTACTTTGCGTTTAATTTTACTTTGCATCTATCTATCAAAAATACCAAAAATATTATCTCTATCAGATCTCACTCTCGTAAGTGACCGTGAAGGGATTGACAACCCCTAATCGCGTTGGTTGCGAGTAGCTATCGTTTTGTGCAGGTACGAGGGACTTGCGCGTGACCTCCTACTGGATTGATACCTTGGTTCTCAAAAACTGAGGGAAATACTTACGCTACTGTGCTGCATCATCCTCTCCTCTTCGAGGAAAACCAACGCAAGCTTGAGACGTAGCAGTACCTGACGTCGTCAAGCATGAGGTGGTGGCGGAGGCATCACAAGATGGGCTTAAAAATAGGAAGAAGTCTCTGAAGAAGCCATTTGCACGAGAGGTGCGATGCTCCGAGCGTCTCAAGCCCTTCAAGAACTGAAGATCTGAAGACTGAAGAACTGAAGATGCAATAGCAGGAAGAAGCTTAGTTAGATATGCTGAGTAGGATCAAATTTCAGCATATAAGTTAGCAGTATTTTGGGATTAGTTAGGTGTGTGATAACCCACAAGTATAGGGGATCATTTGTAGCCTTTTTCAATAAATAAGAGTATCGAACCCAACGAGGAGCTAAAGGCAGAACAAATATTCCCCCAAGCTCTATCGACCAACGATACAACTCTAAGCACACTTGACGTTTGCTTTACCTAGAACATACGCAACAACTCACTTATCCATGTTTAGGCTTCTGTCACTCCCGCGACCGACAATAAGCAAATCATGAACATATTGCAACACCCTACAGCAAGGAACCCTCACGTTTGCGGGACACGGAGGGCGCCGTAGGACAGCACCATAAATAAAATATACACTCATAGCAACCAAGATCACGATTAGCCCACAGGACAAAACGAATCTACTCAAACATCATAGGATAACCATATATCATTGAGAAATAATAGGTAATGTTGAGCACCATGTTTAAGTAGAGATTACAGCGGGGAGAAGAGGTGTTACACCATTGCATAGAGGGGGAGAAATTTGGTGATGGCAGTAGCAAGATTGTTGATGTACATCATCGTCACGATCCTTGCCCCGGCGACGTTCCGACGCCACCGGGAGAGAGGGGGAGAGAGCCCCCCTTCTTCTTCTTCTTCTTCTTCTTCTTCCTTGGCATCCCCCTAGATGGGAGGAGAGTTCCCCTCATGTCCATGGTCTCCATGGCGGTGGAGGGGCGGGAGCCCCTCCAAGATTGGATCTCCCTCTCTGTCCTCTTCTGTTTTGCGTTCTTAGATCTGGCCGAAAAGCATTTCTTAAATAGCCGGAGATCCGTAATTCCGATTGCGCTGAGATTTTAACAGGATTTTTTTTGGATATAAGCTTCCTTGCGCCTGAAGTAGAGCTCCAACCGACATAAAAGGTGAGCACAACGCACCACCGTGCGCCTGGCCCCTGGGGCTCGCCCTGGTGTCTCTTGGGGGCTGTGCGCCCCTGTTTGTGTTGATTCCAAGTCCCAAAAATCACATATATTCCAAAATAATTCTCTGTAAATGTTTATCATGTTTGGAATTTGTTTGATATGGATATTCTACGAAACAAAAAATAGGTACTGGCACTAGACACTGGATCAATAGGTTAGTCCAATAAATCATATAAAATGTTGCCAAAAATATGTGAAAGTAGTATAATATTGGCATGAAACAATCAAAAATTATAGATACGACGGAGAGTATCAGTGTGTTGCTATAGTTCAACATATAAGTTACTTGTAATGTGGTATGGTACAGTTTCAAATGCTTATCTGTCTACAACGGTAAGGTATGCTTTGAACTACCTATATGTCTGAAATGGTATGGCGTGTTGCTATAGTTCAGCATTTAAGTTATGTGTCTAAGATCCTAGCAATTGTTGCCTTGTTGCTTTGCTATGTTGTTGTGTTGCTTTGCTTTGCTGTTGTGCATGTGTTGTTGTGTGTAGCTTTGGTACTGTGCTGCTGGTGGTAATTAGGCTATGCTGATGTGCATGTGGTGTGTGTGTGCTACAACATAGCAACTTATGTCCTATTGTAGTACTATCTAGAAATAGCATGCCACCTGGGGTACATAAGGTACATTGGGTTACTATCTAGAAATATGACCATGTGTACTTCTTTCAAAAAGTAGCAAATTATGTTAGTTATGTCCATGGCTACATAAGGTACGTTTACAATTAGCAAATTTAACTGAAAGCATAAGCTAAATTTGAACACTGAGCACTGATACAAATTAAGTTATTTTTCAACACTGTTATAAGTTCAATTAATTGAATAATTCAGTTAACTTTGAACGTTGATACAAATTAAGTTAACTAGATAATTCAATAATCATTCAAGACTATTAAATAATTAAGTTAACTAGCTTAATTCGGTTAACTGTGAGCACTGAAACAAATTCAGTTAACTAGATAAATTCAGATAACTTTTAACACTGCCAAAAATTTAGTTAAATTTTTACACTGAAACAAATTCAGTTAACTAGAAATTTAGTTATCTTTGTAATAGTGAGACAAATTTGGTTGACAGATAAATACAGTGATCTATTAACACTCACACAAATTCAGTTCACAAACACACAATGCACATGAATGACAACACTTAAATTGAAGTACAAAGCTCACCTAAATATCTCTGCCAGTTCACACATACTTCAGTACACAAATTAGTTCTACTTCATCCAATTAAAAGCTACTGCAAATTATGGCAGCTTTACAACAACTTTGGATCACTGAAATTCATCCAGTATCTCCTTAACCTTCCTTATCTTGCACTTGGTGTCTTCCTTATGCTTGAGTAAATTGTTGGGGAACGTAGCATGCAATTTCAAAAAAATTCCGACACTCGCGCAAGATCTATCTAGGAGATGCATAGCAACGAGAGGGGGAGAGTGTGTCTACGTACCCTCGTAGACCGAAAGCGGAAGCGTTTGACAACGCGGTTGATGTAGTCGAACTTCTTCTCGTTCCGACCGATCAAGCACCGAACGTACGGCACCTCCGAGTTATGCACACGTTCAGCTCGATGACATCCCTCGAACTCTTGATCCAGCAGAGTGTCGAGGAAGTAGATGAGTTCCGTCAGCATGATGGCTTGCTGACAGTGATGGTGAAGTGATCCGCGCAGGGCTTCGCCTAAGCACTACGTGAATAAGACCAGAGGCGTTAACTATGGAGGAGGGCGCCGCACACGGCTAACAATAGTAGATGTGTGTTCTAGGCGCCCCTCCCCACGCATATATAGTTGGGAGGGGGAGGGGAATAGCCTTGGGGCACCCCAAGTAGGAGGAATCCTACTTGGGGGCCTAGTCCAATTCGCGCCCCCCTACCATATTTTTCGGAGGGGGAAGGAAGGAGAAAGAGGAGGGAAGGAAGGGGGAAGATGAATCCCTCCCCTTCCATCTCTCTTCTCCTCTTTCCTTCCTCCTCTGTTTCGGCACATATGGGGGGTGCAGCAGCCCCTGTTGGCTGTTGCATTTCCCCTCTTGGCCCATTAGGCCCATATCTTTGCAGGGGGTGCCCGGGACCCTTTCCGATGACCTGATATGTACCCGGTACCCTCTGGAACACTTCTGGTGTCCGAATACTATCGTCATATATATCAATCTTTACCTCTCGACCATTTCGAGAATCCTCATCATGTCTATGATCTCATCTGGGACACCAAACAATATTCGGTCACCAAATCACATAACTCATAAAATACAAAATCGTCATCGAACATTAAGCGTGCGGACCCTAAGGGTTCGAGAACTATGTAGATATGACCGAGACACCTCTCCGGTCAATAACCAATAGCGGAACCTAGATGCTCATATTGTATCCCACATATTCTACGAAGATTTTTATCGGTCGAACTGTTATGACAACATACGGTATTCCCTTTGTCATCGATATGTTACTTGCCCGAGATTCGATCGTCGGTATCTTCATACCTAGTTCAATCTTGTGACCGGCAAGTCTCTTTACTCGTTCTGTAATGCATCATCCTGCAACAAACTCATTAGTCACTTTGCTTGCAAGGCTTCTTATGATGTGCATTATCGAGAGGGCCCAGAGATACCTCTCCGATACTCGGAGTGACAAATCCTAATCTCGATCTATGCCAACCCAACAAACACATTCGGAGATACCTGTAAAGCATCTTTATAATCACCTAGTTATGTTTTGACGTTTGATAGCACACAAGGCATTCCTCCGGTATCCGGGAGTTGCATAATCTCATAGTCGGAGGAATATGTATTTGACATGAAGAAAGCAATAGCAATAACTGAACAATCATAATGCTAAGCTAACGAATGGGTCTTGTCCATCACATAATTTCTACTAATGATGTGATCCCGTTCATCAAATGACAACACATGTCTATGGTCAGGAAACTTAACCATCTTTGATTAACGAGCTAGTCTAGTAGAGGCTTACTAGGGACACGGTATTTTGTTTATGTATTCACACATGTATGAAGTTTCCGGTTAATACAATTCTAGCATGAATAATAAACATTTATCATGAAATAAGGAAATATAAAATAACAACGTTATTATTGCCTCTAGGGCATATTTCCTTCAGTCTCTCACTTGCACTAGAGTCAGTAATCTAGATTACATTGTAATAATTCTAACACCCATGGAGTCTTGGTGCTGATCATGTTTTGCTCGTGGAAAAGGCTTAGTCAAGGGGTCTGCTACATTCATATCCATATGTATTTTGCAAATCTCTATGTCTCCCTTCTTGACTAGATCACGGATGGAGTTGAAGTGTCTCTTGATGTGTTTGGTATTTTTGTGAAATCTGGGTTCCTTCGCTAAGTCAATTGCTTGAGTATTGTCACAAAAGATTTTTATTGGGCCCGATGCACTAGGTATTACACCTAGATCGAATATGAAATCCTTCATCCACACTCCTTCATTTGCTACTTTCGAAGTAGCTAAGTACTCCGCTTCACACGTAGATCCTGCCATGACGCTCTGCTTGGAACTGCACCAAGTGACAGCTCCACCATTCAATATAAATATGTATCCTGTTTGTGACTTAGAGTCATTCGGATCAGTTTCAAAGCTAGCATCGACGTAACCATTTACGACGAGCTCTTTATCACCTCCATAAACGAGAAACATATCCTTAGTCCTTTTCAGGTACTTCAGGATGTTCTTGGCCGCTATCCAGTGATCCAATCCTAGATTACTTTGGTACCTCCTTGCTAAACTTATAGCAAGGCACACATCAGGTCTGGTACATAGCATAGCATACATGATAGAACCTATGGCTGAGGCATCGGAATGACTTTCATTTTCTCTCTATCTTCTGCAGTGGTCGGGCATTGAGTCTGACTCAATTTTACACCTTGTAATACAGGCAAGAACCCTTTCTTTGACTGATCCATTTTGAACTTCTTCAAAACTTTTTCAAGGTATGTGCTTTGTGAAAGTCCTATTAACCGTCTTGATCTATCTCTATAGATCTTGATGCCCAATATATAAGCAGCTTCACCGAGGTCTTTCATTGAAAAACTTTTTTCAAGTATCCTTTTATGCTATCCAAAAATTCTATATCATTTCCAATCAACAACATGTCATCCACATATAATATTAGAAATGCTACAGAGCTCCCACTCACTTTAATGTAAATACAGGCTTCTCCGAAAGTTTGTATAAAACCATATGCTTTGATCAACTCATCAAAGCATATATTCCAACTCCGAGATGCTCGCACCAGTCCATAAGTGGATAGATGGAGCTTGCACATTTTTTTAGCACCTTTAGGATCGACAAAATCTTCTAGTTGCATCATATACAACTCTTCTTTAAGAAATCCATTAAGGAATGTAGTTTTGATGTCCATTTGGCAGATTTCATAATCATAAAATGCGGCAATTGCTAACATGATTCAGACAGGCTTAAGCATCACTACGGGTGAGAAAGTCTCATTGTAGTCAACTCCTTGAACTTGTCGAAAACCTTTTGCGACAAGTCGAGCTTTATAGATAGTAATATTACCATCAGCGTCAGTCTTCTTCTTGAAGATCCATTTATTTTCTATGGGCCGCCGATCATCGGGAAAATCCACCAAAGTCCATACTTTGTTCTCATACATGGATCCTATCTCAGATTTCATGGCCTCAAGCCATTTATCGGAATCCGGGCTCATCATAGCTTCTTCATAGTTTGTAGGTTCGTCATGGTCAAGTAACATGACTTCCAGAACTGGATTGCCGTACCACTCTGGTGCGGACCGTGCTCTGGTTGACCTACGAGGTTCAGTAATAACTTAATCTGAAGTTTCATGATCATCATCATTAGCTTCCTCTCTAGTTGGTGTAGGCATCATGGGAACGGATTTCTCTGATGAGCTACTTTCCAAATTGAGAGAAGGTACAATTACCTCATCAAGTTCTAATTTCCTCCCACTCACTTCTTTCAAGAGAAACTCCTTCTCTAGAAAGGTTCCATTCTTGGCAACATAAATCTTGCCTTCAGATCTATGGTAGAAGGTGTAACCAATTGTTTCCTTAGGGTATCCTATGAAGAAACACTTCTCCAATTTGGTTTCGAGCTTATCAGGCTAAAGCCTTTTGACATAAGCATCGCATCCCCAAACTTTAAGAAATGACAGCTTAGATTATTGCCAGACCACAGTTCATACGGTGTCATCTCAACGGATTTTGATGATGCCCTATTTAATGTGAATGCAGCTATCTCTAATGCATAAACCCAAAATGATAGTCGTAAATCGGTAAGAGACATCATAGATTGCATCATATCGACCTTGGAACTATTCCCGGCACGCATCGTCCGCTCGTCCTTAGCCAATCTTCATTTAATCCGTAGTCGCTGTTTCGAGTTACAAATATGAGCAAACGAAACCGGTATCAAATACTCAGGCACTACTACGAGCATTAGTAAGGTACACATCAATAACATGTATATCAAATATACCTTTGTTCACTTTGCCATCCTTCTTATCCGCCAAATACTTGGGGCAGTTCCGCTTCTAGTGTAGTTTTAGGCTTAGGTCCAACTTTGGGCTTCTTCCCGGGAGTGGTAACTTTCTTGCCATTCTTCTTGAAGGTCCCCTTCTTCCCCTTGCCCTTTTTCTTGAAACTAGTGGTCTTGTTAACCATCAAAACTTGATGCTCCTTCTTGATTTGTACCTCCGCAGCTTTGAGCATTGCGAAAAGCTCGGGAATAGTCTTATCCATCCCTTGCATATTATAGTTCATCACGAAGCCTTTGTAACTTGGTGGCAGTGATTGGAGAACTCTGTCAATGACACAATCATCTGGAAGATTAACTCCCAGCTGAGTCAAGTGATTATGATATCCAGACATTCTGAGTATGTGTTCACTGACAGAACTGTTCTCCTCCATCTTGCAGCTATAGAACTTGTTGGAGACTTCATATCTCTCAACTTGGGCATTTGCTTGAAATATTAACTTCAACTCCTGGAACATCTCATATGGTCCATGACGTTCAAAATGTCTTTGAAGTCCCGATTCTAAGCCGTAAAGCATGGCACACTGGACTATTGAGTAGTCATCAGATCGAGCTTGCCAGACATTCATAACATCAGCATACGCTCCTGCAGTAGGACTTTCACCTAGCGGTGCATCAAGGACATAATTCTTCTATGCAGCAATGAGGATAATCGTCAAGTTATGGACCCAGTCCATGTAGTTGCTACCATCATCTTTCAACTTAGCTTTCTCTAGGAACGCATTAAAATTCAAGGGAACGGTAGCACGGGCCATTGATCAACAACATAGATATGCAAAAACTATGAGGACTAAGTTCATGATAAATGAAGTTCAATTAATCATATTACTTAAGAACTCCCACTTAGATTGACATCCCTCAAGTCATCTAAATGATACGTGGTCCAAATCGACTAAACCATATCCGATCATCCCGTGAGATAGAGTAGTCATCACTGGTGAACATCTCTATGTTGATCATATCTACTATATGATTCATGTTCGACCTTTCGGTCTCTAGTGTTCAGAGGCCATGTCTGTACATGCCAGGCTCGTCAAGTTTAACCCGAGTATTCCGCATGTGCAAAACTGTCTTGCACCCGTTGTATGTGAACGTAGAGTTTATCACACCCGATCATCACGTGGTGTCTCAACACGACAAACTTTCGCAATGGTGCATATTCAGGGAGAACACTTATACCTTGAAATTTTAGTTAAGGGATCATCTTATAATACTACCGCCGTACTTAGCAAAATAAGATGCATAAAAGATAAACATCACATGCAATCAAAATATGTGACATGATATGCCCATCATCATCTTGTGCTTTTGATCTCCATCTCCAAAGCATCGTCATGAACTTCATTGTCACCAGCTTGACACCTTGATCTCCATCGTAGCGTCGTGTTCATCCCGCCAACTATTGCTTCTACAACTATTGCTAACGCATAGTGATAAAGTAAAGCAATTACATGCTAGGATTGTCAAATTTAACCTGAGTATTCCGCATGTGCAAAACTGTCTTGCACCCGTTGTATGTGAACGTAGAGCCTATCAGATCTGATCATCACATGGTGTCTCAGCACGAAGAACTGTCGCAACGGTGCATACTCAGGGAGAACACTTATACCTTGAAATTTAGTTAAGGGATCATCTTATAATGCTACCGTCGTACTAAGCAAAATAAGATGCATAAAGATAAACATCACATGCAATCAAAATATGTGACATGATATGGCCATCATCATCGTGTGCTTTTGATCTCCATCTCCAAAGCATCGTCATGAACTCCATTGTCACCGGCTCGATACCTTGATCTTCATCATAGCGTCGTGGTCGTCTCGCCAACTATTGCTTCTACAACTATCGCTAACACATAGTGATAAAGTAAAGCAATTACATGGCGTTTGCATTTCATACAATAAAGTGACAACTATAAGGCTCCTACCAGTTGTCGATAACTTTTAGAAAACATGATCATCTCATACAACAACGTATATCACATCATGTCTTGACCATATCCATCACAACATGCCCTATAGAAACAAGTTAGACGTCCCCTATTTTGTTGTTGCAAGTTTTACATGGCTGCTACGGGCTTCTAGCAAGAACCGTACTTACCTACGGCACAAAACCACAACGGTGATTTATCAAGTTTGTTGTTTTAACCTTCAACAAGGACGGGCCGCAGTCAAATTTGATTCAACTAAAGTAGGAGAAACAGACATCGGCCAGCCACCTTTATGCAAAACTAGTTGCATGTATGTCGGTTGAACCGGTCTCATGAACGTGGTCATGTAAGGTTGGTCCGGGCCGCTTCATCCAATAATACCGCCGAATCAAAATAAGACATTGGTGGTAAGCAGTATGATGATCACCGCCCATAACTCTTTGTGTTCTACTCGTGCATATCATACGCATAGACCTGGCTCGGATGCCACTGTTGGGGAACGTAGGATGCAATTTCAAAAGAAATTCTACGCTCACACAAGATCTATCTAGGAGATGCTGAGCAATGAGAGGGGGAGAGTGTGTCTACGAACCCTTGTAGCCCGAAAGCGGGAGCATTTGACAACGCGGTTGATGTAGTCGAACTTCTCCTCGTTCCGACCAATCAAGCACCGAACGTACGGCACCTCCGAGTTCTACACACATTCCGCTCGATGACGTCCCTCGAACTCTTGATCTAGCAGAGTGTCGAGGAAGTAGATGAGTTCCGTCGGCACGATGGCTTGGTGACAGTGATGGTGAAGTGATCCGCGCAGGGCTTCGCCTAAGCACTACGTGAATATGACCGGAGGCGTAAACTGTGGAGGGGGGCGCCACACACAGCTATCAATAGTTGATGTGCGTTCTAGGTGCCCCCTCTCCACGTATATATCGGTGGGAGGGGGAGGGGAATAGCCTTGGTGCACCCCAAGTAGGAGGAATCCTACTTGGGGGTCTAGTCCAATTCGCCCCCCCCCCCCCCGAGGGCGAAGGGAGGAGAGAGGAGGGAAGGAAGGGGGAGGCTGAATCCCTCCCCTTCCTTCTCTCTTCTCCTCTTTCCTTCCTCTCCTGGTTCGGCCCATATGGGGGGCGCAACAGCCCCTGCTGGCTGTTCTGTTTCCCCTTTTGGTCCGTCAGGCCCATATCTTTGTCGGGGGGTGCCCGGAACCCCTTCTAGTGACCCGATATGTACCTGGTACCCTCCGGAACACTTCCGGTGTCCGAATACTATCGACCTATATATCAATATTTACCTCTCGACCATTTCGAGACTCCTCGTCATGTCCGTGATCTCATCCGGAACTCTGAACAACATTCGATCACCAAATCATAACTCATATAATATAAAATCGTCATCGAACATTAAGCGTGCGGACCCTACGGGTTCGAGAACTATGTAGACATGACCGAGACACCTCTCCGGTCAATAATCAATAGCGGAACTTGGATGCTCATATTGGCTCCCACATATTCTACGAATATCTTTATTGGTTGAAACGTTATGACAGCATACGTTATTCCCTTTGTCATCAGTATGTTACTTGCCCGAGATTTGGTCGTCGGTATCTTCATACCTAGTTCAATCTCGTTACCGGCAAGTCTCTTTACTCATTCCGTAATGCATCATCCTGCAACTAACTCATTAGTCACTTTGCTTGCAAGGCTTCTTATGATGTGCATTATCGAGAGGGCCCAGAGATACCTCTCTGATACTCGGAGTGACAAATCCTAATCTCGATCTATGTCAACCCAACAAACACCTTTGGAGATACCTATAGAGCAACTTTAGAATCACCAAGTTATGTTGTGATCTTTGATAGCACACAAGGCATTCCTCCGGTATTCGGGAGTTGCATAATCTCATAGTAGGTGGATTATGTATTTGACATGAAAAAAGCAATAGCAATAAAATTGAATGATCATAATGCTAAGCTAACGAATGGGTCTTGTCCATCACATCATTCTACTAATGATGTGATCCTGTTCATAAAATGACAACACATGTCTATGGTCAGGAAACTTAACCATCTTTGATTAACGAGCTAGTCTAGTAGAGGCTTACTAGGGACACAATATTTTATTTATTATTCACATATGTATCAAGTTTCCGGTTAATACAGTTCTAGCATGAATAATAAACATTTATCATGAAATAAAGAAATATAAAATAACAACTTTATTATTGCCTCTAGGGCATATTTCCTTCATAAATCCCCAATCATGTACTCTAACTTCTTTATCTCTTTCTTCAACTCATCCCTCTGCAACACCACATTGTCCCTCTCTTCCATCAATTTGTCTCTATCTTGCATAATTTGATCTCTCTCCTTCTCTGCCTTAGCCCTCACCATCTAATGAATGCTAGTGGCAGATTTGTCAGGCATCTTCTTCTCAAGATCTTGGTTTAGGTCAGACAAAGCAAGTTGTGTATTGCCCAATTAGGAAATTGACTGCTCCTTGTCAGCTACCATCTTAGCAAAATCTAGTTTAAAAAATCTAAGCTCATTTTCCATCCTTTTCTTCGCTGCCAGAAACTGAATGTTTTCTTCAGCATTAGCTACATTTCCCCTGAGCATAAGCTTATTCTCATCATCATACATACCGCGGATCCTAACTAGACTCATCTTTAGGGGGCGGTCCACTCTGAGTCAACCCACTGCACATAGCTGCATTTTGGTCCTTCCTATCAATTAAGAAAACAAACAAATTATAGTTAAATGCAAAAATTCAGGTAACTGGAAAAAAATCTGCTAACTGAAAAAATTCAGTTATCTGGAAAAAATTCAGTTACTGAACTACTTTAACACTAAAACTTGGGGCATTACTGAAATACATTAAGAGCACTGTAAATTATTCAGGGCACTGCAAATCTAGTTAGGGCACTATGGCACACAAAAAACTGTCAATTTTTTTGGTAACCAATTCTTCTACAAGAACAAATAAGAGCACATTGTTGGGGAACATAGCATGAAATTTCAAAAAAAATTCCTATGCTCACGCAAGATCTATCTAGGAGATACATAGGCTTATTATGATGTGTATTACCGAGAGGGCCCAGAGATACCTCTCCGATACTCGGAGTGACAAATCCTAATCTCGATCTATGCCAACCCAACAAACACCTTCAGAGATACCTGTAGAGCATCTTTATAATCACCTAGTTACGTTGTGACGTTTGATAGCACATAAGGAATTCCTCCGGTATCCGGGAGTTGCATAATCTCATAGTCGAAGGAATTGTTATAGTATATGTGGATTGCACTAGCCCTTTCCATCAGTTCGGATTTTTGGTTGTGTTGGATAGTGCATGAAGCTTAACATGGTATCAGAGCTAAGGTCTTGAGTTCAAGTCTTGGTTTGCGCATTTTATCTAAAAATTGTTGTTGCCCCCTTTTGTGTCCACGTATAGGCCTCTTGAGTCATACCTGAGTTTCGCGTGTCGTCGCTCTCTTTCGGTTGCACGTGTTGACTAGTCTTCCCCGTCACACGTGAGAGGGGGTGTTACAGTATATGTGGATTGGACTAGCCATTTCCATCAGTTCGTACTTTTAGTTGCGTTGGCTAGTGCATGAAGCTTAACAGGAATATGTATTTGACATGAAGAAAGCAATAGCAATAAAACTGAACGATCATAATGCTAAGCTAACGAATGGGTCTTGTCCATCACATCATTCTCCTAATGATGTGATCACGCTTATCAAACGACAACACATGTCTATGGTTAGGAAACTTAACCATCTTTGATCAACGAGCTAGTCTAGTAGAGGCTTACTAAGGACACGGTATTTTGTCTATGTATCCACACATGTGTCAAGTTTCCGGTTAATACAACTCTAGCATGAATAATAAACATTTATCATGAAATAAAGAAATATAAAATAACAACTTTATTATTGCCTCTAAGGCATATTTCCTTCACACATGACACTAACATCCATACTTAAATGGAACTACACAGAGCAATGATTGCCGAAAATTAAATGAAATGACAAGGCAATATCATCCAAACCTAAATGGCACATATCCAGTTTATACAGAGCACATATCCACTTAAATGGCACTAGCATCTATACTTAAATTGTGGTAACTGAATTTGCATAACTGAACATCTGGAAATCTACTAACCTTTTGTGCACAAGCCAGGAATCTCCTTCCACTATCCACTGGATCAAGGGCCACAAACTTCTCACAGATGGCTTGGTGTTCACTCCTAGCAGCAAGATCTGCAGCAAGGCCTCTCCATTTCGAGCAGAAAATGGTGGAAGGAGGCTAAAACAAAATTTGCTCAGTAAAGTTCCCCATTTTGCCTAACCCTAAATGCAGGTACAGGGTCAAACTCACTTGGCTAGTAACGGAGTCACCGTCCGACGAGGAGTTGGATTCATCAATCCAGGAAACCATGCCAGCGAGATAGACGGTGGTCGTGAGCTGGATGACGCGGCGAGGAGGAGAGCTGCGAGCAGAGAAGTGAGTAGGGGGAGGGGGTGAGGAGGAGCCAACCGAATTCGAACAAAAAATAAAAACAGAATTAATCTAGGTGGCTGTCCTGCGGATTGACATCGATAAACGGCAGGGAGCTATCTATAAAAACTCCAACGCTGACCGACTCGGTCCAGCTGGCTCCACTTGGTTGCATGTGAGGGATTAAACATGCACATCCGAGACAGGTTCTAGGACTGATAAGTGAGCTTTTGCAAGTTGTGAGACTAAACCATCACATCATGGACAAGTTCTAGGATTCGGGGTGCTTTTAACGTCATGAGCACTCGAGGGTTAGCTGCTACACCTTTTGATGGAGGACTTTGGCATCATGTAATTCATCATCGGACGACATGGCTGTCGAGGGTTGTCATTGGACCAAGGGTCGGGCAAAAACGAAGGAAGCCTTCCTGATCGACGTTGGCTGTGGCGTCACGGCAATAAAATCAGAAGTGCTCACATCAGTTGATGAAATTAGGGAGGTCCAATTTGAAGTACCCACAGCGCCTCCTCGCTTGAATGTCCGCTCCACCACACTCCCAAAGTTCGTCTTCACCGCTGCTTTTCTGCAGTGTGACTTCAAAACATATTCTCCACAGTTCAAAAAAGGTTTGGATGCCTATGAAGCATTCACATGTAGTGATGAAACAGACTATATGGAGTACCACAACGCAATACCCTCAGAATTTTTTTTTACCAAATCCAACGTACAAAATGCGGGGGACACGTTGGGGCCATTCTCGTGAAACACAGATTTCAGAGCACGCGGCAGGAAGTATCCAAAGGGTAAATCGAGTTCGCTTAATTACATACGTACATTGTTGCTACAATATAGACTTAGGAAATTAAGGCCTTGTCACAAAGAGACACTGCCATCAGTCCTCACTTCCCTGGAAAATATGTACAGCGGCCGGACAGCCACACACACACCTGAGCAAAGAAGGGTCGGCACTATGTACAGAGGAGGCGAACTAAGCACCACCTCCCAGCCTTTTTATTGAAGCTCAGGGGGCTCGGCGAGCATACTCGACAGGAAGAAGGGAAGGGCGGCGATCCGCACCGACCGCACGCCAGGTGCAGCAGAGTCCGCTTACAAGCAGGCGTGGCGAATCACATATTGTTGCCCATACCCACGCTAACTCCGATCCTTTCTGCGACCTGCGATACAGATGTGCGGATGTGAGCAACCATATAATTTCCGAAAATTGCAGCTGATATGAAAAGGGACATTGCCCACTTTCGTCGGCATAAGAAGACTAAAGAGATTCTTCAAAATAGAACAGTTACCAGGGTGCACCTAGCCAAGTAATAATCTGTAATACAACAGTTTGCTCCTAATGAACTGATCTTGGTAACAGCATACAGCTGCCAGATCTTTATTTGCGGCGTATTAAGCCCAACTACACTGACAGCGAAATGCCACTCCTAGATGCCATGTTTGCTATAAGGACAATAATTGATTTCTAGTTCAGTTTTGGAGCAGACAAGACAGAAAAGCTTACTTCCTTGAAGGAGTGAACATCACTGCCCCATAGCCAGGCATCGCAACCTGCGTCCCTAGCTCCCCACAAATCATTCCGACGGTCGTCCCCGATATGCACAGCCTCTTCAGGCTTCACGTCCAACAACTCACAGGCCTTCAGGAATATTGTTGGGTTTGGCTTTTCTGCTGCAACCTGTTAGCAGAAAAAACAGAGAACAAGGGTTTAATGGCGAACATTAATAGGAAAACTTAAGGCCGAACTTATAGATACAAAGGACAGTAGCTGCAGGGTCAAGGTTCAGTTAACAAGCTTAGTTAAAGCAGCTCATCTGTAAATGGAAACCCACCTCAGCAGATACAGCAACTGCATCGAACCAGTGATCGCAATTCAGGGCCTGTAAAAGTGGCCGGAGGCGGGTGTCAAAGTTGGATACAACAGCTGTTCTCACACCAGCCCTTCTCAATGCTTCAAAAACATATTTAGCATCAGGGTCAATGAGCCGCCAGGCCTAGCAAACATAAAACAGTTTGTGAGGTCAAACATACAATAGGATGGTTTCAAATCATTTCGATTACAGATTTTCTCTTACCTTCTCAGTTGTATAGTAATGATAAAGTTCCTCAAAGTACTGTAAATCTGAGCAGCCTGTAGAAGAACTAACTATATGTTGCCAAAAGGGCCTCCCATCATCAACATACCTGGAGAAATTGAGAAACATAAGTCCACGCAGCAGCATATTTTTTTAACAGGTTTGAAATGTTTGACTGAATGAATCGCAAATTTGTACAAAAATCCACATGCCCCGAGGGCTAAAAGGTATATTATTATTATTTTGTGACATGATAACTCCAGGTTCCAAGGAGGAACTGAATGCAAGGCTGATAAGAAACAAAAGAATCAAATCACCAGTACTACCTATCACCGCAGTCCATATATATGTTGCGAAAATCAGTTTCGTACGATTTCCATTCAGATTTGTCTCCTGATAAGTGTTATGAAAAACGCACCCAAGGATACTCAGTGCTCGTAAAGCACACAAACCAGCTAAAACTAACTGTGAATATGCCAGAAACTTAAGAATCAAATTCTAGCATAAGAATAAACTCTCTACTTTCTGAATACTATGTGAAACTTAGAATCAATGTTCCTACCCCACAATTGTTCTTTTAGCACCACCAAAGACAAATAAAACTATCTCAGCCATATCTGAGAAGGTAATTGCATCAAGCACCAGATAGAACTTGGGACCATTCCAGTTCCTGGATCTCAATCTGAGCATTGAGAATTATAGAATCCTCAAAGCTGTTCTTGCAAATATCCCTCCCTCTGCGTCCTGGTGAGAACTTTACTTATGGAGTTCTACTTCTAACAAATGTTTCTTAGCTCGCAGCTTAACTCAGATTCAGGGATAATTAACTCGGCTTGAAATTGTTTCATATCTGCACGTCACTCTCAATTTTGAAGAGGCGGTATTTCAACCCAATTGATTAAAAAGGACAAGTTCGAGGAAGTGAAAGACAAGTTTTCCTGATGTATAATCCTTGTTTAAATTGAACAAGGGCATTTATGGCAAGAATATCACCGTCCTAAATGCCATTTATTCATTTCAATACGAGCGCACAAGAACAAAATCAGACAGAACCATCTAAGATACTCGTATAGCGAAATCAAATCCAAACTCGCATTCGGAACAACAGGCCAGTCCAAAGGTAAATAATGTCATACCTAAGCCGCGATCTACCCCATGGCTGCGAATATGCCTGCCGGTACCTCATCAAGATCTCATCCTCCGAGTACTTAACCCCATACTTCTCGCCTACTGTTCTGTACACCTGTATTAACATTCAGAGCACAAGCCATATTAATCAAACCGTCGCATGCATGCCCAATTAACACAGGAAAGGGAGATTTTATCAGTAATTCGTCATGCATGGAGAAATAAATCCACACAGCGCAGAAATGAACAGCAGGAACAAATCTGTCCAGGTTCTCGCAGCCCAAATCTATGAACATACACGAACGGAACGGGCTGCGGGAGTACGGATCAGATCGATCCACACACCACGCATTGCCTCAGCGTGTGCACCGCAGAGAGAACATGCAGGCCTCCGTCAACCTTGGGAACGGCCAACAGAATCAAGCGGAGCAAACAGAGGAAGATGAATTGGAGGCGCGGTATATGGGGGGAGGGGCGGAGGGCGACCTGGGCCATGGGCTCGGTGGGGGCGAGGAGGGTGCCGGCGGCGTCGACGAGGATGGCCTTGTGCGTGATGTCGCCGTAGATGGCCCGCCGGTAGTCGTAGTACTCCCGGGCCCCCATCGGCTCCCACCGCGCGCCGCCCGCCCCGACGACCGCCTCCGGGGCCTCCGCCGCGGCCGCCGTCCCGAGGCGCCGCCGGCCCGCGAGCGCCGGCTGGAGCCGGGCCGCGGCCGCCGCCGCCGTCGCGGTGGCCGAGCGCAGCCGCGCCACCGCCATTGTCAACGAGGTGGCGGGGTAGCGAGTCTCGGGTGGCAGGTGGGTCCGGGCGCCAGAATCTCAGGTGGTGGCTCCGCCGTGCCGTGCTCGAGCGTGCGTGCGCGCGCGGTCGGTCTGACTCTCTCCTGTGGCGTGCGTGGCCGTGGGTGTGGGTGTGATGCGGTGTGGCCGTGTGTGGGTGCGCGGTGTTTATAGGCAGGCGGAGGGAGGGAGACGAGCGGCGGCCGGTGACGCGACCGTGATGGCTATTTGCTTCCTGTGGCTGCCTTCACCTCCTCCTTTCCTCGGGTTTCAGGGGCAGTTTTGGGCGTCACAAAATTCCTTGCATTTTATTCACAAGTATGAGTACTTGTCTACCCTACATTCCGAATTAGAAAATGTTTTAAATTTTTTGATTCGGTGTATATAGACGTGTTTTAATATGTTTATTCGCGCTTCAGTCTATATGCAATCTATATTGAAATATCCAAAACATATTATATTTATATTTGTGAACGAACGGAGTAACTTTTTTTCTGCATCAAATGTATATAGATACATTTTAGTATTTGTTCACTCATTTCAGTATGTAAATAGTCCATATTAAAATATTTAAAATGTGATATTTTTTGTATTCTTGTTTTTGTACGAAAAGACCAATGACCATTTGTTAAAGTCGACCAACCCTTAAAATTCATCTTTATATAAATTAGAAATTGCACACTGGGACTTGAGGACATAGACACTGTCCTCCTCCTCGTGCGCACTCGCACGTGTTGCGCCGTGGGCCAAACTCGACACCGCCTCTACAATTATGTAATATTGTCGGAGCCAGAAAAACATTCTATGCAACGGCTAGGAAGTATTCACGTGAAGCCAAATGACATCTAAAACAGGAAACAAATCATTGTCTCGTAGAAGAATGTGGCGGAGAGGGTTGGACGACCATCCCATATCCGGCTAGAAAGGTCCCGGGAGACCTAACCTCACAACCCCCCCCCCCCCCCGGGGGGGGGGGGGGGGGGGATGATGCCAAAGATGGTCGGAGGTTATCGGTCAGAGAAGCAGCCAGAGGACCAAGACATGAAGCGTCTTTGTCTATTTCACCAATAGCACAAACCATGTCCACCAAGCCAGAAGAATATTGACTACACGATGGCATGCCCTCCTCTACCATGTTGATAATATCGCCGCTAACAAGAAAGATCAGAAGTTGGGGAAACATTATTATTAATATGCACAGCATTGCCATTCTCATCACATTGTGCTAGTGAACGAAATCCTACCCCGACAAGCCTAACTATAACGGTGCAACGCACTTTGGTGTCCCCGCCTCCTCCAGCCAGCGGAGCAGGAACAGGAGGAGGGCAGGACCTTGGGGGGGGAGGGGGGCAGGCAGAGCGGTGGCATCAATTTAGGGTTCCTAGAGGGGGACAAAGTATTTTTTTATAGATATTTTTCTAGAAACTTCAAATATATTCAGCTTCAATCATGGCAATTCAAAGAACAAAAAAGATAATAAAAATTACAACAAGGTATGTGGACCACCTAGCGATGACTACAAACACTAGAGCAAGTAGAAGGCGTGTCGCCGTCATCGCCCCCCCCCCCCCCCCCCCCCAATCGCTGGAGCCAGGCAAATCTTGTAGTAAGACAGTCGGGAAGTCGTCGTTGTAAGGCCCCATACGACCAGCACATCAGAGCAGCAACCATAGATCGAAAGTATCAAACTTGTAACACCCGAACATAGATGAACTAAGACCAGATCCCAGCAGATCCACCAAAGACCAACACCGATCAAAACCTACAAGATCCGACGAAGACATGCCTCCACACGCGACACACCATCTGAATGGGGATAGAACGTAGAAGATATTATTCGTATTGGAGGACATCGCCGTCGTCAGACAACTCCAACGTAACAAGAACAAGAACGGGGTCCCTCCCGCCGACCGAGGGGGGGGGGGGGGTTCCTCCGCACCTCCGTGGCCCAAAGGCCATGGGAGATGGGCAGACCGGCGGCGGCAGCGACAGTAGGAGGAGGAAAGCTAGAGATTTTTTTTCTCTTGTGGATGAGGAAAGAGAAAACGTCACCTGTGGCAATTTTTGTAGTGTTTGACTATATAATCATCCCAATGAAGCTCAATAGATGATGTTGGAAAATAAATTAACTCATATACAACCTACAAACTGTAATAATAACAATAATAATATAATTACAGTCAGCCTTTTCCTGTGCCAAAGTTGTAACAAAATTCTCAAGCGACCGCGTATTTGCAGGACCAAACTAGCTAAGGCATCGGTAGCGTGTGGATTTCTTTCTCAAAACCTTCCCACCGCTTCAAACATAACTTCGCAAAAAAGAAAGAAAAAACGCTTATCAAATATAAATGCATGGACCTCAAATGATGCTTCCAAACAGGCCCCGACCGAGCTCTCCGTGGCCTCGCTGTAACGGCGTAACCGGTGTGCATTATTTGGCGATCCTGCGAGGCATCAAACAAACCCACAAGCTGACAGCGAAGTTGCGCAGAGAAGAAGCATAATCTCGCACTAAATCCGAACATGGCCTCCACGGGACACGTTTCGGGCTCGGCAGGCGAATCGGCCGTCGTCTCGGCGCATGATTTTTGCTCCTTGCGTCCAGCCGATGCCGGCGCACATGCCGGGAGAATCCACTCCAGGTTACGGCAGCCTCCTAAATAAAATCGGCGAAAGCTCGCCGCAGACGGACCGCGATGGCGACGGCATCGGTGAATCGCATGCGTGGCGCTTTGCTTTGCTTGCTACTGCTTACTCAAATGCTGTGCTCACTGAAGCGCGAGTGAGGTTGGTGCAGTGCAGCTGCCGTTACGTTATTATATTATTTTTTTACTCAGCAAAGGTAGATGTGGACACAAAGCGTTTTTGTTTCGGTCGCCCTATTAGCTGAGAGCACAGAGCCGGTGGGGTTTTCCCTCGCAACAAAATAGGGCCGATGGTTTTAGTGTTTTGTTTTTGTACGCACATGTAGGAGCTACAAATATCGTGACGAAAGGGTACAAAATAATAGATCTGTCAGTGTTGCATCTTAGGCTCCGTTTAGTCCGCTTACAAAATATTTTTGAAATTATATATTGTAGCATACAAGGTTTCTGAAACAAAAAAACTAATTCTAGTGGAGTATATTCCAAGTTGCTTGGAAGCAATAAATTCGGAAAAGGACGTCTCACATAAGTTTTGTAATAGTATTTGTCAATGGTGACATTGAAATATGAATTCTACTGAGCCATACTAGTTTTGAAACCCCACAAATATGGTTCTCTGGAATTTACACCTTTTGGACTACCGTGAAAAAGATGTACTTCCTTTGCGCTTGAAAAGATTGCCTATAAGTATTAAATTTTGACGGAGTCAAGCTATGTAATCTCTTGCAAAAAAAAACGATGTAAAATTTGACCAAATTTATAGGAAACAATATTAAGAAGTATAATACTAAGGAAAATATTTTATTTTGTGTATTTAATGGTACTAGCTAGTTTGATATGGTTGGTGTTGATAGGTTTTTTCTTCTGTAAACTTAATGAAACTTTGCACTTTCAAATAAAATTTACACGGTTTCTATGGTATTATAATTATTATTGCATCGACAAGCTTCCGGCATATCAAGGAGGAGACTAAGAAGTGCTAGAGCTACCTGTCACCGTTGGGGTTTCTCTTTCCCTCTCACGTCGACGATGGCTAGGGCACTCATCCCCTCCAAGCTTCCCCGGCTAGCTCGTGGATCTACCTGTTGCTCAGTCGGCCTGGAGGAAGGGAGGGGGTTCCGGTTCCTCGGCTTTGGCTTGTACGCTTAGGTTAGGGTTTATTTTCTCGCAGAGCCAACATTCCAATGGATGGTGACGCTTCATCTTCGAGCAGTTCGTCTGGGCTTCAATCTTCCTCGACTTCGTCCATTGGATGAGATCAACGGAATTTCGGTGTAGGTTCCTTCCGTTTTCTTGAGGTGATGAGGTTAGGGTTTCTCGTCATACGTGCGCGCCAGCGAGATTTGGGGTCGGACACTTCAAATCGATTCAATGGTTCAATGGCGACGACCACGGCTCTGGGCGCTGGTCTTTAAGGGCATGTACATGAAGACTTTCTAACTCTCATCGACAAGGTCAAGACCGCTCCGGTAGGGGAGCGGCGACAGCGGCGCTTTCGACGGCTCGTTCTGGCGGCGGTAGTGGTCATCCAGTGGTGCAGGGTGCTCGATGTAATTTTTATTATATTTTGAATGATTTGTATTTCTCGTGAACCGTTACAATGATTTGGGTTCTTCTTCTTAAAGGAAAAAAAAAGTTCGAGCACATCAAAATTTCTACGGCGAAATTGCACCCCGACAAGCCCTGCACTAGACACGTTTGGAAATCAGCAAACAAATCAGCTATCATTTCACTTACGATACTCTTTCCCTTTTTGTCAGATCAGACTGTTATCTCGAGTCTGACGCGACCACCTTGGATCGATTCCGGGCGGCTAATTACGTAGTACATGTGGAGCTCATCGACGCGTCTTCCACCACGGTTGCCCCTCACGCGATTGAACAACCGAAGCATCTCCCACCGAAGCTAAAGAAACGGAAGAATCGGCGGCTCGGCGCAGGAGCTACCGTAGTCCGTAGGTTGTTGGAGAATAATGGATGGTGCTATCTGTGGATGGATTCCATGGTGCGTGCCTACTCAGATGCAACTCGTACTGAGTTTTGAGAACCGCGTCTGGTTAATTTGCTTAGAGGTAAATACACCGGTGGTGCTTGAACTTGTCATCGATGTTCACTTTAGTGCCTGAACTTGAAAAATACGCCGAACTGGTTCTAAAACTTGACACGAACGTGCAAATACGGTGCTAATCCTGTCCATACAGGTAAAGCGCGTTGACGGGGCATCGTGTATGGCTGACGTGGCACTGACATGGTGTGGGGCCGATTTATAGCTACAAAACATAATTAGTTTATATGACCCTATGACTAGTGGGGCCACCTAATATTTCTAACTAGTACAGGATTATTTTTTAATAATTTATTTTATTTTATAGGGTATACCTCTATATATTTACTTTGTGTGCACATGTATAATTGTGTGGCATGAGGTACTTTCTTATAACACATGAATATTTGAATCGTACTTTTATTATTATAATTATTATTTACCTATTTTTTTTTACTTTTTTAAACAAATAACGTGTGCAATATGGGCCACTGCTGCATCCCGTTTCAGGACGCAGGAGTTTCTCGTTAAGCATATTAAGTTTAAGGGGCCTAGTTTAACATGAAAAATCTTCTATTTGGTGGCTACCGCGAGCAGTGTGCAAGCGTCAGTCTGCTGGTTCGACCCCTGTTTGGCATAATTTTCATTTTATTTTTGCTAAGGTACTGACAAGAGGGCCCACTAGTCATAGAGACATTTACTATTCAAGTAATTATGTTTGGTGGTTATAAGTAGGGCCCCACGCCATGTCTGTGCCACATCAGCCATATACGGTGCCACCCCAACGCACTTTGCGTCTACGTGTGCGATTAGCACCGTATTTGCACGATTGTGCCAAGTTTTAGAATCAGTTCGACGTATTTTTTAAGTTCAGGCATTAAAATGAACATCCGTGACAAGTTGAAACACCACAGATGTATTTACCTCATTTGCTTATGTGTTTGTCTTAGCTTAATACGAACTGACGTGCGAGCCAGTGAGCTTGGAACCGAGTGACTGTGCCTGTGTTATTTTAAGCCATTGTTTAGCGTGTGTTCGGATGAAAAGTGCCTGCATGCAGGCCGTGGACGTAGACACAACCGATCTTCATTTCGGTAAAGTTTAAAACGGTCGCCACCACCACACCATAGAGCCAATGGTTTTCCCCTGCCCAGAACATAGAGCCGGTGGTTTCTCCTTCGTGTTTTGTGCACGAGCGTTTTGCCACAGGCTACCGGCCAGCTTCGACTTCGTGATGGGAAATAACATTCTATTTAATCTGCATCTCTCTGTCTCTCTCTCCGCGAAAATACCCTTTGTTTACTGTATTTACCATCCATCTTAATCTGTAGGCACTATGGTTTCTTAACACGGTATAAACGCATGCGCTTATATATACGTGCATACATCATCCATGTAAACACAAACACACATATTCTATCTCTATGAGTACCTTCGAGAGACTGAGCCGACATGTCTTTTCTCGAATATGCACCAGTGTCCATATTATACATTAAAGAAGAAAGGCAAAGAATGCCTCCACTACGAGTTTACATAAACATCAATACAACACTACTCCTCGCTACTCATCTACCGCTCTAACCTAAGGAAGAAAGGGTCCATGTTGCCTTTAAACTTGCCCACAATGGACCAAACCCTTCCTTCAGACAAAATTCTACCGAGGAGTTCACTCATCGAGGGCGAGGCCCCATCGTCATCTTTAGATTTACGAAGTCACCGTAGGCACCTCGTACGTAGTCGACGTGAGCCGGGATATCACTGTCCTCCTAACCGTTCAACCACGGGTTGGTTCGCCTGTAGTCACTATGTTACTATACTCCACTACGCACTTCTTTCCATACTTTTCAACAAAAACTTTGAAAACGCGAAACTGGAATTTTTGTGAATTCCTTTCTTAATTTACGCCGTAGTTATATTCTCGAATAGTGAGCACCACGACGTAAAAAAAAATGAATAGTGAGCGCCATGCTCTATCCGTCCCGTCAAAAGGCACGAGTTCCGAGACCAATGATCGGGTTGGCGCACGTCTGCATGGACTCGCCACGTTAGCGCCATGCATTCCGGCTTGCGCGCGCGGCCTTATCCGCAAGCACGGCGGGACGGATTCCTCGGCCGGGAGCGACAGCCGCCGCCGCACCGCACGGACGCGACCGCCACGACACGGAGCGCAGGCGCGCGTACGGTGACACCGGCCGGCCGGCCGGACGTAGAGGAAGCGAGGGGCCCTCGGCGTCGGCACGGCGGCTCGACCGGCGTTGGTGCGTGCGTGGCGACTCGTCCCTGGACAGGGCCGCACGGTAGCGACTGGTGAATTCAGGCAGCACACAACTTTACCTTCGGAGGTCCAGCGTCCAGAGGCGTGCGCAAGTGTTCCTACTGCGACGGGAACATCTGATATGGGGAGACGTCTTGTGGTCGTGGCGCCGCGGGCTCGCGTGCTCCACAAACCGCGGGGACGGCAGCTGAACCAGAGAAAAAAATCTTGTGGCCACGGCGCGGCGAACGGCGATCCAATCCGATCCAGCGATCAACCATCATGCTTGCGCAAGACGGAAGACGGCGCGCGCGTCGGCCTCGTGTGTGCATCGACAGCACGCAAGTGTGCACGGAAAAAACACACACGGTTCGTAGCTTGGGACCTTAACTTGTCGAATTAGTGAAGGTCGTGCTGCAGCGCACACATGCATGGTTTGAACTACCTACTCCTACAAGGCTAAGGGCAACTCTAACATCGATTCATAAAACTGACACAAAAATATCGAGTACTACAGATCTACTCCGTTATTAGTCCTTTCACAGATATTTTCTGGAGTTCTCATCATGCACGAGGATGTTTCTGAGGCCTCTGTGCTCAATCATTGCGTCGACAAGCCTCCGGCACATTAAAATTTCTGACAGCGAAGTTGCAGGACATGACGATGACGTGCACGGGACACGTTTCAGGCTAGGCAAAACAGACCATCCATGATTTCAGTTACGTTCTTTACCTCCTTTTTACCAGACTGGTATCTGGACTCTGACGCGGCTGCCTGGAATAGATCCCGGTGGTTTACGTACGTGTGGCGCGCGCTCACCGACGCGGCTTCCACCGCCGCACCACGGCATGATTGAACAGCCGAAGAATCTCCCATGAACAAGAAGCAAAAAAGAACGAAGAATCGGGGACTCGGCGCAGGACTTGCTCAAATGCAACTTGCTTCGGATCTTACTGACTTCCAAGTGCTCGCGTTTGTATGTTTCTGCGTGTTATTTTAAGCCATTGATTTTACCTTGCCGCATGTTCCGATAGAAAAGTGCATGCAGACAAAACCTATACCAAAGGTTTAGAAGACCTTTGTCCTATCCATTAGACAATGGACGCTACTAGAAATGCAAAAGGACGCGGACGTGGACACAAACCGTTCTTTTTTGGGTAAAATTTAAACCAGTCGCCACCACGGAGCCGATGGTTTTGCCTGGCGAGAACATAGAGCCGGTGGTTTTCTCCCTCTTGTGTTTTGTACGCACATGCATGGGCCGTGCCTATGCGTACGTTGCGACATAAAAATGTCGGGAATGGCTAGAAATCATTCAGTTGAATTTTTCATTTGGGATCAGTCGATTTTCTCAATCGTTAGATGCGAATCAAAGGCCCGCCGGGCCGAGCTTTTTCTCCGGCGAATCCCCAGGCCACCGCCCCACCACCGCCACCACCGTGAACCCTAAGATAGATACTGGGGTAGCCTCTCTGGCGAGCTCCCTCCACTGCGGCTGGTTCTTTCTTTCCTCCGGCGAGCCCCCATAAAAATCGATTGACCCAAAATCGGATCAGTCGACTAAAGTGTACCTATTCTGAAAAATGACAAGCTTCCGACACATTAACTTTTCGACAGCGAAATTGCGAAGAAGCATGTCCTTCCCGGGCATGCCCTCAAGGAGACACGTTTCAGGCACCGCAAACAAATCATCCGTCATTTGTTCTAAAAAAAATCATCCGTCATTTCACTTGCGATATTTTTCTCATTTTATTAGAAGACTTTGGTATTCGAACTCTGACACGACCAACTGGGATCGATTACGTGTTTTTCTTTTTCGAGATTCCGTGTTGTTATTTTTTTTTGAGGGGAACGTTGCTACTTTATTTAGTGCTCCAAACCTCCATCAGAGGCCAAGTCTGAGCTTACAAAATCCGGCGCGATATGGCGCCAAACATAAGATAACGATCTACAGCAACCTTCCCTAGCAAGTCTATGCGCGACTTTGTTTGCGGAACAACGAACCCATCTGACTTTACATTCCTCAAATTAAGTTAGCAGTTCCTTGATGTCTTGGACTATCTGCCCGCTTGCCGATAGATCTTTCTGCATGTTATTGATCTTCCCTACCGCAGACAGTGAGTCCATCTCGAGCACCACCCTCGGAGCCTCATGTTCTTGGGCCAGTCGAACCCCCTGGCGACACGCCAAAAGCTCTGCAAGCTCTGGATCTGCAGCACCTGGAAAAAAATGGCACGATCCTGCGACAAACGCGCCATGATGGTCCTTGAGAACCGCTCCACCTCCTCCCGATCCATTCTGCTTAGCCACCGCTCCGTCCGTGTTCACCTTCACCCAGCCATCTTCAGGTTGCTGCCACATCTCCACGCCTCGCTGAGTGTTGTTAATAACGTACGTGTGGCGCTCACCGGCGCGTCTTCCACCGCGGTGTGATTGAACAGCCGAAGAATCTCCCGCGAAAGGAGGAAAAGATAAAAACGAAGAATCGGCGACTCGGCGCAGGAGCTAGCTAGCGTAAGTCGTTGCAAATATCATGGTGCGTGCTTACTCAGTTGCAAGTTGCTTTTGTCAATTCGCACTGGCATCTGAGTGCCCGCGTTCGTTCGTTCTGTTTGTTTATGCGTGACTAGAGAAACTCTAACACGTCAACCTAAACCGAAGACGATTTTGTCCGTTTTTGTTCATTTCGGCCGGTCGACCGCTCGGCTTCTGCCCTGATTATGATTTGGGTCGGCATTGCGTCTAACACGCCGACTCATATTTGCCGGGCTGGCCAGTTGGCCGCTGTTTTTCAATAAATATGCATACATTTTACATAGTTTCATAAGAAAAGAAAATTAGCAAATTTCACAACCAAATAAATTTAGCGTGGTTTTGCAAGTCGAATAAAAATTAAATTGTCTCAAATACATTTAAAAAAAGATACATCTACTGGTTGTCAACATGATCCCACATATGCTCAACCAAATCATTTCGCAGCTGCATGTGAGTTTTTCAATCACGCATTTCATGATGAAATTGGATGAACTGCGCAAATGTTGCCCTTCTCCATGCTCAGGCACAACATTCTCATTCTGAAATTGAAACCCTTGATCGTAGATATGTTTCAGTAGCTCATCCATTCGACCATATTATGCATGATCACACAAGCAGTCATCACCTCCCATCTCCAAATTATAGCAGGATACCGAACAATGCCCCATCGAGATTGCAGAACATCAAAGGCACGCTCGACATCCTTTCTAGCACTCTCTTGCTCTTGAGCAAATATTTCCCTCTTCTCTCCGACAGAATTGGGGATTGTCTTCACAATAGTGGGCCACTAAGGATAGATACAGTCACCTAGGTAGTATCCTTTGTCGTAGTTGTCCCCGTTGATGCTAACATTCACCGGCGGGCTGTTGCCTTCGGCAAGCCTTGTAAACACCGTTGAGCGTTGAAGCACGTTGATATCATTGTGCGATCCGGCAATGCCGAAGAAAGAGTGTCATATCCAGAGATCTTGTGAGGCCACGACCTCAAGTATGACAGTGGAAGTCCTGACATGGCCCTTATACTGCCCTTGCCAAGCAGAAGGGCAGTTCTTCCACTCCCAGTGCATGCAGTCTATACTCAAGCATCCCTGGAAAGCCCATGTTGGCATTCATCGCCAACAAGCGGGCTGTATTTTGAGCACTCAGCTCTCTCAAGTACTCAGGGCCAAACTCAACAATCACAGAATCTGTACATGGACTCTAGGCATGTAGACTCGCTCATACGAATGTACTTATCAATGATATAACCGGGCACTCCGTACGCAAGCATCCGGAAGGTTGCAATATATTTCTGATAAGATGAGAAGCCAATATTTCCAACGACATCCTCTTTGCACTCGAAATGGTTATCGTATCCGGCCACCTCCTCTCTCATACGGTTGAAAATATGTCTAGCCATACGGAAACGCCGCCGAAATTTTTAATGTTTGAACAGCGGGTTGGTGGCTGACGAAGGAGCTGGTCGCCGGGGGGAGGGGGGGAGGAGGCGGCTTCCTGCTTGTGGCGATGTCGGAGTGTGGGATGAAAAGCTTTCGGTGCCCCGACGGCGAGGCGGTGGTGCTGACGATGTGGGAGGTGGCGACGTTGGGGGGAGGTGTGTCGGCATGGGCTGCTGGCAGAGGCACCAAAAAATGGGCGGCGGCTGCGACGGGCGCGGGGCTGGCGAGGGTCTACTGTCGGTATGAATGGAAGAGGATGATGGCCAATGTGCCACCGACTAGCGGGCCAGGAAGGAGTAGATGCGCGTCGCGTTTGTGTTGGAGTTGCTCTTACCAACTGACGTGGGATCCGAGTGACTGGATCCATGTTATTTTACCCATCATTTCACCTCAGCGTATGTTCGGAAGAAAAGTGCATCAAGACAGGTCCTGGATGCAGACACAACCTGTTTTTATTTCGGTAAGTTTATAAACCGGTCGGCACCACGGAGCCAATGGTTTTCCCCCTGGCGAAAACATAAAACCACTGGTTTCTCCTTGGTGTTTTGTACACGAGCGTATGGCCCTAGGCTACCAGCCAGCGTCTTGATGGGAAGGACCATTCTATTTAACGTGCGTTTCTTTTCTTTCTTTCTTTGCCAAAATGTGCGCCTTTTTTACTGCTATTTACCGTGCATCTTAATCTGTAAAAGCGGCGGTACATTCGTACCGGAGCACTACTTGCGCGCGTCTGCAGGGACACGGCGGCACGTCAGCGCCATGCATTGGCCGTTCGGGCCGGCTCGCGCGCTCGACCTTATCCACGCGCGCCCACGGCGGAACCCACCCGATTCCTCGGCCGGGAGCGAGCGCCGCCGCACCGCACCGGACGGACGCGACCACCACCACCCAGGGCGACGGCGCATCCCGCACCGCATGGAGTAGAAGCGACGGCCCAGCGGCGGCGGCTCGACCAGTGTTTTTTTTTCAGAAAGACCAGCGTCGGTGCGTGCGTGGCGGGTCGTCGTTGGATACACCCGCACGGCGGCCCCTGCTAGACTCACGCTGTCACGCACCACACAAGTTAATTTGGAGGTCCACGGTCCAGAGTCGTGCGCGAGCGTTCTATTTGCTCCGGACCTCTGATTTGGAGACCACAACCGGGCATCGTGTGGCCGCCGCGGCACGGGCTCGCTCGCGCCACTAATCGCGGGGACGGCAGCCGAGCCAGAGAAGAAAATCATGTGGACACGGCGCCGGAACGGCGATCCGATCCAATCCAAACCAACCCAACCCAACCCAATGATCAACCGCCGTGCTTGCGCAAGACGGCAGCCGGTGCTGTGCGTGGGCCTCGTGTGTGCGTTGACAACACGCAAGCGCGCGTGCACGGAAAAAACGCAGTCCGTAGCTAGCTAGGAACTTAACTTGTCCAAGTAGTACTAGTACTGAATGTTGTACCACAGCACACGCATTGCGTGGTTTGAACGTTGAACTAGATGCCGCGTAGCTACGGTAAATACGCTCTCGTTATTTTTGCATGGTTGAAGTCTATCGGCTCAAACCACAGGGCCAAAGGTTTTTCCCTGCCGACAAAATAGAGCCTTCCCTTTTTATCAGACTGGTATCTCGACTCTCACAGGGCCCACCTGGGATCGATTCTGTTTTCTCCCTTGGTTCCAAAATAGATGACCCAACTTTAAGCCAACTTTAATATAAAATTGGGTTATCTATTTTAAAACGAAGGGAGTACGTGTGACGCTTCCCGACGCTTCTTTCCACCACGGGTGCCCGTCCTCGGGCAATTGAACGGCCGGGGAATCTCTTCCAAGAAGAGGAAAATAGAAACCGAAGAATCGGCGACTCGGGGCAGGAGCTAGCGTAGGTCATTGAAATCATGGCGGGACGGTGGATTGATTCCATGGAGCGTCCTTAATCAAATGCAACTTACTTTTGTCAGATCGCACTGGCTTCGAGTGCCCGCTTTCGTTCCTTTGTTTGTTTCAGCGTAATTACCAACTGACGTGCAAGCCAGTGAGGTTGGACCCGAGTGACTGTATGACTGTATCCATGCTTTTTAACTTCTTATTAAGCAAATGTTATTATTTCACCTTTGCCGGATCCGGATGTAGACACAACCTGTTTTCATTTCCGCAAGGTTTAAAACAGTCGCCACCACAGCCGACACCACATAGCCAATGGTAGTACATTCCAGTATTATTATTTTTTCAAAATTGGCTATTCACATGGATGCTTGTGAAAACATGTTCACGTTGGTATTTTCGATCATTAACCTGCCCCTTAATTTATTTCAGAATCCGCCATCATTTCAGCTTATGATGTGTGCCCTTTTACATCCAGCCGGTGCCGGCGCACATGCATGCCGAAGGAAAGTCGACGTCAATTTTGATGGCGCTGAATGCATGACGCAGCAGCAAATACTATCGCACGTGAAATTTGCACCGGAGTATCTATCGTCTCTCCTGAGATCTTTTCGCCCTTCTTATCAGGCCGGCATCTCGAGCTTGACACGACCACATGGAATCGATTCCAGGTGGTTAATTAAGGTTGTTGCGCTCACCGACGTACAACTTCCATCACGATGTCCTGGCTTATTGAACAACCGAAGAATCTCCCAAGGAACGTATTTTTAAGAAGCGCATAAGGGCATGTACAATGGTTGATAAGATAGTCTTATCTTAAGTTTTGCATGTAATATAGAGATGACAAAAAAAGAGTCTACAATGGGTCATCTCTTAACTTTATCTTTTTTTTTGCGGGTGATCTTTTAGCCTTATCTTCAATAACTAGCAATTTCTAAAAACGTGGTGAGACATATTGTGCTAAGATATCATCTCTCTCCTCCACCTCATCATTTATCCTACGTGGCAGTCCTAAGATAGAACCATTGTACATGCCCTAAGAATCGACGACTCGGCGCAGGAGCTAGCCTAGGCCGTTGGAAAATTATGCATGGTAGTATACATGGATATATTCCACATGGTGCGTCCTTACTCAAATACAGCTTGCTTTTGTGTATCATAGTGACTTTTGAGTGCTGCGGTTGTTTGTTTGTGTGTGTGTTTGTTTTCTGCTTACCAACTGACGTGCGAGCCAGCGAGACACTAACCAAGTGACTGTACCCATGTTATTTTAAGCCATTGTTTCACCTAGCGCTTTGGCGTGCGTGCGTACCTCCCGATAAAAAGTTCACGTTGACAGGCTCTGGACGTAGACACAACCGATTTTTCATTTCGGTAAAGTTTAAAACGGTCGCCACCACCACACAAGAGAGCCAATGATTTTCCCCTGGCCAGAACATAGCATAGAGCCGGTGGTTTCTCCTTCGTGTCTTGACGGGAAAGAACATTCCATTTACCGTGCGTCTTATTGTGCCGGGAAAGAGCACTCCATGCATTGTATCAACTTTTGTTTACTGTGTTATTTGCCGTGCATCTTAACCTGTACGCACTTGGAGTACCACTTTCCTTAATTTGGTCTCTCGTTGGCTGGAACGTCAATTCGTTCATTCGCAGTTCGCACCGGACCATCGTCGACGTGCTTTTGGTGGTACACACGCATGCCGGACGCGCCAGTAAGCACGCACCACGTAAACAACACCAGCTGCTTATTTAGCCGGCGATCTTGTTCGTCTTTCCCTTTCGAAGATATAACTTGTTTAATCTCACATCCCAGATTATACTATACTCTCGTCGAAGAAGACAGCGGACGTCCCTATCCCCGCTTCGTCGACGGGCACCATTCCCGAGACGATGATCAGATCGGCCGGACTCGACACGACACGTTGGCTCCATGCATTGGCCGTTGTAGCCGCTTTGCGTAAGCGAACTTATCCGGGTTATGGAACGGGTTCGCACCGCACGGACGCAAACCACCACAATCGACCCGGGGTGCATGGCGACGCCGTCCGCCGGATGTAGAACAAGCGACGACGCATCGGCGTCGGCATGGCGCGGCGCCGTGGCGGCGGCTGGATTGGCGCGTGAGTGGCCACTCGTCGTTGGGTAGGGCCGACGCACACGGCACACGGCAGCGACCGCTGAATTGACGAACCACACAAGTTTTTTTTTCTTTGGAGGTCCAGGGTACAGAGGCGTGCGCAAGTGTGCCTACCGGGACGTGAACATATGATTTGGAGACCACAGCCGGCATCATGTGGTTGCGACGCCGCGGGCACGAGCGCTCCACTAATCGCGGGGACGGCAGCTGAAGCAGAGAAAAACTCATGTGGACACGGGGCGGCGAATGAACGGCGATCCGATCCAATGATCAACCGTCGCGCTTGGGCAAGACGGCAGTGCAGTCAGTGTGTGCGTGGGCCTCGTGCGTTGACAACACGGTACCTCACGCGTAGACGGAAGAAACGCCGCACTGTCTCAGTTTGTATAGTAGAACCTTAACTTGTGGGTCGAACCAAGGTCTTGCTGCAGGGCACGTATACGTACACGGCTGATTCAAGTAGTTAATGGCACGGCTGGCTGCAAGAAGGATAAAGAAACGCTGCTAGTAGTACTGCAGAGCAAACGCTGCTATGTCACATTGTCACTCGCGTTCCGGAGACTGAACCTGCGTGAACCGAGCCGTCAACAACGAGTCCCGACATGGACGAGGTCACAGGAACCCACCCGCCACGCAAATCCGGTGGCTGGAGCAGGCCCGGGGAACGCGAGGAGGAGCGCGCGGCCAGCTGCCGTCGGCGTCGGCGTCGCCGGCTGAATTTTCATCTCCATCTCGCGATCAAAGGACGCTGGGGGGAGAAAACGTGGCTGGGAGCGGCCGCAGTTCGCGGGCAGCGGATAAGCGAGAATGCGAGAACGACGTTGGCTTTGCACTCCCGTGGTGTGGCGCGCGGGAACCGTCGCTGCTACTGCTCGCACAAACGTCCTCACGGGACGATGGTCTGAGCTAGGTGGCGAGTCGCTGCTGGTTTCCTCCTGCATTATTGGGGCTACCTCACACCAGTGGATGTTACTATTACCTTTCTCCCCTTTGCTTGCTTTACGATCACGAGATTTAAATTAGCATAAATCATCCATACATAGCATAGCATGCAAATAAGTGTAGCACAACAATAGTTCAAATTCAACGAGATTAACCGGATATTCAACAAGTTTTTCATCAACAAAAAACCGTTGCTGAAGAAACCATTTGTTTAAGCTTATTCGGTCGCGCTAGGCTAAAAAACTAGATAGAAGAACTAGAGGCCGCCAAGGTCTTCAACCATTAGCAGGTAGGATCCTTTGCTTACTACTTGAAGCAGAAACCTAGAAGAGGAATTCTTTCTATTCCAAAATATCATGTCGTCCCACACATACTACCTCTACAGCTTCATCCAACGGTCTATGTGCATAAATGGTCGTCCCTCTATCCTGTGATACATCACGGCATCGCATGCGGCCTACACAATGTGAAGAGCAATATGAAATGAATCGATCAACAAGTTGAGCAAGAAGAAAGAAAACTTCGGATCTCCTTCTCTACCGCGTGCAATGGCCACCTTGCCTCCTGCATATCAACAGCGCAACAAAACTTAATCTTTACTAATCTGATGATATTAATCTGGTATTACGAATGATATTTGTTTTATAAACTTGGCCAAACTTCGATATGTTCGACTTAAGATAAACTAATATGTGAAGTGAAAATAAACACATGAGTAGCTAAACTTTCCTCATTAAACTATGTGTGTGATATTAGGTGGAGTACCTTTTTTTCAAAAAGTAGGAGACCCCGCCTCTTCATCATCACGATGAACACAACCATTTATGTGGAGTACTTAGAGCATCTCCAGCCGCGCACCCAACAGACCCTTCCCAGCTGATTTCTTCGCGCCGGCGCCCAAAAAAGGCCCAATCGCGCCCCCAGGAGCCCGTCTTTCGCCGGTTTGGGCCGAAATTAGCACCGACAGACCCAGATCGAACCCAACGCACTGGGGAGCACTTGGGGGCGCCGGGGGACGCGACTTTGGCGCGAACGAGGATTGGTCCGCCGAGTCAGCGAGACGCCGCTTCGTCGCCCTCATCCCCTCGGTTCCCGCGGGAATCAATGCCATGGCTGCTGTACTGCCGCGCCGGTCAGCCTCCATTGATGCCTCACGGGCAGTGTAGTGAAGGCGCCGTCAACACACGTCTCGCTCGCTCCCGCCATGCGTCGCCCGACATGCAGCCTCTCGCCGCCCCGCTGGGGCTATAAAAGGCCACCGCTCCCCGCCGGTGAACGCCACAACCCCCTGCATCCGCCTCGCAAAGCAGCCCTCTCCCCCCTTCCCGCCGACGAGCAAAAAATGGCCGAGAGGTTTCCAGTGCCCCGCGCGTCGGCGACCCTGCGTAGGGGTGCAACAGGGACGGCGGTGGCTCCGGCGGGGCGCGCGACGACGACGGCGACTACACCCGTTTCTACAGGCTTCTCGGCATGTAGATGGCAGGCGATGGACGCGGCGCAGTGGCTAGTGTGGCGTAGTTTGTTGTAGTTTGCATGTTTTTTACTTTTTTGTACAAATTTCAATGAAATTTCGCCGAATTCGTACCAGATCGCCGAGTTTGTACAAGTTTGTACGTAATTTCGCCGAACTACCGCGATATTGGCGGCGATCTGGTGGACGACGACTGGGAACGGAGTCGCCCCCACACGCCAAACTTGCGTCGGTTCGCCCCCAGGCGGCTTTTTTTGCCGTCCTGAGGGCCGAACGGCTGGAGATGCTCTTAAAAGTTAAGAGGCAACAAGTGGCCAATAAAGAGAATGATAGCAAAGAGGGTCACATACGATAGAATATGCATAGGGCTTTGTGCCTACCATCCAAATTTAATCTCTCTAATTCTTAGTTAGTATCCTGTAACATCAGTGCTTTGACTATAATTGACTTAGTATCGATATAAGATGAAGCTTCAGGGGGAAGATCGCAGAAATATGGTTCTCACAGTTGAGACCTTTTAGACTATAATTGACTTGCACCATGAGATATACTCCCTATGTATTGGTGCATTAGGCACATTACGAAAATCAAATAATACCAAAACGCTTAGGCGCAATGCATTAACTCCCACCTTGTTTCTTATTTCTTGATATGAATAAAGAAATCAACCAATAAGAGATGTGAGTTTGTATGCTTTCAATGACTTGAGACTACCCACGGCATGCAGTGGTCAGTTCATTGCATGTATTAATTGGCCAATAAATATTAAGTTCTATTGTTTTTCCCTCCGCCTTGGTCGCGATGCACAACTTAAGGCCTCCTTTGGTTTGTAGGAATTTTGTGGTAATCTCATACGATAGGATTTGTAAAGGAAAAAAAAATCCTTTAAAGCCATTTGGTTTGTAGAAAAATTCTTCCTGTCAGTCATATTTAATAGCAAAATAAACAATAGCCTAGATTCAATGGAAAAAAAATCTTATGATGTGAATCAAAGAGCATCTTCTTTCATATTTCTATTCATAGGATTTCAGATACATGTCATCTCATTTCATATGACTTTTCTATTCTTATCTACCCTACGAACCAAGGAGGACTAAGATGACTAATGTACCGGTATGGAGGAAGTACATGTTTTTTCGGCGGTGTTATACATGCTTGTAAAAAGTACAGTTTTGATAAAAGTAAATAGCCCGAGCTTTTAATGTTTATTTCAGTCAATGCCTTGAGTCGCCTGGTATCGATACTAAACAATAGAATGAGATCCAGGCATGAGAGATGGCTAGAGCGATTGACGAAACAATAAACCTTGTCCGGTAGTTCTCGCGAAAAAAACCTTTTCCAGTACTCTTTAAGGCGCAGCTATGTATGTAAGCAACTGATGTACTTCCATCCTTCCGATTTAGAAGACGTAGCGCCAATAATATGCATGTTATAGTGAATCTTTGCTGTGATGATATATGTGATGATGTAGAGTGTGCGCATCTTGAGAGATATCGACTATGACACAGCCACCTGGGATCAAATTCGGGGTAATTAATTACGTACTTCCTCTGTAAAGAAATATAAAAGCATTTAAATGACGAAAGAGTGTACATGTGGCGCTCACCGACTCTCTTCCTCCATTGCTCCCTCTCTTATTGAACAACCGAAGAATCTTGCACGAAAAATCAAGAAACAAAAGAGTCGGCGACTTGGCGCAGAAGCCAGCGTAAGTCGTTGGGAAATAATAGACGGTATCTGTGGAAGGATTCCACATGGTGCGTCCTTGCTCAAATGCAACTTGCTTTTGGCTATTCGAACTTACTTTTGAGTGCCTCATCTGCTTGTTTGTGTGTTTGTTTTCTGCTTTTGAACTGACGTGCGAGCCAGTGATGCTCTAACCGAGTGAGTGCACCCATGTTATTGTAAACCATTGTTTTACCTAGCGCTTTGGCGTGCGTGCGAACCACCCGATAAAAAGTTCACGTTGACAGGCTCTGGACGTGGACGCAACCCGTTTTCATTTCGGTATAGATTTAAAACAGGTCGCCACCACACCGCAGAGCCAATGGTTCTCCCCTGGCCAGAACATAGAGCCGGTGGTTTCTCCTTCGTGTCTTGTACTCGCGCGTATGGCCATAGGCTACCAGCCAGCGTCGTGATGCGAAAGAACATTCTATTTACTGTAACGTGACACCTTTTGTTTACTGTTATTTACCGTGCATCTTAATCTGTACTACGCACTAGGAGTAATATTTCCCTTAATCCGGTCTCTCGTTGGCCGGAGCGATGATTCATTCGCTGTTGGCACCGAGCCCTCGTCGATGTGCTGCGGGGCGTTACACGCATGACGTTGGCGCCAGTAAGAGCACGCCACGTAAACAACAACACCGGCTGCCTACTCCACGATTTTCTTGGTCTTTTCCCTTTCCGAAACGCAAGACTGAACTTGTTTAATCCCATCCCTAATCATAGAGTAGTACGAGTACTAGCTATCGTCGAAGACAGAGGACGTCCCTATCCACCCAGTCGACGGGCATCAGTCCCGAGGGACGATGATTAGCTCGTGTCTGCCGGTACTTTTTTTTTTTTTTGGTGTCTGCCGGTACTTGAAACGTTGGCGCCATGCATTGGCCGTCGGGGCGGCTTTGCGTGCGCGAACTTATCCGCGCGCGCAGCGGAACGGGTTGCGATCCTAAAGAGGGAGGGAGGGAGGGAGCGATGCCCCGTTACACCGCGCGGACGCGATCGACCCGGGACGCACGGCGACGCCGTCCGCCGGAAGCGAAGGCCACACGGCGGCGAGACGTCGTCGGATTACTTTGGAGGCAGCGACTGCTGAATTCGCGCGCCACACAAATTACTTTGGAGGGTCCAGGCTCCGGAGGCGTGTGCGGGCGCCAGGGCTGGGACGTGAACGTCTGATTTGGAGACCCACGGCCGGCATCGTGTGGCCGCGACGCCGCGGGCTCGCGCACTCCACTAATCGCGGAGACGGCAGCTGAGCCAGAGAAAACATCATGTGGACACGGCGCCGGAACGGCGATCCGATACAATGACGAACCGTTACCCTTGCGCAGCACGGCCGCCAGTGCGTGCGTGGGCCTCGTGTGTGCATTGACAACACGTTACCCCACGCGTATACGGAAAAAACACACGGTTCGTAGGCTAGCTTAGCTAGGACCTTAGCTTGCCAGACGAAGCCAAGCCAGTTGGCCCCATGCGGCACGGCAAGGTACATGGCGAACCGGACGGCTCGCCACACGGCCGGAAAGACCGCGAGGAGAGACTACGCTGGACGCCCGCCGCGCAGCGAAGACACGTCGCTCGTATTTCTTCTACGTAAGCTTGCACGGTTTCATGTATGGCCGCAAGAAGGTCAAGAAACGGTGGTGGTGCTGAAGCAAATGGCATGTTTGCCCGGCTTCATCTAGAGAGAGGCGATAATGACGACGCACCTTCGGCTGGCTGCTCGCTTTAGTGTTTGTAATTGTTACTAGATGGTCTACGAATGTGAATACTTTTTTACTTCTTATATTCTTTGTATTATCTTGTCCGTTTATGAATAGATTGAAAGTTTTCCTGAAAAAAAATGGCATGCTTGCAACCACTGGAGCCGTCAACAACACCGAGTCGCCGGTCGCGACACGCGCGAGGTCACAGGAACCACCCGCCACGCAAATCCGGTGGCCGGGGCAGACCCGGGGGAACGCGAGGAGGAGCGCGCGGCCAGCTGCCACCCGAGGCGTCGCCGTCGCCGTCGCTCGCCGGCTGAATTTCCATCTCATCTCGCGTCGAAGTACACTGCGAGGAGAAAACTTGGCTGGGTGCAGCCCCGGCAGGACGGCACTCACTCGCAGGCGGCGGATAAGCGAGATGCGAGAACGATGTCGGCTTTGCACTCCCGTGGTGTGGCGCGCAGGAACCGTCGCTGCTGCTGCTCGTCCTCACGGGGACGAGGGTCGAGGTGGCGACTCGCTGCTGCTTTCCTCCTGCATTATTGGGGCCTATCTAGCACCAGTGGCTGTTACTATTAACTTTCTCCCTTGCTTGCTCGCCCCTCTATCATGTTGACCCAGTACGACACGATAACATATCACTATCAGGGAAAACAGTTCCTGGTCCTGGGCTCCTGGCTCGCGGTGAACGGGATAGACATCGCTGGCTCGTCTGTCGGAATAGTTGCTAAGTCATTTTCTTAATTTATTACTATGATTCGAGTGGTGCACCGGTGTACGTGCAGAAATACAGAACGGTTATGCATGTGGAATGTGTACACACTGCGGGATCAACTGTAAAATTAGTCGCAACTCCAGGGGCACACATCAGGTTCTGAAAGAACATACATCATATTGCCTACTAGAGGCAAATTTACTACAAAATACAAATCGTCCTTGACAGAAGGAACAAAATTATACAGGTTACCAGCACATATTAGACCAATAAATTATACAAACGGTCAACGCAGCAGTCTGGAGCTGGCACAGATTACCAGCACATATTAGACCAATAATAAATACTACGGTACACACAAGCGTCAGGAAGGGGGAGCACTGGTGGTTTCAGAACTCATCCATGATCTCAAGGCGAGATCTCCACCACACAGCGACAAGCGGTTGACACCTGATCGCCACACATCCACGGAGGCTGCAGCAGCTGTTCCATATCTGGGAATATATCGCGGCATCACCTTCATTGTCTGCAAATTTGTCAGTTACGGTTATCTCAAATTTGTGGGAAAATGCATGGGCAAAAGCAAGGACTTGCATAGGCTTTAAACAGTGTGACGCAACGTACCTTCTACTCGAGCGGGTCGAACGCCTAACTGGAGGAGCAACGTCTGCAGAGTCTTCCAAGATAGGTTCTCTGATCTTCTTTGCAGTTGATCGCGTCGAACCTGCAAAATAGACGGAACAAATTCCTTTGAGCAACTGTACCTATGATGTGTGGATATCTGTGCTGGAATTACAACTTACCTTTGCGATTGCGGACAGTTTTGGATGATTGAACCTCTGTGCTATCATCTTCTGATTCCGTGACAGTGGATGATGTCTGACTTTTTCCGGAACAAATGTTGCCGCTGCCTTTTGTCCTGTTCTCCTTATTTTCAGCAGCGCTATCTGCTGAAGGATCAACATCCTCAGTGGCTTCATCTGTCTCCACATTTTCAGCGCTGCTATCCACTGAAGGACCAGTAACCTCGGCCCCTTCCTCTGTCTCCTCATTTTCAGCATTGCTACCCACTGAAGGATCAGTAACCTCAGTAGCTTCCTCTGTCTCCTTATTTTCAGCATTGCTATCCACTGAAGGGTCAATGTCCTCAGTACCTTCCTCTGCCCCCTTATTTTCAGCATTGCTATCGACTGACGGATCGGTAACCTCACTAGTTTCCTCTGTCTCCTTGTCTTCAGCATTGCCATCCACTGAAGGATCGATAACCTCACTGGTTTCCTCTGTTAACAGAACACACATAAATAAGTGAGCTCTCTCGTGAACATTCTACACTCTAGTGCATACATCATAAACACCACTTTGGGTTGTAATGAAGTAATCATACATGGAAGTACTCACACGGAAAGTAACTTAAATGGCAAAGAACATAAAGGATATTCAGAAAGAAAGGAAAAAGTTACTCACCCTCAGCAGAGTTTCTGTCATTCTGTCCAGCTTCCTTAGCGAGTAGGATTTTATCAAGAGAATCAATTTTCTGCTTATGTGCCTCTGCATTTCTTGCCGTGGCTTCTTGTTCTTTCTTTTCCTCATGAACTTTGCTAACTTTCTCCTCAAATTCCTCAATGCAAGCTTTGAGATCTGGCTTCGCAAACTTCTTGCACTGTTTGGACAAATTGAGATAGATCAATGAAAGCATAGAATTCACAAACTCAGACTTCTGGTTTCGACAAAACGTTAAGCATATGCAGCCATTGAGGCTATGCAACCAACCTTTGCTATCACGCTTCTGAAGTGGTTCAGCACAGAATCTTCACATAATGCATGCTCAAACATCTTGAAATTATCGATGAGTTTCTTCAAACCTTTCTCAGTGAAGGTTAGCTGAGAGAGGCAGTAAGAGATATACTCCCACTGCCTAACATCTGAAAATACAAGCAAAGAAAGAATCATACATCTGAGAAAGCGGTGAGCACAAAGTTATACAATTCATGAAAAACATCCAAAATAATGCATGTAGTAAATCACGGCTGTTTCAGGGAGAACAGAAGACTGAAATGAGAGTCAAAGAAGTCAGCTGGCTTGCTAAATTTCCATACTGCTAACTTCTGCGGAGAAACTTACAAGACAACACGTAACACAACCTGCTGATTCACAGCATTAAATCTTTGGTTGGTGCTCTCATTTTATTCGTAATTCTTAATTTCCACTCATCAAAGTTTATTTATCTCGTGGTTTCTTAAACAGACGTCGAGTGATCAACAGTTGATTAGCAATTAATGAAAGCACACCGAACAACATAAATATTCAGTATAATCTGATTGGAGAAGTAAGAATATAATACCATTTACACCAGCAAACCTATTGCAAAGCTTATCGACAAGAGCTTCCATTTGTTTGTCCTGAAATAACAGTTAGAAATTAATATAGTTATCGAGAGATAAAAACCAAAGTGCACTAATGGCAGAAAAAGAAGCGGCATGTTAGACCTTTTTAATAGAACCAATTAAGAATTGCATGATGTTGCGAAATGTTTCTTCCTTGAGGTGTTGATTGCACAGTCTACTCAGAATATCTGGAAGAAGATTATAAATTGGATTGCTTCCTGCACAGTTGCCAAAGGTAAAAAGGAGGTAACCATATTAGCTAAAGTCTAACTGCAGTATTAAATTAAATCAAAAGGACTGACACATTTTATACATGTACCTTTCTTTGACAACTCATGGAAGAAGAGTTTTGCAAGGCTTGAGATCCTGTCATCTTCATCTTCTACCCTCACCGCCATTTCGTTGATATAACCTTTAACCTGTAATAGGATTTGCGAACGTGTTTCAGTGGTGGTAGAGAGAGAAAGAGAGAGAGAGCAGAAAGAGAGAGATTGGCAGGGAGAGAGAGAGAGACCTTCATCATGTCATTCAATATGAGATGAGAAATGACCAGCACAGCATTCTTCCTCACAGATGCCGATGAATCGCTCAATCGGGCATATATGTGTTCTGTCCAAGGTTCTAAGAGGTTTGGAAAGCGAACTGCTAAATCACCAAGGGCTATAGTGCAGTTAGATCGGACAATTTCAGAGGATGCGTTTTCCACAACAGTAAATAGGATCTGGAGATTTGCCTCGCTGCAAGTTGAACATATAATGAGATTCAGTGTTGTCATAAATTTGTAGATAAAACAGGATGCTACCCACAGTATTAAACAAACACAATCAGGTGGATGTTGTTTGCGTACCAGAATTCTGCATCAATAATCATTAGTCTGCAAAGAGCAAGCATTGCAGAAGCATGTAACTCCGGGAACTACACCCAAAAAATAATATTAAGTCATGACAAAACCGCAGAGAGCAATGGAATCCAAACATTTCAAAGATGTACGAAGGGCAATACAATAGAATACAAACCTTTTGCAGCAAAGTCAGATTCCTGCAGAGTTTTGATAGAAATGGTCCGCAATGTCCAAGAAGGTTCTTTTCACAAGAATAGGAAACAATCTCCCTTTCAGCATTTTCTGCAAAGAACTCGATTGCAATATCTCTCGTTGCACCAAGTCCCAGTTCAGCATTTATGTCTTGTGCCTGCCAGCATCACATAAAGAATAACAAGTTTAAGTCACATGAAACAATGACAAGCCAAAGTTTAAAAGTTCAAATGGATGTAACAGACAAGAATTACCTCCGAATTCTTGGAACCATCTACCTGACTATCCTCATTGGTGGACTGTGATTTTTCATTCTTCTGTTTCTGTTTGTTGATTTTCTTAACAGAAGTCTCAATGTAAACCAAATGGTTGAGTGCTATATGACTAATGACAAAAAGAAATCTACCCAACTTCATGGCTGATAACTCCGTAATTGTGGAACTATTCTGAGTTTCAAGTTCCACTCCATTAGACACGCCATCCATTCCTAAGGCACTGAATACAGAACTGAGGGATTTCTTTGCAATCTCAGCAGCAAAGATTTCAGGTGCAGGGTGTAAGGTATATATGGCACTTATAGCTTTATCTGTTGCTCCATACCATATTTTCTCCGGAAGCGAGAAGCTAGTTACCAAGCTTTGCAGTGCAGCAAATACTCTGGTACTAGTACTTAGTAATTTGATCTTATCTTCTTCTGATAATCTTTGCAGGGCAAGGCATGCAGTTCTAGCAAGTAGAGGCTCTTCCTTAGCCAAGCGCCCAAACCCAATGTCAACAATATCTTGCAAGTGAGTACCCAGAATGCTAGGAGATGACTTTGCGGCCATGCAAAGAATTGATAAAGCTCCACGGCATTGCACTGGCCTTACACCGTTGATGTTGAAGCAAAAATAATCCCACAAAGCTGACATCTGCAAGAGGTTGTGGGACTTAGCAAGTATGCTCCTCATGAGCAAAATAAGATATGATGCATCACTAAAATAGTACAACGGCATTCAACAAAATGGCCATGGTTAAATAGGCCTAGGAAAACATTGGTGTGATACAGCTGTCAAAGTACACCTTAATAGCACAACAAATCAATAAAACTTATCATGAGAATCTTCAAAGGAAATTCTCACATTGAGGTATTGATGAGCTGGGAGCAAAATTTTCAGCATGCATCTTAAATTCACAATTGCTGGATGGTCTAAAATTAGCTCTCTCACCTACATGCAAGTTAATAACCCTATCTTGGACTTTCACAGTACAATGCAATAGCAGACAAGAATAGAATAACCTAAGCAGGAACACATCTAATCAGTATACGGTACACATTGAATTCTATATGAAAGAGTGCATAGAATTGCTGTTGCTACAAGTATCAGCAAACATTAAGGGGAAAGAAGAGCGCACCGTGTTGGATGAAATCTCTCCTTTCAGTACCAATGAACTAACTAAGCTCTCCAGGGCAGCAAGGTCACCAATGCTACAATCGATGTTGAGGTTTATCAAACTTTTGGCTGTTTCTGTTGGGATCCTTTTTGTGTATATGGCAATGAATGCGCTCTCCACTGCTTCATATATTGACTTGTCCTGAGAAAATACCTATAAAAAGCTAAAATGAGTGAGGAAAATGCAAACAAAACATGAGTTCACAAACTAGCTAGTTCCGGGACATTACCAGAGGTAACATTTTCCGGAGTGCTGCTTCTGAACCTTCAACCTGAAACTGTCTGCATCTCATTAGCAGAAGAATAGTGTTCTCGACATCTGTGGCTGAAGATGAAGCCAATAACTGGATAAGAATTGGCATTAACGACGTAATACATGTCGTGAATCGTAGACCAGCCTCAAGGGATGCAACCAAAGCTCTGATCTGTTCTAAGTTTGTTATATCTACAAACATAGGATCTTGATCTGTCTGGTCTTGACTAGAAGGTAGGCAACTATCACTGACACTCTCGTCTTGCCCCACGGTCACTTCACCCAATGGATGATCATTCACAAGTTCACCTTCCGCAGGAGACTGAGATTCCTTTTCTTCCAATTTCTCCTTGTACTTCTCTAAAGTTGCCTCAAAGGTCGTGGCCCTTAGTTGAGGCCCAAAAGGGTTGTGTTGCAGCATTGTGATGAGAAGTTGTAGTGCTGATTTCCTGACGATTGCACTTTTATCCTCCATCCTCCCTGAAGCAACTGATGCCACTTCATTCCACAGGCCAATTGAAATAGCATTTTCTTCACACAACTCTGCCCAGACCTGAAGGACACGACTCCTCGTGTATGCTGACACGTCCCTACAACGCTCGATCAAAATTTCTAGCATAGCCTGCTTACTTCGGAGCCTTATGGAATGAGCACTGTTATTTCCATCAATGTCTTTGAAAGCCTTTGCAGCCAACTTGCCCAAGACCCCAACAAGAGAATTCCTAATCTTGTATGATTCCCCACCAAAATGTGGTATTAGAACACCAAGATTGGTAGACATAAGTTTTGGCAAACGATCTGCAAGTTCTACTAAGAATCTCCCAACATTGTCAGCACCAGCACCATCTCTCACATAGTCCTTCGGGTCAGTGCGACCTATTTCCCTGATCAGGGAAATTGCCAAGCTTCCATCACCAAACTTTTTCTCTGCAGCAGCAACTGCTTCAGCAAGATGAGCAACAGTGAAATCATATTTATGGATCAAATGCAAGACGGATGCACTGGTTTGAGAAATCTTTTGATGCCTTGTAGCTATTGCACCAATTATCCGGCATAGACCATTTCTTGTTTCCTCATCTTTTAACACATTTTGATTCTCAAAGAGAACATAAGTACACCTATGCATAAGAAAGCAAAGTCACTATAAGAACAAGATTACTGAAAAGTACATTATACCAAGTTCAAGAATTTACTTTGAAGCAAAAGATAGGTATCGCTCATCGGCGCCGCCTGGACCAAAAAGTAGTGTAAGGTCAGCTTCAAGAGAATTAGCGACCAGATTCATGATCCGCCCTCTTTGCGCTTCCCAATTCCAAGCATAAACAGGATTCTTCTTCCGACCATGTGCTGTCACCTAAATCCAAATGGCAGAAAAAACTATTTAAATGTAAAAAGGTTAAAAAATCTGAAGAATCATATGGTTTGGACAAGTTTTACCTTTGCCCCAGTGCCACTATCAGCTGAAGATTCCTGAGCGAGAACAATGGAGAGGAGGAAAAAGGAGTAGATCTTGAGGGCATTGCGGTGAGACGCGATGCGGTCAGTGATAGGGATCCCATCAGAGGGGGATGACATGGAAGCTCGTGAAAGGGAGTCAATGTTGGGCAGAAGAACACTGAGATTGGAGCGCAAGGCCTCAACAAGATTGAACTTAAGCCCTGGGGGCAAGCAAGTGAAATCACGCACAAGAGAGTATATGCTATTAAACACATCCTGTTCCTCGATGCAGAAGAGTTCCTTGTCAGAAAGATCAAATGATGTGCCTTTAATTTAAGTCAAACCAAAAGAACAAGTTAGTTCATAGTGAAAAAATAGATATACACACGTTGACAAAATAAATAACTACAGTACTTTCATATTCAACAAACTAAAATAGTTTAGAGAGTCTAAATATTGGGGCAAATGTTTCCTAAGTAGTTGAGATGCTCATTTGATTGTTAATATAATGCATCAAATCTGAAAACATCGAGGGAGGAAAAGAAAGCTAACTGGCTGTACTGGAAGCTTTGCTTATAGAGCAACTTTAGTTCAACATTAGGCACACTTGTTTCAGTGTTGTGATCATATGAACTAATGAAATTGAAAACCATGTCATTCTTATTTTTGTCCTTTTTTCTTGTATATTTCACCTTTTAAATATATTTTCCAGTATGGTCTTTTCCATTATGTTTCCTTCAAAAAGAAGGGACAATACTTCCACTACACAAGGTAACCAGTATTTTGCAAAACGTCTTATAATTCTTTACCGGGGGAGTAGTTTTGATGTAAATCACCAAAGGTTTATTTTGCAAAGTACTGGTTACCTTGTGTAGTGCGAACTAGCTTACAAAAAAAAAATGAACAGTTAGAGCACATGAAAGTTGGCAACCTCTTGGCCCTGTTTGAATACTCTAACTCAGTTAGAGGTTAGAGTTAGATTCTAACTCTAAACTAACCCTAAACTAACTCTAACCAAAAAGCTGTTTGGATGGTAGGGTTAGATTGACAATAAATATTCTTTCTCAATCATTTGACTACATTGGACCCTATTTGAATGGGAGGGGTAACTTTTTTTACTAATTTTTCTAGTGGGCCCAAGAAAACTAACCCAAATAAGCTCCTCTAGTGTGGGCTAGTTTTTTGGGGTGGGTTAGATCCAACTAACCCAAACTAACCCATCATGTTTGGATACTTTTGGGTTATTTGAGCACCAACTAACTAAAACTAACTCTAACATAGGGATCCAAACAGGGCCCTTGTATAGTTGTATGACTAGACAACTTTAAAAAATAGGCATTGTTAGCTCTGGAAAGATAAGTGACTTTTCTCAAATGTTCAGGACACTTATTAGAATTTTAACTGCAGACTAGGTTTCTGTCCATGTGAGCAAAGATTGAATCCAAAAATAATTTAAGAACTTCAATGTGTGATAGTACACTCTTTTAAGGAACACCAGAAACAACATTGACTTCAGCAGGGCTTGCCGATCTGGAAGCCCAAAAAACCGTGGAGAACAACAGAGATGAAAATCCAAAAGGCATCAGGAATTTGGGGATGGATGCGACCAATTCATTGTCTGGGTCATTTAAGGAATTTCTAGTTGTAACAATTAAGTACTACATTTCATAATGATGCATAAGTTTGATATTATAATCAACCCATACCAGCAGCACGCAAAGTTATCTGGTCACTTGAAACTTAACGGAAGAAAAGAAAAGAGAAATACTAACTACTGCAGGCTGTGGGGTGTAAGTTGACATCAAGTTAACGGGTATCAGCCATTGGGATCTGGAGATCCCTTCAAAGAGCAAGATTACTTAGGTAGACTACAATGCTTGACCTAGCATAGCTTTACTTTGATATGTTGCACGTTCCAAAAGCAGCACATAAGACCATCAGCTTCCAGAAAATCCAACAAACACAAAATGCTCGATAATCCGGAGAAGTAAACCAAAACCGAATTGGCTCAAAAGGGCAACACAGTATATATCCCAGCCAGACACTCAGATTCCTAAGGTGGGCGACCAACATGACTCATTTCGAGCCAAGTTGTAGCTCGGGAAATGTCAAACGACAGTGGGGAACTCTTATTTCTGAGGACGTGAGTGTTCGGTTAACTGTGGTTTGGCTTTCAAGATTTTGAGCAAACATCAAAGTTCGAGAACCCAATTGCGGACGTCTGCCAAGACTCGAGCAGTAGGGCGCTAGACACTGAATCTACGGGAACTAGGGTTTGCAACCTCGAGATGGGGGCAAATCGGGCAGCGCAGCCGCGCCGCGCCGCGCACCCCCGATCTAGCGCTCGATTTCGGCAAGCTCCGGCCGAAACCGTGAATCCTACAGGGGATTAGGGGGGGCGGGGGGCGGGCAGGTACCTTTGACGAACTCCTCGAGGTCGGCGGCGCGGAGGGCGGTGACGGCGACGGGGGCGTGCGGCCGGAGCGACGGCTCGCCCTCGTCGTCTCCGTCGTCGTCGCGCTCCAGATCCCGAAGGCTTGAGGGGAACACGAAGGGCGGGGCCATCTCGCCGGCGGGGGGAATGGGGGGAGGCGGAGGCGGAGGCGCGGGAGGGTTTGGTTTGGCTTCGGGCTGGGAATGGGAGGGGGGGAAGAGGAGTGGGGAGTATTTCGAAATCGGGGAGCGGGAGGCGTGAAATTTTGTGAGGGGGGTCGTCGGGTTGGGGGCCCACATGTCACTAGGTGGGTGCCACCGCGCGCCGGTGCTGGAGGTCGGATCTACTTTCTCGTTTTTCTTTTTCCCGTTGTACCACTACAACGTTCTTACGCCTGGGCCCCACAAACAGTGCCGAGTTTGGACTCGTCGTGTCACACTTCGTACCTACCTAACCTCTTTGGAACGCACGATTACAATTAAAATTTGTAAAATTGTATGTATATTGGTAACGTCAAATTTGTAACTAGTTACTCCCTTCGTACCAAAATTTTTGTCTTAGATTTATTTAGATACGGATGTATCTCACAGGAAATTGTTTCCTTGCGTGAGAGGGGGAGGAAAGGACAAATAAAGACACATGTTAGATTGAACTTCTCAAACGAAGTGAAAAAAAATGGCATTCAAGTGAACGTTTAGAATTACCCAAAACTTAAAGAAAATGAGTGATTTCTCTACGAACTATAAAGCCAATCCTATTATCTAAAATGGCATCATAGGAATTTTCCTATGAAATTTATTCATGTGAAATCACTCTATATCAAATTGGGCCTACACTTGTACTTGCTCTGCAAAGTAAGACCTTTTTCGGCAACCCTCCACTCCCCCACTACGGAGCAGTGCACCATTCTAGCCACTCCCCATATTATAGCTGCATGCCGCTCCGCTCTGGAGCGGAGTTACGGAGGGGAGGGAGTCCGAATGGGCTATAATAAGATGTTTTATAGATCACTAAAATGGTGGATGCCCTAAACTGCTTAAAACAAAGCAGCACGCGACCCTTTCCCATACCCACAATGTCAGCAAAATCGCTCGAGACCAATGTCGATCCGTTGGCCCTTCGTCACGTGTGTCAACCAAAGAGGACCACGCACCCAATAATGCACATCATGTATGCGCTGACTTGGAGATGCAAAGATCCTGACACAATCCCTGCGAGTGGGATCAACAGCCATACACGGCCGGATCACCCCACTTACAAACTACCTCAAGTGGTGGTTGTAGCCTCAGTGCACCATAAGGCTCCCTTTCTAGCTAGACAGACTAGTAGTTGTAGTGTTTCGTGAAACAAGTTCAACCTTTCAGCACACACGGTATTGGTAAAAAAATCAAAATGGCAGGATTTCTGCATTCATTAAGAAGAAGAAAATTGTCTGGTTAATTAGAGAAAATCATGCGAAAACCAAAGAGTTGCCCAGTTAATTATGGAAACTGCCAAAAAAACATCACAAACCGCTAAGCGGTGCACGAAGAATACCACACACACCACTGCAGGAGGGCCTCGCTGAGACAGCACGCAGGCGTCATCATCATCACTCCTTTCTTAGAAGGCGTGATCGACATCCCTAAACCTTGAGCAAACAATTTCAACTTCACTGTAGGTGATTGTCGACTCAACTCACATTGTAGAGGTCATGTGGAGTTTTATGAAGATCCGCGCAAGAATTCAGCCACCTGCTACTAGACAGCGCAATTCCGACTACGATGGTGAACTACAAAGCAGAACTAGGCACGGTTGGCGCTGCAGAAGATCACCGAGCAGGCCACCTGCTAGCTGCCTGTCATCATACGCCACCGGGGCCCCGCCACCGCACTTTTCTGCTTCATAGCAACAAACAATGTGAGGCAATCCCGTGGACACGCCAGAGAAGAGCGAATGCCTCAACTGTTGTCGCGTCTTTGACATCGCTCCTCCCATCATCATTGGACCCTTCTAGGGAATATTCGGCCAATTTTGGCTACGACGTGTTCTTCATTGGTGCAATTGAAGCATCCCACCGGCAACTCACCTGGAAGGCTTGGGCCCCCATGCGCGTCAAGGTCCTCGTCTGGCTCGCCCTTCTGAACAACTGCTGGACGGCTGATCGCCTCACACGCATGGGCCTCCCTCATGCTGATATTTGTGTCCTTTGCGACATGAAGACCAAGGACACGCAACACATACTTGTAGGTTGCTCCTTTTCTCTCAAGTGTGGCACGAGATCCTTTCTTGGTGACGCACCAATGCTAACATTCCTAGCCGGAGCTATCTTTTCCAGGATTGTTGTGTGTTATCGTGTGACCATGCTCCCACTACCTTGCGTAAGGGGCTCCCCTCTCTCACCCTACTGACTGTCGGTGGCTTTGGAAGCACAGCGACGGACGCATCTTCGATGGTCTGTGGCCCTTCACTATATATACAGCTTGTCCAAGCCATTCAACACGAGGCTAGGCTTTGGGCTAGAGCTAGAGCTAGAGGACTCAACCTCCTATCACAAGAGTCGTAGTGTGTGTGATGTAGGGTTGAGCATCCCTTCTACTTCTGTTTTCCTCCTGCACTCATCACCGCGTCGGCTTGTGTACGTGAGTTTGTGAATTTTGTCTTGTAATTATTTCACACTCTCCATATGAGTGCAATGGTACACAATCTTGCGTATTCACGAAAAAAGTAACTTAAAAAATATGAATTTGGTAGGCTAAAAAAATGTATGTACCAGACTCGAAACAGTATTTAGTGTCAGTTTAAATGTTTCAAAAAACACTTTGGAAAAGGTTACACACGTGCTAGGAAAAGAATGAAAATGTAGAAACAACATGCATTCATCATGACACAAAAAAAAAACATAGAACGTAAAAAATACTAGCGACGACGGAGGACTAGTCTCTCATTGTGTTTTCTGCGCATCCCAGAACCATCGACTGCATCATTCCAGGTTTACCGCTTCACTCTTCCTCGCAGCCAACCAAGGCCAGCAGGATGTCCTTGTAGCCGAAGGAGGTGTCGTCGACGACGTCGCAGGTCACGGTGGTCTTGAACCTGGCCCTGTACTCCTCCTTGATCTGCTTCATGTCGATCTCCGCCCGCGACACGACCACCCTCGTCAGCATGTCCTCGTACGTCCCCAGCCCCACCACAGACTCCCTGATCATCTCCGCGAAGTGTTTTTCCGGCGAGGTCAGGCACCAGACGGCGCTCTTCAGCGTCCTGGCGAACTGGCTGCTGCAGCGGCTGTCGATGTCCTCGACGATGTCAGTACCATGAACCTCCCTGTACTGCCGGAGCGTTGCCATGAGCTGGGGCTTGCTCCGGGTGCTGAGGATCCGCACCACCTCGTCGTGGTGCGGCTGTTTCTTCCGGACGGCCTCCGAGAGCTGCGACGCCTCCAGCTTCGCCACGTCGTCGTCGACGCGGTCACCGCCGTAGCGGTAGGAGCTCACGAGGCTCACCAGCATCTTCCTGAGCGGCTGCTGGAGCGCGGCGCAGGAGGCGAGGTCCTCCTCGACGGAGCAGCCGAAGAGGGAGCGGTAGGCGCGCCGGACGGCCACGAGGTGGTCGGGGTCGGACGCGCACGAGACCTCCACCAGGACGGCGAGGTGGTCGCCGTCCCCTCTCCGCCTCAGCGCGCCGTGCACCAGGTTCGCGTCCCGCTCCGCCGGGTCCATCGTCCACAGGATGACCGCCTTCTGAGGAAACAAGAGAGTCGAGCGAGCGACGCCGTCAGAGAAACGAAACGCGTCGCGGTTTTCGAAGTTCACCGGAGAGATGCGTGCGTGCGCTGCCGTACCCAGAAGTCAACGGTGACGGGGCAGTACTGGCGGGAGAGCCGCTGGCGGAAGGAGTTGAGGAGTGGCTCCCGGAAGAGGAAGGCGTAGGCGCGGCGGATCGCCGACCGCTGCGCCGCCGTCCTCCCCGCCAGTATGCGCACCAGGGCCTCCTTGTCCGCCCGCCATCCTGCACACGCACCGAGCTCACCATGTCAGCTAGCTGCAAGTGAGCAATGCAGCAACAGGAGACCGGAACCCGGCAAGCAGGAGCGTTGCCTTGGAGCGCCTTCCTGATGCCCTCGGCGTCGTCGGAGGGTGACGGCACGGGGCTGGGGACGACGATGGCGGACATGATCGGCGGCGGAAATGCGCGGCAGCGGGCCACGGAAGGTCGATCGATCGTCTTCGAGCCGCTGCAGTGGCCACGGACGAATTAACTACGAGGAATTTATATAGGGTGGGACGAATTATAAAGAGTTGGAATAAATAAAGTGGATTAATACAGAAATCGCAAAGTATTCTCCAGTAATGGGCTTCAGTTGTCGTCACTCCTCACAGGGATGTGAACTTGCTTATGCGTTAAGCTTTCAGACGAAACTGCGCTGGAGAACTCGTTCGCAACACCAGCAGATCTACAACGTGATCTTGGATTTATTGTTTTGCCAATTGCACGCTTTAACAAAGTTCCATTATCGTCCTGCAAAAAGAAGTTCCACAAAAAGGCTCTTCCTTCTGCATTTCTTTTCTTTTCTTCCCCTGCCCGAGTAAGGGCATTCCCGACGGGTAGCCCGGTTCGGATGCCACCATGGCATTAAAGTGGTAGCTTGCAGACCACATGTGATTCCTGCAGAGGAGCCAACTTCCTCGAGCGAAAAAGCAAGGAAAGGTAGAAAAGCAGGAGAGAGCACAAGAGAGAGAGAGGGAGAGAGAGTGCGTGATGTAGAGGAGATGCGTCAGCCCATGCTTGAGAAGAGAGAGGGTGTGGGGCTCAGCCCTGGTGGCCTCACAATTTTGCGTTGGAAGATTAAAATGGAACCGATAGCATCAACTTACTCGGTCTATGTGGCAAGCATGGAGCACCACCATACTGGTGCTACCGTTGTTCATGCCCTAAAGCAGTACCATACAAAGCATGATTGCCACGATATGCAAAAATAGAATTCTGCAAACCTGTCACTCTCTCTCATCCATATTAATTATCGCTGATTTAGTACAACTTTATACCAAACTTATTCTAAAGCAGGGAGGAGGCTAAAACGCCGGGCTTCTACAAATCTACGAGTATTTTCTAAGCCAAGATATCATCAACCACACTAGCCACTATCTCTAAATCGGATGGATGGCCCTAGCCTCCCGGGTCGCATTGGGCGACTCCGAAGGCCTCCCCGCCGCCACAGAAGAGACTTTGCCGCCGACGCCCCACCCACCTGCCGCTGACGGAGGAGGCTGCTAGGCTGACGGCGGCGGCAGGGCAGCCCGCGTATTTGCGTCCAACTCTCCTTCCTCCCCATCTTGATCCACATAAGGCATCCCATGGCCGGCCTCGGCTGCAGCTGTCCCTGCTGGCATCTTCGCCTTGGTTACGGGGGAAGCTGCGTGCCTCAAGCCTCAAGCCTAGGATGGGGCTGCTCACTTGCTCCACACCGGTTCACGATGGATCTATGTGTTGTTCGTTTGCCCATGGAGGCGTGGGTGTGGCATGGTGGGTAGGTGTGGCGAATGACCAGATCAGGCCTCCTCATGTACAACAGCTGCGACGGCAAGGCGGGCGCCATGGTTTGTGGTCGATGGTGTCCAAAGGAGGTTGATGGCTGAGTGCAGCTCTAATCCACTTGGGGCCTTCGGGAGTATCGGTGAGATGCAATTTATGGACAAATGACTTGACGTAGAGGATATGATTGTATAGTGACGACTGTCGGTGTCAAAACAGGCAGATCTCGGGTAGGGGGTCCCAAACTGTGCGTCTAAGGATCAAAGGTAACAGGAGGCAGGGGACACGATGTTTACCCAGGTTCGGGCCCTCTTGATGGAGGTAATACCCTACTTCCTGCTTGATTGACTTTGATGAGTATAGGGGTTACAAGAGTTGATCTACCTCGAGATCGTAATGGCTAAACCCTAGATGTCCAACCTGTATGATTATGATTGCCTCTACGGACTAAACCCACCGGTTTATATAGACATCGGAGGGACCTAGGGTTGTACATAGTCGGTTTACAGAGAAAGGAAGACACATGATCCGATTGCCAAGCTTGCCATCCACACAAAGGAGAGTCCCATCCGGGCACGGGGGAAGGTCTTTGATCTCGTATCTTCACGACCCATTAGTCCGGCCCATATCACACAACCCGGACGTCCGAGGACCCCCTAGTCCAGGACTCCCTCAGTAGCCCTTGAACCAGGCTTTAATGACAATGTATCCGGCGCGCAGATTGTCTTTGGCATTGCAAGGCGGGTTCCTTCTCCGAATACTCCAAAGCAGTCTTCCACACATAAGAGCTGTATCCGGCCCTGCTTAACACTTACAACCCTAAGCTGTAAAGGCAACAATACTTAAAACAAAATAAGTCACGTCCACGGGCAACTTTTTCTGCAAGACGTTATGTTCTGGCCTTGTTATTATTCTGAACCATTTTACAGCCCCTGCTTCACGTTTCGAGGCACGGCCATCGACACGTCTTGTCAAAACAGAGATCATGCCCCCCCTATCATGGGATTCTCATCAATGCGGGTTTGGGTAATCCAACCGTGCCGTTTGCACGTCTCCTTGGGAATATGCGAGGTTTAAGGCTTATGAGGGGGTGCTTGATATTCACTGCCTTTTTAAGAGGACAAGGACCCATCTATTCACCTCACGCCTTCTTCCTCCGCCCTTCGGTCCCCGAGCTCCAGCGCCCAAGTTCTAAACTTTCCCTTCACCCCAACTTCTCCAGCAATGGCCGATCCGGTTTCCAGGGCAAGTGGATGGCCTCCTCCATAACGGAGAAGGACATCAAGGATCTACGCGAGGCGAGGTACCTGACGGCGGAGATTACACATAGGCTTCCTACCCCGGGGCAGGTCATCCCCACCCTAGAGCCTGGTGAGAGGGTGGTATTTATCCCCCACTTCCTCCGAGGACTTGGGTTCGCCCTCCATCCCTTCGTCCGAGGTATCATGTTTTACTACGGGCTAGATTTCTACAATCTGGCCCCGAGTTCTTTCCTCCACATCTCGGCGTTCATCGTCGTGTGCGAGGCATTTCTCCACGTCCCCCCACACTTCGGCTTGTGGCTCAAGGTTTTTAATGTGAAGCCGAAGGTGGTCGACGTCCAACACGCCGAGTGCGGTGGCGCCATGGTGAGCAAGCTCAACCATGTTACCTGGCCCAAAGGGAAATTCGTGGACACCGTCAAGGTATGGCAGCAGGAGTGGCTCTACATCACCGAATCGCGCCACACCAAGTGGGCGGCCGCTCCTACTTTCAGATCCAGACCTCCGCTGTGGCTCGCGTCCTGGACCAACAAGGGTCTAGACTAGGGTCCCCCGACGAAGTATTGATGCTGCAAAAGCGCATCAAGAGTATGATAGAAAAGGACATCACCCTTGCTGCTATGATTCAGGTGATGCTTATCTGCGGAGCTCTTCCCTCCTAACGACGACCTCTCAAAATGTGGGAGTTTAATCCGGAAGGGCCACAGACCCTGCAGTGATTCTTTGGCACGACGCACAAAGGGATCTGGAAGCTACTCTTCAAGAAGCAGAAGACGTGGCCAAGGACGTCTGACGACACCGACCTCGACTGCACAAATCCGGCATCCCCAGTAAGTATCATATTTCGGAACATTACTTAGCTCGTCAATCTTAGGGAGGGGTACTGAAAATTCCATCCCCTGAATAGGGTTGGATAAAGAAGGCGGAGCGGATCAAATGTCCGGCCCCGCTTCCTGAATACCCAGCTGAGCCTCTGTTTATGAGGATGCTGGTCCCGGCGCCCTACCAGGCGCCGGTGAAGAAGGACAAGAAGAAGAAGAGCAAGGAGGCCGAAGGTGTCCTCCGTCACGAAGATACTTTGGGCGCTATGTCCGGAGGGACCGAGGCTCCTTCCTCTCACGAGGGAGACGAAGACGAGGACGAGGAGGAGGAGGTGGAAGAAGAGAACCCTCCTCTCAAAGGGAAAAAGAGGGCGGTCCGTAGATCCGGAGGAGGGTCGTCCAAGAGGGGAAAGATATCCCTCTCGGACGATTTAGATTCGGACATTAAAGCTGTCCCCAAGCACCGCCCCCGAGCCAAGCCCCTTGCCGAATCGTAAGTACCTTAGGATGCCTTACATACATCCAATCTTTTTTATAAATTGTAAGAATAATATCAAATTATGTGTTTCTGTCCGGCCTGTGATATCCCTCAAGAATCATCATCATCGGCCGGAGATGATGGATTGCGAGACGCCTCCACAAGCTTCCCCGCCTCCTAGGGCGGACGACACCGAGGTGTCATCCCAAAGGATCTCTCCGCGCATCGCAGAAGTGCGGGAGAGGACCAAGACGGCGCCAGAGGATAACGCCTTGGCTGCCGAGAACATGAGGGGCGCAACCCTCACGGAGACCGGCGATGGGGGTCCTGGTTCATCCGACCCCCGGCCGGATACTGTTCCAGAGATACAAACGGCTCCGGAGTCGAATCAGCAGCCCCCTCCGAGGGAGGGGCAGACGACTATTCCGGCGGCGACCTCTACTAATGCAGAGGTGCCGAACATGCTGATGGATGCTCTGCAAAGTGCGTCCGTCTTGGAGGAGCACCGTACCTTGATGGGTACGGTGGTTGAGAAGATTCAGTCTGTTAAAAGCGGGCTGAATGAAGCCTTCACGAGCCTACTAACAGGCTTTGAGGTATGCGATGTAATGTCTTTAGCCGCTTTCCATATGAAAAATATGCCTATATATAGATAGTAGCCCCTGAGACTCTGTTCGGCCCATGAAGGAGGGAGAACAGAGGATCTATAGACGTCCGCAGGAAATAACATACTTATCTTTTTGGTAAAAAAATAGGCTTCACTGTTAGAGGCGACCACTCAGGCTGCCGAAGTTTCCGAACTGAAGCGGAAACTGCAGTTGGTCGATGAGGACAATACCCGTATTAACAAGCGGCTCGACAAGGCGCAGGGTGATACGTCTCCAACGTTTCTATAATTTTTGATTGTTCCATGCTATTATATTACCCATTTTGGATGTTTATGGGCTTTGCTTTACACTTTTATATCATTTTTGGGACTAACCTACTAACCGGAGGCCCAACCCGAATTGTTGTTTTTTTGCCTATTTCAATGTTTCGAAGAAAAGGAATATCAAACGGAGTCCAAACATAATGAAACCTTTGGGAGCGATCTTTTTGGAACAAACGCAATCCACGGGACTTGGAGTGGACGTCAAGCAACAGAGGAGGTGGCCACGTGGGTGCCCGGCGCGCCCCCACCCTCGTAGGCCCCTCGAGCGTCCACCGACCTACTTCTTCCTCCTATATATACCCACGTACCCCGAAAACATCTAGGAGCACTACGAAAACCTATTTCCACCACCGCAACCTTCTGTATCCGCGAGATCCCATCTTGGAGCCTTCGCCGGCGCTCCGTCGGAGGGGGAATCGACCATGGAGGGCCTGTACGTCATCTCCAAGGCCTCTCCTATGAGTTGTGAGTAGTTTACCACAGACCTTCGGGTCCATAGTTATTAGCTAGATGGCTTCTTCTCTCTCTTTGAATCTCAATACAAAGTTCTCCTTGATCTTCTTGGAGATCTATTCGATGTAACTCTTTTTGCGGTGTGTTTGTCGAGATCCGATGAATTGTGGGTTTATGATCAAATTTATCTATGAGAAATATTTGAATCTCCTCTGAATTCTTTTGTGTGTGATTAAGTTATATTTGCAAGTCTCTTCGAATTATCAGTTTGGTTTGGCCTACTAGATTGATCTTTCTTGCAATGGGAGAAGTGCTTAACTTTGGGTTCAATCTTGCAGTGTCCTTTCCCAGTGACAGCAGGGGCAGCAAGGCACGTATTGTATTGTTGCCATCGAGGATAAAAAGATGGGGTTTATATCATATTGCATGAGTTTATCCCTCTACATCATGTCATCTTTCTTAATGCGTTACTCTGTTCTTATGAACTTAATACTCTAGATGCAGGCAGGAGTCGGTCGATGTGTGGAGTAATAGTAGTAGATGCAGAATCGTTTTGGTCTACTTGTCACGGACGTGATGCCTATATACATGATCATGATTAGATAATCTCATAACTATGCGCTTTTCTATCAATTGCTCGACAGTAATTTGTTCACCCACCATAATACTTATGCTATCTTGAGAGAGGCCACTAGTGAAACCTATGGCCCCCGGGTCTATCTTTTATCATATAAGTTTACCATCTACTTTTATTTGCATCTTTTATTTTCCAATCTATATCATAAAAATACCAAAACTATTTATCTTATCATATTATCTCTATCAGATCTCACTTTCGCAAGTGGCCGTGAAGGGATTGACAACCCCTTTATTGCGTTGGTTGCGAGGTTCTTGTTTGTTTGTGTAGGTGCGTGGGACTATTGAGGAGCCTCCTACTGGATTGATATCTTGGTTCTCAAAAACTGAGGGAAATACTTACACTACTTTGCTGCATCACCCTTTCCTCTTCAAGGAAAACCAACGCAAGCTCAAGATGTAGCACAAGGTATGTTTCAAGTACTCCGTACATTATTGTATTAATTTGCAAATGCTAAGTTGAAGCTTACGCGCTGCTATATGCATAATTGCAAATGGCGCTGCTGAGGTCGAGACCCTCAGGGGTGACCTTGCCCGGGCGAAGGAGCAGGCAAGGGTGGGTAATGCGGCCGCTGAAAAAAGGTTGCGGATTTAAAGACCAAACAGGCCGCCCGACACCAGTTCGAGGAGCGGGTATCCAAAATTGAGCAAGAGCTCAAGGACGCCACTCGAGGAGGAGAATAAAGCTAAGGCAGCCGAACTCGCCAAGGCCCTTCAGGAAGCCCAAGAGGTGAGGTCCGAATCCCGAGCGGCTCGCGAGGAGATCTGACAGGCCGGACATATAGCAACTGGTAAGCCTTTCTTTTACAGTCTAAGTTTGGCGATTAGAGGTATGCCTTGCTTAATCGACTATGGAGTTCTCCAGACGCTTTTGCGGATCTTCTGAAGAGTGCCGCTGACGCTGCGCAATTCTACCGAGCCCAGGAGGGGCATGCGACGGAGAAGTTGTTTTGGTTGCAGTTCGCAATGCAGGAGCGCTTGGCGCTGCTGAACGACCAAATGGCACAGTGGGCCGAGCTGCATAAGTTGTCCGGAGCGGCCATGAAGGAAGTCATAGTCCGGCTTGAAGGAAATATGCCCTAGAGGCAGTAATAAAGTTATTATTTATTTCCTCGTATCATGATAAATGTTTATTATTCATGCTAGAATTGTATTAACCGGAAACATGATACATGTGTGAATACATAGACAAAACTATAGTCACTAGTATGCCTCTACTTGACTAGCTCATTAATCAAAGATGGTTATGTTTCCTGACCATAGACATGTGTTGTCATTTGATTAGTGGGATCACATCATTAGAAGAATGATGTGATTGACATGACCCATTCTGTTAGCCTAGCACTTGATCGTTTAGTATACTGCTATTGCTTTCTTCATGACTTATACAAAGTTCCTGCAACTATGAGATTGTGCAACTCCTGTGTACCGGAAGAACACTTTGTGTGCTACCAAACGTCACAACGTAACTGGGTGATTATAAAGGTGCTCTACAGGTGTTTCCGAAGGTTCATGTTGAGTTGGCATAATTCAAGATTAGGATTTGTCACTCCGATTGTCGGAGAGGTATCTCTGGGCCCTCTCGGTAATACTCATCACCTAAGCCTTGCAAGCATGTAACTAATGAGTTAGTTATGAGATGACGTATTACAGCACGAGTAAAGAGACTTGCCGGTAACGAGATTGAACTAGGTATTGGATACCGACGATCAAATCTCGGGCAAGTAACATACCGATGACAAAGGGAACAAAGTATGTTGTTATGCGGTTTGACCGATAAAGATCTTTGTAGAATATGTAGGAACCAATATGGGCATCCAGGTCCCGTTATTGGTTATTGACCGAGAATGGTTTTAGGTCATGTCTACATAGTTCTCGAACCCGTAGGGTCCGCACGCTTAACGTTTCGATGATAGTTTTATTATGAGTTTATAAGTTTTGTTGTACCGAAGTTTGTTCGGAGTCCCGGATGTGATCACGGACATGACGAGGAGTCTCAGAATGGTCGAGACATAAAGATTGATATATTGGAAGCCTATGTTTGGACATCGGAATGGTTCCGGGTGAAATCGGCATTTTACCGGAGTACCGGGAGGTTACCGGAACCCCCCAGGGGGTTAATGGGCCTACATGGGCCAAGAGGGAGAAGAGGAAGGAGCAAGGAGGGGGCCGCGCGCCCCTCCCCCTCCTAGTCCGAATAGGACAAGGGAAGGGGGGCGGCGCCCCCCCTTTCGTTCTCCTCTTCCTCCTCTTTCCCCCTCTCTCCTACTCCAACTTGGAAAAGGGGAGTCCTACTCCCGGTGGGAGTAGGACTCCCCCCCTTGGCGCGCCCCCTTAGGCCAGCGGCCTCCTCCCCCTGGCTCCTTTATATACGGGGGCGGGGGGCACCCCATAGACACACAAGTTGATCTACAGATCGTTCCTTAGCCGTGTGCGGTGCCCCCTTCCACCATATTCCACCTCGGTCATATCGTCGCGAAGCTTAGGCGAAGCCCTGCGCCGGTAGAACATCAAGATCGTCACCACGCCGTCGTGCTGACGGAACTCTCCCTCGACACTCGGCTGGATCGGAGTTCGAGGGACGTCATCGAGCTGAACGTGTGCTGAACTCGGAGGCTCCGTACGTTCGGTGCTTGGATCGGTCAATCGTGAAGACGTACGACTACATCAACCGCGTTGTGCTAACGCTTCCGCTTACGGTCTACGAGGGTACGTGGACATACACTCTCCCCTCTCGTTGCTATATCATCACCATGATCTTGCGTGTACGCAGGAATTTTTTTGAAATTACTACGTTCCCCAACAGTGGCATCCGAGCCTAGGTTTTATGCGTTGATGTTATATGCACGAGTAGAACACAAGTGAGTTGTGGACGATATAAGTCATACTGCCTACCAGCATGTCATACTTTGGTTCAGCGGTATTGTGAGATGAAGCGGCCCGGACCGACATTACGCGTACGCTTACGCGAGACTGGTTTCACCGTTACGAGCACTCGTGCTTAAAGGTGACTGGCGGGTGTCTGTCTCTCTCACTTTAGCTGAATCGAGTGTGGCTACGCCCGGTCCTTGTGAAGGTTAAAACGGAGTCTATTTGACAAACTATCGTTGTGGTTTTGATGCGTAGGTAAGAACGGTTCTTGCTAAGCCCGTAGCAGCCACGTAAAATTTGCAACAACAAAGTAGAGGATATCTAACTTGTTTTTGCAGGGCATGTTGTGATGTGATATGGTCAAGACGTGATGCTATATTTTATTGTATGAGATGATCATGTTTTGTAACCGAAGTTATTGGCCACTGGCAGGAGCCATATGGTTGTCGCTTTATTGTATGAAATGCAAACGCCCTGTAATTGCTTTACTTTATCACTAAGCGGTAGCGATAGTCGTAGAAGCAATAGATGGCGTAACGACAATGATGCTACGATGGAGATCAAGGTGTCGCGCCGGTGACGATGGTGATCACGACGGTGCTTCGGAGATGGAGATCACAAGCACAAGATGATGATGGCCATATCATATCACTTATATTGATTGCATGTGATGTTTATCCTTTATGCATCTTATCTTGCTTTGATTGACGGTAGCATTTTAAGATGATCTTCACTAAATTATCAAGAAGTGTTCTCCCTGAGTATGCACCGTTGCCAAAGTTCGTCATGCCGAGACACCACGTGATGATCGGGTGTGATAAGCTCTACGTCCATCTACAACGGGTGCAAGCCAGTTTTGCACACGCAGAATACTCAGGTTAAACTTGACGAGCCTAGCATATACAGATATGGCCTCGGAACACGGAGACCGAAAGGTCGAGCGTGAGTCATATAGTAGATATGATCAACATAATGATGTTCACCATTGAAAACTACTCCATCTCACGTGATGATCGGTTATGGTTTAGTTGATTTGGATCACGTGATCACTTAGATGACTAGAGAGATGTCTGTCTAAGTGGGAGTTCTTAAGTAATATGATTAATTGAACTTAAATTTATCATGAACTTAGTACCTGATAGTATCTTGCTTGTCTATGTTTGTTTGTAGATAGATGGCTCGTGCTATTGTTCCGTTGAATTTTAATGCGTTCCTTGAGAAAGCAAAGTTGAAAGATGATGGTAGCAATTACACGGACTGGGTCCGTAACCTGAGGATTATCCTCATTGCTGCACAGAAGAGTTACGTCCTGGAAGCACCGCTGGGTGCCAGGCCTGCTGCTGATGCAACTGACGACGTTAAGAACGTCCGGCAGAGCAAAGCTGATGACTACTCTATAGTTCAGTGTGCCATGCTTTACGGCTTAGAACCGGGTCTTCAACGACGTTTTGAACGTCATGGAGCATATGAGATGTTCCAGGAGTTGAAGTTAATATTTCAAGCAAATGCCCGGATTGAGAGATATGAAGTCTCCAATAAGTTCTATAGCTGCAAGATGGAGGAGAATAGTTCGGTCAGTGAACATATACACAGAATGTCTGGGTATAACAATCAATTGATTCAACTGGGAGTTAATCTTCCTGATGATAGTGTCATTGACAGAATTCTTCAATCACTACCACCAAGCTACAAGAGCTTCGTGATGAACTATAATATGCAAGGGATGAACAAGACTATTCCCGACTCTTCGCGATGCTGAAAGCCGCGGAGGTAGAAATCAAGAAGGAGCATCAAGTGTTGATGGTCAACAAGACCACTAGTTTCAAGAAGAAGGGCAAAGGGAAGAAGAAGGGGAACTTCAAAAAGAACGGCAAGCAAGTTGCTGCTCAAGAGAAGAAGGCCAAGTCTGGACCTAAGCCTGAAACTGAGTGCTTCTACTGCAAGCAGACTGGACACTGGAAGCGGAACTGTCCCAAGTATTTGGCGGATAAGAAGGATGGCAAAGTAAACAAAGGTATATGTGATATACATGTTATTGATGTGTACCTAACTAGAGCTCGTAGTAGCACCTGGGTATTTGATACTGGTTCTGTTGCTAATATTTGCAACTCGAAACAGGGACTACGGAATAAGCGAGCACTGGCCAAGGACGAGGTGACGATGCGCGTGGGAAACGGTTCCAAAGTCGATGTGATCGCCGCCGGCACGCTACCTCTACATCTACCATCGGGATTAGTTTTAGACCTGAATAATTGTTATTTGGTGCCTGCGTTGAGCATGAACATTATATCTGGATCTTGTTTGATGCGAGATGGTTATTCATTTAAATCAGAGAATAATGGTTGTTCTATTTATATGAGTAATATCTTTTATGGTCATGCACCCTTGAAGAGTGGTCTATTTTTATTGAATCTCGATAGTAGTGATACACATATTCATAATGTCGAAGCCAAAAGATGCAGAGTTGATAATGATAGTGCAACTTATTTGTGGCACTGCCGTTTAGGTCATATCGGTGTAAAACGCATGAAGAAACTCCATACTAATGGACTTCTGGAATCACTTGATTATGAATCACTTGGTACTTGCGAACCGTGCCTCATGGGCAAGATGACTAAAACACCGTTCTCCGGTACTATGGAGAGAGCAACAGATTTGTTGGAAATCATACATACAGATGTATGTGGTCCAATGAATGTTGAAGCTCGTGGCGGATATCGTTATTTTCTTACCTTCACAGATGATTTGAGCAGATATGGGTATATCTACTTAATGAAGCACAAGTCTGAAACATTTGAAAAATTCAAAGAATTTCAGAGTGAAGTAGAAAATCATCGTAACAAGAAAATAAAGTTTCTACGATCTGATCGTGGAGGAGAATATTTGAGTTACGAGTTTGGTTTACATTTGAAACAATGCGGAATAGTTTCGCAACTCACGCCACCTGGAACACCACAACGAAATGGTGTGTCCGAACGTCGTAATCGTACTTTACTTGATATGGTGTGATCTATGATGTCTCTTACCGATTTGCCGCTATCGTTTTGGGGTTATGCTTTAGAGACGGCCGCATTCACGTTAAATAGGGCACCATCAAAATCCGTTGAGACGACACCTTATGAACTATGGTTTGGCAAGAAACCAAAGTTGTCGTTTCTTAAAGTTTGGGGCTGCGATGCTTATGTGAAGAAACTTCAACCAGATAAGCTCGAACCCAAATCGGAGAAATGTGTCTTCATAGGATACCCAAAAGAGACTGTTGGGTACACCTTCTATCACAGATCCGAAGGCAAGACATTCGTTGCTAAGAATGGATCCTTTCTAGAGAAGGAGTTTCTCTCGAAAGAAGTGAGTGGGAGGAAAGTAGAACTTGATGAGATAACTGTATCTACTCCCTTATTGGAAGGTAGTTCATCACGAGAACCGGTTCCTGTGACGACTACACCAATTAGTGAGGAAGCTAATGATATTGATCATGAAACTTCAGATCAAGTTTCTGCTGAACGTCGTAGGTCTACCAGAGTAAGATCCACACCAGAGTGGTACGGTAATCCTATTCTGGAAGTCATGTTACTTGACCATGATGAACCTACGAACTATGAGGAAGCGATGATGAGCCCAGATTCCGCAAAATGGCTAGAGGCCATGAAATCTGAGATGGGATCCATGTATGAAAACAAAGTATGGACTTTGGTTGACTTGCCTGATGATTGGCAAGCCATTGAGAATAAATGGATCTTTAAGAAGAAGAATGACGCTGATGGTAATGTTACTGTCTATAAAGCTCGACTTGTTGCGAAAGGTTTTCGACAAGTTCAAGGGGTTGACTACGATGAGACTTTCTCACCCGTAGCGATGCTTAAGTCTATCCGAATCATGTTGGCTATTGCTGCATTTCATGATTATGAAATTTGGCAAATGGATGTCAAGACTGCATTCTTGAATGGATTTCTAGAAGAAGAGTTGTATATGATGCAGCCGGAAGGTTTTGTTGATCCAAAAGGTGCTGACAAAGTGTGCAAGCTCCAGTGTTCCATTTATGGACTGGTGCAAGCATCTCGGAGTTGGAATAAACGCTTTGATAGTGTAATCAAAGCATATGGTTTTATACAGACTTTTGGAGAAGCCTGTATTTACAAGAAAGTGAGTGGGAGCTCTGTAGCATTTCTAGTTTTATATGTTGATGACATATTATTAATTGGAAATGATATAGAATTTCTGGATAGCATAAAGGGATACTTGAATAAAAGTTTTTCAATGAAAGACCTCGGTGAAGCTGCTTACATATTAGGCATCAAGATCTATAGAGATAGATCAAGACGCTTAATAGGACTTTCACAAAGCACATACCTTGACAAAATTTTGAAAAAGTTCAAAATGAATCAGGCAAAGAAAGGATTCTTGCCTGTGCTACAAGGTGTGAAGTTGAGTCAAACTCAATGCCCGACCACAGCAGAAGATAGAGAGAAAATGAAAAATGTTCCCTATGCTTCAGCCATAGGCTCTATCATGTATGCAATGATGTGTACCAGACCTGCCGTATGCTTAGCAATAAGCTTAGCAGGAAGGTACCAAAGTAATCCAGGAGTGGATCACTGGACAGCGGTCAAGAACATCCTGAAATACCTGAAAAGGACTAAGGATATGTTTCTCGTATATGGAGGTGACAAAGAGCTAGTCGTAAATGGTTACGTCGATGCAAGCTTTGACACTGATCCGGATGATTCTAAATCACAAATCGGATACGTGTTTATATTAAACGGTGGAGCTGTATGTTGGTGCAGTTCTAAACAAAGCGTCGTGGCGGGATCTACATGTGAAACGGAATACATAGCTGCTTCTGAAGCAGCAAATGAAGGAGTCTGGATGAAGGAGTTCATTTCCGATCTAGGTGTAATACCTAGTGCATCAGGACCAATGAAGATCTTCTGTGACAATACTGGTGCAATTGCTTTAGCAAAGGAATCCAGATTTCACAAGAGGACCAAGCACATCAAGAGACGCTTCAACTCCATTCGGGACCAAGTCCAAGTGGGAGACATAGAGATTTGCAAGATACATACGGATCTGAATGTTGCAGACCCATTGACTAAGCCTCTCTCACGAGCAAAACATGATCAGCACCAAGACTCCACGGGTGTTAGAATCATTACTATGTAATCTAGATTATTGACTCTAGTGCAAGTGGGAGACTGAAGGAAATATGCCCTAGAGGCAATAATAAAGTTCTTATTTATTTACTCATATCATGATAAATGTTTATTATTCATGCTAGAATTGTATTAACCGGAAACATGATACATGTGTGAATACATAGACAAAACTATAGTCACTAGTATGCCTCTACTTGACTAGCTCATTAATCAAAGATGGTTATGTTTCCTGACCATAGACATGTGTTGTCATTTGATTAGTGGGATCACATCATTAGAAGAATGATGTGATTGACATGACCCATTCTGTTAGCCTAGCACTTGATCGTTTAGTATACTGCTATTGCTTTCTTCATGACTTATACAAAGTTCCTGCAACTATGAGATTGTGCAACTCCCGTATACCGGAAGAACACTTTGTGTGCTACCAAACGTCACAACATAACTGGGTGATTATAAAGGTGCTCTACAGGTGTTTCCAAAGGTTCATGTTGAGTTGGCATAATTCAAGATTAGGATTTGGCACTCCGATTGTCGGAGAGGTATCTCTGGGCCCTCTCGGTAATACTCATCACCTAAGCCTTGCAAGCATGTAACTAATGAGTTAGTTATGATATGACGTATTACAGAACGAGTAAAGAGACTTGCCGGTAACGAGATTGAACTAGGTATTGGATACCGACGATCAAATCTCGGGCAAGTAACATACCGATGACAAAGGGAACAAAGTATGTTGTTATGCGGTTTGACCGATAAAGATCTTTGTAGAATATGTAGGAACCAATATGGGCATCCAGGTCCCGTTATTGGTTATTGACCGAGAATGGTTTTAGGTCATGTCTACATAGTTCTCGAACCCGTAGGGTCCGCACGCTTAAGGTTTCGATGACAGCTTTATTATGAGTTTATAAGTTTTGATGTACCGAAGTTTGTTCGGAGTCCCGGATGTGATCACGGACTTGACGAGGAGTCTCAGAATGGTCGAGACATAAAGATTGATATATTGGAAGCCTATGTTTGGACATCAGAATGGTTCCGGGTGAAATCGGCATTTTACCGGAGTACCGGGAGGTTACCGGAACCCCCCGGGGGGTTAATGGGCCTACATGGGCCAAGAGGGAGAAGAGGAAGGAGCAAGGAGGGGGCCGCGCGCCCCTCCCCCTCCTAGTCCGAATAGGACAAGGGAAGGGGGGCGGCGCCCCCCCTTTCCTTCTCCTCTTCCTCCTCTTTCCCCCTCTCTCCTACTCCAACTTGGAAAAGGGGAGTCCTACTCCCGGTGGGAGTAGGACTCCCCCCTTGGCGCGCCCCCTTAGGCCGGCGGCCTCCTCCTCCCTGGCTCCTTTATATACGGGGGTGGGGGGCACCCCATAGACACACAAGTTGATCTACGGATCGTTCCTTAGCCGTGTGCGGTGCCCCCTTCCACCATATTCCACCTCGGTCATATCGTCGCGAAGCTTAGGCGAAGCCCTGCGCCGGTAGAACATCAAGATTGTCACCACGCCGTCGTGCTGACGGAACTCTCCCTCGACACTCGGCTGGATCGAAGTTCGAGGGACGTCATCGAGCTAAACGTGTGCTGAACTCGGAGGCTCCGTACGTTCGGTGCTTGGATCGGTCAATCGTGAAGACGTACGACTACATCAACCGCGTTGTGCTAACGCTTCCGCTTACGGTCTACGAGGGTACGTGGACATACACTCTCCCCTCTCGTTGCTATATCATCACCATGATCTTGCGTGTGCGTAGGAAATTTTTTGAAATTACTACGTTCCCCAACACGGCTGTGGCCAGCCGAACCCGTTCTGAGCAGCTATTTTAGCCTAGTGTGGCGACTCATCGATGTCGTGCCCCAAATTGATGCAATCAAGCGGTCAATGTGCATAGAAGGTGCACGGGATGCCTTCGCCCGCGTTAAGATGCACTGGGCGAAGATGAAGGCCGCCGTTATCGCAGTTGAGGGTCCTCCCGAAGGCAAGGACCACCGCACGCCGGAGCGTTATTTAGAAGCGTCCTAGAGGGCGCTTGCTTGATAGAGGGTCAATGCTCAAAGGACATTATGTTCGAATGAATGTAACCGAATGACCCGGACATGTTTATTATATATATTAAGGCTTTGTGATATATTTGTGCCATTGTCTGAAAGTTCTTTCTTCCTGTGCGACCATTTTTGTATTCCTGAGAGTTTTCCAGTCGTCGGCTTCGGCCCCCACGTAGATACTATGGGGGTGTTCGGAATGGCACATGAGCACACTTGACCCAACGTCTTGGTCCATAAAGGAGGTGTTAGTGCGGTGAACCAGGCAATCGGACTATATGGCTTTACCACTCTCACTTAGCCATAGGAGTTTGACGATGGGGCTATAAGATAGCCTCTGGTATGTACGTGGCTATCCGAATGCGGGTGCGTTACGTATGTGACCGGAAAAACGGTCATTCGTGTAATACGGAAAAAATTGTTAAAGATTTAGTAAGTTGCTGAGTGGCTGACCAGCTCTCGCCGTATCATGACAGTCACTTTTCGGCTTTCTCTACTGAGGTGCTTGACTGGACGAACCAGAAAAACAATCGCAATATTTCTCCCTTTACTACCCTAGCCGAATAGACGGAATGTAAGGTAGCAAACACAGGAGCCGGGCAACCCAACTATTGACCATAGACATGATTCAGAGCCGATGCATATAATGCCAAGTTTGGGACGCTGAAGTGTGCTATTCGGGCTTTTGTTTGGCGACACACATGCGGCCACATAGAGCCCCTGGCAATGGGTGCCGAGGTGTGTGAGTGAAACAACTGGGGAGACGACATGCAGTTTTATGAATAAGGTCGATATCGAAAAAATTGTCTTCACTAGAATCTGATTGATACGTCAAAACATGATCTTATAGATGGCACCATAAGCACCAAAGACATTTTACATGCCGGGGTCTGAGAATAAGGAGGAAAGCTTGATACAGGTCCTTGACTAAAGTTTGGTCTAAGGAATCCTTGGACATCCCGCCGCACGTCTGCGCCGCTTTTGCCTTGTAGAGAGAGGTTCCTTAAGAGGAATGGCCTTCGGCTATCCGTACGAGACTGGGCTCGAAAAAGAGTCCTTGTAAGTCCGTAGGATATATAGGTTTGAATGCACGTGTGGTAAAAGAGAAAAAATAATTGAAGAAAAAGGGTGGAGGGTCATATATGGTCAAACCATACTATAGACATGTCTGTATTGTGCCTCCGTTGATGCCCAAGGTATTTTGAGTGCATAATTATGCATGCGCGATACGAACTCCGCGGGTGTGTGCGGCGATCGATAGAGGCGAAATTGCTAGTCGAGCTCTGGAATGACTGAGCTGTCATCATGCGGAACTGACCGGACTCGTTTAACAATGTCCGCGATTTGATGGCCGATGAGGTGTGCGGCTTGATAGGGACACTCTATACTTCGGCCGCGAGGGCCGTGGTGTGCTCCTCTGTACAGAGGGAGCGTTCCGTGTGTTCCATTGACTGTTATGACACCACGTGGGCCGAGAATCTTGAGCTTTAAATAAGCATAGTGTGGGACCGCATTGAATTGAGCAAAAGCGGTTCGTCCGAGCAGTGTTATGTGCTTGAATTGCCGCTCTGTCCCGGCCACGAGGTGGTCGGTTAGGTCCATCAGCAGCATTACGTGTTGTCGGTATAGGTTCCAGGACCTCGTCGTCGAATTGGGATAGCAGCCTGCGCTTTGGGTAACTCTTAGTTGGGCGCTCGAGGCTGTATTCCTCGGCTGCCAGGACATTGGTCCATCTGTCATTGAGTAAATCCTGGTCAGCTTGAAGTTTCTGCCGCTTCTTTTTCAGACTTCTTGCAGTGGCTATTAGCTGGTGCTTAAAGCGCTCTTGTTCAAGGGGTTCCTCTGGCACTATGAAATCTTCGTCACCGAGGCTCTCGTCCTCTTCGGAGATTGGTAGGTAGTTACTATACTCTGAGCCCTCGTTCCCGATAGGATCGTTGGGGTTAACTTGCCCATCCTCCCAATCATCCTATTCGGATGTTGGCTTGATAGGGGCTTCTTGGTCTTCGGTGTTCTCCGGAGTATTATTGTCTCCGGTGCCGGTATTGCTGTCTTTTTTGCAACGCGATTCGAGCGGCGCCATTGACATCGACGCTTCGGAGGTGCTTCAGCAGGCTTGTCCTCTGGATCCTTCCCTCCATCGCCGTCAACCTCTTTGGGTGTGTCCACCATGCATACGTCATATGAGGAAGTGACCGTCCAGCATCCGGTAAACAGCGGGTTATGGCTCTTCTCATCTCCGGTATCGTTGTCCATACCGTCGATGTCTTCAGAATCAAAGTCGAGTGTGTTGATACCTCTTGAGGATGCGTTGGTTTTTCCCTTGAAGAGGAAAGGGTGATGCAGCAAAGTAGCGTAAGTATTTCCTCAGTTTTTGAGAACCAAGGTATCAATCCAGTAGAAGGCTCCTCAAAAGTCCCACGCACCTACACAAACAAACAAGAACCTCGCAACCAACGCGATAAAGGGGTTGTCAATCCCTTCATGGTAACTTGCGAAAGTGAGATCTGATAGAGATAATAAGATAAGATAAATATTTTTGGTATTTTTATGATATAGATTAGAAAATAAAAGATGCAAATAAAAGTAGACGGAAAACTTATATGATAAAAGATAGACCCAGGGGCCATAGGTTTCAATAGTGGCTTCTCTCAAGATACCATAAGTATTACGGTGGGTGAACAAATTACTGTCGAGCAATTGATAGAAAAGTGCATAGTTATGAGATTATCTAGGCGTGATCATGTATATAGGCATCACGTCCGTGACAAGTAGATCGAAACGATTCTGCATTTACTACTATTACTCCACACATCGACCGACTCCTGCCTGCATCTACAGTATTAAGTTCATGAAGAACAGAGTAATGCATTAAGAAAGATGACATGATGTAGAGGGATAAATTCATGCAATATGATATAAACCCCATCTTTTTATCCTCGATGGCAACAATACAATACGTGCCTTGATGCCCCTGCTGTCACTGGGAAAGGACACCGCAAGATTGAACCCAAAGCTAAGCACTTCTCCCATTGCAAGAAAGATCAATCTTGTAGGCAAACCAAACTGATAATTCGAAGAGACTTGCAAAGATAACCAATCACACATAAAAGAATTCAAAGGAGATTCACTTATTTCTCATAGATAAACTTGATCATAAACCCACAATTCATCGGATCTCGACAAACACACCGCAAAGAGAGTTACATCGAATAGATCTCCAAGAAGATCGAGGAGAACTTTGTATTGAGATTCAAAGAGAGAGAAGAAGCCATCTATCTAATAACTATGGACCCGAAGGTCCGTGGTAAACTACTCACAACTCATCGGAGAGGCCTTGGAGATGATGTAAAGGCCCTCCATGGTCGATTCCCCCTTCGGCGGAGCGCCGACGAAGGCTCCAAGATGGGATCTCGCGGATACAGAAGGTTGCGGCGGTGGAAATAGTTTTGCGTGGTGCTCTTGGATGTTTTCGGGGTACGTGGATATATATAGGCGAAGGAGGTAGGTCAGGGGAGCCACGAGGGGCCCATGAGGGTGGGGGGCGCGCCCACCCCCTTAGGGCGCGCCGGGCTATTGGGGATCGTTGCAGAATTTTAAAATTTTTCTACGCATCACCAAGATTAATCTATGGAGTAACTAGCAACGAGAGAGAGGGGAGTGCATTTTCATACCCTTGAAGATCGCGAGACGGAAGCGTTACAAAAATGCGGATGAAGGAGTCGTACTCGTAGCGATTCAGATCGCGGTGGATTCCGATCTAAGCACTGAAAAACGGCACCTCCGCGTTCAACACACGTGCAGCCCGGTGACGTATCCTGACCTTGATCCAGCAAGGAGGAGGGAGAGGTTGAGGAAGATGGCTCCAGCAGCAGCACGACGGCGTGGTGGTGATGGAGTGGCAGTTCTCTGGCAGGGCTTCGCCAAGCTCACGCGGAGGAGGAGAGGTGTTGGGGAGGGGAGGGGCTGCGCCTTGGATGTGGTGCTACACCCCTCCTTCCACCCCTCTATTTATAGGGAGAAGGGGAAGGGGAGCCGGCCCCTCTAGATGAGATCTAGAGGGGGGGGGGGGGGCGGCCAAGGGGGAAGGGGGCTTGCCCCCCAAGCAAGGGGGCGCCCCCTTTAGGGTTCCCCCCAACCCCAGGCGCATGGGCCCTAGGGGAGGCGCCCAGCCCACTTGGGGCTGGTTCCCTTCCATCTACAACCCATAAGGCCCTCCGGGGCAGCTGGACCCTCCCGGTCGACCCTCCGTGAACCCCTCCGGTGGTCCCGGTACAATACCGGTATACCCCCAAATATTTCCGGTGACCGTATGATGACTTCCCATGTATAAATCTTCACCTCCGGACCATTCCGCAACTCCTCGTGACGTCCGGGATCTCATTCGGGACTCCGAACAACATTCGTAATCTTCCTTATAACCCTAGCGTCATCGAACCTCAAGTGTGTAGTCCCTACGGGTTCGGGAATCATGCAGACATGACCGAGACAGCTCTCTGGCCAATAACCAACAGCGAGATCTGGATACCCATGTTGGCTCCCACATGTTCCACGATGATCTCATCGGATGAACCACGATGTCGAGGATTCAAGTAATCCCGTATACAATTCCCTTTGTCAATCGATATGTTACTTGCCCGAGATTCGATCGTCGGTATCCCAATACCTCGTTCAATCTCGTTATCGGCAAGTCACTTTACTCGTTCCGTAATGCATGATCCCGCGAGCAACTACTTAGTCACATTGAGCTCATTATGATGATGCATTACCGAGTGGGCCCAGAGATACCTCCGTCATACGGAGTGACAAATCCCAGTCTCGATTCATGCCAACCCAACAGACACTTTCGGAGATACCTGTAGTGCACCTTTATAGCCACCCAGTTACGTTGTGACGTTTGGTACACCCAAAGCACTCCTACGGTATCCGGGAGTTGCATGATCTCATGGTCTAAGGAAATGATACTTGACATTAGAAAAGCTTTAGCAAACGAACTACACGATCATGTGCTATGCTTAGGATTGGGTCTTGTCCATCTCATCATTCTCCTAATGATGTGATCCCGTTATCAATGACATCCAATGTCCATAGTCAGGAAACCATGACCATCTGTTGATCAACGAGCTAGTCAACTAGAGGCACACTAGGGACATGTTGTGGTCTATGTATTCACACATGTATTACGGTTTCCGGTCAATACAATTATAACATGAATGATAGACAATTATCATGAACAAGGAAATATAATAATGACCATTTTATTATTGCCTCTAGGGCATATTTCCAACAGTCTCCCACTTGCACTAGAGTCAATAATCTAGTTACATTGTGATGAATCGAACACCCATAGAGTTCTGGTGTTGATCATGTTTTGCTCGTGGAAGAGGTTTAGTCAACGGATCTGCGACATTCAGATCCGTATGCACTTTACAAATATCTATGTCTCCATCTTTCACGAATGGAGTTGAAGCGACGCTTGATGCGTCTGGTCTTCTTGTGAAACCTGGGCTCCTTGGCAAGGGCAATAGCTCCAGTGTTGTCACAGAAGAGAGTCATCGGGCCCGACGCATTGGGAATAACTCCTAGGTCGATAATGAACTCCTTCATACAGATTGCTTCATGTGCTGCCTCCGAGGCTGCCATGTACTCCGCTTCACATGTAGATCCCGCCACGACACTTTGCTTGCAACTACACCAGCTTACTTCCCCACCATTCAAAATATACACGTATCCGGTTTGTGACTTGGAGTCATCCAGATCTGTGTCGAAGCTAGCATCGACGTAACCGTTTACGACGAGCTCTTCGTCACCTCCATAAACGAGAAACATATCCTTAGTCCTTTTCAGGTACTTTAGGATATTCTTGACCGCTGTCTAGTGTTCCATGTCGGGATTACTTTGGTACCTCCCTACCAAACTTACGGCAAGGTTTACATCAGGTCTGGTACACAACATGGCATACATAATAGACCCTATGGCTGAGGCATAGGGGATGACACTCATCTTTTCTCTATCTTCTGCCGTGGTCGGGCTTTGAGCCGAGCTCAATTTCACACCTTGCAATACAGGCAAGAACCCTTTCTTGGATTGATCCATATTGAACTTCTTAAATATCTTATCAAGGTATGTGCATTGTGAAAGACCTATGAGGCGTCTCGATCTATCTCTATAGATCTTGATGCCTAATATGTAAGCAGCTTCTCCAAGGTCCTTCATTGAAAAACACTTATTCAAGTAGGCCTTTATGCTTTCCAAAAGTTCTATATCATTTCCCATCAATAGTATGTCATCCACATATAATATGAGAAATTCTATAGAGCTCCCACTCACTTTCTTGTAAACGCAGGCTTCTCCATAAGTCTGCATAAACCCAAACACTTTGATCATTTCATCAAAGCGAATGTTCCAACTCCGAGATGCTTGCACCAGCCCATAGATGGAGCACTGGAGCTTGCATACCTTGTTAGCATTCTTAGGATCGACAAAACCTTCTGACTGCATCATATACAATTCTTCTTTAAGGAAGCCATTAAGGAATGCCGTTTTGACGTCCATTTGCCATATTTCATAATCATAGAATGTGGCAATTTCGAACATGATTTGGACGGACTTCAGCTTCGCTACGGGTGAGAAGGTCTCATCGTAGTCAATCCCTTGAACTTGTCGATAACCCTTAGCGACAAGCCGAGCCTTATAGATGGTAACATTACCATCCACGTCCGTCTTCTTCTTAAAGATCCATTTATTTTCTATTGCTCGCTGATCATCGGACAAGTCTGTCAAAGTCCGTACTTTGTTTTCATACATGGATCCTATCTCGGATTGCATGGCTTCAAGCCATTTGTTGGAATCTAGGCCCGCCATCGCTTCTTCATAGCTCGAAGGTTTACCGTTGTCTAACAACATGATTTCCCGGACAGGGTTGCCATACCATTCTGGTGTGGAACGTATCCTTGTGGACCTACGAAGTTCAGTAGCAACTTGATCCGAAGTACCTTGATCATCATCATTAACTTCCTCTCTAGTCGGTGCTGGCACCACAGAAACATCTTCTTGAGCTGCGCTACTTTCCGCTTCAAGAGGCAGTACTTCATCAAGTTCTACTTTCCTCCCACTTACTTCTTTCGAGAGAAACTCTTTCTCCAGAAAGGACCCTTTCTTGGCAACAAAGATCTTGCCTTCGGATCTGAGGTAGAAGGTATACCCAATGGTTTCCTTAGGGTATCCTATGAAGACGCATTTTTTCGACTTGGGTTCGAGCTTTTCAGGTTGAAGTTTCTTGACATAAGCATCACATCCCCAAACTTTTAGAAACGACAGCTTAGGTTTCTCCCCAAACCATAATTCATACGGTGTCGTCTCAATGTATTTAGACAGTGCCCTATTTAAAGTGAATGTAGCTGTCTCTAGAGCGTATCCCCAAAATGATAGCGGTAAATCGGTAAGAGACATCATAGATCGCACCATATTCAATAGAGTGCGATTACGATGTTTGGACACACCGTTACGCTGACATGTCCCAGGCGGCGTGAGTTGTGAAACAATTCCACATTTCCTTAAGTGCGTACCAAATTCGTGACTCAAATATTCTCCCCCACAATCTGATCGTAAGAACTTTATTTTTCTGTCACGTTGATTCTCTATCTCATTCTGAAATTCCTTGAACTTTTCAAAGGTCTCAGACTTGTGTTTCATCAAGTAGACATACCCATATCTACTTAAGTCATCAGTGAGGGTGAGAACATAATGATAGCCTCCGCGAGCCTCAACACTCATTGGACAGCACACATCAGTATGTATGATTTCCAATAAGTTGGTTGCTCCCTCCATTGTTCCGGAAAACGGAGTCTTGGTCATTTTTCCCATGAGGCATGGTTCGCATGTGTCAAATGATTCGTAATCAAGAGACTCTAAAAGTTCATCTGCATGGAGCTTCTTCATGCATTTGACACCAATGTGACCAAGGCGGCAGTGCCACAAGTATGTGGGACTATCGTTATCAACCTTACATCTCTTGGTATTCACACTATGAATATGTGTAACATCACGTTCGAGATTCATTAAGAATAAACCATTGACCAGCGGGGCATGACCATAAAACATATCTCTCATATAAATAGAACAACCATTATTCTTGGATTTAAATGAGTAGCCATCTCGTATTAAACGAGATCCAGATACAATGTTCATGCTCAAAGCTGGCACTAAATAACAATTATTGAGGTTTAAAACTAATCCCATAGGTAAATGTAGAGGTAGCGTGCCGACGGCGATCACATTGACCTTGGAACCATTCCCAACACGCATCGTCACCTCGTCCTTCGCCAGTCTCCGCTTATTCTGCAGCTCCTATTTTGAGTTACAAATATGAGCAACCGCACCGGTATCAAATACCCAGGAGCTACTACGAGTACTGGTAAGGTACACATCAATAACATGTATATCAAATATACCTTTGGTGTTGCCGGCCTTCTTGTCCGCTAAGTACTCGGGGCAGATCTGCTTCCAGTGTTCGTTTCCCTTGCAATAAAAGCACTCAGTCTCAGGCTTGGGTCCATGCTTTGGCTTCTTCCCGGCAACTAGCTTACCGGCACGGCAACTCCCTTGCCGTCCTTCTTGAAGTTCTTCTTACCCTTGCCTTTCTTGAAACTAGTGGTTTTATTGACCATCAACACTTGATGTTCCTTTTTGATCTCCACCTCCGCTGATTTCAGCATTGAATATACCTCAGGAATGGTTTTCACCATCCCATGCATATTGAAATTCATCACAAAGCTCTTGTAGCTAGGTGGGAGCGACTGAAGGATTCTGTCGACGACCGCGTCATCCGGGAGATTAACTCCCAGCTGAGATAAGCGGTTGTGCAACCCAGACATTTTGAGTATGTGCTCACTGACAGAACCATTCTCCTCCATTTTACAACTGTAGAACTTGTCGGAGACTTCATATCTCTCGACCTAGGCATGAGCTTGGAAAACCATTTTCAGCTCTTGGAACATCTCATATGCTCCGTGCTGCTCAAGACGCTTTTGGAGCCCCGGTTCTAAGCTGTAAAGCATGCCGCACTGAACCAGGGAGTAATCATCACTACGCAACTGCCAGGCGTTCATAACATCTTGAGTTGCTGGGAAAACGGGTGCTTCACCTAGCGGTGCATCTAGGACATATGCTTTCTTGGCAGCTATGAGGATGATCCTCAAGTTCCGGACCCTGTCCGTATAGTTGCTGCCATCATCTTTCAGCTTGGTTTTCTTTAGGAACGCATTGAAGTTGAGGGCAACATTAGCGTGGGCCATTTGATCTACAAGACATATTGCAAAGATTTTAGACTAAGTTCATGATAATTAAGTTCATCTAATCAAATTATTTAATGAACTCCCACATAGACAGACATCCCTCTAGTCATCTAAGTGATTCATGATCCGAGTCAACTAGGCCGTGTCCGATCATCACGTGAGACGGACTAGTCATCATCGGTGAACATCTTCATGTTGATCGTACCTGCTATACGACTCATGCTCGACCTTTTGGTCTCTTGCGTTCCGAGGCCTTGTCTGTACATGCTAGGCTCGTCAAGTCAACCTAAGTGTTTTGCATGTGTAAATCTGGCTTACACCCGTTGTATTCGAACGTTAGAATCTATCACACCCGATCATCACCTGGTGCTTCGAAACAACGAACCTTCACAATGGTGCACAGTTAGGGGGAACACTTTCTTGAAATTTTATGAGGGATCATCTTATTTATGCTACCGTCGTTCTAAGCAAATAAGATACAAAAACATGATAAACATCTCATGCAATCAAATAGTGACATGATATGGCCAATATCATTTTGCTCCTTTTGATCTCCATCTTTGGGGCGCCATGATCATCATCATCACCGGCATGACACCATGATCTCCATCATCATGATCTCCATCATCGTGTCTTCATGAAGTTGTCTCGCCAACTATTACTTATACTACTATGGCTAACGGTTTAGCAATAAAGTAGAAGTAATTACATGGCGTTATTCAATGACACACAGGTCATACAATAAATTAAGACAACTCCTATGGCTCCTGCTGGTTGTCATACTCATCGACATACAAGTCGTGATTCCTATTACAAGAACATGATCAATCTCATACATCACATATATTTCATTCATCACATCATTTAGCCATATCACATCACAGGGCATATGCTGCAAGAGCAAGTTAGACGTCCTCTAATTGTTGTTGCATGTTTTTACGTGGCTGCTATAGGTTTCTAGCAAGAACGTTTCTTACCTACGCCAAAAACCACAACGTGATATGCCAATTGCTATTTACCCTTCATAAGGACCCTTTTCATCGAATCCGATCCGACTAAAGTGGGAGAGACAGACACCCGCTAGCCACCTTATGCAACTAGTGCATGTCAGTCGGTGGAACCTGTCTCACGTAAGCGTATGTGTAAGGTCGGTCCGGGCCGCTTCATCCCATGATGCCGCCGAATCAAGATAAGACTAGTAGTGGCAAGTAAATTGACAAAATCGACGCCCACAACAACTTCTGTTCTACTCGTGCATAGAAACTACGCATAGACCTAGCTCATGATGCCACTATTGGGGATCATTGCAAAATTTTAAAATTTTCTACGCACCACCAAGATCAATCTATGGAGTAACTAGCAACAAGAGAGAGGGGAGTGCATATTCATCCCTAATACGTCTCCGTCGTATATACTTTTCCAAACACTTTTGCCCTTGTTTTGGACTCTAACTTGTATGATTTGAATGGAACTAACCCGGACTGACGCTGTTTTCAGCAGAACTGCCATGGTGTTGTTTTTTGTGCAGAAAATATAGATTCTCGGAATATCCTGAAACTCCACGGAACACCTTAGAAAAAATAAAGAAAAATCCTCGCAAAAGATGAAGACCAGGGGGCCCACACCCTGCTCACGAGGGTGGGGGGCGCGCCCCCCTAGGCGGGCCCCTACCTCGTGGGCCCCCTGGTGGCCCTCCGACGCCAACTCCAACTCCATATATTGGCTTTCGGGGAGAAAAAAATCAGAGAGAAGAAATCATCGCGTTTTACGATACGGAGCCGCCGCCAAGCCCTAATCTCTCTTGGGAGGGCTGATCTGGAGTCCGTTTGGGGCTCCGGAGAGGGGGATTCATCGCCGTCGTCATCATCAACCATCCTCCATCACCAATTTCATGATGCTCACCACCGTGCATGAGTATTGCATCGTAGGCTTGCTGGACGGTGATGGGTTGGATGATATTTATCATGTAATCGAGTTAGTTTTGTTAGGGTTTGATCCCTAGTATCCATTATGTTCTGAGATTGATATTGCTATGACTTTGCTATGCTTAATGCTTGTCACTAGGGCCCGAGTGCCATGATTTCAGATCTGAACCTATTATGTTTTCATGAATATATGTGTGTTCTAGATCCTATCTTACAAGTCTATAGTCACCTACTATGTGTTATGATCCGGCAACCCCGAAGTGACAATAATCAGGACCACTCCCGGTGATGACCATAGTTTGAGGAGTTCATGTATTCACTATGTGCTAATGCTTTGTTCTGGTTCTCTATTAAAAGGAGGTCTTAATATCCCTTAGTTTCCAATAGGACCCCGCTGCCACGGGAGGGTAGGACAAAGATGTCATGCAAGTTCTTTTCCATAAGCACGTATGACTATATACGGAATACATGCCTACATTACATTGATGAACTGGAGCTAGTTCCGTGTCACCCTATGTTATGACTGCTACATGATGAACCACATCCGGCATAATTATCCATCGCTAATCCGGTGCCTACGAGTTTTCCATATACTGGTTTACACTTATTTACTTTTCCGTTGCTACTGTTACAATCTCTACAAAATACCAAAAACATTACTTTTACTGTCTTTACTTTTGTTACCGTTACCACCACTATCATATTACTTTGCTAATAAACACTTTACTGCAGATACTAAGTTTCAAGGTGTGGCTGAATTGACAACTCAGCTGCTAATACTTGATAATATTCTTTGGCTCCCCTTGTGTCGAATCAATAAATTTGGGTTGAATACTCTACCCTCGAAAACTGTTGCGATCCCCTATACTTGTGGGTCATCAAGACTATTTTCTGGCGCCGTTGTCGGGGAGCATAGCTCTATTCTTTGAGTCACTTGGGATTTATATCTGCTGGACACTATGAAGAATTTGAAAGATGATCGAACTACTATTTTGCCCTCAACTACGAGGGGAGGTAAGGGATTGCCATCTAGCCTTGCATGAGATTCTCCTTCTGTTATGAGTAAGTTTGCGACACCTAAACCTACTACTGCTATTGATTCTGATATGTCGCATGTTATTGATGATGCCACTTCTGCTATGCATGATACTTATGATGAAACTACTTCTATGCTTGATACTACTATGCCACTTGGTGAATATCTTGATGAGCAAATTGCTAGGTCTAGAGAAAGAGAAATTATTGAACCTGAACACGATGATGTTAGTGATGATGAACCTATGCCTTCTATTCCTGAGGGTTATCTTTTTGATGTTGAATCTTCTGCAGCTATTTTTGCTTGCCAGGATATATATGAACTTAAGAGGTTGCTAATTAAATGGAGTAAAGAATCTTTTAGAGATAGGATGAAACCCGACCCTGCTTTTGCTACTTCACCTATCTGTGTTCCTGATCAGGACTATTATGATTTTTCCGTTGATCCAGATATAATTACTTTGGTTGAATCTGATCCTTTTTATGGCTATGAATCTAAAACTGTTGTGGCACATCTTACTAAGTTAAATGATATAGCTGCCCTGTTTACTAATAATGAGAGATCGCGCTACCTTTATTTACTTAAGATATTTCCATTCTCATTAACGGGTGATGCTAAGATATGGTATAACTCTCTTGATCCTGGTTGTGTGCAAAGTCCCCAGGATATGATTTATTACTTCTCTGCTAAATATTTCCCTGCTCATAAGAAACAAGCTGCTTTGAGGGAAATATACAATTTTGTGCAAATTGAAGAAGAGAGTCTCCCACAAGCTTGGGGAGGCTTCTCAAGTTACTTAATGCTTTGCCTGATCATCCTCTTAAGAAACCTGAAATATTTGATATCTTTTATAACGGACTAAGTGATGCTTCCAGAGATTACCTGGATAGTTGTGCTGGTTCTCTTTTCAGGGAAAGAACACCGGATGACGCTGAAATTCTATTGAATAATATGTCGGCTAATGAAAATAATTGGGCACCTCCTGAGCTACCTCCTGAGCTAGTTCCAGAGCCAATTACTGAGCCTATTCCTAAACCAACTCCGAAGAAGAGAGGTGTTCTATTTCTCAGTCCTGAAGATATGCAAGAGGCAAAGAAATCTATGAAAGAAAAAGGTATTAAAACTGAAGATGTTAAGAATCTACCTCCTATTGAAGAAATAGATGGTCTTAATTTACCTCCTGTTGAAGAAGTATATGATCTCAATTACTTATTTAATGAAGAACCTCCCGATATCCCGACACAGGTAGTAAAGGTAAATTCTCTCTATAGATATGATAAAGCTGAAGTCCCTCCTACTAAAATTGCTAGTCAGTGCTTGGATGAGTTTGATGACTTTATGTTTAAGCAAGATGATTTTAATGCTTATTTTGGTAGACAATTAAAACAGAATACCTTTATGATTAAATGCTTGGGTGATTATATGGCTGATATTAGAGGTGAACTTAAACTTGTTAGCAAACATGCTTCTATGGTTACTACTCAAGTAGAACAAGTACTTAAAGCTCAAAAAGAAGTGCTTGATGAAATGAATAGTAAGAAAAATGATTATGCTGTTAGAGTGGCTACAAGAACTGGTAGAATGACTCAGGAACCTTTGTATCCTGAAGGCCACCCTAAGAGAATCGAGCAAGATTCTCAGAGAAACAATATTGATATACCTAGTTCTTCTAAAAGGAAGAAAAAGAAAATGATAGGACTTTGCAAACTTCTAGTGAACCTATTGCTGAACCACCTGAGAATCCAAATGATATCTCTGTTTCTGATGTTGAAACACAATCAGGTGATGAACATGAACCTAGTGATAATGTTAATGATAATGTTCATGTTGATACTCAACCTAGTAATGATAATGATGTAGAAGTTGAACCTGCTGTTGATCTTGATAACCCACAATCAAAGAATCAATGTTATGATAAAAGAGATTTTGTTGCTAGGAAACATGGTAAAGAAAGGGAACCATGGGTTTAGAAACCCATGTCTTTTACTCTGAAACCATTCAAGAAAAAGGATGATGAGGATTTTGAGCGCTTTGCTGAAATGATTAGACCCATCTTTTTGCGTATGCGATTAACTGATGTGCTCAAAACAAATCCTTATGCTAAGTATATGAAGGATATTATTGCTATAAAAGAAAGATACCTGATGCTGAAATTTCCACCATGCTTGCTAATTATACTTTTAAGGGTGGAATACCAAAGAAACTTGGAGATCCCGGAGTACCTACTATACCATGCTCCATTAAAAGAAATTATGTTAAAACTGCTTTATGTGATCTTGGAGCCGGTGTTAGTGTTACGCCTCTCTCTTTATATCGTAGATTTGACTTGAATAAGTCGACACCTACTTGAATATCTTTGCAAATGGCTGATAAATCAACTGTTATACCCGTCGGTGTTTGTGAGGATGTGCCTGTTGTGGTTGCAAACGTTACTACTTTAACGGACTTTGTTATTCTTGATATTCCTGAGGATGATAGTATGTCTATTATTCTTGGAAGACCTTTCCTTAATACTGCAGGGGCTGTTATTGATTGCACCAAAGGCAATGTCACTTTTCATGTTAATGGCAATGAGCACACGGTGCATTTTCCGAGGAAACAACCTCAAGTTTATAGTATCAACTCTATTGGAAAAGTTCCATCGATTATATTTGGAGGTTTCAAATTTCCTCTCCCTACTATCAAGAAAAAGTATGATATTCTTATTGTTGGGGACTTTCATATCCCCGTTGAGGTAACTTAGTGTTATTCGAAATTTCTCCGGTTCCGTGATTATTCGGAATGAGTTTGTTAACAAGACTTGATCAACCTTGTTAGTGGGTTCATTTTGATGATCACGAGATGGATGAAATTAGAAGCACAACCTTATGTACCCTCTTTATATTTTCTGTTATTTAGTAGAAATAAAGTAAAATAATATTTTTCTGTCTGTTTCCTGACTTATCCGTGCAATATAAAAATATCCCGAAAATAAAAGTCCTCAGAATGCCATGCCAATTTAATATGATTTTTTCAGGAATATTTGAGAATTTACTGTGCAAAAATTACCACGGGGGGAGCTGCCACCTGGCCACGAGGGTGGAGGGCGCGCCCTACCCCCTGGGCGCGCCCCCTGCCTCGTGGGCCCACGGTGGCCCTCCTCCACTTATTCCTACACCCTTCTTCTTCCTCTGCCTCACACAAACATGAAAAACCAACTCAAGCACGAGTTCCAGCCCCCGTTGCTGTGATTTTCGATCTCCTTGCTCAAAGCATCTCTCGCAAAACTGCTTGGGAAGATTGTTCCTTGGTATGTGACTCCTCCATTGTTCCAATTAGTTTTTGTTCTAGTGCTTTATTTTTTGCAAATTTGTGCTGCATAGGTGACCATGTTCTTGAGCTTGCATGTCAAATTTATATGGTTCCAAGTAGTTCCAACGCTTTATATAGGCTCTAGGCACTTGTGGGAGTTGTTGCTATCAATTTTATTGAAGTTGGTTTATTTTTATTTGAAGTTACTAAAAATTTCAGATTTTTTTTAGAGAAAATAATATGCTTAGGATGTTCCAAGGTGGTCCTTCAAGGAAGCAAGGTCCCAGGCTTGCAATACGTGATGCTGATGAGGAACCACCAAACGCTCTTGTGAGGCCCTGTGAATGGCCGTCGGAAAATTTTATGAATCAAGTGGGAATCAAAGAAGAATTTAGCGCATATTTGAGTAACGCCGGTCTTGAGGACTTTGAAGCTGACAAATGCCCCCAGTATCATGATCTCACAAGTTCATTTGTGAGGATATTTGAGTTTTCAACTTCGCGAAATTCTCCTTCAGTCATGTTTGACCTTTATAACAAATCTTATACCATGGAATTAGAGGATTTTACTTCTGCTTGCAAACTTCCATCTTGGGGTAATGTCATGGATCCACTACTGGAATCATAGGATTTGCCATCAGCTAGCGGACGACAAAGGAGGTCTTTGTTGTCCATTTCCAAAAAAACAGACAGCAAAGAACTGGCTGATGGCAAAGATCATATTTGCCATCAGCCAGTTCTTTACCGTCTGCTAGCGGACGACAAAGAAGCTTTGTCGTCGGCTAGCTGACGGCAAAGAGGGAGGGCCCCACTGACGAGCTGCTTAAAAAAAACTTAACGCCCCCCCTCTTTGTCGTCCGCTAGCAGACGACAAAGAGCAAAAAAGCGGACGGCAAAGGGGGGCGAACGGCAAAGATTTAACCTATCTAACGGCGGCCACGCCCCACCCCGCCCCTCTCTCTCTGTTTCTCGCCCTCTTCACACGCGCGCTGCCGCCCCCACCACTCTCTTCTGCCCCGTCGCCCCACCACCCCGCCGCCCCACCGGCCCCCGCCCCGGTGCCACCGCGGCCCCGTCGCCCCCGCCGCCCTGTCGTCTCGGCGCCACCGCGCCCCGGCCCCCCGCACCCCACCGCCCCGGCTCCGACCCCCCCCCCCCCCCCGCGCCCCACCACCTGGCGCCCCATCGCCCCACCGCCCCGTCGCCCCCGCCGCCCTGCCTCTCAGCGCCGCCGTGCCCCGGCCCCCCCGCGCCCCACCGCCCCGGCCCCGGCCCCATCGCCACTGCCGCCCGGCGCCGCCGCCCCAGGCCGCCCCGCCCCCCTCCTCCAGCGGCCACCTCCTCCAGCGGCCCTGCCCCAGGTGAGCTCTACCTCCTCTTTTTTATGTTTTTTATGTTTTTTTAGTTTTAGGTTTATGTTTAGTTTAGATTTAGTTTTATTTTTAGTTTTAGGTTTAGTTTTAGGTTTAGGTTTAGTTTTAGTTTAGTTCTAGGTTTAGATTTAGTTTTTTACTTTTTTTCTTCTGTTTATTTAGTTTTAGGTTTATGTTTAGTTTAGATTTAGTTTTAGTTTTAGTTTTAGTTTTAGATTTAGGTTTAGTTTTAGGTTTAGGAAAGAAGAAGAAGAAAAAAAGAGGAGAGGAGGAGAAGAAGAGGAAAAAGGAAAGGAAGAAGAGGAAGAGGAGGAGGAGAAGAGAAAAGAAGAAGAGGAAGAAGAAGAAGAAAAAAGAGGAGAGGAGAAGAAGAAGAAGAGGAAAAAGGAAAGGAGGAAGAATAAGAAGAATAAGAAGGAAGAAAAGGAAGAAGAGGAAGAAGAAGAAAAGGAAAAAAGAGGGGGGAAAACCCGACCCGACACGGCACCCCGACCCCGAGACCCCGACCCCGACCCCGACACCCCGACCCAGACCCCGACCCCGACACCGACCCCGACCCCGACCCCGATCCAGAGGCCGACGGGGTCATATATTTGTGAATTATTAGTTAGGTCATATATTTTTCAATTTTGTTATGAAATAATTGTGTTGATCGGGTAGTTTTAAATGTGCAGTTGTTTCATCGCTGCGAGGTTTGGTGTTCGACGACCTCGCCGTGCGTTTGACGAGCTGTGCCCCTTCGTTCGTGGGTGAGAAGAAATGACATGTCCTCCTCCCCCATTAATTATTTGATCTATTCCAATGAAACTTGATAGCTAGCTATATATGTGTCTTGAATCATCAGTATGCGTAACCAACATGTGTCTCCCGTTCGAAAGCGTCATAGTTATAAATATGCATGCATTTGCATATTTATAACCTTGATTCTTTCGAATTGTCCAACGCTATCCATGGACAGCCCGAGTATGTGTAGATTGGGTTCGTTTTCCCATATGCTTTGCTCCGAATCCGACGCATAAATTTCGTCAGTGCCTCCCCTGTTGTTCTCTGGGTACACATCCTCTCTGTTTATTGCAGAGACGTGTATCAGGAGAACAACGGGGAGGTGCTACCGAAATTTTGCGTCAGATCCGGAGCATAGCATGGGAAAATGAACCCAATCTACACATAGTCGGGTGGGATTAGGACCTATCATTACCTATTAGAGTGTAGGTTGCATGGACGTAATAAAATTGACAAAGTAGATCAACTGATGAATATATACATGGTGAATTATATATATAATTGTTGTGTGTCCAGTAGCTCTGAAAGTCAAGATGAGTGATCGTGCGTGGATGTATACCGGTCACACTGGTCAGAACAAATGGAGCGCTGAATGGTTCACAAAAACCAAGGGGTTTGTGCAAGCCGCATTTGCAAATGGCCAGAGGAAAACTTGGTGCCCCTGTTTCCGATGCGGCAATTGGGAAAAGAGGACAGATGCTGAAATGGGTAAACACCTGCAGAAGAATGGTTTTACGCCCGATTATACGGTGTGGACATTTCATGGTGAGTCTGCCCAACGTGACCGAGCTGAGGTGGATCGTCGTTGCACCGACGAGCATGGTACTGGGATGGAAAACATGGTGCAAGACTATGATGATGCTCGGGATTCGGACGAGGAGATGGAGGAATCTGCAAAGGCCTTCAATGAAATGTTGGAGTCGTCAGAACATCCGCTCCACGAGCACACTGAGCTTTGTTAGTTGGATGCCATCTCACAAGTAATGGCTCCGAAGGCTCAGTTCAACTTGGGCAGAGAATGCTACGACGCAATTATGACAGTATTTGGACGCTTTCTACCCAAAGGCCATGTAATACCTGCAAACCTGTAGCAGTCGGACAAAATCCTCCTGCACTGAAGATGCCCTATGAGAAGATACATGCCTGTGAGAAAGGATGTGCCTTATTTAGGCTTGACTATGCGGACTTGAACTATTGTCCCATTTGCAAGTCTTCCAGGTATATTGTGGTAGACAACGGTACAATGCTGACGAGCCTAAAAAGGGTGGATCCAACCTCAGCCTATTCAAAGGGAATCTCGCACCAGCCAGTGTTTCAAATCCAGTATCTTTTGATAACAAAGAATGGCAGACCATTTCGTTGTATATCTTCAACAACCTGATAGAAGTGCAGCCGTACATCGAGTAAGTTCTCGGTACATTGTTTCGCAACTTCTATTTCCTTTGAACTGCTCTTATTCCTGGATATTTCATAGAGTCGATACGTCGCCCTATTCTCGTATGGAGTGGTGATCCAAAAGGATTCCGTCGAAGAGTATGAGCTTCTCGCAAAGCAAGGAGGCGACTATCCCGGTTTCATCTCTTGGTTCAAACAAACGGTAAATTCTATTAGACAATTTCATTTCATTCGCTAATTTGTGCGTAATGCAACAATCCTTTCATATTAAACTTGTAGGCTAATTCAGAGTCTATGGACGTCGAATTGAGACAAGTCGCTAATGGTTTTGACTATAAGGTCCGTTCATTTGACAAATACGACATCAACGGCTATCGCTTTCATACCTATGGCAAAGTGCTATCTATGGCCGACCGAAAGTCTACAAATTGTTGTGTATCTGCTATCGGCGAAGGAGGTACCAAGTATTATGGGAGAGTTGAAGCAATTTATGAACTTCTATTCTATGATGAAAACCCACCGAATGTCGTAGTCTTCAAATGTTATTGGTTTCAGCCGAAGGAGACTAGAAGGACTCATGAACATATAGGGCTAGTTGAAATCAACCAAAGCACCCATTTAGATGTTCCTGATGTCTATATTACGGCTCAACAGACGACCCAAGTATTCTATCTACCGTGGGCCTACCAAACTAATCCAAATCTGAAAGGTTGGGATGTCGTTTATGAAGTGCCGCCACGTGCTAGACTATCTCCCCAAAGGAAGAGGATTATGAACCTCACATTAACTCGGACACATATGAAGGAGAATTCTTCCAAGAGACGTGTCTTTCCAAAAAGCGTTTCAAGAACCAGTATACTTCACCCCAAAACATTGAAGTAGACAGCGATAGTGAATCTCACATCATCCCATAGGAGGAACAAGAAGAGCCGGAACAAGAAGAGGTTACTGCTGCGGATGACCTCTCAATGCTTGACCGATTACGTAAAGGTGGCCTTCCACATGTTGATGCCACTGAACCCTATGAGCTCGTCATTGATTATAGTGATGATGATGATTATGCATTTATTGATAATACTAATCGACATTATTACTAGTGTTAGGTATTCAATTTTTTTATGTTGTACTTGATGATGATACACTTAAGTGATATACATATTATTATTCATGTCGGTATTTTTTTATGTTGTACTAATTTCGTTTACTATTTGTCATGGCAGGTGTTGAAAGATGGAAGGGGAGCCGACTGAGGCCAAGGACAAACGTGCCCAAATTGAAGGTGTGCCACACCATCAAGGTAGCTCCAGCTTATATCAGTTCGGGCGGAATGGGTATGTGGTTTGCTTCATGATTAATGCAATTCATTCATCATGCTAGCTTGAGCCCTTTAATTAATAATTTACTTTGTTTCTCTCTTTCAGGCATGCTACAATAAGACGGATAAGGTGCCAGAGGGGTACGACCTGTATGCCATGGCCCATACTGCCTCTTACAAGCAAGTCAAGGGGAAGGCGAGGAAAGGGGAGGAGTTTAACCCGAGCCAGATTCCCTACAATCCAGAGCAGGTGATGATATCTAGTGGCGGGAGGTCCCGTGGCTCCATAGCCATTGATCCAGAGATTACTCCTGAGACCACGATGAGTCTAATTTGAATGGACGTTACTTGCTAGTCTTAACACTTGAGTGTCATCATGCTAACGAAACATTGGAAATGATCTTTGGTGCAGCGTAACTCCACACAAGCATCACACGATCCTTCTCCAGCTACTGGCACGAGCCAGCCCGCTCCCACACCTCCATGATAAAGGTAAGTTTCTCTAGTTTTTTGCTTAACAAATGCATAAACACCTAGACTTAGCTTTATTTCCTCCAATATGCTTACCTTAATGACCTAGAGTTAGCTTCTTTTCCTCCAAAATGACTTAATAAGCTTACTGACCTCCAAAACCAGCCAGTTTACCTAAGTTAGCTCTAAAACGATCTATACTTAGCTTTGTTTCCTCCAAAATGACCTAAGTTAGTTATAATATGCTTAGTTAACTAGGTTTGCTCAATAATGACATGTACTTAGCTTACTTATGTAAAAAACGGCATAATTAGCTTAGTTAGCTCATAAACGATCCATTTTACCTACATTAGCTCTAAAATGATGCATTTTACCTAAGTTAGCTCATAAACGATCCATTTCACCTAAGTTACCTCACAAACGATGGTGTGCTTCTTCTTCTAGTCTTCTTCTTCTAGTCACCTTTTCCTAACTTTCTTATTTGCCATTTTGCAGATTTCATTCACTTCTCGGAAGCTAGCTTGCTATGATGGAGTGCTTGTTTTTTATTTCATTCTCTTCTAGTATTCTTCTAGCTTGCTACGATGGAACTTGCTGTCTTGATGAAACTTTGCATTGTAATATGTATGTGCAACTTCCTAATGGTTGCAACTTATGTGTATGTGCAACTTGCTATGTATGAATGGATGGAACTATATATGTATGTACGATGAAACTTATGTGCTGTTAAATAGCCCTGTGAAATATATCTATATATGTCATATATATTTGCTGTAAAAAATGTTCGATTAAAAAAACAGAAAAAAAGAGACAATATGCAGGCTCTTTGTCGTCTGCCACCGACGGCAAAGGGCTCTTTGTCATCAGCAGCGGACGGCAAAGAGGCCATGTGGCAGGCAACTGTGCTTCCTGGGAGGCTGACCAATTTGGTCAGTTTGCCTACAGTGGCTGACGGCAAAGAGAAAAAAACTTTGCCTACAACGGCGGACGGCAAAGGCCTGCCGTGTAGTGACATCGGATGACATCATTCGGCGGACGGCAAAGGCCTTCCGAAGTTTGCCGTCAGCGGCGGACGGCAAAGGCCTGCCGTTAACCACCTAACGGTGTAACAGCGCATTTATTGTCGTCTGCATTCTTTGCCGTCCGCTGCTGATGGCAAAGGCCCCTTTGCTGTCAGCCGCCCAAAGCAGACGGCAACGTAGCTCTTAGCCGTCCCCTACTTTGCCGTCCGCGGTGGACGGCAAAGACCTTTGCCGTCCGCCATCCATGCCTTTGCCGTATGCCGTGGCAGATGGCAAAGTAGCTGATTCCTGTAGTGATCCCCCTAAATCCGAATATAGAGACTTTCTTGCTAGAATAACTGTGGGGGGAATCTAGAGATATAACGCAAGCTACTATAGGGAGCATTCACTTTCCTGCTATACATTATTTTGCTCTCTTCATAGGTAGATGCATAAATGCTAAGGATGAAGCATGTCACATGTGTGTCCCTGATCTCAGTATTCTCAGGAGTGCTGTGTTAGGAGACCAATCTTATCATTTGGGAGCCATTGTAGCTCGCAGGTTGCATCAGAATAGACATAGCTGAGATTTCTTTGGAGGAATTTATGCAACCCGCTTAGCTAATTTTCTTGAGGTAGACATTCGTGAGGGTGACATGGAGTTACCCCCTTCTTATTTAGATTTTGATTCTATGGTTTCCCAATAGTTTGTTCAGAGGGCTGAACAACCTCTCCAATATCGACTAATCTTTGATAGACGTCGTGTAGTCTATATTGCTCTTCCTGCTCCTGCTTTCTTTGATTCACAGGCAAAAAGAAGATATATTATTACCAGAGAGGAGGCAGATGAGTACGAAAGGAGAGTGGAGGCTGCTCGGCTCCATGCTACAGTTCAGGTGGCGATAGCCGCTGCGTCACGGTACGACCCCAGCTTCACCTACGGATATCCGCCAGGCCATCCCTGGCAATAGACCAACTTAGGCCAAAAGCCTAAGCTTGGGGGAGTACGTATTTCCCACCGACATTACATTCATGTTCACACACACACTCGTTGCTAGATGTCGGTGCTCATACTCTTTCATTGTATTATCCATGCTAGTTTAAATTTCTTTTTCCTGCTTTCTTCTTGTGTGTTTGATAAACTTTAAGAAAAACCAAAAAAATTAGTTAGTTTACTTTCTTTGCTTGTAGTAGAATTAAAAAGAAAACCCAAAAATATTTCCCGTTCTTCTTTTTACTTGTTGGGAGCTTTCCCGTGTAAATAGTTTTTATTTCTTTTCCTTTCTTTGGGGGTCGAGAAGACTATTGAAAATGCTTAGTGGCTCTTATATGCATGATTGATTATATAAGCCTAGAGCCCATATTACTTGTCTTCTCTCTTGAGTTGAATGCTTGCAGATTCCAGCTTAGTCCAATGCACGTGCACTCTTATTATTATACACACCATTCGGTCGTGCAAGTGAAAGGCAATAATGATGAGATATGATGGACTTTTTGGGGAAGAGGAAAGCTGGTATGAACTCGACCTCTCTTGTTTTTGTAAATATGATGATTCATCGTTCCTGATTCAGCTATTATGAAGTAAACATATTTGCAATGACATTTAGAGATTATAGCTGCTCGTGCCATGCTTGATTAGCTATGAGTTATAATGGTTTACCTTGCGTGCCAACATGCTATTAGAATGATTATGATGTGGTATAATGGGATGGTATCCTCCTTTAAATGCATTGAGTCACTCGACTTGGCACATGTTCACGCATGTAGTTGAATCCAATCAACATAGCCTTCATGATATTTATGTTCATGGTGGATTATATCCTACTCATGCTTGTACTCGGTGTGAATTAATTTTCATGCATGTTTATGACTGTTGTCGCTCTCTCAGTTGGTCGCTTCCCAGTCTTTTGCTAGACTTCACCTGTACTAAGCGGGAATACTGCTTGTGCATCCAAACTCCTTAAACCCCAAAGTTATTCCATATGAGTCCACTATACCTACCTATATGCGGTATTTACCTGCCGTTCCAAGTAAATTTGTATGTGCCAAACTCTAAACCTTCAAATAAACATTCTGTTTTGCATGCTTGAATAGCTCATATGTCAACTAGAGTTGCCCTTATCTCCCGTGTTAGGCGGGTTATTCTCAAGAGGAGTGGACTCCGCTCCTCATTCACGAGAAAATGGCTGGTATCCGGGATGCCCAGTCCCATGCTGTGTGCAAACTAAATCAAAATAATTGCAAACAAAACTCCCCTTGGGACCCGTTGAATGTTGGAGGCACTCGTTGTTTCGAGCAAGCCATGGATTGATGCTTGTGGAGGAAGGGGAGTATAAACCTTTACCATTCTGTTTGGGAACCGCCTATAATCTGTTTAGCATGAAAGATATCGTCGTCTTTTAGTTGTTATGTTGACAATGAAAGTATGCCGCTCAAAATATAATTTATCTCTATTTGAAAATCGAGCTCTGGCACCTCTACAAATCCCTGCTTCCCTCTGGGAAGGGCCTATCTATTTACTTTTATGTTGAGTCATCACCCTTCTTATTTAAAAGCACCCGCTGGAGAGCACACTGTTGTTTTCATTCATTATTATTGGTTTATATTGGGTATGACTTGACTGGATCTCTTTTACCATGAATTACAATGTTAGTCAGTCCTTGATCTTTAAAGGTGCTCTACATTTATGTTTTGCGGTCTCAGAAAGGGCTAGCGAGATACCATTTTGTTATATCATGTTATGATTATTTTGAGAAAGTGTTGTCATCCGAGTTTTGCTATTATAGCTCGCTAGCTGATTATGCTATTGATATGAGTAATTGTGAGACCTACGTGTCATTGTGAGTATGGTTAGTTCATAATAATTGCTGAGACTTGAATGCTGGCTTTTCATGTTTACAACAACAAGAGCAAACAGAGTTTGTAAAAGTTTTTCTTTTTCTCTTTCAGTTTGTCAACTGAATTGCTTGAGGACAAGCAAGGGTTTAAGCTTGGGGGAGTTGATACGTCTCCGTCGTATCTACTTTTCCAAACACTTTTGCCCTTGTTTTGGACTCTAACTTGTATGATTTAAATGGAACTAACCCGGACTGACGCTGTTTTCAGCAGAACTACCATGGTGTTGTTTTTTGTGCAGAAAATAAAGATTCTCGGAATATCCTAAAACTCCACGGAACACCTTAGAAAAAATAAAGAAAATTCCTCGCAAAAGATGAAGACCAGGGGGACCACACCCTGCTCACGAGGGTGGGGGCGCGCCCCCCTGGGCGCGCCCCCCTACCTCGTGGGCCCCCTGGTGGCCTTCCGACGCCAACTCCAACTCCATATATTGGCTTTCGGGGAGAAAAAAAATCAGAGAGAAGAAATCATCGCGTTTTACGATACGGAGCCGCCGCCAAGCCCTAATCTCTCTCGGGAGGGCTGATCTGGAGTCCGTTCGAGGCTCCGGAGAGGGGGATTCGTCGCCGTCGTCATCATCAACCATCCTCCATCACCAATTTCATGATGCTCAACCCCGTGCGTGAGTAATTGCATCGTAGGCTTGCTGGACGGTGATGGGTTGGATGAGATTTATCATGTAATCGAGTTAGTTTTGTTAGGGTTTGATCCCTAGTATCCATTATGTTCTGAGATTGATGTTGCTATGACTTTGCTATGCTTAATGCTTGTCACTAGGGCCCGAGTGTCATGATTTCAGATCTGAACCTATTATGTTTTCATGAATATATGTGTGTTCTAGATCCTATCTTGCAGGTCTATAGTCACCTACTATGTGTTATGATCCGGCAACCCCAAAGTGACAATAATCGGGACCACTCCCGGTGATGACCATAGTTTGAGGAGTTCATGTATTCACTATGTGCTAATGCTTTGTTCCGGTTCTCTATTAAAAGGAGGTCTTAATATCCCTTAGTTTCCAATAGGACCCCGCTGCCACGGGAGGGTAGGACAAAATATGTCATGCAAGTTCTTTTCCATAAGCACGTATGACTATATACTGAATACATGCCTACATTACATTGATGAACTGGAGCTAGTTCTGTGTCACCCTATGTTATGACTGCTACATGATGAACCACATCCGGCATAATTATCCATCGCAATCCGGTGCCTACGAGTTTTCCATATACTGGTTTACACTTATTTACTTTTCCGTTGCTACTGTTACAATCTCTACAAAATACCAAAAACATTACTTTTACTGTCTTTACTTTTGTTACCGTTACCACCACTATCATATTACTTTGCTACTAAACACTTTGCTGCAGATACTAAGTTTCCAGGTGTGGTTGAATTGACAACTCAGCTGCTAATACTTGAGAATATTCTTTGGCTCCCCTTGTGTCGAATCAATAAATTTGGGTTGAATACTCTACCCTCGAAAACTGTTGCGATCCCCTATATTTTTGTGTCATCAATACCCTTGAAGATCGCGAGACGGAAGTGTTACAAGAACACAGATGAAGGAGTCGTACTCGTAGCGATTTAGATCGCTGTGGATTCCGATCTAAGCGCCGAACAATGGCACCTCCGCGTTCAACACACGTGCAACCCGGTGACGACTCCCGCACCTTGATCCAGCAAGGAGAAGGGAGGGGTTGAGGAAGATGGCTCCAGCAGCAGCACGACAGCGTGGTGGTGATGGAGTGGCAGTTCTCCAGCAAGGCTTCGCCAAGCTCACGCGGAGGAGGAGAGGTGTTGGGGAGGGGAGGGGCTGCGCTTTGGATGTGGTGCTGCACCCCTCCCTCCACTCCTCTATTTATAGGGAGAAGGGGAAGGGGGGCCGGCCCCTCTAGATGAGATCTAGAGGGGGGGCGGCGGCCAAGGGGGAAGGGGGCTTGCCCCCTAGCTAGGGTGGCACCCCCTTTAGGGTTCCCCCCCAACCCTAGGCGCATGGGCTCTAGGGGGGAGGCGCCCAGCCCACTTGGGGCTGGTTCCCTTCCATATACAGCCCATAAGGCCCTCCAGGGTAGGTGGACCCTCCCGGTGGACCCCCGGAACCCCTCCGGTGGTCCCGGTACAATACCGGTATACCCCCGAATATTTTCGGTGACCATATGATGACTTCCCTTATATAAATCTTCACCTCCGGACCATTCCGGAACTCCTCGTGATGTCCGGGATCTCATTCGGGACTCCGAACAACATTCGGTAATCTTCCTTATAACCCTAGCGTCATCGAACCTTAAGTGTGTAGACCCTACGGGTTCGGAAATCATGCAGACATGACCGAGACAGCTCTCTGGCCAATAACCAATAGCGGGATCTGGATACCCATGTTGGCTCCCACATGTTCCACGATGATCTCATCTGATGAACCACGATGTCAAGAATTCAAGTAATCCCATATACAATTCCCTTTGTCAATCGGTATGTTACTTGCCCGAGATTCGATCGTCGATTTCCCAATACCTCGTTCAATCTCGTTACCGGCAAGTCACTTTACTCGTTCCATAATGCATGATCCCATGACCAACTACTTAGTCACACTGATCTCATTATGATGATGCATTACCGAGTGGGCCCAGAGATACCTCTCCATCATACGGAGTGACAAATCCCAGTCTCGATTCATGCCAACCCAACAAACACTTTCAGAGCTACCTATAGTGCACCTTTATAGCCACCCAGTTACGTTGTGACATTTGGTACACCCAAAGCACTCCTACGGTATCCGGGAGTTGCACGATCTCATGGTCTAAGGAAATGATACTTGACATTAGAAAAGCTTTAGCAAACGAACTACACTATCTTGTGCTATGCTTAGGATTGGGTCTCGTCCATCTCATAATTCTCCTAATGATGTGATCGCGTTATCAATGGCATCCAATATCCATAGTCAGGAAACCATGACCATCTATTGATCAACGAGCTAGTCAACTAAAGGCTCACTAGGGACATGTTGTGGTCTATGTATTCACACATGTGGTTTCCGGTCAATACAATTATAGCATGAATGAGAGACAATTATCATGAATAAGGAAATATAATAATAACCATTTTATTATTGCCTCTAGGTCATATTTCCAACATGGGCACCCTCGTGGCCGCCTCGGTTACTGTCGGGGATATACCCCGCGGTATGACCCGGCCGGATGTATAACCCGGCCGGACATGGCGACTCACTAATGACCCGCCCTGACTGGACGACTCACTAAGTGACCCGCCCGAGCCTGGCAACTTATGGGTGACCTGGCAAGCGAATCAGAGGAGCGACAAGACCCGGGGGCACAAGGGGCTCAAGGCCCAGAAGGCTGGCTTACGTTATGGTAGGCCGGCTTAAGAGGAAGGAAGCAAGACCCGGACTTGTATTCAACTTGTAAGAAAAGATATACTAGTCCTAGTCCTACTAGGACTCCACATGTAACCCGCCCCTCTAACTTATATAAGGAGGGGCAGGGCTCCCCAAAGAGGGACAGGTAACAAGAAACAACAATCTCTAGGGCTAGATACAATGAGCCGGCTTACCGGCGACTCTCGATGAGCATAATGAGACCTAGCCTCAAACAACATTTAGGGCTATTCCGGATGATGTTTCCCGGGGCCCGAAGCTGTCTAAATCCTCGTCTTGTGTGATGATCCGCCTAGCGTCTCTCCATTCCGCCCAACCCCTCACAAGCTACCACATAGATGCGTTGGCCTCGCGACTAAGTCCTCACGCTAAGGACATCTGCTGTGACAAATCCACGACAGTTGGCGCCCACCGTGGGGCTCGCGCACGGTGGTGTTGAGTTCTTGAAGGGATCTTTTCTCATGATCGAGATGTTCGCAATTGAGTGGATGAAGAGGAGCCGGTGCGAAGAAATCGCGTGAGACAACCTGTCATAGGACAGCCCGTGCAGACCAGGTAAATTCATTATTTCTGATCAGAGTTATGATTAAGCCTGGAGCTAGCAATACGAGGTTAAAGTCGATGAGACTAGGGTTACATCGCGTGCAGCCGCCGCCTCGAAAGACACCAGGACCACCAGGAGTACGATATGTCCAATCCGCCTAGCTGCAGTTTTTCACGGAGACAGAGATAAGATCCATCTAATTTCCAGGGCTGCAAGTTCGACCGAGACCGGCAAGATTTTTTGCTGCCGTTAATGGAAGGAGTCGGCCCGGCTTAACATGTATTTTTCGCTGTGCCACAGTCAGATTCGATTACAGGTAACCGAAGATAGTGCCTACGCTGGTTACAAGCCCCGAGGGCATCCACTGATAGCGTATGACGATCGGGGATTGCAAGTCAATTGGCAAGTACATCTGTATGTATGAGCAAGCACGTATCAATCAAGCACATATTAACTTGTCATATCAAGTAAAAAGACTAGACTGGTCTACTATTTCTCAAAGGCCAAGAGTCACGTTTAGTCTGCTTACAAGATCTAGAAAAGTCAAAGTTGAAGGGCCACTACCTACATGGACGTAGATTCATTGAACCAGCCACGACTCGGAAGCGGAGATCTCCGCAGACTCAGCCCCGCCTCTGGTCGCGCCATCTTGGGCTGCCTTGAGCCGGTCTTGCTCCGCCGAGAGTCTCCGCCGGGTGCCACGACCCGCCCGCCGACGCTACCTGGCCGCGGCCCGCCTTGCCGACGCCCTTCCGGAGTCGCCGGGTTACGCTTCTGCGGTTACTTTTTCTGGGGTCAGGACCGAGTCAAATCCAAAGTACGTGATAAAGGGAATACTGCTCCGTTGCTACTGTCTGCATAAAGTGATCCATTCAGCACTTGAGTACTGCCCATGTTAAAACTCAAACTTTGAGGAGGCAATCTGTACAAAGAAGAAAATACTCCCTCCATTCCAAAATATAGTGCGCCCGCGCTTTCCGAGGTCCAACTTTGACCGTAAATTTAACCAACAAGACCAACTGCGGCGGGAGAAAAAATTATATAATTGAAAACTTCTTTCGAATACAAATTCACTGATATAATTTTTGCTCCCGCCGCAATCGGTCTTGGTAGTTAAATTTACGGTCAAAGTTGAAGCACGTGGATAGAGGAAGCACTACATTGTGGAATGGAGGGAGTACAAAGAAGAAACAGCGACTCAGAGTACGGACAGTGCCTTTGGTCCACGCATTGAGCCGGCCCGTGCCCTGGCCTATGAGGGCATCTGCAGCCGTTGGCCCCCCCAGGATGCATAAAAATCGCCCCCTGGGGGCGAGCCGGCGATACACTCGGCGCTGGGGGCGGTTTTGCGCCCAGTCGTCGCCTCCAGCTCGCCCCCATGCGCCGAAATTGGCCCACTTTGCAGCCCAATTTCGGCGAATAAACGGCCCATATTGGCAAGAATAGACCCATATTCGGCGTGGTTTCGCCGTGTCTCGGCGTTCAATTATCAACACAATTATTCCTTATCACATATTTCATCACAGAAAAATCAAATACTTCAACAAAATACTACAACAACAAATAGTCCAATACAAATTATATAGTTCAACAAATAAAAACTCGTATTTCATCACGCGGCGTCCCCCTTGAGCCTCCATAGGTGCTCAATTAGATCTTTCTGCAGTTGATGATGCACCTGTGGGTCTCGGATCTCCTGACGCATACTGAGATAGGCAGTCCAAGTTGCCGGTAGCTGGTGATCAACTTCGGCTAGAGGACCCTGCCTGTAGTATGGTTCAGTGTCAAACACTGGGTCTTCTTGCTCGCTCTCAATGATCATGTTGTGCAAGATGACACAGCAAGTCATGATCTCCCACATTTGATCTTTCGACCAGGTCTGAGCGGGGTACCGAACAACAGCGAATCGAGATTGAAGCACACCAAATGCCCGCTCGACATCCTTCCTGCAAGCCTCCTGAAGCTTCGCAAACCAGGCGTTCTTGCCTCCTGCCACAGGGTTTGAGATCGTCTTCACAAATGTCGACCATCTCGGATAGATGCCGTCAGCTAGATAGTACCCCTTGTTGTATTGGTGCCCATTGATCTCGAAGTTCACCGGAGGAGAATGGCCCTCAACGAGCTTGGCAAAAACAGGAGAGCACTGCACCACGTTGATGTCATTGTGAGTTCCTGGCATACCAAAGAAGGAGTGCCAAATCCAGAGGTCCTGTGTGGCTACCGCCTCAAGCACCACACTGCAACCGCCTTTGGCGCCTTTGTACATCCCCTGCCAACCAAATGGGCAGTTCTTCCATTTCCAATGCATGCAGTCGATGCTTCCAAGCATCCCAGGAAATCCTATTGCTGCATTCTGGGCTAGGATCCGAGCAGTGTCTTCCGCATTGGGTGCTCTCAAGTATTGTGGCCCAAACACTGCCACCACTACCCGACAGAACTTGTAGAAACACTCTATGCTGGTGGACTCGGCCATGCGCCCATAGTCGTCGAGTGAATCACTGGGAGCCCCATATGCAAGCATCCTCATCGCTGTCGTGCACTTCTGGATGGAGGTGAATCCAAGAGCGCCAATGCAATCCATCTTGCACTTGAAGTAGTTGTCGAACTCCCGAATGGAATTCACAATCCTGAGGAAGAGCTTTCGGCTCATTCGATAACGGCGCCGAAATGCTCTCTCGCCATGAAGTGGAGCATCGGCGAAGTAGTCGGAGTAGAGCATGCAGTAGCCTTGCAGACGATGCCGGTTCTTTGCTTTCACACGCCCCGGCGCCGAGCCACCTCGACGCGGCTTTTCATTGCTCGCCAGTAGCTGGGCGAGGGCGGCGAGCACCATCAGATGTTCTTCTTCCTCGACGTCGGCCGCGGCTTCCTCCTCCAGCAGCGCGGCGAGCTCTTCCTCCTCATCCGAGTCCATCGCCGAGACAGTTAAAACGCCGAACACCTTGCGCTCGGTGGGCGTGTACCCGCCGTTAAACCGCGCCTCCACGGCCGGAAACGCCCAGCTGCTGCGGGAGGGGCTGCCACGGCGAAGCGCTGCTATTTTTCGGCGGGGAATGGCTATCTAGCGGAGTAGGCCGGCGGCCGTCGCCGGGATATAGCTAGTGGTGGCCGAGGGCGCGGGGGGTGCAAGGTGAGTCGGAGGAAGAAAACCTTGACTTTTCCCCTGTCAGTGTGGGCCAGGCGTGCTTTTCCCTAGTGCCGGAGCCCCCAACGGCTCCCCAGCGCGCCGGGTTCGGCCTGTGACCGCCGGGCGGAAAAAAGGTCCGAACCGGCGATTTTCGGCGTCCTGGGGGCGCGACTGGGCCGTTTTTTCGGCGACGGCGCCGAAAAAGTGGCCTGGGGGGGCCTGTTGGGGGCGCGGCTGGAGATGCCCTGAGGTCACTGCGCCTCGCGCTGCTATGAACTGCCTTCACCACGGTCAATCATATTTCACCACTGCTATGAGCCGTCTCTGTCGCATTGAACGGATCATCTGTCGTCTGAACGAATCAGGATAATTAGTCACTACAAATGTGGTTTACACCACCGGTATGGAGCACGGGCCGACAATGTTCCGCCCGGCGATAGTCCATAACATATTACCCAATGAATGGACACGCACAAACCGCCGCTCTTGCAGCCCGGTCTACATCAACTCGTTCGTCTATGCGGCTTACTGCGCCTGCGATTAATCGCCTCGCCACGCCGGCTTACGACACCGCTGCTGGCTCTCCCGTCCACGTTGGTTTGTGAAGCCTCGGCCGATTCACCCGCGTTCGTGCCATGTTTGAGCCTGTGGAGGCCATCTTGAGCCGCCGGGGCCATTCTAAAGCCGCCGTCAAGCACGGGCCGCCAGGGACGCGTTGAGCCGCCTCTGCTGTGTTGATCCACTGGGGCCGCATTGGGCCGCCGCTTGGTGGAGTTTTTTGCTACAATCAGGTTATATCCGTCCAAGTTTGTTTTATTAGCTCATGTTGTTTTTGTCAAAAAACAAGTTTATCTTTGCCTTGGTCTGCAATATTGTTTATGCAGGGCAATTACTTATGACAAAAAGTGATATTATACCGCGGAGATGGAGGAACGCCAACATCTTTTGGCATAGGTGGTCGTCGTTACTCAACGGACTCCCACGCCGGCTTACAACGCCGTGGCCTTCTCTCGCGACCACGCCGGTTTACAACAAGGAGGACAACTTGCCCGTCTGCACCGGCTTACAACGCCACGGCCGGTTTATCTGTCTGTACCGCCTCAGATGTTGCGGTTGTCTTTACCGTCTGTCTCTCGTGGCCTGGTCTACATCAACACATCGGGCCGCACCTGTCTGCATGAGTTGTTTATTGAGTATGAGCAAGTCACTACCTGGAAAGCCCGGTTTTCTTCCAACAAATTGGAGGCAAATTGTCATGTATTATCAGCCGCCGTCTGCACTGGATGGCTCAATGGGCAGGCGCACAAGTCACCGCCACTACAGTTTGGTTAACTTAAAATAGCCAGTTGGAAGGAACCATTGGCCGAGTTGCTGACACGGCTCATACGGGATCATTTATAACCCGCCGCAGTCACCTCAACCTTCTGTGGATTCACATCGTGTTATCAACGCCAATGATATACACCTTCTGCTATGGTCAAATATGGAGAATCTCAAGCCAACTCTTCGAGTCATCTTAAGACTCGGGGGCTACAATGGTATGGCTCGGCAAAATTAGCCGGTTTCAATGAATTCAAGAACTCCGGGTCATTGAAGGGAAGATAACCCGGCCCTGGAGGCTACTGCTTTATTGGCAAATATTTAAGGGCCGTTAGAAAAATTTCTGGTTTGAAACGAAGATTCCGGTTTAAAATACAGCTCAAGAGACATCTTTCTCCCGCAAAGCTTTGAAGCTCTCAAAACCGGTTCAACATCTGGATCAAGGTAAATTTGTCCCTTACAAAGCTTTGAGGATCTCAATATTCGGTTTAAGAATTTCCGGTTCAAAAGAATTAATCTCTCGCAAGTTCGAGATCTCAGACAAATTAATGGTTACCAAAGGGAACTTGCTGCCATGATGCACGGTTCAAAACATCGGTATCCTGCCTTACGGCTTATTTTATTATGGTCACCTGGGGGCTTCATGCTCATCGGGCATAGCTATCAGTACCCTCTTGATCGGCGCAATGCCAAAATTTATATGGTCACTTGGGGGATTCCTGTTCAAACATATGCCATATTCGAACCAAAGAGAACATAGCTGTCGATACCCTTTTGATTAGCAAACTGCTGAACCTATTTGGGGGCTTCTTGATCATATCTGAATCATAGCTCAACCCCTTTGGGAATCGACGTGGATCGTATTCGAATCAGCATAGTTAAACAACTTTTAAGGTCATTTGGGGGCTTCCTGTTCAAACATAGGTCGTATTCGAACCAAAGAGAACATAGCTGTCGATACCCACTTTGATCAGCAACACCAACGCCACTGGGGGCTATATGATCGTATTCGAATCTTAGCTTAACCTCTTTGGAATGGTTTACTGATCGTATTCGAATCAGAAGCCTCAAAATTTTTATCTGTTTTTATACAATCGCAAGTATTTGAGTTGTCACAAATATCATATGTGCCGGCTCTTACAGAGTTGAGTTATCAACTTCACTGTCCGGGTCACATAAGCCGGCGGTATCATTCAAAGGATCATATGGATCTTGTGATCTACTTGTGTGCATGATAAGACTATATTTGGGTGATTACCCGCCCTGGCTTTTGACGTTAAGTCGCCAGGGCATATGTTGTTTAAACTCTTTGCAGGATTTGCAGAAATATGACAAATAAATGCTTCAGTCCAAGCTCATCACTGAAATTGGTGTCTCAAAAGGGTTATCAATTATTGATTTTCTCAAGGGCTATAGGCCACCGGGTTACAATTATTCCAGCTTACAATGAATACGCATTAAGTCGTCATCGGCCAAGAGCCGCCAAGATGATATTGAATGATTGAAGTTTTCATACCGGATTATATTATTCAATTCTTTAATAGCCAACATGGCTGGATTTTTATTATGGTTATCAATAGCCAGTATTATGATGGAGGTCTTCAAACTCGCTTCAGCGCAATGGCTATTATTTATCAATGGGCATGATTTATTTTACAATGGAGGAAATAGTCCCGAGTCGCTGCAGGCTTACGACCCGACACTTGGGGGCTACATTATTCAAAGCTGAGATTACATCAAATATGCAAAGTCCCATGTCACTGTCAGCATGCACCATGGCACTTGGGGGCTAATGCAAAGTCATTTTTTGCTCAACTTATTGAAGACCCGACTCATCACATTCTAAATGAGTTGGCCCATGGGGGCTACCAATTGCTCCTGTCAAAAATTCAAGGTACACAAGCATTAATCCATTATATTGAACGGTCCATTATTCAGTTGGTGGAGTACAAAGCTTTTAACCTTGTGGACGTGGGTTCAAGCCCCATGGTGGAGACTATATTATATGATGTTATTATCGATTATATACAAAGTCCCAGCTCAGTATTATCTTACTAAGCCGGCCCTTGGGGGCTACATTGGTTGAAGTTTTTATGAGTATAAGGCAATTACAAGTCCCGGGTTGCTGCAAGCATGACGACCCGACACTTGGGGGCTACATATGAGGAATACTCAGTTCTGATTAGTGATTGAGATGAACAATATGGATTTCTTCAAAGTGGTAATATTTATATTGAATCAAGTCTTAAGTCATCATTTTGATCTACTCAAGACTTGGGGGCTACAGGTAACACGGATATAAGGAGAAATATTTTTAAATTCTCAGTTTTGAGAAAACCAGATTGACCCGGCGTCTATAAACAGTCATGACCCGGAACCATCCGTTTTTATAACCGGCGATTTTGCAAATCATAGCTTGGCAAGTTCTACATTTTCAAGCCGGCTGAATATCTGTTGAATATTTCAAGACCAATATTTTTGTCAAGTCAGAGCACTGAAGGCCGACTCAAATGGATGCTTTATTTACAATATTTCTTCTACAAGAAAATTGATTATGAAGTTGGTCTATTGACCCGGATTTTCCAGAAGGAGGAGATGACAAGGACTTAAGGATGATCAAGTGCCGGCTTACAAGAATATTTAACCCGGAGTACAACCTGTCAATTTGTTCTTGTGTTTATGTTGCAGATCAGTTTAACATGGATAAATCCAAATTAAACTTGGGGGCTAATGTCGGGGATATACCCCGTGGTATGACCCGGCCAGATGTATAACCCGGCCGGACATGGCGACTCACTAATGACCCGCCCTGACTGGATGACTCACTAAGTGACCCGCCCGAGCCTGGCGACTTATGGGTGACCTGGCAAGAGAATTAGAGGAGAGACAAGACCCGGGGGCCCAAGGGGCTCAAGGCCCAGAAGGCTGGCTTACGTTATGGTAGGCCGGCTTAAGAGGAAGGAAGCAAGACCCGGACTTGTATTCAACTTGTAAGAAAAGATATACTAGTCCTAGTCCTACCAGGACTCCACATGTAACCCGCCCCTCTAACTTATATAAGGAGGGGCAGGGCTCCCCAAAGAGGGACAGATAAGAAGAAACAACAAGCTCTAGGGCTAGATACAATGAGCCGGCTTACCGGCGACTCTCGATGAGCATAATGAGACCTAGCCTCAAACAGCATGTAGGGCTATTCCGGATGATGTTTCCCGGGGCCCGAAGCTGTCTAAATCCTTGTCTTGTGTGATGATCCGCCTAGCGTCTCTCGATTCCTCCCAACCCCTCACAAGCTACCACATAGATGCATTGGCCTCGCGACTAAGTCCTCACGCTAAGGACATCTGCCGTGACAAATCCACGACAGTTACTTCTTGACGTCCACTCCAAGTCTCCTGGATTGCGTTTGTTCCAAAAAGATCGCTCCCAGAGGTTTCATTCCGTTTGGACTCTGTTTGATATTCCTTTCCTTCGAAACACTAAAATAGGCAAAAAAAACAACAATTCGGGCTGGGCATCCGGTTAGTATGTTAGTCCCAAAAATGATATAAAAGTGTAGAGTAAAGCCCATAAACATGCAAAACGGGTAATATAATAGCATGGAACAATCAAAAATTATAGATACGTTGGAGACGTATCACGTGTCGGTTAAGTCCTCGATAGTGGCTATGAAGTGGGTGGTGGGTGGGACGTAAAATTCCCCGTCCTCAGCTTCTAGTATGGGCTGGGCGTAGTTCGGCACTGATTCTTCTGCAATGGCGAGAGATCGCATTAAGTCTAGGGCCTCGTTTAAGAGCGAGGTTTGGATGGGGAAGCGAGAGTCCGTGGAGTTGGGTGGGACAGAAGTTCCTCGGCCGAGCGCACATGATGCGGACCTCGGGAGTTCGGAGCTAGTGTCTGGAGGCGAGTCCAGCTTCACGATCATAAAGGGAGCCTGGCGTGACTCCAGGCCTGCCGGTGATGCGATCCCCTCCGGTTCTTCGGTGTCAAGCTCTATAGCTATAGAGAGTCCGACGGGCTTTAAACTCCCATCTTCGAACCTGGTGATGCGCTCTGGATCTACGGCCAGAGCTGTGGTTGAGGCCGCGAACCCTTAAAAGATCAAATCTCCTCGGATATCAGCGACATAGTTTATATTTCCAAAATCGATCTGATGACCAGGGGCATAGCTGTCGATCTGCTCCAGATGGCCAATCGAGTTGGCGCGTAGTGCGAAGCCGCCAAATATGAAAACTTGTCCAGGTAGAAAACTCTCCCTCAAGGCTATATTGTTGTAGATGGTCGTTGGAGCCATCGAGCCTTCTAGCAACGACACAGAGGAACTCTCAATGAAAGCACCAATGTCCTTGTCAAAACTGGTAGATCTCAGGTAGGGGGTCCCGAACTATGCGTCTAAGGATCAAAGGTAACAGGAGGCAGGGGAAACGATGTTTACCCAGGTTCGAGCCCTCTTGATGGAGGTAATATCCTACTTCCTGCTTGATTGACTTTGATGAGTATAGGGGTTACAAGAGTTGATCTACCTCGAGATCATAATGGCTAAACCCTAGATGTCCATCCCGTATGATTATGATTGCCTCTACGGACTAAACCCTCCGGTTTATATAGACAATGGAGGGACCTAAGGTTGTATAGAGTCGGTTTACAGAGAAAGGAAGACGCATGATCCGAACGCCAAGCTTGCCATCCACGCAAAAGAGAGTCCCATCCGGACATGGGGAAGGTCTTTGATCTCGTATCTTCACAGCCCATTAATCTGGCCCATATCACACACCCCGGATGCCCGAGGACCCCCTAGTCCAGGACTTCCTCGATGGCGGTCGTCTCCCGATGCATGCGGTTGCTGGGATCATCGAAAGTGGTGGCGATAACACATAATTGACATCGATGGTGGTGCTTCTCAAGTGCCCAGCCTCGAGCTCCGGGGGTGAAAACCTAGGACTGACCCGAGATGGTTATACCTGGCAATGGCGGTGTACTTGCATTGTAACCTTGTTGAAGGCATTGCTCAGATATGCCCGGGCTGATTCTTCAGGGTGAAAACTTAGAATCCGGCCTTCGATGGTCGGATCCGGCGACGACGACGTTTGAGCATTGCTTCTTTCCTAAAGGCGTTGCTGTTGAAGAACACAAACATCCTTGTCCTTGTATTGTCATGAAATGGTTGGTGCGGATAGAGTCCTTGTTGTAGATTGTTAGTTTTTTTCTCTTTCTTAGGCATAGCTTTGGTCTTATATCACTTTGCTATTTGCCGTCGGGCTCTTGTGTGTGTTAGTGTTGACTGTGTACATCCTAGCTATGCAGAATCTGAAGTGTACTCATTGTGCTTGTCAGCGTGAACGTTGTCTTCTTCGTGCATGGCGCCGATGTGGAACTGCTTGCCGGAATTCGTCACAAGCCCGGGTATTCCGTCGCCTCCAAGTAGCCGCCTAAGCTGCCTCATGCGCCATCGGCCATGACCACTAGCCCGAGCTCTCCGACTGGCCTGGACGAGCACGTCCTTGCACGATTTCAACCGTGCGAATGAAGCACGCTCACGATATCCATGTATCTTGCAACTGGTTATGGTCTTGCTTTCCATTCCTCGTCGATGCAAAGCTGGGTATGCTCTTTTTTCGTATATTTCTGCATCAGCTGGCTGACGGTGGACATCCACCCATCCATCTTCTTCTCTTTCGTATGCATCCACCAATTTTATTCAGATATCTACAACATTTTGTTGTCCCGTATAGTGTAGGAGGAAAACACACCACAACACCTGGGTTTTTGGTTGTATGCAGCCACCATTTTGATTAATTTGCCATCGAACCATTTTTTCCATCTACCATGTCTTTTTTGTAGAGGATGGCAAGTAGTATTACTGCAATGTGGCAAATCACTGTTTGTTTGCAGCATGGCAACTCCACACAAATTGTCGTGCGCAATCAAGCCTGTCACTATTATTAGCTAAAAACCAAAAGATTACAACATGGCAAGTAGTGCTAATTTTTACCATCAACCATGTTTGTTGTCGAGTAATGTTACTCATCGTGTTTATGTCATGCAAATCTATACAAATTAGTGTCTCCCTGCGATGTGCTTATTCCAACATCATGCTAAGTAGAGTCGACTCGCCAATGCAAAAATTGCCATGTTGTGTAGAAACATGGCAAATACAGTCTTCTTTTTTGCCACCCTAATTTGCATTCTGCAAATTTCCACGGCAATATAGTCTTCTCTGAAGGAAATATGCCCTAGAGGCAATAATAATTGTTATTTTATATTTCCTTAATCACGATAAAGGTTTATTATTCATGCTAGAATTGTATTAACTGAAAACTTGATACATGTGTGGATACATAGACAAAACACCGTGTCCCTAGTAAGCCTCTACTAGACTAACTCGTTAATCAAAGATGATTAAGTTTCCTAACCATAGACATGTGTTGTCATTTGATGAACGAGATCACATCATTAGGAGAATGATGTGATGGACGAGACCCATCCGTTAGCTTAGCATATTGATCGTTCAATTTTATTGCTATTGTTTTTTTCATGTCAAATACATATTCCTTCGACTATGAGATTATGCAACTCCCGAATACCAGAGGAATACCTTATGTGCTATCAAACGTCACAACATAACTGGTGATTATAAAGAAGCTCTACAGGTATCTCTAAAGGTGTTTGTTGGGTTGGCATAGGTCGAGATTAGGATTTGTCACTCCGAGTATCGGAGAGGTATCCCTGGGCCCTCTCGGCAATGCACATCATAAGAAGCCTTGCAAGCAGAGTGACTAATGAGTTAGTTACAAGATGATGTATTATGAAACAAGTAACGAGACTTGCTGGTAACGAGATTCAACTAGGTATGTGATACGTCTCCAACGTATCTATAATTTATGAAGCATTCATGCTATATTATTATCTGTTTTGAATGATTATGGGCTTTATTATACACTTTTATATTACTTTTGGGACTAACCTATTAACCGGAGGCCCAGTCCATATTGCTGTTTTATTGCCTGTTTCGGTATTTCGAAGAAAAGGAATATCAAACGGAGTCCAAACGGAATGAAACCTTCGGCATCATGATTTTTTGGAAGAATATCATCCTGGAGGCTTGGAGATCAAGTCAGAAGATACTTAAGGAGACTAGGAGATAGGGGGTGCGCCCCCCCTACAGGGCGCGGCCCCCTGTCTCGTGGACCCCTCGAGCACTCCCCGACCGACTTCTTTCGCCTATATAACCCTACGTACCCTAAAACCATCGAATATCAAGATAGATCGGGAGTTCCGCCGCCGCAAGCCTCTGTAGCCACCAAAAACCTCTCGGGAGCCCCTTTCGGCACCCTGCCGGAGGGGGAATCCATCACCGGTGGCCATCTTCATCATCCCGGCGCTCTCCATGACGAGGAGGGAGTAGTTCACCCTCGGGGCTGAGGGTATGTACCAGTAGCTATGTGTTTGATCTCTCTCTCTCTCTCTCTCTCTCTGTCTCTCTCTCTCTCTCGTGTTCTCTCTATGGCACGATCTTGATGTATCGCGAGCTTTGTTATTATAGTTGGATCCTATGATGTTTCTCCCCCTCTTCTCTCTTGTGATGAATTGAGTTTCCCTCTTGAAGTTATCTTATCGGATTGAGTCTTTGATTTGAGAACACTTGATGTATGTCTTGCTGTGTTTATCTGTGGTGACAATGGAATATCACGTGCCACTTGATGTATATTTTGGTGACCAACTTGCGGGTTCCGCCCATGAACCTATGCATAGGGGTTGGCACACGTTTTCTTGATTCTTCGGTAGAAACTTTGGGGCACTCTTTTGAAGTACTTTTATGTTGGTTGGATGAATCTGAGATTGTGTGATGCATATCGTGTAATCATGCCCACGGATACTTGAGGTGACAATGGAGTATCTAGGTGACATTAGGGTTTTGGTTGATTTGTGTCTTAAGGTGTTATTCTAGTATGAACTCTTTTATAGATCGATCCGAAAGAATAACTTTGAGGTGGTTTCGTACCCTACCATAATCTCTACGTTTGTTCTCCGCTATTAGTGGCTTTGGAGTGACTCTTTGTTGCATGTTGAGGGATTGTTATATGATCTATCTATGTTATTATTGTTGAGGGAACTTGCACTATTGAAAGTATGAACCCTAGGCCTTGTTTCCTATCATTGCAATACCGTTTATGCTCACTTTTATCATTAGTTACCTTGCTGTTTTTATATTTTCAGATTACAAAAACCTATATCTACCATCCATATTGCACTTGTATCACCATCTCTTCGCCGAACTAGTGCACCTATACAATTTACCATTGTATTGGGTGTGTTGGGGACACAAGAGACTCTTTGTTATTTGGTTGCAGGGTTGCTTGAGAGAGACCATCTTCATCCTACGCCTCCTGCGGATTGATAAACCTTAGGTCATCCACTTGAGGGAAATTTGCTACTATCCTACAAACATGTGCACTTGCAGGCCCAACAACGTCTACAAGAAGAAGGTTGTGTAGTAGACATCAAGCTCTTTTCTGGCGCCGTTGCCGGGGAGGTAAGTGCTTGAAGGTATATCTTTAGATCTTGCAATCGAATCTATTTGTTTCTTGTTTTATCACTAGTTTAGTTTATAAAAGAAGACTGCAAAAAAATGGAATTGAGTTTGTCTCATACACTTCGTCTTGTTAATATCTTTCGTGAGTATGATGGAAAGGAAAATTGTGCTCAAGTGCTAGAAGAAGAATGCATTAAAATGCTTAGTACTAAATCTTTGAATGATGAACATGATTGGAATGTTGTTAGTATGAACTCTTTGAATATCCGTAGTACTAATGATGATTGCACTAGTTATGATAAAAATGTTTCTTATGAGCATGATGATTTTTGTGGAGTGCATGTTTGCATGAACACACCAAATAGAGAAGATATATATTGCAAGAGGCATAAGCATTTAGAAACTAAATGGTTGCAAGAAAGGCTAGATGTGAGTGCTGAAAATTTAAATTTCCTTTGCCGTACTTGTGAACTTTGCAATGAATGTGGTCATTTACATCTCCAATGCAAATTATTCCATGACCGAATCGTGTCCAAAAATTGTGATGATTTGATTTCCCTTGCACATTATAATGAACTTAGTTTGCTTTTGGGTTACGAAGAGTTGAAACGTTTAACTAAGCCTATTCCAAAATTTAATCTTGAGCACTTCCTTGATATTGATCTAGAAAAGATTTATATGTTTTGTGCGGAGAATTGCATTGAAAATCCTTATATTGCCAATTACCTAAAGAAAAGGAAGCAAATAGAAGATGAAGAGAATACTAATGAAAGGGAAGAGACTTCCCAATCTCCTCCTATTATTTCTTATGATGAATCAGGTAACGAGGAGGAGCTTTCTATTCAACCAATCTCATCAATAAGGAGCTCAAAGAGGAAGGTTGAACCACACATAATGTGAATAAGAAAAAGAAAAGAAGGAGCAACAAAGGTACAAAGATATCCCTCCCAAATGATGTTGCTCCTACTACTCATTGTGATGATGATAATTGCTATACTATTGGTGCTGTCAATATTTTTAATGATGAGAGTGATTATGCTATGAAAGGGCCCAAGCTAGGGGAAGCTATGTTTGATGAGGATGAAATATTCGAGAATATATTTGCTGAAATTAATGTTTGTCCCAAGCTTGGGGATGCTATGTTTAATGAAGATGATATTTTTAGCATCCCAAGTTTTGATATGCAAAGTTGTTATGATGATAGCATGCCTCCTACCTATGATGATTATATTGATGAAAGTGGGTTTGGAAGAGTGTCAACTTTAGGAAGTAGTGATCCCACTATTTTGGAGGATGTTGAATTTTTATTGTGATGAATACGAAAGTGGATTTTGGAAGAGTGTCAACTTTATTTAGTGATTCCACTATCTTGGGAGAGGTTTCAATCGATTATGATGAGAACGAAGTTGCTACTTATGATGATTATTGTGATGAAACTTATGCTATAAAGAGTAGTGATGATTATATTTACAAATCTTGTCATGATTATGATTACCCTTTTTCTGAACATTACTCTTTTCATGTGGAAACAATTTTTAGTGTTCAAGTCTTTTATGATACTCCCACTATTCTGAATAGGAAGAATTTTGCTTATGTGGAGAGTAGTAAATTTTCTATGCTTGTAGATCATGAAAATAATGATTTAGGTGCTGGTTATATTGTTTAATTCATTCATAATGCTACTGAAAATTATTATGAGAGAGGAACTTATGGTTGTAGGAATTGCAATAATGCCAAGTTTCCTCTCTATGTGCTTAAATTTTTGAAGCTATGCTTGTTTTACCTTCCTATGCTAGTTGATTATTGTTCCCATAAATTGTTTGCTCACAAAATCCCTATGCATAGGAAGTGGGTTAGGCTTAAATGTGCTAGTCATATGCTTCATGATGCTCCCGTTATGTTTCAATTCTTATCTTTTATGTGAGCATCATTGTCACCATCATGCCTAGCTAGAAAGGCATTAAAGAAAAGCGCTTGTTGGGAGACAACCCAATATTTATCCTTACTGTTTTTGTGTGTTCACATGATTATGCTACTGTAGTAATCATGTCTTATAGCTTTTGTTACAATAAAGTGCCAAGTAAGACCTTTAGGATAGCTTACGGTGATAGTTGTGTTGATCCGCTGAAAATCAGAAACTTTTGCACCCAGTAAATTAGTTTTGATAATTCAAAGAAACGTGATTCTGATCTTACTATTTTTTCTCTGGATTGGTACACAAATTTCTTAGGACTTCCTAACTTGGTAGGATTTTTGGGGTTCCAGAAGTATACGTTTGATACAGATTACTACAGACTGTTCTGTTTTTGACAGATTCTGTTTTCTATGTGTTGTTTGCTTATTTTGATGAATCTATGAGTAGTATCGGAGTGTATGAACCATAGAGAAGTTATAATACAGTAGATATTACACCAATATGAATTTAGAATGAGTTCATTACAGTACCTAAGTGGTGGTTTTATTTTCTTATACTAACGGAGCTTACGAGTTTTCTGTTGAGTTTTGTGTTGTGGAGTTTTCAAGTTTTGGGTAAAGTTTCGATGGACTATGGAATAAGGAGTGGCAAGAGCCTAAGCTTGGGGATGCCCAAGGCACCCCAAGATAATATTCAAGAATAGCCAAAAGCCTAAGCTTGGGGATGCCCCGGATGGCATGCCCTCTTTGATCTTCGTTCATCGGTAACTTTACTTGGAGCTATATTTTTATTCACCACATGATATGTGTTTTTCTTGGAGCATCATTTTATTTTGTTAGTATTTGCTTGATGTTATTTATATTAATGTTTTTCATCTTTCGTTTCAATAAAAAAGTCAAGGATAGCCTTTGCCATGCTTATTTTGCTAGTATACATGTTGCTGTTTGAAAACAGAAAGTTTACCGCTGTTGCAAAAATTCCCTAGAAAAGTCAATGCATGATATAATGTTGAAACCTTTTGCATGATGAGATCTGATAAATTTATTACAGTGGGAATTTTATTCCATAATTTTTTTAGTTAGGGAAGTATTGATACTCTTGCATTCTTTACAGACTGTACTGTTTTGGCAGATTGCTGTTATGTTTGCATTGTTTGCATATGTTTACTTCTTTAATGATTCTATTTGAGGATAGGAGTATTAAATATGCAGAGGAATTTAGTATGAAATGTTGAATAATAATGTTAGTGATTTGTTACAGTAGAAAATGATAAGGTTTTGCATTGTTTTATACTAACCTATCTCACGAGTTCTTGTTGAGTTTGGTGTGGATGAAGCTTTTGATAAAAAGAGAAACAATGATGTGAGAGGAATTAAGGAGACACAAAAGCTCAAGCTTGGGGATGCCCAAGGCACCCCAAGATAATATTTCAAGAAGTCTCAAGCATCTAAGCTTGGGGATGCCCCGGTAGGCATCCCACCTTTCTTCTTCAACCACTATCGGTTAGTATCGGTTGAGCCTAAGTTTTTGCTTCTTCATATGAGTTGTGCTATCCTTGCAATATCATTTTATTTTGTTTTCCTTGCTGTTTGAATACAATACCAAGATCTGAAATTCTTTAATTAGAGAGAGTCTTCATATATCTACATAATTATTTAGCTACTCATTGATCTTCACTTATATCTTTTTGGAGTAGTTTGTCATTTTCTCGTGTGCTTCACTTATATCCTATGAGTAAATTGTTGAATGAGTTGATTGTCATAAATCTGAAATTATATATGCCTCATTTGCTTATCCCATGGGGAGTAATGACTTCACATCTAAGAAGTAGAGGTTGTAAATTTATTTAAGGTTAGCAAGCATTGTATTGGTCATTTGAACAATTCATGAAAGAATATTGAAGGAAGAGAGATTTCACATATAAATATACTATTGTAGACATCTTTTATAGTTGGGAGCACTCATTAAGTATGACATGCTAAAGAGTTGATGTTGGACAAGGAAGACAACGTAATGGGTTATGTTTTCCGACATCTCAGTTAAAGTATATTGTCATGGATCATTCAAACATGTTGCGCTTGCCTTTCCCCCTCATGCCAGCCAAAATTCCTTGCACCAAGTAGAGATACTACTTGTGCTTCCAAATATCCTTAAACCCAGTTTTGCCATGAGAGTCCACCATACCTACCTATGGATTGAGTAAGATCCTTCAAGTAAGTTGTCATCGGTGCAAGCAATAAAAATTGCTCTCTAAATATGTATGATCCCTTGGTGTGAAGAAAATAGCTTTATACGATCTCTTGTTATGGAAGCAATAAAAGCGACGGACTGCATAATAAAGGTCCATATACAAGTGGCAATATAAAGTGACGTTCATTCACATTAAGATTTTGTGCATCCAACCCTAAAAGCGCATGACAACCTCTGCTTCCCTCTGCGAAGGGCCTATCTTTTATTTATGTCTTTTACTTTATCCAAGAGTCAAGGTGATCTTCACCTTTCCCTTTTTCATTTTATCCTTTGGCAAGCACTTTGTGTTGGGGTGATCCTGATATATATATATCCAATTGGATGTAAGCTAGCATGAACTATTATTGTTGACATCACCCAAAGGTGAATACGTTGGGAGGCAACACTATAAGCCCCTATCTTTCTCAGTGTCCGATTGAAACTCCATAACCATTAGTATTGTGTGAGTGTTAGCAATTGTAGAAGACTATATGATAGTTGAGTATGTGGAGTTTGCTATTCCTGAAAATAAGATGAATTGCAATTGTGTGAATGACTGAGAATGAAGTTTGCTAGTTTTCAAGAAAGTTTATGGTCTATGCTTTGACATGTGAATTGCTTGTTGCTTTATCGTGAGAAGTTTTATGAGATGAACTACTGTTATGACATATTATCATGCTAGGAAAGGTGATTGAAATTATCACTGATCAAACTTGTGCACCTTCTAGCATTCACACTTCATAAATTTTTTCTTTATCATTTACCTACTCGAGGACGAGTAGGAATTAAGCTTGGGGATGCTGATACGTCTCCAACGTATCTATAATTTATGAAGCATTCATGCTATATTATTATCTGTTTTGAATGATTATGGGCTTTATTATACACTTTTATATTACTTTTGGGACTAACCTATTAACCGGAGGCCCAACCCATATTGCTGTTTTATTGCCTGTTTCAGTATTTCGAAGAAAAGGAATATCAAACGGAGTCAAAACAGAATGAAACCTTCGGCATCGTGATTTTTTGGAAGAATATCATCCTGGAGGCTTGGAGATAAAGTCAGAAGATACTCGAGGAGCCCAGGAGATAGGGGGCGCCCCCCCTACAGGGCGCGGCCCCCTGTCTCGTGGACCCCTCGAGCACTCCCCGACCGACTTCTTTCGCCTATATAATCCTACGTACCCTAAAACCATCGAATATCAAGATAGATCAGGAGTTCCACCGCCGCAAGCCTCTGTAGCCACCAAAAACCTCTCGGGAGCCCGTTCCGGCACCCTGTCGGAGGGGGAATCCATCACCGATGGCCATCTTCATCATCCCGACGCTCTCCATGACGAGGAGGGAGTAGTTCACCCTCAGGTCTGAGGGTATGTACCAGTAGCTATGTGTTTGATCTCTCTCTCGTGTTCTCTCTATGGCATGATCTTGATGTATCGTGAGCTTTGTTATTATAGTTGGATCCTATGATGTTTCTCCCGCTCTTCTCTCTTGTGATGAATTGAGTTTCCCTCTTGAAGTTATCTTATCGGATTGAGTCTTTGATTTGAGAACACTTGATGTATGTCTTGCCGGGTTTATCTGTGGTGACAATGGGATATCACGTGCCACTTGATGTATGTTTTGGTGACCAACTTGCGGGTTCCGCCCATGAACCTATGCATAGGGGTTGGCACACGTTTTCTTGACTCTCCGGTAGAAACTTTGGGGCACTCTTTGAAGTACTCTTATGTTGGTTGGATGAATCTGAGATTGTGTGATGCATATCGTATAATCATGCCCACGGATACTTGAGGTGACAATGGAGTATCTAGGTGACATTAGGGTTTTGGTTGATTTGTGTCTTAAGGTGTTATTGTAGTACAAACTCTTTTATAGATCGATCCGAAAGAATAACTTTGAGGTCGTTTCGTACCCTACCATAATCTCTACGTTTGTTCTCTGCTATTAGTGGCTTTGGAGTGACTCTTTGTTGCATGTTGAGGGATTGTTATATGATCTATCTATGTTATTATTGTTGAGAGAACTTGCACTAGTGAAAGTATGAACCCTAGGCCTTGTTTCCTATCATTGCAATACCGTTTACGTTCACTTTTATCATTAGTTACCTTGCTGTTTTTATATTTTCAGATTACAAAAACCTATATCTACCATCCATATTGCACTTGTATCACCATCTCTTCGCCGAACTAGTGCACCTATACAATTTACCATTGTATTGGGTGTGTTGGGGACACAAGAGATCTTTGTTATTTGGTTGCAGGGTTGCTTGAGAGATACCATCTTCATCCCCTACGCCTCCTACGGATTGATAAACCTTAGGTCATCCACTTGAGGGAAATTTGCTACTGTCCTACAAACCTGTGCACTTGCAGGCCCAACAACGTCTACAAGAAGAAGGTTGTGTAGTAGACATCAGTATGTGGATACCGATGATCGAATCTCGGGCAAGTAACATACCGATGGAGAAAGGGAATAACATATGGTGTCATAACGGTTCGACCGATAAAGATCTCCGTAGAATATGTAGGAGCCAATATGAGCATCCAGGTTTCGCTATTGGTTATTGACCGGAGATGTGTCTCGTTCATGTCTACATAGTTCTTAAACCCGTAGGATCCACACGCTTAATGTTTCGATGACGATAATGTATTATATGAGTTATGTGATTTGGTGACTGAATGTTGTTCGGTGTCCCGGATGAGATCACGGACATGACGAGGAGTCTCAAAATGGTAGAGAGGTAAAGATTGATATATAGTACGACGATGTTCGGACGCCGGAAGTCTTATGGAGGGTACCGGGTACATATAGGGTCACCGGAAGGGGTTCCGGGCACCCCCAACAAAGATATGGGCTTAATGGGCCAAGGGAGGGACAGAACCAGCCCACAAGAGGCTGGTGTGCCCCTCCACCAGGCCGGCCAGCCCTAGGGAAAGGAAAGGAGGGAGGGAAAGTCCCGCCTTCCTTCCCCTCCTCAAGGGAGAAAGGAAAGGGGGCGCCACCTCCCCCTTCCTTCCCCTGGTGCCTATATAAGGAAGGGGGGAGGCAAACCAGGGCAGGAGCCCAAGTGGGATTCGGCCCCACTTGTGGCTCCCCTTGGCCTCTCTGCTCTCCCTCCCACCCATATATATGAGGAGGGGGGCACCTAGAAGACACATCATCAATTGTTAGCCGTGTGCGGCACCCCTCTCCACAGTTTACGCCTCCAGTCATATCTTCGTAGTGCTTAGGCGAAGCCCTGCGCGAATAACTTCACCATCACCATCACCATTCTGTAGCGCTGACGAAACTCATCTTCTCCCTCGACATCTTGCTGGATCAAAAGGACGAGGTACGTCATCGAGTTGAACGTGTGCAGAACTCGGAGGTGTCATACGTTCGGTGCTTGATCGGTTGGATCTAGAAGAAGTTCGACTACATCAACCGTGTTGTCAAACGCTTCTGATGTCTACTACACAACCTTCTTCTTGTAGACGTTGTTGGGCCTCCAAGTGCAGAGGTTTGTAGGACAGTAGCAAATTTCCCTCAAGTGGATGACCTAAGGTTTATCAATCCGTGGGAGGCGTAGGATGAAGATGGTGTCTCTCAAACAACCCTGCAACCAAATAACAAAGAGTCTCTTGTGTCCCCAACACACCCAATACAATGGTGAATTGTATAGGTGCACTAGTTCGGTGAAGAGATGGTGATACAAGCCTAATATGGATGGTAGATATAGGTTTTTGTAATCTGAAAAATATAAAAAAAGCAAGGTAACTAATGATAAAAGTGAGCACAAACGGTATTGCAATGCTTCGAAACTAGGCCTATGGTTCATACTTTCGCTAGTGCAAGTTCTCTCAACAATTATAACATAACTAGATCATATAACTATCCCTCAACATGCAACAAAGAGTCACTCCAAAGTCACTAATAGCGGAGAACAAACAAAGAGATTATTGTAGGGTACGAAACCACCTCAAAGTTATTCTTTCCGATAAATCCATGGGGCTATTCCTACAAGTGTCACAAACAACCATAGAGTTCATAGTAAAATAACACCTTAAGACACACATCAACCAAAACCCTAATGTCACCTAGATACTCCAATGTCACCTCAAGTATCTATGGGCATGATTATACGATATGCATCACACAATCTCAGATTCATCTATTCAAACCAACACAAAGAACTTCAAAGAGTGCCCCAAAGTTTCTACCGGAGAGTCAAGACGAAAATGTGTGCAAACCCCTATGCATAAGTTCACAAGGTCACTGAACCCGCAAGTTGATCACCAAAACGTACATCAAGTGGATCACGTGAATATCCCATTGTCACGATAGATAAGCACGACAAGATATACATCAAGTGTTCTCAAATCCTTAAAGACTCAATCCGATAAGATAACTTCAAAGGGAAAACCCAATCCATGACAAGAGAGTGGAGGGGAGAAACATCATAAGATCCAACTATAATAGCAAAGCTCGCGATACATCAAGATCGTGCCAAATCAAGAACACGAGAGAGAGAGATCAAACACATAGCTACTGGTACATACCCTCAGCCCCGAGGGTGAACTACTCCCTCCTCATCATGGAGAGCGCCGGGATGATGAAGATGGCCACCGGTGATGGATTCCCCCTCCGGCAGGGTCCCGGAACGGGCTCCCGAGAGGTTTTTGGTGGCTACAGAGGCTTGCGGCGGCGGAACTCCCGATCTAGGTTATTTTCAGGGGATTTCTGTATTTATAGGAGGCTTTGGCGTCGAGAACAAGTCAAGAGGACCCACGGGGTGTCCACGAGGCACATGGGCGTGCCCTAGGGGGGGGGTGCCCTCCACCCTCGTGGGCCCCACGAGACTCCTCTCCGATAACTTTTTGTTCCCGTATTTTTTATATTTTCCAAAAAAAATCTTCGTTGATTTTCAGCGCATTCCGAGAACTTTTATTTCTGCACAAAAACACCACCATGGTAGTTCTGCTGAAAACAGCGTCAGTCCGAGTTAGTTCTAACCAAATCATACCAAAATCATGCAGAAATATTATAAACATGGCATGAATACATAAAAAATTATAGATACGTTGGAGACGTATCAAGCATCTCCAAGTTTAATTCCTGCTTGTCCTCGAGTAGGTAAATGATAAAAACAGAATTTTGATGTGGAATGCTACCTATAACATATTTATCAACGTAATCTTCTTTATTGTGGCAAGAATATTCAGATCCATAAGATTCAAAACAAAAGTTTAATATTGACATAAAAACAATAATACTTCAAGCATACTAACAAAGAAATCATGTCTTCTCAAAATAACATGGCCAAAGCAAGCTATCCCTACAAAATCATATAGTCTGGTCATGCTCTATCTTTATCACACAAAGTATATAATCATGCACAAACCTGATGACAAGCCAAGCAATTGTTTCATACTTTTGATGTTCTCAAACTTTTTCAATCTTCACGGAATACATGAGCGTGAGCCATGGACATAGCACTATAGGTGGAATAGAATGGTGGTTGTGGGGAAGACAAAAAAGGAGAAGATAGTCTCACATCAACTAGGCGTATCAACGGGCTATGGAGATGCCCATCAATAGATATCAATGTGAGTGAGTAGGGATTGCCATGCAACGGATGCACTAGAGCTATAAGTCTATGAAAGCTCAACAAAAGAAACTAAGTGGGTGTGCATCCAACTTGCTTGCTCACGAAGACCTAGGGCACTTTTGAGGAAGCCCATCATTGGAATATACAAGCCAAGTTCTATATGAAAAATTCCCACTAGTATATGAAAGTGACAACATAGGAGACTCTATTATGAAGATCATGGTGTTACTTCGAAGCACAAGCGTGGCAAAACGATAGTAGCATTACCCCTTCTCTATTTTTCTCTCATTTTTTGTTTTTTTGGGCCTTCTTTTTTTGGCCTTTTTTTTTAAATTTTTCGTCCGGAGTCTCATCCCGACTTGTGGGGGAATCATAGTCTCCATCATCCTTTCCTCACCGGGACAATGCTCTAATAATGAAGATCATCACACTTTTTATTTACTTACAACTCAAGAATTACAACTCGATACTTTAGAACAAAATATGACTCTATGTGAATACCTCCAGCGGTGTACCGGGATGTGCAATTATTCAAGAGTGACATGTATGAAAAATTATGAACGGTGGCTTTGCCACAAATACGATGTCAACTACATGATCATGCTAGCAATATGATAATGATGGAGGTGTCATAATAAACGGAACGGTGGAAAGTTGCATGTCAATATATCTCGGAATGGCTATGGAAATGCCATAATAGGTAGGTATGGTTGCTGTTTTGAGGAAGGTATATGGTGGGTGTATGGTACCGGCGAAAGTTGCGCGGTATTAGAGAGCCTAGCAATGGTGGAAGGTGAGAGTGCATATAATCCATGGACTCAACATTAGTCATAAAGAACTCACATACTTATTGCAAAAATTTATTAGTTATCGAAACAAAGTACTACGCGCATGCTCCTAGGGGGATAGATTGGTACGAAAAGACCATCACTCGTCCCCGACCGCTACTCATAAGGAAGACAATCAATAAATGAATCATGCTCCAACTTCATCACATAACGGTTCACCATACATGCATGCTACGGGAATCACAAACTTTAACACAAGTATCTCTCAAATTCAAAATTACTCCACTAGCATGACTCTAATATCACCATCTTCATATCTCAAAACAATCATAAAGAATCAAACTTCTCATAGTATTCAGTGCACTTTATATGAAAGTTTTTATTATATCCCTCTTGGCTGCCCATCATATTAGGACCAAATTCATAACCCAAGCAAATTACCATGCTGTTCTAAAAGGCTCTCAAAATAATATAAGTGAAGCATGATAGTTCATCAATTTCTTCAAAATAAAACACACCATCGTGCTCTAAAAAGATATAAGTGAAGCACTAGAGCAAACGACAAACTACTCCGAAAGATATAAGTGAAGATCAATGAGAAGTCAAATAATTATGTAACTATGTGAAGACTCTCTAACATTTAAGAATTTCAGATCTTGGTATTTTATTAAACAGCAAGCAAAAAAAAATGACACTCCAAGCAAAACACATATCATGTGGCCAATAAAAATATAGCTCCAAGTAAAGTTACCGATGAACAAAGACGAAAGAGGGGATGCCATCCAGGGCATCCCCAAGCTTAGGCTCTTGGTTTTCCTTGAATATTACCTCGGGTTGCCTTGTGCATCACCAAGCTTAGGCTCTTGCCACTCCATATTCCATAGTCCATCGAATCTTTACCCAAAACTTGAAAACTTCACAACACAAAACTCAACAGAAAACTCATAAGCTCCGTTAGTATAAGAAAATAAATCACCACTTTTGGTACTGTTGTGAACTCATTATAAATTCATATTGGTGTAATATCTACTATATTCCAACTTCTCTATGGTTCATACCCTCCGATACTACTCATAGATTCATCAAAATAAGCAAACAACACATAGAGAACAGAATCGGTCAAAAACAGAACCGTCTCTAGTAATCTATAACTCTCGAATACTTATGTAAATCCAAAAATTATTAAATACATTGGTGGACGTGAGTAATTTGTCTATTAATCTTATGCAAAAAGAATCAACTTAAAAGCACTCTTATGTAAAAAATTACAGCTAATCTCGTGAGCGCAAAGTTTCTGTTTTTTACAGCAAGATCACATTAACTTTCACCCAAGTCTTCCCAAAGGTTCTAGTTGGAACTTTATTGAAACAAAAGATATAAAACATGATTACTACATTAGCTTAATCATGTGGACACACAAAAACAGTAAGGGTAAATATTGGGTTGTCTCCCAACAAGCGCTTTTCTTTAATGCCTTTTTAGCTAGGCATGATGATTTCAATGATGCTCACATAAAAGATAAGAATTGAAACATAAAGAGAGCATCATGAAGAATATGACTAGCACATTTAAGTCTAACCCACTTTCTATGCATAGGGATTTTTTGAGTAAACAAATTATGGGAACAAGAATCAACTAGCATAGGAAAGCAAAACAAGCATAACTTTAAGATTTTAAGCACATAGAGAGGAAACTTGATATTATTGCAATTCCTACTAGCATATATTCCTCCCTCATAATAATTTTTAATAGAATCATGAATGAATTCAACAATATAACCATCACATAAAGCATTCTTTTTGATGCACAAGCATAGAAATTGTATTACTCTCCACATAAGCAAATTTCTTCTCATGAGTAGTAGTGGGAGCAAACTCAACAGAATAACTATCATGTGAGGCATAATCCAATTGAAAATTAAAATCAAGATGACAAGTTTCATGGTTATCCTTATTCTTTATAGCATACATGTCATCACAATAATCATCATATACAGGAACTTTGTTCTCATAATCAATTGGAACCTCTTCTGAAATAGTGGATTCATCACTAAATAAAGTCATGACCTCTACAAATCCACTTTCATAAATATAATCATCATAAATAGGAGGCATGCTTTCATCATAGTAAATTTTCTCATCAAAACTTGGGGGAGAAAAAATATCATCTTCATCAAACATAGCTTCCCCAAGCTTGTGGCTTTGCATATCATTAGCATCATGGATATTCAAGGAGTTCATACTAACAACATTGCAAACATGTTCATCATTCAAAGATTGTATGCCAAACATTTTAATGCATTCTTCTTCTAGCAATTGAGCACAATTATCGGAATCCTTATTTTCACGAAAGAAATTAAAAAGATGAAGCATATGAGGCACCCTCAATTCCATTTTTTGTAGTTCTCTTTTATAGACTAAACTAGTGATAAAACGAGAAACTAAAAGATTCAATTGCAAGATCTAGGATATACCTTCAAGTACTAACCTCCCCGATAACGGCGTCAGAAAAGAGCTTAGTTGACGAGGTGTTAGTGCCGCTTACCTAGCCTCCCCGGCAACGGCGCCAGAAAAGAGCTTGATGTCTACTACACAACCTTCTTATTGTAGACGTTGTTGGGCCTCCAAGTGCAGAGGTTTGTAGTACAGTAGCAAATTTCCCTCAAGTGGATGACCTAAGGTTTATCAATCTGTGGGAGGCATAGGATGAAGGTGGTCTCTCTCAAATAATCCTGCAACCAAATAACAAAGAGTCTCTTGTGTCCCCAACATACCCAATACAATGGTAAATTGTATAGGTGCACTAGTTCGGTGAATAGATGGTGATACAAGCGTAATATGGATGGTAGATATAGGTTTTTGTAATCCGAAAATATAAAAACAGCAAGGTAACTAATGATAAAAGTGAGCACAAACGGTATTGCAATGCTTCGAAACAAGGCCTAGGGTTCATACTTTCGCTAGTGCAAGTTCTCTCAACAATAATAACATAACTAGATCATATAACTATCCCTCAACATGCAACAAAGAGTCACTCCAAAGTCACTAATAGCGGAGAACAAACAAAGAGATTATTGTAGGGTACGAAACCACCTCAAAGTTATTCTTTCCGATCAATCCATTGGGCTATTCCTACAAGTGTCACAAACAACCCTAGAGTTCGTAGTAAAATAATACCTTAAGACACACATCAACCAAAACCCTAATGTCACCTAGATACTCCAATGTCACCTCAAGTATCCGTGGGCATGATTATACGGTATGCATTACACAATCTCAGATTCATCTATTCAAACCAACACAAAGAACTTCAAAGAGTGCCCCAAAGTTTCTACCGGAGAGTCAAGACGAAAACATGTGCCAACCCCTATGCATTAGTTCACAAGGTCACTGAACCCGCAAGTTGATCACCAAAACATACATCAAATGGATCACGTGAATATCCCATTGTCACGATAGATAAGCACGTCAAGACATACATCAAGTGTTCTCAAATCCTTAAAGACTCAATCCGATAAGATAACTTCAAAGGGAAAAATCAATCCATTACAAGAGAGTAGAGGAGAAGAAACATCATAAGATCCAACTATAATAGCAAAGCTCATGATACATCAAGATCATGCCAAATCAAGAACGTGAGAGAGAGATCAAACATATAGCTACTGGTACATAGCCTCAGCCCCGAGGGTGAACTACTCCCTCCTCGTCATGGAGAGCGCTGGGATGATGAAGATGGCCACCGGTGATGGATTCCCCCTTCTGGCAGGGTGCCGGAACGGGCTCCCGAGAGGTTTTTGGTGGCTATAGAGGCTTGCAGCGGCAGAACTCCCGATCTAGGTTATTTTCTGGGGTTTTTTGTATTTATAGGAGGGTTTGGCGTCGAGAACAAGTCAGGATGACCCACGGGGTGTCCACGAGGCATAGGGGCGCACCCTAGGGGGGGGCGCCCTCCACCCTCTAGGGCCCTATGGGACTCCTCTCCGATAACTTTTTGTTCCAGTATTTTTTATATTTTCCAGAAAAAATCTTCGTTGATTTTCAGCGCATTCCGAGAAATTTTATTTCTGCACAAAAACAACACCACGGTTGTTCTGCTGAGAACAGCGTCAGTCCGGGTTAGTTCTAACCAAATCATACCAAAATCATGTAGAAATATTATAAACATGGCATGAATACATAAAAAATTATAGATACGTTGGAGACGTATCAGCTTCCGCTTTCGGTCTACAAGGGTACGTAGACACACTCTCCCCCCTCGTTGCTATGCATCTCCTAGATAGATCTTGCGTGAGCGTAGGATTTTTTTTGAAATTGCATGCTACGTTTCCCAACATTCTCTTGTGCCATGGTGGGCACTTTCACACATTTTTTGGTCATGTTAATAATTTTGTTACTATGATGGCAATATTCAAGCAAGTTCACAATCTCCAAAATTGCCATGGCAACTTAGCTCGTGTTTTTTTGCCATGAGCATGGCAATTTTTCTTCTTCTTTTGCAACATGGCAAAATTTCCTTTATATGTTACCATGGCAAGTATAGTCCATACATGACGGCAAACTTAGTGCATGGACCATGGCAATATATTCTTCTATTTTTCCATGGGCACTCTCACACTTTTTGGGGGGGGGGGTGGGTGGGTGAGGGCATATTTATATAGTGATGATTTTGTTGTTGTGATGGCAATTTTCACCCAAGTTCACAATCTCCAAAATTGCCATGGCATGTTAGCTTGTATTTTTCTACCATGAGCATGGAATTATTTTTCTTCTTCTTTTGCAACATGGCAGAATTCCCATTCTATTAAACCATGGCAAGTCTATTCCATACATCATGGCAAACTTAGTTCATTGTCCATGGCAATCTTTATGTCATGGTATATGGCATAACAGATTTTTTATTGATCATGTATTTTTCGTCTCATGGCAATATTTACCTTTTCTTGCCATGGCAACTTTACCATGTCTCTTTGTTTCAATTACCATGTCTTTTTTCACATCATGACAAAAAAATATACTAAAATGGTTCTTACATTTTGGACATTTTTATAGGAAAAAATTCCATAAGGACATGACAAACTTAATTTGTGGATAATAGAAATTTTAATTCAAATAGCATGGCAAATTTTCTTTTTCCGTATCATGGCAAAATTTACCTCTTTTATTGCCATGGCAACTTTACCATGTGTTTTTTTTGTTCCCATTACCATTTTTTTATCGTATCATGTCCATGATGGCAATTTTTAATCCACATTTTTTTGTCTTCATGTATACATTAAATACCATGGAATTAAATTTAACTTGTTTTTGCCATGGCAACATTACCATGTCTTTTTTCACATCATGACAAAAAAATACTAAAATGGTTCTTACACTTTGGACATTTTTATAGGAAAAAAATCCCATAAGGACATGGCAAACTTAATTTATAGACAATGACAATTTTAATTCAAATATCATGGAAAATTTCCTTTTTTGTATCATGGCAAAATTTACTTCTTTATTTTCCATGGCAAATTTACCATGCTTTTTTTTGTTTCAATTACCATGTTTTTGTTCATATCATGTCCATGATGGCAATTTTCAATCCACATTTTTTGCCTTCATGTATACACTAAATACCATGGCAATAAATTGAATTTTTTTGCCATAACATTTTTCCTTAGTTGGCATGGAAATTTTCCTAAATCGCCATGGCAATTTTTAACTTTTTTGCAATGGAAATTTTACTCTTTTTGCCATGGCAAATTCACATTTATTTCCATGGCTAAGTTACCTATATCCATGGCAATTCTTTTAACTATTTATTGCCATCACAATTTTTACTTTTTATTTGCCATGGAACTTTCACATTTTATTTGCCATGGCAAAATTACCAATATTGCCATGGCAAATTTACTTTTACATACATGTCCATTATACCTTAATATTTTCATGGCAATTTAACTTTTCATGGTCCATGTCCAATTTTTTACTTTTAGTGCCATGGCAAATTTCACTTTCATCTTTTTTCATGGGATTTTTAGTCCACATGTTGTTGGAAATATGCCCTAGAGGCAATAATAAAAGTATTATTATATTTCCTTGTTCATGATAATTGTCTTTCATTCATGCTGTTAGAATAAATCCGAGGCATACCGTCGATCATCCGAGGACCAAGCAATCACACGAGCACGACACCGAGATTTGTTAACGAGGTTCACCGATATGGCTACATCCCCGGGGCCTGACTACGGGCGCTCCTCCCCGTGACACCGTCACAATACCGCACACCGGCCACCCGGGCGCCGGCACACGCCGCCGGCTCCCCCTTGCGTACCTGTGCTATTATGCTGGCATAGGTTACATCGTGTGTCTACCCCCGCTATATAAGAGAGGCCTAGGATACAAGTGTCCTACTAGGACACGACTCCACATCCTATGTAAACACGATACAACTACAAGTCCAACTGTAACCTACCTTGTACACAATATTCGACACAACTCCAACAAACTCCACCTTGGCGAATATACTCCACCACCTTGAATTCGTCCATGCGTCAAACTTCCATGTACATTGAACTTGAGTTTATCCCGTGAGTATCGCTGCTACTCCAAAGACTCCATGTGACTCCACCTGCAACTTGTAGTCCCTTCTTTTCTTGACCAGGGTTAACACTCGAGCAAAATTAAGTTCCTTGTCACTCTAGTTTGTGCTCCCAACTTCCAGAGTATCCGTCCAACGCCATCACACAACGATCACTGACCTGCGTGAAAGTGAACAACTCACATATTGGGTGTCACACATAAGAGTTACCTGAACTCAACGTCCGCTCCTTTCTTGACCGCATGTCTGAAACTTGAAGGAATTTCACCGTTGCTTGTAGTCATTCCAAGTCAAATTCGCAGTTGTCTCACCACATGTATGACCACCAGAGCCCTGGCCCGTCTCCATGCCCCGTGCATACCGCACGCCTTGCCGCTATTACCGCGTCGAGCCTCCGCTGTCCCGGTCGAGTCTCAAGGGTCACGGACCCACACCACTCAACCCACACTGCAGAGTACCACCGATCATCGCCAACCGGTGACGAGTTTCACGCTTCCATCGGACCACTGGGCTCCAGTCCAAACTGCGTGTCGCTCACTTTTTTTCATCGCTGAATAGGCTTCGACTCTCTGTCGACTTACGCCGTAGCCTCTCAATCCAGCTCCACCTTCAACATGAGTCCATGGTAGATGATCAATCCACCCCCGCGCCTCATCGACTTCAAGCTCTGTGTATACACCACCTTGAATCAATCCCGCGCCATAGTCTTGTCGAAGCCGCACAAGCCTCGGGCATGTGCACCACCTGTTTCCACGCCCAGAAGTCGGTCACCATCAGCATCACGCTCCTACGTCGTCTTCGCCGATCCCACTACCGTCTTCTGTACCAACCGACTCGCGTCGATCCGTCAGACTGAATAGTCCGACCCAGCCGAACTCGTTCGACCGTATGACACGCTTCAAGGCTCCCAAATCGTCTTCCGCGAAATTCCATCCATCACATCACAACTCCATCCTAGCTGAATTGACTTCCCGCAACGCCTTCAAGCATCCCCGTCGTGCCAACAAATGTTCACCCTTGTCTGCCATAACCCAAGGTTTTCAGTTCCGTTGAACTTCTCCACCTCAAACCCGATGACGGCATGGTTCTTTGTATGACTAACCCTGTGAAAAATTATCCGAGCTTCTTTCCGTGATCCCCAAGTACATGTGTACTGCTGCAAATCGAAAAGAGTTGCTTTGGTCTTCACGTGATTGCTCCCTGGCACCAATTCCAATGCTGGCTTGCTTTGCCAATTTTCTACACAAGTAGTGCTCCCTGCTCCCGATGGCTTGATGGATTTTTATTCCACTTTGACAGATTTATCTAGCTATCTCCGCGTCATATATAGAGACTCAGTCTCCTTTTTGTCCAAAACAAAACCTCACGTCCAGCTTCTGCGACTCTGCGCACCTTGCCTTCCGGCTGCATCGCGCGTCTAGCCAGGCGCCAGACTTACCAGGAACGAGCAGCTTCTCTGCACCAGCAAAAACAGGCCAAGGCCAGCCCACACAACGCTAACTGGATTTGCCGCCAGCTGGCCGCCACTAACCAACCTGGGCCTTAAATCCCACACTTGGGCCTGCTAGCAATCGACCTCCAGCCACAGGCCGCTACTCGCCACGCCTGAAGAACTTCTTCCGATCGCACGTTGCACCGCTGCCGCATCCGATCTCCTTCTTCGATCTCGTGTATAGCGCACCCGATGACCTCCGCGAAACTGACACTTCCGCACGTCATCTCTTACCGCGAACAACGACAATCCATCCTCCAAATCAACACGGCCTCAAATCAAACCTTGCTCATGATACCACTTGTTAGAATAAATCCGAGGCATACCGTCGATCATCCGAGGACCAAGCAATCACACGAGCACGACACCGAGATTTGTTAACGAGGTTCACCGATATGGCTACATCCCCGGGGCCTGACTACGGGCGCTCCTCCCCGTGACACCGTCACAATACCGCACACCGGCCACCCGGGCGCCGGCACACGCCGCCGGCTCCCCCTTGCGTACCTGTGCTATTATGCTGGCATAGGTTACATCGTGTGTCTACCCCCGCTATATAAGAGAGGCCTAGGATACAAGTGTCCTACTAGGACACGACTCCACATCCTATGTAAACACGATACAACTACAAGTCCAACTGTAACCTACCTTGTACACAATATTCGACACAACTCCAACACATGCTATAACTGTATTATCCGGAAATCGTAATACACGTGTGAATACATAGACCACAATATGTCCCTAGTGAGCCTCTAGTTGACTAGCTCGTTGATCAACAGATAGTCATGGTTTCCTGGCTATGGACATTGGATGTCGTTGATAACGGGATCACATCATTAGGAGAATGATGTGATGGACAAGACCCAATCTTAAGCATAGCACAAGATCGTGTAGTTCGTTTGCTAGAGCTTTTCCAATGTCAAGTATCTCTTCCTTAGACCATGAGATGTGTAACTCCCGGATACCGTAGGAGTGCTTTGGGTGTATCAAACGTCACAACGTAACTGGGTGACTATAAAGGTGCACTACAGGTATCTCCGAAAGTGTCTGTTGGGTTGACACGGATCGAGACTGGGATTTGTCACTCCGTATGACGGAGAGGTATCTCTGGGCCCACTCGGTAATGCATCATCATATTGAGCTCAAAGTGACCAAGAGGTTGGTCACGGGATCATGCATTACGGTACGAGTAAAGTGACTTGCCGGTAACGAGACTGAACGAGGTATTGGGATACCGACGATCGAGTGTCGGGCAAGTAACGTACCGATTGACAAAGGGAATTGTATACGGGGTTTGATCGAATCCTCGACATCGTGGTTCAACCGATGAAATCATCGTGGAACATGTGGGAGCCAACATGGGTATCCAGATCCCGCTGTTGGTTATTGACCGGAGAGTCGTCTCGGTCATGTCTGCATGTCTCCCGAACCCGTAGGGTCTACAAACTTAAGGTTCGGTGACGCTAGGGTTATTAGGAAGACTTGTATGTGATTACCGAATGTTGTTCGGAGTCCCGGATGAGATCCTGGACGTCACGAGGAGTTCCTGAATGGTCCAGAGGTGAATATTTATATATGAGAAGTTGTCATGCATACACCGGAAAGTTTCGGGGGCATATCGGTATTGTACCGGGGCCACCGGAGAGGTTCCGGGGGTCCACCGGGAGGGGCCACCCCTCTCGGAGGGCCACATGGGCCGCAAGGGGCAGGGAGCCAGCCCCTGGAGGGCTGGGCGTGCCCCCCACCTTGGGCCCATGCGCCTAGGGTTGGTGGGGGGGGGGGGAACCCTAAGGGAGGCGCCCCCCTTGCTTGGGGGGCAAGTCCCCCCTCCCCGGCCGCCGCCCCCCCTCTAGATCCCATCTAGAGGGGTCGGCCCCCCTTGCCCCTTCCCCTATAAATAGAGGGGTGAGGGGAGGGTTGCTGTACACATCCCAAGGCGCAGCCCCTCCCCTCCCCAACACCTCTCCTCCTCCGTTACGTGCTTGGCGAAGCCCTGTCGGAGTACTGCTGCACCAACACCACCACGCCGTCATGCTGCCGTTGGAGCAATCTTCCTCAACCTCTCCTTCCTCCTTGCTGGATCAAGACGGAGGAGACGTCGTCCGTCCCGTACGTGTGTTGAACGTGGAGGTGCTGTCCGTTCAGCACTTGGTCATCGGTGATCTGAATCACGACGAGTACGACTCCATCATCACCATCTCCTTGAACGCTTCCGCACTCGATCTACAAGTGGTATGTAGATGCAATCTCTCTCCCATGACTCGTTGCTTAGATGAACTCATAGATGGATCTTGGTGAAACCGTAGGAAAAATTTTAATTTTCTGCAATGTTCCCCAACAGTGGCATCATGAGCTAGGTCTATGCGTAGTTCTCTATTGCACGAGTAGAACACAATTTTGTTGTGGGCGTGGATCTTGTCAACTTGCTTGCCACTACTAGTCTTTTCTTGCTTCAGCGGTATTGTGAGATGAAGCGGCCCGGACCAACCTTACACGTACGCTTACGTGAGACCGGTTCCACCGACAGACATGCACTAGTTGCATAAGGTGGCTGGCGGGTGTCTGTCTCTCCCACTTTAGTTGGAGCGGATTCGATGAAAAGGGTCCTTATGAAGGGTAAATAGAAGTTGACAAAATCACGTTGTGGTTATTCGTAGGTAAGAAAACGTTCTTGCTAGAACCCAATTGCAGCCACGTAAAAGATGCAACAACAATTAGAGGACGTCTAACTTGTTTTTGCAGCAATTGTCATGTGATGTGATATGGCCAGAAGTTGTGATGAATGATGAATGATATATTGTGATGTATGAGATCATGTTCTTGTAATAGGAATCACGACTTGCATGTCGATAAGTATGACAACCGGCAGGAGCCATAGGAGTTGTCTTTATTTTTTTGTATGACCTGCGTGTCATTGAAGAACGCCATGTAAATTACTTTACTTTATTGCTAAACACGTTAGCCATAGAAGTAGAAGTAGTCGTTGGCGTAACAACTTCATGAAGACACGATGATGGAGATCATGGTGTCATGCCAGTGACAAGATGATCATGGAGCCCCGAAGATGGAGATCAATGGAGCTATATGATATTGACCATATCATGTCACTACTATATAATTGCATGTGATGTTTATTATGTTTATGCATCTTACTTACTTAGAACGACGGTAGTAAATAAGATGATCCCTTACAACAATTTCAAGAAGTGTTCTCCCCTAACTGTGCACCGTTGCTAAAGTTCGTCGTTTCGAAGCACCACGTGATGATCGGGTGTGATAGATCCTTACGTTCACATACAACGGGTGTAAGACAGTTTTACACATGCAAAAACACTTAGGGTTAACTTGACGAGCCTAGCATGTACAGACATGGCCTCGGAACACAGAGACCGAAAGGTCGAACACGAGTTGTATGGAAGGTACGATCAACATGAAGATGTTCACCGACGATGACTAGTCCGTCTCACGTGATGATCGGACATGGCCTAGTTGACTCGGATCGTGTAACACTTAGATGACTAGAGGGATGTCTAATCTGAGTGGGAGTTCATTGTAATAATTTGATTAGATGAACTTAATTATCATGAACTTAGTCTAAAACCTTTGCAAATATGTCTTGTAGATCAAATGGCCAACGCTCATGTCAACATGAACTTCAACGCGTTCCTAGAGAAAACCAAGCTGAAAGATGATGGCAGCAACTATACGGACTGGGTCCGGAACCTGAGGATCATCCTCATAGCTGCCAGGAAACAATATGTCCTAGAAGGACCGCTAGGTGACGCTCCCGTCCCAGAGAACCAAGACGTTATGAACGCTTGGCAGTCTCGTGCTGATGATTACTCCCTCGTTCAGTGCGGCATGCTTTACAACTTAGAATCGGGGCTCCAAAAGCGTTTTGAGCATCACGGAGCATATGAGATGTTCGAAGAGCTAAAACTAGTTTTCCAAGCTCATGCTCGGGTCGAGAGATATGATGTCTCCGACAAGTTCTATAGTTGTAAGATGGAGGAAAACAGTTCTGTCAGTGAGCACATACTCAAAATGTCTGGGTTGCACAACCGCCTGACTCAGCTGAACATTAACCTCCCTGATGAGGCGGTCATTGACAGAATCCTTCAGTCGCTCCCACCAAGCTACAAGAGCTTTGTGATTAACTACAATATGCAGGGGATGGTGAAGACCATTCCTGAGGTATTTTCAATGCTGAAGACAGCAGAGGTTGAAATCAAGAAAGAACATCAAGTGTTGATGGTCAATAAGACCACTAAGTTCAAGAAGGCAAAGGGCAAGAAGAACTTCAAGAAAGACGGCAATTATGTTGCCGCGCCCGGTAAGTCAGTTACCGGGAAGAAGTCAAAGAATGGACCCAAGCCTAAGACTGAGTGCTTTTATTGCAAGGGGAAGGGTCACTGGAAGCGGAACTGCCCCAAATACTCAGCGGATAAGAAGGCCGGCAACACCAAAGGTATATTTGATATACATGTAATTGATGTGTACCTTACCAGTACTCATAGTAACTCTTGGGTATTTGATACCGGTGCCGTTGCTCATATTTGTAACTCACAGCAGGAGCTGCGGAATAAACGGAGACTGGCGAAGGACGAGGTGACGATGCGCGTCGGGAATGGTTCCAGAGTCGATGTGATCGCCGTCGGCACGCTACCTCTACATTTACCTACGGGATTAGTTATAAACCTTAATAATTGTTATTTGGTGCCAAGTTTGAGCATGAACATTGTATCTGGATCTCGTTTAATACGAGATGGCTACTCATTTAAATTCGAGAATAATGGTTGTTCTATTTATATGAGAGATATGTTTTATGGTCATGCCCCGATGGTCAATGGTTTATTCTTAATGAATCTCGAGCGTAGTATTACACATATTCATAGTGTGAATGCCAAAAGATGTAAAGTTGATAACGATAGTCCCACATACTTGTGGCACTGCCGCCTTGGTCACATTGGTGTCAAGCGCATGAAGAAGCTCCATGCTGATGGACTTTTAGAGTCTCTCGATTATGAATCATTTGACACATGAGAACCATGCCTCATGGGCAAAATGACCAAGACTCCGTTCTCCGGAACAATGGAGCGAGCAACCAACTTGTTGGAAATCATACATACCGATGTGTGCGGTCCAATGAGCGTTGAGGCTCGCGGAGGATATCATTATGTTCTCACTCTCACTGATGACTTGAGTAGATATGGGTATGTCTACTTAATGAAACACAAGTCCGAAACCTTTGAAAAGTTCAAGGAATTTCAGAATGAGGTAGAGAATCAACATGACCGAAAGATAAAATTCCTACGATCAGATCGTGGAGGAGAATACTTAAGTCACGAATTTGGTACACACTTAAGGAAATGTGGAATCATTTCACAACTCACGCCACCTGGAACACCTCAGCGTAATGGTGTGTCCGAACGTCGTAATCGCACTCTATTGTTTATGGTGCGGTCTATGATGTCTCTTACCGATTTACCGCTATCATTTTGGGGATACGCTCTAGAGACAGCTACATTCACTTTAAATAGGGAACCGTCTAAATCCGTTGAGACGACACCGTATGAATTATGGTTTGGGAAGAAACCTAAGCTGTCGTTTCTAAAAGTTTGGGGATGCGATGCTTATGTCAAGAAACTTCAACCTGAAAAGCTCGAACCCAAGTCGGAAAAATGCGTCTTCATAGGATACCCTAAGGAAACCGTTGGGTATACCATCTACTTAAGATCCGAGGGCAAGATCTTTGTTGCCAAGAACGGATGCTTTCTGGAAAAAGAGTTTCTCTCGAAAGAAGTAAGTGGGAGGAAAGTAGAACTTGATGAAGTACTACCTCTCGAACGGGAAAGTAGTGCAGCTCAGGAAAATGTTCCTGTGATGCCTACACCAACTAAAGAGGAAAATAATGATGATGATCAAGGTACTTCGGATCAAGTTGCTACTGAACATCGTAGGTCCACAAGGACATGTTCCGCACCAGAGTGGTACGGCAACCCTGTCCTGGAAATCATGTTGTTAGACAACGGTGAACCTTCGAACTATGAAGAAGCGATGGCGGGCCCAGATTCCAACAAATGGCTTGAAGCCATGAAATCCAAGATAGAATCCATGTATGAAAACAAAGTATGGACTTTGACAGACTTGCCTGATGATCGGCGAGCGATAGAAAACAAATGGATTTTTAAGAAGAAGACGGATGCGGATGGAAATGTTACCATCTATAAAGCTCGACTTGTCGCTAAGGGTTATCGACAAGTTCAAGGGATTGACTACGACGAGACATTCTCTCCCGTAGCGAAGCTGACGTCCGTCCGAATCATGTTAGCAATTGCCGCATACTATGATTATGAGATATGGCAGATGGACGTCAAAACGGCATTCCTTAACGGACATCTTAAGGAAGAGTTGTATATGATGCAGCCGGAAGGTTTTGTCGATCCTAAGAACGCTAACAAAGTATGCAAGCTCCAACGATCCATTTATGGGCTGGTGCAAGCATCTCGGAGTTGGAACATTCGCTTTGATGAGATGATCAAAGTGTTTGGGTTTATGCAGACTTATGGAGAAGCCTGCGTTTACAAGAAAGTGAGTGGGAGCTCTGTAGCATTTCTCATATTATATGTAGATGACATACTCTTGATGGGAAATGATATAGAACTTCTGGACAGCATTAAGGCCTACTTGAATAAGTGTTTTTCAATGAAGGACCTTGGAGAAGCTGCTTATATATTAGGCATCAAGATCTATAGAGATAGATCGAGACGCCTCATAGGTCTTTCACAAAGCACATACTTTGATAAGATTTTGAAGAAGTTCAAAATGGATCAGTCCAAGAAGGGGTTCTTGCCTGTGTTGCAAGGTGTGAGATTGAGCTCGGCTCAGTCCCCGACCACGTCAAAAGATAAAGAAGAGATGAGTGTCATCCCCTATGCTTCAGCCATAGGATCTATTATGTATGCCATGCTGTGTACCAGACCTGATGTAAACCTTGCCGTAAGTTTGGTAGGAAGGTACCAAAGTAATCCCGGCAAGGAACACTGGACAGCGGTCAAGAATATCCTGAAGTACCTGAAAAGGACAAAGGACATGTTTCTCGTTTATGGAGGTGACGAAGAGCTCGTCGTAAAGGGTTACATCGATGCTAGCTTCGACACAGATCTGGATGACTCTAAGTCACAAACCGGATACGTGTATATGTTGAATGGTGGAGCAGTAAGCTGGTGCAGCTGCAAGCAGAGCGTCATGGCGGGATCTACATGTGAAGCGGAGTACATGGCAGCCTCGGAGGCAGCGCATGAAGCAATATGGGTGAAGGAGTTCATCACTGACCTAGGAGTCATGCCCAATGCGTCGGGGCCGATCAAACTCTTCTGTGACAACACTGGAGCTATTGCCCTTGCCAAGGAGCCCAGGTTTCACAAGAAGACCAGGCACATCAAGCGTCGCTTCAACTCCATCCGTGAAAATTTTCAAGATGGAGACATAGAAATTTGCAAAGTACATACGGATCTGAATGTCGCAGATCCGTTGACTAAACCTCTCTCGCGAGCAAAACATGATCAACACCAGAACTCTATGGGTGTTCGATTCATCACAATGTAACTAGATCATTGACTCTAGTGCAAGTGGGAGACTGTTGGAAATATGCCCTAGTGGCAATAATAAAAGTATTATTATATTTCCTTGTTCATGATAATTGTCTTTTATTCATGCTATAAATGTATTATCCGGAAATCGTAATACACGTGTGAATACATAGACCACAATATGTCCCTAGTGAGCCTCTAGTTGACTATCTCGTTGACCAACAGATAGTCATGGTTTCCTGGCTATGGACATTGGATGTCGTTGATAACGGGATCACATCATTAGGAGAATGATGTGATGGACAAGACCCAATCTTAAGCATAGCACAAGATCGTGTAGTTCGTTTGCTAGAGCTTTTCCAATGTCAAGTATCTCTTCCTTAGACCATGAGATCGTGTAACTCCCGGATACCATAGGAGTGCTTTGGGTGTATCAAACGTCACAACGTAACTGGGTGACTATAAAGGTGCACTACAGGTATCTCCGAAAGTGTCTGTTGGGTTGACACGGATCGAGACTGAGATTTGTCACTCCGTATGACGGAGAGGTATCTCTGGGCCCACTCAGTAATGCATCATCATATTGAGCTCAAAGTGACCAAGAGGTTGGTCACGGGATCATGCATTACGGTACGAGTAAAGTGACTTGCCGGTAACGAGACTGAACGAGGTATTGGGATACGGACGATCGAGTCTCGGGCAAGTAACGTACCGATTGACAAAGGGAATTGTATACGGGGTTTGATCGAATCCTCGACATCGTGGTTCAACCTATGAAATCATCGTGGAACATGTGGGAGCCAACATGGGTATCCAGATCCCGCTGTTGGTTATTGACCGGAGAGTCGTCTCGGTCATGTCTGCATGTCTCCCGAACCCGTAGGGTCTACACACTTAAGGTTCGGTGACGCTAGGGTTATTAGGAAGACTTGTATGTGATTACCGAATGTTGTTCGGAGTCTCGAATGAGATCCCGGACGTCACGAGGAGTTCCGGAATGGTTCGGAGGTGAAGATTTATATATGGGAAGTTGTCATGCGGACACCGGAAAGTTTCGGGGGCATATCGGTATTGTGTCGGGGCCACCGGAGAGGTTCCGGGGGTCCACCGGGAGGGGCCACCCCTCTCGGAAGGCCACATGGGCCGCAAGGGGCAGGGAGCCAGCCCCTGGAGGGCTGGGCGCGCCCCCCACCTTGGGCCCATGCGCCTAGGGTTGGGGGGGGGGAACCCTAAGGGGGGCGCCCCCCTTGCTTGGGGGGCAAGTCCCCCCTCCTTGGCCGCCGCCCCCCCTCTAGATCCCATCTAGAGAGGTCGGCCCCCCTTGCCCCTTCCCCTATAAATAGAGGGGTGAGGGGAGGGTTGTTGTACACATCCCAAGGCGCAGCCCCTCCCCTCCCCAACACCTCTCCTCCTCCGTTACGTGCTTGGCGAAGCCCTGTCGAAGTACTGCTGCACCAACACCACCACACCGTCGTGCTGCCGTTGGAGCAATCTTCCTCAACCTCTCCTTCCTCCTTGCTGGATCAAGACGGAGGAGACGTCGTCCGTCCCGTACGTGTGTTGAACGCGGAGGTGCTATCCGTTCAGCACTTGGTCATCGGTGATCTGAATCACGGCGAGTACGACTCCATCATCACCATCTCCTTGAACGCTTGCGCACTTGATCTACAAGTGGTATGTAGATGCAATCTCTCTCCCATGACTCGTTGCTTAGACGGACTCATAGATGGATCTTGGTGAAACCGTAGGAATTTTTTTAATTTTCTGCAACGTTCCCCAACACATGTTTATGAAGATGGACAATGAAAATTGCCATGACTTTTCTCTTTTTGTCCCATTGCATAAACAAAGATCTTTTGTCCATGGCAAAATTTGCTTGGTTAAAGACAGATGGCAATTTCTGGTTTGCATCACTGCGATTTTTTAGTTCTCAAAATTTCCGCCTTTAATTGGCAATTTTTTCATAGCAATGCAAAAATTCACAGATCAAAAATTAATTTTTTCAGTCACAATACAAACTGGGCCATACCGAGCTTTTCCTTTTGCTTTTATTTTAGTCATAGCAGAGGCCTGTACTGGGTGGGGGAGGGCGTTCGGGCTGGGGCTCCTCTCATGCCGAACGAGATCGTTCGATCGATGCCCACCCCGACACCGAACGAATCGTTCGATCTGGGGAGCCCCTAGGCCGAACATTCGGCCGCTATCGACGTCCTAAAACTATTGTTATGCTATTATCTCTCTACATGTCATGCATGAGGGGAAATAAATATTACGAGCGTGCCAGTGTACTAAATACACAAATAAAATATAAAAAACTTGCACTTTATTAATCTCTCATCGGAGAAGCAAATTACATGAGTCCTTTACATAAGCGCTCCGTGACCTGCTAGCGCGACCGATATGGCTTGCACGATTGTGAAGTTCTGGTTCACAGGGCTTTAGAATGCTCTCGATTAATTACGTCTGCGACTCGAAGTCACAGATCACCTCGAATTAAGCTGCTGCAATTGTTAACAGGTGGACGTGAATGACTCTTGAGTTAGAGTAATTGTTATCATTCTTACAGACAGCACATGAACAATACACAAACCATCTAGGCGGTTGTTTGCCTCAGCAGCAAGCAGAAAAGTATGCACGCCATCAATGAACTGGGGAGAGCATTTGTCATCATACATCCATTGCCGGCTCATCTTCGTTACACAACACTGACAAGACCAAATTAATACAAGTTCATACACATATATTCTCAAAAAGCAACATACAAACTCTCTAGTTAGAGCAAATTGAACAACAAATGCGATCAATATCACAACCAAGGTAACAATTGATCCAACAGCATGGTGATACCAAGTCTCTTTATTAACGGCATATTTTCTAATCTTCAAGCGCATTGCATCCATCTTGATCTTGATCTTGTGATCATCGACGACAGACAACATACAACTTCAGTTTCATCTTCTGTTCTTCAAATTCTTTTTAATTTTTCTTTCAAATACTCGTTTTCTTTTTCAACTAAATTTAACTTCTCGACAAGAGGGTCGGTTGCAATTTCCTGTTCACATACCTCCTAGATAAAAATATCTATGTCAACTTGATGGGCATAATTGTCATAAACGCGAAATGCAACAAATAGTTATAAAAGAGAATACACAAACGAATCATAAACCATACGAGGGCCGACGGGGACGGGTATCAAACCATGCCACTATGTATAACAAACCACCATACAGGTAAAAAAAATTATACAAGTAACTATTTAAATCATACAAACATGATTTTTTTATTATAAAAAGGATAAGAACAAGAGGCTCACCAAGGTAGTGATGGCGATGGGACAGTGCGGGCGATCGACGGTGTTTAGGACGGGACGGGAAGGCACTAAGTAAACCACATCTACATACGCAAACTAAGAAGTTAATTTAAGCTCAAATTGCATATAAATCAAATAAACTCCCACATAATTACTCTCAAACTAAAACCCACAAATCACTATACTTATAGAGCATTGCATGAGCTAATCTAGCAATGAGAGATGAAAGGACAAAGTTGCTAACCTTTGTGAATACTTGGATGGATGGGGTGCCTTCAAATCTTAATAAATCTTGGCAAAAATGGAGGATGAGCTCGAGCAAGGGGAAGAACAGAGGAGAGAAAGGGGAAAACAGAGAGAATGGGCTCGGGCTGGACGAAGGGTTTATATTATGACACCTTTAGTCCCGGTTAGTTATACAAACCGGGACTAAATGAGCTCATGGGGGCCCCAGCCTGATACCAGTCTGTCATCACCCCTTTAGTCCCGGCTTGTATCACAAACCGGGACTATAGGTACAAAATGAATCGGGACTAATGATGCCTGTGACCCGACCGCTCCTAGTCGTTGGAACCAGGACTAATGGTCACATTATTTCCGGGCCAAACCGGGACTAATGATCCAAACGTAAGTCTGTTTCTACTAGTGATTGTTCATCCACCGCTTGTTCCTTCTCTGCCTCCACGGGCTATTCTTCATCCAGACTCCACCGGCTACTGTTCAACCATCCCTCCACGGGGTCCTGTTCATCCACCCCCAATCGGCTCGGGTGTGGCGGCCTCCTCGATCAGGGTCCTGTTCATCCAGCGGCAACGGTGTCTACTACCACGGGGTCCTGTTCATCCAACCCCCGCCGGGGACTGTTCATCCAACCCCCAACAACGGTCACTGTTCATCAAGAGGTAGGTTCGATCGGCTTCAGTTAGCAGTAGTAGCGAAGGAATCGTTCGGGTTCAGTTAACAACCAAGGGATCGATCGCTCGTGTTCAATAACGTAGCTAGTGCAATCGCTCAGGTTCAGTAAGCGAACGCCTCGCTCGGGTTCAGTTAGAGCCCAATACCTCGCACACACGCGTGTACGTGTACGAGAGAAACGCGCAAACCTCCGTGCATCGCTCGGCCTCGACCACCCACCGTAACCGGGAACTACCCAAAATTTTCCTCTCCCTCGCTTCTACCACGATTTTTTCCGTCATGGACGGCCCAAAGAATGTCATGCAGGTGCGTCCCGATCCTGCCCAGGACGAAAAACCCATTTTCTGTCATGATTTTTTGTCATAGAAGTGGGAGCCCACCACATCTATAATGATACGTGGTTTTGTCACAATTATCGTCATTGAAGTGTCATAAGCATGACAGAAAAAATTCGTTCGGACCATAATGTCACGGATGTGTCCTTTTTTTGTAGTGAATGTAGATGAACTATGTATGATCAATGTAGTATGATGAGGAGCTATATATGATCAACATCGTTGCAAGTTTCTTCCGCGAATGCTTTTGTTAAATTTTACAGTTTCATATACGGGGTCTGATCTGCAACGCACGAATTCGTGCCGCAAATCAGATCTGTAGCGAACTGTAAGCGTATTTTGCGAGTCGGCATTATACGGGGTCTGCTAGAGATGCTCTAAGCTTGTTTCCTTGTCTCGTTATCTTCATTCTAATGCAGGATTGATTGAGATCTCGAATGGACAAAATCATCAAATTAGAGGAATTAATAAACAACCCAGAAATGATACTGATGCTCATTTCTAGTCTACTGCTTAAAAATTCTCACAAGCATAAGATTAGAGATATTGATAGGAAGATGCATTCGTTTATATTGCCTTGTTTCCCAGCAATGGATAATAAAAAATAGGGGGAAATGTCACAATGCTGAGATGGAAAAGGCGCTTATTAAAATGAAGTCATTAATTCCTAGAACTCAGGACCTTTGTAGAATCCCGAATTGAAATGAAAAGGCTGGGTTAATACAGAAAAATGATTAGAAAAACTGAAATCGCATGAAATAAAAAATGGAGTTAAATTGCAAACCGATAAGTTTATTTCTTTACATGTTCTTTATTTATTGAACTTCGCCATTGTATATGACCATATACATGTTTTTTTCAGACATTAGTATATTATGAAGGAATAAAATAGAGGGAAATTGCAAACCGATAAATGTGTTTATTTACATGTTCTTTATTTAACAAATGTTAGTATGTTGGTATAGAAAAAAAGCTCAACAATATATTACAAATTTTCTTGGAACCAAAGTGAAACCTTCCCTGTTCCTACCTTATAGGCTTTTGTTCACAACAACAATATAAGATAAACGTCACCACCTCTTATTTGACACGACATATACATGCAAGCAAGTTACGACTTACGAGACCGATTCATTATGAGAAGGCGCTCTACTACCTCTGTCATCGACGGTCTTTGATCCACATCAAGGTTAAGGCATTCCAAAGCGATCGTTGCCAAACTATCAAGAATCTCGAAATCTCCTGCGGCTACAATTTCCTTGTCAAACAACTCTGTCACTTTATTCTCTTTCTTCCCAGCTTCAAGGAAACTGTTTACTAAGTTGCCGCCGTCAGAATGTGTGGCTTTCTGCCCACTAATAAGTTCCAGTATGACAACACCAAAACTGTAGACATCACTTTTCTCGGTTAGTAGGCCTGTTTGTAGATACACTGGATCGATATAACTCATGTCACCAATGACAGATCCGGTGTGTTTTTTGTCTCTCGCAATCAACCTTGATATGCCAAAGTCTGAGATCTTCGGGGCAAACTTATCATCCAAGAGTATATTTGCAGGTTTAACATCACCATGTATGATTTTGGCATTGGTTTTTGAGTGCATATAGACCAGAGCATCCGCCGATTCGACAGCAATACTTAAACGCACACCCAAGTTGAGCGTCACCTTCTTTTTATCATGAAGAATGTCATCAAGGCTACCATTGGAGAGAAACTCATAGACCAACATCGGGATATCAACTTCTAGGCAACAGCCTATGAGCCTAACGATGTTCTTGTGGATTACTCGAGACTGAATGATGACTTCGTTTGCAAACTGTTCATTCTCTAGCATAGTACCACTAATTGGCTTCTTTATCGCAACTTCTTCATTATCAAGAAAGCCCTTATAAACTTCGCCAAAGCCACCTTTTCCAATGAAATTGCTACTCTTCAAAATTGGTTTGAGCTCCTCCTTTTTGAAAAGTTTTATGAACTTTGCCTTCTCTAACGTAGGCCCGCCGTTCTTTTGATAGAACTCTCTTGTCTTTTGTTTCTCTTTGCGAAGAAGAATAAGGAATGATATAGCCGCAATGATAAAAATACCACCTATTCCACCTACATGGACACAAAACAAAATGATTTCACATCACTAAAACTTTGAATAACTTAATCTATCTGCATAGGAGAATATAAAAAGTAAACAATTATTTTAATAATACACTTTGAATTTGTCACCACTATGGAAAAAACTACAGCAAATAGCTCACAAATGTTATCAAGGACGATGTAAACCATCATACTTTATGGGTGGGTAATAATAGGAGCTATATTAGATGGTTTGCTGTGAAGAACCACCTTTAATATGTCGATAGCTGAGTAGAAGCCAAAGAAATTCACCCAGAACATCCGAGGATTTCTTGTAAGGGCCTCTTCAACTCAAAGGATTTTTATAGGAACTATGGAGCATAGGAATCCTTAGGGATTTTTCCTATGTTGGTCATCTGTGTTGTATGATTGAATCATATAGGAATGTTTACAAAGGATTGGTTTATACTACATTTCACAGAAAAAGAAATCATCCACTCAATTATCTTGGAAGTATCCCTTCTTACTTTCTGTGACAGATTAATAAACCAAAATCATGTAGGATTCAAATGAACATGCCTATAATCATACATTTTCCCCTTCTCAAGTTTTCATAATCATGTGAATCAAAGAGGCTTTGAAATCACAGAGTTTGTTTCCCCATCCACCTTTAGGGCTCATACTCCAATCTAATACTCCACCTAAATCAAGATGGTCGTGTATCGTAACGATGCAGAGGCCAGAGGTTTCAACCTTCTTTTCTTGAAAAATAGCCCGCATATAAATCCCCATAGGCGATAGATATTCCCCCTAGTAATGGGCTAATGGGACTCATTTAGATTAAATACTAAGTAACAACATATAATAGAAAATGTGTACAAAATAAAAACATTTGAAAGTAGGAAAAAACCTAGCAAAAGCTAGATTGAGACATGTGTACTGCTAGCTAAGGACAAAAAAACGGTTGTAATCGATTAATGTGGTGCGCGATGTATTTGTGCTTACCCACAATCACCTGTGCTACCAGGGGGAATTTATCGGTGCAAGTTCCTTTTATACCGTCGCCTTTCATTCCGAGTTTACATGGACAGTCATAGCCTTCCAGCCTGTTCTTGCAGATCCCATCACTCGAACAAGGATACAACTCAGGATTCAGTTTTCGGAGCTTACACTCGTCGATGTCTGAAGAAATAACAAAAAAGGTTAAAGGTTTGAAATATGGTTTTTGCAACAAGAAGAAAAGTTCGAGATCTGGAGTAGAAAAGAGATACTGGTACGAATTAAGGCTTAGTATACCTTGGCATCCATTGGCGATGTAAGGGTTGCCATCGTAGTGTTCCAAGCACCTGCACACATAGCCATGGGCAGCACCACCAGTCGCGTTGGCGCAATAGCTGTTGCCGCTGACGCAGGCGTAGTCCGGCGGTGGTTTCTGGCCTTTCCCCGGGCATGCACCGTTCCGGATGGAGAAGTCGAGCACGAAGGGGACGCCCCTTGGGTACCTCCTGGGCAGCACCTCGACGCCGTACAGATCCGGCGTGGAGAAGCGGTACCAGTCGCTCTCGACCACCATGGCGTAGGCGCACGGGTTGGTCTGCCACATGGGGTTGTCCTCGATGCTGAACCACATCCCGAAGTCGGTGAGCGGAGCCGCCTCCGGCAGCGCGGCCTGGCAGCAGCCCCGGCTGGAGCATGACCCATTGGTCGCCAGCTGCAGGAGCTTGGGCATGCCCATAAGGTCCGAGAGGCAGGCGAGCGAGAACTCATAGGTGGAGTTCCGGTACGCTGACCACAGGTAGCTCATGATCTTGGGTTCCACCCTCCAGCCCACGCCGACGAGGAGGTTGCGCCTCACCGACAGCAGGAACGGGCCACTCTCGCCCAGCGCCAGGTTCTGGCACTTGGCGACGTAGTCGCCGCTGAGGTTGGCGGCGTTGCAGAGGGACGAAACGAGGCCATAAGCGCGTGCCTCGCCGTCGGCCACCGATATGTCTATGAGCTCCAGGACCGTGTTGCCATGGTCGGTCCTCCACACAGGATGGTGCCACCCCACCTTGTAGTATATCTCGGCTACGTGCTGGTTTACTCCGGCGTGGGCGAGGAAGGCGCGGTGGGGAGTGAAGGAGTCGTTGCAGGTGACCTGGAAGCCCTCGCGGAAGCAGCCGGGCTTCGTGCCGAACGGGAAGGGGATGAGAGTGTCGCCGCACCTGTCGGGGCAACCCGGAAGCGTGATTGGCTGCTTCTCATCTTGTTCTGCAGCAGCAGCAGGAGCAGCAGCAGCCTGTAAGATCAAGCGAGTTGATGCTGCTGCTACAAGGAGGACCAGGATTATTGGCAGTGGCTGGGAGTTATAGGATTGCGAGCTTCGCGTGGTGGTCATGGCCGGTACGGTGTTGTATGCTGCCTGCGCTTGTGAAGCAAAAGCGGAATGCAGATTACTCCTAGGTCATTAAGCTCCGGCGGGTGGAGTAGATGGACTTCCACGTCTGGGCTATATAGCTGCTTTGCTGCGACACCCTGCTCGCACGGATCCGGCCATCTAGGCCTCTTCGGGGGAAACCCATGATCTTTTTATCAGACGATGGCGGCACTTTGGTTTGTCGTTTCCCACTTGGGGGCTTCGTCTCGGAGCTCAACATCGGCAAACGGGACCTGTGGTATGTGGTGGTTGTGGCGTCCAGACTTCTGTGGCAACAATGATGGTGGGAGCGATGTTGGCAACGCGGCAATGGTTGTGGTAGTCGGCTTTTCTTCGGTGTGTTCACGGTATTGCCTCGGTTCATTTGTTGCTATGGAGTCGAAGCTGCGGTGGCGGGGCCCTGTGGTATACGATGATTGGTTGCAGGTGACCCGTTCGGTGATCTTCCGTGGCGCCAACCGTGTCTGGTTTTGTTCTTCTGAGTTCTCTGTCAGAGTCGGAGTTGCGTTGTCTGGCCGCAGGTCGACTTGTCGTCGATTAGGATGGGCTTTGCCCTGTGTGTTTCAGTCTATGGGAGTGGGCTTGACCCTTGTTGTTCCGGTTTTTGCCCGGTTTCCATAATTAACTGGGCAATTCTCTTCTGCTTAATTAATAGATGAGGCAATCGTTGCCTCCGTTTCGCAAAAAATAAGAGCATCTACAATCGGGCACTCAAATCTCTCTCATCGGGTGGGCCGCCTGATCACTCACCGGTCACAATGCAAACCGGACTTAAATGCCTGGGCTGACCGGCACACTCATATTCAGCCCAAATATGAGGCATATATGGAGGCATCCAGGCGTGCTCGCCACGTCGGATCTGGCCCACGCTGGCTCACCCGACCGCATATATATTCACCCCCGTTCGCTCGCCGGGCCAAACTCTAACCAGTTCACTCTACTCCCCTCTGCCACCCATGCACCTTCGGCGGTCTCCGGACATCTCCGACATGGCGGGCAGCAAATCTGAGTCCTTCACCTCCAGACCCGTCGACCCCGAGCTCATCCCACGCGGCACCGAGGAGGAGATGGCCGCCCGGCTTGCGCTCCGCCACTCCCGGGAGGACGCCCGTGCGAGGCAGCGCTCGGACTCCTTCCATCGGGAATCCAGCGTCCGCCCAAATGGTGCATGGATTCGGCGTTACATGTGTCGTCGCTGCCTCACTAAAGATGATGTGGTCCATCTGGTGTCCGAACGCGGTGGTGGACGCGCAACCCCTCTGTTGGCGCGCCGAGCAGCGGGACGCACCATTGGCATCGTGCGACGAAAACATGGCACGGCGTGCCCGCCGAGCGAGGCAGCGGGCGCGGGAGGCGGCGGAAGCCTTCGCGGCGGTGGATGTCGGCGAGGCAGAGTCGCACACTCCGGCGCCCCATATGGTGCAGCAGTCCGGTTGCCGCAACCGCGTCGTGGTGGATGTCACCGGCTCATCCCAGGACGGATCCATCATCGAACTGACGTCCACCAGCGTCCAATGGGTTCCGGGCTCCGACAAGAAAGAGTAGGGCATGAGAGACGGCGGCGCCTTGAGTCCCATGAGTCAGCTCATGTCCCATGCCCTACTCTACCTTACCGTCAATCGGACCAACACGCTGGGGGTGCAGCCGGCCATCCAACATGGGCACGATGATCGAACAAGCTCCATTTAAAGATTGCTATTTGCATGTAATAATATGGATTTGAGGTTTGTAATTTGAGGGAACCCCCTCGTGTAACCCTCTTGCGTCGCTTCTGCGAGCGACCGAGGGGGTGAACCCCAGCCGCCGCTCGTAGTCCACCGCCTCCAGCTCCCTCCCTCACTGCAGGCGGCGTGCACCGCCGATCCGGTCGGGTAGGCGGCGGCGGGGATCCCCTTCTCCTCGCACGAGCCCGGGCGGCGCGAGACGACGGCTTCAGCGACGGTGTCTTGCGGATCCATGGCACGGCGGATCCCGGCGGCGGCGCTTGGCGGCGCGGGTGGATCGGTTGGGCGTGGCGTGCCGGTCGGCTGGACGTGGCTAGAAGATGGAGGTGGGGCTGGGCGTGGCCGGTGGCGGTGGCGGCAGCGGCGTCCAGCCCGGATTTGGTCTTGGCGGTGGCGATGGCGACGGCTGACCCCGGATCCGACTATGGTGGTGGCGACGTCCCCTCCGTCGGGGGATGACGGGCCAGGTGCGGGTCCGTGTTGCGGTGCCGATGGTGACGGATCTTGGGATCCCGTTTCCGGGCTCCTCACAGGACGCGTGTGGCGGCCGAAGCTTCGTTTGGCGTCGACGGTGCTTGATGCGGGATCTCGGTGGCGGTTGTCGTTATATGGGTGACGACAGTGGTTGGCGCGACGGTGGGTGCTCCCTGTAGCGCCCGGAATCGGGGTGGCAACCCCTCTTCATCAATGATGGCGAACTCCGGGGTCGTGTGAGCGACTCGGAGTCCGGATCTCGAGATGGTGACGGCCTTCTGAGGCTGGTGACGGTATGAGACGCCCCCTTCAACAAACCGGGTTCGACGCGGCTCAACAGGTGACACATGAGCCTCTCTTGGAGTTGTCGGGCGGTGCCTGTCGTCGACAGGTGAAGCCACCGGTGGATGTGCTACCGGCGGATGCTACGCACGGCGACTTATACGGAGACGTCAAGTCATGCCTGCTACCGGCAAGGTGATGCACGGCGGCTCTGGCGGACGTGTCAAGTTTAGCCTGTTGTTGTCGGATCGAAGGTGGTGCGAGAGTAGTGGGAGGCAGGCGGTATGGGGCGTCTTTGTCTTCCGTTGTCTCCTCCAGAGGTATCCAGCTATCGGGGCGTCGGTAGACGGATAAAGGCGGATGGTGCAGACAACTTCAATGACGAGCTTATGCACTTCGGTGGAAACACAAGATCTTTGATCGGGCTATGTCGTCGCGCGCCTGCGTCCTGTCCTTGCTGAAGGTAATAGATCGAAGCTTTGTTTTGGAGATAAGAATCCGAAGTTCAACATTGTGGTGGACTCGCCATCATCGACACACGTGTGACGATTCCTTCTTGACGGGGTAGCCTAGAAGTTGTGTATTTTTTGTTTATGTTGTGTCTTATATCATAGGGTTAGTGGTTATCTGGGGAGTTACTGTCGCGAGGTATATGCCTCGGGCTTTGTTTTCCGCCTTTTTTCTGAGTCAATAGTGTTCGGCTGTTGGATTTTGCTCTATTAATAATATATGGCTACATGCATCATCCTAATGCAGAGACTGGGTTATCCTCCTTTAAAAAAAGGAAATTTAAATGTGAAATACATTATTTGAAGTGTGACCGGCTCAATTTGCAAAGTCCGTCTGTAAATGCCCTAAACACTTTCTCCGTGCGTATGCCAGACGCCGCCATGTACCCCACCTCACCGATCCTTCGTCGGTTGCTTCGCTCTGCTCAAAAGCAATGAAAAGGCATCTGGCATGGGGTCTTCAAGTATTCATCGTGTGCTCCTTTGCTTAAAGGAATCCAATACTAAACAAAAAGAATCTGACACTAACACTGAAAGGAGCTACAAAGACTAAAGAGTGATCGCGCTGAGTGCTCACGTAGTTGAGTGGCATAAGAGCATCTTCACCAGCAGGCACGCAAAAATGAAGCGGATTTTCAGAACATGGGGCAGCGGAGCACTTTGAACCCCCAAAACATGTGCTTATTTTTTTTTGAAAAGATTTGATTTTTTACATGAATACGCATGCATTGGTCTAGATATGTGTGAAATTTCGTTCGAAAATATGTTGTATTGTATGCTGCACAAAAAAAGACAAACATTTCGGCCCAAAATAAACAAAACTGGCCCCAAATTTGCATGTATTTTGTCTTTTTTATCTCTCACATGCTAGCACGTATATTGGTGAAATTTGGCCACGTTATACTGTATTGCTATACGTGTCTATACATAATTATTTGGAATTTTTGAAGCCGTACAAATTCATTTTTTGAAACTTCAAAATAGCGTGCACAAAGTGCCCGGATGTCAATTTCAGAGCAAAAATTTCTTATTGGCCACTAAAAAGTGCATTTTGCATCATCTGATATTTTTTTACTCCAACAGCCCTATAACAAGGCACCAATTTGCACTGCCCACATCGACGCTTCGACTCTTGGGGGGAGGGGGTGTGGTTGAACGTGACATATCCGCATATATCTCCAAATTATCTCTCTCTTATCTCTACCCATGTACAGCCTAACTACTAAAGATTTGGTAGGATTAGTATATTATAACGATTCCGATGAATGCAAGTGAGTTGCATCCAATACCTTCCCTACACCTACAAACCAAAGAAGGCCTAATCATTTTTAGCAATGTACACTGCTACATGTTACTCCCTCCATTTTTAAATATAAGTCTTTGTAAGAGTCGCTTTGCCCCCCCCCCCCCTCCCCCTCTCCCTCGCGTCGCCTCTCGAACGACTAGAGGGCCGAAACCCTAGCCCGCCGCCGCCGTCTCTCCTCCCTCTAATCCTCCGCTCGCCGCCGCCTGAAGCAGTCGCCGGCTTCGCTCGGGGCGTTGCTGATGAAGGAGGCGGCGGGGCCTCTCCTGCTGCACCGCATCGCTCGCGGAGGGCCTCGAGACCCGGGGCGGCGGCCCCGGCTGGATTGGCGCCACCGGATCTTCGGCGCATGGTGGCCCAGGTGCGGGCCGGTGCCCCTCGGCCGTGTGGACGGCGAGGTACCCGATGGATGCGAGCCAGGGCGTGGCGGCGGCGGCTTCGGCTTCGCGGCTTTAGATCTGGCCGCCTTTCATCCTCTGCTGCAGATTCGGCAAGTCCTTCCCCCAGATCTGGCCGGCTCCGTCCTGGACGCCAGTTCTTCGACGGGTGGGCGTGGTGACGGGAATATTGCCAGGAGAAATCCCTAGCCAGCCCTGCTGGCTGTGATGGCGGCGACGCCCGAGGGCGCCGCGCACCTTCTTGGAGGCGTCTGTCAGGTATACCTTCCCCGACCCTCCCCCTTGTCCTCCCGGGTGAAAACCCCAACGCAGTTGGGCGGCAGCGACGCCCTTGGCGTCGTATCCTTCTTGAAGGTGCCGCTTTGGGAGCAAGGTGGGAATTTGGAATTCGCTGTGATGTGTGCGGTGGGTGTCGGCGGCAGCAGCATAAACTCCAGCGGTGGTGGTGTTCACCCTGGTTCAGGCCATGTTTATGTGCTCACCGGGTGGATGTAGTGATCCTACTCCGGTGCCCATGGCTACTAGAGAGGAGGGGATAGGGATTCCCCCTCCGACAGTGTCACTCCAGCGAGCCGGTTGGGCAGAAGCACTCCATTTTGATCTTGGCCCTGGCTGCTGCTCCTTAATGCATTCTGGCAGCTCTCCTCTTGAATGCCCGGGTCCTTGGTTTTTGGTGATGTTCTGGTCTAGGTGAGAAGTCGACGGCAGATCGGGTCTGCCTGGTCCCAACAATGTGGATGCCATCGGTGCCACTCATCCAGGTTCTAGGGTGAACGTGTCCATTCGTCGACGGTTCGGCGCCTTACAAGCCAGGCGAGGAGGCAGGGGCCTTCTTCGACGATGGATCTGGATGGTGGTGTTTCCCGTCTGGGTCCCAGGTGTTGTGGCAACGGCTGCCTCTCTCGGTCATCTGATCTTCCTCTCCTTCGCCGGCATCTCCCTTCTCCTAGGCTTCGTGTGTGCAAGAGGCCTTGCCATCTTCAAGCTAGGTGCTTCATGTTGATCTTTTTTCCAGTTTGTTGTATGTCTGGCATGTGAGCTACCCCCGGCACCATTGTATCTTGCCGTGTTTTGTTTTTTCTTTTTGGTTTATGTCGAGGTTGTTATCCAGAGTTTGTAATCCTGGCCGGTTGATGGCTTTGTTAATTCAAAGCCGGGCTCTTTGCGAGCCTTCGTTCCAAAAAAAAAAAGTCTCTGTAAAGATTCCACTATGGACTGCATACAAATGTATATAGATGCATTTTAGAGTATGATCACTCATTTTGCTCTGTATATAGTCCATAGTGAAATTTCTTCAAAGACTTGTATTTAGGAACAGAGGGAGTACAATAGTATAGGTTTAATATGCTTTGAAAAGTAAAAAGAATAGAAGGCTAATCCTGGAAAACTGCAGCGTGCCGGCTCGGGTCGAGGCTTGCCCAGCGGCCTGTGGCACTGAGCAAGCCGGCTGGCTCGGCTCGCAAACGGGCGAGCTACTCGTAGGCTCCAGGCTGAGCCACGTGGGCTCACCAGACCACATGAATTTGTGTGGCCGCGGGGGTCTCTCCCGGTCCAAGCCCCGCCTCCGGTTCCAGTAGCATCGGAATCGCCATCGTCGCCGTGCGATAAAGCACCAGCTGCCCCGGCTCCAGTCCTGCGTGGTCCGTCGTCGCGCCGTCCGTCCGAGAACCAAGATGAACTGCCCCTCCTCCTCCTGCTGCGGCGTCTCTCCTCCGGTCCTCGCCAATCCTCGGGTGAGTGAACTTTTGCCCTCCTCAAGCCATTCCTCCACAAGCTCTTGAGAAAATTGGCCAGGTTTTCCCCCCTTGAGCCCTCATGCGTCAATCTCTTCCTGTTGATAGAAACAAAAAGTAATTCTTCCTAAATTAATGAGATCGGGCAAATCTTTCCACCGTCTCCACCAACTAAACAATATTTATTACTGCTAGGATTTAGTGGACACAAATGGTCCCATGGTCTAGTGGTTAGGACATTGGACTCTGAATCCAGTAACCCGAGTTCAAGTCTCGGTGGGACCTTATTTTTTGTTGCATTTTTGCTCAGCTCAGTACAATACAGCCAATGCTTGCTACTGGTAGTACCAGTTACACATCACTGTGACGTGTTACTCAATTTTTTCGTCATCATTATCAGGGTGAATTCGCTGCTAGTTGCTCCACAAGAACAAACCACAAGGCGCATTTCTTCACTTCAAGGCCATCCTCCCAAATCATCTACAGCCCAACATCATCGCATTTGTCCCGGAGAGCTGTAATCGCCTTGGCCGGAAAGCAATCTTGGGATATCGGCAGGTTTGCCAAGACTCTGTTTTTCTTCAACGGGCCTCCAAACCCTCTCAAGGTCTTGTCACTAACTCACACATTTTCCCTCTTCTGTTAATATGTGTATCTCTGGGCCTGTGCTCATGCATTTGTTTGGTTCTAGATTGTGGAGTCCATAATGAGCAGCATCACAGCCTCTGCTCCTACCGAGGCGCCGAAGAAAGCAGAGACTTCTGATGTGGTGCTTGTCACTGGAGCTACCGGCGGTGTCGGACGAAGAGTCGTCGATGTCCTGCGAAAGAAGGGGGTGCCTGTCCGAGTATTGGTATTCCACCTGCTTTCTGTTTTGTCAACTATCCATTGTGGCATTTGGTTCCATCAGGGAGTGTGTTGCTCCCTGTTCCATTCCTATTTTCTCGCTTTTTTTAGAGCTCCGTCTCTCAAATATTTATTTCGTTTTTTATTCAGGTTAGAAATGCGGAGAAGGCGAGAACAATGTTGGGGCCAGATGTGGACTTGGTAGGTCACTTATTTTAGTTGAATTTCATACCGTTTCGCTGCGGGATATTTCATCAGCTACGGTTAGACGGTTAGTTCAGAGAGATCAAGCAACAATATATCACAGATAATGAGGACTGCAATGTTCAGTGACATTACATAATACTCCCTCCGTTCGGAATTACTTGTCACAAAATAGATGTATCTACAACTAAAATACATCTAGATACATTCATTTCTTGGACGAGTAATTCCGAACGGGGGGAGTACTATTTAGTAATGACAATACCATTGCCTACCTCATTGTCACATGTTCCAAAAAACTGTTAGTTCTTTTTGTGGGGCTGAAAAGCTGTTAATTGTTGATAATGAAACTTGAAGTTCACTGTCCTGACATTCTTCATGTAGCAAAGGACACGAATATATTATGTACATGATGCATATATCTACAATGGATCCTCTAGATTCTCTGCTTATGGCACATGTTTTTCTTTATATTATAGTCAATACTTAACTGCGAAGCATCATGTCATCCATATATGAATTTTTATTGCAGATCATAGGAGATGTTACAAAGGGAGACACGCTCGATCCTAAGTACTTCAAAGGGGTTAAGAAAGTCATCAATGCAGTTTCAGTCATAGTAGGGCCAAAGGAAGGTGATACACCGGACAGGCAGAAGTATTCGCAAGTAAGTCACCTAGTAAATAGCTAGAGTCATGCTTCTATGATCATCCATTGGCTAAATTGGACGATCTCAACCATATACTCTAAATCTATAATATTCATGTGCTAACAGGATTGCAAAACTGCATGTGCACAGAATGACACTTTCATCTTATATTCATGCAGGGCATCAAGTTTTTTGAACCGGAGGTATTGTCATCAATAGATCTTCTCGTCTCATGTATAATAAGTAACACTTGATTTATGACATCCTTAACCTTTAACATACAGCCTGAATCTTATATTCATTCCCTCTCTTTAAAATTCATGTTCACTGTATTTGTTTTACCAATCAGATCAAAGGACCATCACCTGAAATGGTAGAGTACCTTGGTATGAAAAACTTGATTAATACTGTGAAGGAAAGTGTTGGGCTGAGCGAAGGGAAACTGCTATTTGGATTCAAAGGTATATCTTGTATTGCTTGATCGAAATGAATTGTCCATTCAAGTCATACTCTGGCTTTCTGCTTCGCTGCTCTCTGAAGTTTTTCCTAACGGGATTCCCATTGAACCGACTCTGTTGATTTTGGGCTTGTAACTTGGTTTGGAATCTTAACTTTTTTAATGTCCACATGATCCTAAACCTGTCATTTTCTAAATAAAAAAACATAGTCCTATATGTGTTGATGTGGTGAAATTCATTATCTGTTTTTTTGTGGCATAATATTACTATAGTCCTTTGGTGTAAAATCTGCAAGAAATCCACTTTTTGGAATTTACGCTGGCTATATTAATAAAAAATTATTAATAAAAAATATTTTCCTGACCTACATAAGTGTATTTATTTTCTTTACAGAATGTTTTGAACTGGATCAGTTGTAAATTCGTTAAGAGAAGTATCGTTAATCATTTCCTGACCTACATAAGTGTATTTATTTTCTTTCCAGTATGTTTTTACGTTCCCTCATACAACATGTTGATCATTTTAATGTAGGCAATTTATGTGGAAAGTTTGTTTGGGGAGCACTTGACGATGTTGTAATGGGCGGTGTTAGTGAAAGTGCATTCCAAATCCAACCAACAGGAAGTGAAACTGGTGAAGCAACTGGATTATTCAAAGGTATTTGGTTTCCTGTATTTTTAATTGTGTATGAAATGTTAAGACTTCCTTTGAGTAGTCTTTAGCCTAAGCTGTCTGCACATGGACTTTTTAGGTACCGTGTCTACTTCAAATAACGGTGGCTTCACTAGTATAAGGACAAAGGTATTTATTGCCACAAATTTTTCTCAGTAATGGAAATTACTCATACATGCATATCATTGTTAATTGTGTGTTTTGTCACTGGAACGAATCAAGTATTTTATCTGAACTGGTCTGTATAAGTCTGCAGAATTTTACCGTGCCCGAGGATCTGTCGGCATACGATGGTGTTGAACTACGAGTTAAGGGCGATGGCCGGAGGTACAAACTTATCATAAGAACTAGCTACGAATGGGATACTATTGGCTACATTGCAAGCTTCGACACCACAAAGAGCGAATGGCAAAGCGTATGTTGTATTAATTCATCATGGTACAGATATCTTCATTGTTTGTTTCAGTGACAACAACTGTATTCTATATCCCTGTATGTATCAGGTAAGAATACCTTTCTCTTCTCTGATACCGGTATTTCGTGCCCGTACCGCAACTGATGCTCCGCCCTTCGATGCAAGCAATATCACTGCACTACAGGTATCCCTTCCCTATTTTTTAATCTTTCTCTCTTTTTTGTATGTGTGCTCCTGTGTAAACTTGAGGAGTTACCCAAAACACTCATCGAAATTTATTTGGTGTGACAATTTTGTAGCTCATGTTCAGCAAGTTTGAATACGACGGAAAGCTCAACCCAACATTTGCAGAAGGTCAATTTGAGCTTCCTTTTTCAAGCATTAGAGCATACATAAATGAGCCAATTACTCCAAGGTGAGCAACAAGTTTTGTTTTATGTACTACTCCCTCCGTCCCAAAATAAGTGTCTCAACTTTGTACTAGCTCTAGTACAAAGTTGTACTAAGTTTGAGACACTTATTTTGGGATGGAGGGAGTACTAGATATCAGGAGTTCAGGACATTAGAATAGGTGATCACTAGCTTTATTTTCCTGTTCTACAGAGCTCATAAAGACTAAAGGATGTTGTTTATTTGATTTGCAGGTTTGTTCATGTGAGCTCTGCAGGAGTTACAAGACCTGAAAGACCAGGGCTAGATCTAAGCAAACAACCCCCCGCTGTCCGCATGAACAAAGAGCTTGGTTCCATTCTAACTTACAAGTTGAAGGCATGTGACTTATATTAGTTGTTAAAATATTATCTGAAGTAATATTTTCTTTTGGTAAAGTTAAAGGCTTGCACATGTAGGCCCATATCATCTCTTACACGTGCAAAGAACTTATGCTTGCACGCAAATGCTTAACATTTGAATGCTTTCAGGGAGAGGATTTCATTCGGGAAAGTGGCGTGCCCTACACCATCGTGCGGCCATGTGCTCTAACTGAGGAACCAGCTGGAGCTGACCTCATATTTGAACAGGGGGATAATATCACTGTAAGTAGAGACAGCATTGTGTAATTGCCAAATGAAATTCTATGTCACTCATTTTTCTCCTTATCACACACCGAAATGATTATACATCTAACAACTACTGTAATAATATTCAGGGAAAGATATCGCGGGAAGAAGTTGCCCGCCTTTGTGTCGCGGCTCTAGCAAGCCCAAGTGCAGTGGGGAAGACTTTTGAGGTTAAATTTCTGCAACCCACTTGCGAAAAAGATACGTAGGGCAGTAGAACTTTATAATTACAAAAGAAGAAAAAAGGTGAAACTTTATATTTATTATCTCAGGAAGAAAGCTAACTGATGTACCTTTGTGATCAGGTCAAGAGCACCGTTCCATTTAGTGAACCGTTTGTGATCGATCCTTCGAACCCTCCTCCTGAGAAGGACTACGAAGTGTACTTCAAGGAGCTCAAAGACGGCATCACGGGTAAAGAGGCTCTTGAAGGAACACCTGCCCTAGTCTGAAGAATACGTCGAATGCGGAATGGCCTCTGCTTCAAGGGTGAACATTGCTTATGCTTTATGTTCAGTATATAGAAAAGAAAAGAAGTGCCCATGAAACTGCAGAGGACTTGTGGCTATAGAGCTAGTCTGTGGGATTGTCATAGAGCAGCTTTCTGGTAATTTACTGCAGTTGTTTCCACATATTCTGTAGTATAGGTAATTTGTCTAGGTAGACCATTTTGGTAATGTGAAGTGAGAATCACCAGTGCATAGGAAAAAAAAAGAGGCTTACAGTTCCTGCCCTCGGCTTCTTTCCAAATTCACCTCCGGATGATATTTATTCATTCTTCCTGCATGATTTTTTATTTGCGCAACTTGCAACTGTGGATCTGAAGATTAATGCCCTCAGATCTCAGAACAGGACATTAACTGGGAGTCTGAGTACAGATTACATTGATATCAGTCGATTTTCAGACAAGAACAAGTTACTCCAGCCTCCTTTCAAAATACAGTAATTACCACCGCTTTTTACAAACACCCAACTACGAGAAGGTTTGGCAACAGCAACACCCTCAGCAAGAGAATCGGAAATCCGCACTTTTGATGTTACTTTGCGTTGCCGGATCCAACCACAATTAATGGCGGGATCAACTACACACATATGAACATGCGTATGTTTATATTTCCTTATTCACTCGAGGGTGAAAATGGCGTTCACCATTTCGGGCCCAAAGTACACCCCAGGGTTAAAGTCCCTAATTTCTTACAGAAAACTAAGTACAGTAGTAATGTTCCCTTAAGTACACCGATTAGCAAGCCTCCCTAAACTGCAGCAGGATCTATATATGATCCCATTGCCCAGAACACCAAGGGGCAATGGTGCATGTCACCAGCAGCAAAACATCTGCATCATCATCGGGAAAAAAGAGGCAAGAAACATCAGCAAAACATCTGACTCAACTCTCAGCCTGGTCTCAACAGCTTGTACTCGCAGTGCTACTAACCTTCTTTCTCCAGCTCCGGCGCGGGCGTGGGCGCTTGGCGCGGCCCGAGGCGAGCGCGAGGACCTCCGGCCGCAGCAGCACGAGCGGGGACCAGAGGCCGCTCCTGTCGTAGTCGAAGCCGAACTCGCTGGCGTCCATGAACTTGCCCAGCAGCTCCTCGGAGACGTCCATCGGCACCACCTGCACCACCGTGGCGCCAGCCGACGCCGCCGGCGAAGGAGGGCTCAGGAGGTCCAGGAGCGACGGTGGCGACGTCGGCATGTTGTGCTGATCGAGACGGACGAATGCATGGGGGTGCAGGACGGACGGATGTTTTTGGATGGATAGGCGAGATAGGTGGGACGTGTGTGTTGCTTGGTTGCAGGGCAAGATGTCACTGGCTGCCCACGGCGTGTGTGGGGGGCTAGTGGGGATGGGAGTGAGGGAACGGGAAGAATCTCTCTCCCTCCCTCTTGCTGCGGCATGATTATAGGTGGTGTGTGTGAGAGTCGTGGTCGATGCGCATGGCCGCATGATTAGGACAGGGCGTTCGCCATTAGGTTGCAGGTCTGTTTAGCTCCTGCTACGTTTTGTGACTAGGCAGATTTAGAAGTTATGGGCCTTTTGCTTGCGTTCTTTCATGTGACGCATAGCTGTGAGGATAAAGAGATCCCTGAATCACGTGATGGCGATGGCTGGGCAACGGCGACAGATGCATTTAATGTTAAAGTCGGGGGACCGTACAATGCACGGACCCGGCGACGAAAAAACGGCTCGCTGGTACATAGCTTTGTGCATTGTTCTAAAAAAAAAGCTTTGTGCATTACTTTGCTTTATTTATTTGGTGAATACTCTTTTGGTTTTTTAGGGATTACTCTTTTGGTAATATATACGTTTCTTTTGACATGGTGCAGGCGCAGACACCTTAAAAGTGGACGATAACGTCTCCTTCCACTGATTGCACATCGCTAAAAGGTCTGAAGTAAATCCAGAAGAATGCGAGCACCGGCGTCACTTCTAGGACTTGAATCCTAATGGGCTGGTGATACCACCGTCCTCCTAACCACAAATTGGTTCACCCGGTATTTATACACCGTTCGCTGGAAGGACTATTCTCGTTCTGGTTTCAGCTCGAACTCTAACTCTTCCTCTTGGACCTTTAGGCAATCGAATTCTAACTCTTCCTCTTGGACCTTTAAGCAATTATTTCAAGTGATTAATTTGACTTGTTCCTTTTATATAGAGTTGGAAAATTTCAAAATTTTAGTTGAAGTTATTAATTTTTAGGTGGTGCTTTACCACTGCGCCACCCCTTCATTGAAGTTATTATACTAACTGTGTTAATTGATTAAACCCTAAAATATATTTAGGGGATTATATTAAGACCTAGAATTAGTTTCTATTGAGGAAAATGATACTCCCTCCGTTCGGAATTACTTGTCATCAAAATGGATGAAAATGGATGTATCTAGAACTAAAATATATCTAGATACATCCATTTCAATGACAAGTATTTCCGGACGGAGGGAATATTATAAAAAGTTTCTTTATAGCTGATACTATTCTTCCTAGGCTCTACTTTTTTGGGGGAATTATGCTAAGCTTTATAGATCAATGTTCAGGGGGATACATAATGGATCAGGCGAAAATCCAAGCCACATCTGGCGACCCTAATCAAGTGACAACACATACTTAGCAAGACTATGAGCCTCGTAATCCGACTCTCTACCTTCAAAACTAAAAGAAAAAATCTCAAAATTCTTGATTCTATCAACTATCTCCCTAACTGTAGGACTATGAAGACTTTTGGTATAATTCTTTACTCCTAGGCTCTATATAACTAATAGTATTTTTTTTCTTTTATGATCTTGTAAGGAAGTGGTTTGGGGAATTCCCTATTCGCCGCGCTTGCGGCAAGATGTCGCTCTTTCGCACAAGGGATCGAGCGGTCGTTCGGATATGGGCCGGCCCGTTTAGGCGGTTTCAGCGTTCCCAGTTTTGGGAACAATCTAGAAGTTCCCAGCCGGTTCTACAGTTTTGGGAAACTTCTAGAAGGTTCCTAAACCATATTTTTTCTATTTTGTTTCTCATTTCTTTTTTAGTTCTTTTGCAGTTTCTTTTCCCTTTTTCTATTTTTTTCGTTATTTTTTATTTTTTGTTTCTTTTTCTTTCCTTTTCATTTTTCTTTCTCAAATTTATTTTATTTTTCCAAAAATGTTCGCATTTTAAATAAATTTTTCATTTTCATATAAAATGTTTCTGTTTCCAATTTTACTTCATAAATTCCAAACGAAAACAAAATTCCAAAATTTGTTTGCGTCGTTTCAGAAAATCTTCGGTAATTCAAAAAATGCTCACCTTTTTAAATTTTGTTCACAAACCGAAAATATTTGTTTTCACAAAATTTCTATTTTAAAAATTTTGTTCAAAAATTCAAAAATGTTTGAGAATTAAAAAAACTGTCCCTGATTCAAACAAATTTCAATAATGCAAAAGTATCCTGGATCTTCAAAAATTATTTCCATTTAATAAATTTGTTTGTAGATTCAAACAAAAGTGTTTTAGAAAAATGTTCATGTTTAAAATTTGTTCAAAAATTCTAAAAATGTTCGCATGTTTAGTTTTTGTTCCCAAATTCAATTTTGGGGGAAAATTTAAAATGTTCCTGTTTTCCAAAATTGTTCACATATTCAAAAAATGCTATATTCTTCAAAATCTGTTCATAAATTAAAAAATGTTCACATGTTCAAATTTTGTTCACAAATTCCAAAATGTTTGGGAATTTCAAAAAATTGTTCCTGTTTCCATTTTTTTCGCAAATTCACAAATGTAATGGTATTTCAACAATTCTGTCCGTTTTGCAAATTTGTTTGCAAACTTAAAAAATATTTTTGTTTTAGAATTCTCTTCACATATTCAGAAAATGTTCATGTTTAAGTTCTTTCACAAATTCAGGAAATGTACGCATGTTTATTTTTTTACAAATTCAGGAATATTTGTGAATTTTCAAAAATGTTCCTGTTTTCCAAAAAAAATCACATTCTAAAAATGCTACACTCTTAGGAAAGATGTTTTTTAAATCTTCGTGCTTGAAATTTTAAAATCAGTTTTAATGTGCCTCGGATTATAGTTTATATATTCCGGTCTGCCATTGTACACACTAAATCTAAGTTATTACAGTGGCTATGTAGTCTCTTCCCTGTCCGGAGTACTTGAGTTCGAAGCCTTGCCTACTAGTTTTATTTTATGGAATTTGGCAAACTGGTTTTTCTTTTCCGCTGCAGTTGGCAATTTCTTTTAAAGTCGCGCTGTTAATATTTTAGATTAACTAGCCCGTCGCAGTGTCTAGCGCGTCGGGCGCATTTACAGAAGGTCGCTGGTTCGATTCCTGTAGGTAGCGCCCTCTTATTTTTTGGCGAATTTTACATTCCGCACAAGACGGCGAATGGGCCGGCCCAGTCGCGCACCTCCTGTGCGTCCCGTGATCTATTCGCCGCAAAACGCGACATATAGGAGTTCCCGTGGTTTGGCATTTTGATCCGCTCAACCCAGTTTCTGTTGGGCCGCAACCCCAACGCGTGCGCCAGCCATGCATCCAAGCAGCCAAAGGCCGCAAAAAAACAACACATCGCGAAAAAAAGCAGACCGCACACATCAGATTTTGCGGCAGAAATCACTAGTTAAGGAGTACTCCTTGCGGAGATCACTCCAACCTCACCAGGTTGCGACAAGTGGTGCGCTGCATGTGCGCCACCTGTCGCAACCTGGAAGTTTTTCTTTTTTTCATCGATCCATTTATTCAAAATGTTTTATCTCTTAAACCGTGCGTCCAAATCTTGAACCGCTTTCGCCGTTGGATTCCTTGCATCGAGATCTTCAAAACTAGATCCCATGTTGATAGGTTTTGACGAACTTTTTTTTTCATGAAAAAAACGGACGAAAAAACCGAACCGGGAGCACGGGTTTTTTCCCTTTCCAAAAGAGGCACGTCCGTGCCTCTGACGAAATCACAACCGTGCATCTCGCGGAAGCAAAACCGTGCCTCTTGCGAAAGAAAAAAAACAGAAAACGTGTTTTTTTCCGTTTCCGAGGAGGCACGGCCGTGACTCTCGCGAAAGCACAATCGTGTCTCGCGCGGAAGCAAAAACGTGCCTCTCGCGAAAGGAAAAAAAAGAAAACGTGTTTCTTTTTCGTTTCTAAGAGGCACGGCAGTGACTCTCGCGAAAGCACACCCGTGCCTCTCGCGGCAGCAAAACCGTGCCTCTCGCGAAAGGAAAAAAAACGCATTTTTTTTCTTTCCAAGAGGCACGGCTGTGCCTCTCGCAAAAAAAATGTGTTTTCTGCAGAAATTTGTTTTTTCAAAAAAAAATCGTCAAAGAACTAGGAAAGACCGGTGGAAACCAAAATATAAAAAAACCAAAAAAACATTTAAAAAGCCATAAACTCGTGTGGAAATATAAAAAACAAAATACGAAGGGAGCGCCCAGAGCGCGATACGTGGCGAATGGCTAAGAGCGCGCCAAGTGACGCTGATCATTGCGATGCTTCCGAAGGAGCGCTCGTTAATTAGTTGCTCCCTTTTGCGGCAGGTTATCTCTCGCCCGTTTCGAGACCGCAAATCCTACTTGACGTTTGCGAGCGTCAAAACGACGTGGCTTCGCTGAAGCGTGGCCTCTCGACGCCCCAGTTTCAGCCGGCCCACGATAGCTCTGCTGTTTCTTCTCTTTTCTGTTTCTTTTTTCTTTGTTTCTTTTTTCTCAGTTTCTGTTTCTATTTATTATCTTTCCCTATTTAATTTTTTATTTTATTTTTACTTTTTGTGCATTATACAAATTTAATTGCATGTTTATTACAAAAATATTCATCGCATATTTAAGGAAACTCTTTCACCCTATAATAATTAAATGTTCAACAGACTTCAAAAAACGTTCATTGTGTATTATAAAATTGTTCAATGTATATCACAAAAAAATCAATGTGTATTTAAATATTTTTTAGTGTATATCACAAAACTGTTCAATGTGTATTAAATATTTGTTCAGCGTATATCATAAAAATGTTCAGTGTGTATTTAAATTGTTTAGCTTATTACAAAAATATTCAATGTGTATATAAAAATTGTTCATCGTTTGTGATTTGAAAAGTTTGCCAGAATTTCAAAATGTGTTCAGAATTTTCATTTCTTTAAAAAAATACGGATCTGCCTGTGTACATAGTACTTTAAATATAGCACTGCATTATTGTCAGTGCGTGAGCTTTGCAGTCAAGCGAGAGGTCTTGGGTATGACTCTGCGCGTGAGTTTTTATTTTTCATGACATTTTTAATTCATTCAACGCCCATGGATGGGTCAGCCTGTTTGCGCGAATCTTCAACGAAAGCTCGACTATTGGACGCATGCGGGCGTCTAAAAGAATATCTCTTGCGAGACATAGTCCCTTCTCGCCCTCTGTGCGGCCCTACTTGGACGACCCAGTACTGTAGCTGCGAGGGAGTTTATTCTCATTAAAGCCTTGTTTGGCACCGCTCCGCTTCATTAAAATCAGTTTCATTCCATCAAATCCACTTTGAAGCAGTTTTCATACAGAAGTTGTAGCACTACCGAAGAGAATGTTTGGCTTTCATGTAGCTCCAGCTTCAAGAATGAGAAATTTGGTGGAAAAAATCTGTTTGATTGGTTGAGGGGGACAGAAATGAAGGGGTATCCACTTACCGGTGGCAGTGGTGGGTAATTTTCCCTCAACTCGAGCTTTTAGAGTTTTTTGGAGCACCCCCTGAAGAGGTTCATAAAAATTTGGGAGTTGTACCCCAGGTTCTACTTTTTTTGCGGAGCAGCATATCATGGAGTTACCCAGTTTGGCCTGTGTTTTTCAGAGCAGAGCTAAATTTTAAGGAGCAGAGCAGTTCCAAACAGGCTCTAAAATATGGGGTTTTCACTGTTTACATCAGTTTTCTGCAGGCTTTTGGTTTTTCTCATTTTCCATGTTCTTTTTTTAGGTTTTCTATGTTTCTTTCTACAATTTTCTTTGTATTCTTACTTCTTTTTTCGTTACCCCTTTTTTCAACACATGTGTACATTTTTATACGCATCAGGAACTTTTTCTGTAAAAGTTTAACATTTTTCAGATACATTATGAACATTTTCTCAAATATATGTTTTGATGTCTATTGTTTTCATATGCATTGTATATATATTTTATATGTAGCTAAAATATTCTTTAATATGCATAAACTTTTTTTAATACATGGTTTTGAAAGTTTTATGAATATATTTTGAACATTTTTCAAATAAACATTGAAACAATTTTCTGAATGACACCAAATATTTTAAAACTATGTGATGTTTTGCTTGTATAATTTTTTTTTGAAAGTCATGAGCATATTTTTGAAACATGTAACATTTTTAAAATTGTAATTTGCATTTTTTGAAAGGTGCAAACTTTTTTTCAATTATGAACATTTTTTAATTTTATAGAATGTCACGTACATTTTTTGAAACATGTCACCAACATTTTTTTAATGCGATGAACATTTCTTAGAACTTGGATGTACATTTTTCCATTGATATATGGTGGTCCTTTCCATGGGAACGGCATGAACGTCAAAACAAGCACATGATTGATTAATTAATTTTTTAACTAGTAGGTGCACCCAGGCATTTGCACTGATAGAATTGCATACATCTTTAGAAAAAAAAGAGCTATGACGATATTTAATTTAGAGAATTCAACTTTTAATGTTCGAGCACCTCCTTTTTCATGTTTGTAGCTTATTATGGTCATATGTATTTTTTGATTTTCTCAAAATATATTATTTTAGTTTACCATGCTATTTTTTTCAACATCAGGCGTAAGTCCCTTCCATATTTCTTTTCTCTCAGTTTGGCCGACACGTGAGACCCCACAGTCACCTTCTACCTTAGGTCAGTCTCTTGACCGAGCATGCGTCGAGCCCGTGTATCTCGCACTGGCCTCACCCATGCGTCGAGCCCGTGTATCTCACTTTTTCAGTTGGTCCCTTTTGCCTATGGATACTTGTATCATATACTTGGTGTTCATATCATGTATACTGAAATTTCAAATATTCTTTGACCTGTTTGAATTTGAATTTAAAATTGAAACTTCATTTTACTATAACTTGAGTTCAATTGATTCTTTTTGCAAATGAATTCTTATGTTATATGCAATATATTATACCATTTTGCATGTTGATTTCCAAACACCTTGATCATTTTCTGTATTATCTCAATTACAAAGCTTGTATAGTAATATCTCTACATCTATTAACTCTTGTGATTCGATTCGTTCATCTACCACCTGATAGCTCATAGAGACCTATATTATATATTAATCCTAGTTAAATTAATGTTGCTTAACCTAGTCATACTTGTTTTATTTTTATTTTGATTCTTATCTATGGTATGATTGTTTATTTGTATTCTTTCATTTACGATATATTTCTCAGAGTGCGAAGAGTAGAACTATCAGGATTGTGTGTGTGACGAACGTCGTCAAGCTTACCAGGCATCTTGACCATCGCTTACCCTATTTTTATTCATGTAGTTCTCTACTACCGTATGCTATTATGCATGTGTAAGCACATTATTTTATTATGCTATGCTTTTGAAACCTAGTGGGATAACCGTATGTTGATCTTGATTCCTTGTCGACATAGATCGTGGTAGTTGTGTTCCTGCTATGCTATATGGACGAGGTTGGTTCATGTACGCATCCAGATTATGTGAATGCTACATCCTAAATTTGCGTGGAAACTCATGGGAGGATAGGGTTGCATCATTGATTCTTGTTCCTTCTTTAAGCTCAAAATGAGTAACCTTGATAGCACCATGTTCCAATTAGCGCCGGACGCTTCCTTCCCTTTCTTTCCGCATGTAGAGTACAGTCAGTTCAATTAGCGCACAATTAGCGCCCATAGGTAAGCGCGTGCTGTTGGAGGGTGGTGCTCTTAAATATTTTCTGATCTGATAAAACTATTTTTTTCCTCTATAAGCGCCTAGTTTGGCACTAGCATTGTAGATGCCCTAAGGGTTGTTTAGGATTGGTATCTGCTCCCTTCCCTTGAAGTACTTATCTCCATGACCAGTATCAACAAAGGCAAGACCTGCAAGCATCAAGCTAGCCAAGGAGTAGAAGTTGATAAAGATGGCACAAACAAACGAAGAAAGGAAATTGGTTGGTGATCTTACATACATGAGGCTTTCCATCCTTTTTTGAAAACATTAAGCTTTATCAATTAGAAATAATAGTTACATCATCAATAAGGAGAGATACAATATCAACCATGGGCTCCTCAAACCAATCCCTAGTCGCAGAGAATTTCACTAGCCTAGCAAGTTCATGAGCAACTTTATTTGCTTCCCTATTACAATGTTCAAACCTAGTAATAGTAAATTCACAAGCCATAAAATAGCAATCATCGAACAGTGTCGTCACCGCTCCCACCGGTTGTCCTCCATTCTTCATCGTGTCTATCACTTCCGTATTATCCGGGTTGACAATAAGGCGGTTGCACCCCGCCTTCTGTGCTAGGGTAAGGTCAAACCTTAGTGCCAATGCTTCTGCCGTTAGAACATCCGCACGCCAGTCAAGGCTCCAACTTCCGCCAACAATGAACCTTCCTTTGTCATCTCTCAGGACTGTCCCCGTCGTGCCTCTAAGCAGATCATGGTCAAAAAAAGCATCAACATTTAGCTTCACAAAACCCATAGGAGGTCTAAGCCATCCCCTTATTTTACTGATTGCCTTAGGGGAGTTTGCTTTAACATAATTTGCCGCTATAGCACGGGCCCCTATCTCAAATTGATATGCATCTTGAGACTTTCCTTCATAAACCAGTTTACGTCTATCCCACCATAAATACCAAGTAGTTATAACAATCAATTCACGTGTATTCTAGAGTCCCAAAACAGATATTTCTTCCTCTGGCATAAGTATTAAAAATTCAAGAACTGCCTCTCCCTCCCGATCAACAACACAAGCTCTATTGATCACCTCATACAAACCTAACTTATCCCAAACCTCTTTCGCCTTCTGACACAGAAACAAGATGTTTCGTGTCTTCTAGCCCATTTGAACATGTTGGGCAGACGGGAGAGACCTTCACATGTCTATTGGCGAGAGTAACACGACATTGGAGTGTTGTAGGATCGAAAGTATGTCTAGAGGGAGGGTCATTAGACTACTTGACCAAATAAAAATCTAGCCTTTTTCCAATTTTAAGTCTTGGCAGATTTTAGCAACTTAGCACTAGTCAAGCAAAAAACCTACACATGCAAATCTAAGAGTATAGCAGTGGAATGTAAATCATTCATATGAAGGTAAAGGGGAGGAGTTTGGAGGGAGCAAACGCAATGTAGACACGGAGTTTTTTGGCGTGGTTCCGATAGGTGGTGCTATCATACATCCACGTTGATGGAGACTTCAACCCACGAAGGGTAACAGTTGCGCGAGTCCACGAAGGGCTCTACCCACGAAGGGTCCACGAAGAAGCAACTTTGTCTATCCCATCATGGCCATCGCCCACGAAGGACTTGCCTCACTTGGGTAGATCTTCACGAAGTAGGCGATCTCCTTGCCCTACAAACTCCTTGGTTTAACTCCACAATCTTGACGGAGGCTCCCAAGTGACACCTAACCAATAAAGGAGACACCACTCTCCAAAAGGTAATAGATGGTGTGTTGATGATGAACTCCTTGCTCTTGTTCCTCAAATGAAAGTATCCCCAACACTCAACTCTCTCTCACAGATTTGGCTATGGTGGAAAGATGATTTGAGTCGAAAGCGGCTTGGGGAAGGCTAGAGATCAAGATTCTTGTGGTTGGATTGGATGTCTTGGTTTCAACACATGAGTAGGTGGTTCTCTCTCAGAAAATGAGTAGTGGAAGTGTAGGCACATTCTGATGGCTCTCTTTCTCAGATGGAGAAGGGGATGGAGGGGTATATATAGCCTCCACACAAAATCTAACCGTTGCACACAATTTACCAAACTCGGTGGGACCAAATAGTGAAACTCGGTGAGGCCGACTTGGTTCAAAATGTGAACGTTAGGCTTTTTGGTGGGACCGACAACATCAACTCGGTGAGACTGATGCGCTAGGGTTAGGGCAATACCTCATCTTGGTGATACCGATCACATGAACTCGGTGAGACCGATTTCAGTAATAAGGAAATAGAGACTTGGTCAGGCAAACTCGATGGGACCGATCGCTCATCTCGGTTAGACCGAAACGTTACGAAAAGGAAACATAGAGTTTGCACTGCGAACTCGGTGGGACCGATCGCTCATCTCGGTTAGACCGAAATGTTACGAAGGGAAATAGAGAGTTTGCAGTCCCATCTTGGTGAAACCGAGATCCCTATCGGTAAGACCAAACTGATTAGGGTTTGTGGATATGACTATGTCAAGTGAACTCGGTGGCGCCGGATAGATCAAACCAGTGGTGCCGAGTTTGACTTTTGTTTTAGGGCATATGTGGAAATGAGAAAGTGGTTGAGGGTTTTTGGAGCATATCACTAAGCATTTTGAGCAAGCAAGCCATTAAGCAACACCGCATCCCCTTTTAATAGTATTGCCTTTTCTATGGACTCAATGTGATCTTGGATCACTAAAATGAAAATATAGAGTCTTGAGCTTTTGCCAATATGTGTCCTTAGCATTTTGAGGGTTCCACATCTCTGGTCCATGCCATACCAACCATTGAACTTTCTGAAACATTGATCTTGAAAGGATATTAGTTCAATGAGCTATATGTTGTTATCAATTACCAAAACCACCCGGGGATTAGTTGCACTTTCAATCTCCCCCTTTTTGGTAATTGATGACAACATATAGATCAAAGCTTCGACAAATGATAATATAAATGGAGTACATCGTCGCTTTGAGAAGTATGTGATAAGCAAGAGCTCTCCCCTAAATTTGTGCATTATTCGAAATTTGCTTTCAAATGCAAATGCACAACCAATTAGGATCATGGGTCACTCTTCCATGTCACATACATCTTGGTGGAGCGCTCAAAATGATAAAATATGAAATATGCACTCATCACCAAAACAAGATATGAATGATCATACATGAGAGATAGAATATCATCATTAAGCACAAGCATTAAAGTATGATATGATCATATAAGTATCTCACACACAAGCATAAAACACTGTATCATCCAAACAAGCAAAGCAAATAGAGTAGCAAGAGAGCAAAATGAAGCAAACTCTCTCTCTCTCTCTCTCTCAGCCTATGATCTATACACTTTCTCCCCCTTTGGCAACAAGTTACCAAAAAGCTCGAAAATGCATAGCTATGCGGCTCTAAGCACGATCTCCGGGAGCTCTAGAGTGTGAAGGTGGCATGGAGAGGAGTCCTGCGACGAATGCATCCCAAGAGGTCTGAGGAGCTGGTGGAGTTGCAACTAGAGGAGCAACAGAGGCTGTAGCTGCTGGTGCTGATGTAGTAGCCCTTGTGTCAATGGCTGGCACAGCTGCAGACCTTTGTGCCCTTGGCACTCTCTAAAAAGCTTCAGTGGTAGCTCTCCCTCTTCTCTCTTCAGCTTCATCCTGGAGTTGCTCAACTGCAGTCTGGATCTCTGTGACCTTCAAGTCTAGATCATAAAATTTAGTTTCAATGATCCTCTCTAGACTTTCTTGGTTCCGAGTTAGGGTTTCCAACCCTTTCTCAGTCCTCAAAGTTGCTTGAATGAGATAGTCAAGTTGATCTTGCTTAGATTTCAGGAAAATCTGGGAGGCTTCTTCGGCACTTGGTGGCTTGGCTGTCTTCTCTGCTCTAGCTTTTTCTTTCTTCTCCTGAGCCTGTACAGATGTGGGATGTGATGGATCCATGACAACCACATTGTCTTCAAACTCTGGCAGCAGGGGAAGATGTTCCTTATCCAAGAGATACATGCCCTTGCCATCTTGGACTTGATGAGCATCTGAATTTGTGGAGCATAGCCACATGATCTCTTTTGGTCTGCTGCTGTCCTCTTGATTGTCTCAACAATCAATGTCATCACTTTGAATTTTTCAGGTACATCAAACATATGCAGCAGATTTATTGAGTGCCCTCTAATCATCCTGTCATCTCCAGACTTGGGCAACAGAGTATGTCTGAGAATTGTGTTGATGGTTGGTAGACCTGACAACAGATAATACATAGACCCAAACTTGTGGGTGTCCAAGGCATCATCTAGAATTTCCTTGTACACGTGAGCTAAGTCCTGTCCCTTCCTTGGCTTAGCATATACATCAGTATCATCCTCGTGCTCTTCTAGGGCATTTATTAGCTTTGCCCACTCAGCCACTAAAGATTGGTACTGGTACCCTCTGTCATCCAAACAGTTTTACCATCAGGGTAAAAGTGTGTCGTGGAGTAGAACTGCATGATCAACTCATCATTCCATTTTGTCAACTTCTGGCCAACAAATGCATCAACTCCTATTGACCTGAAGCTCTCATGGACTCCTGAGAAATAATCTTCATTGCTGTCAATGAACTTCCAGTCTACCCATCTCATGTCACTTACTATTGGCTTCTTGTCAAGCAGTACAGTCTCATAGAAGTCTTGTTGTTCCTTTGTGTGGAACCTGTAATCAACAGCTGTTATCCTTCTAATGGCATATGGGTCACCCTGCCTCCATAGCCTGAGACCTGCATCCTTTCCGAGCTTCATATTTTCTGCCACAGGATGGGTGTCATCATGGTCAGGAATCTTTGGCTTCAACTTTCTAAGTACTTGCCCTCCCTCTTCTTCTTCCACTTCAGGCACTGGGGCCTTGTTCTTCTCAGCTACTGGAATGTTTCTGGTGGATCTCTTGGGAGCTTGAGCAGCAACCTTGGGGGCAGACTTGGGCTTTGATGGAGCAGCCCCTGATCTGATTGATTCCCCCATTACCTTCTAAGATTTTACAGGAGGTGCATCTTGCTCTTCTTCCTCTTCTGGGTCTCTGATCATAGAAGATCTCCCAATGACTCCGGCCATTGTCTTCTTGACCCTCTCCTTCCTTGTTTTGTCCTCACCAACTGATGTCTACTACACAACCTTCTTCTTGTAGACGTTTGTTGGGCCTCCAAGTGCATAGGTTTGTAGGACAGTAGCAAATTTCCCTCAAGTGGATGACCTAAGGTTTATCAATCCGTGGGACGCGTAGGATGAAGATGGTCTCTCTCAAACAACCATGCAACCAAATAAGAAAGAGTCTCTTGTGTCCCCAACACACCCAATACAATGGTAAATTGTATAGGTGCACTAGTTCGGCGAAGAGATGGTGATACAAGTGTAATATGGATGGTAGATATAGGTTTTTGTAGTTTGAAAATAGAAAATCAGCAAGGTAACTAATGATAAAAGTGAGCACAAACGGTATTGCCACACTAGGAAACAAGGCCTAGGGTTCATACTTTCACTAGTGCAAGTTCTCTCAACAATAATAACATAACTGGATCATATAACTATCCCTCAACATGCAACAAAGAGTTACTCCAAAGTCACTAATAGCAGAGAAGGAACGAAGAGATTATTAGGGTACGAAACCACCTCAAAGTTATTCTTTCTAATCGACCTATTCAAGGTCCGTAGTAAAATAACATGAAGCTATTCTTTCCATTCGATCTATCATAGAGTTCATACTAGAATAACACCTTAAGACACAAATCAACCAAAACCCTAATGTCACCTAGATACTCCAGTGTCACCTCAAGTATCCATGGGCATGATTATATGATATGCATCACACAATCTCAGATTCATCTATTCAACCAACACAAAGTACTTCAAAGAGTGCCCCAAAATTTCTACTGAAGAGTCAAGACGAAAACGTGTGCCAACCCCTATGCACAAGTTCATTGAACCCGCAAGTTGATCACCAAAACATACATCAAGTAGATCAGGTGAATATCCCATGTCATCACAGATAAGCACGGCAAGACATACATCAAGTGTCCTCAAATCCTTAAAGACTCAATCCGACAAGACAACTTCAAGGGAAAACTCAATTCATCACAAGAGAGTAGAGGGGGAGAAACATCATAAGATCCAACTATAATAGCAAAGCTCGCGATACATCAAGATTGTATCACCTCAAGAACACGAGAGAGAGAGAGAGAGAGAGAGAGAGATCAAACACATAGCTACTGGTACATACCCTCAGCCCCGAGGGTGAACTACTCCCTCGTCATGGAGAGCACCGGGATGATGAAGATGGCCACCAGTGAGGGATCCCCCCTCCGGCAGGGTGCCGGAACAGGGTCCCGACTGGTTTTTGGTGGCTACAGAGGCTTGCGGTGGCAGATCTCCCAATCTATTGTGTTCTCCGATGTTTATAGGGTATATGCACATATATAGGTGAAAGAAGTCGGTCAGGGAAGCCATGAGGGGCCCACGAGGGTGGGGGCGCGCCTAGGGGGTAGGGTGCGCCTCCCTGCCTCATGGCTTCCTCGTTGCTTCCTTTACGTACACTCCAAGTCTTCTGGATTGCTTCGGTTCCAAAAATAACTCTCCCGAAGGTTTCATTCCGTTTGGACTCCATTTGATATTCCTTTTCTTCGAAACACTGAAATAGGCAAGAAAATAACAATTTGGGCTGGGGCTCCGGTTAATAGGTTAGTCCCAAAAATAATATAAAAGTGTATAATAAAGCCCATAAACATCAAAACAGATAATATAATAGCATGAGTGCTTCATAAATTATAGATACGTTGGAGACGTATCAACATCCCCAAGCTTAATTCCTGCTCGTCCTCGAGTAGGTAAATGATAAAAGAAATAATTTATGAAGTTTGAATGCTAGTAGGTGCACAAGTTTGATCAATGATAATTTCAATCACCTTTTCTAGCATTATTATATGTCATAATAGTAGCTCATCTCATAAAACTTCTCACAATCAAGTAACAAGCTATTCAAATGTTAAAGCATAGACTATAAACTTTCTTGAAAACTAGCAAACTATGTTCTCAGTTATCAAACAATTGCAATTCATCTTATTTTTAGGAAGGGTCTATGTCAGAGCTTTGATTTAGCAAACTCCACATACTCAACTATCATATAGTCTTCCATGATTGCTACCACTCAAAGCATATTTTTAGAACAAATAGCATCCATTGAACACAGAGAAAGATAGGGGATTAATGTTTCACCTCCCAACTTACTTATCATATAGATAATTGTCAACAATAATAATTCATGATCAAATATATTTGAATGGCCATATATGCTTAGATCTTTCCCCATCACATGATGCTTGCCAACTAAAGAGTAGGTTGGAATGAGAAGGAATACTACTGACTCTTGCATAAAAGTAAAAGATAGGCCCTACACAGAGGGAAGCAGAGATTTGCAGAGGTGCCAGAGCTCGAAGCTTTTAAACAGAGATGAAAATAATTTTGAGAGGTATGCTTTCATTGTCAACATAACAACCAAGGGTTCCCAGTTTCTTCCATACTGGATACATTATAGGCGATTCCCAAACAGAATGGTAAAGTTTTTACTCCCCCTCCACCAACAATCATCAATCCATGGCTTGCCCGAAACAACAGGTGCCTCCAACTAACAACAATCCTGGGGGAGTTTTGTTTGCAATTATTTTGATTTGAGTTTGACCTTTTGATCATGGGACTGGGCATCCCAGTTACCAGCCATTTTTCTCGTGAACGATGAGCGGAGTCCACTCATCATGAGAATAACCCACCTAGCATGGAAGATACTGACAGCCCCTAGTCGCTACATGAGCGATTCGGGCATACAAAGCAGATTATTATTTGAAGGTTTAGAGTTTGGCACATGCAAATTTACTTGAAACGGCAGGTAAATACCGCATATAGGTAGGTATGGTGGACACTCATGGAAGAAACTTGGTTCAAGGAATTTGTATGCACAAGCAGTAATCCCGCTTAGTACAGATATTTTGGCTAGCAAAGGATTCTAAATAGCAAGCACCACATGTTGGAGGATCTATAACAATATAACTTCTATACAAATATACCCAAGCATAACTCATTACGTTGTCTTCCTTGTCCAACTTCAACTAATTTGCTCAAGTTTGAAAATAATTAATGGGGCTCACAATCATAGGAGATGTCCAAGATAGTATATTTATATGTGAAACCTCTCTTCCTTCAATATTCTTTCATGAATTGTTCAAGTGACCAATACTATGTTTCTTAACTTTCAATAAATTGTCCACCTATACTTCTCATATGTGAAGTCATTACTCCGCATGGAATAAGCATATGAAACATGTATAATTTCAGATTTATGACATTCAACTCATTCAACCATTTACTCATAGGATATAAGTGAAGCACACGAGTAAATGACAAGCTACTCCAAAAAGATATAAGTGAAGATCAATGAGTAGTTAAATAATTATGTAGCTATATCAAGACTCTCTCTCATTTAAGAATTTCAGATCTTGGTATTTTATTCAAACAGCAAGCAAAACAAAATAAAATGACATGATGCTCCAAGCAAAACATATATCATGTGGTGAATAAAAATATAGCTCCAAGTAAAGTTACCGATGGACGAAGACGAAAGAGGGGATGCCTTCCGGGGCATCCCCAAGCTTAGGCTCTTGGTTGTCCTTGAATATTACCTTGGGGTGCCTTGGCATCCCCAAGCTTAGGCTCTTGCCATCCTTATTCCATAGTCCATCGAATCTTTACCCAAAACTTGAAAACTTCACAACACAAAACTCAACAGAAAACTCGTAAGCTCCGTTAGTATAAGAAAATAAATCACCACTTAGGTACTGTAATGAAATCATTCTAAATTCATATTGGTGTAATATCTACTGTATTCCAACTTATATATGGTTCATACCCTCTGATACTACTCATAGATTCATCAAAATAAGCAAACAACACATAGAAAACAGAATCTGTCAAAAACAGAACAGTCTGTAATAATCTGTATAAAACGTATACTTTTGGAACTCCAAATATCTTTAAAAAAATTAGGAAAACCTGCGAAATTTTTGTACCAATCCAGAGAAAAAAGAATTGGATCACAATCACGTTTCTGTGAATTATCAAAACTAATTTACTGGGTGCAAAAGTTTGTGATTTTCAGCAGGATCAACACAACTATCACCGTAAGCTATCCTAAAGGTCTTACTTGGCACTTTATTGAAAAAAAGCTATAAAACATGATTAATACAGTAGCATAATCATTTGTACGCATAAAAACAGTAAAGGTAAATATTGGGTTGTCTCCCAACAAACACTTTTCTTTAATGCCTTTCTAGCTAGGCATGATGATGACAATGATGCTCACATAAAAGATAAGAATTGAAACATAATGGGAGCATCATGAAGCATATGACTAGCACATTTATGACTAACCCACTTCCTATGCATAGGGATTTTGTGAGAAAACAACTTATGGGACCAATAATCAACTAGCATAGGAAGGCAAAACAAGCATAACTTCAAGATTTTAAGCACATAGAGAGGAAACTTGATATTATTGCAATTCCTACAAGCATATGTTCCTCCCTCATAATAATTTTCAGTAGCATCATGAATGAATTCGACAATATAACCAGCACATAAAGCATTCTTTTCATGATCTTCAAGCATAGAAATTTTATTACTCTCCACATAAGCAACATTCTTCTCATTCGGAATAGTGGGAGTACCATAAGAGACTCGAATACTATAAATTGTTTCCATATTAAAAGAGTAATGTTCAGAAAAGGGGTAATCATGATCATGACAAGTTTTATAAATATAATCATCACTACTTTTTATAGCATAAGTTTCATCACAATAATCATCATAAATAGCAACTTTGTTCTCATCATAATCAATTGATACCTCTTCCAAAATAGTGGATTCATCACTAAATAAGGTCATGACCTCTCCAAATCCACTTTCATAAATATTATAAGATTCAACACCCTCCAAAATAGTGGGATCGTTACTTCTTAAAGTTGACACTCTTCCAAACCCACTTTCATCAATATAACCATCATAAATAGGAGGCATGCTATCATCATAATAAATTTGCTCATCAAAACTTGGGAGGCTAAAAATATCATCGTCATTAAACGTAGCATCCCCAAGCTTAGGACAAACATTAATTGCAGCAAATATATTCTCAAACATGTCATTCTCATCAAACATAGCATCCCCAAGCTTGGGCCTTTTCATATCATAAGCATAATCACTCTCATATAATAGTATGGATAGCACCAATAGTATAGCAATTATCATCATCATAATGAGTAATAGGAGAAACATCATTTGGGAGGGATACCTTTCTACCTTTGCTTCTCCGTCTTTTCTTTTTATTCTTCACATCATTTGTGGGTTTAACCCTCTTTTTTGAGCTCCTTATTAATGAGATTGGTTGAATAGAAAGCTCCTCCTCGTTACCTGATTCATCATAAGAAATAATAGGAGGATATTGGAAAGTATCTTCCCTTTAATTAGTATTCTCTTCATCTTATATTTGTTTTCTTGATTTTATGTAATTGCAATATAAGGATTTTCAATGCAATCCACCGCACAATACATATAAATTTCCTCTAGATCAAAATCAAGAACTTTTTCAAGGGAAATTCTCGAAGATTCTTAGTTAAATGTTTCATTTCTTCATAACCCAAAAGCAAACTAAGTTCATTATGATGTGCAAGGGAAATCAAATCATCACAATTTTTGTACACGATTCGATCATGAAACAATTTGCATCAGAGATGTAAATGACCACGTTCATTGCAAAGTTCACAAGTATGGCAAAGAAATTTTAAATTTTCAACACAAACATCTAGCCTTTCTTGCAACCATTTAGTTTCTAAATACTTATGCCTCTTGCAAAATCTATCTTTCCTATTTGGTGTGTACTTGCAAACTCTATGCACTCCACAAAAGTTGACATGCTTATAAGAGACATTTTCATCATAACTAGTGCAATAGTCATTAGTACTATGGATATTCAAAGAGTTCATACTAACAACATTGCAATCATGCTCATCATTCAAGGATTTAGAACCAAACATTTTATAGACTTCTTCTTCTAGCACTTGATCACAATTTTCATTTTCATCATACTTACGAAAGATATTAAAAAGATGAAGCGTATGAGGCAAACTCAATTCCATTTTTTTGTAATTTTTTTAGACTAAAATAGTGATAAAACAAGAAACAAAAAGATTCGATTGCAAGATCTAAAGATATACCTTCAAGCACTCAACTCCCCAACAACGGCACCAGAAAAGAGCTTGATGTCTATTACACAACCTTCTTCTTGTAGACGTTTGTTGGGCCTCCAAGTGTAGAGGTTTGTAGGATAGTAGCAAATTTCCCTCAAGTGGATGACCTAAGGTTTATCAATCCGTGGGAGGCATAGGATGAATATGGTCTCTCTCAAACAACCCTGCAACCAAATAACAAAGAGTCTCTTGTGTCCCCAACACACCCAATACAATGGTAAATTGTATAGGTGCACTAGTTCGGCGAAGAGATGGTGATACAAGTGCAATATAGATGGTAGATATAGGTTTTTGTAATCTGAAAATAGAAAAACAGCAAGGTAACTAATGATAAAAGTGATCACAAACGGTATTGCCATACTAGGAAACAAGGCCTAGGGTTCATACTTTCACTAGTGCAAGTTCTCTCAACAATAATAACATAACTGGATCATATAACTATCCCTCAACATGCAACAAAGAGTTACTCCAAAGTCACTAATAGCAGAGAAGGAACGAAGAGATTATTATAGGGTATGAAACCACCTCAAAGTTATTCTTTCTGATCGATCTATTCAAGAGTCCGTAGTAAAATAACATGAAGCTATTCTCGCCGTTCGATCTATCATCGAGTTTGTCTAGAATAACACCTTAAGACACAAATAAACCAAAACCCTAATGTCACCTAGATACTCCAATGTCACCTCAAGTATCCGTGGGCATGATTATATGATATGCATCACACAATCTCAGATTCATCTATTCAACCAACACAAAGTACTTCAAAGAGTGCCCCAAAGTTTCTACCGAAGAGTCAAGACGAAAACGTGTGCCAACCCCTATGCATAAGTTCATTGAACCCGCAAGCTGATCACCAAAACATACATCAAGTAGATCACGTGAATATCCCATTGTCACCACAGATAAGCACGACAAGACATACATCAAGTGTTCTCAAATCCTTAAAGACTCAATCCGACAAGACAACTTCAAGGGAAAACTCAATTCATCACAAGAGAGTAGAGGGGGAGAAACATCATAAGATCCAACTATAATAGCAAAGCTCACGATACATCAAGATCGTATCACCTCAAGAACACGAGAGAGAGAGAGAGTGAGAGAGAGAGAGAGAGAGAGAGATCAAACACATAGCTACTGGTACATACCCTCAGCCCCGAGGGTGAACTACTCCCTCCTCGTCATGGAGAGCGTCGGGATGATGAAGATGGCCATCGGTGAGGGATCCCCCCCTCCGGCAGGGTGCCGGAACAGGGCCCCGATTGGTTTTTGGTGGCTATAGAGGCTTGTGGCGGTAGATCTCCCGATCGATTGTGTTCTCCGATGTTTATAGGGTATATGCACATATATAGGTGAAAGAAGTCGGTCAGGGGAGCCACGAGGGGCCCACGAGGGTGGGGGCGTGCCCAGGGGGTAGGGTGCGCCTCCCTGCCTCATGGATTCCTCGTTGCTTCCCTTACGTACACTCCAAGTCTTCTGTATTGCTTTCGTTCCAAAAATAACTCTCCCAAAGGTTTCATTCCGTTTGGACTCCGTTTGATATTCCTTTTCTTCGAAACACTGAAATAGGCAAGAAAACAACAATTTGGGTTGGGGCTTCGGTTAATAGGTTAGTCCCAAAAATAATATAAAAGTTTATAATAAAGCCCATAAACATCAAAAACAGATAATATAATAGCATGAATGCTTCATAAATTATAGATACGTTGGAGACGTATCACCAGCCTCCTTGGGTTCAAGTGTGAACACCATGGTTTCTTGGGTTGAGGCTCTGGCTTTGGACATGGGAACTCTTCTTGCAGGAGCTTTCTGCTTCATCCCTGGCTTGGTGTTGGCAGCAGTACCAAGCTCTTTCTTGTCTCCTTTCCTCTTGGAAGAGACTTCCTCATCAATCTTGAAATCTCATCCTCAGAATCTGATGTCTTCTTCTTCCTCTGCCTAGTTGCAGCTTTGGGCAGGTTGCTGGGAGTGTTTCTACTCCCATCATCGTAACTGCTCTCAGAGGGACTAGTGCCCTCACTCATCTGAACCTGCTCCTCATACTGATTCTGGCTATCACTATTGTCAGACATGCTGAAAGCTTAAAGCTGACCCTATGAATAGATGTAGATGAAATAGAGTGGATGAGCATCAGAAAGTGCAGAGATTTTGCAAAACAATTGAGCCAAAAACTTAGTTTTAGTTTTCTGCAGAAGGCATTTCGGAGCTACCGATTTGTTGAACTCAATGACACCAAAGAAATGTTCAGAGTCTAAACTAGTGACATCGGTGTTACCGAGACACAATTCAGTGACTCCGAGATTGCTAGGGTTTCACAAAGTTTTGAACTCAGTCACACCGATTTGCAAGATTCGGTCAGACCGAAACTCACAAGTGCTATGGCCTAGGACAAATCGGTGAGACCGATTTCTACAACTCGGTCGGTCCGAGATGAATTCGGCGGAAACCTAACCCTAAATTTTTGAATAAAAACTAATCCAAAGGAAGTTTTTGCTGGATAGAATAATCTCAATCATGGCAAGAATCATGGTATTGTCTTCGTGCTAAGAATCGGAATGAGAAAGCACAAAGGATCGAACTCATACCCTAACTTGGTGATGAGCTTGCTACGACGACAATGGCGGAGGATAATTCGTTGACAGCGGCAGAGACCAGCGGCAGGGGGTCGCCAGCGATGGAGGCAATGATCCGGAGACCTCGAGTCGGCAGAGCTGGACAGCGCGGGCGAAGAGTTTTGGAGGAATTTCCAAAAGTTCAACCCATGGGTACATATATATCCAGACCCTGTCGGTGTGACCGAGTGGAACAACTCGGTGGCACCAAGATGCAGAATCGCAAGCGGTTACTGCACGTCGGTGAGACTGAAGTGTTCAAGTCGGTTGCACCGAGATTTAAACATAGATCAACCTAATGAACTCGGTGTGACCGAAAGGAATGAATCGGTCAGACCGAGATGCATCAAGAGGTTTTGGAAGTTTAAGTCTATGACGAATCGGTGACTCTGAGTGCTCCTCACCCAGAGGGTTCGAATTTGACTTTATCAAACTTTGTGATGTAGCATGAATAGAGTTTGAGACGAGAAAAGTATAGATAGCTAGAGAGTACTTAGGCATTCTTGTCCATCCATTTGGCAAAAGAAAATACCAAATAATCAAAACAACAAATGGATGTCCTCGAATGAAGAAAATTATGTAACCAACATGCTCACACAATAAGATAGCAAATGAAATATGTGGCAAAGCATGCACAAACACTCTAGCATCTATCAAGCAATTGGCGATGACTAGGTCATCTATATATGAGTATATTGACTTAGGAGTCAAATGAGAACATTTGATCATAGGTCATACTCATCGTTTAAGCTCAAGTGGGGTTACCACTTTTACATAAAGCATTGTTGTGTTCACATCATTTGAGTTGATTTAGCTTAATTCTTAGAGTAAGCTCCCCCTAGATGTGATATCCCCTCTTAGAGGGATGAACTAACCTTGGGTTTTGTCTATGATGACTTCATGTAGATGTTGAAGATGTGGATGCTCAATGTTGATGTATATCATTTGGAGCAATCCATTGGAGTGAGTTGCACTTTCAATACCTACATGGGTTAGTCCCACAAGGAACAAACAAGAATATCCATAGACATAGAGTGAAGTACATACAAGATGATGTGCATGAAAGCATTAGGTTACCTTGTCCCTTGACTTACTAACAAGAGGGTTTGTGACTCCTTGAACTAGTGCAAGATGTGGAAGTTGATTGCACTTGTTCTTGCCAATATGAATATGAGTGAAGTATGTTGACGGAGTCACCCTCAAGAACTCTCTAATTCTTCTTCTTTGAGATCCACATCATCTTGATGGGAATCCTTGGGGTTGTAGATGTACTTGATGAAGTAGAACTTGAGGTGGACATGGGAACCCACTTGACCAGGGCCTTTGGAGCTTCTTCAAATGCATAAATCTCCTCTTGAAGCTTGTCCTTGCCTTTTAGCTTGTGGTCTTGTGGTGGAAGATCATCTTGATCCTGTGTCCCCTTGAAGTAGGTAGGATCATACTTCTCTTGTTGAGGAACAAACTTCGTCTTTGGGTATTGATCTTCTTCCCACTCAACTCCATTGGCATTGAACTTTTGTTCAAAACCAACACCTTTATTTTTTCGGTGCCTTCCTTGCTTGCGTACAATTTCCTCAAATTGCTTACTTCCAGCAAGGCTCTTGTAAACACCTTTCTCTATAATTCCCTTCAATAAGCTATTTTCTAGCTCAAGTGTAACTTGTCTAAGAGAATCATTAGTGGAATCAAGAGAACTACTATAAGCAACAATATTGGATTTAGCATGATTATTGTTACTACTAGAAGAAGAATCTTTCTTAATCTTGTTGCTCGATTTTACTTGTGGCATGTAAGTAGACAAGAGTAAACTCTTGGCAATGTAAGAAGAACTTTTCTTCCGAAGATCATCATTGATGTCTTTTAAGAACCCATGTTCTTGCTCTAGGTTGAGCTTCTCGAAGCGTAGCTTCTCATGAGTTTTTAAAAGTTCTCAATGATCTTCTAAAGTAGTTTCATGAGCTAACTTAAGAGTGTTTAGTTCTTTAGTTAGACGCTCAATCTCCTTCTTATCATTGTCATTCGTTTCATCTTGATTAGCATGATTAATAATAATTTCATCATAGTTTTCATCACTAGCATTGTCAACAAGTAACTCATCATCACCTAGAAAATCATCTTCATCACTATCGAAATCAATATACTCGGGGTGTGATACCTGGGGGCCTTTAGCCATGAAGCATCTTCCAATTCCTTCATTTGGTGAGTCAAATATGTCGTCGGAGTTGGTTGACACAAGTGCAAGACCGGCAACACCTTCATCTTGAGTATATTCGGATTCGGAGTGATAACTTCTCTCAAAGTGGTGGTCGGAGTCAGAACCGAATACCCATTCACCAACATGAGCTTGATGTCTTTGTTTTGTGTAGCTCTTTGATGACTTGTCCTTCCTTTCTGAATCCTTGCTTCTGCGAGAGGTTCTTCGTTCATAACAATCATCTCTACTCCTTCTCTCTCTTGGAGGTGATTCTTATCTTCTATTTCTTCTTTTAGGTGAGTCTTCTCTTCTTTTGTAGGGAGTCGTACACTCATTGGAGTAGTGTTCGGGTCTTCCACAATTGGAGCAATTTTGCTCACGACTAGAAGATCTTTTGTCATGGTAGGATCTTGACTTGGAGCTTCTCTCTTTGCTTCTACTCTTGTAGAATTTGTTGAAGTTCTTCACCATTAAGCTCAATTCCTCATTGAAGACTTGTTTTTCACTCGATGTTGCAGGAGCATCACACGAGGCTTTGTAAGCACCACTAGACTTGTTGTGAAGCTCTTCTTTATCCTTGAGTGACATCTCATGAGCAACAATCCTTCCAATGAGTTCCGTTGGCTTGAGATCTTTGTAATTGGGAATCATTTGGATCAATGTGCACACGGTATCATATTTTCCATCCAAGGCTCTTAGGATCTTCTTGATGATGAATTTGTCAGTCATCTCTTCACTTCCTAAGCCGGAAATCTCATTTGTAATGAGAGCAAGCCTAGAGTACATTTCAGCGACACCTTCACCATCCTTCATTTTGAACTTGTCAAGTTGAATTTGAAGAACATCCAACTTGGATTCCTTGACGGACTCGGTACATTCGTGCATATCAATCAAAGTATCCCAAATTTCCTTTGCATTCTCAAGACGAATGATTTTGTTTGAAGAGGATATCGCAAGCTTGAGCGTTGTATTGCAGCATCTTCAATTCTTCCGTAGTCGCTTCATGATTTGGTTCTCTCCCATCAAAGAATTCACCTTGCAAACGAATGCACACAATAGCCCAAACGGCGGGTGAGGGAGTCCTGGACTAGGGGGTGTCCGGACAGCCGGACTATCAATATCCGCCGGACTCCCAGACTACGAAGATAGAAGATTGAAGACTCCGGCTCGTGTCCGGATGGTACTTTCCTTGGCGTGGAAGGCAAGCTTGGCGATACGGATATGTAGATCTCCTACCATTGTAACCGACTCTGTGTAACCCTAGCCTCTCCGGTGTCTATATAAACCGGAGGGCCTTAGTCCGTAGGACGAACATACATCTCAACAATCATACCATAGGCTAGCTTCTAGGGTTTAGCCTCCTTGATCTCGTGGTAGATCTACTCTTGTACTACCCATATTATCAATATTAATCAAGCAGGACGTAGGGTTTTACCTCCATCGAGAGGGCCCGAACCTGGGTAAAAACATTGTGTCCCTCGTCTCTTGTTACCATCCGCCTAGACGCACAGTTCGGGACCCCCTACCCGAGATCCGCCGGTTTTGACACCGACATTGGTGCTTTCATTGAGAGTTCCTCTGTGTCGTCACTGATAGGCTTGATGGCATCTTCAACCAGCAACGCTGTCCAGGGTGAGACTTTTCTCCTCGGACAGATCTTCGTATTCGGCGGCTTTGTACTGCGGGCCAATTCGCTTGGCCATCTGGAGCAGATCGAAAGCTACGCCCCTGGCCGTCAGGTCAGATTCGGAAGCTTAAACTTCACGGCCGATGACCGTGGAGACTTGATCTTCGACGGACTCGAGCCACAGCCAAGCGCGCCACACTGTGACGATGGGCACGATCTAGCTCTGCCGCCGGACAGTGCCTTGGTGGCCGCACCCGGATCCGCTTCGGCCATTAGCCCGGAGCCGATCGCCCAGATCGAGGGTCGGTGGATAGACGCCGCCCCGGGGGCTTCAACATCCACGGCGATGGAGCCGAACACCGATCTTGTCCCTTGCGAAACTCGTGAATCCGAGGTGCCGGACTCCTCGCCGGACTCCGAACCTCCCGCGCCCCTACCAATTGATCCGGATTGGGCGCCGGTTATGGAATTCACTGCCGCGGACATTTTCCAACACTCGCCTTTCGGCGATATCCTGAATTCACTGAAGCGTCTTTCGCTATCAGGAGAATCCTGGCCGAACTATGGCCAGGACGGTTGGAGTTCGGACGATGAAGAAATTCAGAGCCCACCCACCACCCACTTTGTAGCCACTGTCGAGGATCTAACCTACATGCTAGACTACGACTCCGATGACATCGACGCCATGGACGACGACGCAGGAGACGAACAGGAACCAGCGCCTACAGGGCACTGGAAGGCCACCTCGTCATATGACGTATACATGGTGGATACCCCAAAAGAAGGGGAGGGCGAAGAAGCAGCGGAGGCAGACTCTTTAAAGAAGCAGCCCAAACGCCGGCGTCAGTTGCGCCGCTCTAAATCCCGCCACAGCAAGAATAGAGATTCCGGCACAGGAAATAACAATACCCTAGAGAGTGCCGAAGACAACCCCCTCCAGCAAGACTCAGCGCAGGAGGATGCAGAAGCAAGCCCTCACGAAAGGGCGGCAGACGAAGAGGTTGAGGATCATAACTATACACCTCCCTCCGAAGACGAAGCAAGCCTCAATGATGATGAACTCATCGCGCCCGAGGACCCCGTCGAACAAGAACTTTTAAAGCGCAGGCTCATCGCTACAGCAAGAAGCCTGAAGAAGGAAAAGCGGAAGCTCAAAACAGCGGAAGACACGCTCAGAATAAGATGGAGCAAAGTACTCAAAACCGCAGATAAATATGGCAATGGCCACCAATCGAAGAGCTACCCGAAGCGTAAGCTGCTACCAGAATTCGACGAGGAGGCCATAGAGCCTCCACCGTCCAATGGCCCAGCCAGGTCCATCTACGGACCCAAAAAGAAAGCCCCAGGAAGCAAAGCAACACGTCAAGTGTCCGACGATAGCGGCACATACAAGTACAGGGGCGCCGCACACCCACTATGTTTCACCGATGAGGTACTGGATCATGAATTCCCAGCAGGGTTTAAACCCATAAACATAGAGGCCTACGATGGAACAACAGACCCTGGAGTCTGGATAGAAGATTATATACTGCATATACATATGGCCAGAGGAGACGATCTCCACGCCATAAAATATCTACCCCTCAAGCTCAAAGGGCCAGCCCGTCATTGGCTCAAAAGCCTCCCAGAAAACACTGTTGGAAGTTGGGAAGAGCTCGAGGAAGCGTTTAGAGCAAATTTTCAAGGGACTTATGTCCGTCCTCCGGATGCAGATGATTTAAGTCATATAACTCAACAGCCCGGAGAGTCAGCGCGGAAATTCTGGAATAGGTTTCTTACCAAAAAGAACCAAATAGTCGACTGTCCGGACGCCGAAGCCTTAGCAGCTTTCAAGCACAATGTCCGAGACGAATGGCTTGCCAGGCACCTCGGTCAAGAGAAACCGAGGACAATGACCGCGTTAACAAGCCTCATGACCCGCTTCTGTGCGGGAGAGGATAGCTGGCTAGCAAGAAGCAGCACCAGCGACCCAAGTACATCCGAGATAAGAGATGGAAACGGAAAATCACGGCGCAGAAAAGAGCAGCGCCGGAATAAAGAAAAAAGCCCAAAGAGCACGGCAGTCAATGCCGGATTCAAAAGCTCGCGGTCCAATAACAAAACTCAGCCCCTCAAGGATGACAGTGACGAACTGTCAAACCTACACAAAATTCTGGGTCGGATATGTCAAATCCACAGTACCCCCGGAAGGCCTGCAAATCACACCCACAGGGATTGTTGGGATTTCAAACAGTCCGGCCGATTAAATGCCGAACACAAGGGGCTCGACGCGTCAAGCGAAGAAGATAAACCCCGCCAGCAGGGCACCGGAAAACAAAAGACTTTCCCACAAGGGGTCAAAGCAGTAAACTCACTTCATGTGATGACACGGAAAAATAGTGCGGCACTTCCTAAAAAGAGCTTCGCACGGTCCAACCCAGCAGACTGTAGAGATTGGATATCAAAGCCAATCACTTTCGACCACCTGGACTATTCCAGAAGCGTTCAAAACGCGGGACGGACTCCCCTGATATTGAATCCCATAATAGACGGATTGCAATTCACTAACGTCCTAATGGACGGAGGCAGTGACTTAAACCTGCTATATTCAAACACAATCCGTAGGATGGGGATAGACCCTACCAAAATTCGACACAGCCGCACTTCCTTCAAAGGAGTGACGCCAGGGCCTTACGCCAAGTGCACAGGCTCGACATTACTAGAAGTCGTGTTCGGATCGCCGAACAATTATCGACGCGAAAAATTAATTTTTCATATCGTCCCATTTAAAAGTGAATATCAAGCACTGTTGGGACGAAAGGCTTTTGTCTGCTTCAACGCCATACCGCATTACGCGTCTCTTACACTCAAGATGCCCGGTCCACATGGCGCCATTTCAGTGCGAGGGTCACTCAAGGACCCCGGACTCGGATAGACGAATCCGGACTCAGCAGGCTAGGGGCTACCTAGCCGCATACCCCTTCACAAGGGGCTGCGCGCACAAATCACCGCGGTTTCATATAAACCTTGCCTTAATTATTTATATTTCTTCTTTTACATATTTTTCGCACGAACTGTTTCTAAAAACTAAACGTTCCTCTCTTTCTACAGATGAACAACGTGCGTACCCGTCCAGGATAACGGCGCAACGGAGACACAGGCGCAGACGTGCAGTAGGGACCCGTTGCAAGGATTCTTTTCAGATTAAGACCCTGCGTAGACCTTTTTATTACTGTCTCTTGTTGTTACTCTCCCTTGGCTCCTTCCTATAGCCAAAGCGGAGCCTGACGCTTTGGCATCGGCCGCGTCAGAAGACCACGCCCGTACTTGGACATCAGGGGCTTAGGGCATAATCCTGCCCATTATTATAAAGTCCGAACACCTTCGGGAGTGTTCGGCGTCTCGAGTTAGGCATTATATGCATCAGCTCCGAATCATGTCTTTGGTCAAATGTTGGGTTTGCCCGGCTCCTGTGTTTTGCTGCCTTACGTTCCGTATCATCGGCTAACGCGGCACCAGGAGAACTACTGCGATTGTGCCCCAGTTCGGCTGGGCGAGCACCTCAGTAGAGAAAGCCGAAAACTGACTGTCATGATACAGCGAGAGTCTGGTCAGCCACTCGATCGACTATCGGAATGTTTAGAATTCCCCACTTTGACGAAGGACCGTTTCCCGGTCAGGCATATACGCACCCCGAATCCGGAGATGTGCGGTGTCATCAGGGGCTATATCGTAGCCCCACCCTCGAGCTCCATTGGCTAAGTGAAAGAGATAAAGCATTATAGTCCGGATTGCCTCGTTCGCTACGCTACCACCTCCTTATAACAGGACCGAGACGTCGGATTAAGTGTGAAAACGTGCTATTTTGCGAACACCCCAGCACCTTGTGCGAGGGGGCTGAAGCCGAAGACTGCATCTTTCAGGTTATACACAAGTATACGTAAACGGCCGCACAGGAGAAGTTTTATCACTTGGACGCACAAGTATAAAAAGCAGTTATACCATAATCATTGATTTACAAGCTAATGCGTTCATTTGAACGTTACATTCTTTGAGCACTGCGCCTCTATTTTACGAGCACCGCGCATGACTTCTCCGAAGTAGTGCTCGGCAGGGAGCCGGCTTTCATCCGGACCCTGAGTGGCAACGGCGGTGGCATCCATCTCCGGATAATGCACCTTCACAAGGGCAAGAGCCATCCGCGCGCCCTTGATGCAGGCCGACCGCTTCATATCCTTTATATGTGGCACCGCTCCAAGGAATTGCTGCAGCAAGCCAAAGTAGCTCGTCGCCTTGGACCTCTCTGGCCAGACATGTGCCACGATGTCAGTCATGGCAAGTCCGGACAATCTATTTAGCTCGGCCCACTCGGCCAGCCGGTCCGTCAACGGAAGTGAGCGATCCGGACTGTGGAATTGAGACCAATATAACTCTTCCGTCTCGTGATCCTCTTGGCTCCGGAAGTGCTCAACGGCATCAGCCGCACTTGCAGCCAAATCCATATACAGATCTTCCGGACTCCACAGCCGCTCAAATCGAGCATACTTGGCATCCATAAACCGGCGACGCAGCAGAATAGGCTTGGCAGCCACGATCTCTCCGGCCTGGCGCAGTTCCTCCTTCATAGCCCGCATTGCAGAACGGGCATCCTTGGCTTCGGCGGTGGCCTTCTTCAGGTCTTCCCGCTCCGATAGACGCTCTTTTTCAAGAGCCTCATAGCGGTCGGCAGCATCCTTTACCTTCATGGCCAATTCGGCCACCTCCGCCCTGCTTAGGCAGTGCGCAGCCTTTTCGGCCTTCAACTCTTCGGCCGCCTTCGAGGCAGCCGCATCACTCCTTCGGGCTCGCTCCTTAGCTTGAGCAAGTTCGGCCCGAATGCCCTCCACAGCAGCAGCACCGTCTGTACAACAGCATACAATTTATCAGAGGAGGGCTTCGACCCCCTTAAATAAAGCAACTGCGGAGAATTTATTTACCTTGCGACTCGTCAAGTCGCCGGTTGACAAGTGCGATGTCAGCATCTGCCACGTCAAGTTGCCGACTTAGTTTGGCAAACTCATTAGTCCGGCTGGCCCCTGGACTATCCGCCACCTGTATCAGGACGACGATATTCATTGCCTGAGATTTGGAGATTTTGATCCTCGGCACGCTGTCGTTTTCGACAACCTACCGAGTCTCAGGGGCTACTATCTATACAGTGCACATTTTTATGTGCAATACTGTTAAAATACAAAGGGATGCGTCATTTCCGCATACCTCAAAACCTGCCAGCAAACTCATGGCGGCATTACGCAATCCGCTCTCGGCGGACGAAATCCTTCCTATCACCATACGCATTAACGCGCGGTGATCTTCTGAAATGGATGCCCTCTCAAGCAGATTCTTCAGTTCTCCCGGCCGGATACTAGTAGGTGCCGAATTCTCCGGCCCCTCCGGACTCGGGGATACCCTCCGTGATGACACTTCGGGTTCGCCTGCCTCATCTGGCGGCGCCGCGGATGGAGGCGTATCGCTCTCCATCATCTCCGGAAGAAGGTCCCCCGAAGATGAACTCATCTGAGAAGGCTGCAGATCCGAACTGCGATATAAATACTTCGGTTACCTACGGAAGCACAAATGAAGGTATTTCCTTACTAATTAATTCCCTCTTTCATACTCACGGCTCGTTGGAGGGCTGGTCCTTCGGCGATGATTGTGCGTCCGGATTCTCTCCGGACGCCGGACCCCCCGGTGAGGATTTCTTCCCACGCTTAGGGGCTTTGGCCTCCGGATCTTCGGAGGCGGTCCTCTTCTCCCTCTGAAGGGAGGGGTTCTTGGTTCCCTCCTCTTCAGTCGCCCCTTTGGGCGGAATGTTAGCTCCTCTGTTTTCCCCGCTGCCCCCCTCTGCGGGAGCAACCTCCAACATTCTGACCAGCACGGGCTCCAGTGCGGTCTCTGGGAGGGGGGCCGGACACCTTATCAGCCTTGATCGCGCCACCCATTCCTGTAAAGAACAAAGGGTCAGGAGGCGAACTCTAGAAAGGCACGCACACAGAATGTCCGGACTCTGAGCTACTTACCTGAGTATCCGGGTGATCACGGCTTAGACCAGCATCCTCGGCTAAATCCGGACACGCCACCTGCAGTCTGAAGAACAACTTGTACATCTCCACGGGTGTCGCACCCATGAAGTGTTGGAGAACTCGAGGTCCCTCCGGATTGAACTCCCATAAACGGAGAGGACGACGTTTGCAGGGCAGAAGATGCCTGATTAGCATGACCTGCATCACCTTGACCAGGTCGATCTCCCCCGCTTGGAGATCTCGAATCCGGCCCTGCAGTGAGGGCACGTCTTCGGGCGGCCCCCAATTGAGCCCTTGGTTGACCCACGACATCAGTTGGCGTGGAGGTCTCGAGCGGAATGAGGGCGGCGGCTTTTGCTTGCTGCCCCTTGGAGCGGTGATGTAGAACCACTCCTGCTGCCACAATCCAAGATCCTCTTGGAAGGAACCCTCGAGCCACGGGGCATCGACCTTCTTGCTTATGGTCGCCCCGCCGCACTCCGCTTGACGCCCCCCGATCATCTTCGGCACCACCTTGAAGGTCTTCAGCCATAGGCCGAAGTGGGGGATGACGCGGAGGAAGGCTTCGCAGACAATGATGAATGCGGAGATATGGAGGATGGACTTCGGAGCCAAGTCGTGAAAGTCCAGCCCGTAGTAGAACAGGAGCCCTCTCACGAAGGGATCCGTCGGGAAGCCTAAGCCCCGGCGGAGGTGGGATACGAAAACGACGTATTCGCCGGGCTCGGGGGCTGGCACGGCCTGCCCTTGGGCAGGCAACCTGTGCGAGACCTCGTAGGCCAGGTACTTGGCCTCACGCAACTTCAGTATGTCCTCCTCCGTGACGGAGGAGGGCATCCGCCGGCCCTGGAGGTCGGAGCCGAACATGATTGAGGATCCGAAGCGCTCGAATCTGAGGCTCTAGGTGTTGGAACTGGAGAGCGGGGAAAAGATTCGATGCGAGATTGAAGAACAAGGGCTGGCCTTGGTCCTCTTATAAAGGGGAAGAAATACCAAGGGCCGTCTCCGTGACCGTTTAAGATTCCCCTTCGATAGAGGAGGCGGGGCGACGGGAACAGTTGGGTTACCCACGCACGTATTGATGAGGATCCCGAAATAAGTGGAACACGATCTCTGCTTCGACAAGACGTGCCAAGGAAACCGCTTCGCTAAACGTGCTGAGGTGGAATAGTAAAAAACGATTCAAACGAGGGCTTGGCTGCGGTGTGATGTCACGCCGCATAATACGTCAGCAGATTGAACTAAGTGTATATTTTATTCTCTCTACGGTGGAATGTGGAATTTATTTTGCAGAGCCGGACACTATCCTGGTGTTCATTATCTTCTCTGGATTATTCAAGGGAGGAACCCGCCTTGCAATGCCGAACATTATGCACGCCGGACTTATCGCCATTGAAGACTGGTTCAGGGGCTACTGAGGGAGTCCTGGACTAGGGGGTGTCCGGACAGCCGGACTATCAATATCCGCCGGACTCCCAGACTACGAAGATAGAAGATTGAAGACTCCGGCTCGTGTCCGGATGGTACTTTCCTTGGCGTGGAAGGCAAGCTTGGCGATACGGATATGTAGATCTCCTACCATTGTAACCGACTCTGTGTAACCCTAGCCTCTCCGGTGTCTATATAAACCGGAGGGCCTTAGTCCGTAGGACGAACATACATCTCAACAATCATACCATAGGCTAGCTTCTAGGGTTTAGCCTCCTTGATCTCGTGGTAGATCTACTCTTGTACTACCCATATCATCAATATTAATCAAGCAGGACGTAGGGTTTTACCTCCATCGAGAGGGCCCGAACCTGGGTAAAAACATTGTGTCCCTCGTCTCTTGTTACCATCCACCTAGACGCACAGTTCGGGACCCCCTACCCGAGATCCGCCGGTTTTGACACCGACAGCGGGGTTATGTCCAAGTATATGCATTTTCATCTTATGCTTCCAACTAGCAAAATTAGTGCCATCAAAGTAAGGACCTCTACGGTGGTAATTTCCCTCACTAGACGCCATACTCTCCTAGGTTGTGAAACCAAGGATATGATCACCAAAGCTATGGAAATCAAGGCAAATGGAGACCAAAGCTCTGATACCACTTGTAGAATCGAAAGTATGTCTAGAGGGGGGGGGGGTGATTAGACTACTTGACCAAATAAACATCTAGCCTTTTCCCAATTTTAAGTCTTGGCAGATTTTAGCAACTTAGCACTAGTCAAGCAAACAACCTACACATGCAAATCTAAGAGTATAGCAGCGGAATATAAATCATTGCATATGAAGGTAAAGGGGAGGAGTTTGGAGGGAGCAAACGCAATGTAGACATAGAGATTTTTGGTGTGGTTCCAATAGGTGGTGCTATCGTACATCCACGTTGATGGAGACTTCAACCCACGAAGGGTAATGGTTGCACGAGTCCACGGAGGGCTCCACCCACGAAGGGTCCACGAAGAAGCAACCTTGTCTATCCCACCATGACCATCGCCCACGAAGGACTTGCCTCACTTGGGTATATCTTCACGAAGTAGGCGATCTCCTTGCCCTTACAAACTCCTTGGTTCAACTCCACAATCCTGACGGGGGCTCCCAAGTGACACCTAACCAATCTAGGAGAAACCACTCTCCAAAAGGTAATAGATGGTGTGTTGATGATGAACACCTCGCTCTTGTGCTTCAAATGATAGTCTCCCCAACACTCAACTCTCTCACACATATTTGGCTATGGTGGAAAGATGATTTGAGTGGAAAGCAACTTGGGGAAGGCTAGAGATCAGTTGGATTGGAATGTCTTGGTCTCAACACATGAGTAGGTGGTTCTCTCTCAGAAAATGAGTAGTGGAAGTGTAGGTATGTTCTGATGGCTCTCTCTCTCTCAAATGGAGAAGGGGGTGGAGGGGTAATATAGCCTCCACACAAAATCTAACCGTTACACACAATTTACCAAACTCGATGGGACAGAATAGTAAACTCGGTGAGACCGACTTGGTTCAAAATGTGAACATTAGGCTTTTCTGTGGGATCGACAACATCAACTCGGTGAGACCAGTGCGCTAGGGTTACGGCAAAACCTCATCTCGGTGAGACCGATCACATGAACTTGGTGAGACCAATTTCAATAATAAGCAAACAGAAACTTGGTCAGGCAAACTTGGTGGGACCGGTCGCTCATATCGGTTAGACTGAAACATTACGAAAAGGAAACAGATAGTTTGCACTACGAACTTGGTGGGACCGATCGCTCATCTTGGTTAGACCGAAACGTTACGAAGGGAAACAGAGAGTTTGCAGTCCCATCTCGGTGAGACCGAGATCCCTATTGGTAAGACTGAACTTATTAGGGTTTGTGGATATGGCTATGTCAAGTGAACTCGGTGGCGCCGAATAGATCAAATTAGCGGGGCAGTGTTTGACTTTTGGTTTAGGACATATGTGGAAAATGAGAAAGTGGTTGTGGGTTTTTGGAGCATATCACTAAGCATTTTGAGCAAGCAAGCCATTAAGCAACACCTCATCCCCTTTTAATAGTATTGGCTTTTCCTATGGACTCAATGTGATCTTGGATCACTAAAATGAAAATGTAGAGTCTTGAGATTTTGCCAATATGTGTCCTTAGCATTTTGAGGGGTCCACATCTCTGGTCCATGCCATACCAACCATTGAACTTTCTGAAACATTGATCTTGAAAGGATATTAGTTCAATGAGCTATATGTTGTTATGAATTACCAAAACTACCCAGGGATTAGTTGCACTTTCAAGTGTTCCATGCAATGTACGCCAGATGAAGATTTTTACCTTTGCCGGACAAGATAGCTTCCAGATCTTGCTTCAAACAGGATTAGCATTGGATCTACCCATACCATTCGTATGTTGCAATTTCCTTCCATGTTGTTTGTTCCATTCCTCCCAATAAGCAGATCGAACAGTGAACAACCCATTTTTTGTGGAACTCCAAGCGATGAAATCCGACATTTCATGTATCGGAAGTGGGATCGCAAGCACCCTTTGAGCATCAATTGGCCACAATGTTTGCCTCACCAAGTCTTCATCCCAATAACTCATAATTGGGTCAATAAGATCAGTGACCTTTGACAAATGTTGCCCCCTTCTAGGAGTAATTATTTTCCTATTTGCACAATTTAGGATACATGCATCTTCCCAAATATCAATTTTTGTCCGTTTCCAATTCGCCAGATATAGCCATTCCTTAGAGAATTAACCCCCGCTATAATGCTTTGCCAAGTAAAAGAGGAACCCTTCTTTAGATTTGCATTCATTAAATCGCCATCCGGGAAATATTTAGCTCTCAAGATTGTGGCACATAACGAGGCTTTCCATCCTTGTTTAGAGTGAGGCAAATAGCGATTTTGCTAGTGACCCTCATATCCACAGGATCAAGATTCGACGGTGGCAGTTTTTGGATGAAAAATGCACTAAAATAAATGAAATGCCATGCTTGCTGTAACAAATGCAATCCCCAAACACTAAAACTGCTAATCGCGCCGTTCGCAAATGTCATCCTGGCATGTGAACGGTTGTTGGCTATTGTACATTATTTGTCACTCATTGCTAACAAGTGTGAACTAGATAATATTTCTTCTTAAATAGAACAAGATGTTTCCCATCTTTGTGCAGCCAGTTTCCCCCAAGGCGCAACTTGTTGTGGACTAGAAAATATTAATTGCCTTTGTAGCTCCAATGCGTCTGCGCATGACCCTCTAATTCTCTCCCTCTTCGCTCTCGCCCTCTCACAACACTAATGCCCCATGAGGTCTCGCTCGCAGCACGACGACGACATCTCTGTATGTAGCACCGCCTCTGCTTGCAGAATTACCGATGACAACCACCTTGCAGTGACACATCCTCCTCTTCGCAAAAGTCACGCCTCGGCTCACAACATCAGTGCACCACCGGCCACATCGTTACTTCATCAGGAGACGTCGCCACTCCACCAAGTGGAGTCTCAATGCATGATGTCTACTATGCAACCTTCTTCTTGTAGACGTTGTTGGGCCTCCAAGTGCAGAGGTTTGTAGGACAGTAGTAAATTTCCCTCAAGTGGATGACCTAAGGTTTATCAATCCGTGGGAGGCGTAGGATGAAGATGGTCTCTCCCAAGCAACCCTGCAACCAAATAACAAAGAGTCTCTTGTGTCCCCAACACACCCAATACAATGGTAAATTGTATAGGTGCACTAGTTCGGCAAAGAGATGGTGATACAAGTGCAATATGGATGATAGATATAGGTTTTTCTAATCTGAAAATATAAAAATAGCAAGGTAACAAGTGGTAAAAGTGAGCGTAAACGGTATTGCAATGCTAGGAAACAAGACCTAGGGTTCATACTTTCACTAGTGCAGGTTCTCTCAACGATAATAACATAATTGGATCATATAACTATCCCTCAACATGCAACAAAGAGTCACTCCAAAGTCATTAATAGCGGAGAACAAACGAAGAGATTATTGTAGGGTACGAAACCACCTCAAAGTTATTCTTTCTGATCGATCTATTCAAGAGTCCGTAGTAAAATAACATGAAGCTATTCTTTCCATTCGATCTATCACAGAGTTTGTACTAGAATAACACCTTAAGACACAAATCAATCAAAACCCTAATGTCACCTAGATACTCCAATGTCACCTCAAGTATCCGTGGGCATGATTATACGGTATGCACAACACAATCTCAGATTCATCTATTCAACCAACACAAAGTACTTCAAAGAGTGCCCCAAAGTTTCTACCGGAGAGTTAAGACGAAAACATGTGCCAACCGCTATGCATAAGTTCACAAGGTGAACCCGCAAGTTGATCACCAAAACACACATCAAGTAGATCACGTGAATATCCCATTGTCACCACAGATAAGCACGACAAGACATACATCAAGTGTTCTCAAATCCTTAAAGACTCAATCCGACAAGACAACTTCAAGGGGAAAACTCAATTCATCACAAGAGAGTAGAGGGGAGAAACATCATAAGATCCAACTATAATAGCAAAGCTCGCGATACATCAAGACCGTATCACCTCAAGAACACGAGAGAGAGAGATCAAACACATAGCTACTGGTACATACCCTCAGCCCTGAGGGTGAACTACTCCCTCCTCGTCATGGAGAGCATCGGTATGATGAAGATGGCCATTGGTGATGGATTCCCCCTCCGGCAGGGTGCCGGAACAGGCTCCCGAGAGGTTTTTGGTGGCTACAGAGGCTTGCGGCGGCGGAACTCCCCATCTAAGTTATTTTCTGGAGGTTTCAGTATTTATAGGAATTTTTGGCATAGGTCTCACGTCAGGGGGGTTTCCGGGCTATCCACGACCCGCATGCAACCATTTTATTAATTATTTCTAAAGACCTTACAAGGTAATACATCAATAAGCCTGAAGCCACCATCTTGACAACACATGTTGATACTCTTATCCCTTGATGAAGGGGTGCCGAATGTCCGAGCCTAATACTAAACACACATCGCACCAAAGCCTAACATCTAAAGTCGGATGCCCCATCCAAGCCACTACCTAGACTGGGCCACACACCGGTCCAACCCACTCCCAATGAGCATTGCACGCTGCAAGGGCCGTCACCTCCATCTTCCATCGATCCATCCTCAGAGAAGAACTGATGCATCAACCTAATCAGGCCTCTCTGCCATCGATGCCACCGCGACGCCAGACAGTGTCGCCCTCCTGCGCGAGTCCGTCAACCCGCATCGGACAACGAGCCTCCACTGTGCCATGCCGCCTAGACCCGCCGTCATCGATGCGAAATATGAAACTCTGCTCTGCCTCTAGGCCCTCCCAATCAGCACCTGCTCCAAAACGATGCGCTCAAGAGGAAGAACGACATCATAGGTTCCGTCGTCATCCGATCTGGGAGACCCAGATCCAGGGTTTTCCCCGAAGCAGATGCCCCCTGGAGGAAGATGGGCACGCCAACTGCAACTGCCCACTAACACAAGCCGTGCCCACGAGCACTTAGCTCTCACGACGGTGCCTTTAAGTAGGACACGACACCGCGCCATCACCGCCCTAGGGTTTTCACCCGAGAAACCGTGGAGTGGAAAAAGGTGGGGCGAACCCGAACGACGTCTCTAGGAAGAGAAACGGCACCCTCGGGCATCGTCACCGTCGCGGCCGGCAGGAGCCGACCAGGGAATTATCCCAAACCGAATCCCCACTTCCCGATCCGCCCCACCCGGTGACCGGCAAGCAGCGCAGCCATGTCCGTTACGACGGAGTGCACGATGCAAGTATTGGAGGAAGAAGCAGCTCAACGCCGTTGGCCGCCGAGTCACCAATCGGCCGGTGGATCATCGGCCATCTGAGTCGGCAGCCCACCCGCCCCGCCGCGCCACCGGACAGGAAGGCCAACGTCGAGGTCGCAGTCCCTGATCCAAGGCCCTCCGCCTAGATCGAGAGGAGCAGCGCCAAACCTGCCACCACAGCCGCCGATAGGACGCCGGCCAGCCGCCACACCGCCGTAGCCCAGATCTGGACCGTCGTGAACAAGATCGGCGCCGCCGCAGCCCAGATCGGAGTCACACCCTCGAGCCATGGAGCCCCGCGTCACCTTTTAACCCGCCGGCGCACGCACAGACTAAGCCCGGCGCCTACCACCGGCGGCGACAGAGGGGAGGGAGAGGAACGAGTGGTGACCAGACGGAGGGGAGCACTAGGTAGATAATTTTTATCCTCTTTCCTTCCACCTCCGACAGCCATAGAGAGCAGCAGCAGCATCGGGCATCAGGAGGGCTCGTGACCCTCCCCAAAACCGAGCTCGTAAAGTCCCCTCATCCTTTCCTTTCTCCCCAATCCCTGCCTCTCCCTCTATCTGTATCCGCCTGATGAGAAGTTTGATGCTGCCACAGTGTGCCACGGTGGTGTGCAGGATTTGCTTATCAGCTTGAAGATGCTGGCCGTAGCGCAGGAGGATGCCGCCGGCCGTCCTTGCCTCGCCGACGTATTTGATCTGCGGAAGCTGTGAGCTCCAGGTAGGTAGTCGGTACTGCTTACTGCTGCTACTGCTCCGCCACACCCCCCTCCTCTGCAATCCCTGCAATGTTACACAAACAAATCTACGAGTAGTAGAATGCTTAAAATTAGTTGACTGTGGATGGTGTTTCCGATTTTTTTGCTGTCATTGTATAGTTTGTAGCTGCGTGCAGACTGCAGAATACAACCAAAATAAAGTTAGTGTACCGTCAGGTGTAGCACAAAGGGGAAAAAGGGAAGCAGAACCTGGGGCATCCGAGTCTAGAACTTGGCATTCAGTGAAATGAACCAAACTGACTGACATTGCACGAGCTGATAAGTGAGTGCTCACCATGTCAAGAGAGAAAAATAAATTGACCGTCAGCTAATAACACAGCAGTTTTGTTTGTGGGAATCAAAATCCATCGACGGTTCAAATCAGAAATATAGATACACACATCGTAATCTAGATTAACCAGTGGTTAGACGTATCGCCCTTTGTATTATTAATTACATTCAGGCAAAACATACATGCACATAATTTTGGCGATAAAGATACATGCAGGAAGGATACATCCTTCTCTCATGCCACCGCAACAAGGGGCCAAAGACATCTGAATTAGGAAATAGTAGTAATAATACTTAGACGTGTCTGCCACTCATAAATCTTCTTGAAGTTCCACCAGCAAGAAGCTCGTAAACCTTCTTAAAGTTCCACCTGCAAGAGAAAAACAATGATAACTTGACCGCGCAAGCTGTTGATCCTAAACCATCATTCCAAACAAGCAAGGCAGGGAAGGATGGAGAGCAAGTCACAGATAAGTCTAAAACATAACTTTATAATGAGTATCTCTGTCCTTGTACTGAAAATATATGCGGGGACTGTAATATCTGACCGTAAACAGTAGTAAATATTAAAGAGGGACATGAGGGCATGGTAAAGCTACCTTGCATCCTCTCCGCTCCAGCTCCTTCAATGTGCTGTCATCTCCAGAAATCGGGGACTTACTGATTAGTTTCAAATTCTTGAGGGATGGAAGATGCAACAATCCGTTGGGTAACTTCCACATCTCCTTGCACAACCAAAGTTTCAGGTGGGAGAGCTTTGGCATTGTTCCTACCTCCATCCTCCACTCCTCGACGGAGAAATTATCAAGTTTTAACTCTTGGAGACGAGGAAACCCTTGCGCAGAAAATGACATGGTTCGGTCTTTATACCCTGACAACTCCAACACCACAAGACAGGGAAGCTTCTCCAGGATCGGCATCGGGTCCAGTTCAATGACATCAGCTTCTAAATAGAGATGCCGAAGGCTCTGCGGGAAGTGATTACTCTCTGGAAGCTTATCAAGCACACCAAAACTGGCGAGATGAATATCAACCAGGTGAGGCATGTACGCAAATATATTCATTATCTTAGCATGCATGGGCTTCATTACCAAGAACAAGGTTGTTAGTTGTCTCATTTTTCTGAAAAATTTCACCATGTCATGATAGCGATATTTGGTACTAACAGATGCACAAGTTAACCATAAGGTCTGGAGCTCTTTGTGTCCCACACTCTTTGGTGAAGAAAATCCACTGCTCAGGTAAACATGCCTTAGAGTGGGAATATTCCAAAGAGAGTTTGGTACTGTTGAGTCCAAGTTGGTTTTCCTCAGGTCTATAATTTGCAAGTAAATGAGTTTTCCAATTGAAGAAGGGAGTGTTACATTTCCACATCTTCTCAACCTAAGGCATCTTAGGTGAATGCACCCAGCAATGGCCGGAGAGAAATTCTCGAGGTCTGAGTTTGCAATATGAAGAACTCTCAGGAATCTCAGCTTAGGTAGGAATATTGATGAAAGTTCAAAGCCAACCAGGGTTCGTAGATTAGGAGTTGTTGCCTGTAAAATCTGACCGCTGAAGTTTTGGAATGAAGCGCGATAGGATATCATGCTATCGGATGATGATGATGCACTATCCCAGCCTGCATTTTTTTTTAATGAAGTGCATCCACTTGTCAGCAAGAAACACCATACTAAGACATATATTGAAAACCAAAAAAAGAGCTATATGAAAAGAGAGGAGAGGAAGCCTGACATGCAGTTTTGTCAATCATATCAAGAAAGCCGTCTTTTCTTGCTTCTTCTATGCACCAGTCATGCAAGATATCATGGATCCTTATTCTTTCGATCCATCCATGTGCTCTGCTTCTACTAACAACTTGGACCAAGCTTCTTTGAGCTAACTCAGTTACATACTTTCGTGCTATTTCTTCCAGTGTATGTTTTGGTGTATGTGGAATGAAGCATTCTGCTATCCATAACTCAATAAGATCCGACACAGATATTTCATAATCCTCGGGGAAAGCACCAACATAGAGGAAACATGATCTTAAATAATGATCTGGTAGGTCATTGTAACTGCGAGCTAGTATGTCTTGCATCATCTGTCCGTCTTTGGTTGATGGCCAGCTCAAGAGTATATCGATCCATGTTTCTTTGTTCAGATTTTTTGATAGATAACCCCCCAAAACTGCAAGTGCAAGCGGTAATCCATTACATTTCTTTGCAAGCTTTTTCCCGAGTTCTTCAAACTCATCCACATCACTTACAGCACACCTGCTGTATGATGGTAAAGCTTTGCTACTAAAAAGTTCCCAACTTTTCTCTTCGTCTAACTTCTTCAAATGATGAACATGAGTTGGCATTTGCACATGATTTGCAACATCTTGCTTTCGTGTGGTTAACAGTACTCGACTACCATTAGCTACATCTGGAAATGCTTTAACCATTTTGTTTATTTGCTCCCATGTATCTGTTTCCCAAACATCATCAAGAACTATTAAGAATCTTTTTTGCAACAGAAAATTATATATCTCCTTTCCCACCTCACACTCACGGATTCTAAAACCAACTCTGGCCCCCATTATTTGTTCCATAATACCTGTTAGTAAATCAACGGCCTTGAACTTTTGAGACACAGTCACCCAAGCAACTGTGTCGAAGTGTTCTTTTACTCTTGATGAAGTGTAGATTTTTCTAACAAGTGATGTTTTTCCCGCTCCACCCATGGCAACTGTGGAGATAGCACTAAGAGTATTGTTCTCTTTGTCAACTAACCTGTCCGTTATTTCTTGGCACTCATCCTCAAAACCAACAATGACAACATCATCCTCAAAGTTTTGATCCATGAGATCATTGCCTCGTGGAAACTCATCCTTGACACAACACTTGCCTAGAACACTAGCATCCAAATCAATATTCAAACGGTTTGCACTGTCAAATATCTCACCGATCTTCCTTCTTATACGCTGAATTTCAACACCAACTTTATGAAGGGTAACCATGTCAGTTGGCAAGCGAGCATACCTTGAAATGGCACCCAAGAATCCATTCTTCAGCCTGTTTCTCTTCTCCATGTAATCTGCAGCTTCAATGACATTCTCGGACTCATATGTCACGTCCCTGATCTGGCTGAGCCAGGTAGCCACACACTCGTCTCCTGATTTCCGTTTAGCATCAGCAGATCTAAGGTAGCACTTTAACCGCTTCAGTTCATCTTTCAAGAATCCTACTTCACCAGTGACACCACATAAAAGTGAGGTCTCCCAAACCGCAAGTTTGCTCACATTTCCGACCACGGCCTTAACAGCAGACTCAGCCATTGATTGCTCCTCCTTGTATCTGCTCCCTACATAGTTTGTTTAGAAACAACATATATTAGAAATTTCCCTATCTGTAGTAGCAGAGCTAATAGCTAGAGGTTAGTTGGACAACCTTCGTTTAGTATGATGATGATTGCGCTTGAGCTTCCAATTCCACCAGTGGATTAGTCATAGCAGATAGATCTGACGAGATCGAGTGGGAACTAAAGGTGAGCTGGACACTTGTACCGAGGAGAACTGAAAAGGGGAGATACTCACCGAGTCACCGATCGAGGGCATGCATGCCTTCTGCTTGATACTCGCTGTTCCAGTACTCTGCTCCCACAAATTCTTCAAGTCCTCAACCTCAGCGCGCGACTTGTCCCCGGGCTCCCCCCCTCTCTCTCTCGTTGCTGGGTGGAGAGATAAGTCTTGATTTTTCGTGTCCGAGTTGACAAGTAGTAGTGTTTTGATTGCAGAGGACTTTGACTGGAGTGCGAAGGACGAACTGGTGAGGAAAGACCAGTTCTTTGGAAATATTGGTGGAGAGTAAGCATCGGCCAGCAATGCTTGTTGAATCTGCATGGACTTCTTTGTCACTATCGTCGTCCTCATAACACGTTTTCGTGCTGCAGTGGTCATATTGGTGCCGACCACGTCTATTCGTCGCTGGTGCCACGTTCAAATGTAACGGGAATATACGAGGATCAATTATATATCTGACCACCCTTTTTTTTTCTCTTTCACACGTGGATTTGACTCTACAAAACCTGTAAATGGTATGGGGGGACCCAAAAAAAAAGGAAATAAACGTGTTGCTGACTACTGTCTGGCTTGTTCGTCTCTGTCTACCAGCCATTCATTTGCCTAGATGAGAGCTTTGTTGGGTTATCTGAACATACTTGATCAGAGGCTGGTAACTGTCCCCTGTGCGCGTTTCTACTCGTGATTCTGAAAAGTAGCTTTTGTCCTGTATATAATTATGCACCGACAGTACGATCAGATGTTTCTGTCATTTGTGCTAGCTCAGACTCACAGCATACGGGCTCTGTGAGAACTGTTTGGCTCTTAAAAAGATTGAAAATAAATTGAAGTGTTGTACTCAACTGAAGATTTTGCATCAGACTAGCATTTTAAATGTTGCATCAGATCAGACTTGCTTGTCGTGTAAAATGTTGCTTCAGTTGATCAGATTTAAGAAAAGGCATGAACACCGACAACCAATCTGGGTAACATTCTGGTTTACAAAAGCAAATGCCAGGGAGCTCTTCAAATTCAAAATGCCATGGGTTGGCATATTTACAACATCTTTCTTTCGTCAGGTTAACAGTACTCTGTTACTCTCGAAAACAGTACTCTGTTAGAGCAACTCCAATAGCTGCTGTATCCTTAAAACGGAAAATTGGGGCAAAAAAAAAGGCCTCCAACAGCTCCTGTAAACTCAGAAAATTTTGACGGGATCCCGTAAAAACACCCCATTCGTCCTCCAAGTTTACGGGAAGATGCCCTTCACGTATGATTTTGGCGGGCGGATAACTGCCTGAATTTCACGAACGCCGCCACCGCTGCCCCGCCGCGATGCCCCGTGCCGCCACACCACCGCACCGTATGACGCTGCCCCATCACCACCGCATTGCTGTGCTGGCCGCCGCGCCGCCCGGCCATGGCCACCATCGAACGTGACACTGACTTACGGGCCCTAAGCCTAGTCTAATAAAAAATAAAAATAAAAGATTTTACAGGATGATATTTACAGCAACCGGGAAAAGTTGTCATCGGAAAACTTCCCATAAATTATACAGACATCCCGTAAAACGACTTCTACGGAACATTTTTTAGACGAGCTCTTGGAGTTGCGCTTACTGTTAGTTGCATGTGGAAAGGCCTTAATAATCCTATTTATCTTCTCCCGTCTGTATGTTTCCCACGCATCACCGAGAATTCATGCAAAACACATGACTACTCATATGAGACTATTTTGGAAACCTCGGCACACCACAAACTCTACTTTTTGAAAACTTTCTCACCCTTGTAAATGTCACTCCCATCTTCTCAGACCCTGACAAGTGGCGCATTGCATGTGCGTCATTGGTCGCTGAGAGTTTTCCCCTTTTCGTAGATTCATTTATTCAAAATGTCTCATCTCTTGAACCATGTGTCCAAATACTGAACCGTTTTCAGCACTGGATTTCTCACGTTGAGATCTTTGAAATTAGATCCCATTTTAATAGGATTCATCGAATTTTTTTTTATGAATTAAAAAAGGAGCCAGAAGCACTTTTTTCTTTTCATTTTCCCCTTTTGCGAGAAGCACGGGCGCGCTTCTCGTGGAAGCAAATATGTGATTCTCATGAAAGCCAAAAAAAATTCACAGAAAAAGAATTATTTTGATTTTTTTCCTCCAAAATATAAGGAAAACAGAAAAGCCAGAAAACCCTAAAAAAACATCTAAAACCTGAAAATGCATACAGAATAAAACCCCGAAGAAGCGCCCATCGCGTGACACATGATGGCGGCTGGACGCACTATTGGCGCGCACTCAACCCACCAAAGTGAGCCTTGCTGGACTCCCGCAAAGGATAACCCTTAACTCGCGTCTAATGCCATCTAACGCATAGACAAATTATTTTTTTTATATTGATTTTTCTTGTGTTTTTTCTCCTGGTCGTTTCTGGTTTTTCTTTTTATTTTTAAAGCATTCATTACATATTTAAAAGGTGGTATACCTGTGTAAAAATAATGTTAAACGTGTATAGAAAAATGTTTCTAATGTATACGAAAAATTTACCACATCTGTGAAATAAGTAAACAGGAAAACACATATTTCGAAAAAAAATGTTAATTATATATTTAAAATAGGTTAATCATGTATATTTTTTTCTTATGTATATAAAAAAATGTACAACATGTATGGAAAAAGTAGACATCAAAACATATATTTGATAAAATCATGTATTTAATATTGTTAATCATGTACTCCTTCCGTCCCATAATATAAGTGTGTTTTTGGCACTAGTCTAGTGTCAAAAACGCTCTAATATTATGGGACGGAGGGAGTATAAAATAATGTTTCTGATTTATACAAAAAATGTACAATGTGTATGGAAAAAGTAGATGTAAAAACATATATTTGAAAAAATATACATTGAACCATATATGAAAAATGTATACGAAAACTGCTCCTTATGTATACGAAAAATGTACATTGTGTGTCAAAAATATTTCAGTCACGTATTTCAAAAATGTTAATACGAAAAATGTACAATATGTATGAAAAAATAGACATTAAACCATATATTAGAAAAAAATGCTAATCATATATCTGGAAAAAGGTTAAACCTGCATAACATTTATTTTCCATATGTATACAAAAAATGTATATAATCGAAACATATAGCTGAAAAAATGTTAATAATGTATTTGAAATTTTTAAATGCATATAATAAATATTCCTGATGTATACAAAAATATACAATATGTGTGAAAAAGTATACATGTGTTGAGAAAAAGGTATTAAAAGGAAAAAAATAAATGGAAAACGAATAAAACTGGTGAAAACCAAAGAAAAAGAATAAAAAAGAAAAACTGCTGAAAACCATACAAAATCTAAAGAAAACTGTTGGAAATAGTGAAAAGTCGATAAAAAAACTTGTGCGATGCTACAATATTGGGCCAGCCCAATAGCGCCGTGTTGTAGGTGAGACATATTAAGTCTCCATACAAGCAAGACATAGAGCATAATTGGTTTGCTACCAACATTTGGCATTGCCAATATTTGGCAAGCCAACATTTGGCAAAGTTAAAAGTTGCCAACATTTGGCAACTTTTTGTGAGATTGGCAATGAGAATTGGCAAGCAACCAATCTATAGCCAATATTTGGTAGTTGCCAAAATTTGGCATGCCAACTTTTGGCATCGAACCAATTATGCTCATAGGCCCCGTGCCTATAGAAGGCTATGGACGAAAATATGAAGTGTCATCTTGTATATTTCATCTCTGTCTCCATGCATTATCATGACGGCTTCAAAGTTCTGAAATCTACGGGATCAAATGAATTGTCATGTGGAAGGAGCATCCGTGTAACTGTTGATATTATTGTTTTTGTTACTTTCTTGTTGGTTGAGTTATCTGTAACTATTACATCATCTAATACAAGGAGGGATTAAGTGGTGGAAGGGATTCAATCTAGACCCCTGGAATTTGCGGGCCCTGTGTGGTCGCGCATCCTGCATTGCACAGGTCCATGGACGGCCCTGTTTCACATTAAACGTGTGAAACTTCTATTTTGCAAAAAAGTGAAACTTTACTCAAAAAGAAAAACTAGACATGTCAAACCGCCTCACAAACCCATGCTCCAAATTCTCACACTAGGGCGAACGACACACAAATGTTGGGCGAGATTGCGCATCACACTTTGCCTTTTGGAGAAGAAAATAAGAAATTATCATCCATACAAAATAAAAAAGGTACTACAATAATATTGATTAGCTATTCTCAAAATATTCAAATGATGTTCCTAAAAATATATATAATAAAATCATTTAACTATTTTCAAAATATTTTACAAGGGCACCGAGTGGTAAATATACAGCAACTACACATGTGTAATTTCCAACAAACAATTGATCTTAGTCTCCTCAGTCGATCCGACGTAAAATCCGTGCAAGGTTTTACAATTTTTCGGAACTACGAGAACAAACCCTTGCATATTGTTGCACAAGATGAACATGTTACAATACGGTAAACATTTTCTTAGATCTATTCAACTGAGACTTAGTTATTTCTGAGTCCACACACAATAGTATATTTCACACCAACTGAACAAATCAATACAGCAAGGTGAACATTTTTAGATACATATAAACAATTTTATAAAATCAACTAAGGCTTTGTTAACTCTCAGATGGAGAGAGTATTTTTGGTTGTGGCGTGCTGCGCGGAGCAATTTACCACGCCATGACACCAACTAACGTTCCACGAGTATCACAGATAAGTACAATGGCCGGTGATCCAATTTCTAGGTCACCTACCCAGTTGATCCCATGTCAGACGTGGTTCACTTGTGTCACTGTACATTTCCAAGCAACCCCCATCTTCCCCACCGAACCCTAGCTCCTTTAGGCCTTGTTCGGTTACACCCCTCCACAAGAGGATTGGAGGGGATTTGAGGAGGTTTTGACTTGCAGGGGATTAAATCCACTTCAATCCCTGCCAAACCCCCTTCGAATCCCTCTCAACCGAACACAGCCTTATAAACCCCATCTCCTTCCCTCTAATCCCACTGCACTAGCTAGCCAGTACCTTCTCATTGTGCCACTCCACAGTCCACAGACAGCAACTCCATCATTTTCTCCCAAGAAATGGCAGCTTCAGGTCTCCACTCCACTGGCACTGCGGCCATGTCTCTCTCCCTCTTCCTGTTGGGGAACGTAGTAATTTCAAAAAAATCCTACGCACACGCAAGATCATGGTGATGGTATAGCAACGAGAGGGGAGAGTGTTCGTCCACTTACCCTCGTAGACCGTAAGCGGAAGCGTTAGCACAACGCGGTTGTAGGATCGAAAGTATGTCTAGAGGGGGGGGGGGGTGATTAGACTACTTGACAATATAAAAATTCTGCCTTTTGACAAAGAACAGTTTTTGGTAGATTCACACTTATGATCAAGTCAAGCATCACCCTACACATGCAATTCTAGAGTATAGGCAGCGGAAAGTAAATTGCACATGTAGTAAAGAGAGGTGGAGAAGAGCAAACGCAATTTTGGAGACGCGGTGATTTTTCTCGTGGTTCCGATAGGTGGTGCTATCGTACTTCCACGTTGATGGAGACTTCAACCCACGGAGGGTAACGGCTGCGCGAGTCCACGGAGGGCTCCACCCACGAAGGGTCCACGAAGAAGCAACCTTGTCTATTCCATCATGGCCTACGCCCACGGAGGGCTAGCCTTACTCGGGGTAGATCTTCACGAAGTAGGCGATCTCCTTGCCCTTACAAACTTCTTGGTTCAACTCCACATCTCGATGACGGAGGCTCCCAAGCGACACCTAACCAATCTAGGAGGCACCACCCTCCAAAAGGTAATAGATGTTGTAGATGATGATGAACTCCTTGCTCTTGTGCTTCAAATGATAATCTCCCCAACACTCAACTCTCCTCACTGATTTGGCTGTGGTGGAAGAAAGGATTGAGTGGAAAGTAACTTGGGAAGGCTAGAGATCAAGCTTCATATGGTGGGAGTGGAGCAACTTGATCTCAACACAAGGGTAGGTAGTTCTCTTCTCAGAAATATAAGGTAGGAGTGGTAGTTCTTTCTGATGGCTCTCTCCACGAATGAAGAGGGGGTGGAGGGGTATAAATAGCCTCCACACAAAATCCAACCGTTACACACATTTGAGCAATCTCGGTGGGACCGAAGTGGACAACTCGGTGAGACTGATAGTTCAAATAATGTGAACGTTGGGATTTTCGGTGGGACCGAAAATACAATCTCGGTTAGTCCGATTCGTGCAATGACAAGAGCATGCCAGTTTCGGTGGGACCGAATTCATCATCTCGGTGACACCGATTTGATGACAGAAGGTTACAGAAGCTTGGCAACTCATGTTTCGGTGAGACCGAGTTCAGAATCGGAAAATCCGAGTTTTCTAGGGTTTGGCTTATGGCTGAGGTGGTTCATCTCGGTGTGACTGAGTTTGGAATATCAGTGGGACCGAGACTACTTATGAGTGTATATGGCAGTGAAAATTGCTGATAGTTTAGGAGATGTATCACTAAGCACTTGAGCAACCAGATCATCATCATAACCTCATCCCCTTTTAATAGTATTGGCTTTTCCTATGGACTCAGTGTGATCTTGGATCACTAAACCAAAAATGGAGTCTTGAGCTTTTGCCAATGCTTGCCTTAGCATTTTGGGGGGTCCACTTCTTCAGTCCTTGCCATACCCATATCACTGAACTCTCTGAAATGATTCTCAAGTAACTATTAGTTCAATGATATATATGTTGTTATTAATTACCAAAACCACCCGGGGATTAGTTGCACTTTCAATCTCCCCCTTTTTGGTAATTGATGACAACATATAGATCAAAGCTAAGGATATAATCAATGAATAATATCGTCGCTTTGAGAAGTATGTGATAAGCAAGAGCTCCCCCTAAATTTGTGCATTATTTAAGATTTGCGTTTGAATGCAAATGCACAATCGATTAGGATCATGGGTCACTCTTCCATGTCACATACATCTTGGTGGAGCGCACAAAATGATAAGAATGAACAGCATGCACCCAATCACCAAGACATGAGTAAATGGTCATACGAGATAGGAATGGCATATGATAAGCATTAAGCACACATTAAAGCATAGTACGACCAAGCACTCATTAAGGTAGAATCAAACGGAGTATCAAACACACTGAATGTCTCGAAAACCAAAAGTATCTCAAAGAAACCGCAAAAGAACGAAAGAGCAAAAGCGCAAAGACAACAGCACTCTCTCTCTCGAAGTCCTATGATCTATACAATTTCTCCCCCTTTGGCAACAAGTTACCAAAAAGTTCGAAAAAGCATAAAGCTAAGCGTCACTGTGGACTCTGCTGGCGGCTCCCGTCTGGGTTGATGTCGGAGTGGATATGACAGCATCGGCGAAAACTTCAGCTGATGTCTGTGCTGGAGGAGTGGTCACTGGAGCTGGAGTTGGAGTAACTGCTGGAACTGTGGGAGGTGCTGAAGCTGTAGTCCTGGTGTCAGTCACTGGAATAGCAGCTGATCGGGGTCCTTTGGGAACCGGAGCAGTCTGTTGATGAGAATCCTGGACTAAGTCATCCTGCAACTCACGCATAAGCTCTTCCTTCTCCTGCTTTGCTTCCTCAATGTCTGCCTCGAGCTTGTTGACGGTCACTTGTACTTCAGTCAGCTTCACGTCCAGAGCGTGGATCTTGTCCTCAACAATCCTCTCTAAGCTCTCCTGAGACTGTACAATGCTGGCCAGGCGTTGTTCAATCCTTTGAGTAGCTTCAAGTATTTGCTCTCCGAAACTCTTTGGTTTAGCTGCTGCTGCTGCTGCTTCCTTGTCAGCTTTGGCTTTCTTAGCAGCTTCGATCTTGGCTTGACCTTCAACAGATGTCGGATCCTCCTCATCCATCACAACAACATTGTCTTCATGCTCTGGCTGCAACGGTAAATGTTCTCTATCCAACAAGAATGTGCCCGTGCCAAACTTGGCATTGATAAGCATCTGAATCTGCGGGGCAAATCCACATGACCTTTTCTGGTCAGCTGCAGTCCTCTTAATGGTCTCTACCATCAAGTCCATCACCTTGAAAGGTGCTCTCTCATCAAATATGTGCAGCATGTTGATAGAGTATCCTCTGATCATGCGATCATCTCCAGATTTGGGCATCAAGGTATGCCTCAAAATGGTATTAGTGGTAGGTAAGCCTGCCTGGAGATAGTAGACTGAGCCGAGCTTCCAGATTCCCAAATCCTCTGCTGGAATCTCTTTGTACATGTTCTTCATGGATTCATGATTCTTCTTTGGAATCCCATATACATCAATATCATCTTCTCGTTGCACTGGAGCATTCAGAATTTCTGCCCATTCTTCAACAGAAGAAGAAAACCTTTGACCTTCAGTCATCCACGTAATCTTTCCATCAGGGTAGAAGTGAGCTGTGGCATAGAATTGCATTATCATCTCATCGTTCTAACTGGTCAATTTCTGACCTACAAAGTCTGCAACGCCACATGCAGTGAAACTTTCATGCACATGTGGAAAGAAATCTCTGTGCTCTTCGCTGTCAATGTACTTCCAGTCAACATATCGGGTGTCTGCGACTATGGGCTTCTTGTCCATCAGCACGGTCTCATAGAAGTCCTGCTGCTCTCTGGAATGTCTGCAATGGGTGTCTCTGACCTGTTCTGACTGTCACTGGCATCTGACATGGCTGACAACCTGTGAATAGATAAGGTGTAGGCAGAGAAGAAGAGTCATTACAAACTGCAGAAGTTTTTGCAAAAAAAATGAGTTCAAATTCTAGTATTAGGTTTTCACAGAAGACATTTCGGTCAGACCGAGTTTAAGGTTCGGTGAATCCGAAGTGTTAAACAGGAGCTTGGCACACCACTTTCGGTTTGACCGAAGTGGGTTTCGGTCCTGCCGAAAACACTAGGGTTTCACAGAATCTTCATTTCGGTCACACCGATCTTGCACAACTCGGTTGGACCGAAAGGTGCAGTGCAATGGCCATAGGCCAAATCGGTCATACCGAAATTATAAAATCGGTCTCACCGAGATGTGTTCCGCGGAAACCTAACCCTAAAACTTTTACTCAAATCTAGTTCAAACGAACTAATCTGGTGTACAGGAGGATTTCAATCGTGGCAAGATACTAGGCAATCCAAACGTGCATTGAATCGGAGATGGGAGCACGAGTGGGATCAAAACTCACCCTAACTTGGTGGAGTTTTTCTACGGTGGCAACGACGCGGAAGAGATGTCCGTTGACGGCGACGGAGACCTGCGGCGAGGGCGCACAGGCGACGACGGCGACGATCCGGAGACCAAGGCGACGGTAGCAAGGGGTGTGGGCGCGAAACGTTTGAAGGAGGAATCAACGCGCGCGACCCTCGGAATATATACCCCTTCGCTGTCAGTGGGACCGAGTTGTAAAACTCGGTGGCACCGAGATGGATAACTGCTAGGCAGTTATGCACTTCGGTCACGCCGAAAATCACAACTCGGTTTCACCGAGATGAAAACCTAGATCAGTCTAAATGCTTTCGGTTCGACCGAGTTTGAGTGAGTTGGTCTGACCGAAATCAATTAGAAGGTTCTGGAAATTAGCCCTTGACGGATCGGTGGCTCCGAGTGCTCCTCACCCGGAGGGTCCGAAAATGACTTGTTCAAAATTTGTGATGTAAGCATGAATAGAATTTGAGACAAGAAAGCATGGATAGCTAGGGGAGGTACTTAGGCATTCTTGTCCATCCATTTGGTCAGAAAAATCAAAACGACCAAAACAACAAATGGATGTCCTCGAATGGATAAAATCATGCATCCAACATGCTCACACAATAAGATAGCAAATGAAATATGTGTTAAACATGCACAACCAAAACTCTAGCAACTAACACACAATTTGTCGATGACTAGGTCATCTTTATATGAGTATATTGACTTAGGAGCCAAATGAGAACATTTGATCATAGGTCATACTCATCGTTTAAGCACAAGTGGGGTTACCACTTTTACATAAAGCATTGATGTGTTCACATCATTTGAAGATGCTTTAGCTCAATTTTTAGAGCAAAGCTCCCCCTAGATGTGAGAACCCCTTTTAAAGGGTCAAACTAACCTTGGGTTGTCGTAGAAGACTTCATGTAGATGTTGAAGATGTAGATGCTCAATGTTGATGGAGATCATCAAGAGTTGGGAGCTATCCTTTGGATTCGGGCACTTTCAATACCTACATGGGTTAGTCCCACAAGGAACAAACAAGGATATCCATGGACATAGATTGAAGTTCACAACAGATGATGTCCATGAAAGCAATGATTACCTTGTCCCTTGACATACCAACAAGAGGGTTTGTGACTCCATGAACTAGTGCACGATGTGGAAGTTGATTGCACAAGTTTTTGCCAGAATGAATGTGAGTGAAGTATGTTGGCGGAGTCACCCTCAAGAACTTTCTAGTTCTTCTTCTTCGGGATCCACATCATCTTGATGGGAATCCTTGGGGTTGTAGTTGAGCTTGACGAAGTAGAACTTGACGTTTCCTTGGGAACCCACTTGACCATGGCTTGAGGTGCTTCAACAAATGCATCAATCTCCTCTTGAAGCTTGTCCTTGCCTTTTAGCTTGTGGTCTTGTAGTGGAAGGTCATCTTGAGCTTGTTCCGCATTGGAAGAAGTAGGATCATACTTCTCCTTTTGAAGAACAAACTGTGGAGTAGGATATTGACCTTCTTCCCACTCAACGCCTTCGGCGTTGAACTTTCGCTCAAAACCAATTCCTCGATTCTTCCGGTGCCTTCCTTGCTTGCGAACAATTTCCTCAAAGTTCTTGCTTCCGGCAAGGCTCTTGTAGACACCTTTCTCTATGATCCCTTTCAATAAACTATTTTCTTGCTCAAGTGTAACTTGGCTTGAAACATTGTTAGTGGAATCAAGAGAACTACTAGAAGCAACAACATTGGATTTAGCATGGTTATTGTTACTGCTAGAGGAAGAATTTTTCTTATGCTTGTCATGCTTAGTCTTAATGGGTGGCAAGAAATTAGACAAGAGAAGTCGTTTGGCAAGATATGAAGAACTCTTCTTTCGAAGATCGTCATTTATTGCTTTTAGAAACTCATGTTCTTGCTCTAGAGTGAGCTTCTCGAAGCGTAGCTTCTCATGAGATCTTAGGAGCTCTCTATGATCTTCTTGAGTTGTTTCATGAGCTAACTTAAGAGTGTTTAGTTCTTTAGTTAGACGCTCAATCTCCTTCATAGCATTGTCATTCGACTCTTCTCGACTATAAAGACTATTAGCATGTTCATCGTTACTAGGCTCACTGGATTTATCAAGCAAGAGCTCATCTTCACCAAGCAAGTCATCCTCATCACTATTGAAGTCAATGAATTCAGGGTGTGATACCTTGGGGCCTTTAGCCATGAAGCATCTTCCAATTCCCTCATTTGGTGAATCAAATAAGTCGTAGGAGTTGGAGTTGGAGGATACGAGAGCAAGACCGGCAACACCTTCATCTTGACTGTAGTCGGAGTCGGAGTGATAGCTTCCTTCGGATTGATTGTCGGAGTCGGAGCCGGAGACCCATTCACCTACATGAGCTTGATGTTTTCTTCTTGTGTAGCTCCTTGATGACTTGTCTTTCCTCTCCGAATCCTTGCTTCTCCGAGAGGGTCTTCGTTCATAACGATCATCTCTGCTCCTTCTCTCTTTCCGAGGTGACTCATCTCTTGAGCTTCTTCTTCTTGGAGATTCTTCTCTTCTCTTGTGGGGAGCCGTACACTCATTTGAGTAGTGTCCGGGTCTTCCACAATTGTAGCAGTTTCGATCACGACTAGAAGATCTCTTTTCATCATATGATCTAGACTTTGAGCTTCTCTCTTTGCCTCTATTCTTGTAGAATTTGTTGAAGTTCTTGACCATTAGGCTTATCTCTTCATTAGAAACTAACTTGTCACTTGAGGTTGTGGGAGCATCACTTGTAGCTTTGTAAGCACCACTTGACTTGTTGTGAAGCTCTTCCTTATCCTTAAGTGTCATCTCATGAGCAACAATTCTTCCAATGACTTCGGTTGGCTTGAGATTCTTGTAGTTTGGCATCATTTGGATCAAAGTGCACACGGTGTCATACTTTCCATCCAAAGCTCTGAGAATCTTCTTGATGATGAATCGGTCGGTCATTTCTTCGCTTCCTAAGCTGGCAATCTCATTTGTGATGAGAGCAAGCCTAGAGTACATTTCAGCGACTCCTTCACCATCCTTCATCTTGAACTTGTCAAGTTGACCTTGAAGAATATCTAGCTTTGATTCCTTCACGGACTCGGTACCTTCATGCATTTCAACCAAAGTATCCCAAATCTCTTTTGCATTCTCAAGACGGCTGATTTTGTTGAACTCCTCGGGACACAAGGCATTGAAGAGAATGTCACAAGCTTGAGCATTGTTTTGCAACATCCGCAATTCTTCCATTGTAGCTTCGCGATCCGGAACTTTTCCTTCCTCGAAGAATTCACCTTGCATACCAACACAAATAATGCCCCATGCAGCTAGATTATGACCAAGAATATGCATTTTCATTTTATGCTTCCAACTAGCAAAATTTGTACCATCAAAGTAAGGACCTCTACGAAAATTACCCTCACTAGACGCCATACTCTCCTAGGTTGTGAAACCAAGCTTATGGAGTCCAATGCAATGGAAACCAATACAATGGAGACCAAAGCTCTGATACCACTTGTAGGATCGAAAGTATGTCTAGAGGGGGGGTGATTAGACTACTTGACAATATAAAAATTCCGCCTTTTGACAAAGAACAGTTTTTGGCAGATTCACACTTATGATCAAGTCAAGCATCACCCTACACATGCAATTCTAGAGTATAGGCAGCGGAAAGTAAATTGCACATGTAGTAAAGAGAGGTGGAGAAGAGCAAACGCAATTTTGGAGACGCGGTGATTTTTCTCGTGGTTCCGATAGGTGGTGCTATCGTACTTCCACGTTGATGGAGACTTCAACCCACGGAGGGTAACGGCTGCGCGAGTCCACGGAGGGCTCCACCCACGAAGGGTCCACGAAGAAGCAACCTTGTCTATTCCATCATGGCCTACGCCCACGGAGGGCTAGCCTTACTCGGGGTAGATCTTCACGAAGTAGGCGATCTCCTTGCCCTTACAAACTTCTTGGTTCAACTCCACATCTCGATGACGGAGGCTCCCAAGCGACACCTAACCAATCTAGGAGGCACCACCCTCCAAAAGGTAATAGATGTTGTAGATGATGATGAACTCCTTGCTCTTGTGCTTCAAATGATAATCTCCCCAACACTCAACTCTCCTCACTGATTTGGCTGTGGTGGAAGAAAGGATTGAGTGGAAAGTAACTTGGGAAGGCTAGAGATCAAGCTTCATATGGTGGGAGTGGAGCAACTTGATCTCAACACAAGGGTAGGTAGTTCTCTTCTCAGAAATATAAGGTAGGAGTGGTAGTTCTTTCTGATGGCTCTCTCCACGAATGAAGAGGGGGTGGAGGGGTATAAATAGCCTCCACACAAAATCCAACCGTTACACACATTTGAGCAATCTCGGTGGGACCGAAGTGGACAACTCGGTGAGACTGATAGTTCAAATAATGTGAACGTTGGGATTTTCGGTGGGACCAAAAATACAATCTCGGTTAGTCCGATTCGTGCAATGACAAGAGCATGCCAGTTTCGGTGGGACCGACTTCATCATCTCGGTGACACCGATTTGATGACAGAAGGTTACAGAAGCTTGGCAACTCATGTTTCGGTGAGACCGAGTTCAGAATCGGAAAATCCGAGTTTTCTAGGGTTTGGCTTATGGCTGAGGTGGTTCATCTCGGTGTGACTGAGTTTGGAATATCGGTGGGACCGAGACTACTTATGAGTGTATATGGCAGTGAAAATTGCTGATAGTTTAGGAGATGTATCACTAAGCACTTGAGCAACCAGATCATCATCATAACCTCATCCCCTTTTAATAGTATTGGCTTTTCCTATGGACTCAATGTGATCTTGGATCACTAAACCAAAAATGGAGTCTTGAGCTTTTGCCAATGCTTGCCTTAGCATTTTGGGGGGTCCACTTCTTCAGTCCTTGCCATACCCATATCACTGAACTCTCTGAAATGATTCTCAAGTAACTATTAGTTCAATGATATATATGTTGTTATTAATTACCAAAACCACCCGGGGATTAGTTGCACTTTCAGCGGTTGATGTAGTCGTACGTCTTTGAAGGAAATATGCCCTAGAGGAAATAATAAAGTTATTATTTATTTCCTCATATCATGATAAATGTTTATTATTCATGCTAGAATTGTATTAACCGGAAACATAATACATGTGTGAATATATAGACAAACAGAGTGTCACTAGTATGCCTCTACTTGACTAGCTTGTTAATCAAAGATGGTTATGTTTCCTAACCATGAACAAGGAGTTGTTATTTGATTAACAAGGTCACATCATTAGTTGAATGATCTGATTGACATGACCCATTCCGTTAGCTTAGCACACGATCGTTTAGTATGTTGCTATTGCTTCCTTCATGACTTATACATGTTCCTATGACTATGAGATTATGCAACCCCCGTTTACCGGAGGAACACTTTGTGTGCTACCAAACGTCACAACGTAACTGGGTGATTATAAAGGTGCTCTACAGGTGTCTCCAAAGGTACTTGTTGAGTTGGCGTATTTCGAGATTAGGATTTGTCACTCCGAATGTCGGAGAGGTATCTCTGGGCCCTCTCGGTAATACACATCACTTAAGCCTTGCAAGCATTTCAACTAATGAGTTAGTTGTGGGATGATGTATTACGAAACGAGTAAAGAGACTTGCCGGTAACGAGATTGAACTAGGTATTGGATACCGACGATCGAATCTCGGGCAAGTAACATACCGATGACAAAGGGAACAACGTATGTTGTTGTGCGGTTTGACCGATAAAGATCTTCGTAGAATATGTAGGAACCAATATGGACATCCAGGTCCCGCTATTGGTTATTGACCGGAGACATGTCTCGGTCATGTCTACATTGTTCTCGAACCGTAGGGTCCGCACGCTTAAGGTTTCGATGATAGTTATATTATGAGTTTATGTATTTTGATGTAACGAAGGTTGTTCGGAGTCCCGGATATGATCACGGACATGACGAGGAGTCTCGAAATGGTCGAGACATAAAGATTGATATATTGGACGGATATATTTGGACACCGAAAAGGTTCCGGAGAAGTTTGGAGCTCCGGGAGGTTACCGGAACCCCCCGGGAGGTATATGGGCCTTATTGGGCCCATGTAGGAGGAAGAGAGAAGGAGCAAGGGAGGGAGGCGCGCCCCCCAAGCCCAATCCGAATTGGGGAGGGGGGCCGGCCCCCCCTTTCCTTTCTCCTTCCCCCTCTTCCTATTACTACTACTAGTACTACTTCCTAATACTAGTACTCCTTCCTTCCCCCTCCAAATAAGATAAGGAAAAGAGAGGGAAACCTACTTGGAGTAGGTTTCCCCCTCCCTATGGCGCGCCCCCCTTGAGGCCGGCCACCTCCTCCCTCCCTCCTTTATATACGGGGGTAGGGGGGCACCCTAGAACACACAAGTTGATCATTGATCATTCCTTAGCCGTGTGCGGTGCCCCCCTCCACGATATTACACCTCGATCATATTGTAGCGGTGCTTAGGCGAAGCCCTGCGACAGGAGAACATCAAGATTGTCACCACGCCGTCGTGCTGACGGAACTCCCCCTCGGAGCCTCTACTGGATTGGAGATTGAGGGTGCGTCATCGAGCTGTACGCGTGTCAAGAACTCGGAGGTGCCGGAGTAACGGTGCTTGGATCGGTTGGACCGGGAGGACGTACGACTACTTCCTCTACGTTGCGTCAACGCTTCCGCTTCGGTCTACGAGGGTACGTAGACAACACTCTCCCCTCTCGTTGCTATGCATCACCATGATCTTGCGTGTGCGTAGGAAATTTTTTGAAATTACTACGTTCCCCAACAGTGGTATCAGAGCCAGGTTTTTATGGTTTGATGTTATATGCACGAGTAGAACACAAGTGAGTTGTGGACGATATAAGTCATACTGCCTACCAGCATGTCATACTTTGGTTCAGCGGTATTGTTGGATGAAGCGGCCCGGACCGACATTACGCGTACGCTTACGCGAGACTGGTTTTACCGCCGTGCTTTGCACATAGGTGACTAGCGGGTGTCAGTTTCTCCAACTTTAGTTGAACCGAGTGTGGCTATGCCTGGTCCTTGTGAAGGTTAAAACGGAGTCTATTTGACAAACTATCGTTGTGGTTTTGATGCGTAGGTGAGATTGGTTCTTGCTTAAGCCCGTAGCAGCCACGTAAAACTTGCAACAACAAAGTAGAGGACGTCTAACTTGTTTTTGCAGGGCATGTTGTGATGTGATATGGCCAAGACATGATGCTATATTTTATTGTATGAGATGATCATGTTTTGTAACCGAAGTTATCGGCAACTGGCAGGAGCCATATGGTTGTCGCTTTATTGTATGAAATGCAAACGCCCTGTAATTGCTTTACTTTATCACTAAGCGGTAGCGATAGTCGTAGAAGCAATAGATGGCGTAAACGACAACGATGCTACGATGGAGATCAAGGTGTCGCGCCGGTGACGATGGTGATCATGATGGTGCTTCGGAGATGGAGATCACAAGCACAAGAAGATGATGGCCATATCATAATCACTTATATTGATTGCATGTGATGTTTATCCTTTATGCATCTTATCTTGCTTTGATTGACGGTAGCATTTTAAGATGATCTCTCACTAAAAATTATCAAGTAGTGTTCTCCCTGAGTATGCACCGTTGCCAAAGTTCGTCGTGCCCAGACACCACGTGATGATCGGGTGTGATAAGCTCTACGTCCATCTACAACGGGTGCAAGCCAGTTTTGCACACGCAGAATACTCAGGTTAAACTTGACGAGCCTAGCATATGCAGATATGGCCTCGGAACACGGAGACTGAAAGGTCGAGCGTGAATCATATAGTAGATATGATCAACATAGTGATGTTCACCATTGAAAACTACTCCATCTCACGTGATGATCGGTTATGGTTTAGTTGATTTGGATCACGTGATCACTTAGATGACTAGAGAGATGTCTATCTAAGTGGGAGTTCTTAAGTAATATGATTAATTGAACTTGAATTTATCATGAACTTAGTCCTGGTAGTATTTTGCAAATTATGTTGTAGATCAATAGCTCGCGTTGTTGCTTTCATATGTTTATTTTGATATGTTCCTAGAGTATCTGTGTTGAAAAATGTTAGTAGAAATGATGCGGATTGGATCCGTGATCTGAGGTTTATCCTCAATGCTGCACAGAAGAATTATGTCCTTAATACACCGCTAGGTGACAGACCTATTGCAGGAGCAGATGCAGACGTTATGAACGTTTGGCTAGCTCAGTATGATGACTACTTGATAGTTTAAGTGCACCATGCTTAACGGCTTAGAATCGGGACTTCAAAGACGTTTTTGAACATCATGGACCATATGAGATGTTCCAGGAGTTGAAGTTAATATTTCAAGCAAATACCCGAGTTGAGAGATATGAAGTCTCCAACAAGTTCTATAGCTAAAAGATGGAGGAGAATCGCTCAACTAGTGAGCATGTGCTCAGATTGTCTGTGTACTACAATCGCTTGAATCAAGTGGGAGTTAATCTTCCAGATAAGATAGTGATTGACAGAATTCTCTAGTCACCATCACCAAGTTAGTAGAACTTCGTGATGAACTATAGTATGCAAGGGATGATGAAAATGATTCCCGAGTTTTTCATGATGATGAAATCGATGAAGGTAGAAATCAAGAAAGAACATCAAGTGTTGATGGTTAACAAGACCACTAGTTTCAAGAAAAGGGCAAAGGGATAGAAGGGAACTTCAAGAAGAACGGCAAGCAAGTTGCTGCTCAAGTGAAGAAGCCCAAGTCTGGACCTAAGCCTGAGACTAAGTGCTTCTACTGCAAAGGGACTGGTCACTAGAAGCAGAACTACCCCAAGTATTTGGCGGATAAGAAGGATGGCAAAGTGAACAAAGGTATATTTGATATACATGTTATTGATGTGTACTTTACTAGTGTTTATAGCAACCCCTCGGTATTTGGTACTGGTTCAGTTGCTAAGAGTAGTAACTCGAAACGGGAGTTGCAGAATAAACAGAAACTAGTTAAGGGTTGTGTTGAAAGTAGTTTCAAGATTGATATGATCATCATTGCACATTCTCTATACTTTCGGGATTAGTGTTGAACCTAAATAAATGTTATTTGGTGTTTGCGTTGAGCATGAATATGATTTGATCATGTTTATTGCAATACGGTTATTCATTTAAGTAAGAGAATAAAGTGTTGTTCTGTTTACATGAATAAAACCTTATATGGTTACACACCCAATGAAGAAGGTTCATTGGATCTCGATCGTAGTGATACACATATTCATAATATTGAAACCAAAAGATGTGAAGTTAATAATGATAGTGCAACTTATTTGTGGCACTGCCGTTTAGGTCATATTGGTGTAAAGCGCATGAAGAAACTCCATGCTGATGGGATTTTGGAATCACTTGATTATGAATCACTTGATGCTTGCGAACCATGCCTCATGGGCAAGATGACTAAAACTCCGTTCTCCGGAACAGTGGAGCGAGCAACTAACTTATTGGAAATAATACATACTGATGTATGCGATCCAATGAATGTTAAGGCTCACGGCGGGTATCGTTATTTTCTGACCTTCATAGATGATTTGAGCAGATCTGGGTATATCTACTTGATGAAACATAAGTCTGAAATAGTTGAAAGGTTCAAAGAATTTCAGAGTGAAGTGGAAAAATCATCGTGACAAGAAAATAAGGTTTCTACGATCTGATCGCGGAGACAAATATTTGAGTTACGAGTTTGGTCTTCAATTAAAACAATGTGGAATAGTTTCACAAATTCATGCCACCTGGAACACCACATCATAATGGTGTGTCCGAACGTCATAATCGTACTTTATTGGATATAGTACAATCTATGATGTTTCTTACCGATTTACCAATATCGTTTTGGGGTTATGCTCTAGAGACAGCCACATTCACGTTAAATAGGGCACCGTTGAAATCCGTTGAGACGACACCTTATGAACTATGGTTTGGCAAGAAACCAAAGTTGTCGTTTCTTAAAGTTTGGGGTTGCGATGCTTATGTGAAAAAGCTTCAACCTGATAAGCTCGAACCCAAATCGGAGAAATGTGTCTTCATAGGATACCCAAAGGAGACAGTTGGGTACACCTTCTATCACAGATCCGAAGGCAAGACATTCGTTGCTAAGAATGGATCCTTTCTAGAGAAGGAGTTTCTCTCGAAAGAAGTGAGTGGGAGGAAAGTAGAACTTGATGAGGTAACTGTACCTACTCCCTTGTTGGAAAATAATACATCACAGGAACCGGTTTCTGTGACGTCAAAACCAACTAGTGAGGAAGTTGATGATAATGATCATAGAACTTCAGATCAAGTTAATACAGAACCACGTAGGTCGAACAGAGTAAGATCCGCACCAGAGTGGTACGGTAATCCTATTCTGGAAGTCATGCTACTAGATCATGATAAACCTACGAACTATGAAGAAGCGATGGTGAGCCCAGATTCCGCAAAATGGCTTGAATCCATGAAATCTGAGATGGGATCCATGTATGAGAACAAAATATGGACTTTGGTTGACTTGCCCGATGGTCGGCAAGCAATTGAGAATAAATGGATCTTCAAGAAGAAGACTGACGCTGACGGTAATGTTACTGTCTACAAAGCTCGACTTGTTGCAAAAGGTTTTCGACAAGTTCAAGGGGTTGACTACGATGAGACCTTCTCACCCGTAGCGATGCTTAAGTCTGTCCGAATCATGTTAGCAATTGCCGCATTTTATGATTATGAAATTTGGCAAATGGATGTAAAAACTGCATTCCTGAATGGATTTCTGGAAGAAGAGTTGTATATGATGCAACCAGAAGGTTTTATTGATCCAAAGGGAGCTAACAAAGTGTGCAAGCTCCAACGTTCCATTTATGGACTAGTGCAAGCCTCTCGGAGTTGGAATAAACGTTTTGATAGTGTGATCAAAGCATTTGGTTTTATACAGACTTTTGGAGAAGCCTGTATTTACAAGAAAGTGAGTGGGAGCTCTATAGCATTTCTAATATTATATGTGGATGACATATTATTAATTGGAAATGATATAGAATTTCTGGATAGCATAAAGGGATACTTGAATAAAAGTTTTTCAATGAAAGACCTCGGTGAAGCTGCTTACATATTGGGCATTAAGATCTATAGAGATAGATCAAGACGCTTAATTGGACTTTCACAAAGCACATACCTTGACAAAGTTTTGAAGAAGTTCAAAATGGATCAAGCAAAGAAAGGGTTCTTGCCTGTATTGCAAGGTGTGAAGTTGAGTAAGACTCAAAGCCCGACCACTGCAGAAGATAGAGAGAAAATGAAAAGTGTTCCCTATGCTTCAGCCATAGGCTCTATCATGTATGCAATGCTGTGTACCAGACCTGATGTGTGCCTTGCTATAAGTCTAGCAGGGAGGTACCAAAGTAATCCAGGAGTGGATCACTGGACAGCGGTCAAGAACATCCTGAAATACCTGAAAAGGACTAAGGATATGTTTCTCGTATATGAAGGTGACAAAGAGCTCATCGTAAATGGTTACGTTGATGCAAGCTTTGACACTGATCCGGACGATTCTAAATCGCAAACCGGATACGTGTTTACATTAAACGGTGGAGCTGTCAGTTGGTGCAGTTCAAAGCAAAGCGTCGTGGCGGGATCTACATGTGAAGCGGAATACATAGCTGCTTCGGAAGCAGCCAATGAAGGAGTCTGGATGAAGGAGTTCATATCCGATCTAGGTGTCATACCTAGTGCATCGGGTCCAATGAAAATCTTTTGTGACAATACTGGAGCGATTGCCTTAGCGAAGGAATCCAGATTTCACAAGAGAACCAAGCACATCAAGAGACGCTTCAATTCCATCCGGGATCTAGTCCAGGTGGGAGACATAGAGATTTGCAAGATACATACGGATCTGAATGTTGCAGATCCGTTGAATAAGCCTCTTCCACGAGCAAAACATGATCAACACCAAGACTCCATGGGTGTTAGAATCATTACTGTGTAATCTAGATTATTGACTCTAGTGCAAGTGGGAGACTGAAGGAAATATGCCCTAGAGGCAATAATAAAGTTATTATTTATTTCCTCATATCATGATAAATGTTTATTATTCATGCTAGAATTGTATTAACCGGAAACATAATACATGTGTGAATATATAGACAAACAGAGTGTCACTAGTATGCCTCTACTTGACTAGCTTGTTAATCAAAGATGGTTATGTTTCCTAACCATGAACAAGGAGTTGTTATTTGATTAACAAGGTCACATCATTAGTTGAATGATCTGATTGACATGACCCATTCCGTTAGCTTAGCACACGATCGTTTAGTATGTTGCTATTGCTTCCTTCATGACTTATACATGTTCCTATGACTATGAGATTATGCAACTCCCGTTTACCGGAGGAACACTTTGTGTGCTACCAAATGTCACAACGTAACTGGGTGATTATAAATGTGCTCTACAGGTGTCTCCAAAGGTACTTGTTGAGTTGGCGTATTTCGAGATTAGGATTTTTCACTCCGAATGTCGGAGAGGTATCTCTGGGCCCTCTCGGTAATACACATCACTTAAGCCTTGCAAGCATTTCAACTAATGAGTTAGTTGTGGGATGATGTATTACGAAACGAGTAAAGAGACTTGCCGGTAACGAGATTGAACTAGGTATTGGATACCGACGATCGAATCTCGGGCAAGTAACATACCGATGACAAAGGGAACAACGTATGTTGTTGTGCGGTTTGACCGATAAAGATCTTCGTAGAATATGTAGGAACCAATATGGACATCCAGGTCCCGCTATTGGTTATTGACCGGAGACATGTCTCGGTCATGTCTACATTGTTCTCGAACCGTAGGGTCCGCACGCTTAAGGTTTTGATGACAGTTATATTATGAGTTTATGTATTTTGATGTACCGAAGGTTGTTCGGAGTCCCAGGATATGATCACGGACATGACGAGGAGTCTCGAAATGGTCGAGACATAAAGATTGATATATTGGATGGATATATTTGGACACCGGAAAGGTTCCGGAGAAGTTTGGAGCTCCGGGAGGTTACCGGAACCCCCCGGGAGGTATATGGGCCTTATTGGGCCCATGTAGGAGGAAGAGAGAAGGAGCAAGGGAGGGAGGCGCGCCCCCCCCAAGCCCAATCCGAATTGGGGAGGGGGGCCGGCCCCCCCTTTCCTTTCTCCTTCCCCCTCTTCCTATTACTACTACTAGTACTACTTCCTAATACTAGTACTCCTTCCTTCCCCCTCCAAATAAGATAAGGAAAAGAGAGGGAAACCTACTTGGAGTAGGTTTCCCCCTCCCTATGGCGCGCCCCCCTTGAGGCCAGCCACCTCCTCCCTTCCTCCTTTATATACGGGGGTAGGAGGGCACCCTAGAACACACAAGTTGATCATTGATTGTTCCTTAGCCGTGTGCGGTGCCCCCCTCCACGATATTACACCTCGATCATATTGTAGCGGTGCTTAGGCGAAGCCCTGCGACAGGAGAACATCAAGATTGTCACCACGCCGTCGTGCTGACGGAACTCCCCCTCGGAGCCTCTACTGGATTGGAGATCGAGGGTGCGTCATCGAGCTGTACACGTGTCAAGAACTCGGAGGTGCCGGAGTAACGGTGCTTGGATCGGTTGGACCGGGAGGACGTACGACTACTTCCTCTACGTTGCGTCAACGCTTCCGCTTTGATCTACGAGGGTACGTAGACAACACTCTCCCCTCTCGTTGCTATGCATCACCATGATCTTGCGTGTGCGTAGGAAATTTTTTGAAATTACTACGTTCCCCAACAGTCTTCACGATCCGACCGATCCAAGCACCGAACGTACGGAGCCTCCGAGTTTAGCACACGTTCAGCTCGATGACGATCTCCGGCCCTCCGATCCAGCAAAGGCTCCGGAGATGAGTTCCGTCAGCACGATGGCGTGGTGACGATGATGATGTTCTACCGGCGCAGTGCTTCGCCTAAACTCCGCGACGATATGACCGAGGTGGAATATGGTGGAAGGGGGCACCGCACACGGCTAAGGAACGATCCGTAGATCAACTTGTGTGTTTATGGGGTGCCCCCCGCCCCCGTATATAAAGGAGCCAGGGGGGAGGAGGCCGCCGGCCTAAGGGGGCGCGCCAAGGGGGGAGTCCTACTCCCACCGGGAGTAGGACTCCCCTTTTCCAAGTTGGAGTAGGAGAGAGGGGGAAAGAGGAGGAAGAGGGGAAGGAAAGGGGGGCGCCGCCCCCTTCCCTTGTCCTATTCGGACTAGGAGGGGGAGGGGCATGCGGCCCCCTCCTTGCTCCTTCCTCTTCTCCCTCTTGGCCCATGTAGGCCCATTAACCCCCCCCGGGGGGTTCCGGTAACCTCCCGGTACTCCGGTAAAATGCCGATTTCACCCGGAACCATTTCGATGTCCAAACATAGGCTTCCAATATATCAATCTTTATGTCTCGACCATTCCGAGACTCCTCGTCATGTCCGTGATCACATACGGGACTCCGAACAAACTTCGATACATCAAAACTTATAAACTCATAATAAAACTGTCATTGAAACGTTAAGCGTGCGGACCCTACGGGTTCGAGAACTATGTATACATGACCTAAAACCATTCTCGGTCAATAACCAATAGCGGGACCTGGATGCCCATATTGGTTCCTACATATTCTACGAAGATCTTTATCGGTCAAACCGCATAACAACATACTTTGTTCCCTTTGTCATCGGTATGTTACTTGCCCGAGATTTGATCATCGGTATCCAATACCTAGTTCAATCTCGTTACCGGCAAGTCTCTTTACTCGTTCCGTAATACGTCATCTCATAACTAACTCATTAGTTACATGCTTGCAAGGCTTAGGTGATGAGTATTACCGAGAGGGCCCAGAGATACCTCTCCGAAAATCAGAGTGACAAATCCTAATCTCGAATTATGCCAACCCAACATGTACCTTCGGAAACACCTGTAGAGCACCTTTTTAATCACCCAGTTACGTTGTGACGTTTGGTAGCACTCAAAGTGTTCTTCCGGTAAATGGGAGTTGCACAATCTCATAGTTGTAGGAACTTTGTATAAGTCATGAAGAAAGCAATAGCAGTATACTAAACGATCAAGTGCTAGGCTAACAGAATGGGTCATGTCAATCACATCATTCTCCTAATGATGTGATCCCATTAATCAAATGACAACACATGTCTATGGTCAGGAAACATAACCATCTTTGATTAATGAGCTAGTCAAGTAGAGGCATACTAGTGACTATGTGTTTGTCTATGTATTCACACATGTATCATGTTTCCGGTTAATACAATTCTAGCATGAATAATAAACATTTATCATGATATGAGGAAATAAATAATAACTTTATTATTGCCTCTAGGGCATATTTCCTTCAGTCTCCCACTTGCACTAGAGTCAATAATCTAGATTACATAGTAATGATTCTAACACCCATGGAGTCTTGGTGCTGTTCATGTTTTGCTCGTGAGAGAGGCTTAGTCAACGGGTCTGCAACATTCAGATCCGTATGTATCTTGCAAATCTCTATGTCTCCCACTTGGACTTGGTCCTGAATGGAATTGAAGCGTCTCTTGATGTGCTTGGTCCTCTTGTGAAATATGGATTCCTTTGCCAAGGCAATTGCACCAGTATTGTCACAGAAGATCTTCATTGATCCCGATGCACTAGGTATGACACCTAGATCGGAAATGAACTCCTTCATCCAGACTCCTTCATTCGCTGCTTCAGAAGCAGCTATGTACTCCGCTTCACATGTAGATCCCGCCACGATGCTTTGTTTAGAACTGCACCAACTTACAGCTCCACCGTTTAATATAAACACGTATCCGGTTTGCGATTTAGAATCGTCTGGATCAGTGTCAAAGCTTGCATCGACGTAACCATTTACGACTAGCTCTTTGTTACCTCCATATACGAGAAACATATCCTTAGTCCTTTTCAGGTATTTCAGGATGTTCTTGACCGCTGTCCAGTGATCCACTCCTGGATTACTTTGGTACCTTCCTGCCAAGCTTATTGCTAAGCATACGTCAGGTCTGGTACACAGCATTGCATACATGATAGAGCCTATGGCTGAAGCATAGGGAACATTTTTCATTTTCTCTCTATCTTCTGCTGTGGTCGGGCATTGAGTTTGACTCAACTTCACACCTTGTAGCACAGGCAAGAATCCTTTCTTTGCCTGATCCATTTTGAACTTTTTCAAAATTTTGTCAAGGTATGTGCTTTGTGAAAGTCCTATTAAGCGTCTTGATCTATCTCTATAGATCTTGATGCCCAATATGTAAGCAGCTTCACCGAGGTCTTTCATTGAAAAACTTTTATTCAAGTATCGCTTTATGCTATCCAGAAATTCTATATCATTTCCAATTAATAATATGTCATCAACATATAAAACTAGAAATGCTATAGAGCTCCCACTCACTTTCTTGTAAATACAGGCTTCTCCAAAAGTCTGTATAAAACCATATGCTTTGATTACACTATCAAAGCGTTTATTCCAACTCCGAGATGCTTGCACCAGTCCATAAAAGGAACGTTGGAGCTTGCACACTTTGTCAGCACCTTTTGGATCAACAAAACCTTCCGGCTGCATCATATACAACTCTTCTTCTAGAAATCCATTCAAGAATGCAGTCTTGACATCCATTTGCCAAATTTCATAATCATGAAATGCAGCAATAGCTAACATGATTCGGACAGACTTAAGCATCGCTACGGGTGAGAAAGTCTCATCGTAGTCAACCCCTTGAACTTGTCAAAAACCTTTCGCAACAAGTCGAGCTTTATAGACAGTAACATTACCATCAGCGTCAGTCTTCTTCTTAAAGATCCATTTATTCTCAATGGCTTGCCGATCATCAGGCAAGTAAACCAAAGTCCATACTTTGTTTTCATACATGGATCCCATCTCAGATTTCATGGCCTCTAGCCATTTTGCGGAATCTGGGCTCATCATCGCTTCCTCATAGTTCGTAGGTTCATCATGGTCAAGTAACACGACTTCCAGAATAGGATTACCGTACCAATCTGGTGCGGATCTTACTCTGGTAGACCTACGAGGTTCATCAGAAACTTGATCTGAAGTTTCATGATCAATATCATTAGCTTCCTCACTAATTGGTGTAGTTGTCACGAGAACCGGTTCTCATGATGAACTACCTTCCAATAAGGGAGTAGATACAGTTATCTCATCAAGTTCTACTTTCGTCCCACTCACTTCTTTCGAGAGAAACACCTTCTCTAGAAAGGATCCATTCTTAGCAACGAATGTCTTGCCTTCGGATCTGTGATAGAAGGTGTACCCAATAGTCTCTTTTGGGTATCCTATGAAGACACATTTCTCCGATTTGGGTTCGAGCTTATCTGGTTGAAGTTTCTTCACATAAGCATCGCAGCCCCAAACTTTAAGAAACGACAACTTTGGTTTCTTGCCAAACCACAGTTCATAAGGCGTCGTCTCAACGGATTTTGATGGTGCCCTATTTAACGTGAATGCGGCCGTCTCTAAAGCATAACCCCAAAACGATAGCGGTAAATCGGTAAGAGACATCATAGATCGCACCATATCAAGTAAAGTACGATTACGACGTTCGGACACACCATTTCGTTGTGGTGTTACGGGTGGTGTGAGTTGCGAAACTATTCCGCATTGTTTCAAATGTAAACCAAACTCATAACTCAAATATTCTCCTCCACGATCAGATCATAGAAACTTTATTTTCTTGTTACGATGATTTTCCACTTCACTCTGAAATTCTTTGAACTTTTCAAATGTTTCAGACTTGTGCTTCATTAAGTAGATATACCCATATCTGCTCAAATCATCTGTGAAGGTGAGAAAATAACGATATCCGCCACGAGCCTCAACATTCATCGGACCACATACATCTGTATGTATGATTTCCAACAAATCTGTTGCTCTCTCCATAGTTCCGGAGAATGGTGTTTTAGTCATCTTGCCCATGAGGCACGGTTCGCAAGTACCAAGTGATTCATAATCAAGTGATTCCAGAAGTCCATCAGTATGGAGTTTCTTCATGCGTTTTACACCGATATGACCTAAACGGTAGTGCCACAAATAAGTTGCACTATCATTATCAACTCTGCATCTTTTGGCTTCAACATTATGGATATGTGTATCACTACTATCGAGATTCAATAAAAATAGACCACTCTTCAAGGGTGCATGACCATAAAAGATATTACTCATATAAATAGAACAACCATTATTCTCTGATTTAAATGAATAACCGTCTCGCATTAAACAAGATCCAGATATAATGTTCATGCTCAACGCTGGCACCAAATAACAATTATTCAGGTCTAAAACTAATCCCGAAGTTAGATGTAGAGGTAGCGTGCCGACCGCGATCACATCGACTTTGGAACCGTTTCCCACGCACATCGTCACCTCGTCCTTGGCCAGTGCTCGCTTATTCCGTAGTCCCTGTTTTGAGTTGCAAATATTAGCAACAGAACCAGTATCAAATACCCAGGTGCTACTACGAGCTCTAGTTAGGTACACATCAATAACATGTATATCACATATACCTTTGCTCACTTTGCCATCCTTCTTATCCGCCAAATACTTGGGGCAGTTCCGCTTCCAGTGTCCAGTCTGCTTGCAGTGGAAGCACTCAGTTTTAGGCTTAGGTCCAGACTTGGCTTTCTTCTCTTGAGCAGCAACTTGCTTGCCGTTCTTCTTGAAGTTCCCCTTCTTCTTCCCTTTGCCCTTCTTCTTGAAACTAGTGGTCTTATTGACCATCAACACTTGATGCTCCTTCTTGATTTCTACCTCCGCGGCTTTCAGCATCGCGAAGAGCTCGGGAATAGTCTTGTTCATCCCTTGCATATTATAGTTCATCACGAAGCTCTTGTAGCTTGGTGGCAGTGATTGGAGAATTCTGTCAATGACACTATCATCAGGAAGATTAACTCCCAGTTGAATCAAGTGATTATTATACCCAGACATTCTGAGTATATGTTCACTGACAGAACTATTCTCCTCCATCTTGCAGCTATAGAACTTATTGGAGACTTATATCTCTCAATCCGGGCATTTGCTTGAAATATTAACTTCAACTCCTGGAACATCTCATATGCTCCATGACGTTCAAAACGTCGTTGAAGACCCGGTTCCAAGCCGTAAAGCATGGCACACTGAACTATAGAGTAGTCATCAGCTTTGCTCTGCCAGACGTTCTTAACGTCGTTAGTTGCATCAGCAGCAGGCCTGGCACCCAGCGGTGCTTCCAGGACGTAACTCTTCTGTGCAGCAATGAGGATAATCCTCAGGTTACGGACCCAGTCCATGTAATTGCTACCATCATCTTTCAACTTTGCTTTCTCAAGGAACGCATTAAAATTCAACGGAACAACAGCACGAGCCATCTATCTACAAACAAACATAGACAAGCAAGATACTATTAGGTACTAAGTTCATGATAAATTTAAGTTCAATTAATCATATTACTTAAGAACTCCCACTTAGACAGACATCTCTCTAGTCATCTAAGTGATCACGTGATCCAAATCAACTAAACCATAACCGATCATCACGTGAGATGGAGTAGTTTTCAATGGTGAACATCACTATGTTGATCATATCTACGCGTAATGTCGGTCTGGGCCGCTTCATCTCACAATACCGCTGAACCAAAGTATGACATGCTGGTAGGCAGTATGACTTATATCGTCCACAACTCACTTGTGTTCTACTCGTGCATATAACATCAACGCATAAAACCTGGCTCTGATACCACTGTTGGGGAACGTAGTAATTTTAAAAAATTTCCTACGCACACGCAAGATCATGGTGATGGTATAGCAACGAGAGGGGAGAGTGTTCCACGACCCTCGTAGACCGTAAGCGGAAGCGTTAGCACAACGCGGTTGATGTAGTCGTACGTCTTGATGATCCGACCGATCCAAGCACCGAACGTACGGAGCCTCCGAGTTCAGCACACGTTTAGCTCGATGACGATCTCCGGCCCTCCGATCCAGCAAAGGCTCCGGAGATGAGTTCCGTCAGCACGATGGCGTGGTGACGATGATGATGTTCTACCGGCGCAGGGCTTCGCCTAAACTCCGCGACGATATGACCGAGGTGGAATATGGTGGAAGGGGGCACCGCACACGGCTAAGGAACGATCCGTAGATCAACTTGTGTGTTTATGGGGTGCCCCCCGCCCCCGTATATAAAGGAGCCAGGGGGGAGGAGGCCGCCGGCCTAAGGGGGTGCGCCAAGGGGGGAGTCCTACTCCCACCGGGAGTAGGACTCCCCTTTTCCAAGTTGGAGTAGGAGAGAGGGGGAAAGAGGAGGAAGAGGGGAAGGAAAGGGGGGGGGGGGGGGGCGCCGCCCCCCTTCCCTTGTCCTATTCGGACTAGGAGGGGGAGGGGCGCGCGGCCCCCTCCTTGCTCCTTCCTCTTCTCCCTCTTGGCCCATGTAGGCCCATTAACCCCCCGGGGGGTTCCGGTAACCTCCCGGTAGGGATGAAAACGGAGCGGAAACGGACGGAACTGAGTGCGATCATATTTGTTTTCACATTTTTTTGCAGAAGCGGAAACGAATACAGAAACCCCGGAAATGAATACGGAAACAAATATTACTGGAAACGGACACGGAGCGAATACAAAGAGGATACAGAAATAGAAGTAGGCATTGATCGGAACTTAAAAACCCCTTGAATCATAGAGAAATACACACAAAAACAAACAAATTTAATGAGTTGTTAACATAGCTACAAAATAATATCATTATGTTAGCAACTTAGCGTAGTATTTTAGTAGTACCGGACAAATGCCTATAGGGTCAAGCTAAGTACATGTGTGGTAGTAGAAGTTGGGCCTCAAATCCATTGTACTAATTGTGTCATTGTGTTCTCTTTGGTGGTTGGGTTACAAAGCAACTATAAGTCTACAGTAAATACAGAAATTCCATACTCACGGAAACGGAAAGTTCCATTTCCATGCATGTTCCACCGGAAAATACCGTTCTGTTTTTGTTTTTTTTTTCCGCATAAAAAATTCCATTTCCACTTCCGTTTTGCAAATTTCTGTTTTCGTTTTCATGTTTCCTCTCCGTTTCCATTTTTCCTCCGGAAAAACGGAAAGTTTCCACTCCATTTTCATCCCTACCTCCCGGTACTCCGGTAAAATGCCGATTTCACCCGGAACCATTCCGATGTCCAAACATAGGCTTCCAATATATCAATCTTTATGTCTCGACCATTCCGAGACTCCTCGTCATGTCCGTGATCACATCCGGGACTCCGAACAAACTTCGGTACATCAAAACTTATAAACTCATAATAAAACTGTCATTGAAACGTTAAGCGTGCGGACCCTACGGGTTCGAGAACTATGTAGACATGACCTAAAACCATTCTCGGTCAATAACCAATAGCGGGACCTAGATGCCCATATTGGTTCCTACATATTCTACGAAGATCTTTATCGGTCAAAGCGCATAACAACATACTTTGTTCCCTTTGTCATCGGTATGTTACTTGCCCGAGATTTGATCGTCGGTATCCAATACCTAGTTCAATCTCGTTACCGGCAAGTCTCTTTACTCGTTCCGTAATAAGTCATCTCATAACTAACTCATTAGTTACATGCTTGCAAGGCTTAGGTGATGAGTATTACCGAGAGGGCCCAGAGATACCTCTCCGACAATCGGAGTGACAAATCCTAATCTCGAATCATGCCAACCCAACATGTACCTTCGGAAACACCTGTAGAGCACCTTTTTAATCACCCAGTTACGTTGTGATGTTTGGTAGCACACAAAGTGTTCTTCCGGTAAACGGGAGTTGCACAATCTCATAGTTGTAGGAAATTTGTATAAGTCATGAAGAAAGCAATAGCAGTATACTAAACGATCAAGTGCTAGGCTAACAGAATGGGTCATGTCAATCACATCATTCTCCTAATGATATGATCCCACTAATCAAATGACAACACATGCCTATGGTCAGGAAACATAACCATCTTTGATTAATGAGCTAGTCAAGTAGAGGCATACTAGTGACTATGTGTTTGTCTATGTATTTACACATGTATCATGTTTCCGGTTAATACAATTCTAGCATGAATAATAAACATTTATCATGATATGAGGAAATAAATAATAACTTTATTATTGCCTCTAGGGCATATTTCCTTCACTTCCTGCTTGCAGCCATCGCCGCCTCGTCTATCTCTCCCAAGAAGCACTACAGAACGCGGCTTCCCACCGATGATCATTGTCGTCAAAGGTCTTTGCGGATCCCAGTTCGCACTGCGCTGCTGCCAGTGCCTTCCGCTCACGCCTGTCCGCCCGTTCCGCGGCTCGCTACGCCCTCCTCTGCGCCCAGAACTCGTTCTCGGCGGCGACATCTTCCAGGAAGCGCTCGCGCCACGCCGCCATGGCGTGCTCATCCGTCTTGATGATGAGGAGGTGGTGCTCCCGCCTCCGCTGGATGGGCGGTCCTCGTCGGTGATTAGCCGCGGCGGAGGGGCGAGGTCCTATGCCTGCTGGCGCGTCCGAGAAATTCATATCTGAACGTGGCCCGGAGAGGCGCCACGACAGCGCGTCGTACGCGCGGGCGGCCTTGTGGGCGGTCTCGAACGTTCTGACACCGAGACGTGTATTACCATAGCGGATCTCCGTGTAATACACTCCGGAGGGGCGGGCGCGGACCGCGGTAGCCGGAGCTGCTCCGGGCGCGCGGCTGGCATGTCGGCGGTGGGGGAGAAGGCGCTGGAGGCGCGCGGGGGGGGGGGGGGGGGGGGGGGGGGGCTGGAGGCGAGGAACAAGGGCGCAGCGGCGGCGGAGCACCGGCAGAAGCGAGAAGAAGGGAGAGAGAGAGGCGGCGGTTGGCGGGCTCGCGCGCGGGTTTTATAAAATGCACTCGACACCGCGCGCGTTGCCGCTTTTTCGCGCGTGCGCAGTTTTCTTTTCCGCGCATGCTGGAGCGCGTCAAACCAGCTTGCGCGTTAAAAACACCTTATTTCCCGTGCACGCCATATCTAGTGCGTCTGTTGGAGCTGCTCTAAGCCTTTATTAATTCTCATATGTTGAGAGTATTTTGGTTCCGGTGTGCTGCGCGGAGCTATTTACCACGCCATGACACCAACTAACGTTCCACGAGTATCACAGATAAGTACAATGGCCGGCGATCCAATTTCTTGGTCACCTACCCAGTTGATCCCACGTCAGACGTGGTTCACTTGTGTCACTGTACATTTCCAAGCAACTCTCATCTTCCCCACCGAACCCTAGCTCCTTTAAAAACCCCATCTCCTTCCCTCTAATCCCACTGCACTTAGCTAGCCAGTACCTTCTCATTGTGCCAATCCACACTCCACAGACAGCAACTCCATCAATTTCTCCCAAGAAATGGCAGCTTCAGCTCTCCACTCCACTGGCACCGCGGCCATCTCTCTCTCTCTCTCTCTCTCTCTCTCTCTTCCTGCTCGCAACCATCGCCGCCTCGTCCTTCTCTCCGGCCGACGCACGGGCGTCGTCGTCATCATGCGCGAGCCACACCTTCTCGAGCAACCAGCTCTACGCGTCGTGCGCCGCCCTGCCGCGCCTCGGCACCACGCTGCACTACAACTACACGGCCGCGGCCAACACAGTGGCCGTGGCGTTCCGCGCGCCGCAGCCGAGCAAGGCCGGGGGATGGGTGGCGTGGGGGCTCAACCCCAACGGCACGGGCATGGTGGGCACGCAGGCCGTGGTGGCGTTCCGGCACTCCAACGGCAGCCTCGTCGCGTACCCGACGCTGCTCGGCAACTACGCGCCGTCCATGGCGCCCGCGGACGCCGCGGAGCTGGCGTTCCCCGTGTCGGACGTGGCGGCCGAGTACGCGAAGAACGGCAAGGAGATGGTCGTGTACGCGACGATCGCGCTGCCCGGGAAGGGGAGCAAGTTCACCCACGTGTGGCAGCAGGGGGGCTCGGTGGTGGACGACGTGCCGGCGGCGCACCCCACCACCGGGGATAACGTCCTCTCCATGGGCACCATCGATTTCAGCAAGTGATAAAAATGTAAGCTCTAGTATGTGTATGCATCTTTCTGGTCACGTAGCTAGTTGCCTGCATGCGAACCATCGATCCCTATCTATATATGAATGTTTGTAATCAGCGCTCGGCGCAGAGTTATGTATACGTACTGTGTGTAATTGGTGCTCGGTTGCCAAGAATTTCAAAGAAAAGAACGCAAAATAACGGGCACACATCATTAAGCAAGATTTCATGAGGGCCTTGGATTTGTCCTATCGGGGAGACATGCGAGGGCTACTTCCTAAGGCGGACGCGCGGGGCTGTGGACATCCGGGACTATAGGCCGGTCAGTCTTGTTCACAGAGCGGCGAAAATCTTCGACAAAGTACTGTCGTGTATACTTGCAGAGGATCTAGCCAAGCTAGTAGGGATCCATCAAAGTGCGTTCGTAACCAGCCATGCCCGCTCCCAACCCCAACCCAGTCCCCGTAGTCCCACCAGCCAAACCGGCGGCGTTCGCTCCGGCGCCGTCGGCCACCGCCCCAGCCCCGCCGCTTTCACTGCTGGCAAGCATCCTCCACCCGCCCCCGCAGCTGCGTTGGGAATCTCACTCCTCGCTGCAGCAGCCCGCGGCGCAGCCGCCCCTTTTCGATGCGGATCGAGATCTGGTCTCTGGGGCGCTGCCGCCTCCCCCACCTGGGTGCCCTGCTGGCGCTGGCGTGGGCATGGGCGGCTCCTCCGGCTCCGAGCCCGCCCCGGCTTCGCTTGCCGTTGCCGCCCCGCCTGCCACCTTCAATGCGGGCCGCGCTGCTGCGACATTTATGGCGAGTAATGGTGCGGGATGGCTGGCCTGCTTCCAAGGCTCGGCGTCCAGGGCGTGCGACGGGCATTCAATCCCGCACGGCGCGGCGGACGCGGGGCTCGAGGCTGAGGCGACGGCCATGCCCTGGGTGGAGGTCACATCCCGTCGGCCACGCCCGCCGGCCAAGCACGCCGCATTCACTGCACGCCCCCCTCCGCCCGAGTGGTTAAGAGGCCTCTGCTTCAATTGCCTTTGCCCTCGACACCGCGCCATTGACTGTCGGGACCCTGTGGTCTGCAGAAGGTGCTTTCGTTCGGGCCACAAAGCGCGCTCCTGCACCCACACCCCTCGGCCTCATCTGCGTCCAGGTGCTGCCAAGCTGTGCAAGGCGCCTCCCCCGACGTCGTCCTCGCCGCTGCCGCCGGCCTCGCCTCGTCCTCCCCAAGCTGCGCTCCCCCCGCCGCAGCGTGTGTCGCTGCCGACGGCCCAACCGCCCCGTCCCCAAGCTGCGATGGGCTCCTCGGCTGGCTCTTGGTCGGGCGACCACTCCACCCGCCCGGAGGTCTTCGCTGTGGTGCACAACACGCCGTCCATGCTATTGGAAATCGCCCTGCTGGAATCCAACGCCGTCGTCGCCTGGTTCGATCGCGACCGCCAAGCATCCACCACCGAGATGGCGGCCTTCATCGCCGACAAGATTGGAGCTCTCCAGCCGGACGTCGTCGTGGTGCTGCATCACCCTGAGAAGTTTCTCGTGCGTTTCATCCACCGGCACCACGCCGAGCTTGTCGTCTCCCGCCGCGAGCTGGCGTTCGGCGACACCAAGCTTCAGCTCCGCGCCTGGCGGCTCGAGGCGCACGCCGAGCATGTGGACATGCGGCACCATGTCCGGCTCTGCCTCGAAGGCCTTCCCCTCTACGCTTGGGAGGAGCAAGCCGTTGCCAAGGCCATCGGCTCCAGGTGCTCCATTGACTACATCGAGCCTGCTTCTCAGTTGAAGACCCAAACGAAGGTCCTGGGGCTCTGGGCATGGACGCGGTGCCCAAGCAAGGTGCTGAGGGTGAGCTGGATCACTCTTCCCGGCCGCAACGGTGGTGCGCTGGTGTATGGCCGAAAAGGCTTGGAGCACCGCATTCTGGTGCATCTCGACATCCACGAGGACCCCTCCTCTGGCAACATCGTCTCCAAGCCAAACCCTTGGCTGTACAACATCGTCGACGGGGAGAAGCACATGAGGGACAGGCGCGAGAGAATCTCTCGCCCCGTGCGGCATGACCGCAGGGACAGAGATGATGGTGATGGCCGAGACCGTGATGACGACCGCGATGATCGCCGTGGACGAAGCGGACGGGACGCTCCCAGGAGCGGCCAAAGCTTGGGTGCTCGACTCAGACGTAGCCTCTCTCGTGCTCCTCGTGATGAGCAGCGCGGGTCTGGCAGAGATGTCCAAGAGGATCGTCGTGGCGGGTCTAGCCGGGACGGGCGCCGTCAGGCTGCTCTCGCCGGTCCGGCCGCTGATGCTGCCCTGCTGCTGGGTTCTGGCTCCGCCAGTGCCCCGGAGGCCACCGCCATGGAGCTGCTGCCAATTGCCCAAGCAACTCCGGCCCCCCAAGACAATGGGCGCGGTCGGAGCCCCTCGAGGCAAAGGCGGCCGGCTGCGACCAGGCGCCTCTCCCAGGAGGCGCGCACTCCGCCCACTTCCCCGCCTCGCTCCCCGACATCGGTCCTCTGGCCCTCCCCTACTTCCAAGCGGGACTCGGCCCGTGCTGCGAGGATGGCCCTTCAGGAGCGAAGCCCCGCCCTCATCGAGCTGTGCTCGCCGACGGCCATGATGCGCCCGTTGATCTCCTTCTCACCGACGCGGCCTCCGGGGTTTGAACGCTCCCCGACTCCGCCTCTCCCTGGTGTTGGAGAGCTCCAGCGCACGCCTACTCCGTCAAGAGCACGTTCTGGGCATGCTGATGATTCTCTGCCGGCTGGGCTTGCTGCTTTGATCGCCCCTGTCCAAGATGCTGCTGTTGTGTTGCCTTCACAGTTGTTTGCTGTGCGCGAGCCGGCACTGCTGGAGCGGGCCTCCTCGCTGTGCAGCCCGCAGCCTCCACCCGCTGTTTCTCCTCCTAGGAGCCTGCGAACTCGTCGAAAGACGATGGCTGGGCTAAAGATTTGCAACAGCTCTGGGGGCATCTCGCTTCAGCGTGTGCTGCGCCCGTCTGCCCGTCCCGAGGCTGTTCCAGCGGCTAAAATGGCCGAATGGCTGGTTTGCCGGAGTCTGGGCATCACCAGAGATGGAGAAGATGTTACTGAAGCCACCCTTGCTGCTTTCTCGCTGAAATTTAAAGAGCAACTGACCCCAGAGATAATTGTGGCCATGCGTGATTTCTTCCAGCTGGACAATGGCGCTGTCAATGCAGTGGAAGACGCCCTCATTGGGCATGGAGGAGAGTCGACAATGGAACCTACCGCTGCTGGTACGGGAGAGCAAGATGCTACAGTTTGAAGAAATTTGCTTGTAGTGCCTCTGTAGGGTTCTCTAGTTTTCCCATGTTAGTGCTTTTAGATTGCACTTCCTGTAAGGGGTCCTTGCCGTGTGTGGCATGGGACTTGCTACTTGTTAGCAGTACTGGCTTTTTGCCTTGTCTTGGTTGCTTCAACCCCAAGTTGTATTCTGCTATCAGATTGTACCCTGAGAATCTCTATGTTTCCCATGCATGAGCAACCTATCAACACTATGAGCTGGAACGTAAGAGGGCTAAATTGCCCAGACCGTCGGGCTACTGTTAAGGCAACAATCGAGGGCACCTCATGTCACCTTGTCTGCCTCCAAGAAACAAAGCTCAGCTCCATCGACATGTTCATTGCGGCTTCCATTGGCGGAAATAGGCTTCGTGGCTTCGCACAGCGGCCGGCTGAGGGGACCCGTGGTGGTATCCTCCTGCTTTGGGATCAAGGGCTCCTGGAGGTCTTTGACATTGCCACATCTTCTTATTGTCTGTCGGCCACGGTACGCATCAGGGATACTGGAGCTACATTCAAAACCACTTCGGTGTATGGTCCCACCGACTCGGCGTGCAAGGATGCCTTTTTTGCGGAGCTCCTTAGCCACAAGCCGCTACCGGGAGTCGCCTGGTTGGCCTCAGGCGACTTCAATCAAATTTATCGTGCTAGGGACAAAAATAAGAGAAACGTGAACACAAGTAGGATCAACCGCTTCCGTGCGACGCTGCAGTCTTGTGAGCTTAAGGAAATCCATCTTCAGAACAGGCGCTTCACCTGGAGTAACGAGCGATCCAATCCAACCCTGTGCAAGCTAGACTCCTCCTTCTGCAATGCAGAGTGGGACACCACATACAACACCCATGTTCTCCACGCGCTTTCATCCTCCTTGTCGGACCACTGTCCGCTGCTCCTGGCAGATGACAAAGGACCCAGACGTCCCCGCTCCTTCAAATTTGAAAACATTTGGGTCTCCTTGCCTGGGTTCGCTGAGGTGATCCAAACGGCCTGGAACGAGCACATTCCCCACTCGGAGCCCTATCAAGTCCTTCATCATAAGCTCAGAAAAACCGCCCTCCGCCTTACGGAATGGAGTAGAAAAATGTTCTCGAACGCCAAAGTCCAACTCCATGCGGCTCTGTTGGTCATCCTTCGATTGGACATTGCTCAAGAGACGCGTCTCCTCTCCCCCGCCGAGTCCGACCTTCGGGCTAGACTAAAACGTCGAGTCATTAGCCTGGCGGTCCTTCAGAGAGCTAGGAAGAGCCAATGTGCGAGGGTGGCCAACCTCAAAGAAGGTGATGCGAACACAAAATTTTTCCATCGCCGTGTCAATGCCAGGAGAAGAAAAAACCATATTCACCGCATCAAACAGGCTCACGGTTGGGTGACCGAGCATGGACAGAAGGAGAAGATCATCCACGACCACTTCTCTGAGGTCATGGGGCGGATTGGAACCAACAGTAACGTAGACTTTAACTGGGATGAGCTCGACATCCAGCATCACAACCTCCACGCTCTTGGCGTTGTCATCACTGAGGAGGAGGTCTGGGCTGCTATCAAAGAAATGCCCAACGACAAAGCTCCCGGCCCAGACTGCTTGACCGACATTTCCTTCAAGAAATGTTGGGACCTCATCAAGGTGGACTTCATGCGAGTCATCCACTGCTTTGACTCCCTGCGCACGAACAACCTGCAACGGCTAAACTCTGCCAATGTGGTCTTATTGCCCAAGAAGGACGGCGCTGAGGGGATCTCCGACTATAGGCCTATCAGTCTTATCCACGCCGTTGCCAAAATCATCGCCAAGGTGTTGTCCATGCGCCTAGCGCCGCTCATGGATGCTCTGGTTTCCAATGCGCAGAGTGCATTTATCAAGAAGAGAAGCATCCATGATAATTTCATGTATGTTCGCAACTTTGCTCGTCGGCTGCACAAGTGCAGGACTCCAGCTCTATTATTCAAGCTGGACATCAAAAAGGCTTTTGACTCAGTCCGATGGGAGTATGTCTTGGATCTTATGCAGCGCATGGGGTTCCCTGATAAATTCAGAAATTGGATTGCGGCATTGCTTTCGTCCTCGTCCTCGCGCTTCCTCCTCAACGGCCTACCTGGCCCCCCCATCAGGCATGGACGTGGTTTTCGCCAAGGAGACCCCATCTCGCCTCTGCTATTCGTGCTCGCAATTGACCCGTTGCACAAGATTCTCGACTTGGCTACGCGCAAGGGAATCATTCATAAGATTCGTGGCAGAGGTACAATGGTCAGAACCTCCCTCTATGCGGATGACGCTGCTGTGTTCATGGCGCCAATTAAGAGTGATATTGACAACCTTGCAACCATCTTAAAAGGCTTTGGAGACGTCACGGGCCTTTGCACCAACTTCCACAAAAGCTCTGTCGTTCCCATTCGATGCGCCAACCTTGATCTTGTAAGCATTCTCAGCAGCATCCCGGCGACCAGGGCGTCTTTCCCTATCAAATACTTGGGCCTCCCGCTCTCGGTTTGGAGACTGAAGAAAGTTGACTTCCAATACCTCCAGGACAAGGCAGCTGGAAAATTGGTCACCTGGGATGGGCAGAACATCACCACCATTGGGCGCACGGCCCTTGTTCGATCTGTCATCACCTCTCAGGCTGTGTACTCCATCACACCACTCATTGCCCCTCAGGGTTCCCTTGACAACCTCAACAAGATTGAGCGAGCTTTTCTTTGGTCCGGCTCTGACAAGACCACCGGTGCCAAATGTAAAGTCAACTGGGACATGGTCTGCCGCCCCACCAGCTATGGGGGTTTGGGTGTTCTTAACACCGACAAATTTGCTCGTGCTTTGAGGCTCAGATGGCTTTGGTTTGAATGGAAAGAGCCGTCCAAGCTCTGGGTCGGCCTGGGCAACCATTGCACCGAGGAGGACCGTGATTTTTTCTACGCCTCCACTTCCATCATCGTGGGCAATGGGGCCAAAACGCCTTTTTGGGACTCCCCCTGGCTGCTTGGCCGCAAGCCGAAGGACATTGCACCTCTCGTCTTTGAGGCCTCGAGGAGAAAGAACTGGAAGGTGCGAGAGGCTATTACAGAGAATGCTTGGATGCTTACGATCAGACGAGACATCACCATCACTGGCCAGCATGTGCAGGAATTTTTCACCCTCTGGATGCTCATCCATGACATACACCTCGACATCCACTCTGAGGATGACATCATTTGGAAGCACTCCAGATGGCTCATATTCGGCGTCCACTGCATACAAGGCACAATTTTTGGGTTTGACGCTTTCCCTCATGGACTCCATGGTCTGGAAAATGTGGGCGCCCCCAAAGGTCAAATTCTTCTCTTGGCTGGCCTTACAAGATCGGATTTGGACCGCCGACAGACTAGAGCGACGTGGCTGGGACAATTGCGGTCTTTGCCCGCTCTGTAAGCAGGTGCAGGAGTCGGGCGTCCACCTTTTCGCCAAATGCCGCTTCTCCTTGAGGCTTTGGCGGATGCTCATTGACAAGTATGGGCTCGCACATCTAGACCCTTCTGACTGGCATCTTGAGGATTCCCTCCTCTCTTGGTGGGACAAGCGCACCAATTCGAGCATTCCGGATCGTCGCGCCATGGCCTCCCTTACCATGCTCGTATCCTGGACAATTTGGAACGAAAGGAACGCTAGAGTCTTCCGCCACAAAGAGACGCCACCACCAATCCTTCTCAAGCTTATTATAGATGAGGCCAACCTATGGGTTACTGCAGGGGCTAAACATTTAGGGAAAATTGTATCGCGTGAGTAATTGTCATGCCGTACTCTGGCCTTGTATAACTCTATAAAACTCTATTCTCCTCTACTTTAATAGATGAGGCAAATCTTTTGCCTCCGTTTCGAAAAAAAATCAAAATGCGTTCGTGAAGGGACGATCGCTACACTATAACTTCATGCTAGTGCAATGCACGGCACGAAGACTGCATGCTATCAAGGATCCAACGGTCATGCTCAAGTTGGACATCACTAAGGCATTTGATATAGTACAATGGCCTTTTCTTGCTCGAGGTGTTGCGGCAAATGGGGTTTTGGCCACAGGTGGATCATGTGGATTGCAGGCCTATTGTCCACTTCTTCCACGAAGATCCTAGTGAATGGAGTACATGGAGATGCGATCTTCAACTTCAAGGGACTACGACAAGGTGACCCACTGACACCCATGTTATTCATCTTGGTCATGGAAACGACATAGGGATTGTTCACATTAGCTGCCTCGAGGGGTTTGGTTTCTCCATGGGCCAAGTGGGAATGAAGAGTGTCCATCTTTGCAGATGACGTCATGGTGTTCACCAAGACAAACTCCACGGACGTGAGTGCTACAGTGGCTGTTTTGGAGGCTTTTGGTTCAACGCCTAGGCTTAGAGTTAACCGTGCAAAGAGCATAGCGATACCCATCAGATGTTCGTAGGAACATATGCTATTGGTCAGACAAATTCTTGGCTGCTCGGTTGGACAGTTCCATGCAAGTACTTGGGGCTTCCTCTTACCATAAGGAAGCAGTCAGCGGCACAAATTCAGGCTCTTGTCGACCAACTGGCTAGTTGCTTGCCTACTTGGCGAGGTTCCGCTATGCTGAAGAGTGGTTGTCTTCTGCTTATTCAACCCGTGCTATGTGCGATCCCGATATATTCAGTGTTGGCACTAGACTTACCGCCGAAGATGATTGTAGCCATGAACAAAATTTGCCGAGGCTTTCTATGGTGTGCAAAATCAGAGGCGAACGAAGAAAAATGCGCAATGGCCTGGGACACGGTTTGCACCCCTAAATGGTTGGTGGCTTTGGCATCCCAAATCTGAGATGGCTCAATATCTCGGTGCAAGCAAGATGGTCGTGGTTGGCAAGATCAGATGAGTCTAGGCCATGGAGTGAGTTCAAGATTAAGGTGCCGGACGAAGCCGTGCACCTGTTCCAGGCGGCAGCATGGACCACACTCGGAGATGGAGCTTCAACGTTGTTTGGGAGGACCGTTGGTTGGGTGGTGCACGCATTGAGGACATTGCACTAGCGATATATGCGAAGTCCCGCCATGGAAGTGTGCGAGCATGACGGTTGTGCGGGCAGTCCACGAAGGATGCTCGCCCTTGGACATAGGTACATACCTGAGCATGGACGCGTTACGGGAGTACCTGGATCTTTGGCATAGAATCACGGATGTTCATCTGGATCTAACCACACCAGACAAGCTACGTTGGGCATGGGAAAGGAAAGGTACACTAGATTTCTATATTTAATCTGTCCAAGACATTTTTTTAGAATCTAGCAGGATCTCTTGTATCCATCAGAGGAAACGAATCATCTAGATAAGCATACCAAATAAACAAATTGTATGTATGAAAAATAGAATGTGACTTGTTTACGTTCGTCCATAATCGGTTATATTTCAGTACCATGCATATAATAAACTTATTATCGAATCTAACTTGCAATTCATGTACAAAGGATACAGCTTCCACTCTAGAAGGTTCTACAAATGTGCTCACTTAATAATACACTAGAAATCACTATTAATATGTGATGTTTAGTGAGACATTATTCTTTAGAGACCTCTACCATGATATTAAAAGATATTAAGATATACATGAGCATATGCACATACATCCATGTGCATGCACAAGATATTATGGAATTCTAAAAAAGATAACTTTTATCACTCATATAATTTAAATAGTATAAACACTTCTAATGATGTACACTACAGTTAGTAACAATGAACATTGGTTAACTATACCAACCTAATTATGTGGTTCATTATACCAACCAAATAATAAAAATTATGATCTTTAATACTATAGTATAATAAAAATAAGATTAAATAAGTATACAAGATTGGGATAGAGTATTTATTTTATTTCTCCCTAGGCCCCACATTTCATTGGACAATTCCTGACTAGACAGTTGTATATTATTAGTAAAGAAGATAATCAATAGTGGAATTTTCTTCCCTTTCCTATAGATGTATCGTAGTTCAAAGAAAAGATCGACGAAATATCTGTTGCATTGAAAAATAGATGACAAGCCTAGTTTTGCTCCTGACTTTTATTATTAACCATCTATAACATCGTGACTAGCACACACACTTGCTCATGTTCTCTCTCTTCTACAGATTGAACTTACCATGAAACAACAATCCAAATTGAGCCAAGAGTGAAAAGCTATAGGCAATGCATCTGTCTCCATGCCTATGCAGGTTCACCCCGTTGTGCACGTGAAGACTGCCATCGCCAGGAGGAAGGTGCCTCCCAAGAAGAACAAAATGATGGTGACTATAGTGCCCAAGAAGACGAACATTATGCCCCGCCAACCTGCAATGGTTTATAAGTCCACCGTAGTGGCGGCGTGTCGACCTGCACAATTCATGCATGCATTTGGCAGAGGTTGCATGCTCCACCTGTTCCACCCCATGTATTTTCTTTGAATCTATTCTATCTTTTAAAGCGAAACACAAATTTATGATTTGTTTGCATATTTGTGTTTCTTGCGACAAGGACTTTAAAACAAGACCACTTGAAGTCTTGAACACATTCTGACAAGTTTTAAATTTTGTACCAACTTTCAATATTGAAACTTGGTAATCGCAATATTATTTTTTTACCAAGTGTCACCAAGTTTTACCAAGTTCCATATGAATTTGTAGTATTAAGTTTCTGCTCAGGGCTTATGGCTTGGGATTTAGGACTTAGGATTTGGAGTTTAGGGCTTAGGGCTAAGTTTTAGTATTTCAAACTTGACGAATTTATTATTTGTTCTATAAGGTTTTAGTAGTTGAAACTTGGTGAATTTTATAATTTTTTTTGTCAAAACATATTCAAGAGCAGTCTTGTTTCAAAACCCTTGCCACAAGGAACACGAATATGCAAACGAAATATAAATTGGAATTTTGGTTCAAAAGACATAATAGATTCAAATTTAGAAGTCACCCTTAAACACATGCACACGTTTTCCAATCTTGACACAATCGTGGGGCTTAGGATCTGCGTGTCGCGACCCGTGTGGGCCATAAATCCCCCCCCCCCCCCCCACCCACCCACCCAATCGTCCGTCCATCAATCATATTGGAAGCATATGCACTCGCATGATATAAAATCAATGAGATATGTCTATCCAAATTTCTTCATTGGGCTCTGAACAATAAAAATTTATGGCTGTGAATAGTGTTAGCCTCTAAGAAATATTTTATTGAACTACACAAAGATATAAATACGTCTTGTTTTTAACCGGGTGAGAAGCTCAGTACATATATATAGTACTCCCTCCGTTTCTAAATATAAGTCTTTTTAGAGATTTTAATCTGAACTACATATGGATGTATATATACATACTTTAGAATGCAGATTTACTCATTTTGCTCCGTATGTACTCCATATTAAAATCTCTAAAAGGGCTTATGTTTAGGAACGAAGGGAGTATATAGATGGGGAAATCTAAATGCCACACCAGATTTTATTTTTTGCACAACTACTGAATGCGTCAAATATCGTTGATTTCATATCTAACGATCTGAGCCGGTACACCTATAGACAGAAAAAATCACACCGTCATCCCCGCAACCATCCCCACCCACATCCCTGCCTGCACCAACCGCCCCGTCTCCCCCTCCCTTAGGCACACCTCGCGGCCGACCATGGCCGCCTCCACCCACCATCCCCACCTTCTCCCCTCCCCCCCCCCCCCCCCCCCTTAGAACAGAAGAGAAGACATGAGAGAGATTGAGAAAGCAGGTTTGTAATATCAAGAAAAGATTAATCAATTCTCATATTCATAGAGTAGTTTGGTTGTGGTATGTTTCACGGGGCTATACCGCGCCATGACACCAACTAAGAGCATCTTCAATAGGCGTGCAACCGTGTGACATGCTAATTTTCTAAAGGGCCGAAATAAACTTTTTTTTTGCGCACAGCAGGGCGCTTGCTCCAGCAGCCGCTGCAAAAATATGGCGTGGCGCTATAGCTCCAGCAGTCGCACTAAATTTCCAGCGCTCGCGAGCAGCAGGCACTAGGCGAGTATGATCAACACATATTCATTTGACAATATGATGATGTTTCAAACACATAGTATAGTTCAAGCCCAACACCACAGGCTAGTCCATACGGTACAAATAAAAATAGATAAAGAAGATACTATGATGCAAATATAGTAGATTAAGTTGACGATAAACTAGATAACTACTCCTCGTTGTTGTCCTCCTCGGTGGTGTAGTCCAACGAGAGAAACGTGGCTTCCCACCGAGGATCATTGTCGTTAAAGGTCGACGCGGATCCCAGTTGGCACTGCGCTACCGCCAGTGCCTTCCGCTCACACCTGTCCGCCCGATCCGCGGCTCGCTACGCCCTCCTCTGCCTCCAGAACTCGTTCTCGGCGGCGACATCCTCCAGGAAGAGCTCGCGCCACGCCGCCATGGTGTGCTCATCCGTCTTGATGATGAGGAGGCGGCGCTCCTGCCTCCGCTGGATGGGCGGTCCTCGTCGGTGATTAGCCGCGGCGGATGCGCGAGGTCCTACTCCTACTGGCGCGTCCAAGAAATTTATCTGTGAACGTGACCTGGAGAGGCGCCACGCCGCAGCGTTGTACGCGCGGGAGGCCTTGTGGGCGGTCTTGAACGTCCCGACACCGAGACGTGTATTACCAGAGCGGATCTTCGTGTAATACACTCGGGAGGGGCAGGGGCGGACGCCGCGGTAGCCGGTGCTGCTCCGGGAGCACGGCTGGCATGTCGGCGGCGGGGGAGAAGGCACTGGAGGCGGCAGGGGGGGTGGGGGGACGCTGGAGGCGAGGAACAAGGGCGCAGCGGCGGCGGGACACCGGCAGAAGCGAGAAGGGAGAGAGAGGCGGTGGTTTGCGGGCTCGCGCGCGGGTTTTATAGAACGCACTCGACGCCGCGTGTGTTGCCGTTTTTTCGCGCGTGCACAGTTTTCTTTTCCGCTCATGCTGGAGCGCGCCAAACCAGCTCGCCCGTTAAAAACACCTTATTTCCCGCGCATGCCATATCTAGTGCGTCGGTTGGAGATGCTATAAGCTTTTGTTAATTCTCAGATGGAGAGAGTATTTTGGTTGCGGTGTGCTGCGCGGAGCACTTTGGGATTGACTATAGATCAGTCGATTGAAAATTTTATTTGGGTCAGTCGACTGACCCAAACCTCTTTCAGCAAACAAAGGCCTAACTCGAGCCCACGTAAAAAATGAAGGCGAGCTGGCCGGCCGGTGTCATGCGCGAAATTAATTCACTTTCAAGGCATTCGTACGGGCAGCGCTGAGCAGCGCACCTGCACAAACAACGTACGTACGTACACCAACACCGCTAGCTAGCTACATTCCTCTTCTTCATTTTTTTTTCTTTCTGATCGGAGGACGGAGCCTTCAAACACAAGCATGGATGCATCTCAAGTATTATACATGACTATTTGCAGAAAAAGTATTGTACGTCACTCCACGTCCCTATACGCACATGCACTCACTCCCATCGATCACTGGTGGCTAAATAAATGCATCTCAATCTACGAACAACCCATGCATGTCAGTCCACGAAAATAAAATTTGGGTTAGCCGACTGACTCAAGCTAAAGCAAATAGTAATTTTTCATACAATTTACATATAAATTGTGCATTTTTATAATATGCAATAACACACTATAATAACTGAAATAAAATAAAATAAAAGTAAACCAAATAATAGTACTCCCTCCGTTCCCAAATAATTGTCTTTCTAGCCATCTCAAATGGACTACAACATACGGATGTATATAGACATGTTTTAGAGTGTAGATTCACTCATTTTGCTCCGTATGTAGTCACTTGTTCAAATATCTAGAAAGACAATTATTTAGGAATGGAGGGAGTATATTTTTAAGAAAGAATGAATGTGGCATTGGTACCCATTAATAAGAAAGTGGTTGAAAAAACTTTTAAAACCTTGCACACAACCTTGCACTAAAATTGCACCTTTTGTAGTATGCAAAAAAAAAAGGATATAGTAGTTCAATTTTCATACTCTAGTAGTATAATTTAAGCATATATCTTGTACTACCTACTATATACATTTTATAAGGATGAATGGATTATTGACATTGATGTTCCCATTCAAGGAAAGAATAAGAATAAAAAAACAAAAAAATGAAAAAAAATTGCGCAGAATGTATGAAGTAATTGCAGTTTTTCATATGCAAGAATAAACATATAATAGTGTAATTCCCGAAAATGATGTTTTTTTGTAAGGAATGAATTAGTGGCACTAATTGCCCTTAAAAAGGAAAAAAAGAAATATAAACTAAAACAAAGTAAAAAATTATGAAATTTTCTAACGAACAATGAATTGGTGTTTTTGGTATTACCGTTTAAGAAGAAAGAAAATAAAAAAAATGAAAAGTTTTGCATAAAATTTACATAGAAAATGCGCCTTTTATAATATATAAGAACAAGTGTATAATAGTGCAATTTTTTATGAAAGGAGGTTTCCTAAGAAGAAATAGATTAATGATATTGGTATTATCATTAAAGAACAAAGAAAATGAAAAATCAAAATAATAAAGTTTTTCTAAGAATGAATGAATCAGTGGCATTGGTATTACCCTTCTAGAAGAAAGAAAAGAAATAATGAGAAAATTGCGCAAATTTTACAAAGAAATTGCACGTCTCATAATATGTGAGAATAGGCTTATAAAATTTCCGGAAAAAAATCCGAGGAAAGAATTAAAGAAGAAAGAAATTAAAATTAAAACTAATACTAGATAAGAATAGCAAAGTTTTCACATTTTATTGTAATTTACACTTATTTATAAGTAATTTTTTATATACATTTACACTCAAACATCCCAAAAATATCCATATGAAAACAAACCGACAAAAAAAAAACAAAATCAAAAACACATACAAATGTCAAGGATTAATATGCGAACTATATATCATATCGGTGGTTCCTCCGTGTCTCACACATACGCGCGCACAAACAAAACACACACAGGCATACAAGAAACTAACACGCACAAAAAGGGAAAAAAGTGCAGCATGGATGCATGGCACCGCATGCAGCCATGCACCAAAGCAATTCGCGCATGCATGCATGTTAGGCGTAAAGGAGAATCGACTGAACCAAAAGTAAAAAATCAGTTGACTGTGATATAGCTAAATTGGAAGCTGAGATTCATGCAATCATGCAAGGGATGACGCTAGCTATACAACATTCCACTCTTCCTGTCATCGTTCAATCTGACTCAAGTGAGGCGTTGTTATGTCTATCAGGGAACGTACTTCTTCGTTCTGCCTATGGTCATCTTGTGGCTGAAATTAAGGAGTTGATGAGACATAGGGAGTTTATTCCTCAGAAGTTGAATAGGAATCAAAACAGAGTTGCCGATCGTTTGACAAATTATAGTCGTATACAGTGTACCACGGCTGTGTAGATGCATGTAGGACCATCATGTATTGAGGATCTTTTACCTCTCGACTGTAACTCTCTCAATATGGAATAAAACTCCTTTTCCCTCGCAAAAAAAAAAAACTAACGTTCCACGAGTATCACAGATAGGTACAATGGCCGGTGATCCAATTTCTAGGTCACCTACCCAGTTGATCCCATGTCAGACGTGGTTCACTTGTGTCACTGTACATTTCCAAGCAACTCTCATCTTCCCCACCGAACCCTAGCTCCTTTAAAAAACCCATCTCATTCCCTCTAATCCCACTGCACTAGCTAGCCAGTACCTTCTCATTGTGCCACTCCACAGTCCACAGACAGCAACTCCATCATTTTCTCCCAAGAAATGGCAGCTTCAGCTCTCCACTCCACTGGCACTGCGGCCATGTCTCTCTCCCTCTTCCTGCTCGCAACCATCGCCGCCTCGTCCTTCTCTCCAGCCAACGCACAGGCGTCGTCGTCATGCGCGAGCCACACCTTCTCGAGCAACCAGCTCTACGCGTCGTGCGCCGCCCTGCCGCGCCTCGGCACCACCCTGCACTACAACTACACGGCCGCGGCCAACACGGTGGCCGTGGCGTTCCGCGCGCCGCAGCCGAGCAAGGCCGGCGGGTGGGTGGCGTGGGGGCTCAACCCCAACGGCACGGGCATGGTGGGCACGCAGGCCGTGGTGGCGTTCCGGCACTCCAACGGCAGCCTCGTCGCGTACCCGACGCTGCTCGACAGCTACGCGCCGTCCATGGCGCCCGCCGACGCCGCGGAGCTGGCGTTCCCCGTGTCGGACGTGGCGGCCGAGTACGCGAAGAATGGCAAGGAGATGGTCGTGTACGCGACGGTCGTGCTGCCCGGGAAGGGGAGCAAGTTCACCCACGTCTGGCAGCAGGGGGGCTCCGTGGTGGACGACGTGCCGGCGGCGCACCCCACCACCGGGGATAACGTCCTCTCTACAGACACCATCGATTTCAGCAAGTGATACAAATGTAAGCTCTAGTATGTGTATGCATCTTTCTGGTCACGTACATGCGAACCATCGATCCCTATCTATATATGAATGTTTGTAATCAGCGCTCGGCGCAGAGTTATGTATACGTACTGTGTGTAATTGGTGCTCGGTTGCCAAGAATTTCAAAGAAAAGAACGCAAAATAACGGGCACACATCATTAAGCAAGATTTCATGAGGGCCTTGGACTTTTCTATCGGGGAGACATGCGAGGGCTACCGGCGAATAAAGCGCTCGTCTCTCCAGCTACTTCCTAAGGTGGACGGGGCTGTGGACATCCGGGACTATAGGCCGGTCAGTCTTGTTCACATAGCGGTGAAAATCTTCGACAAAATACTGTCGTGTATACTTGCGGAGGATCTAGCCAAGCTAGTAGGGATCCATCAAAGCGCGTTCGTGAAGGGACCATCGCTACACTATAACTTCATGCTAGTGCAATGCACGACACGGATACTGCATGCTATCAAAGATCCAACGGTCATGTTCAAGTTGGACATCACTAAGGCATTTGATACAGTACAGTGGCCTTTTCTTGCTCGAGGTGTTGCGGCAAATGGGGTTTTGGCCACAGGTGGATCATGTGGATTGCAGGCCTATTATCCACTTCTTCCACGAAGATCCTAGTGAATGGACTACTTGGAGGCTGGAGATGCGATCTTCAACTTCAAGGGACTACGACAAGGTGACCCACTGACACCCATGTTATTCATCTTGGTCATGGAAACGCTACAGAGATTGTTCACGTTGGCTGCCTCGAGGGATTCGGTTTCTCCATGGGCCAAGTGGGAATGAAGAGTGTCCATCTTTGCAGATGACGTCATGGTGTTCACCAAGCCAAACCCCACAGACTTGAGTGCTACAGTGGCGGTTTTGGAGGCTTTTGGTTCAACGTATGGGCTTAGAGTTAACCGTGCAAAGAGTATAGCGATACCCATCAGATGTTCGCAGGAACATATGCTATTGGTGGGACAAATTCTTGGCTGCTCGGTTGGACAGTTCCATGCAAGTACTTGGGGCTTCCTCTTACCATAAGGAAGCAGTCAGCGGCACAACTTCAGGCTCTCGTCGACCAACTAGCTAGTTGCTTGCCTACTTGACGAGGTTCCGCTATGCTGAAGAGTGGTCGTCTTCTGCTTATTCAATCCGTGCCATGTGCGATCCCGATACATTCAATGTTGGCACTGGACTTACCGCCGAAGATGATTGTAGCCATGAACAAATTTGCCGAGGCTTTCTATGGTGTGCAAAATCAGAGGCCTGGGACACGGTTTCCACCCATAAATGGTTGGTGGCTTTGGCATCCCAAATCTGAGATGGCTCAATATGTCGGTGCAAGCAAGATGGTCGTGGTTGGCAAGATCAGATGAGTCTAGGCCACAGAGTGAGTTCGAGATTAACGTGCCGGACAAAGCCGTGCACTTGTTCCAGGCGGTAGCATGGAGCACACTCGGAGATGGAGCTTCAACGTTGTTTGGGAGGACCGTTGGTTGGGTGGTGCACGCATTGAGGACATTGCACTAGCGATATATGCAAAGTCCCGCCATGAAAGCGTGCGAGCATGACGGTTGTGCGGGCAGTCCATGAAGGATGCTGGCACTTGCACATAGGTCCACACCTAAGCATGGACACATTACGGGAGTACCTGGATCTTTGGTATAGAATCATGGATGTTCATCTGGATGGGCATGGGAAAGGAATGGTAAACTAGATTTCTATGTTTAATCTTTCCAAGATATCTTTTTAGAATCTAGCAGGATCTCTTGTATCCATCAAAGGAAACAAATCATCTAGATAAGCATACCAAATAAACAAATTGTATGTATGGAAAACAGAATGTGACTTGTTTACGTTCGTCCATAATCGGTTATATTTCAGTACCATGCATATAATAAACTTATTATCGAATCTAACTTGCAATTCATGTACAAAGGATACAACTTCCACTCCAGAAGGTTCTACAAATGTGCTCACCTAATAATACACTAGAAATCACTATTAATATGTGATGTTTAGTGAGACATTATTGTTTAGAGACCTCTACCATGATATTGAAAGAAATTAAGATATACATGAGCATATGCACATACATACATGTGCATGCACAAGATATTATGGAATTCTAAAAAAGATAACTTTTATCACTTCATATAATTTAAATAGTATAAACAAAACTTCTAATGATGTACACTACAGTTAGTAACAATAAACATTGGTTAATTATACCAACCTAATTATGTGGTTCATTACCCAAATAATAAAAATTATGATCTTTAATACTATAGTATAATAAAAATAAGATTAAATAAGTATACAAGATTGGCACAGAATATTTATTTTATTTCTCCCCAGGCCCCACATTTCGTTGGACAATTCTTGACTAGATAGTTGTATATTATTAGTAAAGAAGATAATCACCGGTGGAATTTCTTCCCTTTCCTATAGAAGTATCGTAGTTCAAAGAAAAGATCGACGGAATATCTGTTGCATTGAAAAATAGATGACAAGTGCAGTTGTGCTTCTGACTTTTATTATTAACCATCTATAACATCGTGACTAGCACACACACACTTGCTCATGTTCTTGTGCGTTAGGCGGAAACGTCTTACCTCGAACTGAGGCGACGTGCTGCGTGTTTATAGGCAGGGGCGCACATCCCTGAAGCGCATACATCGTTGAGATATTACAGGAGGTCTACATCTTGCAGAAGAAGAGATATAATTGGTTACAGAAGATAGGAAGAGAACTTAAACTGATATCTATCCTATATCCTGCGCCTTGGATGTTGGGGAACGTAGTAATTTCAAAAAATTTCCTACGCACACGCAAGATCATGGTGATGGTATAGCAACGAGAGGGGAGAGTGTTGTCCACGTACCCTCGTAGACCGTAAGCGGAAGCGTTAGCACAACGCGGTTGATGTAGTCGTACGTCTTCACGATCCGACCGATCCAAGCACCGAACGTACGGCACCTCCGAGTTCAGCACACGTTCAGCTCGATGACGATCTCCGGGCTCCGATCCAGCAAAGCTCCGGAGATGAGTTCCGTCAGCACGACGGCGTGGTGACGATGATGATGTTCTACCGGCGCAGGGATTCGCCTAAACTCCGCGACGATATGACCGAGGTGGAATATGGTGGAGGGGGGCACCGCACACGGCTAAGGAACGATCCGTAGATCAACTTGTGTGTCCATGGGGTGCCCCCCCGCCCCTGTATATAAAGGAGCCAGGGAGGAGGAGGCGGCCGACCAAGGAGGGCGCGCCAAGGGGGGAGTCCTACTCCTACCGGGAGTAGGACTCCCTTCTTTCCTAGTTGGAATAGGAGAAGGGGGGAAAGAGGAGGAAGAGGGGAAGGAAAGGGGGGGCGTCGCCCCCCTTCCCTTGTCCTATTCGGACTAGGAAGGGGAGGGGCGCGCGGCCCCCTCCTGCCTCCTTCCCCCTTCTTCCTCGAAGCCCATGTAGGCCCAATAACCCCCCGGGGGGTTCCGGTAACCTCCCGGTACTCCAGTAAAATGCCGATTTCACCCGGAACGATTCCGATGTCCAAATATAGGCTTCCAATATATCGATCTTTATGTCTCGACCATTTCGAGACTCCTCGTCACGTCTGTGATCACATCCGGGACTCCGAACAAACTTTGGTACATAAAAACTTATAAACTCATAATAAAACTGTCATCGTAACGTCAAGCGTGTGGACCCTACGGGTTCGAGAACTATGTAGACATGACCTAGAACTATTCTCAGTCAATAACCAATAGCGTAACCTGGATGCCCATATTGGTTCCTACATATACTACGAAGATCTTTATCGGTGAAACCGCATAACAACATACGTTGTTCCCTTTGTCCACAAGGACACGTTCCGCACCAGAGTGGTACGGCAACCCTGTCATGGAAATCATGTTGTTAGACAACGGTGAACCTTTGAACTATGAAGAAGCGGTGGCGGGCCCAGATTCCAACAAATGGCTTGAAGCCATGAAATCCGAGATAGAATCCATGTATGAAAACAAAGTATGTACTTTGACAGACTTGCCCGATGATCGGCGAGCGATAGAAAACAAATGGATTTTTAAGAAGAAGACGGACGCGGATGGTAATGTTACCATCTATAAAGCTCGACTTGTCGCTAAGGGTTATCGACAAGTTCAAGGGATTGACTACGACGAGACATTCTCTCCCGTAGCGAAGCTAAAGTCCGTCCGAATCATGTTAGCAATTGTCGCATACTATGATTATGAGATATGGCAGATGGACGTCAAAACGGCATTCCTTAACGGACATCTTAAGGAAGAGTTGTATATGATGCAGCCGGAAGGTTTTGTCGATCCTAAGAACGCTAACAAAGTATGCAAGCTCCAGCGATCCATTTATGGGCTGGTGCAAGCATCTCGGAGTTGGAACATTCGCTTTGATGAGATGATCAAAGCGTTTGGGTTTATGCAGACTTATGGAGAAGCCTGCGTTTACAAGAAAGTGAGTGGGAGCTCTGTATCATTTCTCATATTATATGTAGATGACATACTCCTGATGGGAAATGATATAGAACTTCTGGACAGCATTAAGGCCTACTTGAATAAGTGTTTTTCAATGAAGGACCTTGGAGAAGCTGCTTATATATTAGGCATCAAGATCTATAGAGATAGATTGAGATGCCTCATAGGTCTTTCACAAAGCACATACCTTGATAAGATTTTGAAAAGGTTCAAAATGGATCAGTCCAAGAAAGGGTTCTTGCCTATGTTACAAGGTGTGAGATTGAGCTCGGCTCAGTCACCGACCACGGCAAAAGATAAAGAAGAGATGAGTGTCATCCCCTATGCTTCAGCCATAGGATCCATTATGTATGCCATGCTGTGTACCAGACCTGATGTAAACCTTGCCGTAAGTTTGGTAGCAAGATACCAAAGTAATCTCGGCAAGGAAAACTGGACAACGGTCAAGAATATCCTGAAGTACCTGAAAAGGACAAAGGACATGTTTCTCGTTTATGGAGGAGACGAAGAGCTCGTCGTAAAGGGTTACGTCGACGCTAGCTTCGACTCAGATCTGGATGACTCTAAGTCACAAACCGGATACGTGTATATGTTGAATGGTGGAGCAGTAAGCTGGTGCAGCTGCAAGCAGAGCGTCGTGGCGGGATCTACGTGTGAAGTGGAGTACATGGCAGCCTCGGAGGCAGCGCATGAAGCGATTTGGGTGAAGGAGTTCATCACCGACCTAGGAGTCATACCCAATACGTCGGGGCCAATCAAACTCTTCTGTGACAACGCTGGAGCTATTGCCCTTGCCAAGGAGCCCAGGTTTCACAAGAAGACCAGGCACATCAAGCGTCGTTTCAACTCCATCCGTGAAAATGTTCAAGATGGAGACATAGAAATTTGCAAAGTACATACGGATCTGAATGTCGCAGATCCATTGACTAAACCTCTCTCGCGAGCAAAACATGATCAACACCAGAACTCTATGGGTGTTCATTCATCACAATGTAACTAGATTGGTGACTCTAGTGCAAGTGGGAGACTGTTGGAAATATGCCCTAGAGGCAATAATAAAAGTATTATTATATTTCATTGTTCATGATGATTGTCTTTTATTCATGCTATAACTGTATTATCCGGAAATCATAATACACGTGTGAATATATAGACCACAATATGTCCCTAGTGAGCCTCTAGTTGACTATCTCGTTGTGATCAACAGATAGTCATGGTTTCCTGGCTATGGACATTGTATGTCGTTGATAACGGGATCACATCATTAGGAGAATGATGTGATGGACAAGACCCAATCCTAAGCATAGCACAAAGATCGTGTAGTTCGTTTGCTAGAGCTTTGCCAATGTCAAGTATCTCTTCCTTCGACCATGAGATCGTTTAACTCCTGGATGCCGTAGGAGTGCTTTGGGTGTATCAAACATCACAACATAACTGGGTGACTATAAAGGTGCACTACAGGTATCTCAGAAAGTGTCTATTGGGTTGACACGGATCGAGACTGGGATTTGTCACTCCGTATGACGGAGAGGTATCTCTGGGCCCACTCGGTAATGCATCATCATAATGAGCTCAAGGTGACCAAGGTGTTGGCCACGGGATCATGCATTACGGTACGAGTAAAGTGACTTGCCGGTAACGAGACTGAACAAGGTATTGGGATACCGACGATCGAGTCTCGGGCAAGTAACGTAACGATTGACAAAGGGAATTGCATACGGGGTTTGATCGAATCCTCGACATCGTGGTTCAACCGATGAAATCATCGAGGAGCATGTGGGAGCCAACATGGGTATCCAGATCCCGCTGTTGGTTATTGATCGGAGAGTGGTCTCGGTCATGTCTGCATGTCTCCCGAACCCGTAGGGTCTTCACACTTAAGGTTCGGTGACGCTAGGGTTATTAGGAAGACTAGTATGTGACTACCGAATGTTGTTCGGAGTCCCGGATGAGATCCCGGACGTCACGAGGAGTTCCGGAATGGTCCGGAGGTGAAGTTTTATATATGGGAAGTTGTCATACGGACACCGGAAAGTTTCGGAGGTCTATCGGTAATGTACCGGGACCACCGGAGGGGTTCCGGGGGTCCACCGGGAGGGGCCACCCCTCCCGGAGGGCCACATGGGCCGCAAAGGGGAGGGAGCCAGCCCCTGGAGGGCTGGGCGCGCCCCCCACCTTGGGCCCATGCGCCTAGGGTTGGGGGGGAAACCCTAAGGGGGGCGCCCCCTTGCTTGGGGGGCAAGCCTCCCCTCCCTGGCCGCCGCCCCCCCTCTAGATCCCATCTAGAGGGGTCGGCCCCCCTTGCCCCTTCCCCTATAAATAGAGGGGTGAGGGGAGGGATGCTGGACACACCTCCAAGGCGCAGCCCCTCCCCTCTCCAACACCTCTCCTCCTCCGTTACACGCTTGCAAAGCCCTGTCGGAGTACTGCTGCACCAACACCACCACGCCGTCGTGCTGCCGTTGGAGCGATCTTCCTCAACCTCTCCTCCCCCCTTGCTGGATCAAGAAGGGGGAGACGTCTCCCATCCCGTACGTGTGTTGAATGCGGAGGTGCTATCCGTTCAGCACTTGGACATCGGTGATCCGAATCACGTCGAGTACGACTCCATCATCACCATCCCCTTGCAAGCTTCCGCACGCGATCTACAAGTGGTATGTAGATGCAAACTCACTCCCTTGACTCGTTGCTTAGATGAACTCATAGATGGATCTTGGTGAAACCGTAGGAAAAATTTTAATTTTCTGCAACGTTCCCCAACAGGACTCCCTTCTTTCCTAGTTGGAATAGGAGAAGGGGGGAAAGAGGAGGAAGAGGGGAAGGAAAGGGGGGGGGGCGCCGCCCCCCTTCCCTTGTCCTATTTGGACTAGGAAGGGGAGGGGAGCGCGGCCCCCTCCTGCCTCCTTCCCTCTTCTCCCTCGAAGCCCATGTAGGCCCAATAACCCCCCGGGGGGTTCTGGTAACCTCCCGGTACTCCGGTAAAATGCCGATTTCACCCGGAACGATTCCGATGTCCAAATATAGGCTTCCAATATATCGTATTTATGTCTCGACCATTTCGAGACTCCTCGTCACGTCTATGATCACATCTGGGACTCTGAACAAACTTCGGTACATCAAAACTTATAAACTCATAATAAAACTGTCATCGTAACGTCAAGCGTGCGGACCCTACGGGTTCGAGAACTATGTAGACATGACCTAGAACTATTCTCGGTCAATAACCAATAGCGGAACCTGGATGCCCATATTGGTTCCTACATATTCTACGAAGATCTTTATCGGTCAAACCGCATAACAACATACGTTGTTCCCTTTGTCATCGGTATGTTACTTGCCCGAGATTTGATCGTCGGTATCCAATACCTAGTTCAATCTCGTTGTCGGCAAGTCTCTTTACTCGTTCTGTAATGCATCATCCCGTAACCAACTCATTGGTCACATTGCTTGCAAGGCTTATAATGATGTGCATTACCGAGAGGGCCCAGAGATACCTCTCCGACAATCGGAGTGACAAAACCTAATCTCGAAATACGCGAACTCAGCATGTACCTTCGGAGACACCTGTAGTACTCCTTTATAATCACCCAGTTACGTTGTGACGTTTGGTAGTACCCAAAGTGTTCCTCCGGTAAACGGGAGTTGCATAATTCTCATAGTTACAAGAACATGTATAAGTCATGAAGAAAGCAATAGCAGTATACTAAACGATCAAGTGCTAGGCTAACGGAATGGGTGATGTCAATCACATCATTCTTCTAATGATATGATCCCACTAATCAAATGACAACACATGTCTATGGTTAGGAAACATAACCATCTTTGATTAATGAGCTAGTCAAGTAGAGGCATACTAGTGACATTAAGTTTGTCTATGTATTCACACATGTATCATGTTTCCGGTTAATACAATTCTAGCATGAATAATAAACATTTATCATGATATGAGGAAATAAATAATAACTTTATTATTGCCTCTAGGGCATATTTCCTTCATTGGACACCTTGGAGTCTCCTCGTCATGCGTGACATGTACGTGACACAATATATTGTGTTTGACACCCTCCCTTAATCACAACTTCATTAAGTTGAGATTATGTTTAAAATCTTCAAAACTTCTGATGGGTAGAGCCTTGGTGAATCCATCTGCAACCTGATCCTTGGAATGCACAAAACGAATATCAAGCTGTTTTTGAGCCACTCGCTCTCTGACAAAATGAAAATCAATTTCAATGTGTTTCATCCTGGCATGGAAAACAGGATTAGCAGACAAATAAGTTGCACCCAAATTGTCACACCATAAGCATGGAACTTGTTTGCTTTTTACACCAAGCTCCCTTAGAAGAGACTGCATCCATATGATTTCAGCTGTAGCATTTGCTAATGCCTTGTATTCTGCCTCAGTACTAGACCTAGAAACTGTGGCCTGTTTCCTTGCACACCATGAAATCAAGTTAGGACCAAAGAACACTGCAAATCCCCCAGTAGAACGTCTGTCATCCAAACAGCCTGCCCAGTCAGAGTCTGAGAAAGCACTAAGCAATGTGGATGATGACCTGCTGAAGTTAAGACCAATATTAAGAGAGTTCTTGACATATCTAACTATTCGCTTAGCAGCAGTCAGGTGAACAGTAGTGGGTGCATGAAGGAATTGACAGACTTTGTTAACAGCAAATGATATATCAGGTCTTGTAAGAGTAAGATATTGAAGTGCACCTACAAGACTTCTGTATTTAGTGCTGTCTTCCTGGCTCAAGGCTTGTCCTTCTGTGAGAGACAATTTTTCTGAACTGGACAATGGAGTAGGTGAAGGTTTACAGCCTTGCAAGCCAGCCTTTCTTACCAGATCAGTCGCATATTTTTCCTGAGACAAGTGAAGTCCACCATCATGTTTCTTCACTTCTATCCCAAGAAAATAGTGCAGATCTCCAAGATCCTTAAGAGCAAACTCTACACTGAGGTCCTTCAACAATCCTGTTATGGCTTCATCAGATGAGCTTGTAACAATAATATCATCAACATAGATGAGAACAAAGATATGAGTATTGCACTTGTTATAAATAAACAGTAAGGTGTCAGACTTAGATGGAACAAAGCCAAGAGTTTGCATATTTTGACTGAGACGTGAATACCACGCCCTTGGAGCCTGCTTTAACCCATATAAAGCTTTGTCAAGTCTACACACATGCAACGGTGCACTTTTGCTTTCAAACCCAGGAGGTTGTTTCATGTACACTTCCTCTTCCAGAACACCATGAAGAAACGCGTTCTGTACATCTAGCTGTCTGAGACTCTAGCCCCTGGACACAGCAATGGACAAAACAAGACGAATGGTTGCAACTTTTACCACTGGACTAAATGTGTCCTCATAATCAATACCATACCGTTGCTTGAAGTCTTTTGCCACAAGTCTTGCCTTGTAACGATCAATGGTGCCATCAGATTTTCTCTTGATCCTAAACACCCATTTGCAATCAATGATAATTTTACCTTGCTGTGGAGGGACCAAGTGCCATGTTTTGTTTCTTTTCAGTGCCATGTATTCTTCATTCATAGCCTTCTTCTAGTTTTCATCAGCTAGGGCTTCATCAAGTGTGTAAGGTTCACCTGGTTCACCTGTAGAACACACCATGCATATTTCGTAATGTGCTTATAATTGATTGGTTGAATTACTCCCTGTTGTAGCCGTGTACATCTCGGTGGTGGTGTAGCTTGTACTGGTGGCGCAGAAGATCCCATGCAGCCTGTAGGATCAGTAGGAACTGATCCCGACGTGGATCTGGGCGAAGCAGCAGCAGGTTCAGCGGCAGATTCTGCCGGTGGATCTTCTGTGGCAGTAGACGACGGTGTGCAACGGCGCGGCTCCGCAGAGGATCCCAGCGGACCGAGCTCATCATTGCACCGTGATGAGGGGCCAGCGTCCGCTGCGCCAGAGGTGGGTCCTGCGCCGGTCGGCCGACGCAGATCACGCCGTTTGTAGCAAACGGGCTGGACCGGGAACCGGGCCCCCGAAGGACCAATAGGAGGCGGACAGGTGGCAGACGCGGGCTCGCTAGCCGCGGCGCGCGCGGTGTCGTCGTTCCCACGCGCAGCCGGCGTGGACCCACGCGCGGTTGTTGGCACTGACGTCGCGGATTCCCGAGGCGGATCTGCCCCCTGCCAGCAGCGCCGGATCCCGAGGTTGATCCACTGGGCAGGTCTGCCGCTGTCATGGGGGCTGATCCCGATGCTGATTTGCTCCCTGGTTCGGGGCACATGAAATATGGCCCTTGTACTAAAGGAAATATGCCCTAAAGGCAATAATAAAGTTATTATTTATTTCCTCATATCATGATAAATGTTTATTATTCATGCTAGAATTGTATTAACCGGAAACATGATACATGTGTGAATACATAGACAAACATATAGTCACTAGTATGCCTCTACTTGACTAGCTCATTAATCAAAGATGGTTATGTTTCCTAACCATAGACATGTGTTGTCATTTGATTAGTGGGATCACATCATTAGAAGAATGATGTGATTGACATGACCCATTCCGTTAGCCTAGCACTTGATCATTTAGTATACTGCTATTGCTTTCTTCATGACTTATACATGTTCCTGTAACTATGAGAATTATGCAACTCCCGTTTACCGGAGGAACACTTTGGGTACTACCAAACATCACAACGTAACTGGGCGATTATAAAGGAGTACTACACGTGTCTCCGAAGGTACATGTTGAGTTGGCGTATTTCGAGATTAGGTTTTGTCACTCCGATTGTCGGAGAGGTATCTCTGGGCCCTCTCGGTAATGCACATCACTATAAGCCTTGCAAGCAATGTAACCAATGAGTTGGTTACGGGATGATGCATTACGTAACAAGTAAAGAGACTTTCCGGAAACGAGATTGAACTAGGTATTGGATACCGACGATCAAATCTCGGGCAAGTAACATACCGATGACAAAGGGAACAACGTATGTTGTTATGCGGTTTGACCGATAAAGATCTTCGTAGAATATGTAGGAACCAATATGGGCATCCAGGTTCCGCTATTGGTTATTGACCGAGAAGAGTTCTAGGTCATGTCTACATAGTTCTCGAACCCGTAGGGTCCGCACGCTTAATGTTACGATGACAGTTTTATTATGAGTTTATAAGTTTTGATGTACCGAAGTTTGTTCAGAGTCCCGGATGTGATCACGGACATGACGAGGAGTCTCGAAATGGTCGAGACATAAAGATCGATATATTGGAAGCCTATATTTGGACATCGGAATCGTTCCGGGTGAAATCGGCATTTTATCGGAGTACCGGGAGGTTACCGGAACCCCCTGGGGGGTTATTGGGCCTACATGGGCCTCGAGGGAGAAGAGGGAAGGAGGCAGCAGGGGGCCACACGCCCCTCCCCTTCCTAGTCTGAATAGGACAAGGGAAGGGGGGCGGCGCCCCCCCTTTCCTTCCCCTCTTCCTCCTCTTTCCCCCCTTCTCCTACTCCTACTTGGAAAGAAGGGAGTCCGACTCCCGGTGGGACTAGGACTCCCCCCTTGGCGCGCCCTCCTTGGCCGGACGCCTCCTCCCCCTGGCTCCTTTATATACGGGGGCGGGGGGCACCCCATAGACACACAAGTTGATCTACGGATCGTTCCTTAGCCGTGTGCAGTGCCCCCTTCCACCATATTCCACCTCGGTCGTATCATCGTGGAGTTTAGGCGAAGCCCTGCGCCGATAGAACATCATCATCGTCACCACGCCGTCGTGCTGACGGAACTCATCTCCGGAGCTTTGCTGGATCGGAGGCCGAAGATCGTCATCAAGCTGAACGTGTGCTGAACTCGGAGGTGCCGTACGTTCGGTGCTTGGATGGTCGGATCGTGAAGACGTACGACTACATCTACCGCGTTGTGCTAACGCTTCCGCTTACGGTCTACGAGGGTACGTGGACAACACTCTCCCCTCTCGTTGCTATGACATCACCATGATCTTGCGTGTGCTTAGGAAATTTTTTGAAATTACTACGTTCCCCAACAGTGGCATCCGAGCCAGGTTTTATGCGTTGATGTTATATGCACGAGTAGAACACAAGTGAGTTGTGGGCGATACAAGTCATACTGCTTACCAGCATGTCATACTTTGGTTCGGCGGTATTGTGAGATGAAGCGGCCCGGACCGACATTACGCGTACGCTTACGCGAGACTGGTTTCACCGTTACGAGCACTCGTGCTTAAAGGTGGCTGGCGGGTGTCTGTCTCTCTCACTTTAGCTGAATCGAGTGTGGCTACGCCCGGTCCTTGCGAAGGTTAAAACAGCACTAACTTGACGGACTATCATTGTGGTTTTTGATGCGTAGGTAAGAACGGTTCTTGCTAAGCCCGTAGCAGCCACGTAAAATTTGCAACAACAAAGTAGAGGACGACTAACTTCTTTTTGCAGGGCATGTTGTGATGTGATATGGTCAAGACATGATGCTATATTTTATTGTATGAGATGATCATGTTTTATAACCGAAGTTATCGGCAACTGGCAGGAGCCATATGGTTGTCGCTTTATTGTATGAAATGCAAACGCCCTTTAATTGCTTTACTTTATCACTAAGCGGTAGCGATAGTCGTAGAAGCAATAGACGGCGTAACGACAACGATGCTACGATGGAGATCAAGGTGTCGCGCCGGTGACGATGGTGATCACGACGGTGCTTCGGAGATGGAGATCACAAGCACAAGATGATGATGGCCATATCATATCACTTATATTGATTGCATGTGATGTTTATCCTTTATGCATCTTATCTTGCTTTGATTGACGGTAGCATTTTAAGATGATCTCTCACTAATAATCAAGAAGTGTTCTCCCTGAGTATGCACCGTTGCGAAAGTTCTTCGTGCTGAGACACCACGTGATGATCGGGTGTGATAGGCTCTACGTTCAAATACAACGGGTGCAAAACAGTTGCACACGCGGAATACTCAGGTCATACTTGACGAGCCTAGCATATAGAGATATGGCTTCGGAACACGGAGACCGAAAGGTCGAACGTGAATCATATAGTAGATATGATCAACATAGTGATGTTCACCATTGGAACTACTCCATCTCACGTGATGATCGGACATGGTTTAGTTGATTTGGATCACGTGATCACTTAGATGACTAGAGAGATGTCTGTCTAAGTGGGAGTTCTTAAGTAATATGATTAATTGAACTTAAATTTATCATGAACTTAGTACCTGATAGTATTTTGCTTGTCTATGTTTGTTTGTAGATAGATGGCTCGTGCTGTTGTTCCATTGAATTTTAATGCCTTCCTTGAGAAAGCAAAGTTGAAAGATGATGGTAGCAATTACACGGACTGGGTCCGTAACCTGAGGATTATCCTCATTGCTGCACAGAAAAGTTACGTCCTGGAAGCATCGCTGGGTGCCAGGCCTGCTGCTGATGCAACTGACGACGTTAAGAACGTCTGGCAGAGCAAAGCTGATGACTACTCGATAGTTCAGTGTGCCATGCTTTATGGCTTAGAACCGGGACTTCAACGATGTTTCGAACACCATGGAGCATATGAGATGTTCCAGGAGTTGAAGTTAATATTTCAAGCAAATGCCCGGATTGAGAGATATGAAGTCTCCAATAAGTTCTACAGCTGCAAGATGGAGGAGAATAATTCTGTCAGTGAACATATACTCAAAATGTCTGGGTATAATAATCACTTGATTCAACTGGGAGTTAATCTTCCTGATGATAGTGTCATTGACAGAATTCTCCAATCACTGCCACCAAGCTACAAGAGCTTCATGATGAACTATAATATGCAAGAGATGAACAAGACTATTCCCGAGCTCTTCGCAATGCTAAAAGCTGCGGAGGTAGAAATCAAGAAGGAGCATCAAGTGTTGATGGTTAACAAGACCACCAGTTTCAAGAAGAAGGGCAAAGGGAAGAAGAAGGGGAACTTCAAAAAGAACGGCAAGCAAGTTGCGGCTCAAGAGAAGAAACCCAAGTCTGGACCTAAGCCTGAAACTGAGTGCTTCTATTGCAAGCAGACTGGACACTGGAAGCAGAACTGCCCCAAGTATTTGGCGGATAAGAAGGATGGCAAAGTGAACAAAGGTATATGTGATATACATGTTATTGATGTGTACCTTACTAATGCTCGCAGTAGCACCTGGGTATTTGATACTGGTTCTGTTGCTAATATTTGCAACTCGAAACAGGGACTACAGATTAAGCGAAGATTGGCTAAGGACGAGGTGACGATGCGCGTGGGAAATGGTTCCAAAGTCGATGTGATCGCGGTCGGCACGCTACCTCTACATCTACCATCGGGATTAGTTTTAGACCTAAATAATTGTTATTTGGTGCCAGCGTTGAGCATGAACATTATATCTGGATCTTGTTTGATGCGAGACGGTTATTCATTTAAATCAGAGAATAATGGTTGTTCTATTTATATGAGTAATATCTTTTATGGTCATGCACCCTTGAAGAGTGGTCTATTTTTGTTGAATCTCGATAGTAGTGATAGACATGTTCATAGTGTTGAAACCAAAAGATGCAGAGTTGATAACGATAGTGCAACTTATTTGTGGCACTGCCGTTTAGGTCATATCGGTATAAAGCGCATGAAGAAACTCCATACTGATGGGCTTTTGGAATCACTTGATTATGAATCACTTGGTACTTGCGAACCGTGCCTTATGGGCAAGATGACTAAAACGCCGTTCTCCGGAACTATGGAGCGAGCAACTGATTTGTTGGAAATCATACATACTGATGTTTGTGGTCCAATGAATGTTGAGGCTCGCGACGGATATCGTTATTTTCTCACCTTCACAGATGATTTGAGCAGATATGGGTATATCTACTTAATGAAACACAAGTCTGAAACATTTGAAAAGTTCAAAGAATTTTAGAGTGAAGTGGAAAATCATCGTAACAAGAAAATAAAGTTTTTACGATCTGATCGTGGACGAGAATATTTGAGTTACGAGTTTGGTCTGCACTTGAAACAATGCGGAATAGTTTCACAACTCACGCCACCCGGAACACCACAACGAAATGGTGTGTCCGAACGTTGTAATCGTACTTTACTAGATATGGTGCGATCTATGATGTCTTTTACTAATTTACCGCTATCATTTTGGGGTTATGCTTTAGAGACGGCTGCATTCACGTTAAATAGGGCACCATCAAAATCCGTTAAGACGACACCTTATGAACTATGGTTTGGCAAGAAACCAAAGTTGTCGTTTCTTAAAGTTTGGGGCTGCGATGCTTATGTGAAGAAACTTCAACCAGATAAGCTCGAACCCAAATCGGAGAAATGTGTCTTCATAGGATACCCAAAAGAAACTATTGGGTACACCTTCTATCACAGATCTGAAGGCAAGATTTTCGTTGCTAAAATCGAATCCTTTCTAGAGAAGGAGTTTCTCTCGAAAGAAGTGAGTGGGAGGAAAGTGGAACTTGATGAGATAACTGTATCTACTCCCTTATTGGAAAGTAGTTCATCACAAGAACCGGTTCCTGTGAAAACTACACCAATTAGTGAGGAAGCTAATGATATTGATCATGAAACTTTAGATCAAGTTTTGACTGAACCTCATAGGTCTACCAGAGTAAGATCCGCACCAGAGTGGTACGGTAATCCTATTTTGGAAGTCATGTTACTTGACCATGATGAACCTACGAACTATGAGGAAGCGATGATGAGCCCAGATTCCGCAAAATGGCTAGAGGCCATGAAATCTGAGATGGGATCCATGTATGAAAACAAAGTATGGACTTTGGTTGACTTGCCCGATGATCGGCAAGCCATTGAGAATAAATGGATCTTTAAGAAGAAGACTGACGTTGATGGTAATGTAACTGTCTATAAAGCTTGACTTGTTGCGAAAGGTTTTCGACAAGTTCAAGGGGTTGACTACGATGAGACTTTCTCACCCGTAGCGATGCTTAAGTCTGTCCGAATCATGTTAGCTATTGCTGCATTTCATGATTATGGAATTTGGCAACTGGATGTCAAAACTGCATTCTTGAATGGATTTCTAGAAGAAGAGTTGTATATGATGCAGCCAGAAGGTTTTGTTGATCCAAAAGGTGCTAACAAAGTGTGCAAGCTCCAGCGATCCATTTATGGACTGGTGCAAGCATCTCGGAGTTGGAATAAACGTTTTGATAGTGTGATCAAAGCATATGGTTTTATACAGACTTTTGGAGAAGCCTGTATTTACAAGAAAGTGAGTGGGAGCTCTGTAGCATTTCTGATATTATATGTAGATGACATATTATTAATTGGAAATGATATAGAATTTCTGGATAGCATAAAGGGATACTTGAATAAAAGTTTTTCAATGAAAGACCTCGGTGAAGCTGCTTACATATTGGGCATCAAGGTCTATAGAGATAGATCAAGATGCTTAATAGGACTTTCACAAAGCACATACCTTGACAAAATTTTGAAAAAGTTCAAAATGGATCAGGCAAAGAAAGGGTTCTTGCCCGTGCTACAAGGTGTGAAGTTGAGTCAAACTCAATGCCCGACCACAGCAGAAGATAGAGAGAAAATGAAAGATGTTCCCTATGCTTCAGCCATAGGCTCTATCATGTATGCAATGCTGTGTACCAGACCTGACGTATGCTTAGCAATAAGCTTGGCAGGAAGGTACCAAAGTAATCCAGGAGTGGATCACTGGACAGCGGTCAAGAACATCCTGAAATACCTGAAAAGGACTAAGTATATATTTCTCGTATATGGAGGTGACAAAGAGCTAGTCGTAAATGGTTACGTCGATGCAAGCTTTGACACTGATCCGGACGATTCTAAATCGCAAACCGGATACGTGTTTTTATTAAACGGTGGAGTTGTAAGTTGGTGCAGTTCTAAACAAAGCGTCGTGGCGGGATCTACATGTGAAGCGGAGTACATAGCTGCTTCTGAAGCAGCAAATGAAGGAGTCTGGATGAAGGAGTTCATTTCCGATCTAGGTGTCATACCTAGTGCATCGGGACCAATGAAGATCTTCTATGACAATACTGGTGCAATTGCCTTGGCAAAGGAATCCAGATTTCACAAGAGGACCAAGCACATCAAGAGACGCTTCAATTCCATTCGGGACCAAGTCCAAGTGGGAGACATAGAGTTTTGCAAGATACATACGGATCTGAATGTTGCAGACCCATTGACTAAGCCTCTCTCACGAGCAAAACATGATCAGCACCAAGACTCCATGGGTGTTAGAATCATTACTATGTAATCTAGATTATTGACTCTAGTGCGAGTGGGAGACTGAAGGAAATATTCCCTAGAGGCAATAATAAAGTTATTATTTATTTCCTCATATCATGATAAATGTTTATTATTCATGCTAGAATTGTATTAACCGGAAACATGATACATGTGTGAATACATAGACAAACATATAGTCACTAGTATGCCTCTACTTGACTAGCTCATTAATCAAAGATGGTTATGTTTCCTAACCATAGACATGTGTTGTCATTTGATTAGTGGGATCACATCATTAGAAGAATGATGTGATTGACATGACCCATTCCGTTAGCCTAGCACTTGATCGTTTAGTATACTGCTATTGCTTTCTTCATGACTTATACATGTTCCTGTAACTATGAGAATTATGCAACTCCCGTTTACCGGAGGAACACTTTGGGTACTACCAAACGTCACAACGTAACTGGGTGATTATAAAGGAGTACTACAGGTGTCTCCGAAGGTACATGTTGAGTTGGCGTATTTCGAGATTAGGTTTTGTCACTCCGATTGTCAGAGAGGTATCTCTGGGCCCTCTCGGTAATGCACATCACTATAAGCCTTGCAAGCAATGTAACCAATGAGTTGGTTACGGGATGATGCATTACGTAACGAGTAAAGAGACTTGCCGGTAACGACATTGAACTAGGTATTGGATACCGACGATCAAATCTCGGGCAAGTAACATACCGATGACAAAGGGAACAACGTATGTTGTTATGCGGTTTGACCGATAAAGATCTTCGTAGAATATGTAGGAACCAATATGGGCATCCAGATTCCGTAGGGTCCGCACGCTTAACGTTACGATGACAGTTTTATTATGAGTTTATAAGTTTTGATGTACCGAAGTTTGTTCGGAGTCCTGGATGTGATCACGGACATGACGAGGAGTCTCGAAATGGTCGAGACATAAAGATCGATATATTGGAAGCCTATATTTGGACATCGGAATCGTTCCGGGTGAAATCGGCATTTTACCGGAGTACCGGGAGGTTACCGGAACCCCCTAGGGGGTTATTGGGCCTACATGGGCCTCGAGGGAGAAGAGGGAAGGAGGCAGGAGGGGGCCGCGCGCCCCTCCCCTTCCTAGTCCGAATAGGACAAGGGAAGGGGGGCGGCGCCCCCCCTTTCCTTCCCCTCTTCCTCCTCTTTCCCCCCTTCTCCTACTCCTACTTGGAAAGAAGGGAGTCCTACTCCCGGTGGGAGTAGGACTCCCCCCTTGGCGCACCCTCCTTGGCCGGCCGCCTCCTCCGCCATGGCTCCTTTATATACGGGGGCAGGGGCACCCCATAGACACACAAGTTGATCTATGGATCGTTCCTTAGCAGTGTGCGGTGCCCCCTTCCACCATATTCCACCTCGGTCGTATCGTCGCGGAGTTTAGCCGAAGCCTTGCGCCGGTAGAACATCATCACCGTCACCACGCCGTCGTGTTGACGGAACTCATCTCCGGAGCTTTGCTGGATCGGAGGCCGGAGATCGTCATCGAGCTGAACGTGTGCTGAACTCGGAGGTGCCGTACGTTCGGTGCTTGGATCGGTCGGATCGTGAAGATGTACAACTACATCAACCGTGTTGTGCTAACGCTTCCGCTTACGATCTACGAGGGTACGTGGACAACACTCTCCCCTCTCGTTGATATGCTATCACCATGATCTTGCGTGTGCGTAGGAAATTTTTTGAAATTACTACGTTCCCCAACATGTACATCATTTTCTTCATCTTTTTCTGATCCGTTTTCTCCTGCAACATCACACAACTCGTGCACAGTGGTTTGAGGGTTAGTCAACATATGATCATCATGGTTTCGTTCCCCTTCATCGAGGCTAGTGAGAGAGGATGGTAGAAGGAGGATTTCTTTGCGAAGTAAGGCACCGGCGTTGGGGTGTAGATCAGCGAATGGAAACTTGTTCTCATCGAATACAACATCGCGAGAAATGTAGACACGGTCTGTAGAAACATCTAGGCACTTAACCCCCTTGTGTTGTGCACTGTACCCAAGGAAAACACACTGTTTAGATCGTAACATGAGTTTGCGAGGGTTGTAGGGACGGAGATTTGGCAGCATGCACATCCAAAGACGCGTAGAGATGTGTAGTTGGGCTTGACATGAAGAAGTCGTTCTATGGGGGTTTCATTGTTTATGACACGGCTTGGGAGCATATTGATGATATGAACGGCAGTGAAAAATGCTTCATCCCAAAATTTTAGTGGCATGGAAGCACCTGCTAGGAGTGCGAGGCCAACTTCAACTATATGCCTGTGCTTACGTGCGGCAGAACCATTTTGTTGGTGAGCATGGGGGCATGACACATGGTGTGAAATGCCAAGTGTTTGGAAGAAGGAATTTAATTTCTCGTATTCCCCTCCCCAGTCAGATTGAACAGCAATGATCTTGCTATCAAACTTACGCTCAACAAGTGCTTAGAAATTTTTGAACACTTGAAAAACTGCGGACCTTTTCTTGAGAAGATAGATCCAGGAGAATTTGCTGTAGTCATCAATAAAACTGACATAGTATGTGTGTCTACCAACAGAACTAGGAGCAGGGCCCCAAACATTAGAAAAAATTAATTGTAATGGTTGAGTAGAGACACTTGTAGAAATAGGATATGGTAATTGATGACTTTTTGCTCTTTGGCAGGAATCACAAATAGTTTCAATATTTCGCTCACCAACAAATGGGAGCTTATTTTTCCTTAGCAAACGTTCAACAAGAGGAAAAGAAGCATGGCCTAAATGATCGTGCCAACGTGTTGACGAGAGTTTGACAACACCATAGGCTTGTTTATTTAATCTCCTAACCTCCGGAATCAACGGGTAAAGCCCTCGGATGCATCTACCTCGATATAGTACCTTCTTTGTGGCCTGATCCTTTATCAAAAAGAAAAAAGGATGGAATTCAATAAAGACATTATTGTCAATAGTAATGCGATGAACGGATAGGAGATTTTTGTTGGCACTGGGAACATGCAAGATTTTTCGAAGATGAATTTTACGAGAAGGGGTACGTATAACCGAGTGACCAATGTAACGTATGCTCATACCTGCACCACTGGCAGTGTGGATTTGGTCCTTCCCGTGGTACTTCTCACGGAGGGTCACCTTCTCTAGCTCACCCGTGAGGTGATTGGTCGCACCACTGTCAAGGTACCAGTTGGTGTCGACGCCATAGGATCCTTCAGCAGCGACGGCAACCTTGTCATCATCTTCAGAGGAGGCATCATCTTTGTCGAAACGATACCAGCAGTCTTTGGCGGTGTGGCCTGGCTTCCCGCGGATTTGGCAGCAAACGGCATCAGGACGTGAACGGCCCGAGCCGCCGCGGCGACCCCTGTTGTTGGTGGAGATGGGGCGACCGCCGCGAGAGCCGCCGTTGATGGTGTTGCCACTGCTGTGCTTGCCCTTGGCGCGGGGAGGACCGCGGTGACGTGAGGAGTAGCCACCACACCCGCGAGTTGTTGCGTTTGCCGACGACTTGAAGCCGCCGCCAACGCTGTGGTACTGGGCGACGCGTTGGTCGAAGTTGCTCAACATGGAGTAGAGCTCATCGAGGGACACCGGTGTGGCGCGAGCATCCAGGGCCAAGACGAGTGGCTGGTAGTCCATGTCCAGCCCGTGAAGAAGATATGAGATCAGCTCATCATCCTGTATGGGCTTGCCGGCGGCGGCGAGCACATCCGCAAGGCCACGCATGGCGGCGAAGTAGGCAGCCACCGATTGGTTCCCTTTCTGCGCATTGATCAAGGCAGTAATAGATTCAATCTAGTAATTTCTTTTAGATTAAGTCTTACGTCTTGTTTGACCGGTGAAAGACTTCCTTTGTTGAAATGTTCTGTTCCCAAAATTCCTAAAATAAAAGGAAAAAACTTTCCACTTTCCTAAACTAAGGACGGGAAATAAGAAGGTGAGCATATCTTCTAAATTAATAATACTCAACTCAGCCCTTCCTAGAATGGGGTATTATCTGTCCCGATAAATAGATAATTCCAGGAGTAATAAATAGGAGTAAATTAAATAAAGTATTTTATAGGAATTCTGGTAGAATTAGAGAGCATTAAAAATACGATACTATAGCCCTTTTTTCCTTAAAAAAGAAAGAGTACGGGAATGATGTCCTGAATAGAAGAAGCGGGAATAGGAAGATTTTTTATTCCTTTTGTTACTCTTTTTTTTTAAGCAAAGGACGCCCAAAAGATAGACCTTGGTTCTATTTCATCTCTTCAACAAGTTTAGTAATAAGCATAACGGCCCTATTGTTCCGATGGAGAGAAGAACCTATAATTAGCTTTTCGGGAAATTTCCAAACGAACAATTTCAACGAAATCTTTCAATTTCTCATTTTAATGTTGTTGACGCGGCTCAAGGACTGCGACGAGAACATACCTGCCAGCGTTGTCCATAGAGCATGCGCGGTGGTGACCGCGGTGACCGCGACGAGCACCTCTTTTGTGAGGTTGTTGAGCAGGTAGCCCAGAACCTGCTGGTCCTCCCTCACCAGATGGGATGGAGAGGGTTGAGCTCGGTCGACTCCTTCCCTTCCTTGTCCTTGGTGATGAGAAGGCGTGGCGGCTCCGTCAGGGTGCCGTCGACGTAGCCATAGAGGCCGGCTCCCCTCAACTGTGGCGAGATTTGGGTACGCCGCAGGACGTAGTTCGTCCGGGAGAGCTTCTCCGTGACCTGACCGCTTAGGTTGGATTGGGTGGCACTGGAGGAAGACATGGCTGGCACTAGAGGAGATCAAGAGCTGGGGTTTGGAAGAGGAGGCTCTGATTACCATGTGCGTTAGGCGGAAACGTCTTACCTCGACCTGAGGCGACGTGCTGCGTGTTTATAGGCAGGGGCGCACATCCCTGAAGCGCATACATCGTTGAGATATTATAGGAGGTTTACATCTTGCAGAAGAAGAGATAGAATTGGTTACAGAAGATAGGAAGAGAACTTAAACTGATATCTATCCTATATCCTGCGCCTTGGACACCTTGGAATCTCCTCCTCATGCGTGACATGTACGTGACACAATATATTGTGTTTGATAGTTCTCTCTCTTCTAACGATCGAACTTGCCATGAAACAACAATCCAAATTGAGCCGAGAGTGAAAAGCTATAGGCAATGCATATGTCTCCATACCTATGCAGGTTCACCCTGTTGTGCACGTGAGGGTTCACCCTGTTGTGCACGTGAATACTGCCATCGCCAGGAGGAAGGTGCCTCCCAAGAAGAACAAAACGATGGTGACTATAGTGTCTAAGAAGACGAAAATTATGCCCCGCCAACCCGCAATGGTTTATAAGTCCACCGTAGTGGCGGCGTGTCGACCCGCACAGTTCATGCATGCATTTGGCAGAGTTTGCATGCTCCACCTGTCCCACCCCATGTATTTTTTCTTTGAATCTATTCTATCTTTTAAAGCAAAACACAAATTTATGATTTGTTTGCATATTTGTGTTCCTTGCGACAAGGACTTTAAACCAAGACCACTTGAAGTCTTGAACACATTCTGACAAGTTTCAAATTTTGTACCAACTTTCAATATTGAAACTTGGTAATCGCAGTATTAATTTTTTTACCAAGTTTTACCAAGTTCCATATGAATTTGTAGTATTAAGTTTCTGCTCAGGGCTTATGGCTTGGGGTTTAGGACTTGGGATTTGGAGTTTAGGGCTTAGGGTTAAGTTTTAGTATTTCAAACTTGACGAATTTATTATTTGTTCTATAAGGTTTTAGTAGTTGAAACTTGGTGAAGTTTATAAAAAAAATTCGAAACATATTCTAGAGCAGTCTTGTTTCAAAGCCATTGCCACAAGGAGCACAGATATGCAAACGAAATATAAATTGGACTTTTGGTTCAAAAGACATAATAGATTCAAATTTAGAAGCCACCCTTAAACACATGCACAAGTTTTCCAATCTTGACACAATCGTGGGGCTTAGGATCTGCGTGCTCGCGACCCGTGTGTGCCATAAATCCCCCCCCCCCCCCCCCCCCCACAATCGTCCGTCCATCAATCATATTGGAAGCATATGCACTCGCATAATATAAATCAATGAGATATGTCTATCCAAATTTCTTCATTGGGCTCTGAAAAATAAAAATTTATGGCTGTGAATAGTGTTAGCCTCTAAGAAATATTTTGTTGAACTACACAAAGATATAAATATGTCTTGTTTTTAACCGGGTGAGAAGCTCAATGCATATATATAGTACTCCCTCCGTTTCTAAATATAAGTCATTTTAAAGATTTTAATCTGGACTACATATGGATGTATATATACATACTTTAGAATGCAGATTTACACATTTTGCTCCGTATGTGCTCCATATTAAAATCTCTAAAGGGGCTTGTATTTATGAACGAAGGGAGTATATAGATGGGGAAATCTAAATGCCACAGCAGATTTTATTTTTTGCACAACTACTGAACGCTTCAGATATCGTTGATTTCATATCTAACGATCTGAGCCGGTACTATAGACAGAAAAAAAATCACACATCGTCATCCCCGCAACCATCCCGACCCACATCCCTGCCTGCACCAACCGCCCCGTCTCCCCCTCCCTTAGGCACACCTCGCGGCCGACCATGGCCGCCTCCACCCACCATCCCCACATTCTCCCCTCCCCGCCCCCCTCTTTAGAACAGAAGAGAAGATAGGAGAGAGATTGAGAAAGCAGGTTTGTAATATCAAGAAAAGATTAATCAATTCTCATATTCATAGAGTAGTTTGGTTGCGGTATGTTGCACGGGGCTATTTACCGCGCCATGACACCAACTAAGAGCATCTTCAATAGGCGTGCAACCGCGTGACATGCTAATTTTTGTAAAGCGCCAAATAAACTTTTTTTGTGCACAGCAGGGCGCTTGCTCCAGCAGCCGCTGCAAAATTTGGTGCGGCGCTATAGCTCCAATAGGTGCGCTAAATTTCCAGCGCTCGCGAGCAGCGTGCGCTAGGCGAATATGATCAACACATACCCATTTGACAATATGACGATGTTTCAAACACATAGCATAGTTCAAGCCCAACACCACAAGCTAGTCCATACGGTACAAATAAAAGATAAAGACTGTGATGCAAATATAGTAGATTACGTTGATGATACACTAGATAACTACTCCTCGTTGTTGTCCTCCTCGGTGGTGTAGTCCCACGAGAGAAACGCGACTTCTCACCGAGGATCATTGTCGTCAAAGGTCGACGCGGATCCCAGTTCGCACTGCGCTACCGCCAGTGCCATCCGCTCACGCTTGTCCGCCCGATCCGCGGCTCGCTACGCCCTCCTCTGCGCCCAGAACTCGTTCTCGGCGGTGACATCCTCCAAGAAGCGCTCGCGCCACGCCGTCATGGCGTGCTCATCCGTCTAGATGATGAGGAGGCGGCGCTCCTGCCTCCGCTGGATGGGCGGTCCTCGTCGGTGATTAACCCCGGCGAGGCGCGAGGTCCTACGCCTGCTAGCGCGTCCGAGAAATTCATCGGTGAACGTGGCCTGGAGAGGCGCCATGCCGCCGGCAGAAGCGAGAAGAGAAGAACGGAGAGAGAGGCGGCGGTTGGCGGGCTCGCGCGCGCGGGTTTTATAGAACGCACTCGACGCCGCGTGCGTTGCCGCTTTTTCGCGCGTGCGCAGTTTTCTTTCCCGCGCATGCTGGAGCGCGTCAAACCAGCTCGCGTGTTAAAAACACCTTATTTCCCCCGCGCGCCATATCTAGTGCGTCTGTTGGAGATTCTCTAAGCCTTTTTAATTCTCGGATGGAGAGAATATTTTGGTTGCCGTGTGCTGCGCGGAGCAATTTACCGCGCCATGACACCAATGTTAACTAACGTTCCACGAGTATCACAGATAAGTACAATGGCCGGTGATCCAATTTCTAGGTCACCTACCCAGTTGATCCCATGTCAGACGTGGTTCACTTGTGTCACTGTACATTTCCAAGCAACTCTCATCTTCCCCACCGAACCCTAGCTCCTTTAAAAAACCCATCTCATTCCCTCTAATCCCACTGCACTAGCTAGCCAGTACCTTCTCATTGTGCCACTCCACAGTCCACAGACAGCAACTCCATCATTTTCTCCCAAGAAATGGCAGCTTCAGCTCTCCACTCCACTGGCACTGCGGCCATATCTCTCTCCCTCTTCCTGCTCGCAACCATCGCGGCCTCGTCCTTCTCTCCGGCCAACGCACAGGCGTCGTCGTCATGCGCGAGCCACACCTTCTCGAGCAACCAGCTCTACGCGTCGTGCGCCGCCCTGCCGCGCCTCGGCACCACCCTGCACTACAACTACACGGCCGCGGCCAACACCGTGGCCGTGGCGTTCCGCGCGCCGCAGCCGAGCAAGGCCGGCGGGTGGGTGGCGTGGGGGCTCAACCCCAACGGCACGGGCATGGTGGGCACGCAGGCCGTGGTGGCGTTCCGGCACTCCAACGGCAGCCTCGTCGCGTACCCGACGCTGCTCGACAGCTACGCGCCGTCCATGGCGCCCGCCGACGCCGCGGAGCTGGCGTTCCCCGTGTCGGACGTGGCGGCCGAGTACGCGAAGAATGGCAAGGAGATGGTCGTGTACGCGACGGTCGCGCTGCCCGGGAAGGGGAGCAAGTTCACCCACGTCTGGCAGCAGGGGGGCTCCGTGGTGGACGACGTGCCGGCGGCGCACCCCACCACCGGGGATAACGTCCTCTCTGTTAGACTTAAACACAAATTAGTACACGGCAGGTGTACGTGGTCTTGTAGGATTCCTAGTCCAACTAGGATTAGTTTTCCTGACCGACCTGGTCGTGTAGCTAGCTAGTCTAGACTAGTATATATACATGTACCTCGCCCCTATAATCTAACACATCGGTACCGATCAGAAGCAATAAAGAAAACAACGGGAGCGACACGCTCCCGTGGCAATTCACATTGATTCTTTTGTGTCGTGCTGTGTACGTGAGCTAGCTTAGATCAAGTTGAGTGATTACAGCTAGAAGTGCTCGTGCGTACTACTAGTACACGTCCAGGTGAAGGATCGATCAGGAATTAGCTAGTTGAGGCTAGCTTGTACTGCGGTGCACCTCGGCGTAAAGTAACTTCGTCGAGTTCGCCAGTGAGCTTCGCTTCGTCGTCGTTCATCATCGGTCATCGCCGTTGCCGGAAAGTACTCGGTGCGTGTCTGGGCCAACAATTGGTATCAGAGCAAGGTTGATCTTCTAGTAACGGAAGATCATGTCGGACGACGAGAATGACAAGACCAAGCAGCTGGTGGAGTACTCCGGTGCAGCTAAAGTAATTGCTGCTCCGGCGAGTTCGTCGTATCCACGATTTGATCGCGAGAACCTCGGGGTCTGGAAGGCCCTCATGGAGTGTGGTCTCCGCGCCAACGAGCTATGGGACGTGGTCGACCCAGGAGGCGACGCGTTCAAGAAGGAGGGAGCCGAGCACCGGAAGGATCAGCAGGCGGCGTCAGCGATTTACTCGCTGATGCCGATGGATGTCCTCCAACACCTGATCGCCAAAGAAACGGCGAAGGAGGTGTGGGATACGTTGAAACTCATGTTTGAGGGACACACCCGTGTCAAGCAAGCCAATCTCCAAACTCTCCTAAGGAACTACGAGACTTTGGTCATGGGCGATGATGAGTCCGTGGATGCGTTCGCTTCACGGGTGGCTACTCTCGTCAATCGGATTCGCGCGCTTGGAGAGAACCTCACGGAGGCCTCGGTTGTCCGGCGGTTCTTGCGCGCGGCCCCTCCCCGGTACCTGCAAATTGTCACGGCGATCGAGCAGTGCGTCGATCTCGCGACTCTCTCCATCGACGATCTTGTCGGACGGTACAAGGCTCACGATGAGCGTATGCGGTACAGTCTTGGGGACGGGAAGAACGATGAGCTTGTGATGCTCACAAAGGCGCAGTGGATCGCCCTAGAAAAGCGAGGCGGATCCATAAGTAGTAGCAAGAAGAAGGGGAAGCAGCGTTCGACGAGAAAGAACTTCGCCGACTCGGACAACGACTCAGACGATGAGGCTGCACCTGCACCACCGAGGAGGAAGTTTGACATCAGGAAAGTGAGGTGTTATAACTGTGGCCTCCTTGGTCACTTCAAGGTTGACTGCGAGGAAGCACCGAAGCAGAAGGCGCTCATTGCCCAGCAAGGGGATGATGGTGAAATGATGTTGATGTGTAAACTGGTGGACGAGGAGGATCCAGACTCTCAAGCGTTGACTAAAGAAATTGTCGAACTTGTGGAAGAAAAAGTTTGCCATCATGATCGTGGTTCGGAAACCCGTGTCGAAGCTACAGATGTGGGGAGTGATTCCGAAACTTATGTGAGTGCTATGGACGTAAGTGCCAACTTTGCTGGATCGGATGCGGCGATAGCTGTGTGTGCGCGGCCATGGAAAAGCAGTCTTTGTAAGACGCGTCCAGAAAAAAGAAAGGCGTACATGGCGCCGGAAGTCCACGAAGAAACAAAAGCTGGTGCTAGTACTGGTGCAAAGACAGAGACATGTGTTGCAAGAGAAAGCGCAGACATGGGTGTCGTGACTGTTGGGGCTGGTGTATCAAGTACAAGTGCAGCTATGGTACAAACACATGGAGTTGGTGGCCAAGGCGTGGCACTCCATGGCTTAGTGAACGGACAACCATGGAAGTCCAAAGGCAGCAGTTGCTGCAACCTAGCAAGCAGGATGGGATGCAACCCAGAAACAGAAAGCGGCAGCGCGGAAGGAGTCTCATGCGGAGGCGTGCCTGAAGGCCATGGAGGTGATGGGCTTGGCTCATTGGCTGTAGGCGCTGGCAATCTGGGCAGCAGAAGCCTAAGCAGGCTACAAGACCCACCAAAGGGCATGCATGCATGCCCACGTGCTAAGGATGAGCATGCATTAGGAGCCCCGTCGTGTGCATGCTTGTACGCAGGAAAGGCAGCCATGTTGGCACCTGCATCGTCTCCGAAAGTAAAGGAGGAAAGGATACTGTCATCTACATCCGTACTCCTACAGCCGGTGTTACACCCATATTCGGAGAAGTCTCTTCGGACGATTGACCCGGTAAAGGTGAAAAGGAGTGGGCGACGGTGTCTAGCAAGCGCCGAGGAACCGGCGAAATTTGTGGACGCAAATACGAAGGAGTGTTGGCGTCAGACAATGGAAGAGGAGTTGAGGTCGATCCATGATAACAATGCATGGGAGCTTGTCGATCTTCCCAACAATAAAAAAGTCATGGATCTCAAGTGGGAATTTAAGATCGAGAAAGATGCCAGAGGGTCCGTGAAGCACAAAGCAAGGCTAGTAGCCAAAGAGTACGTGCAAGAGGAAGGTGCGGACTTCGAAGAAGTGTTCGTTCCCGTTGCAAAAATGGAATCGGTGAGACTACTCATCCTCTCGCGGTTCAGGAATCATGGAAGATACATCACATAGATGTACAACCCGCGTTTTTGAATGGCGAGTTAGAAGGAGATGTGTATGTGAATCAGCCACCGGCATTCATCAAAGAGGGAGAGGAACACAAGGTATTAAAGCTACACAAAGTCTTGTACGGGCTACGGCAAGGCTCTCGGGCATAGAGCATCAAACTTGATCAGACGATGATTTCTCTTGGATTTGAGAAAGCCCCACTAGAGCATGCGATGTACAAGAGAGGTGAAGGAAGGGATCGTCTACCAGTTGGCATCTACGTCGACGACTTATTGATTACTGGAGCAGATGAAGAGGTGATTGCGAAGTTCAAGCTACAAATGAAGGAGCTTTTCAAGATGGATGATCTTGGTATTTTGAGTTACTACCTCGGGATCGGGGTACATGAAAGGCCGAAGGGGATCATAGTATGCCACGAGGCATGTGCAAAGAAGGTACTTGAAAGCCGTGGCATGAAAGATTGCAATCACATTGTCGCTTCAATGGAACCTCGTCTTGAGCTGAGCAAGAAGGAGATGGTGAAACTACTTGGCTACAGTGGTAGTGACAAGGAAGGAATTGTCGACGGTCGTAAGAGTAATTCGGGCGTGGCATATTTCCTTGGAGGAAGCATAGTAAGCTGGCTATCACCAAAGTATAAAGTGGTGACATCGACTTCAAGTGAAGCAGAGTATCAAGGTGTGTGGCTAGGAAAGCTACATGGTGATTTCATGGATCGAGATCCGGAACCGATGGTGCTCAATGTTGACAGTGAGTCTACGGAATTTCTATGCAAGGATCCAGTGCGGCGTGAAAGGAGCAAGCACATTGATACGATGTATCATTACATAAAGGACTGCATGGAAGAAGGTAGGACGGAGGTCAACTACAATCGCACCGATGATCAGCTGGCGAACATCCTAACCAAGGCTTTGGATCGAGAGAAGCTCTTGGAGACGCGAAGAAGGATCGGCGTCGGAACTATGATATGACGACGTCGTGTTTAGGACCACATTGTGTTTAGGGGGGTGATTCTTAGACTTAAACACAAATTAGTACACGGCAGGTGTACGTGGTCTTGTAGGATTCCTAGTCCAACTAGGATTAGTTTATCTGACCGACCTGGTCATGTAGCTAGCTAGTCTAGACTAGTATATATACATGTACCTGGCCCATGTAATCTAACACATCGGTACCGATCAGAAGCAATAAAGAAAACAACGGGAGCGACACGCTCCCGTGGCAATTCACATTGATTCTTTTGTGCCGTGCTGTGTACGTGAGCTAGCTTAGATCAAGTTGAGTGATTACAGCTAGAAGTGCTCGTGCGTACTACTAGTACACGTCCAGGTGAAGGATCGATCAGGAATTAGCTAGTTGAGGCTAGCTTGTACTGCGGTGCACCTCGGCGTAAAGTAACTTCGTCGAGTTCGCCAGTGAGCTTCGCTTCGTCGTGTTCATCGTCGGTCATCGCCGTTGCCGGAAAGTACTCGGTGCGTGTCTGGGCCAACACTCTCTACAGACACCATCGATTTCAGCAAGTGATACAAATGTAAGCTCTAGTATGTGTATGCATCTTTCTGGTCACGTAGCTAGTTGCCTGCATGCGAACCATCGATCCCTATCTATATATGAATGTTTGTAATCAGCGCTCGGCGCAGAGTTATTTATACGTACTATGTGTAATTGGTGCTCGGTTGCCAAGAATTTCAAAGAAAAGAACGCAAAATAACGGGCACACATCATTAAGCAAGATTTCATGAGGGCCTTGGACGTTTCTATCGGGGAGACATGCGAGGGCTACCGGCGATAAAGCGCTCGTCTCTCTAGCTACTTCCTATGGTGGACGGGGCTGTGGACATCCGGGACTATAGGCCGGTCAGTCTTGTTCACATAGCGGTGAAAATCTTCGACAAAATACTGTCGTGTATACTTGCGGAGGATCTGGCCAAGCTAGTAGGGATCCATCAAAGCGCGTTCGTGAAGGGACCATCGCTACACTATAACTTCATGCTAGTGCAATGCACGGCACAGATACTGCATGCTATCAAGGATCCAATGGTCATGTTCAAGTTGGACATCACTAAGGCATTTGATACAGTACAGTGGCCTTTTCTTGCTCGAGGTGTTGCGGCAAATAGGGTTTTGGCCACAGGTGGATCATGTGGATTGCAGGCCTATTATCCACTTCTTCCACGAAGATCCTAGTGAATGGACTACCTGGAGGCTGGAGATGCGATCTTCAACTTCAAGGGACTACGACAAGGTGACCCACTGACACCCATGTTATTCATCTTGGTCATGGAAACGCTACAGAGATTGTTCACGTTGGCTGCCTCGAGGGGTTCGGTTTCTCCATGGGCCAAGTGGGAATGAAGAGTGTCCATCTTTGCAGATGACGTCATGGTGTTCACCAAGCCAAAACTCACAGACTTGAGTGCTACAGTGACGGTTTTGGAGGCTTTTGGTTCAACGTATGGGCTTAGAGTTAACCGTGCAAAGAGCATAGCGATACCCATCAGATGTTCGCAGGAACATATGCTATTGGTGGGACAAATTCTTGGCTGCTCAGTTGGACAGTTCCATGCAAGTACTTGGGGCTTCCTCTTACCATAAGGAAGCAGTCAGCGGCACAACTTCAGACTCTCGTTGACCAACTGGCTAGTTGCTTGCCTACTTGGCGAGGTTCCGCTATGCTGAAGAGTGGTCGTCTTCTGCTTATTCAATCCGTGCCATGTGCGATCCCGATACATTCAATGTTGGCACTGGACTTACCGCCGAAGATGATTGTAGCCATGAACAAATTTGCCGAGGCTTTCTATGGTGTGCAAAATCAGAGGCCTGGGACACGGTTTCCACCCATAAATGGTTGGTGGCTTTGGCATCCCAAATCTGAGATGGCTCAATATGTCGGTGCAAGCAAGATGGTCGTGGTTGGCAAGATCAGATGAGTCTAGGCCACGGAGTGAGTTCGAGATTAACGTGTTGGAAATATGCCCTAGAGGCAATAATAAATTAGTTATTATTACTATATTTCCTTGTTCATGATAATCGTTTATTATCCATGCTATAATTTTATTGATAGGAAACTCAGATACATGTGTGGATACATAGACAACACCATGTCCCTAGTAAGCCTCTAATTGACTAGCTCGTTGATCAATAGATGGTTACGGTTTCCTGACCATGGACATTGGATGTCTTTGATAACGGGATCACATCATTAGGAGAATGATGTGATGGACAAGACCCAATCCTAAGCCTAGCACAAAGATCGTAGTTCGTATGCTAAAGCTTTTCTAATGTCAAGTATCATTTCCTTAGACCATGAGATTGTGCAACTCCCGGATACCGTAGGAATGCTTTGGGTGTACCAAACGTCACAACGTAACTGGGTGGCTATAAAGGTGCACTACGGGTATCTCCGAAAGTGTCTGTTGGGTTGGCACGAATCGAGACTGGGATTTGTCACTCCGTGTGACGGAGAGGTATCTCTGGGCCCACTCGGTAGGACATCATCATAATGTGCACAATGTGATCAAAGAGTTGATCGCGGGATGATGTGTTACGGAACGAGTAAAGAGACTTGCCGGTAACGAGATTGAACAAGGTATCGGTATACCGATGATCGAATCTCGGGCAAGTACAATACCGCTAGACAAAGGGAATTGTATACGGGATCGATTGAGTCCTTGACATCGTGGTTCATCTGATGAGATCATCGTGGAACATGTGGGAGCCAACGTGGGTATCCATATCCCACTGTTGGTTATTGACCAGAGAACGTCTCGGTCATGTCTGCATGGTTCCCGAACCCGTAGGGTCTACACACTTAAGGTTCGATGATGCTAGGGTTATAAAGGAAGTTTGTATGTGGTTACCGAATATTGTTCGGAGTCCCGGATGAGATCTCAGACGTCATGAGGAGTTCCGTAATGGTCCGGAGGTAAAGATTTATATACGGGAAGTCCTGTTTTGGTCACCGGAAAAGTTTCGGGTTTTATCGGTAACGTACCGGGACCACCGAGAGGGTCCCGGGGGTCCACCAAGTGGGGCCACTATCCCCGGAGGGCAGCATGGGCCAAGTGTGGGAGGGGACCAGCCCCAGGTGGGCTGGTGCGCCCCCCCCCCCCCACAAGGGCCCAAGGCGCCTAGGGTTTGGGGAGGGGGGCGCCCCACCTTGCTTGGGGGGCAAGTTTCCCCCTCTCCCCCCCTTGGCCGCCCCCCTAGATGGGATCTAGGGCTGGCCGCCGCCCCTAGGGGTGGAAACCTAGGTGGGGGCGCAGCCCCCTCTCCCCCTATATATAGTGGAGGCAAAGGAGCAGCCCGACACACGAAGTTCTTCTCTTGTTGGCGCAGCCCTACCTCTCTTTCTCCTCATATCCCGCGGTGCTTGGCAAAGCCCTGCTGGATCACCACGCTCCTCCACCACCACCACGTCGTTGTGGTGCTGCTGGATGGAGTCTTCCTCAGCCTCTCCCTCTCTCCTTGCTGGATCAAGGCATGGGAGACGTCACCGGGCTGCACGTGTGTTGAACGCGGAGGTGCCGTCCGTTCGGCACTAGGATCTCCGGTGATTTGGATCACGACGAGTACGACTCCTTCAACCCCGTTCTCTTGAACGCTTCCGCTTAGCGATCTACAAGGGTATGTAGATGCACTCTCCTTCCCCTCGTTGTTGGTTTCTCCATAGATAGATCTTGGTGACATGTAGGAAATTTTTTGAATTTCTGCTACGTTCCCCAACAGTGGCATCATGAGCTAGGTCTATTGCGTACATTCTTTGCATGAGTAGAACACAAAGTAGTTGTGGGTGTTGATGTTGTTCAATATGTTTAACGTTACTAGTCCAATCTTGATTCGGCGGCATCGTGGGATGAAGCGGCCCGGACCGACCTTACACGTACTCTGACGTGAGACAGGTTCCACCGATTGACATGCACTTGTTGCATAAGGTGGCTAGCGGGTGCCAGTCTCTCCCACTTTAGTCGGATCGGATTCGATGAAAAGGGTCCTTATGAAGGGTAAATAGCAATTGACATATCACGTTGTGGTTTTTGCGTAGGTAAGAAACGTTCTTGCTAGAAACCCTTAGCAGCCACGTAAAACATGCAAACAACAATTAGAGGACGTCTAACTTGTTTTTGCAGGGTATGCTATGTGATGTGATATGGCCAAGAAGAATGTGATGAATGATATGTGATGAATGATATGTGATGTATGAGATTGATCATGTTCTTGTAATAGGAATCACGACTTGCATGTCGATGAGTATGACAACCGGCAGGAGCCATAGGAGTTGTCTTTATTTATTGTATGACCTGCGTGTCATTGAATAACGCCATGTAATTACTTTACTTTATTGCTAACGGTAGCCATAGTAGTAGAAGTAATAAGTTGGCGAGACAACTTCATGGAGACACGATGATGGAGATCATGATGATGGAGATCATGGTGTCATGCCGGTGACGATGATGATCATGGAGCCCCGAAGATGGAGATCAAAAGGAGCAATATGATATTGGCCATATCATGTCACTTTTTGATTGCATGTGATGTTTATCATGTTTATGTATCTTATTTGCTTAAAACAACGGTAGTAAATAAGATGATCCCTCATTAAAATTTCAAGAAAGTGTCCCCCCTAACTGTGCACCGTTGCGAAAGTTCGTCGTTTCGAAGCACCACGTGATGATCGGGTGTGATAGATTCTTATGTTCACATACAACGGGTGTAAGCCAGATTTACACACGCGAAACACTTAGGTTGACTTGACGAGCCTAGCATGTACAGACATGGCCTCGGAACACAAGAGACTGAAAGGTCGAGCATGAGTCGTATAGTAGATACGATCAACATGAAGATGTTCACCGATGATGACTAGTCCGTCTCACGTGATGATCGGGCACGGCCTAGTTGACTCGGATCATGTAATCACTTAGATAACTAGAGGGATGTCTATCTGAGTGGGAGTTCATAAGATGAACTTAATTATCCTGAACATAGTCAAAAGATCTTTGCAAATTATGTCGTAAGCTCGCGCTTTAGTTCCATTGTTTAGATATGTTCCTAGAGAAAATATAGTTGAAAGTTGACAGTAGCGATTATGCGGACAGTAGAAAGCTTATGTCGTTAATGCACCGCTCAGTGTGCTGAACCCCAAACGTCGTTTGTGGATGTTACGAACATCGGACATACACGTTTTTGATAACTACGTGATAGTTTAGTTAAACGGTTTAGAGTTGAGGCACCAAAGACGTTTTTCGAAAAATCGCGGAACATATGAGATGTTTTCGAGGGCTGAAATTGGGATTTCAGGCTCATGCCCACGTCAAGAGGTATAAGACCTCCGACAATTTCCTTAGCCTGCAAACTAAGGGAGAAAATCTCAATCATTGAGCTTGTGCTCAGATTGTCTGAGTGCAACAATCACTTGAATCGAGTGGGAGTTGATCTTCCAGATGAGATAGTAATGTTTCTCCAAAGTCATTGCCACCAAGCTGCTAGAGCTTCGTGATGAACTATAACATATCAGGGATAGATATGATGATCCTTGAGGTATTCACGATGTTTGACACCGCGAAAGTAGAAATCAAGAAGGAGCATCAATTGTTGATGGTTGGTGAAACCACTAGTTTCAAGAAGGGCAAGGGCAAGAAGGGATACTTCATGAAACGGCAAATCAGCTGCTACTCCAGTGAAGAAACCCAAGGTTGAACCCAAACCCGAGACTAAGTGCTTCTGTGATAAGGGGAATAGTCACTAGAGTGGCATTACCCTAGATACTTGGTAGATGAGAAGGCTAGCAAGGTCGATAGAAGTATATTGGATATACAGTATGTTAATGTGTACTTTACTAGTACTTCTAGTAGCACCAGGGTATTAGATACCGGTTCGGTTGCTAAGTGTTAGTAACTCGAAATAAAAGAGCTACGGAATAAACGGAGACTAGCTAAAGGTGAGCTGACGATATGTGTTGGAAGTATTTCCAAGTTTGATGTGATCAAACATCGCACGCTCCCTCTACCATCAAGATTAGTATTAAACCTGAATAATTGTTATTTGGTGTTTGTGTTGAGCATAGACATGATTGGATTATGTCTATCACAATACGGTTATTCATTTAAGGAGAATAATGGTTACTCTGTTTATTTGAATAATACATTCAATGGTCTTGCACCTGAAACGAATGGTTTATTGAATCTCGATCGTAGTGATACACATTTTCATGCCAAAAGATATAAGATAGTAATGATAGTACCACTTACTTGTGGCACTGCCATGTAAGTCATATTGGTATAAAACGCATGAAGAAGCTCCATGTTGATGGATCTTTGGACTCGCTCGTTTTTGAAAAGTTTGAGACATGCGAACCATGTCTATTGGTGTATACGCATGAAGAAACTCCATGCAGATGGATCGTTTGGACTCACTTGATTTTGAATCACTTGAGATATGCAAATCATACCACATGGGCAAGATGACTGAAAAGCCTCGGTTTCAGTAAGATGGAACAAGATAGCAACTTGTTGGAAGTAACACATTTTGATGTGTGCAGTCCAATGAGTGTTGAGGCATGCAGTGAATATCGTTATGTTCTTACTTCACAAATGATTCGAGTAGATGTTGAGTATATTTACTTGATGAAACAAAAGTCTGAATTATTGAATGGCTCAAGTAATTTCAGAGTGAAGTTGAAGATCATCGTGACAAGTGGATAAAATGTCTATGATATGATCATAGAGATGAGTATCTGAGTTACGAGCTTTGGCACGCAATTAAGACATTGTGGAAATTGTTTCACAATTAATACCGCCTGGAACACCATAGTGTGATGGTGTGTCCGAACATCATAGTTGCACCCTATTGGATATGGTGCGTGCCATGATGTCTCTTATCGAATTACCACTATCGTTTATGGGTTAGGCATTAGAGACAACCACATTCACTTTAAATAGGGAACCACGTAATTCCGTTGAGACGACACCGTTTGAACTATGGTTTGGAGAAACCTAAGTTGTCGTTTCTTAAAAGTTTGGGGCTGCGACGCTTATGTGAAAAAGTTTTAGGTTGATAAGCTCGAACCCAAAGCGGATAAAATGCATCTTCATAGGACACCCGAAACAGTTGGGTATACCTCCTAATTCAGATCCGAAAGCAATAGGGATTGTTTCTTGAACCGGGTCCTTTCTCGAGGAAAAGTTTGTCTCGAAATAATTGAGTGGGAGGATGGTGGAGACTTAATGAGGTTATTGAACCATCACTTCAACCAGTGTGTAGCAGGGCACATGAAGTTGTTAATGTGGCACCTACACCAATTGAAGTGGAAGCTGATGATAGTGATCATGATGCTTCAGATCAAGTCACTACCGAACCTCGTAGGTCGACAAGGATGCGTACTACTTCAGAGTATGCACTCCTGTCTTAGAGGTCATGTTGCTAGACAACAATGAACCTACGAGCTATGGAGAAGCGATGGTGGGCCCAAATTCCGACAAATGGTTAGAAGCCATGAAATCCGAGATAGGATCCATGTATCAGAACAAAGCATGGACGTTGGTGGACTTGCCCAATGATCGGCAAGCCATTGAGATAAATGGATCTTTAAGAAGAAGACGGACGTGGATGGTAATGTCACCATCTATGAAGCTTGACTTGTGGCGAAGAGTTTTTCACAAGTTCAAGGAGTTGACTACGATGAGATTTTCTCATCCGTAGCGATGCTTAAAGTCCGTCGGAATCATGTTAGCATTAGCTGCATTTATGAAATCTGGCAGATGGATGTCAAAACAAGTTTCCTTACCAGTTTTAGTAAGGAAAGGTTGTATGTGATACAATCAGAAAGGTCTTGTCGATCCTAAGGATGCTAAAAGGTATGCTAGCTCCAGCGATCCTTCCATGGACTGGAGTAAGCATCTCGGAGTTGGAGTATGCACTTTGATAAGATGATCAAAGATTTTTGGTTTATACAAAGTTTATGAGAAACTTGTATTTCCAAAGAAGTGAGTGGGAGCACTATAGAATTTCTGATAAGTATATGTTGTAAACATATTGTTGATCAGAAATGATGTAGAATTTCTAGATAGCATATAGGGTTATTTGAAAAGTGTTTTCAATGGAAAACCTGGATTAGGCTACTTGAACAATAAGCATCAAGATCTATAAGATAGATCAAAATGCTTAATAGTACTTTCAAATGAGCACATACCTTGACATGATCTTGAAGGTGTTTAAGATGGATCAGTCAAAGAAGGAGTTCTTGCCTGAGTTGTAAGGTATGATGTTAAGACTTAAAGCTCGACCACGGTAGAAGAAAGAGGAAGGACGAAGGTCGTCGCCTATGCTTTTGTCATAGGCTCTATACTGTATGCCATGCTGAGTACCGCACCTGATGTGTGCCTTGCCACATGTCTGGGAAGAGGGTACAAAGGTGATCAAGGAGTGGATCACCAGATAGCGGTCAAAATTATCCTTAGAGGAATAAGGATATGTTTCTCGATTATGGAGGTGATAAAGAGTTCGACGTAAAGATTTGCGTCGATGCAAGCTTTAACACCTATCCAAATGACTCTGAGTAGCAAACCGGATACATATATTGGAACAACCATTTGGAATAGCTCCAAGTGGAGCGTGGAAGCAGCATTTACAATATGACGTAGAGATTTGCAAAGTACATACGGATCTGAATGTTGCAGACCCGTTGACTAAAACCTCTCTTACAAGCAAAACATGATCAAACCCCAGAACTCATTGAGTCTTAATCACATGATGATGTGAACTAGTTTAGTGACACTAGTAAACTCTTGGGTGCTGGTCACATGACAATGTGACCTGTGAGTGTTAATCACATGGCGATGTGAACTAGATTATTGACTCTAGTGCAAGTGGGAGACTGTTAGAAATATGCCCTAGAGGCAATAATAAATTAGCTATTATTACTATATTTCCTTATTCATGATAATCGTTTATTATCCATGCTATAATTGTATTGATAGGAAACTCAGATACATGTGTGGATACATAGACAACACCATGTCCCTAGTAAGCCTCTAATTGACTAGCTCGTTGATCAATAGATGGTTACGGTTTCCTGACCATGGACATTGGATGTCGTTGATAACGGGATCACATCATTAGGAGAATGATGTGATGGACAAGACCCAATCCTAAGCCTAGCACAAAGATCGTAGTTCGTATGCTAAAGCTTTTCTAATGTCAAGTATCATTTCCTTAGACCATGAGATTGTGCAACTCCCGGATACCGTAGGAATGCTTTGGGTGTACCAAACGTCACAACGTAACTGGGTGGCTATACAGGTGCACTACAGGTATCTCCGAAAGTGTCTGTTGGGTTGGCACGAATCGAGACTGGGATTTGTCACTCCGTGTGACGGAGAGGTATCTCTGGGCCCACTCGGTAGGACATCATCATAATGTGCACAATGTTATCAAAGAGTTGATCGCGGGATGATGTGTTACAGAACGAGTAAATAGACTTGCCGGTAACGAGATTGAACAAGGTATCGGTATACCGACGATCGAATCTCGGGCAAGTACAATACCGCTAGACAAAGGGAATTGTATACGGGATCGATTGAGTCCTTCACATCATGGTTCATCCGATGAGATCATCGTGTAACATGTGGGAGCCAACATGGGTATCCAGATCCCGCTGTTGGTTATTGACCGGAGAATGTCTCGGTCATGTCTGCATGGTTCCCGAACCCATAGGGTCTACACACTTAAGGTTCGATGATGCTAGGGTTATAAAGGAAGTTTGTATGTGGTTACCGAATGTTGTTCGGAGTCCCGGATGAGATCCCAGACGTCATGAGGAGTTCCGGAATGGTCCGGAGGTAAAGATTTATATATGGGAAGTCCTGTTTTGGTCACCGGAAAAGTTTCGGGTTTTATCGGTAACGTACCGGGACCACCGGGAGGGTCCCGGGGGTCCACCAAGTGGGGCCACCATCCCCAGAGAGCAGCATGGGCCAAGTGTGGGAGGGGACCAGCCCCAGGTGTGCTGGTGCGCCCCCCCCCCCACAAGGGCCCAAGGCGCCTAGGGTTTGGGGAGGGGGCGCCCCACCTTGCTTGGGGGGCAAGTTTCCCCCTCTCCCCCCTTGGCCACCCCCTAGATGGGATCTAGGGCTGGCCGCCACCCCTAGGGGTGGAAACCTAGGTGGGGGCGCAGCTCCCTCTCCCCCTATATATAGTGGAGGCAAAGGAGCAGCCCGACACACGAAGTTCTTCTCTTGTTGGCGCAGCCCTACCTCTCTTTCTCCTCATATCCCGCGGTGCTTGGCGAAGCCCTGCTGGATCACCACGCTCCTCCACCACCACCACGTCGTTGTGGTGCTGCTGGATGGAGTCTTCCTCAGCCTCTCCCTCTCTCCTTGCTGGATCAAGGCATGGGAGACGTCACCGGGCTGCACGTGTGTTGAACGCGGAGGTGCCGTCCGTTCGGCACTAGGATCTCTGGTGATTTGGACCACGACGAGTACAACTCCTTCAACCCCGTTCTCTTGAACGCTTCTGCTTAGCGATCTACAAGGGTATGTAGATGCACTCTCCTTCCCCTCGTTGCTGGTTTCTCCATAGATAGATCTTGGTGACACGTAGGAAAATTTTTGAATTTCTGCTACGTTCCCCAACATAACGTGACGGACAAAGCCGTGCACTTGTTCCAGGCGGTAGCATGGACCACACTCGGAGATGGAGCTTCAACGTTGTTTGGGAGGACCGTTGGTTGGGTGGTGCACGCATTGGGGACATTGCACTAGCAATATATGCGAAGTCCCGCCATGAAAGCGTGCGAGCATGACGGTTGTGCGGGCAGTCCATGAAGGATGCTGGCCCTTGCACATAGGTCCATACCTAAGCATGGACACATTACGGGAGTACCTGGATCTTTGGTATAGAATCATGGATGTTCATCTGGATGGGCATGGGAAAGGAATGGTAAACTAGATTTCTATGTTTAATCTTTCCAAGATATATTTTTAGAATCTAGCAGGATCTCTTGTATCCATCAGAGGAAACAAATCATCTAGATAAGCATACCAAATAAACAAATTGTATGTATGGAAAACAGAATGTGACTTGTTTACGTTCGTCCATAATCGGTTATATTTCAGTATCATGCATATAATAAACTTATTATCGAATCTAACTTGCAATTCATGTACAAAGGATACAACTTCCACTCCGGAAGGTTCTACAAATGTGCTCACCTAATAATACACTAGAAATCACTATTAATATGTGATGTTTAGTGAGACATTATTGTTTAGAGACCTCTACCATGATATTGAAAGAAATTAAGATATACATGAGCATATGCACATACATACATGTGCATGCACAAGATATTATGGAATTCTAAAAAAGATAACTTTTATCACTTCATATAATTTAAATAGTATAAACAAAACTTCTAATGATGTACACTACAGTTAGTAACAATGAACATTGTTTAATTATACCAACCTAATTATGTGGTTCATTACCCAAATAATAAAAATTATGATCTTTAATACTATAGTATAATAAAAATAAGATTAAATAAGTATACAAGATTGGCACAGAATATTTATTTTATTTCTCCCGAGGCCCCACATTTCGTTGGACAATTCTTGACTAGATAGTTGTATATTATTAGTAAATAAGATAATCACCGGTGGAATTTCTTCCCTTTCCTATAGAAGTATCGTAGTTCAAAGAAAAGATCGACGGAATATCTGTTGCATTGAAAAATAGATGACAAGTGCAGTTGTGCTTCTGACTTTTATTATTAACCATCTATAACATCGTGACTAGCACATACACACTTGCTCATGTTCTTGTGCGTTAGGCGGAAACGTCTTACCTCGACCTGAGGCGACGTGCTGCGTGTTTATAGGTAGGGGTGCACATCCCTGAAGCGCATACATCGTTGAGATATTACAGGAGGTTTACATCTTGCAGAAGAAGAGATATAATTGGTTACAGAAGATAGGAAGAGAACTTAAACTGATATCTATCCTATATCCTGCGCCTTGGACACCTTGTAGTCTCCTCCTCATGCATGACATGTACGTGACACAATATATTGTGTTTGACACCCTCCCTTAATCACAACTTCATTAAGTTGAGATTATGTTTAAAATCTTCAAAACTTCTGATGGGTAGAGCCTTGGTGAATCCATCTGCAACCTGATCCTTGGAATGCACAAAACGAATATCAAGCTGTTTTTGAGCCACTCGCTCTCTGACAAAATGAAAATCAATTTCAATGTGTTTCATCCTGGCATGGAAAACAGGATTAGCAGACAAATAAGTTGCACCCAAATTGTCACACCATAAGCATGGAACATGTTTGCTTTTTACACCAAGCTCCCTTAGAAGAGACTGCATCCATATGATTTCATCTGTAGCATTTGCTAATGCCTTGTATTCCGCCTCAGTACTAGACCTAGAAACTGTGGCCTGTTTCCTTGCATACCATGAAATCAAGTTAGGACCAAAGAACACTGCAAATCCCCCAGTAGAACATCTGTCATCCAAACAGTCTGCCCAGTCAGAGTCCGAGAAAGCACTAAGCAATGTGGATGATGACTTGCTGAAGTTAAGACCAATATTAAGAGTGTTCTTGACGTATCTAACTATTCGCTTAGCAGCAGTCAGGTGAACAGTAGTGGGTGCATGAAGGAATTGACAGACTTTGTTAACAGCAAATGATATATCAGGTCTTGTAAGAGTAAGATATTGAAGTGCACCTACAAGACTTCTGTATTTAGTGCTATCTTCCTGGCTCAAGGCTTGTCCTTCTGTGAGAGACAATTTTTCTGAACTGGACAATGGAGTAGGTGAAGGTTTACAGCCTTGCAAGCCAGCCTTTCTTACCAGATCAGTTGCATATTTTTCCTGAGACAAGTGAAGTCCACCATCATGTTTCTTCACTTCTATCCCAAGGAAATAGTGCAGATCTCCAAGATCCTTAAGAGCAAACTCTACACTGAGGTCCTTCAACAATCCTGTTATGGCTTCATCAGATGAGCTTGTAACAATAATATCATCAACATAGATGAGAACAAAGATATGAGTATTGCACTCATTATAAATAAACAGTGAGGTGTCAGACTTAGATGGAACAAAGCCAAGAGTTTGCATATTTTGACTGAGACGTGAATACCACGCCATTGGAGCCTGCTTTAACCCATATAAAGCTTTGTCAAGTCTACACACATGCAACGGTGCACTTTTGCTTTCAAACCCAGGAGGTTGTTTCATGTACACTTCCTCTTCCAGAACACCATGAAGAAACGCGTTCTGTACGTCCAGCAATGGACACAGCAATGGACAAAACAAGACGAATGGTTGCAGCTTTTACCACTGGACTAAATGTGTCCTCATAATCAATACCATACCGTTGCTTGAAGCCTTTTGCCACAAGTCTTGCCTTGTAACGATCAATGGTGCCATTAGATTTTCTCTTGATCCTAAACACCCATTTGCAATCAATGAGATTTTTACCTTGCTGTGGAGGGACCAAGTGCCATGTTTTGTTTCTTTTCAGTGTCATGTATTCTTCATTCATAGCCTTCTTCCAGTTTTCATCAGCTAAGGCTTCATCAAGTGTGTAAGGTTCACCTGGTTCACTTGTAGAACACACCATGCCATATTTCGTAATGTGCTTATAATTGATTGGTTGAATTACTCCCTGTTGTAGCCGTGTACGTCTCGGTGGTGGTGTAGCTTGTACTGGTGGCGCAGAAGATCCCATGCAGCCTGTAGGATCAGCAAGATTTGATCCCGAGGCGGATCTGGGCGAAGCAGCAGCAGGTTCAGCGGCAGATTCCGCCGGTGGATCTTCTGTGGCAGTAGACGACGATGTGCAACGGCGCGGCTCCGCAGAGGATCCCAGTGGACCGAGCTCATCATTACGCCGTGATGAGTGGCCAGCGTCCGCTACGCCAGAGGTGGGTCCCGCGCCGGTCGGCCGACGCAGATCGCGCCGTTTGTAGAAAACGGGCTGGACCGGGAACCGGGCCCCTGAAGGACCAATAGGAGGCGGACAGGTGGCAGACGCGGGCTCGCTAGCCGCGGCGCGCGCGGTGTCGCCGTTCCCACGCGCAGCCGGCGCGGACCCACGCGCGGTTGTTGGCGCTGACGTCGCGGATTCCCGAGGCGGATCTGCCCCCCTGCCAGTAGCGCCGGATCCCGAGGTTGATCCGCTGGGCAGGTCTGCCGCTGTCACGGGAGCTGATCCCGATGCTGATTTGCTCCCTAGTTCGGGGCACATGAAATATGGCCCTTGTACATCATTTTCTTCATCTTTTTCTGATCCGTTTTCTCCTGCAACATCACACAACTCGTGCACAGTGGTTTGAGGGTTAGTCAACATATGATCATCATGGTTTCGTTCCCCTTCATCGAGGCCAGTGAGAGAGGATGGTAGAAGGAGGATTTCTTTGTGAAGTAAGGCACCGGTGTTGGGGTGTAGATCAGCGAATGGAAACTTGTTCTCATCGAACACAACATCGCGAGAAATGTAGACACGGCCTGTAGAAACATCTAGGCACTTAACCCCCTTGTGTTGTGCACTATACCCAAGGAAAACACGCTGTTTAGATCGGAACATGAGTTTGCGAGGGTTGTAGGGACGGAGATTTGGCCAGCATGCACACCCAAAGACGTGTAGAGATGTGTAGTTGGGCTTGACATGAAGAAGCCGTTCTATGGGGGTTTCATTGTTTATGACACGGCTTGGGAGCATATTGATGATATGAACGGCAGTGAGAAATGCTTCATCCCAAAATTTTAGTGCATGGAAGCACCTGCTAGGAGTGCGAGGCCAACTTCAACTATATGCATGTGCTTACGTTCGGCAGAACCGTTTTGTTGGTGAGCATGGGGGCATGACACATGGTGTGAAATGCCAAGTGTTTGGAAGAAGGAATTTAATTTCTCGTATTCCCCTCCCCAGTCAGATTGAACAGCAATGATCTTGCTATCAAACTTACGCTCAACAAGTGCTTGGAAATTTTTGAACACTTGAAAAACTTCGGACCTTTTCTTGAGAAGATAGATCCAGGAGAATTTGCTATAGTCATCAATAAAACTGACATAGTATGTGTGTCTACCAACAGAACTAGGAGCAGGGCCCCAAACATCAGAAAAAATTAATTGTAATGGTTGAGTAGAGACACTTGTAGAAATAGGATATGGTAATTGATGACTTTTTGCTCTTTGGCAGGAATCACAAATAGTTTCAATATTTCGCTCACCAACAAACGGGAGCTTATTTTTCCTAAGCAAACGTTCAACAAGAGGAAAATAAGCATGGCCTAAACGATCGTGCCAACGTGTTGACGAGAGTTTGACAACACCATAGGCTTGTTTATTGAATCTCCTAAGCTCCGGAATCAACGGGTAAAGCCCTCGGATGCATCTACCTCGATATAGTACCTTCATGGCCTGATCCATTATCAAAAAGAAAAAAGGATGGAATTCAATAAAGACATTATTGTCAATGGTAATGCGATGAACGGATAGGAGATTTTTGTTGGCACTGGGAACATGCAAGATTTTTCGAAGATGAATTTTACGGGAAGGGGTACGTATAACCGAGTGACCAATGTGACGTATGCTCATACCTGCACCACTGGCGGTGTGGATTTGGTCCTTCCCGTGGTACTTCTCATGGAGGGTCACCTTCTCTAGCTCACCCGTGAGGTGATTGGTCGCGCCACTGTCAAGGTACCAGTTGGTGTCGACGCCATAGGATCCTTCAGCAGCGGCGGCAACCTTGTCATCATCTTCAGAGGAGGCATCGTCTTCATTGAAATGATACCAGCAGTCTTTGGCGGTGTGGCCTAGCTTCCCACAGATTTGGCAGCGAACGGCATCAGGACGTGAACGACCCGAGCCGCTGCGGCGACCCCTGTTGTTTGTGGAGATGGGGCGACCGCCGCGAGAGCCACCGTTGTTGGTGTTGCCGTTGCTGTGCTTGCCCTTGGCGCGGGGAGGACCGCAGTGACGTAAGGAGTAGCCACCACGCCCGCGAGTTGCTGCATTCGCCGACGACTTGAAGCCACCGCCAACGCTGTGGTACTGGGCGACGCGTTGGTCGAAGTTGCTCAACATGGAGTAGAGCTCATCGAGGGACACCGGTGTAACACGAGCATCCAGGGCCGAGACGAGTGGCTGGTAGTCCATGTCCAGCCCGTGAAGAAGATATGAGATCAGCTCATCATCCTGGATGGGCTTGCCGGCGGCGGCGAGCTCATCAGCAAGGCCACGCATGGCGGCGAAGTAGGCGGCCACCGATTGGTTCCCTTTCTGCGCATTGATCAAGGCAGTACGAATGTTGTTCACGCGGCTCAAGGACTGCGACGAGAACACACCTGCCAGCGTTGTCCACAGAGCATGCGCGGTGGTGACCGCGGTGACCGCGACGAGCACCTCTTTTGTGAGGTTGTTGAGCAGGTAGCCCAGAACCTGCTGGTCCTCCCTCACCCAGATGGGATGGAGAGGGTTGAGCTCGGTCGACTCCTTTGCTTCCTTGTCCTTGGTGACGAGAAGGCGTGGCGGCTCCGTCAGGGTGCCGTCGACGTAGCCATAGAGGCCGGCTCCCCTCAACTGTGGCGAGATTTGGGTACGCCACAGGACATAGTTCGTCCGGGAGAGCTTCTCCGTGACCTGACCGCTTAGGTTGGATTGGGTGGCACTGGAGGAAGACATGGCTGGCACTAGAGGAGATCAAGAGCTAGGGTTTGGAAGAGGAGGCTCTGATTACCATGTGCGTTAGGCGGAAACGTCTTACCTCGACCTGAGGCGACGTGCTGTGTGTTTATAGGCAGGGGCGCACATCCCTGAAGCGCATACATCGTTGAGATATTATAGGAGGTTTACATCTTGCAGAACAAGAGATAGAATTGGTTACAGAAGATAGGAAGAGAACTTAAACTGATATCTATCCTATATCTTGCGCCTTGGACACCTTGGAGTCTCCTCCTCATGCGTGACATGTACGTGACACAATATATTGTGTTTGACAGTTCTCTCTCTTCTAACGATCGAACTTGCCATGAAACAACAATCCAAATTGAGCCGAGAGTGAAAAGCTATAGGCAATGCATCTGTCTCCATGCCTATGCAGGTTCACCCTGTTGTGCACGTGAGGGTTCACCCTGTTGTGCACGTGAATACTGCCATCGCCAGGAGGAAGGTGCCTCCCAAGAAGAACAAAACGATGGTGACTATAGTGTCTAAGAAGACGAAAATTATGCCCCGCCAACCCGCAATGGTTTATAAGTCCACCGTAGTGGCGGCGTGTCGACCCGCACAGTTCATGCATGCATTTGGCAGAGTTTGCATGCTCCACCTGTCCCACCCCATGTATTTTTTCTTTGAATCTATTCTATCTTTTAAAGCAAAACACAAATTTATGATTTGTTTGCATATTTGTGTTCCTTGCGACAAGGACTTTAAACCAAGACCACTTGAAGTCTTGAACACATTCTGACAAGTTTCAAATTTTGTACCAACTTTCAATATTGAAACTTGGTAATCGCAGTATAAATTTTTTACCAAGTGTCACCAAGTTTTACCAAGTTCCATATGAATTTGTAGTATTAAGTTTCTGCTTAGGGCTTATGGCTTGGGGTTTAGGACTTAGGATTTGGAGTTTAGGGCTTAGGGTTAAGTTTTAGTATTTCAAACTTGACGAATTTATTATTTGTTCTATAAGGTTTTAGTAGTTGAAACTTGGTGAAGTTTATAAAAAAATTCGAAACATATTCTAGAGCAGTCTTGTTTCAAAGCCCTTGCCACAAGGAACACATATATGCAAACGAAATATAAATTGGACTTTTGGTTCAAAAGACATAATAGATTCAAATTTAGAAGTCACCCTTAAACACATGCACAAGTTTTGCAATCTTGACACAATCGTGGGGCTTAGGATCTGCGTGCTCGCGACCCGTGTGTGCCATAAATCCCCCCCCCCCCCCCCCCCATCGTCCGTCCATCAATCATATTGGAAGCATATGCACTCGCATAATATAAAATCAATGAGATATGTCTATCCAAATTTCTTCATTGGGCTTTGAACAATAAAAATTTATGGCTGTGAATAGTGTTAGCCTCTAAGAAATATTTTGTTGAACTACACAAAGATATAAATATGTCTTGTTTTTAACCGGGTGAGAAGCTCAATGCATATATATAGTACTCCCTCCGTTTCTAAATATAAGTCATTTTAGAGATTTTAATCTGGACTACATATGGATGTATATATACATACTTTAGAATGCAGATTTACACATTTTGCTCCGTATGTGCTTCATATTAAAATCTCTAAAGGGGCTTGTATTTATGAACGAAGGGAGTATATAGATGGGGAAATCTAAATGCCACACCAGATTTTATTTTTTGCACAACTACTGAACGCTTCAGATATCGTTGATTTCATATCTAACGATCTGAGCCGGTACTATAGACAGAAAAAATCACACATCGTCATCCCCGCAACCATCCCGACCCACATCCCTGCCTGCACCAACCGCCCCGTCTCCCCCTCCCTTAGGCACACCTCGCGGCCGACCATGGCCGCCTCCACCCACCATCCCCACATTCTCCCATCCCCGCCCCCCTCTTTAGAACAGAAGAGAAGACAGGAGAGAGATTGAGAAAGCAGGTTTGTAATATCAAGAAAAGATTAATCAATTCTCATATTCATAGAGTAGTTTGGTTGCGGTATGTTGCACGGGGCTATTTACCGCGCCATGACACCAACTAAGAGCATCTTCAATAGGCGCGCAACCGCGTGACATGCTAATTTTTGTAAAGCGCCAAATAAACTTTTTTTGTGCGCAGCAGGGCGCTTGCTCCAGCAGCCGCTGCAAAATTTGGTGCGGCGCTATAGCTCCAGTAGGCGCGCTAAATTTCGAGCGCTCGCGAGCAGCGTGCGCTAGGCGAATATGATCAACACATACCCATTTGACAATATGACGATGTTTCAAACACATAGCATAGTTCAAGCCCAACACCACAAGCTAGTCCATACGGTACAAATAAAAGATAAAGACTGTGATGCAAATATAGTAGATTACGTTGATGATACACTAGATAACTACTCCTCGTTGTTGTCCTCCTCGGTGGTGTAGTCCCACGAGAGATACGCGACTTCTCACCGAGGATCATTGTCGTGAAAGGTCGACGCGGATCCCAGTTCGCACTGCGCTACCGCCAGTGCCTTCCGCTCACGCTTGTCCGCCCGATCCGCGGCTCGCTACGCCCTCCTCTGCACCCAGAACTCGTTCTCGGCGGCGACATCCTCCAAGAAGCGCTCGCGCCACGCCGTCATGGCGTGCTCATCCGTCTTGATGAGGAGGAGGCGGCGCTCCTGCCTCCGCTGGATGGGCGGTCCTCGTCGGTGATTAGCCCCGGCGGAGGCGCGAGGTCCTACGCCTGCTAGCGCGTCCGAGAAATTCATCGGTGAACGTGGCCTGGAGAGGCGCCATGCCGCCGGCAGAAGCGAGAAGAACGGAGAGAGAGGCGGCGGTTGGCGGGCTCGCGCGCGCGGGTTTTATAGAACGCACTCGACGCCGCATGCGTTGCCGCTTTTTCGCGCGTGCGCAGTTTTCTTTCCCGTGCATGCTGGAGCGCGTCAAACCAGCTCGCGTGTTAAAAACACCTTATTTTCCCCGCGCGCCATATCTAGTGCGTCTGTTGGAGATTCTCTAAGCCTTTGTAATTCTCGGATGGAGAGAATATTTTGGTTGCCGTGTGCTGCGCGGAGCAATTTACCGCGCCATGACACCAATGTTAACTAACGTTCCACGAGTATCACAGATAAGTACAATGGCCGGTGATCCAATTTCTAGGTCACCTACCCAGTTGATCCCATGTCAGACGTGGTTCACTTGTGTCACTGTACATTTCCAAGCAACTCTCATCTTCCCCACCGAACCCTAGCTCCTTTAAAAAACCCATCTCATTCCCTCTAATCCCACTGCACTAGCTAGCCAGTACCTTCTCATTGTGCCACTCCACAGTCCACAGACAGCAACTCCATCATTTTCTCCCAAGAAATGGCAGCTTCAGCTCTCCACTCCACTGGCACTGCGGCCATGTCTCTCTCCCTCTTCCTGCTCGCAACCATCGCGGCCTCGTCCTTCTCTCCGGCCAACGCACAGGCGTCGTCGTCATGCGCGAGCCACACCTTCTCGAGCAACCAGCTCTACGCGTCGTGCGCCGCCCTGCCGCGCCTCGGCACCACCCTGCACTACAACTACACGGCCGCGGCCAACACCGTGGCCGTGGCGTTCCGCGCGCCGCAGCCGAGCAAGGCCGGCGGGTGGGTGGCGTGGGGGCTCAACCCCAACGGCACGGGCATGGTGGGCACGCAGGCCGTGGTGGCGTTCCGGCACTCCAACGGCAGCCTCGTCGCGTACCCGACGCTGCTCGACAGCTACGCGCCGTCCATGGCGCCCGCCGACGCCGCGGAGCTGGCGTTCCCCGTGTCGGACGTGGCGGCCGAGTACGCGAAGAAGGGCAAGGAGATGGTCGTATACGCGACGGTCGCGCTGCCCGGGAAGGGGAGCAAGTTCACCCACGTCTGGCAGCAGGGGGGCTCCGTGGTGGACGACGTGCCGGCGGCGCACCCCACCACCGGGGATAACGTCCTCTCCACGGGCACCATCGATTTCAGCAAGTGAAAGTAACATATACGGAGGGAGTACGTTCCTAGGTATGCTTATTTCGTACTATACGCGTGTCGTCTGTTCCGTATGTATGTGCCGGCGAGCCATCGCTCCCTATATATATCGATGTATGAAGGCTTGTAACCAGCGCTCAGCGCAGAGTTATGAATACGTGCTGTGTGTAATTTGTGCTTGGCGTACCCCAGATTTAAATGAACGCAAATTATGGCGGGCGGAAAGATCAACGCGGATTCAGATGCCTGCGCCTGACTTGACCGAATCGGAATCCAAACCGTCTCACGGTAGAATTCCAAAATCCCGGTCCATATACATGTACGTGGCGTATGTATGTTTGGGCGCCGATCGGTCCTCCGGAACCAAGCTCGTCTTTGCGCCTCAAAGCCTTTAAAGGCACATCAATTCAACCATGGCGATCAAACGATCCGCCGACGTCCCGGCACCTCCCTCTCGGCCGCGGACGGCAAAGCGGATTCACACCACCGAGTCGCCGCCGCCGCCTTACCTCCCTTCCGAGGTCATCTTCGGCATCCTGTCATGGCTGCCGTCCAGATCCGTCCTCCGCTTCAGGTGCGTCTGCAAGGCCTGGCAGGCCATGCTATCCGACCCAGTTTTCATCACCGCTCATCACGAGTGCTCCAAGAAGATCCGCCCGTCGCTGCTCATGGTGCCCTGCGCGTACGACCGCGACGATCTCCTCACGAACGAAAACGACAGCGCCTTCCGCATGCCCTTCTACAGGTACCGCGTCGGCGACGTGGAGGAGCTGGTGCACCAGGAGGAGCTGCCCGGAGGGATCGCTCTCTGGAGCAGCCCACTGCACTGCGACGGCCTGATCCTCATCTCCACCATGCGGCAGCAGCTGGTGGTCTGCAACCCGGCGACGAGGGAGTTCGTCACCTTACCAGAACGGAAGCACTACATCTTCGCCTTCCCGAGGGTGGGGTTCGGGTTCGACCCCGCAGCAAGAAGTACAAGGTGGCGAGGTTCTTCTACGAAGAAAACCTTCCCAACAGCAAAAAGCACAGGCTCGCCTGCAGGTTCGAGGTGCTCACCCTCGGCACGGATACATGGCGGCAGACGGCAGATCCGCCGCACTGGATCGTCGGACAAACTCCGGCTCATGTCAATGGTTACATCTACTGGACATGTGTTTTAAACCAAGGTCGCGTGACTCCATCCAATTCATTCGTGTGGTGGCTAGCTTGGGGATTGAGCCTAAGGGGAAGCCTCTTACTCAAGTGTGGCTGAGATTCTCTGGGGCACCATCTGAGGCTCTAACTGATGTTCGTGTGGTGGCTAGCTTGGGGATTATGGTTGGTAAAACGGAGAAGGTTGATATGGCGTTCACGAGAGCTCAGGGGGTGGCCCGTTTGCGAGTCAGTATTTTGGACATAGAGTATGTTCCGGACGTCGTTAACTGGACATATAGGGGTGAGGTTTTTCCCCTTGAGATCGAGTTTGAGGATGCGGAGTTATTTGCTGAGGTGGCTGCTGGCACTGACGTGGATATGCACGAAAGGGGTGATGATGATGGTGCTTCCAGGGAACCGACTGATGAGGCGGCACAGGAGCCCAACGGATCGAGGCCTGTGGCTCAGGAGTCTGAGAACGGATCCGGGATGGAGCAGTCTCCCACTTCGTCTCAGCCTCATAACACTTTGCGGTTTGGATCTTTTCAGCCGACATCGGCTCCTCCTCGTCTATGGAGTGATCGGGTTGACTCTCACGACGCGTTTGAGCACACGCTACCGGCCTTGGACTTTGGACAGGCTCTCCGGCGTTCGGACGACGTTCGACGCGAGGTGGAGCCTCAGGGGTTGCCGGGGCTCACTCCTGGAGGGGAGGGGCTCGGCTTGGTTTCTTCCCGGAGGGAAGGGGTGTCGGGGCAGGCGGCCACGACGCCCTCTTCTCCCGTCTCGTCGCCTATGTCGACGCGGCTGGCGACAGTTTCCGGCGGTGGCGGTACACCTTTGGGGCAGGTGGCCCTGGAGGAGTGCCACGCGGGAGCTCCGACTGTGGACGAGTCACCGGAGGCACTACGTAGGCGTCAGGGGCAGGTGGCCCCAGACCCTCTAGTGCCGACGGTGGTTCAACCGGCGTTGCACTCGGCTGCGAGGGCGAGAGCAGGGGGGACGGACTAGGGCAGGCGGCTCTGGTGCCCACTCCTCCTGCCATCTCCCCCTCCCTTCGGAGGTCTCCCTCACCCAGGCCGTCTCCGGGTTCCGTTACTCGGGAGGAGGTGATTGCTTTTGGTGGGATTCGAGACCCGGTTTCCGAGGGGAGACGGACGAGCTCTCGTCTCCAGGACCTTCCGGAGGTGGATGACATGCAGCAGCGGTGCGCTATGCGGGCGGCCAAGCTTCGTGATGTTGAGATCACTACTGGTATGTCAGTTAATTTATCTAATTCCATTTTGCATTTCTCTAAGGATGAGATTATTAATAATGCAAACCAAGTAGGTGTGTCTCTTGGGAATAATAATGCTGAAATTTCGAACTCGGTTAATGATCTCTTAGATTTGGAAGCGGAACGGGCCTTAGAAACCATTAGAAACCTAGCGGCAGTAAAACCTATGAATGATGCTGAGATTGACGCATTGGGGGTAAGGGTGCTGGACACCTTCTGTGCGGATCTTGTTCCTACGTCGGCGGAGTCTGACGAGGAGGAAGTAGGTGTGGAGGAAATAGTAATTGCACAACCGGAGCACGGTTATGAGGACCGGGTTACGGATAATAACATTCCTAAGCGTAAGTGGAAGCGGAAGGTGTATCCTGCATCCGCGGTACGTAGGAGTGCTAGGATTCGGACTGCCAAAAAATTCCATGATGACCTATGAAAGGAATCTTCTGGAATAGCAGAGGTCTTAAGGACTTGGCTAAACGTAGGTTTCTAGCGGAGGCATCTTTAGAGCACAGTTTGGACTTCATTGCGCTCTCTGAAACTGGTAGGGATAATTTTGCGCCACAGTTTCTTAACACTTTGTCGGGAGGAGTGGAGTTCGATTGGCATTGTCTTCCTCCAAGAGGGAGGTCCGGTGGCATCTTGCTTGGTGTGAGATGTGACTCCCTGGAAGTCCGGAGCGTTGTTATGGGTGACTTCGCGGTCAAATTTCGAGTCAGGTCTAAAGTAGATGGGTTTAACTGGGTTCTGGTGGCGGTCTATGGGGCCGCACAACCTGAGCTTAAACCGGAGTTTTTGGCAGACCTGGTTCGTATTTGCGGATCTGAACAACTTCCCATTTTGGTTGGGGGGGACTTCAACATCATTAGGAGGAGGGACGAGAAGAACAATGATAACTTTGACGGCCGATGGTCTTTTATGTTTAACACCATCATTGAGAGCTTGGATCTGAGAGAGATCGAGCTTTCTGGTCGCCAATTCACCTGGGCTAACTCTTTACCCAATCCGACATACGAGAAGTTGGATCGGGTGCTAGCAAGTGCCGAATGGGAACAGAAATTCCCTCTCGTCACGGTTCAGGCTCTCACGCGTGGGATTTCGGACCACACGCCTTTGTTCGTAGACTCCGGTGAACCAAGGCATGTGGGAAACAAAAATACCTTCTCTTTCGAAACGGCGTGGTTTGAACGAGAAGGCTTCCTGGATCTCGTAGCTAGGGAGTGGGCTACGGATACTGGGGGAAGATCGTCCGTCGAGAGATGGCAGAATAAGATCAGGCATTTGAGGAGCTTTCTCCGGGGATGGGCCAAACACCTAAGTGGAGTTTATAAGATTGAAAAGGATAAACTCCTAGATCTTATACGATCCCTAGATGTTAAAGCTGAATCTACAATTCTGCAGTCTGCTGATTTGTCTTGTAAGCTTGATGCGGAGAAGAGGTTGAAGGAACTTCTCCGTGAAGAAGAGCTGAAGTGGGCGCTCAGAGCAAAGGTTCGCAAAGTAATCCAAGGGGATGCGAACACTCAATTCTTTCATCTTATTGCAAATGGCAAACACTGAAAGAAATTTTTTTTTCAGCTCGAGCAAGATGAAGGCACAATTGTGGGTCACGATAATCTAAAGATCTACATCACCGAATATTATAAGCAGTTATTTGGACCGCCGGAGGATAGCGCGGTGTCCCTAGATGAGTCCAGGATTGAGGATGTGCCTCAACTAACTGCTTCTGATAATGCTAGCTTGATTGCACCGTTTACGGAAAAGGAAGTTTTCGATGCCATTTCCCAGATGGAGAACAATAAGGCTCCTGGGCCGGATGGGTTTCCGGCGGAGTTTTATAAAAAATGCTGGCATATTATCAAGGGGGATCTTTTACCCATGTTTCATGACCTGTTTGCTGGACGGCTTCATCTATTTCACCTGAACTTTGGAACCATAACGTTGCTACCAAAAAAGACAGATGCTCTGAGGATTGAGCAGTTCCGGCCTATCTGTCTTCTGAATGTTAGTTTCAAAATTTTTACCAAGGTTGGGACAAATAGGCTCACACAGATTGCGCATTCTGTGGTGCAGCAATCCCAGACAGCTTTCATGCCGGATAGAAACATCCTAGAAGGGGTGGTGGTCTTGCATGAAACGCTCCATGAAATTCACTCTAAGAAACTAGATGGAGTCATTTTTAAAGTGGACTTTGAGAAAGCGTACGACAAAGTTAAGTGGCCTTTCCTGCAACAAGCTCTGCGTATGAAAGGGTTCGACGAGGGCTGGAGGAGCCAGATTGAATCGTTTACGCAGAAGGGTAGTATTGGTATTAAAGTGAATGACGACATTGGTCATTACTTCCAGACACACAAGGGCTTGCGGCAAGGTGATCCGATGTCCCCTATTCTGTTCAACATATTGGTGGACATGTTGGCAGTTCTGATAGGGAGAGCCAAGGAGGCAGGCCAAGTTGGAGGCTTGGTGCCTCATTTAGTGAATGGAGGTATTTCCATCCTGCAGTACGCTGATGACACTATCATCTTCATGGAGCATGACTTGGTAAAAGCAAGAAATATGAAGCTGTTGCTTTGTTTGTTTGAGCAATTGAGTGGGCTCAAAATTAACTTCCATAAAAGCGAGTTGTTCTGCTTTGGTAGAGCCAAAGAGGAACAAGAAGCCTATAAACAATTGTTTGGGTGTGGTTTGGGGGAGTTGCCATTCACATACCTAGGGATTCCAATACATCACCGTAGGCTTACGAACAATGAATGGAAGTGTATTGAAGATCGATTTGAGAAAAAGCTAAGCTGTTGGAAGGGTAAGCTCATGTCATATGGAGGCCGGTTAATTCTTATTAATTCGGTGTTGACGAGTATGCCCATGTTCCTTTTGTCTTTTTTTGAAGTACCGGTTGGGGTAAGGAAAAGACTGGACTTCTATCGATCGCGGTTCTTTTGGCAGGGAGATGAGCTAAAAAGAAAATACTGGTTAGCGAAGTGGGATATCATTTGTAGGCCGAAAGACCAAGGGGGTATGGGGATTGAAAATCTCGAGGTCAAGAACCGATGCCTTCTTAGTAAGTGGTTATGGAAGTTAGCTTCAGGAACTGAAGCCACTTGGGCTCAAATCCTTCGTAATAAGTATATTCAAACCAAAACTTTGTCTCAGGTCACGGTTAGACCGACTGATTCACCCTTTTGGAAAGGGCTAATGAAAGTTAAGCTTTCATTCTTTCAGAGGGCAAAGCATGTTGTTGGAAATGGTGCCAGCACAAGATTCTGGGAGGATTGTTGGCTCGGTGATACGCCCCTTGCAATCCAGTATCCGGCGTTGTATCGTGTTGTACAAAGGCGTGATGCTCTGGTTGCAACAGTCTTTCGTTCCATTCCACTTAATATTCAATTTAGAAGATCGTTAGTGGGCAATCGTTGGGAACAGTGGTTGCATCTAGTTAGGAGACTGATGCAGGTCCAGCTTTCACAACAACCTGATAAACTGCGCTGGAATCTCACTAGGTCGGGGGAATTCACAGTTAAATCCATGTATGTTGCTGTTATCAACTCCAGCTCGATTCCTACTTCCAAGCATGTGTGGGATGTCAAAGTTCCTTTGAAGATTAAGGTGTTTATGTGGTTTCTTCATAAACAAGTTATCTTAACAAAGGATAATTTAAAAAAGCGCAATTGGACAGGTCCTACTAGGTGTAGTTTCTGTGATCAGGGTGAAACCATTAAGCATTTATTCCTTGATTGCCCACTAGCTAGAATTCTTTGGACAACTGTTCATGTTGCTTTCAATATTACTCCACCAAATTCGGTGAACATGATGTTTGGAGCTTGTCTTAATAGGGTAGAGCCCGGGTTAGCTAAACATATTCGCGTGGGGGTGTGCGCCTTAGTGTGGGCACTGTGGAATTGCAGAAATGATCTTGCTTTTAACAGAACAACAAAAACTCATGTTTTGCAGGTTATCTTCAGAGCCACGGCACTTATCCGTTCCTGGTCGCTACTCACTCCGACGGAGGCCAGGGAGCGTTTGGTTACTGGTGCTATCCGATGGGAGACGGTAGCTCGGGATATCTTCAGCCGGTTTGGATGGCGGTCATGTAATAGGATAGGCAATTAGTTTACCTGTCTTTTGTTGAGCCAATCGGCTGTGGTTTATCCTTTGTTGGGCTAGCTTATGTATCTAGCCTTTGGGTTCTGTGTGAGCCTTTTCGTTTTCTTTTTAGTTTGCTACTACTCAGACTTCGAGACTTTGTGGATGTTTTATTATTATAAGATGGCCGTATGCATCATGCTGATGCAGAGGCCGGGGATCCCCCCTTTTCGAAAAAAAATCCAATTCATTCGTTCGGTTCAGCTTGGCCGACGAGGAGTTCAGCATGGTTCCACACCCCCCGTCTGATTTCAGGCCTCAACGTTTCGTGGAGTTGGAGAGCCAGCTGTGCTGCGTCTGCTTGGGCTTCACAAACCTAGAGCTCGAGGTTTGGACCTTGAGCTTCGGGGTCGATCAGAGCCCCGAGTGGAGTCGACGCTGGGCTACGGTGATCCGTTGTCCTGATGACCTAATTATAGAGCCTGAAGGTTGTAGGGCTACGAGACCTCCCAAGGTTGTTTTTCATCGGGGGATGTGGCTTCTAACAAAGGAAGATGACGTGTACCGGTATGACACCCGGACTTCTGAGATAAAGAAGATTTCTTCGGGTGTTCAAGACACAAGATACCATTATCCTGGGTCGCAAAAGGCGGTGATTTTACATCTGACTAATTATGCCGAGAGTCTTGTGCAAATTAGATAACCTGGATAAGCAACCAGGTATCTTCTTTTCTTTCTATAGTACTACACATGTAGATCTATATATGCTACTCCTTTTTTAGGGTAAGATTTAATACTCGCTTCATTTGTATCAATTAGGATGCTGAATGTGTATTCTGACGTTTAATCAATCATGCATAGGGGATCTAATCAGTGGCTGATCCAGGAATTGAACTTAGCTGGGGTACCAATTACAGTCTCTTTTTTTGTAACAAATGCAAGTCTACCACACTAAAACTCATGGAATTCAATTACCAAAGGCATCACAAAACATAGAAACAAACATAAAAATGTCTTCAAAAAGTACCACATAGAACATAGGGTCTTGCCGCTTGAAATGCTCATTTGATGCCACAATACAACCGCACAAATAACAAGTGACACCTACAACATGTGAAGCAAACACTTACGAATCTAAATCTTTGCAGAAGTGTGTTAAGCAAGTCGTAGCTTTTGATAAGCTGGGAGTAATACCTTTAAGCTGTATAGATGGCCTTGGCGTTTCTTCAAAGCATGGATGTATCATAATCAAGGTTGAAAAAGCCCTCGCAACTGATGTTTTTGCCACCGGTAATACCAATGCAAGTGCAACGAGGCAATAAACCAATGAAATACAAAATGGTGTCTAGTTTCTACCAACTTGAGAGCAAGACAACTCAAATTATCACAAGACAATAATTCATGACTTCTTCTCATCATCTCTATATATATGTTGAGTGGATCAGTCAAAGATATTGCTAGTGTGAAGAGAAATCAATAGAACAAATATTTGCAAGCTCAACTAACTTATCATGATCAAAGTTGCTAAATGAGTCTCTAGGATCAAGGCAAACAATGCACTTTAACATTTGTGTGTGGAAGTTCCACTAAATGGATTATTCGTCTTAATTATGTTTCTATCCAACATCTCAATGAATATGGTCATCTTGTAATGATGGAAGCAAGTAACCACTTTTCCTGAGCTTCTTGGGTAACCTCTAGCTGGAATGTTGTCGTCCATATTGGGCACTAGAATATTTCTTGTAGCACATAAGCTAGTAGTAGCCATCAACAAAGGCTCCTATCCATGATCTCTCAAGTTATGGAATAGCCACTTCACTGAGACTATATTCTGATCTTTTTTTGCAATGCTTGTGACAAACCATTAACTAAGCATTTGAAGCATCAAATGCAAGACAAGAACAAATTCAAAGGTTTCCATGTTTATTATATAGCCCGAACCAAAACCTCTATCATCAACATGTTAAGAGAAATGCCATGTAGTACTTCAACCACATAATTCCACATCTGAAAGATCCAGATTAGAGTTTTGCAATGTGATCCCCAAAGGGTATCACCGGGCTTTGTGAAACATGTCTCTTGATGTTGGTCTTTTACTAACATAATCTCCCCACTCTTGACATGGCTAAACTGATTCAGGCATATTTGGGACACCATCATATCCTTGTCCTCTCAACCTTGACATGGATAAAATATGTTTAGTAAACATTTTATCCAAAGATCATTTCAAAGAAGCGGATGTAGTATCAACACCATGTTAAACACCAAGCAACATTTCCAAAGACCCCCCTTTTTGTTCGTAGACCTATGAGCAACAACATATAACTAAGAAGAAACGCGTGAGGGGAGGGTAATGAAATATGGAAGTGTAAATAACTAACTTCACAATCATGGCCATTTTCTCTCTAATTGACACATCATGAACTCGTCAACCAGTAGAGAAAAAATACCATCGCTAAGCGAGCTCATTCATTATTACTTTTGTTCCTCTTCTGTACATGATTGTACAATTTGTTTTTGGACCATATGGCAAGTAAATTGATGATCAACAAGCTCCCATAGGCGATGAATTGCTTCCGACGATGATTTTGTAGATGTGAGGGGAAGCGTGCTGCTGTCGGCAAAGAGGGTCGCAAGGATGTGATGACACATCATGTGGCTTTATGTTTTCCTGGGATAATGATATAGCGAAGAAAGGAAAGGACGATAAGTGAATAAAGGTACAAAAGGCAAGGGAGGCGAAACATAGAAGCAACAGTCTATAGCAGGAACAAACCATGTGAAGAAAAGACACATGCAAATATCAAACAACAACTCTGAAGGCTTGTAAGTATAATGAAGAAAGGAAGGGAGGAAGTGCGGAGAAGACAAGCCAGGGAAATGGAACTTAGAAACTACCTCCCTCAAACGGAAAGACCGAGGGGCAAGAATAGGGACAACCGAACAACAAAGCACCACAACGGCGGCCCTCATAGACCAAGAATCAACCTCCACACAATGCCCACCGAAAACACATGAAGAGTGGCCAACACACCTCACCCGGAAACAACCAACCATCCATCACCTAAGCAACAATACACAAGAGGCCAACAACAAAGAAAGGCACGGGCATTCCCATGGAAAAATGTCGTAGGAAATGCGCATGGAGGTGCAACGAATAAAAGCTACAAAAAGATGACCCCGAGCGCGCATGCGCTCCATAGGTCATGGACCTCTGAGGCCACTGGAAAGGTGAGGCAAGGAAAAACCCGATCAAACGGGGGCAAAGGCACCAGGCAGGCAACAACGCGAAGCACGTGCAGATCGGATGACAAAAAGGCGTGAATGCCCTCAGAAGGCGGGGCACTCTAGCATATTTTAAAGAAGTAACGACCCTTTTGGATACTAAGGGATCTCCAACGGCGTACCCCAAATCAGACACAGTAAACTCCCGTGGACGCATCGGATGCATTCATGGACACAAATATGGTAGCATGTCATCCAACCCTGTGCACCATGTACGCCTCTATATTTTTTTCCTATGTATGGAGCACTCAAAAAAATTATAGAAAATAACACTCACATATTTCGTCTATAAGTAACATGCAAATATTCTACTACAACAAATTTCAAATATGATTATTACATCCGAAAAGATCCTAGGGGCGAATTGTTGTTCATCCACATCGCGCCCCTTAAGTTTCATCCAATAATGCATCAACATGAATGGCCTGCCCTCCGTTATTAGATGGTCTCCAAGTTGCAACATTGAGTGAACCAATAAACTGACCAACATGTAGTATAAAAATAAGAAAAACTTACCATCATCATGATAGACGATTCCAATGGCCACCCTCTTTCCACTTGTGCGATCGCACAACAATACTTCATGATGGAGTTTGACACGGTGTACCATCGATGGGATAGCGACATCACATTGCGTCATGGATCACGTGCAAGTTGCAGGGTGCAAAGTGTTTTTGCTCATGAAACAAAAAAAATGCACATTTTGCCAAAAGAACATGCCCCATTGCTCTAGGCCAACAAAGTCCGCACTTCAGGCCAACCATTGCACAACAACTCATCCTTCATCATTGAGTATGTCAACATCATGCTTGATTCAAAGCAACGACACATTAAAAAAATATTTGGCATTTGGCTGAACACATGACGGGTGTGGTGTCCGCCATGGACGGCGTCGACAGAGGGCGGAGGATACCTGACTTCGTATGGATCTGGTGTGGACGGTGGCGTAGTCCTAGGTGGGTGTCCAGTAAGGTCTGGGCGACGACTGGAGTGGTATAACTGCAGGGTCGGACTGAGAGGGTGCAGATATAGAGCAAAGAGAGGAGGAACGAAGTTGGGGGGAGGGAGGGGGTGGTCCGAAAGAAGGGAAATGGGAGACCGGGGGTGTCAGAGGCCTACATGATGAAAGTCCATACTTCTGTAAACCTCCCACCGACTTGTGACCGGGTGGAGGGTATTTGGACACCTGGATACGCTCACGTTTGCAACACCGCTGAAAGAACATGCGGTGCCCCCATGTTTGGTTTTGGTAATTGATGACAATCACTATGGACTAATGGTTGCCTTGAGTTATATTTGAAGGTTTTGTCCATAGGCTTTTCTTGAAATCCATGTGTTGGTTTCAAGGAGTTTATGAGTTAACCAAGGTGCTATTAAGGAATTATCCAAAGATTGGTCATGTGAGTGTTGAGCGTATTGCAAGCATGTGTTGAAGAAGAAGATTGTGTGATCATTCATGTTTACCTTCAAGACATCATCCAAATTAAGAGAGTTGGAAAGATTCAAGGTTGATCAAGACTAAGTCAAGAGTGAATCAAGTTGATCAACTCACAAAGCGTAGAAGATGTACCGAGAGGGATCAAGTGATCCCATGGTATGGTAAGGATTGTCCACTGCACTTTGTGTACTAACCCATGGTCTATGTGAGAGTTCCATGTGGGGTTAGGTACGTGTCCATGGGCTTGTGTCAAGAGGAAGATATCATACAACCCATGGAAAGGTTGACATCAAGTGGTGATCGTCATCAAGATTGCCGTGTGCAAGTTCAAGTGGAGCATCATGAAGAGATCAAGTGCTTGAATCTTGCCATCCATTGTGGTGTCAATGGGCTTGTGAAGATGTGTCGAAGAGTGGCTCACCCATAGTGGACTATGGGGGAGCAATCATCTAGTCTTCATCGAGCCAACGCAATCAAGAAAGGTGGTCCAACTTGAGGGAGTCAAGATCGTCATCATCTAGCTCAAGTGGACCATGTGCAAGGCAAAGGTTTTTCCCTTGATAGTTTTTCTATTTTACCGGTCTCGTGGTGGTAGTTGGGAGACCGGGCTATAGGATCGTTTGCCGTACTATCAAGGGGGCTCTCAAGTTGGTGGCTTGATCGTATCTTAGTAGAGAGCTCAAACCATTGCATCCTTGCATCATGTTTCTTGGTTCTTGTTTAGTTCTCTTTCTGAGTCTTAGAGCTTATGGTCATCTTGATGACAAGCTTGAGTTCATCGAAAACGGAGTTTGCATGCGTCTTCTATGATGTTTTCGGTGTTGGAGGTTTTACCGGTCTTATCCAAGGAAGGGTTCTCACCTTTTTCTTATGGGCCTTTTCTATTTTGCTTCTTATTGATATTTCTTTCAAGATTGTGTTAGCCCTTGTCGCTAGCTTTCCAACAAACTTGGTTCATCGAATTCGGAGTCCGTTTGCAAAAGTTGTGGCAGTTTTGGTGTTCTGAAAAGGCTGCAGCGGTTCTACCGCGAATTGGAGCGGATGTAATTTTTTACTACCGCTCCAGAGCGGTACTACCGCGGCTCCTACAGCGGTAGTACCGCTCCGGACCAAAAAACTCGTCCCAAGTCCTGTGGAGGTAGGTACGAAAGTATTTTTTTGTACCGCAAGTAGTAGTACTGCGATCCTTAGCGGTAGTACCGTGAGGACGAGTGGTAGTACCGCTCTGTGCGGGTTGTGAGCATAACGATTGGATTTTCCCCCACCTATAAAAGGGGGTCTTCTTCCCCATTGAACCTTATCCTTTGAGCTCGTGTTCTTCCCCCATTGTTGACCTTCTTCGAGCTTGCTAACTCTCAATCCCTCCATGGATTCTTGCTAGTTTTTGAGGGAAAAGAGAGAGGAGATCTAGATCCACATTTCCACCAATCACTTTCTCCTTTTTGTGAGGGGAACCCTTTGGATCTAGATCTTGGAGTTCTTCGTGTTCTTATTTTGTTCTTGCTCTCATTTTCCTCCCTAGCATTAGTTGCTTTGGTGGGATTTGGGAGAGAAGGACTTGGGCACTCCGTGTGCCCTTGCTATTGCATTTGGTGCATCGGTTTGAGTTCTCCACGGTGATACGTGGAAGTGAAGTTTGAGAAGCTTATTACTCTTGGGTGCTTGGTGCCCTTGAGTTTGTTCCTCTTGGGTGCTTGGGCGCCCTAGACGGTTGGTGGTGTTCGGAGCTCAATCATTGTGGTGTAAAGCTCCGGGCAAGCGTCGGGGTCTCCAATTAGGTTGTGGAGATCGCACCGAGCATTTTGACGGGTTCCGGTGACCGCCCCCAAGGGTTGCCAAAGTGTACGGGTTCGGTGACCGCCCCCAAGTGTTGCCATTTGTACGGGTTTGGTGACCGCCCCCAAGGGTTGCCATTTGTACGGGTTCAGTGACCGTCCTCAAGGGTCCCTTAGTGGAATCACGACATCTTGCATTGTGCGAGGGCGTGAGGAGATTACGGTGGCCCTAGTGTCTTCTTGGGGAGCATTGTGCCTCCACACCGCTCCAAACGGAGATTAGCATCCGCAAGGGTGTGAACTTCGGGATACATCGTCGTCTCCGCGTGCCTCGGTTATCTCTTACCCGAGCCCTTTACTTATGCACTTTACTTTGTGATAGCCATATTGTTCTTTGTCATATATCTTGCTATCACATAGTTTCTTATCTTGCTTAGCATAAGTTGTTGGTGCACATAGGTGAGCCTAGTTGTTTTAGGTTTTGTGCTTGACAAATTAACCGTTAAGTTTATTCCGCATTTGTTCAAGCCTAAACCGTAATTATTTTAAAGTGCCTATTCACCCCCCCCCCTCTAGGCGACATCCTCGATCTTTCAATTGGTATCAGAGCCTCGTCTCTCTTTTTAGCGCTTAACCGCCTAGAGAGTAAAGATGTCGACTAGGGTATTAGGATTCTCCGACACTCTTAGTTTCGATGGCACAAATTTTTATATTTGGGTAATTCGCATGCTTAATCTCTTTAGGGTCATGGACCCAAATTTAGAGTGAATTGTAGATATGGGTTTTTCTCCTCCAAAGGATCCCCAAATATTATCTTTAGATGATGAGAAAAAATCTTATCTCAATGCTCAAGCTTCTAATGTGTTTTTCGATGCTTTGAGCAATGTAGTTATATTTCAACTCATGCCGTTCCGGGATGCTCATGAGTTGTGGACGAAGCTTCAAGATAGATATGGTGTGTCCAAGAATTGTAGGGATGATTGTTCTCCCTCCACCTCCGGCCGTATAGTCTTCTCAACTTCTTCTACTTCACCTACATGTGGTTTGCCACAAGGTAATGATATGGTGAGTAGTGTTGGTCATTGCAATGATGATAGTATGCTTATTGTGGATGATTCTTCATCACTATATTATTGCAATGCTCCATCTTTGGGCTTTAACACTTCGAGCACTCCAAATGTTTTACATGCTTGTGTTGATAGTCCCTGCATATCATGTAGAAATTGCTTGACTAAATCTCATGATGATATGCTTGCTATATCTTGTTGCCATGATAAAAATGCATGTATTTCCTCGAGTTGTTGTGCTAAAAATGTAGAGGAAACCCAACACTCCATGGAACAAGATGTGGTCTTGAATGGTGCTTCAAGGGATCCTACATCATCATCTATTGCTTTTTGCCTTATGGCCAAGGCTTCAAAGGTATCTCCCACTTTGAATCCCAATATATCTTGTAATGATATTGATAATGGCAAGAGTGATGATGATGTCGATTATGATGAAGAGAATGATGATGTTGCCTCCTTAAAAATTAAGGGGGAAATGATTTTTAAAGCTCTTCTTAAGAATAAAATTGCTCGTTCCAACTTCATGGAAATAATGTCCATTTCCATTGATGGCAAGAAATACATTGAGGAGTTGGAATCTCATCTAGAGGAGCATGAGGTCACCATTGAGAAAATGGAAGCTCATGGGCGTGATTACGCAAATGAGATCGCGGAGCTATCTCAAGCTCTTGAACATGAACAAACCACCTCCGAATCTCTTGAGGAGACTTTTGCTTTAGAATTATCTAGAGTTAAGGAATCTCATGATATAGCTCTTGAGGTGGCCAATGATTTCAAAACTAAAAATGCTAAGCTTGAAGTTTCTCATGCTAGACTCCTTGAGGATTTTGAGCACCTCCAAAATGGCTCAAGGGTCATCAAGGGTGAGCTCATCAAACTCACCGAGTCTCATGCCCAACTTGAAGCTTCTTATTTAAAATAGCTTGCCAAGTTGTCCTCTCCTATTGTTGTAAATGATGGTGCTTGTGCTACTAACTCTGTTACTTGTGAAGCATCCATTTTGAAGGAGAATGTTGAGCTACGGGCTCAACTTGAGGTGCTATCTAGCAATTATGGGAAATTGGAAGAAAGTCATGAAAAGCTCTCAAGCTCTCATGATGATCTTCTAGTATCCCATAGTGTGCTAAAGATAGCTCATGAGGCCATGATTGCTAAGGTAACATCTAGTGAGCCTCATGTGGATACTAGCACTACTTCTAGTTAAAATAGTATATTGCCATGTGCTAGTCCTTGTAATTCATTTACTCACAATGTTGGTACATCTTGTGATAAATTGCTTTCCTTGCCTTGTTGCTCTAACGATGAATCTTATACTTCCTCTAGTACTTGTGTTGAGACTAACCATGTAGAGGAAATCAACGAGCTCAAGGCCCAAGTCACTTCTTTGAAGAAAGACTTGGAAAAGTGTCATGAAGGAAAATTCACACTCAACAATATCTTGAGTGTGCAAAAATCCCCCAATGACAAAGGTGGACTTGGATTCAACTCCAACAAGAAGAATAAGTCCAAGATCAATAAGAAGAAGGGCCAAAAACAAGTCAAGAATTCGGCCAAGATTATTTGCTTCAAGTGCAAAATTGAAGGGAATCATGTTAGATCTTTCCCATTGAAGAAGAAGGCTATTAGTGACAAGCAACAAGGGAAGCGGCTACAAGTGCATTCTCATGCTCAACCTCAAGTTGAAGAAAGGCCTCTTCCCAAGAAGACTCAAGCTAATGCTTCTCAAGTTGAGAAATCAAGTGAGAAGAAAGTGAAGAGTAGACGTTGCTACTTATGTCGTGAGAAAGGTCACGTCGCTTCTTCATGCACTAGTGGTAACTTATCCAACCCAATTATTATTGATGATATATATTCTCTTGGGAAGGATAAGGTTGGCAATGTGTTTGCCAAGTTTGTTTGTACTCAAAGTGGTGTCAAGAAAAGAACCATTTGGGTAGCCAAGCCTATTGTGACTAACCTCTTAGGACCCAACTTGGTTGGGGACCAACAAGCTCAAACTTGATCGGAGGTCATTGGAGACTTGGCTACATTATGAAGAATTAAGGGGACTTCATCTTTCTTGTTGTCTCAAGCCAAGTCAATTGGGTTGTCAAGTTTCTATCTTATATCCAATGTGCCTCCTTGCGGTAACTTGTACTTAAATTGTTTACATTGAAAGTTACTTGCCCCTTTGCATGTTTTGGTTTTGTTCCTTGCATGTGTTTGTATATGTTGTGCTTCCAACTTGCTTATCTTGAGCAATCAAGTATGTGTGTGTTGGTTTGCACATCATGTACATGTGCGTCGTGCGTTGAGCCTTTTTTTGCTTCTTGTTTGTATCCTAGTTGGATCATGTGAGAGATTAGTGGAACATCCCATTTTGGGGGAGTGATGTGCTTTGTGCACCTCACAATCCTATAAATGTGTGTACATGAGGAATACCATCTAGTATTGATATTACAAGATTATCTAGTCGCTTGGTGGTATATCTCTCATGAGAAATTCAAATTCTAAAAATTCCATTGATTATCTCTTGTTGGTTCCTCTTATTGCCTCTTGTTAAAGTTCTTTTTGGTATCACATTATGGGGGAGTAGTATGTTATGTGCATATTACAAGCCTAGAAAATGTGTACATTTGAGATATTGTCACCTAGAATTGATATCGTAAATAATCTTGTTCCTAGGTGGCATGTTAGCTCTACAAGTGGCAATTTCCTTGTGTGTGTTGTGAATATGATGTTGGATATCCTTGTTATCTACCACCGGGAATTATTTCCAAATACTTCTTGTCTTTTGACAATTGGTAGTCACTTATGTGTGGTAGAATTTATTGATCATCTTTACATTGGCTTTTGTTTTTATTTGCCTTTTCTCTTGCCAAGGTTTGTGTCAACTCCCGTTGTCTTCCATACCACTTGTGGATCTTGTTAATTTCTTGTTCTTGTCTAGTGTTTTCTAGTTATAGTGAAAGTGGTGATCCACCTTGTGCATTTTGTATTCAAAAGCAAATTCTCTATAGTGCACAACTCGTGGGGGAGCTATCCTATTTTCTTTAGAACACTCTTCTTGTGATCCTTATCAAGTGTGTGTGTTGGTGGAAGGCAAGCCGTTTTCCTTTGGTACCTTGTGCCATCATGAAACTTTGTTGAGAGCTTGGTTTGTTTGGAACCATCCTCTCTTTGGGAGTTTGACATCTTTAATTTAGTGTGTATCAATGGATATCTCATTCCTTGATGTATCTTTAATGATATCTTCCAAGTGATGATTTCTCCATTTGGTATCCTTTTCACTTGGCATTTCTTTGTCTTTTGGTTTCGGGTTTTGAAAGTCTTGAGCATGCATGTTTACTTCATGTATTTTATTTGGCTTGCTTTCTTTCTTTAACACAATATATAGGGGAAACTCCACCTAGTCTCAATTTGGATGAGATGTGCATGAAATTCATTTTCATATCTATATGCACATATATATGTGGAGTTTGTCCTATGTATTGGTGTTTCTAACTATTTGGTCCCGATAAGTTTGGGTACCGTTTAGTTTGTGTTGTTCTTCTAGGAACATTTGGAGATGCATTGGATGCTCGGCTCACTCACAAGGAAGGTGTTGTCACCATCTGCATATTGGAGTCAAGCTAGGATGATCAATGAACTACTTTTTACCTTCAATTGGTATCTACTACATCCTTCCAATGCTATCTCGGTAACAAGTATCATCATCTACTACATGCACACATTATTGCATCAATCGTGTGTAGGTTGTATCATGGCATGTTATTCTTTCTTTCTTGTGGTACTTGTTTCCTTTCTCAAAGCATCCCAACAATGATCTCTTGTTGCTAGTTGTGATGTCTTTGATGGTTGTGTGGTAGGAATTCATTTATATACAATAAGACCATATCTAGCCTTGGGCTATGCTTCCAAGCACATATCTTATTGGTATATGTATGACTTCCTTTTGGATATCTTGTTCCTTCATGTTGTAACTATTTCGGGTGTACATCCTTCTTTGTAGATATATATCCTCATGATTTCGTCTACCTAGACCCTTATACACTTGAGAGAAATTACATCTCTAGATGATTTCCTTTCTTTCACGTCCACCTTGTCTTTCTTATGTTATTTCTTTGGTGGCTCCGTGAAAGCTTTTGCCTTGAGTGCGTGTCTTATCTCGTTGCATCTTGATGCACTCTTGTGTGGTGAAGATTATTTTCCTCATGCTTGTCTTGACGAGGCTTTTGCCATCTTAATTGGTATCCCCTGTCTTGATGATGCTTATGTTTTCTATCTTCACCTTGGGTTGTCACAAGTGTTGGTTATTCATTTTGCATATTTAGTGTTCTTGTGAACCCATTTGCTTAGTTGTGTGTGAGAATGAAAGGCTTTGCACCGTGTGCCTCATTCTTTCAAGACTATGTTGATGCTTAATGCTCATCCTAATTTTTAGTATTCTCAAGTGCTTCGCCATAACTCACGCACATCATTTTGGTTGAGCCTATTCTTAAGTTGCCTCTTTTACATGTTGCTCAACCATGTGTTTGTTGCAAGTGCTAGGCTTAGTTTCCTTTATGATCACTTGCACTTGTTGTATGTTTCTATTGATTTTGGGGGAGCTATGATCCTATTTTGTGCACTTTGTATTCAAATACAAAAATTCTTATGTGTGCACAAATCATGGGGAGCTTCTCTAGTTTCTTTAGAACACTCCTTCGCTCATACCATATTATCCTTCATTCATGTGGCTCATAGGATCTTTGGTCTAGTTGGTTCAATTGATATCCTTTGATTGCTTGCTTCAATTGGTATCTTTTGATTGCTCGATTTCTTGTTTCTCTCTTTGTTATGTCTTTGTGGCATATTATTCTTTTGCAATCTTTGGGCCTCAATATAGTTTGTCTTCCTCCAAGTATTTACCATTGGATATGTGTATTGCATTCCACTCTTTTTTTGAGAGATACACAATTTATAGAGGAACACTCTTTATATTGGCCTTCTAAGCTTTTCACCCATTTTTGGCAATCGATGCCAATGGGGGAGGAGTTTCAGAGTTTTGTGGAGAAGTCTTTAGAGTTTTCTCCTTGCTTTGGTTTTGGTCCTAAGCATTTGCATCTCATTCTCCTGCATCATTGGTTGTTGCATTGCATTGTGATGCATAACTCCTTGTATAAACTCTCTTGAAAGTGATTCTCATCAATTACCAAAATGGGGGAGATTGAAAGAACATGCGGTGCCCCCATGTTTGGTTTTGGTAATTGATGACAATCTCTATGGACTAATGGTTGCCTTGAGTTATATTTGAAGGTTTTGTCCATAGGCTTTTCTTGAAATCCATGTGTTGGTTTCAAGGAGTTTATGAGTTAACCAAGGTGCTATTAAGGAATTATCCAAAGATTGGTCATGTGAGTGTTGAGCGTATTGCAAGCATGTCTTGAAGAAGAAGATTGTGTGATCATTCATGTTTACCTTCAAGACATCATCCAAATTAAGAGAGTTGGAAAGATTCAAGGTTGATCAAGACTAAGTCAAGAGTGAATCAAGTTGATCAACTCACAAAGCGTAGAAGATGTACCGAGAGGGATCAAGTGATCCCATGGTATGGTTAGCATTGTCCATTGCACTTTGTGTACTAAGCCATGGTCTATGTGAGAGTTCCATGTGGGGTTAGGTACGTGTCCATGGGCTTGTGTCAAGAGGAAGATATCATACAACCCATGGAAAGGATGACATCAAGTGGTGATCGTCATCAAGATTGTCGTGTGCAAGTTCAAGTGGAGCATCACGAAGAGATCAAGTGCTTGAATCTTGCCATCCATTGTGGTGTCAATGGACTTGTGAAGATGTGTCGAAGAGTGGCTCACGCATAGTGGACTATGGGGGAGCAATCATCTAGTCTTCATCGAGCCAACGCAATCAAGAAAGGTGGTCCAACTTGAGGGAGTCAAGATCGTCATCATCTAGCTCAAGTGGACCATGTGCAAGGCAAAGGTTTTTCCCTTGATAGTTTTTCTATTTTACCGGTCTCGTGGTGGTAGTTGGGAGACCGGGCCATAGGATCGCTTGCCGTACTATCAAGGGGGGCTCTCAAGTTGGTGGCTTGATCGTATCGTTAGTAGAGAGCTCAAACCATTGCATCCTTGCATCATGTTTCTTGGTTCTTGTTTAGTTCTCTTTCTGAGTCTTAGAGCTTATGGTCATCTTGATGACAAGCTTGAGTTCATCGAAAACGGAGTTTGCATGCGTCTTCTATGATGTTTTCGGTGTTGGAGGTTTTACCGGTCTTATCCAAGAAAGGGTTCTCACCTTTTTCTTATGGGACTTTTCTATTTTGATTCTTATTGATATTTCTTTCAATATTGTGTTAGCCCTCGTTGCTAGCTTTCCAACAAACTTGGTTTCATCGAATTCGGAGTCCGTTTGCAAAAGTTGTGGCAGTTTTGGTGTTCTGAAAAGGCTGCAGTGGTACTACCGCGAATTGGAGCGGATGTAATTTTTTACTACCGCTCCAGAGCGGTACTACTGCGGCTCCTACAGCGGTAGTACCGCTCCGGACCAAAAAACTCGTCCCAAGTCCTGTGGAGGTAGGTACGGAAGTATTTTTTTTGTACCGCAAGTAGTAGTACCGCGATCCCTGGCGGTAGTACCGTGAGGACGAGCGGTAGTACCGCTCTGTGCGGGTTGTGAGCATAACGGTTGGATTTTCCCCTACCTATAAAAGGGGGTCTTCTTCCCCATTGAACCTTATCCTTTGAGCTCGTGTTCTTCCCCCATTGTTGACCTTCTTCGAGCTTGCTAACTCTCAATCCCTCCATGGATTCTTGCTAGTTTTTGAGGGAAAAGAGAGAGGAGATCTAGATCCACATTTCCACCAATCACTTTCTCATTTTTGTGAGGGGAACCCTTTGGGAGAGGAGTTCTTCGTGTTCTTCTTTCGTTCTTCCTCTCATTTTCCTCCCTAGCATTAGTTGCTTTGGTGGGATTTGGGAGAGAAGGACTTGGGCACTCCGTGTGCCCTTGCCATTGCATTTGGTGCATCGGTTTGAGTTCTCCACGGTGATACGTGGAAGTGAAGTTTGAGAAGCTTATTACTCTTGGGTGCTTGGTGCCCTTGAGCTTGTTCCTCTTGGGTGCTTGGGCGCCCTAGACGGTTGGTGGTGTTCGGAGCTCAATCATTGTGGTGTAAAGCTCCGGGCAAGCGTCGGGGTCTCCAATTAGGTTGTGGAGATCGCCCCGAGCATTTTGACGGGTTCCGGTGACCGCCCCCAAGGGTTGCCAAAGTGTACGGGTTCGGTGACCGCCCCCAAGGGTTGCCATTTGTACGGGTTCGGTGACCGCCTCAAGGGTCCCTTAGTGGAATCACGGCATCTTGCATTGTGCGAGGGCGTGAGGAGATTACGGTGGCCCTAGTGGCTTCTCGGGGAGCATTGTGCCTCCACACCGCTCCAAACGGAGATTAGCATCCGCAAGGGTGTGAAATTCGGGATACATCATCGTCTCCGCGTGCCTCGGTTATCTCTTACCCGAGCCCTTTACTTATGCAGTTTACTTTGTGATAGCCATATTGTTCTTTGTCATATATCTTGCTATCACATAATTGCTTATCTTGCTTAGCATAAGTTGTTGGTGCACATAGGTGAGCTAGTTGTTTTAGGTTTTGTGCTTGGCAAATTAACCGTTAGGTTTATTCCGCATTTGTTCAAGCCTAAACCGTAATTATTTTAAAGCGACTATTCACCCCCCTCTAGGCGACATCCTCGATCTTTCAACCGCGTTGGATGATAAAAAAACATTCAGACACTATGGTCCAGACTGTTTAGGGGGTGACCTTGGCGGATCGGTAGGGAAAATCCTATTTGATGCTTACTGCATCGAATTGTCGAGCGTCCGCACTGGCGATTCCCCCGAGCGCGAGAATTGGGTCGGCCCACTCCCCCATAGCGAGGCAGCCGGTTTTGGGAACCTTCCCTTCCAGAAGGTTCCCTTAACCTGCTTTTTAATACCGGTTTAGCAAAAAAAATTATGTTTGTTTATTTCTTTTTGTTTTTTCATTTTTCTGTTTCATTTCTTTTTTGGTTTATTTTTTATTTCTTTGTTTTCGTTTTTTGTTTCTTTTTCAAGTTCATATTTTCTTGTTTGCGTTTTTCCTAAATCACAATTTTCAAAAATAATTCACATATTCCAAAATAGTTCATTTTTTACGATTTTTTTTGAAAATCCCAAATCTTATTGATATTTTAAAAAAATGTTCAGATTTTTCAAAAAGTTCAGAAATTTGAAATTTGTTGATGTTTTCCAAAAATTTTGACGTTTCAAAATTTTGTTCATGGTTCCCAAATATTGTTTGTGATTTCAAAATTTGTTCATGTTTTCAAAAATGTTCAGAGTTTCAAATTTTATTCATGCTTTCAAAAAATATTCTTAGTTTTTTTGTTCTCCTTTTTTAAAATTTGTTCATGTGTTCAAAAAATGTTTAGAAATTCTAAAATTTGTTCACGTTGAACAAATTGTTCCCATTTTCCAAAGTATTCAGAATTTTGAAATTTGTTCCCATTTTCAGAAAATGTCAAAGTATAAAATTGATCATACTTCTCTAAAATTTGTTCGCAATATTAATTTTTTTTCGTATTTTCTTGCAAATTCAGTGTTAAAAATTTTGTCCTCATTTTTTAAAATTTTAAAATGTGTTCCAATTTTTCAGTATTGTTCATGTTTTCAAAAGTTTGCTCATAATGTTGAAAAATGTTCGGGTTTAAAAAATAATTCAGTTTTTTCAGAAAAAAACATGCTTGAAATTTCAAAAATGTTTCAAAAATGTGGTTATTCCAAGTTCTTAAAGTATCGTGCTACTCATTAGTCAGGAATTCTTGGTTGGTGCATTGGTATGCTGGTGCGTCTGAGAGCTTAAGGTCTTGTGTTTGACTCCCAGCCACAGCACTAATTATTGGAATTTTGCATACTGCGCTCCTGCTGTTGGGCCGGCCCATGTGGCCATTTGTGTGTGCGTCCGGCAGCTATTTGCCGCAACATGCGGCAGATAGGAGCTCCCGATCGGTAGAGCTACGTGGGCTAGCGAGTCCTCCGCCCCATCCTGGACTTCATCTTCAGGTGGCCCTTACGAAGAGGTAGAATTAAATAAGTCCGCCGCTGAGCTGCCGAAGAGACGACCTGGTGCTAGTGAAGTCTACGGCCTACAGATCTCCCTCATTTTTGAGTCAAGAATTCCATTTTTTTTCTCAGCCTTCGGTCCCTTTGCTAGGTTGGATTGAGCGAGACGGCCGCTTCGATCCCCCACAACCACAAGCCTCCCCACGTCCAACAGGTGATTCACTGTCGCTTCTATCTCCCCCCCTCCCCCCTCTTTTTTTTCAAGGTCCTGTCGTTTAATGCAGTTATTCTTGGACCCCCATCTATTTTGAAGACTTGTGCTGAACCATTGTAGCAGTAGAAACTCTTATTCTTACCATTCAACAGGATGTTTGAAACGAGAAACAACTGATAATGGTAGTATTGTTAGTTGTAATTTTCTTTTTACCTGGAGTATGACCTGTTCATAAATCTGATCTCCCATTTTTTTTGACCCCGCCATAAATCTGATCTATGTGGTAATAATAGATCTCTACTAGTTCTGTTCAAGCCGATTTCATGATTCGAAGCGCTGGCTAGGCTAAATACGACGTACTCCTTCACTACAGTATTGTCCAAGATCGATTGCAATTCCAATTTCTGAGCGCGCACTACCCATCCAATAAGCTGCCTTCAGAGAAACGAGCAGTATATATTCCATCAGCCCTGTACAGAGGTTGCTTTTCTTGTTCACGATCTACAAATCGAGTGGGTCTTATTTGTGGATAGCTTTATCAGTGTGTCAAGCAAACCTTCTTTATATATTTTTTACAATCCTTATAATGGATGAAGCACATGCTTCCTTTTTCAGATTGGTGATTTGAGGCTGCCTACTAATTATCACTTGTTCTCGAGATATGATGTTTGGGGAAGAACTAGACCTTGCGATGATGGATCAACTTTTACAACTTGATGAACCTGTTGTTTCCCCGAAAGCCACTAAGACTGGTAGGAGGAAAAGATCCAAGTCTAAGGTGTGGGAAGAATTTACTCCTATCTTAAGAGCTGGAAAGGTTCAAAGTGCACGATGTAACCATTGTGAGAAGCAACTCGGTGGAAAAAGTACTGGAGGAACAAGCCACTTGAGGCGACATCTTCAGATTTGTTCGGTACGGGCTATAGTTGAGGGTGGTTGTCAAAATGGCCCATCTTCACAGTCTAGTTCATCAGCCTCAAGGACGTGCAGCTTTGATCAAGAGAAGTCCCTTGAGGTGCTTACTAGGGCAGTAATCTCGAACTCCAACTCTTGCAGTTCTCCAATTATTGGCAGTGCAACTTTTAGAAACTTTTTGACCGGGATTAATCCTATGTTTAACATGGTGCCACAAGCCATCACGGAAGAAAGGATTCTTGGTATTTTTCAAAGAGAACAGTTGGAACTGAAGGAAAAAATAGCATTGTTACATGGCGGAGTTTTCTTTTCACTAGCAGACTGGGAACATGGACTTGAACAGAACTTTTTATGTTTGAGAGTGCAATTTATTGATGAGGACTGGGTGATGAACAGAAGAATCATAAGATGTGTCTGCTTAAACATCGGCGAATACTTTCTTGATTCGTATTTGAGCTTGTTGCCTGATTGGAACTCCTTCAGGAAACTAGACACTGATTTATGGAAGTATCATGGAAAAGCTGCCAAGGCTACGATAAAAGAAACAGTTGATGGATGGTCTCTTGGGCAGAAGCTTCTAGGACTGACTTTTCAACGTGCTCGTGATAGCAAGGTAATAATGGAATTGGAAGAAAATACATCAGCACAGAACTATCTTGTTGCGAAACACAAGCTATTGAGCATTCCATGCATGGTAACTGCACTTAATAACCTTTTCGGGTGGGAACTCAAAGACTTCGTTCTAGAAGCAAGTGCATCTTGTTTTCGCTGCATGACATACACCCCAGCGCGTAAGAAGAAATATGAGGAAATTCTTTCAAAGATACGCCTAAGTCGTCCCTCTTTTGGATCACAAAGATGGTACCTGACTTTCTATTCATTTGAAGTAGCTTTGCAGTTCTTTAAAGCATACCCGAATATTGAAGAGTTGGATCCTGTTCTTTGGCCAAATCTCAAACCATCTTCTGAACAACTAGAGGCGGCAGAAAGCTTTTGCAAGACTGCATGGCCAATCTATCATGCAATCAAAGTAATTTCCAGTCCTCAAAACCTGACTTTCAATTCATATTACGATGCAATCTTGAGTGTGAGGACAGCTCTGCGGGTATCATCTAAAATGGTAAACATCGAGAATGTTTTAGATATTGAAGATATGCAGAAAAAGTTTGAAGAGAATTGGAGAGAATGGTATTTGTGGCTGTCTCTGGCTGTTGTTCTTGATCCAAGGTACAAAATCAGCTTTGTTGAACTTCGCTCTAGACAGACTTTTGGCCATGATGCTGACATGTATATCTCAGAGGTGCGCGCAAAGATGTATGATCTCTTTATCCGATACTCTAGCCATGTCAATGAACCAACTATTGATGTCTTAAACCAAACAATTAGTGATCTACATTTGGACTGGACTGGCAGTGAATCATTTAATGATGCAAGTCAGAGTTACATTAACCCAGAAGGACATGATGAATTTAAAGAACTTAACGAGTACCTTGGAGCAGAGCTTTCCCCTCAAAATAACTTTTTTGATATTATGAAATGGTGGAAGAATAACACTTCGACATATCCGACTCTTGCAAGGGTTGCACGTGATATTTTAGCAATACCTGGGTATGCAGTTTCCGCTGATTCTGCATTTGATAAGGATGATAAACGGGTCTCTTTTCTGAATACTAAAGCAAGTCCTGAGGTAGTGGAAGCTTTCATCTGCATGAATGATTTGATTAAATTTTCAGGTAAAATTGTCTCAACATGTTATCAGTTATCACTACTTGCATTTACCAGATGATGACCTGTAACTCAAATGTTTCTCTTGCAACTCTCAAACAGAAGCAAGTCATCCAAATGATCATGGTAGCAATTGGCAATAGTAGTTTTCCTACTTAAATCATTACGAGGTAAGTTTGATACTTTCAGGTCCTCAGGTTCTGAATGAAATTTCACGTTTCGAATCAGCCTTATTTCCCCTTGAGGCCTTGACTTCTTATTTTTGACAATTTGAGGCATCTCTGTTTTTGTAGTTCCTGCAGTTGTGACACTGTGAAGAAGGCCAAGACAATTTTTAAGTAGGAAAGTGTAGGCACTGTGAAGAGCCCTCTAAAACATGTATGTGATTGTGATAAATGTTGACTGTACAAGCATTGTCTGACTCGTAGGGTTGGTGCATAAGGATAGTTTTAGAGGGCCTATCTCGCAGTTCACTACTCATCAATATGCATAACATTTCATAGTGCTTCTGTTTTGTGTGTAATAACTTTACTTATGGTTCAGTCCATGCACCAACAAAACTACACTCGAATGTCGAAGAATGTTATTAGTATGTGGATGCAGATGCCAAATCTTTTTATGTTCCATATTAATGGCTTGAAGCCGTCCCCTAATTGAAGACCCAATCTACAAGCATGATATTTGCTAACTTTGTATGGCTGATATGAGATGAACGGTTGGAGGTTGTCAGGACTCTGAACTTTTCTGTCATTTTTTTAGTTAATTCGAGTTTTTACACCTAAGTTTCAGGTTTGTGACAGGTTTTAACCCATTCAACAGAAACTTCTCCATTTCATCCAATTTAACCAAACTGCTATGACTTTTTACCCCTTCAATTCTTTTTCTTACGTTCTGAGAAGTCGGTCTCACAAGTCAGTGCTTACTTAGTGTGCCACGTAGATGGTTTTACTTGGCCAGCTGTCCAACTCGGCCGCCTCGGGAGACGCTACTTCATCTGCATTTTTCTAGGGCAGCTACTTCATCTGCAGTGTGCAAGTCATTGTTTTTTTCAGAAAGGGGGTTCACCCCAGCCTCTGCATCAGAACGATGCATACAGTCATGATTATTAATAAGTAAAAGGTCCAACACAAGTCTCAGTGTCTCGAACAAAGAACAAAAAAAGGCTCACGAAGAGCAAAAAAGTAATAGAAAAGCCACAACCGGCTGGCATAAAAAGATAGGAACACTAAATGCCTATCCTATTACATGATCGCCATCCAAACCGGTTGAAAATATCCCGTGCTACCATCTCCCATCGGGTAGATCCAGTAACCAAACGCTCCCTGGCCTCCGTCGGAGTGAGTAGCGACCACATACGGATCAACACAGTGGCTCGGAAGATAACCTGCAAAAAATGAATATTTGTTGTTCTGATAAAGACCAAATCATTTCTGCAGTTCCAGACTGCCCATAATAAAGCACATACTCCTACCTACACGAATACGTCTCGCTGTATCGGAATCTATCCCATCAAGCCACGTCCCAAATAACGTGTTGATGGAATTCGGAGGAGTAATGTTAAAAGCTATGTGAACCGATCGCCACATAATTTTTGCCAGAGGACAATCAAGAAAGAGGTGTTTGATTGATTCATGTTGGTCGCAAAAGCTACATTTTGTAGATCCTGTCCAATTGCGTTTTGCCAAATTATCCTTAGTTAAAATAACTTGTTTATGCACGAACCACATAAACACTTTGATTTTCAAAGGTACTTTAACTTTCCTAACATGTTTCGTTCGAGGAATCGCGCTCGAGTTGATAACATCCAAGTACATGGATTTAAACGAGAAGTCTCCATTCTTAGTTAGTTTCCAGGACAACTGATCGGGCTGTTGAGACAGCTGAACATCCATCGATCTTCTCACAAGATTGAGCCAGGCTTCCCAACGGTTCCCCACCAGCGTCCTCCGAAATTGAATATTGAGCGGAGTGGACTGTAGTACTGTTGCAACGTAAGCGTCTCTACGCTGAACAATGCTATACAGAGAAGGATATTGGAGTGCGAGGGGCGTCTCCCTAGCCATGTATCCTCCCAGAACCTCGTAGTGGTACCGTTTCTAACTATGAACCTTGTCCTGTTGAAAAAGAGTGATTTGACTCTCATCAATCCTTTCCAAAAAGGCGAATCAGTCGGCCTCACTGTCACCTGGGCCAAGGTTCTAGAGTGAAGGTATTTGTTACGCAAGATCTGAGCCCATGTGGCCTCCGTCTCAACAGAAAGCTTAAACAGCCACTTGCTAAGGAGACATCTGTTCTTCACCTCCAGATTCTCAATCCCTAGACCCCTTGGTCTTTCGGCCTACAAATTATATCCCATTTAGCAAGTCTGTATTTTCGCTTTAGTTCATCACTCTGCTAGAAGAAGCGTGATCGATAGAAGTCTAGCCTCTTCCGGACTCCAACAGGTACCTCGAAAAAGGAGAGGAGAAACATGGGCATGCTCGTGAGAACCGAATTAATGAGAATTAATCGGCCTCCGTATGACATCAGCTTGCCTTTCTAGCAGCTCACTTTCTTCTCAAAATGGTCCTCAGTGCACTTCCATTCTCTGTTTGTCAGCTTACGATGGTGAATTGGTATACCTAAATACGTGAAAGGTAAAGCCCCCAATTCACACCCGAACAATTGCTTGTATGCATCTTGGTCATCATTAGCTCTTCCGAAACAGAACAATTCGCTTTTGTGGAAGTTAATCTTTAACCCCGTCAATTGTTTGAATAAGCATAACATGAGCTTCATGTTTCGTGCTTTTGCCAAGTCATGCTCCATGAAGATGATAGTATCATCAGTGTATTGTAGAATGGTACACCTCCGTCAACTAAGTGCGAGACGAGGCCACCTACCTGACCCGCATCCTTAGCCCTTCCTATAAGAATTGTCAACATATCAACCACTATGTTGAATAGAATAGGTGACATGGGATCTCCTTGCCTAAGCCCTTTGTGTGTTTGGAAGTAGTGACCTATGTCATCATTCATTTTAATCTCAACACTCCCTTTTTGCGTGAAAGAGTCTACCTGGTGTCTCCAGGCCTGATCAAAACCTTTCATATGCAAAGCCTGTTGAAGGAAGGCCATTTGACCTTATCGTACGCTTTCTCAAAGTCCACTTTGAAAACAACTCCGTCTAGTTTTTTCGTGTGGATTTCATGGAGCGTTTCATGCAGGACGACAACCCCTTCTAGGATGTTTCTGTCCGGCATGAAAGCTGTTTGGGACGGTTGCACCACAGAGTGCGCAATTTGCGTAAGCCTGTTGGTCCCGACCTTGGTGAAAATTTTGAAACTTACATTAAGAAGACAGATAGACCTGAACTGCTCAATACGAACGGCCTCTTCTTTCTTAGGAAGTAGAGTTATCTTTTCAAAATTTAGTTGAAACAACTGAAGCTGTCCAGAGAAAAAAAATCATGGAACATCGGAAGCAAATCCCCTTTGATAATATGCCAACTCTTTTTCTAAAACTCCGCAGGAAAACCATCGGGCCCTGGAGCCTTATTGTTCTTCATTTACTTTAATGTGGTCGTTGGGAGGTGGAATCCATCGTCGTGGCCTAACCATTGCACTTGTCGCCCTTGTGGTTTCTGTTTTCCTTAAGAGCGCTAATCTCTAACAAGTATGAGGAGACAAAGCCATGTATCGTTGCAGGGCTTTGGAAGATACCTTCATGGATTGCTTTGCGTTGTGCACTTCATATTACCCATAGCGTCACCGCCATGTTTGTGAACTCTTCCATTGAAAGACTATCATTCATAGCAAAGAGCCAATTCTGCACTTTGGGTTCCCTATTCACCAACATATGTTCCACTATCACTTCTCCTAGACATGTTACAGTCCAGCAGAGAGTGTCGCCTATCGTCCTCTGCCCTGCATAAATAGCAAACACTCGAAGTATACATGTTTCGGTGGTGCAAAAGGTCGGCCTTTGGGAGTGAATGCTGAGCAAGGCGCCAAGCAAACACTTTGACTTTTGAGGGGACTTGAAGATGCCACAAAGATGTCCATCACTCCCGGTCCCTTCTGCCATTTGAGCCTCCCTCTTCTTCTTCTTCTATCCATTCTTCCATAGAAAGCTCCCAATTTGCCCCTTTGTTCAACGCTGGTGCTGCCTCCTCCCCAGCGCCGCCGGCATCTGCCCCAGTGATCGCGGTGACCGCCCCCAGGGTGCCCCCCATCACCCGCATCAGCCCTCTAGCCATGGTCGCGGTGACCGTGGTGGCCGTGGTAGTGACAGCGGGGGTTGTGGCCAGTTGCATCAGTCCCCCCCCCCCCCCCCCCATCAAGAGTTAATCTCTCCAACTTACACAAGGGACTAATAATGATGGACAGTGATGGATCAGGAAATGTTTACGGACAAAAAAATAGGTGAGCCACGCATAGCCTGGGTGTCACGACGAAAACCAATGAATGTATGGAGAACTATGAAAACCTCCGTCCTTTATTATTAGGTAAAGATAAAGATAGGGTTTCACTCTTTTTTATTTCTCCGGCACCAAAAAATTATACAGGCACTTGCTTAGGCTCTGTTGTTCTTTTCAAATACACTTGTAAAGAATACAGGTCTCAGCTCATCGTTTTTCTGCATGGTAATACATGTCTTATTGATATCATAAATATTAAAGTACAAGTCACGTAAGGACCAACATGATAAAACTCAAAAGATAGCAGAACATCTCTGAGCTTGACACCAATGCCATCATCTGCCTCTGGCACCACGGTAGCAGCCACACCGAAGAAAAGAATGATGGATCACCTTCTCACCCGAGCTCCATCGCTGATATGTAGCTTTTCGACCTCCAAGGTGGCTCACTAAAAGTAAAACCCTTATCGTTGAACGAATCAGACCGGGGCAATACCCTAGACACGCCATCGAACTCCAGATCTGGCCCCCCACCGTGACTAAGACGCCGCAGAAGGAAACCATACCTGCCATCCACGAACCACGAACCCAACACATGTTTCGTCTTCGAGATGTCGTCGATGCAGACCAGAATCTGCATTTGCTCTTGGACTACCTCCCAAGCTCCGCACCGACGCTGGAGCAAACGTCGTGGCAACGGCGGAGCCCAAGGACACAGGTCCATCACGAGGATGCCGCCGCCACCACGCCATCCTTGCTTGAACAGACTGGTTTCCAAATCCATCCCCAACCATAGGACCGATGGCCTCGTCAGCTAAGGATCCGAAGAATCTTTATTCAGCACCGCCATTGTCGCCGCCAAAACAAAAACGATGAACAAACTAAAAATCTGGACTACGAGAGAGTAAAAACGATCCACACGCTGGATCCGGCGACCTCCCTCACCACCAACGACCGAGGTCGCCAGCGGAGGGGAGCCGCCGGAGAACGGCGCTGAAAGATTGACCTCTCCCGGCAGCGGCTAGGGTTCCAGCCGCCAGTTCTAGAGGAAAACGATCTAAAAAACTGGAAGATTCACTCATCGTTTTATTTCCGTCGGAGATTTGGCGGCCGGTAAGATACAGGTATAAAATATACATCTCCGTATTTAATTACAACCAGTCCAAGCGCGGCCTTACGGTTCCTGCTCGAGATGCTCTACTCGTCCACTGGATCGAGGTTCAGGGTTGACCCGGAGAGCGCTGCAGCTTGGAGGTCCTGCTCGCTGTTCCGCCCCCTTTTCTCCGTTTTCTCCATAGTCCAACTAAAATCATCCAAGAAATTGGCAGCCATCTACGCCTACGCGGGCATCTGTCCTAGGATTGCATCTGAATTCGGATTTCTCGCGAGCCTTGGCGTCCTCTCCGGACTCCAGGGGGAACAGGTAATCAACTATCTTTCTTGTTCGGGCTTTGCTCAGGATCTGTACCTAGTGGTTGTTTTGATTCTTTTTTCTTTGATAATAAAGAGTATTTATTGAAGGAAGCATGCTGGCTGTTTCATATTTGGGGTTTCAGCCAAAAGCTAGAATGCATTTTCTCTATCCAAGTTTATTGGGCCCCCTTGTATTTCGAGTAAAACTTTAACCATCTACATGATTAACAAAATTTGATGTATATGCTATAAAAGTTATACTATTGGATTTGTATTTGAAAGAGGCTTCCTACGGTATAATTTTTGCGGCATATATTTTTATATTTTAATAGTTAAATTCATTGTCAAGGTTTGACCAAAATACAAACACGACTAATAAACCCGGACGGAGGGAGTAATTGCCGCATGGCGAGCAGGGTACCATGTAGCGGAAGGGGACTTTTGCTTCTAATAGTACAAAGCATATCTCTCTCTTCTAAGCCCAGAGCCCCTCAGATTCTCGGCGCTGGGAGGAGTGCCTGGGACCAGGCCATTCATTTCTGTTTCACATTATGTTTAATGTGGTCATTTCTAGCTAGCTCTTCCTTTCTTTTCATTTTTGGGAATTAAAGTGGGTCTCTTCCTAGCTCTTTCCCCTCTGTTTGGTTTTCAACTTCTAAGATGCTAGAAGAGTCTCAAATTAGTCAGACACGTATTAACTCAAATTTCAAAGAACTTTAACTCGTTATCAATTCTCCATTTCTATTAGTAGCTGGTTGGTCCTTGTGTTTTACTATTATACGCCATTACTAAGTCCTTGCACTGTATTTCGTTCAGAGCTATGATGAACGAGATTCAGGATGAGTCTGCAGTTGATCCAGTTATACTGATTAACAGTTTATCAATTGATGATGCCAATAATGGTGGCACTGGCAAAAGGAGGAAATCAAAGTCCAAAGTGTGGGAGGATTTCATTCCTGTTTCAAGTGGTGGAAAGATTCAGAGTGCAATATGCAAACATTGTGGGAAGCGCCTTAGCGGGAGAAGTTCTGGAGGAACAAGCCATTTGGGCCGGCATCTGAAGATTTGTCCTGGGAGACCTGGGAAAAGTATGGAGGGGCAAAAGAATTCATCTTCACAGACTAACCCATCGATCCTGGAGAACTGGGAATTTGATCAGGAGAAATCAGTGGAAGACCTTACTAGCTTGATAATCTCCAACCTATGCTCCTTCTCAATAGTGAAAAGTACAAGTTTTATCCAGTTTGTGGCTAGCATTAATCCTACTTTTAATATGGTCTCGCAAGCTACAATTGAAGAAAAGCTTATTGCTATTTTTCATAAGGAAAAGTTGAAGCTAAAAGAGAAAGTGACAAATGCATCCGGTGGAGTTTTTTTATCTGTTGGAATGTGGGGCCTTGTATTTTCACCGACCTTTCGGTGCTTCACTGTGCATTTCATTGATGAGAAATGGAAGATGAATAGAAGAATAATAAGTTATAGATGTGCAGGAACTGAAAATGATGAGGATCATTACTATATCAGCATGTTTCCTGATTGGCAGTCCTTCTGCAATTTAGGTGATTCGGATAAGACGAAACTGCAAGTAGTTAAAGATTGGGGTATTCAGCAGAACCTTTTAGGATTGACATCACAAGTACCGGTGGATAATGAATTCATATCGGGCATAGAGGCAAGTCTTTCAGGAAGCAAGTATCTTCTTTCCAAATTTAAGCTATTAACTGTTCCTTGTTTGGTGGATGCATTGGATAGGCTTTTCGGGTATGAAACCAAGAAAATTATTCAGGAAACAAGTCGGTCTTACTTCTGCTATATGACTGGCTCTTCAGTGCGTAAGCAGAAGTATAACCAAATTATTTCAAGTATGCACCTAAAGCATCCATCCTTTGGATCTAAACAATGGTACTCAACTTTCTACCTATTGGAGGTCATTTTGAAGTTCTGCAAGGCATTTCCCGATATTGATATAACAGATCGATTGTATTATGAAGAACCAACATATGAGCAACTAGAAGCAGCAGAAGCTTTTTGCAAGATTGGAAGACCGATCTACCATGCAACGAGGGTCATTTGCAACCCTCATAATGCTTCCAATACGTACTTTGATCCACTGTGGCGTTTGAGGATTGTGTTGCAAGAATCATCTAGCAAACCTGACATTAAAAGAGTCCTTGATGTTGAGAATATGAACAGAAATTTTCAGAAGCATTGGGACAAATGGTACCTATGGCTGTCTGTAGCTGTGGTCCTGGATCCAAGACATAAGATCAGGTTTGTAGAATTTCGGTTTCGACAAGCTTTTGGTACCAGTGCTAAAATATACATCTCTGAAGTTCGTGGGAAGCTATGTGAACTCTTCACCAGTTATTCTTGCCACACCCGTCAGAAAAGTATCTTAGCTCGCACAAACAATGAATTACCGCGGCAGGTGTCTGATAGCTACTCATTACAAGACACAAATCAGAGCTACAATGAGCTGAGTGGACAAGGGAAATTTAAAGAACTTAACGATTATCTTGGAGGTGAACTTCATTTGCAAAATCATGGAGAGTACTTCGGAGAGACATTTGCTCCTGCAAATGACGCTGCTTTCCATGGAGAGCAAGTTTATCGGCAAAATGATGATTTTGATATTCTGAATTGGTGGAAAGACAATGAGTCAACATATCCAACTCTCGCTGCTATTGCACGTGATGTTCTAGCCATACCTGGATCCGCTGTTCCCTCTGAAGCTGCATTTGATGTTGCTGATGAGCAGGCAAGGCTATTCGAGACAGAGCTCAGTCCTCAAACAGCTGAAGCCCTTATTTGCACTCAGAGTTGGATATCATGATGTGGTACAACTTCTAGCTTTTGGCATGCTGTTTACCTAATTAATCTACTTGATAACATCTAATGATCTGGCTTGTCTTATAGGATTGTAACTTTAATCTATGGGGCAATGCTAAGCTGTGGAGGTCTCCTAACTCAGAAGGTATTGGACAGTTGAAAAACTGAAAAATCGAGAGACATTTTAGTTGTAAAATACAGATTATTGAGAAAAGTTAGAATAAATTTCTGATCAACCTTCAACCTGTTACGTGGGTGCTTTAGAAACCTGTTCTGAATATTATGTAAAGAGTCTTATAGAGTACAGACAGTTAAACATACTAGCTTATTGGTACTGACAGTAACTTCCTCGACTAGTGACTCCAAAACACAAAGCTAAAAATTTCATGTGCTATTGTGTGGGTGCCTAAAAGAAAAGAGAAATGTCCAAAATTTTAAAAAGGGTACTTTGGTTGATGTTCCATAGATTCAGGGCGCCGTTTGCTTTGGATCAAGGTTGAGAAGATACAACAGTGCTGACTCTGTATAATCCTGGAGGCCAAAAAAGAGGCACATCATCGCATGGTGAAAGAAGCACGATGCAGTATCTCCTCGCTAGCTCACCCCTGATGAAGATGATGATATTTGATGTCCTGATGTGGGACCTGACCTCATGTTTGACTAGTTTCCCTCAGATAGGGCTTTTGGTTATGGCTAGATTGTTATATGAGACTTTATATGGATGTTGTTTATGCTCAATTCGTTATCTTTCCTGCATAGCTGGTAGACTGCCGGCAAGATTTGTTTTTCTGTAGAGAAGACATTATGGTTTCGTTTTCACTAGTAGAATGAGCCGGCGAGGGGCCACCCTGTTGATCTAGAAGAAAACAGGGTTGCTATTTCTCAATAAACAGTCCGATCTGAGCGGATTTTTCCTTTTTCTTTCTTGGTCAATGTTTTACGTTATTATTATTATTATTATTATTATTATTATTATTATTATTATTATTATTATTTTGTGTGTTTATTTATAGTTGCCCGCTCGTCAGCCTAGCGCAACTGCAGCTGTACACATGCCTGATCACTAGCAGAGCTCCCCGTAGGATAATGTAGGGCGCGACTTGTCCAGATTTGTCAGTTGACGAATAGCGTGACAGTTTACGAGTCGCTTGCGTCACCTCCAGGGGGTGGCTCGGGCGAACCCTAGCCGCCGCTGCCGCCGACCCTCACTCCCTCTCCGCTTCCCTGCCACCGACGAAGGAGGCCGACGAGCGCGCCCGGCGGACAGCGGGCTCTCCTCCTCTCTCTTCGTGAGGGGGTCTCTAGTCGAGACGCGAAGGCGGCCCTGGGCACCATGCGTGGAGGCGGAGTTGGCACGATGAGGTGGTGGCCCGATGGGATTCCGGTGGCGGCTGAGCCACCACGTCTGTGTGGGCAGCGTGGGGCCAGCCATGGCGACGGTGGATCTGGGGTTTCCCACCCCAGATTGGTTCTTCGGGTGGTGCGGGCTCGGGCGCCGGTCGGCGGCCCTGAGCAGTGGTCAGTGCTACCTCTTGAGCTTGCGTTGGTTTTTCCTTGAAGAGGAAGGGTGATGCGACCTCTTGAGCTTGCGTTGGTTTTCCCTTGAAGAGGAAGGGTGATGCAGCAAAGTAGCGTAAGTATTTCCCTCAGTTTTGAGAACCAAGGTATCAATCCAGTAGGAGACGACGCACAAGTCACTGAATACCTGCACAAACAATCAAGAACTTGCAAGCAACGCGATAAAGGGGTTGTCAATCCCTTCACGGTCACTTGCAAAAGTGAGATCTGATAGAGATAGATAAACGGTAAAGTAAATATTTTTGGTATTTTTGGGTGTATAGATTGGAAAGTAAAGATTGCAAAATAGTAGATCAGAAACTAGCAAGATGTAAATGAGATTTAATATTATGGAAAAGAGACCCGGGGGCCATAGGTTTCACTAGTGGCTTCTCTCGAGATAGCATATATTACGGTGGGTGAACAGATTACTGCCGAGCAATTGATAGAAAAGCGCATAATTATGATGACATCTAAGGCAATGATCATGAACATAGGCATCACGTCCGTGTCAAGTAGACTGACTCCTGCCTACATCTACTACTATTACTCCACACATCGACCGCTATTCAACATGCATCTAGAGTATTAAGTTCATAAAGAACGGAGTAACGCATTAAGCAAGATGACATGAAATAGAGGAATTAACTCAAGCAATATGATGAAAACCCCATCTTGTTATCCTTGATGGCAACAGTACAATACGTGCCTTGCTGCCCCTACTTTCACTGGGAAAGGACACCGCAAGATTGAACCCAAAGCTAAGCACTTCTCCCATTGCAAGAAAGATCAATCTAGTAGGCCAAACTAAATCGATAATTCGAAGAGACTTGCAAAGATATCAAATCATGCATATAAGAATTCAGAGAAGAACCAAATAATATTCATAGATAATCTTGATCATAAATCCACAATTCGTCGGATCTCGGCAAACACACCGCAAAAGAGTATTACATCGAATAGATTTCCAAGAACATCGAGGAGAACTTGGTACTGAGAATCAAAGAGAGAGAAGAAGCCATCTAGCTAATAACTATGGACCCGAAGGTCTATGTAAACTACTCACGCTTCATCAGAGAGGTAATGGTGTTGATGTAGAAGCCCCCTCCGTGATCGAATCACCCTCCGGCAGATCGCTGGAAAAGGCCCCAAGATGGGATCTCACGGGTACAGAAGGTTGCGGCAGTGGAAAAAGTGGTTTCGTGGCTCTCCCTGATGTTTTTAGGGTATAAGAGTATATATAGGCGAAGGGATCAGGTCAGGGGAGCTATGAGGGGCCCATGAGGGTGGGGGCGCGCCCTCCTGCCTCGTGGCCGCCTTGTTGCCTCTCTGACTTCATCTCCAAGTCTTATGGTTTGCTTTCGGTCCAAGAAAGATCATCGCAAAGGTTTCATTCCGTTTGGACTCCGTTTGGTATTCCTTTTCTGCAAAACTCTAAAATAGGCAAAAAAAGATAGAAACTGGCACTGGGCCCTCGGTTAATAGGTTAGTCCCAAAAATAATATAAAATAGCTTATTAAAGCCCATTAAACATCCAAAACAGATAATATAATAGCAAGGAACAATAAAAAAATTATAGATACGTTGGAGACGTATCAGTAGGCGCACGCCTAGGTTGCCCTCCTTCACCGGCGTGGTTGGGGGGCGGCCGGAGGTGTTCGCGTGCTGCAGGCAACATTCGGTGTCGGCTCTGTCCGACAGTCGGCGTGCATAGTGGTGGGAATCTGGCAGGTTGCGGCCTGTTGTGAATCCCGGAAGTGTCATCTCTGACTCAATATGCTCCGGTTGGTGCTAGCTCCAATACCTAGCGACTGCAGTTTCCTGGTGATGGCTAGATGGATGTGGCGGGTGGGCATGGATCCGGGGGAAACTCCAGGCCGCCGGCGGCCTCACCAAAGTGTACGCCACGCGGTGTCGATTACCTTCCTGACCTCCTTCGTGAGCGCAGGTGAAAGCCTATGTTCCTCTGCTATGGCTGACGATGACACCTAAGTGTCGTGTTCCTTCCTGAAGGTGTCGACCAGGGAATGTCATGGTGGAAGAGTTGTTGGTAGTGCAGAGCCGACGTGAGATGGCATGTAGGTGGTGTGGCGTGGCATCTACCTTATCGACGACGGCTGGTCTCCATGGCATGGTGCAACAGAGCCTCGGCGACAGATGTGTCTAGATAGAAACGCGTAGGGCGATGGCGCTGTCTGGCGTCCTGGTGATGTCGACAACAGATGTGGCTGGCAAGATCTATGAAGTGATTCCTCCCAAAGACAGGACGACAAAATATGGTGGCGGCAGATCCTAGAGTGTGCGCAGGCGGTGCACGTTATGGGATGCCTAGACCGACTAGTCTTATGGCATTGGATTAGATACTGTCTGTTATGCCAACATGGCACATCTATATACTTGTAGGTGTAGCTGATACGTCTCCGTCGTATCTATAATTTTTGATTGTTTTATGCCAATATTATACAACTTTCACATACTTTTGGCACCTTTTTATATGATTTATTGGACTAACCTATTGATCCAGCCCAGTGCCCGTTCCTGTTTTTTGCATGTTTTTTGTATCGTAGAAAATCCATATAAAACGAAGTCCAAATGCGATAAAAATTTACGAAGAATTATTTTGGAATTTATGTGATTTTGGGAGGTGGAATCAACGCAAACGGGGCCAACAGAGTCTACAACCCACCAGGGTGCGCCACTGGCCCCAGGCGCGCCCTGGTGTCTTATGCCCTCCTCGTAAGGCGGTTGGGGCTCTACTTCTAGCGCAAGAAAGATAATTTATGGAAAAAATCGTGTAAAAGTTTCAGCGCAATCGGAGTTACGGATCTCCAGGAATTTAAGAAACCGTAAAGGGCCATATCCGGGGAACGCGAAACAGAAGAGAGCAGAGAGGGAGATCCAATCTCGAAGGGGCTCCCGCCCCTCTGCCGCCATGGAGGCCATGGACCAGAGAGGGAACTCTCCTCCCATCTAGGGGGAGGCCAAGGAAGAAGAAGAAGGAGGGGGGCTCTCTCCCCCTCTCTCCTGGTGGCGCCGTAGTGTCGCCGGGGCTAGGATCGTGACGGCGATCTACATCAACAATCTTGCTACCGTCAACACCAACTCTCTCCCCCTTTATGCAGCAGTGTAACACTCCTTCTCCCTGCTGTAATCTCTATTTAAACATGGTGCTTAACTCCATATATTATTTCCCAATGATCTATGGTTATCCTATGTTGTCTGAGTAGATCCGTTTTGTCCAATAGGTTAATCATGATCTTGGTTGGTATGATCGTATATTTTATTTATGGTGCTGTCCTATGGTGCCCTCCGTCTCGCGCAAACGCGAGGGATCCCCTCTGTAGGGTGTTGCAATACGTTCATGATTTGCTTATGGTGGGTTGCGAGAGTCACAGAAGCTTAAACCCGAGTAGGTGGGTTGTTGCGCATGGGATAAAGAGTAGCAATAGCGTGGGGAGCAATAGCGTGGGGTGAATATTCTCATGTGTGCTTGTGTGTTATCAAGACCTATACTTGTGTGCTTGTGTGTTATCAAGACCTATACTTGTGTGCTTGTGTGTTATCAAGACCTATACTTGTGTGTTATCAAGACCTATACTTGTTAAACCCCTATACTTGTGTGTTATCAAGACCTTTTTCTGGTGCCGTTGTCGGGGAGCAATAGCGTGGGGTGAATATTCTCATGTGTGCTTGTTTGCTTTATCACTAAGTAGTTTTTATTTTCAGTTCTAAGTTGTTCTCTATCTTCAGTTATGGATATGGAACACGAAACACCAAAAAAATTAGTGGTACTTGCTACTCATGGAGATGGGGAACCTCCTAAAACCCTGGATGCTTGTTATGTGAAAAATATTATGCACTACTTTGATAATCCAGAGAAAACCCCATTCAACTTGATAATGGGAGTAACGTTGGATCAACGTGAATACTTTAGGGATTATTGCTTGACTCATAAAGGGAAATTGTTATGGGATCAAATTCATATGTTGCATTGGTATGCTCGGGAGCTATACTTGAGATATGATTATACTTGTTGCTCTAGGATGAACGCTCCACATCTTCCCTTTTCATGCAAATTTAATGATAATGAAACCTTGGCTTCTTATGCTAATGGTATATATGATTACTACGATGTGGAACGAATAGAAGAATTTGTTGCTTTTAAGGGTGCTTATGAAATTGAATCTTTGTTTGAAAAGTTTGAAGATTTTGATGATTCAGTTTATAGACCTGAATTTTTTTTCTATCCTTAAATATTGCTACGATAATTATAAATACAATTCCGATATTTATGCGTTTATTGAGAAAGTCTCCGCTGTCCAAGAAGAGACAAATATTTTGCAAGAGTCTATGGAAGAAGGAATTGATGAAACTGTGAGCTCATTGGATGAAAAAGATGATGAGGAGAGCGAAGAACAAAAGGAGGAAGAGTGGATTGATCACTCGTGCCCACATTCTAATGAGAGTAACTCTTCAACTCATACATTGTTTAATGTCCCTTCGTTCTTACCGAAGGATGAGTGCTATGATAATTGCTATGATCTCGTTGATTCTTTTGAAATATCCCTTTTTGATGAACTTGATGATTGCTATACTGGTGGCCAAGATGCCAATATGAATTATGCTTATGGAGATCAACTTGCTATGGTTCCTTATATTAAGAATGAAATTGTTGCTATTGCACCCACACATGATAGTCCTATTATCTTTTTGAATTCTGCAAACTACACTATATCGGAGAAGTTTGTCCTTATTAAGGATTATATTGATGGGTTGCCTTTTACCGTTGCACATGATAATTTTGATGAATGTAATATGCATGTGCTTGCTGCTCCTACTTCCAATTATTATGAGAGAGGGACTACATCTCCACCTCTTTATGTTTCCAACACGATAAAATTGCAAGAAACTGCTTATGCTAGGTAATGGCCTTTACTTGATGTGCATGAATTGTTCTTTCATGACATGCCGATGCATAGGAAGAGAGTTAGACTTCGTCATTGCATGATATATGTTGCTTTGTGCTCACTACTAAATGCCAAATCATTTCTAATTAAAATTGGCTTTGATATACCTTGGGATCCGGGTGGATCCTTTATGTGAGCACTTTATGCCTAGCTTAATGGCTTTAAAGAAAGCGCTGCCAGGGAGACAACCCGGAAGTTTTATAGATTCATTTTATTCATGTGAGTGATTTTATAAAGTTTAAAAACAAAAAATATAGAGGCGAACTTAAAACTTCACAAAAAGAGAAGCGATTGAAAGGTGATGCATTGCTGAAGTGAGGGTCGACCTTGAACACTTGTGTTCATGCTCATGGAAACAATGTAGAATTTTTCATGAATATTCTCACAAAAATAATTATCCACTTGTACAAATCCATTGTATTATAAAAATAATGTGCCAAGATTTGCCTTTAGGATGATTAGATTGCTTGTTGGTATGTGCGGTGCAGAAACAGAAGCTTTGGCTGTAGCGCGTGAATTTTTATTTTTTACTGGAATGTTAGACGTCAGATACCTTTTTGCACAGTCTTGCTATACAAATATTTTATTTTGTCCTAATTTTTCAGAATTTTTGGAGTACCAGAAGTATCGTAGATGTTTAGATTGCTACAGACTATCCTGTTAAGACATATTCTGTTTTTGATGCATTGTTTTGCTTGTTTTGATGAAACTATCAATTCTATCGGTGGTATAAGCCATGGAAAAGTTATATTACAGTAGCTAAAATGCAAAAACAAAATATGAATTAGTTTGCAACAATACTTAGAGTAGTGATTTGCTTTATTATACTCATGGATCTTACCGAGCTTTCCGTTGAGTTTTTTGTGGATGAAGTGATCAAAGATCGAGGAGGTCTCGCTATGAGGAGAAGGAGGAGAGGCAAGAGCTCAAGCTTGGGGATGCCCAAGGCACCCCAAGTAAATATTCAAGGAGACTCAAGCGTCCAAGCTTGGGGATGCCCCGGAAGGCATCCCATCTTTCTTCAACAATTATCAGCATGTTTTCGTCTTCGTTTTGTTCATGCGATATGTGCAAATCTTGGAGCATATTTTATGTTTAGCTTTCATTTTTTTCTTATGCACCATGCTGGTATGAGATACTCCATGGTTGATTTATAGAATGCTCATTGCACTTCACTTATATCTTTTGAGTATGGCTTATAGAATGCTTCATGTGCTTCACCTATATCATTTGAAGTTTAGATTGCCTGTTTCTCTTCACATAGAAAACCGTTATTTGTAGAATGCTCTTTTGCTTCACTTACATTTGTTAGAGCATGATATTTTGTAGAAAGAATTAAACTCTCATGCTTCACTTTTATCTATTTAGACAGACAAATGGAATTGGTCAATTGCATGGTTAGTCATAAAAATCCTACATAAAACTTGTGGATCACTGAATATGATATGTTTGATTCCTTGCAATAGTTTTGCGATATAGAGATGATAATATGTGGGAGGTACTAGTAAACGGTTGTGGTTATAAGAATATTGGTATTAAGGTTTGTGATTCCCGAAGCATGCACGTATAGTCTCTCGTTATGCCGGGAAGTTGGAGCACAATTTATCCTTGATTGTCTATCTTTGTGTGAAGGTCGGGGGAGCGCGATGGTTAACTCCTACCAATCTCCCCCCTAGGGGCATGCGTAGTAGTACTTTGCTTCAAGGGCTAATAAACATTTGCAATAAGTATATGAGTTTTTTATTACTAATGTGAGTCCATGGATTATACGCACTCTTACCTTTCCGTAATTTGCTAGCCTCTACGGTATCGTGCATTGCCCTTTCTCACCTCGAGATGTGGTGCAAACCTCGCCGGTGCATCCAAACCTCATGATATGATACGCTCTATCACACATAAGACTTATTATATCTTCCTCAGAACAGCCACCATACCTACCTATTATGGCCTTTCCATAGCCATTCCGAGATATATTGCCATGTAACTTCCACCGCTTCCATTTTGATGACTTGAGCATTCATTATCATATTGCTTTGCATGATCATATAGTTCACATAATATTTGTGGCTCAGCCACCATTCATCATTTTTTATGCATGTTACACTAGATCATTGCACATCTTGGTATTGCCAGAGTCATTCATATAGAGTCATATTTTGTTATAGGTATCAAGTTGTAATTTATATTTCTTTTGAGTTATAAGTAAATAGAAGTGTGATGATCATCAACTTTCATTATTAGAGCATTGCCCCAGTGAGGAAAGGATGATGGATACTATGATTCCCCCACAAGTCGGGATGAGACTCCGGACAATGTGAGAAATATAAAGATAGACACTTGTGCTTCAAGAAAAAAAGAAAAAAAAGAAAAAGAGAAAAAAGAAAGAAAGAAAAAAGAAAAAGAGAGAAGGGGCATGCTAGTTCCACACTTGTGCTTCAAAGTAGCACCATGTTTTTCATATGGAGTCTCATTTGTTGTCACTGTCATATACTGGTGGTAATTTTTCATTATACGATTAGATGCACACCCACTTAGTTTTCATGATGAGCTTTCGTACACTAATAGCTCTTAGTGCATTCGTTGCATGGCAATCCCTACTCCTCGCATTGATATCAATTGATGGGCATCTCCATAACCCGTTGGTTAGCCGCGTCGATGTGAGACTTCCTCACTTTTTTATCTTCTCTATATTTACCCCTATCATCATACTCTATTCCACCTGTAGTGCTATATTCATGTCTTGCACTCATGTATTGCGTGAGGGTTGAAAAAGCTAAACCGCGTTAAAAAGTATGAGACAATTGCTTGGCTAACACCAGGATAGTACATGATTTATACTTTGTGTTAAGAAGACAGAGCATGACAAGATTATATGACTTTGTAGGGATAGCTTTCTTTAGCATTGATATTTGGAAAGACATGATTGTTTATTGGGATGCCTGAGTATTGATGTCCTTATGTCAAATTATAGACTATTGCTTTGAATCACTTATGTCTTAATATTCATGCCATGATTAGACATATGATCAAGTTTATGCTAGGTAGCATTCCACATCAAAAATTATCTAGGACGAGCAGGAATTAAGCTTGGGGATGCTGATATATCTCCGTCGTATCTATAATTTCTGATTGTTTTATTCCAATATTATACAACTTTCACATACTTTTGGCAACTTCTTATATGATTTATTGGACTAACCTATTGATCCAGTGCCTAGTGCCAATTCCTGTTTTTTTGCATGTTTTTTGTATCGCAGAAAATCCATATCAAACGAAGTCCAAATGCGATAAAAATTCATGGAGAATTATTTTGGAATTTATGTGATTTTTGGGAGGTGGAACCAACGCAAACGGGGGCCCATAGAGCCCATAACCCACCAGGGCGCGCCACAGGCCCCAGGCGCGCCCTGGTGTCTTATGCCCTCCTCGTAAGGCGGTTGTGACTCTACTTCTGGCGCAAGAAATATAATTTATGGAAAAAATGTGTAAACATTTTAGTGCAATCAGAGTTACGGATCTCCAGGAATTTAAGAAACCATGAAGGGCCAGATAAGGGCAACGCGAAACAGAAGAGAACAGAGAGGGAGATCCAATCTCGGAGGGGCTCCCGCCCCTCCGCCGCCATGGAGGTCATGGACCAGAGGGGGAACTCTCCTCCTATCTAGGAGGGAGGCCAAGGAAGAAGAAGGAGTGGGGCTCTCTCCCCCTCTCTCCCGGTGGCGCCGGAGTGTCGCCGGGGCTAGGATCGTGACGGCGATCTACATCAATAATCTTGCTACCGTCAACACCAACTCTCCCCCCTCTATGCAGCAGTGTAACACTCCTTCCCGCTGTAATCTCTACTTAAACATGGTGCTCAACTCCATATATTATTTCCCAATGATCTATGGTTATCCTATGATGTTTGAGTAGATCAATTTTGTCCTATGGGTTAATCGTGATCTTGGTTGGTATGATTGTATATTTTATTTATGGTGCTGTCCTATGGTGGCCTCTGTCTCGTGCAAACGTGAGGGATCTCCGCTGTAGGGTGTTGCAATATGTTCATGATTCGCTTATGGTGGGTTGCGGGAGTGACAGAAGCTTAAACCCGAGTAGGTGGGTTGTTGGGATAAAGAGGACCTGATACTTAATGCTATGGTTGGGTTTCACGACCTTAATGATCTTTAGTAGCTGCGGATGCTTGCTAGAGTTCCAATCATAAGTGCATATGATCCAAGTAGAGAAAGTATGTTAGCTCATGCCTCTCCCTCATATAAAATTGCAAGAATGATTACCGGTACGCATTTTCTATTTTTTTCTCTTGTGAGAGGCACGGTTTTGCTTCCGCGAGAGACATGATTTTGCTTCTGCGAGAGGCACCAACGTGCCTCTTGGAAATGGAAAAACGCATTCTTTTTCTTGTTTTCCCTTCCGTGAGAGGCACAGTTTTGCTTCCGCGAGAGACACGGCCGTGCCTTGATGTCGCTTGAACTACGTCAGTATTTCCCCATAGAGGAAGGGATGATGCAGCATAGCTACGATAGGTATTTCCCTCAGTTATGAAACCAAGGTATCAATCTAGTAGGAGAACCAATCAACACTATGTAAACAGTACCTGCACACAAAGAACAAATACTTGCAACTTGACGCGTAAGAGGGGTTATCAATCCCTCCACGGAAAAAAGATAGATAGATTTGTGGTAGATTGGATAAATAGCTTTGAAAAAGTGCAACAAGGTATTTTTGGGTTTTTTTTGGAATAATATTTCTGAAAATAAAAGAAAATAAAAATAGATCACAAAGCAAATATGAAAAATAATAGACCCGGGGGCCGTAGATTTCACTAGTGGCTTCTCTCAAGAAAATAACACACGGTGGGTAAACAAATTACTGTGTTTCGAAAACAAAAATACATGACAAACGCGGAAATAAATTATGGGAACTCTGTATTTTATTCATCGTCGTACGACTACAAATACATGAATGTTACATGCTCCCATTGGAGTTTGCCTATTTTTGCCTTCTGCGACTATGCTTAAGGAGTATCTGACTTGGAAAGATTGCGTGTAGTCCGCTGATTCCCGGTGCTTTTGCAAAGCGTCCGGTTAATTACATCTGCAGGTCGAGCTTACAGAAAACCTCCGATTAAGCTGCGCGCGGTCGTCGTCGTGAAATTCTCTCATCCATGAAGCATGTGTGATGTTTGGAGAAAAGATGTAGATGGTGGTGATACGTAGGTGCGGGTGACTTTGTTTTGCCTGAACCCAGTCACGATACGCCATTGCCATGTCGGTATTTAGAACGGAATTTGTTGATGAAGATGGTGACCTTTGCCTTGTCGGTGCCCAGTCATGTACCCAAGAATTCATCGAACATGGATATGTGTATGTTGCTTTCGCCTCGTCGGTGCCCAGCAACGAAGTGTCCGATCCCGTTTGGGATTGTGACATGTTAATGGAACATAGTAACCTGGCCGTGTTGGCACTTGGACATGATTTTGTCTAGCCTTGTCGGCACTAGACATGAGATGGGTATGATGAATTTGACCATAACCTCATGGAGATTAGGCCATAGATTTGAGATAGATCATTGATAGAGCATGCCTTTTCTCCTTTATTTTAAGAATCAGGGGTTGCACACCGCCGATATAGATGAAGCAATCGACGATGTATTTTTGTGAGGATTTTCATCTACTCCGCATGGGCGACGTTGGTGAGGCGGCCGTACCATGGTTGTATATTTTACATGGGCGACTTTGATGAGGCGGTCGTGCCATGGTTGAATATTTTTACATGGACGACTTTGATGAGGCGGTCGTGCCATGGATGTAAATTTCCACATGGGCGACGTTGATGAGGCGGTCGTGCCATGGTTGTATAGTTTACATGGGCGACTTTGATGAGGCGGTCGTGCCATGGCTGTATATTTTTACATGGTCGACTTTGATGAAGCGGTCGTGCCATGATAAAGATTTATGAAATAGCCAAGTAGACATCATTCTTCTTCCATCACACAAAGCTCATTGATGCGATCAGATCTTATAACTTACCATCAAGGCCAACGGTTTTGGCAAAGATCAGCATGTTGATGAAGCTTCGGCGTCGTCCGCGGTCGACGAAACTTTTACGGTGAAGATTGAGAAGGGGAAAAAAAGAGGCGTGGAGTTGGCGGCGTGCTTGAGGGCGAGAGCTTTGGCTGGTGCGCGTAGAGCCTGTCGGCGTGGATGTGTTTTCTACGTGCGTGGTTGATGTATGGATGGATGTGTGCGTGAGTTCCCAAGGACGGAGGCCTTTGTGCGTGCGTGATGGATGGATGGGTGTGGTGGCTCCCTTTGTGCGTGCCTCCTCCCTGAACGAGGGCTGACCTCTCGCTTTATATAGGCGCTGGCCGAGGCTCCTCTAGTCGGCTTAATCTGTGTGGCCGGTTAAATCTTACCAAACTCTATCTAAAAGGTAGGCGTGTTGCGTGGGCAACAATTTTAACGAGCCATACCAAAATGATTAGTAAAAGTAACCACCCGAATAAAGTAGCCAGCTCTATGCATTGTGGGCCTGGCCTGTCACTTGACGGCCATCGATATCATTCCTTGTGAACTAGCATCAGTTTAAAGGGCTGCATGCACCCGTGAACATGGTGCGTACCAATTAGAATTTGTGCTAGCTTTGTACATGCATATTTCTCTCTTCTGATGATCTTTTCTCTTAAATCAAAATGCAAACCATCAAACTATTTGCATCATTGTAATCTACATGATGAACTCTACAAATAGAGTATAATATTTGATATGTTCCCTTTTTTTGAATTTATTGGCACGCAGGACCCACACGTCATAGGGTGGCACTTCCATAAATCAAAGTTATACCTATCTTTTCACATATACGCTCGTATTTATTTGTATGCCGGTCCACCCTGGCTTATACAAATAATATAGTCTTAGTGCGTACAAAAATCCATCAAACAAATGCCCCCCGCCGAGTATATTTCATGCGCGAAGCAGTAGGGAATAGACACGGTGAAAAAATCTGAGTTATAGGCATATATACCGCTTCTTGCAACCTGGATTAGAGTTTAACCCGAGCAAGAATTGTTTAAAATCCGCAGGAAAGTCCTCTGCGGGGAAAAGATGTATTAGTATTGGACTCAAACAATGACAAGGAGCCTGGTTGCGTATACTCTCTTTATATGGAAACACCCCCTGCTTGGTTGTTTCTCAAACATCGTCATTGTTTCTAGCATACCGTTGACACGCGATGGCCGGGCCACCAAAGGAAAAGCAGCGCTACCAACCGTCCCACATTGTGACATGAAGAAGAGAAAGAAAAGAGAGAAAAATGGTAGCGAATATCCGTGCTATCATTCAATTACACTTCCAAGAAAATGAAAATGATTACACTAGAATATGATAGAATAACCATACCATATGCTAGTGAGGGAGAGATAAATTCTTCCACTGTGACCAGATGTATGGTGCCAGCCAATGGTGAAAACCTTTGGCGCTTTCCTCTTTCAGAAAGTGCCACGGCCCTAGAAATATTTATCAAGCTTGATGCGACCGTAAAGCTAAACGGTGCCAGCCATCACCCTTGAAGGGTTTCACAGATCGACACTGACCGCACTGGCGTGCTTCACTGCTCCCGAAAATTGAAGTGTTGATGCACTAGAAAGACATTAGTAGCTCACTTCTAGAATGTTGAGTCGGAATATCATCGACTATGTGAACGGACTAGGAGGTAATGTTGCCCCCAGTGTCATTTTTACGACTGTTGGGGAGATGATGCCCCGAGTGGTGATGCACATATCGGTATAGAACGTCGAAATGCCATCGACGATTCTTGTTTAGGAAATTTTGCCCCCATGACGGGATGCTTGATGATAGCTACACAAGATCATTAGGAGAAAAAAAAGCAACCTCAAAAAAACTAGCCAAAATTAAAACAAGGCAAAAAAAGGGCTTTTTTTGTTTTGGAATGTTGGCTTTCCCGTTTAACGCTAGCTATAATCATGACATCAGAAAAGGCAACCAAAGGGCTTAGTCATCAGGAATCGTCGAAAGGCCATGACAATTATAACTTAGCTTCGATTAGTGTGTGTGTAAAAAAACATGCTTCCATGATGCTCGCATGAGACAATGGGAATTCATACCCTAGACTTCATAGGACTGAGTAACCCCACGACTCCACCATGCCCCCCGCACATGTTCCAAGAACTCAGAGACATAGGTGAGGGTAATTTAGGAAATTGGGTTATAGGAGAATGGCTTGGCGATTTTTCATGCCCATGTTGAGGGGTGGAACACAACTACTCTCCTCCTTCTTTCCAGTGGTTCCACTAGCGCGATAAGGACTTGCATCTTGGAGACTTGGACTTCAGGAATTTTGGTAACTTTCCTCTTGTTTTGTCGAAGGATTACTTGCACTTCTTGAACTTTTCACTGGACTTTCTCTTTATATATATTTTTTTGAATATATCGCACCTCTCGTCACAGCTTCTTTGGTGTTTGCTAGGGAACCCACCTTCAGAACTCGGAAAGTAGTTGCACACCTTTGTGGACTAAGTAAACCCTCAAAGGCATATTTTGGCTATGGTGGAACACCCTGGAGGTGTCAAGACGCTCTACACTAGAAGCAACTTCTGTTGACCAGGTAGGCTCTTCTTGCTCTTTTCCCTATAGTTTTCCCCAGGGTGTTGTGCCCTTGTGAACTCAAAACATGGTAGGGAATCATGAGGAGTATGGGGACTCAGTACACAAAAGTAGCCCAAGTAATTTTCTCCACGCCTTCTGAAAGCATACACTTGGCATGTGTTGTGTGTTGTGTGGGTATGGCGCCGCTCCACTTTTTTATGCCTGACACAAAGTGTCGCCTTCAGACCAGCCCTAAGGCAACCTAGTCTTCAATCACTAGCATGGCGTGTTTCGGGGAAAGCCGTTTTAATGTAGGACGATTGCGTCCATGGTTTTGTAAAACACTTTTTTAAGAGAGAAACAAAAAACAAAAAAAAATCAAAGGAAAGAAACGAGAGAGAAAGAAAAAAAAATGCGGAAGTGGTCACGCATAGTATTTCTTCAGAAACCTCCCGTTAATAGGGGGCATGGGGCGAACTCCATGTTGGTCAATTAGCTGATATGCTCCGCCGTCATACACTTGCTCAATAACAAATGGCCCTTCCCATTTAGGCTCAAGTTTTCCTTTAGCTTTACCTGAAACGACAATGGGGCGCCTTAGTACAAGCACCAATTCTCCTTTTCGAAAAACTCGGTGTTTAACTAGTTTATCATATGCTCGCACCATGTTTCTACGATATAGCTCTATGTCTTGAAGAGCATTCAGTCTATCTTCTTCCAAGGAATCCAACTGCTGAAACCGTAACCGGATTTGCTCATCTTGGGTAATCTCGTCATGGATAGCCACTCTTAAAGATGGGAGTTCCACTTCAAGTGGAAGGACAGCCTCACTCCCATAGACTAAAGAGTACGGCGTGGATTGAGTTGGTGTACGAACTGTAACACGATATGCCCATAGGGCTTCATAGAGACGATCATGCCAGTCACGATGATGCTTGTGAACTGTCTTTTTCAAGATCTGACCAAGTGTTTTGTTAAAAGCTTCAATCAACCCATTAGCTTGTGGATAGTATCCCGTGGAATAGTTCCATTGGATTTTATATTTGGACATAAATTTGATCATTTTGTTTGATTTAAAAGCCTTCGCATTGTCAGAAGTAATGCGGTGTGGAACCCCAAAGCGATAAATGATGTTACGCTCTAGAAAGTTTATAACATTGTCACTTTTTACCTCTCTTAAGGGTACTGCCTCTGCCCATCTGGAGAAATAATCCGTTGCCGCTAGGATAAAGCGGTGCCCTTTCGAGGATGGAGGGTCAAAAGGACCAACAACATCTATACCCCATGCATCAAATGGCCATGAAGGCATTGTCGGGTGCAACGGAACTGGTGGTTGATGTTTTATAACACCATGAATTTGGCAACTATGGCATGATCGTGCCACCCTAAGGCAGTCTGTCATCATTCCTGGCCAATAGTAGCCGCTTAACCGTATGCTATGGTACATCTTTGGCCCACTTTGATGCCCACCACAAACACCATGGTGGACCTCTTGCAAGACCTGTTCTGCTTCTTTTCTGGATACACAGCGTAGCAGGAGCTCTTGTCCAAAGGATCGTCGGTACAAGGTCCTCGCTTTAATTATATAAGAAGGGAGTCGTCTTTGCAACCTCCGCCTCTCCACTGAATCATCTGGAAGTATCCCATGATTAAAGTAATCAAGGAATGGCTTGCGCCAGTCATCTTCATCGCCCCCGACAATGTTGGCCACGACATGGTATACTTCAGGTTCTTGCGGGACCAATTCGAGGACAGCTGGGAGAAGCCATCTCTCTTCTATTTTGACTTGAGCGGGCTTCCCATCAGGAAGCACAAGCGCTGCTGCAAGTTTAGCCAACGCATCAGCACAAGAATTCTTACTTCTTGGAACATGTAAGATTTGAATATTTTTGAATTTTTTCATGAGAATTTGAGCCGCAATGTGGTATTGTACCAACTCGGGTTTGCGTACCTCATATATATCATTAACTTGACGGACGATGAGCTGAGAATCACCATATACTAATAAATTCTGCACATCGATAGAAAGTGCTAGTAGAAGGCCAAAGATGAGAGCCTCATATTCTGCTTCGTTGTTCGAACATTCTTCCTTGAGAAGGGAGAAAGAATGATGAATGGTGCCACCTTGAGGTGTTTTGAACACCAATCCTGCACCTGCCCTTCTTTTTATTTCACCATCGGGATCCGTCTCAGTGCGAGAGGCTCCATCAAAATATAGCTCCCATTGAGATTCGATGTCGACGGTAAATACGTCCTCGTCGGGTAAGTCGATCACCAATGGAGAGTCATCAGGGATAGGATGAGCTGCAAGGAAATCAGCCAACGCTTGACCTTTAACCGCTTTTTGTGGCACATAGGTAATATCATACTCCATCATGGATACAGCCCATTTACCAAGACGACCCATGAGTGCAGGTTGATTTAACACATACCTTATAGGATCAGCTCGTGCCACTAGTTGTATTAGATGTGCTAGCATATAATGCCGCAATTTTTTCAGCGCAAATATGAGTGCCAAACACAACTTCTCTATGGGTGAGTAGTTGTGTTCAGCTCCGACCATAGTACGGCTGAGGTAGTAGCATGCCACCTCCTTTCCATCATCATTGTGTTGAGTGAGAAGTGCGCCAACCGAATGAGGCTGCGCAGCAATGTAAAGAATAAGTGGTCGTCCTTTGATAGGAGCTGCTAGAACAGGGGGGTTAAGTAAATAGCGTTTAAGACTTTCAAATGCATTTTGACATTGTTCATCCCACTCAAAGGGAATTCCTTTTCTCATTAGTCTTGTGAAAGGTTGAGTACGCCCTGAGAGATTAGAGATGAATCGTCGTATGTATGCTAAATGACCTTGTAAAGATTTTAGCTCTGTAATATTCGTGGGTGGAGGCATCTTTTGTATTGCTTTGATGCTCTTTGGTGTGATTTCAATGCCACGATGATGGACAATAAAACCCAAAAACAGGCCTGATTGTACAGCAAAGGCACACTTAAGAGGATTCATCTTGAGCTGATGCTTCCTCAAGCGATTAAAGACAACACGTAGATCATCCTGATGCTGCAGGCGATCTTTGGTTTTTACAACCAGGTCATCAATATAACATTCCACAGAGTTATGAATGAGATCATCCAGTACCGCGGTCATTGCCCGTTGGTACGTTGCACCAGCATTTTTTAGTCCAAAAGGCATTACTGTGTAATAGAAATTACCTTTCGGAGTTCGAAAAGCGGTGTCTATTGCATCATTTTCGTTCATCTTGATTTGGTTATAACCCGATGACCCATCCATGAAGGATAAGGCACCATAACCTGTAGTGGCATCAACGACCATCTCAGTGATGGGTATAGGAAAATCATCTTTGGGACAAGCACGATTTAAATCTCTAAAATCGACACAGATTCGCAATTGTCCATTCTTTTTTATAACAGGGACAATATTAGCTAACCAGCATGGGTATTGTACCTCTTTTATGAATCCGGCAGCAATAAGCCTATCCACCTCGATAATAATGTCATCTTGTAGTTCTGGGCGAAAGCGGCGCGGATGCTGCTTTACTGGCCTGAACTTAGGATCAATAGCGAGTTTATGTGTGGCGACTCGAGGGTCGAGCCCTGGCATTTCTTTGTAGGTCCATGCGAAGCAGTCCCGAAACTCCATCAAGAATTGTCGGTAACTTTCCCTTTCTTGTGAAGTGAGGGTGGCACTAACAAAGGTGGGACGTGGATCCTCCTCTGTACCAAGATTGATTTCAACTAGCTCATCAATAGTACTTTGCCCACCGTCTTCAAGCTGCAAAGGGGCGGGAGCAGCATCAAGTACCTCTCCCTGTTTAATTGTCATGGCATTATGAACCTGAGATAGAAGATAGTGTTCATTTCTCATTTCATAGTGTGCATTTGCAGCAGCATAGAATGAACGAAACTGATGAGAATTTTGATATATATAATTGCCATCATCCTCATCAGATGTTGGTTCTTGCTCTTCCCTACCTTGGTCATGACTTATGTGCACCATATTACACATAAATTTGTGCTTATCATCACATTCTTCATCCTCGCTTTCATAAGATTCTGAGCGGACATAGCCCAAACCGTACTTCGGTTGGCTTTTCTTATTCTTCTTTCTAATGAATCTTTCTGCTTGATCCCACCACACCTCGCAAATGGCGGACGGTGATGGTAACCTGCAATTTTGAAGTTTAATTCCTGATTGCTCTAATAAGCGAACCATTCTAGGTTCAACTTTCATAGTAATCAATGTTTCCTCGGTATTGAAACAAGAGGGGTAGAAATGGATTATAGAGTCGTAAGGTTGTACTCGTGGTACCTTATAAAAAAGTGTAGGGCAAGAGTTCTTGTATTGACCTGGGATCAAGCGAACCTCCAATGGTATTGAGACGGATACATACATTGATGGCGGTTGTTTAAGCACATCTCCCTTTGTTTTCTCTATTTCGTCCACCCTTCTCTTTACTCTCCCCTTTGATAGTGTCACCTTTTCGACTAGAGGGTTTGGAGGTGCATGTAATACCTCGGAAGGAGACACGTCGCTTGTACTAGTAAGGAGTTCAAGAACTCCTGCAGATGGAGAATTAAGATTAATTATATTTTGAAGTGCCATAGGTGTTAGAAGAGAGAAAGATTCATTATTTTTTCTATGAGGCTCGGTAGAGGGCTCAGATACGGACCTCAGTAAGAGTGGAGTTGGAGTAGTAGCCTCCGCATTCGATGATAATTGCGGGGTTTGTAATGTCGTGGTGGTGTATCCCTCCTTCCCAAAAGGGAAGGGCTCATATCGACGGGTCATGGAAGGTCTTCCTATTCCACGACCCCTTCCTCCATGTGAAGGCATTCTCCTTGAAGAGTGTTTGGTGTATGAGGGTTCTGTCTCTGACAACGGGATAGAGCCAGGTGTGATGAGTATATCCGCTGGAGGCGCTACTCGTCCTTGTTGAGTGTGTGGCTCCTCACTTGGGAAGTAGTATTTTGCATCGGCATGATGTGCCTCCTGAATGGTATATGGATTAACATTACCGGCTATTCGATGTTGCTCACCAGTTTCATCAGCAAATTTCAGGCATTGATGTAGTGTCGAGGGGACCACTTGGTACTTGTGTATCCATGGTCTACCCAATAATGCTGAGTAGGAGGTGTTTGCCTCTATAACAAAGAAGCGTACCTTAAAACTGAAAGATGACATTTGGATTTTCAATGTGATAGAACCTAATGCTGATCTTCCCTGATTATCAAAACCACATATCACCACCTCTGTTGGTTCTAGGTCATCAGTGGTGAAGCCAGCGCGAGTCAAGCTACGAACTGGGAGAATGTTGACAGCGGAACCAGGATCAATGAGGATGCATCTCAAGTGAGCGTATCCAATGTTCCCTTCTATGTAAAGTGGGCGATTATGATTGTCATCCATCACCACTTTATCTTCTTCAGAGAAGGTGATCTCATTTGCACTCAACTCATTGCACAATATTCTATGCTTTGCCATTGTTACTTCAAATAATTCTGGATTTTGTAATGCTTGAACGAGAGCATGTCGTAGTTCAGGTACCAACATTAGTGCATCATAGACACTTAAAAGTGCTGGAATACGTTTCAAGTGTGCTACTATGTTGTAATCTATTTTGGGGGATGCACCATCAACATCTCCTGGAGTTTCTTGCGCGACGCCATCTTGGGCGGTGCCATTTTTTGGATCATCCATTTTTTCTCTTACAACCCTTTTAGGTTGGATCTTATGAGGGTCAGGTAGAACTTTTCCTCCTCGCAAGTTCATATGGACTTCAAGTTCAGACTCATGAGATGAGCTTTCTGCTTGTAGGACTTCTCTTTCAAGTGGCGTTACTGCGTCCTCAGATGAGGAGCTACTTGACGTAGCATAGTTTAGCACAACATTGCAAGAAGCCTTGTTAAAGGACGACACAGGAACTACCTCCTTTGTTTCCTCCTCCATCGTGGGGCCAACTCTCTGCCCCCAGTTACGGGGCATGAATTGCTCTAATGAGGGAAGTGCACGGCCTGGTCTAGGGAATGACTCATCTCCCTCGGACTCGGGCACAAATCTTGGTGGCATGCGACGCATGCTCGGATTATGCCACTTGGCTGACATCTTTGTAGTATGTTGATAATAGGGCACAAAACGTGGTCCCTGCTTGGGTAGCTGCTTTGATGAAGCCCCATAAGGTCTTGCCTCTCGCGCTACTCTTTCTCTAGCCCCAAAGGTCCGATGAGTGACCCCTAGACCAGTGAACCTCTCTTCAACATGGGATAACGACAACCATAGATCCTCTTCCTGGGTGGAACGTGAGTCTGTAATTACTACATTCACAGCATGGTAATTCGGGTTTATAGCATCAGGCTGTATTTGGAGTCTTTTTTCATTAATGGCTCATTGGAGCCATTCCTTGAAAGCAACATAGTCCTCAATGACGTGCCCTACATATTGATGATATGGACAGTATAGAGCATTGTCCTTCATAGATACTTGGTCAGGACGTTTTGGTTCTGGGAGGTTTAAGTGGTTATGGGCCACCACTTGATTGAAGAAACCTTTGATCATCTCTCGGCGGAATATGTATTGCTTTCTAAGAAGTTCTTGGATGGAAGGTCGTTGTCTTGCCCCTGCAGATTCATTTCTTGTGCCTAGCATGGGCACATTACTTTGTTGTACTGCTCTAGTGGTGTTAGCCTCATTGGAATTTTTAGGCTTAGCCACATTGTTATTTGGTTTTGTTGTTGCGTTAAATCTCCTGGTATGATCATGTGTGCTAGCATTCTTATACAACTCCATGATTTGAGGAGACTTCTCAAATTCTAGCTTGGTTGCTGCCACAGCCGAGCTGAGTGCACTAAATGTTTTAGGTTCACGCCGAGATACTTCGAGCGACCAATGTTGTTGCATTCCATGGACGCACATTTCAATGGCATCCTCAGTATGCATTTCTCTTGCAAGGCGCACAAAGCTATTGCGAAATCTTACTATATAGTCGTCAATCTTTTCATCATGCCTCTGTCGAACTTGGGCCAGCTCGATCACTGATGAATCCTTTTTCATTATGACAAACTGAGCTTTAAAGATATTTTTCATGCTTTTCCAATCAGGAATAGAGCCCACAGGGAGGCGACTATACCAATGAAAGGCAGGACCGGTCAAAGAACCTGAGAATTGCCGCAATAGTAGTGAGGGGTTGCGAGCAGTATCTCCACATGTTGCCTCAAAATAGGCTAGGTGCTCTCTTGCATCTCCGGTTCCATCAAACTGACGGAACTTGGGTGGATGCCACCCCGCGGGGAAGGCGATGAGATCATGCCATGATTCATATGGTTTATCAAGCTCGCTCTCAGAAGTTTGAGGGGCTTGTTCTGCAGCAATCTGTTTCATTTTTTGGTTAACCATGTCCTCAATGATGCTATGATAGCCTCTCAACATATCTGGCTGAGTTGAAGGACTATTAGCCAGAACAGCGGTACTAGCCAGAATTTGTGGAGCATTCCTAGTGGCCTCTGTTGCCCTCTGAGAACGAGCAGCGGCTTCCAATTCCTCCACCTGTGGATCAATGACCCTTTGGGTGGGAACTCGAGGCAGATTCTGACCCGAGCCAGTAAAGAGATCAAATAGTTGATCAAACTTTAATGTTAGTTGATCCAATTGTTGTTGTTGTGTTCGTAGTTGCATCTCTATATGTTGGTCACGCGACCCTGATGCAGTTGTGTTAGTACTAAGTTTCCCAGCATGCAAATTTCCTATTTCTTCCCCATCTTTTGGTTCACCCTCTTGTGTTCCAGCACCGTCCACATGTGTCATGTGAGCCGGCACAATGTTTTCATCTTCAGGTTCACTTTCATCTTCCGAGACAATGGAACATGCAAGTTCAGAGTAGGGAGGTGACCGCGAGAGTTCCTGCAATGATGAGCTAGAGTTTGTATCGGAATCTTCACTTCCATAGTCTTGATCTTCTGAATGAGGAGGACCATTATAAATTCTTTGTGAGGCGATTGATTTCAAACGAGTCGCCATACCTTGGCGCTCTAGATATTCTCGAAGCAAGACTGAGTCTTGTGGAAGGCGTGATGAAAGAATAACATAAGGTCGAGAATAACTTCCCGATTCTTGTTGTGGCAGCTCAGTAGAAGGAGTGGACTGTCCATCTGTAATAGGAAAACAGGGTGCAGTCGAGGATGATGCCATTTCCTCATTACCTTCCTCTTTTTCAGAACCTTTAAACCAACCACGGACCTTCCCTAGCTGCGGCAGGAAATTCTTAGAAAATGATGCCTTTGGGTTCGGCATGATCTCTTCATCGGAAGGATAAGAGAAATCTTTTTGAATTGGAGGTGGAACCCAGTTTTCACGACTATCATGTTCAGCATGCGCTGTCAAGGTGCCACACATCACTGTGTCCTTTGCACCCTTGTTTTTATCCTTTGAAGTGTCGTCCATGGAGTGCGGACTTCTTTCCACATCACCTTCATGAGGGGATGATGTCGAGTTATGTTTTGGTTCTATAGTCTCTGCTATGACATCATTGTTTTGGCCAATTTCCTGTGGGGGGCTTGTCAAACTATCTTTCTTTTCATCTGTCTCCATGTGATCTATTGATGATTGTGATTTTAATTCAGTAGTGCCCTTAAGAAGGGCTACTGTAGATGTTTTCTCATGAGTGCCTTCTGAAGGGGTCGGAGTAGAACTTTCAACACGTGCTTCTGGCCCTTGGCCTATTGTGTCACCTTGTTGTCGTGACTTTGGTATAAGACGCTCAACTAGGTAGTTGTACCTCTCATTTTGAAGTAATGTTGGGGAGAGTTTCAAAGTAATTTCGTCATAGAATGGGTGCACACGGCCATCCGACCTGACTCATACATGAACATTGCCGAGCACAAGTTCTTGCAACTCTTGATAGAGTGCTCGACGATTTCTTCTGCGCTTATCGCGCTTGTATTGGTTGGCTCCACTAGGGTATGGAGCTCTTGGTGGAATAGTTGGAGTCGGAAGAAGCGGTGCAGCTTCTTGAGAATTTATCAAGGATGGTGTTAAAGAAGGCGACACACCGATTTTTGTGTTTGCGAAGATTGAGGTGGAGCGGGCACTTTCTTTTCTTGCCCCCTGCTTTCACTTAGCCATGATGGACGTACATTGTTCTCATGGAGGTGTTCATGAGGAAATTGCTCATGTCTCGGGGACACCGGTCGCCATTCTTGGCGTGACCAAGCATTCCAACGAGGGGGTAGCTCTGTTTGTCTCGGTCGATTGGACGAAGTAGTAGGCGAGCTGCGACGAGGTGCCCAAGTATTGCGATCATGTTGTGGACGATAACTAGGAACATGGCGTCTAGCTTCACCCTGCTGCGATGATTCAGGCGCTTGTGAAAAGTTTCCACGAGCTTGAAACCTTGACCTAACCCCATCACGAGATGGAGGCTGAGGTTGGAATTTGTATTGGCCAGGAGCATGGTGTCTTGGCGCGCCCCCGACATGCGAGGGTGGCTGATTTACTTGTTGTTGTAGCATTCTCAGTTGAGATTGCAGCTGTTGCAATTGGCGTTGAAGATCATTAGAGCGAGGCGCTGGTGCCTCATTGGATAGTACATCAAACTTATTTTCACTTTTGTTATCGCCAGTTGTAATGTGACACGCCGAGACTAGCACAGCTGGACTGAAATGACTCAACTCATTGACGATGGATGGGTTACATCCTGGAAAGCTAGTGGCACGCTTTAGAGTGCGCGTCCAGAACTCGTTCATGATCGCTTGCCTAACAAGCTCTTTCATCCGATGTGGTCTGTTGATCCACTGAACCGGGGAAAGGACATAGGGCTCATTTACTGGATCTGGATATTTTGTTTCATCCTCCAGTGATGAAGTATCAGTTTCTGCAAGATCATCGCTCAACTGAGCATGTAACTTTTTGATTTGACTACGCTTGCGTCGATAGTTGCGCAGTGAGTTAGCATTTTTATTTGATCTTGCATTGCGCACAGACCAAGACAAGCGATAAGTAGCCATATCGAGCCTCTCCAAGAGCTTACTTTTCTTTTCTTGCATGAGTGTGGAAGGCGAGCTTGGCGTATTGGCGGCAATGTTTTTTAGCAAATTGCGAGCCTCAATGATAAGAGCCTGGCGTTCTTCCTTATCCTTAGCAGCAGCATATTTTTTGGCCTTCTTTGTTTCAGCGGTATGGAGGAACGTCGGGTCGAGCGTCGGGTGATAGTGAGTCTTGCTTCCATGTTCGATGCCTACCATAGGAGGTAGCGATCCAAACTGGAGTACACTTGGAGTCGAAGTTTGTCTCATAGCCTGCTCCATGGTGAGGACAGGGAAGGACTCACCTACAAAAGGGAATCCTTCCATTAGTATGCCTTTGTAATATACATGCTCATCAAAACATTATATAAGCAAGAACTGATCATATCAATCAATTGCTTAAGTACAAGACAAATATTCTTTCCCATGGGTATTCTTGGGCCCCCTTTTTTTTATTACCCATCCATATTGAGCATAGCTTCAACATAACAACATCCATCTCAGTACGGATGTTGATTGATAACTTTTTTTAAAGATTATCGTGTGCACTTCTTTAAGAAAATAGAGCACCGACGAGGCATAGGTGTCTGACCAAGACTTTTTTTTTTATCAGCACCAGCCAATATTCATGAGTAATGGAATTTCTTTCTCGAGTCAAAGTACCATCGTGTGATATTTTGGATGGTCAGGTCGAAGACAAGACACGAGGATAGATGGAAAAGTTTTGTGCCATGCAAGGTTTAGTACATACATGGAGCATTAAGATGGTACGTGTATGATTCGTGTACGCGCATGATGCATGCATACATGCTAGATGTTTAGACAAGTATCTCATCTCTTTCATTTTACCATAGGGAATAGAACTTTATTTCAGACACAAAATGTCTTATGTATGATAATTTAGACAGAGAGAGAAGAATAGAAGTTCTGTGTCATCAGGCATTTCTTTCAGCATTGAGAACCATAGCAGAGAAGGGAAGGAAGGTCCGTGAGTGTGCATGCATTTTTTTTTAAAGTAGATGCAACACAAGAGGGACGAGTGCATGCCTATCAGAACCAGGCCTGTGCACATCCGTTTTGTTTTAAGGACCACTCTTAGTACTTCTAGGATTTCTCTTTACTGTTTCTTGCTTCATCGAATAGAACTTGTAGCAGACCTCTCACACAATACATTCTGAATTTCTCTATTTTTTATCACATCAAAGAGAACTTGCAGATCGGTTCATGCATCAAACCAAAATTTTCTTCCGGACAGCAAAAGAGAGCAAGAGAAGTTGGACGACGATCAGAGCGCAGCGAAGATGGGAGGAGAATCAGGTCCCACCGGGCGTGCCATTTTGTTTCGAAAACAAAAATACATGACAAACGCGGAAATAAATTATGGGAACTCTGTATTTTATTCATCGTCGTACGACTACAAATACATGAATGTTACATGCTCCCATTGGAGTTTGCCTATTTTTGCCTTCTGCGACTATGCTTAAGGAGTATCTGACTTGGAAAGATTGCGTGTAGTCCGCTGATTCCCGGTGCTTTTGCAAAGCGTCCGGTTAATTACATCTGCAGGTCAAGCTTACAGAAAACCTCCGATTAAGCTGCGCGCGGTCGTCGTCGTGAAATTCTCTCATCCATGAAGCATGTGTGATGTTTGGAGAAAAGATGTAGATGGTGGTGATACGTAGGTGCGGGTGACTTTGTTTTGCCTGAACCCAGTCACGATACGCCATTGCCATGTCGGTATTTAGAACGGAATTTGTTGATGAAGATGGTGACCTTTGCCTTGTCGGTGCCCAGTCATGTACCCAAGAATTCATCGAACATGGATATGTGTATGTTGCTTTCGCCTCGTCGGTGCCCAGCAACGAAGTGTCCGATCCCGTTTGGGATTGTGACATGTTAATGGAACATAGTAACCTGGCCGTGTTGGCACTTGGACATGATTTTGTCTAGCCTTGTCGGCACTAGACATGAGATGGGTATGATGAATTTGACCATAACCTCATGGAGATTAGGCCATAGATTTGAGATAGATCATTGATAGAGCATGCCTTTTCTCCTTTATTTTAAGAATCAGGGGTTGCACACCGCCGATATAGATGAAGCAATCGACGATGTATTTTTGTGAGGATTTTCATCTACTCCGCATGGGCGACGTTGGTGAGGCGGCCGTACCATGGTTGTATATTTTACATGGGCGACTTTGATGAGGCGGTCGTGCCATGGTTGAATATTTTTACATGGACGACTTTGATGAGGCGGTCGTGCCATGGATGTAAATTTCCACATGGGCGACGTTGATGAGGCGGTCGTGCCATGGTTGTATAGTTTACATGGGCGACTTTGATGAGGCGGTCGTGCCATGGCTGTATATTTTTACATGGTCGACTTTGATGAAGCGGTCGTGCCATGATAAAGATTTATGAAATAGCCAAGTAGACATCATTCTTCTTCCATCACACAAAGCTCATTGATGCGATCAGATCTTATAACTTACCATCAAGGCCAACGGTTTTGGCAAAGATCAGCATGTTGATGAAGCTTCGGCGTCGTCCGCGGTCGACGAAACTTTTACGGTGAAGATTGAGAAGGGGAAAAAAAGAGGCGTGGAGTTGGCGGCGTGCTTGAGGGCGAGAGCTTTGGCTGGTGCGCGTAGAGCCTGTCGGCGTGGATGTGTTTTCTACGTGCGTGGTTGATGTATGGATGGATGTGTGCGTGAGTTCCCAAGGACGGAGGCCTTTGTGCGTGCGTGATGGATGGATGGGTGTGGTGGCTCCCTTTGTGCGTGCCTCCTCCCTGAACGAGGGCTGACCTCTCGCTTTATATAGGCGCTGGCCGAGGCTCCTCTAGTCGGCTTAATCTGTGTGGCCGGTTAAATCTTACCAAACTCTATCTAAAAGGTAGGCGTGTTGCGTGGGCAACAATTTTAACGAGCCATACCAAAATGATTAGTAAAAGTAACCACCCGAATAAAGTAGCCAGCTCTATGCATTGTGGGCCTGGCCTGTCACGTGACGGCCATCGATATCATTCCTTGTGAACTAGCATCAGTTTAAAGGGCTGCATGCACCCGTGAACATGGTGCGTACCAATTAGAATTTGTGCTAGCTTTGTACATGCATATTTCTCTCTTCTGATGATCTTTTCTCTTAAATCAAAATGCAAACCATCAAACTATTTGCATCATTGTAATCTACATGATGAACTCTACAAATAGAGTATAATATTTGATATGTTCCCTTTTTTTGAATTTATTGGCACGCAGGACCCACACGTCATAGGGTGGCACTTCCATAAATCAAAGTTATACCTATCTTTTCACATATACGCTCGTATTTATTTGTATGCCGGTCCACCCTGGCTTATACAAATAATATAGTCTTAGTGCGTACAAAAATCCATCAAACATACTGTTCGGGAATTGATAGAACATCGAATAGTTATGACGATATCCAGGCAATGATCATTATATAGGCATCACATCCAAGATTAGTAGACCAACTCCTGCCTGCATCTACTACTATTACTCCACACATCGATCGCTATCCAGCATGCATCTAGTGTATTAAGTTCATGGAGAAATGAAGTGATGCAATAAGAACGATGACATGATGTAGACGAGATCTATTCATGTTGGAATAGCCCCCATCTTGTTATCCTTAATAGCAACGATACATGTGTGTCTTGCTGCCCCTTCTGTCATTGGGAAAGAACACCGCACGATCGAACCCATCACAAAGCACCTCTTCCCATGGCAAGAAAAATCGATCTAGTTGGCCTAACTAAACCAAAGATTCGAAGAAGAAATACGAGACTATAATTAATCATGCATATAAGAGATCAAAGAAACTCAAATAACTTTCATGGATATAGATATTATCATAAACTCAAAGTTCATCGGATCCCAACAAATACACCGCAAAAGGAGTTACATCAAATATATCTCCAAGAGATCATTGTATTGAGAATCAAAAAGAGAGAAGAAGCCATCTAGATACTGCCTATGGACCGGAGGTCTATGATGAACTACTCATGCATCTTTGGAGAGGCACGAATGAGGATGATGAACCCCTCCGTGATGGTGTCTAGATTGGATCTCGTGCTTCTAGAGCTTGTGGCGGCTGGAATTGTTTTTTGTCAACTCCCCTAGGGTTTTTGGAATGTTTGGGTATTTATAGGGCGAAGAGGCGGTGCGGGAGGTCACCGAGGTGGGCACAACCCACCAGGGCGCGCTTGGGCTCCTGGGCACACCCTCGGGGGTTGGGATCCCCTCGGGCCTCCCCTATGGTACTTCTTTGGCCCATCATGTGTCTTCTGGTCCAAAAAAATCTCCAAAAAGTTTTGCTGTGTTTGGACTCCGTTTGGTACTGATATTCTGCAAAGTAAAAAACAAGAAAAAAACAACAACTGACACTGGGCACTATGTCAATAGGTTAGTCGCAAAAAATGATATGAAGTTGCTATAAGATGATTGTAAAATATCCAAGAATAATAATATAACAACATGGAACAATAAAAAATTATAGATACGTTGGAGATGTATCAGCATCCCCAAGCTTAATTCCTGCTCGTCCTCGAATAAGTAAATGATTAAAACAGAATTTTTTATGTGGGATGCTGCCTAACTTGTTCATCACATATTCTTTTCTTTTGTAGCATGGACATATGGACTTTTATATGGTTGAAAGCAATAGTCTAGTTTTGACATCAAGATTTAAATATTAAAGCATATCAACAAGCAACCATGTCTTTCAAAATATCAACACTAAAGAAAGTTATCCCTAGCTCATCATGCTCAATCATTGATCCATTCATGAAACACACTCGTATACATCCAATGCTAAAGTATGATCATAGTGCCCCTTAGTTGGTGCTTTATAAGAGAATATGGAGACTCAAATAAAAATAAAAATTGCATAAAGTAAATAGATAGGCCCTTCGTAGAGGGGAGTAGGGATTTGTAGAGGTGCTAGAGCTCAAAGCTTAAATTGAGAGATAATTTTTTTGAGAGAGGCATACTTTTCCCATCAATGAAGAGCAACTAAGTAATTCCCAACACTTTCCATGCTAGATATATCATAGGCGGTTCCCAAATAGAAAATAAACTTTATTCATTTTTTCACCATTCTTTCACAATCAATGGCTAGTCGTATCCACGGGTGCCTTCCATACCAACACTTTCCAAGGAATATATTATTTGATAACATAAAGTAAATTTCTTTTCCATTTCGGGACTGGGCATTCCTATTACCACCGTACTCTCGTGCAATGACAAGTGAATAAACACTCATCTTGAGAATAACACATCTAGCATGGAAAATATTGGCCACCTCCCACCCCCTGCCGCTTCATGAGCGGTACGAGCACACCGAAAGGAAATTATTTTGAAAAAATTAGAGATGGCACATACATATTTTCTTAGAACAGCATGGGAATACCGCATATAGGTAGGTATTGTCGGATATTGGGTTTCGACAAAACCCTTAAGGTTCGAACACTGGGGTGCGCACGAAGATTTCCCCCTACCGAATCACGCCCTCGACCTCGCCGCGATCCCTAAGCTAGCTCGATGAACAACACAAGAGACACAAGATTTATACAAGTTCGGGCCACAATTGTGGTGTAATACCCTACTCCTGTGTGTGGTGTGGTGGATTGCCTCTTGGGCTGATGATGAACAGTACAAGGGAAGAACTGCCTCACGAGGAGAGGTGTTCTTGTGCTTGGTGGTTTGCTTGGGGAGGAATTGATCCGTCTCCATATGAGATGCCCCTCCTACTGTGGTGTCTAGCCCTATTTATAGAGGCCCTGGTCCTCTCCCCAAATATTGACCGGGAAGGGATCCAACAACAGCCATTTTGAAAGGGGACAACTAGTACAAGCTATCCTGACTAAAGGTGGTCTTCGCCTGCCAAAGGCGCTGGTGGTGATGCCGTCTTGGGCTCCACGATGACCTCCGTCCTGCCGTCCTGCTGGTCTTGGTCTTGTTGCACCGATATGGAAACCTTTGTCTGACGCCTCGGTACTCCGCACCCGCGCTTGCCCCCTTAGCACCGAAGGGGAAACGAGGACACTTCGCGCGCTGGCACCCGCCTGGCCTCGGTCATCATGGCTCGCATCACGGGAACCTCGCGAGGTACCCGTTGCCTTGATCTCTCCGCCTCCCTCGCGAGCCTGCCTGGTGAGGCCGCTCCTGAGGAGGCCTTGTGCCGTCCGCCCCGCGAGGCTTGGCCCCTCGCGAGGGTCTTGAGAGTTGGTTGATGAAGATGGGCCACACTGGGCCACTGGTGGAGCCACGCCACGGGCCGCAGGCAGCAGGCAAGTCTGGGGACCCCCGTTCCCAGAACGCTGACAGTAGCCCCCGGGCCCAAGGCGCGCTCGGACTTGGCTTACTGGCGAAGCCAGAGGGCAAGTGTGGAGCACCGCAGGCCCCAACAGCCTGCGGCCTTGGTTGACGCTTGGCGATTGATTGGACGTGGGTGTCTTCGCTTCCCCACGTTGCCCCAATATCCGCCTGGCTAGGCGGCCATGGCGCCCTACACATTTATTTCCTCCTCGTAGGCAGCGTGCTTCCTATTCCCCCTTCTCCCTCGAGCTCCTGCTTCGGCTCCCAATCTGACTTGAGCTCTGCACCCTCCATTGCCATGGCGCCGACTAGCGCGGAGAAGGAGAAGAAGCCTCTGTCCTCAGCTAATCTGTCCTCGACAATCGAGCCCGCCGTCGGCCGGTCGCTGGTGCTCTACCAGGAGGCCATGGGCAAGGTCTGCCCCGTGCTCGCTTCCAGCTTCAACGAGTGGGGAAAGATGGTGGCTTGGCCTGCGTCCTGTGCCTCCATTGACAGGACAGTCACTGAGGTTCGGTTCTTCGTTGAGGCCCTGTGGGCTGGCCTGGTTCCCCCTTTCTCCGCCTTCTTCAATGCAGTGCTTTCCCATTATCAGATCCACATGATGCATCTTGATCCCCAATCCGTTGCCCTTCTCGCTGTCTTCACTTTTGTTTGCGAAGCTATGGTGGGCATTGCTCCTTCCGTCGTCCTCTTGCACCACTTCTTCTTGCTGCACCTGACCGACCCCTTGCAGTGCTCGGGATGCGTGAGCTTCCAGGCTGTGGCAGAGACGGCCGCCTCAGGGATTGATTTTGACCTCCCATCGTCCGTGAGCGGGTTCCGGACGCGGTGGGTGTACGTGGATGTCGAAGTGCTCAGCCCCCTTCTCTTGCCTCCGTCGTCGCCTGCCATCCCGAACCCCGGTTGGGGCCATGAGAGGCTCGTGAGCCCTCACATTTCCTTTGTTTGGTTCCGACTGAAGAGGTTGAGAGATCTCGGCGTGACTGCGCCCCGGGTGGTGAAGGAGTTCCTCTGATGTCGCATTGCCCCTCTCCAGCGCCATTCCCGGCTGATGTGGGCCCTGACCGGTGACCAGGATCGCATGAGGCTTTAGGAGTCGGAGCTTTCACCCGAAGCGCAGAGGACTATGCTTGAAGTCTTGACTGGCAACCCCTCGCCAGGCGACATGCCGCAAGAGGGCGGCCTCTTGTATCTCTGCTTGAACAGGGTCGAGTTCGCAGGACAAATGTCGTCCTTCGACGAATGGGGGATGCGCCCGTTTGGCCTTGTGGGGCCTCGCGAGAATCCTGTCGTCGTGGCTCCCCTCCTTACCTCCAGCACCGAGCTTGCCCCAGGAGCGGGTGCAGGGAGGCAAGCGTCGCTTGAGGCCAAAGGTGCGGGTGTCGAGGTGCAGACGCCGCTTGGGGTTCCCGAGGTGTCATCCTCCGGAACTCGTGAGGCTCTCCCTGAGGCGGTTGTTGAGGGGGAGAGGCAGCTTGCGGCTCCTGAGGCCGGAGCTCCTGAGGCCTTGGCGGGCCAGCACAAGGTGGAGCCTGACTAGTCTTCCCAGCTTGGCGCTCCTGAGGTCGACCGCCTGGATGCTTCTCCTGTCACGTGCCGTGCTGGCCCCCATGTCCAGTGCCAGGGCCGGTTCCGCGTGGACTTCGCTGCGCTCCGTGATGTCTACTACACAACCTTCTTCTTGTAGATGTTGTTGGGCCTGCAAGTGCACAGGTTTGTAGGACAGTAGCAAATTTCCCTCAAGTGGATGACCTAAGGTTTATCAATCCGTAGGAGGCGTAGAATGAAGATGGTCTCTCTCAAGCAACCCTGCAACCAAATAACAAAAAGTCTCTTGTGTCCCCAACACACCCAATACAATGGTAAATTGTATAAGTGCACTAGTTCGGCGAAGAGATGGTGATACAAGTGCAAAATAGATAGTAGATATAGGTTTTTGTAATCTGAAATAATAAAAACAGCAAGGTGACAAGCGGTAAAAGTGAGCGTAAATGGTATTGCAATGATAGGAAACAAGGCCTAGGGTTCATACTTTCACTAGTGCAAGTTCTCTCAACAATAATAACATAGATAGAACATATGACAAGCCCTCAACATGCAACAAAGAGTCACTCCAAAGCCACTAATACCGGAGAACAAACGTAGAGATTATGGTCGGGTACGAAACCACCACAAAGCTATTCTTTCGGATCGATCTATAAAATAGTTCGTACTAGAATAACACCTTAAGATACAAATCAACCAAAACCCTAATGTCACCTAGATACTCCATTGTCACCTCAAGTATCTGTGGGCATGATCATACGATATGCATCACACAATCTCAGATTCATCCAACCAACATAAAAGTACTTCAAAGAGTGCCCCAAAGTTTCTACCGGAGAGTCAAGAACGTGTGCCAACCCCTATGCATAGGTTCCCAATTGTCACAAAACCCGCAAGTTGATCACCAAAACATACATCAAGTGGATCAATGGAATAACCCATTGTCACCACGGTTATCCCACGCAAGACATACATCAAGTGTTCATAAAAGACTCAATCCAATAAGATAACTTCAAAAGGGGAAACTCAATTCATCACAAGAGAGTAGAGGGGGAGAAACATCATAAGATCCAACTACAATAGCAAAGCTCAGATACATCAAGATCGTGCCATAGAGGAACACGAGAACACAAGAGAGAGAGAGATCAAAAACATAGCTACTAGTACATACCCTCAGCCCCGAGGGTGAACTACTCCCTCCTCGTCATGGATTGCACCGGGATGATGAAGATGGCCTCCGGTGATGGGATCCCCCTCCGGCAGGGTGCCGGAACGAGGTCCCGATTGGTTTTTGGTGGCTACAGAGGTTTGCGGCGGCGGAACTCCCGATGTACCTTCTGTTCTGGAAGTTTTAGGGTACGTAGGTATATATGGGTGCAGGGAGAACGTCGGTGGAGCAACGGGGGCCCCACGAGGCAGGGGGGCGCGCCCAGGGGGAGGGCGCGCCCCCACCCTCGTGAGAACCTCCCGTATCTTCTGACGTGCGGTCCAAGTCCATCAGGTGGGTTTCCTTCCAAAAATAACTTCTCCAGTTGATTTCGTTCCGTTTTGACTCCGTCTGATATTCCTTTTCCTCGAAACACTGAAATAGGCATAAAACAGCAAATCTGGGCCGGGCCTCCGGTTAATAGGTTAGTCCCAAAAATAATATAGAAGTGTAAAGCCCAATATTGCCTAATACAGTAGATAAAGTAGCATGGAGCAATCAAAAATTATAGATATGTTGGAGACGTATCAAGCATCCCCAAGCTTAATTCCTGCTCGTCCTTGAGTAGGCAAATGATAAAAAAGAATTTTTGATGCGGAGTGATACTTTGGCATAATTTCAATGTAAATCTTCTTAATTGTGATATGAATATTCAGATCCGAAATATTCAAGATAAAAGTTCATATTGACATAAAAATAATAATACTTCAAGCATACTAATCAAAGCAATCATGTCTTCTCAAAATAACATGGCCAAAGAAAGTTCATCCCTACAAAATCATATAGTTAGGCTATGCTTCATTTTCGTCACAAAGATGTTCCCAACTTCTATACCCCCGATGACAAGCCAAGCAATTGTTTCATACTCAAATAATCTCAAACTTTTTCAACCTTCACGCAATACATGAGCGCGAGCCATGGATATAGCACTATGGGTGGAATAGAATATGATGATGGGGATTGTGTGGAGAAGACAAAAAAGGAGAAAGTCTCATATTGACGAGGATAATCAACGGGCTATGGAGATGCCCATCAATTGATGTCAACATGAGGAGTAGGGATTGCCATGCAACAGATGCACTAGAGCTATGAATGCTCAACAAAAGAAAACTAGTGGGTGTGCGTCCAACTTGCTTGCTCATGAAGACCTAGGGCATTTGAGGAAGCCCATCGTAGGAATATACAAGCCAAGTTCTACAATGAAAAATTCCGACTAGTATGAACAAGACAATATATGAGACTCACTATATGAAAAACATGGTGCTACTTTGAAGCACAAATATATGAGACTCGCTACATAAAGAACAAGGTGCTATTTTGAAGCACAAGTGTGGTAAAAGGATAGTAACATTGCCCCTTCTCTCTTTTTCTCTCATTTTTTTGGTGGGCTTCTTTGGCCTTTTTTTTTTTATGTTTGGGCTTCTTTGGCCTCTTTTTTTTGTAAAGTCCGGAGTCTCATCCCGACTTGTGGGGCAATCATAGTCTCCATCATCCTTTTCCTCACTGGGGCAATGCTCTAATAGTGATGATCATCACACTTTTATTTCTCTTACAACTCAACAATTACAACTCGAAACTTAGAACAAAATATGACTCTATATGAATGCCTACGGCGGTGTACCGGGATGGTGCAATGAATCAAGAGTGACATGTATGAAAAATAATGCATGGTAGCTTTGCCACAAATACGATGTCAACTACATGATCATGCAATGGCAATATGACAAAAGTAATGTATGTCATAATAATGATGATGGAAGTTGCATGGCAATATATCTCGGAATGGCTATGGAAATGCCATGATAGGTAGGTATGGTGGCTGTTTTGATGAAGATATAAGGAGGTTTATGTGTGAAAGAGCGTATCATATCACGGGGTTTGGATGCACTGGCGAAATTTGCACCAACTCTCAAGGTGAGAAAGGGCAATGCACGGTACCGAAGAGGCTAGCAAAGGCGGAAAGGTAAAAGTGCGTATAATCCATGGACTCAACATTAGTCAAAAGAACTCATATACTTATTGCAAAAATTTAGAAGCCATCAAAAATCAAGTACTATGCACAATGCTCCTAGGGGGATAGATTGGTAGGAAAATACCATCGCTTGTCCCCGACCACCACTCATAAGGATGCACAAGCCAGGTACACTTCATGCTTCAAATTTGTTACACAACTTTACCCATACGTGCATGCTACGGGACTTGCAAACTTCAACACAAGTATTTCTCAAATTCACAACTACTCAACTAGCACGACTTTGATATTATTACCTCCATATCTCAAAACAATTATTAAGCATTAAATTTATCTTAGTATTCAATTCACTCAAAAGAAAGTTTCACATATCTTGAACACTAAGTATATTAACATTAAGCAAATTACCATGCTATTAATGACTCTCAAAATAATCTAAGTGAAGCATGAGAGATCAAGTTTCTTTAAAACAAATCCACCACCGTGCTCTAAAAGATCTAAGTGAAGTACTAGAGTAAAAATTATCACGCTCAAAAAGATATAAGTGAAGCACAATGAGCAAACTATCAAGCTCAAAAGATATAAGTAAAGCACATAGAGTATTCTAGCAAATTCCAATTCATGTAAGGCTCTCTCTCATTAAAGAATTTCAGATCTTGATACTTCATTCAAACAGCAAGCAAAGCTAAAGAAAACTACATTGCAAGGATAGCACAACTCATGTTAAGAAGCAAAAACTTAGGCTCAACCGATACTAACCGATAGTTGTTGAAGAAGAAGGGTGGGATGCCTACCGGGGCATCCCAAGCTTAGATGCTTGAGAGTTCTTGAAATATTATCTTGGGGTGCCTTGGGATTCCCCAAGCTTGAACTTTTATGTCTCCTTAATTCCTCTCATATCATGGTTTCTCTTTTTATCAAAAGCTTCATTCACAACAAACTCAACAAGAACTCGTGAGATAGGTTAGTATAAACCAATGCAAAACCTTATCATTTTCTACTGTAACAAATCACTTAAATAATTATTCAACATTGCATGCTAAATGCGTCTGCATATTTAATACTCCTATCACCAAATAGAATCATTAAACAAGCAAACATATGCAAACAATGCAACCATAACAGCAATCTGTCAAAACAGTACAGTCTGTAAAGAATGCAAGAGTCATCATACTTCCCTGACTCCAAAAATTATGAACTAACATTCCCACTGTAATAAATTTATCAGAGCTCATTATGCAAAAAGATTCAACATTAGACCATGCTCTTACTTTTCTAGAGAATTTTTGCAACAGCGGTAAACTTTCTGTTTTTCAAACAGCAACATGTATACAAGCAAAATAAGCATGGCTAAGGCTATCCTTGACTTTTTTTATTGAAACTAAAGATGCAAAAAATTATTCTAACTAACATCAAGCAAAAACTAACAAAATAAAATGACGCTCCAAGCAAAACACATATCATGTGGCGAATAAAAATATAGCTCCAAGTAAAGTTACCGATGAATGAAGACGAAAGAGGGGATGCCTTCCGGGGCATCCCCAAGCTTAGTTGCTTGGTTGTCCTTGAATATTAACTTGGGGTGCCTTGGGCATCCCCAAGCTTAGGCTCTTTCCACTCCTTATTCCATTGTCCATCAAATCGTTACCCAAAACTTGAAAACTTCAACCACACAAAACTCAAAACAAAACTCGTAAGCTCCGTTAGTAAAAGAAAATAAAACCACCACTTAGGTACTGTAATGAACTCATTCTAAATTCATATTTGTGTAATATCTACTGTACTTCAACTTATCTATGGTTCATACCCTCCGATACTACTCATAGATTCATCAAAATAAGCAAGCAACACATAGAAAACAGAATCTGTCAAAAACAGAACAGTCTGTAGTAATCTGTATAAAACGTATACTTATGGAACCCCAAAAATTATGAAATAAGTTTCTGGACCTGAGAAATTTGTCTATTAATCATCTGCAAAAAGAATCAACCTAAAATCACTCTCCAGTAAAAAATGGCAGCTATTCTCGTGAGCGCTAAAGTTTCTGTTTTTCACAGCAAGATCACATAAACTTCACCCAAGTCTTCCCAAAGGTTCTACTTGGCACTTTATTGAAACAAAAGCTATAAAACATGATTAATACAGTAGCATAATCATGTGAACACACAAAAACAGTAAGGATAAGTATTGGGTTGTCTCCCAACAAGCGCTTTTCTTTAATGCCTTTTAGCTAGGCATGATGATGATAATGATGCTCACATAAAAGATAAGAATTGAAACATAACGGGAGCATCATGAAGCATATGACTAGCACATTTAAGTCTAACCCACTTCCTATGCATAGGTATTTTGTGAGCAAACAACTTATTGGAACAATTATCATCTTGCATAGGATGGCACAACAAGCATAACTTCAAGAATTTAAGCACATAGAGAGGAAACTTGACATTATTGCAATTCCTACAAGCATATGTTCCTCTCTCATAATAATTTTCAGTAGCATCATGAATGAATTCAACAATATAACCAGCACCTAAAACATTCTTTTCATGATCTACTAGCATAGAAATTTCACTACTCTCCACATAAACAAACTTCTTCTTTATGGCATACGTATCATCACAATAATCATCATAGATAGGAGGCATGCTTTCATCATAGTAAATTTGCTCATCAAAGCTTGGGGGACAAAAAATATGATCTTCATCAAACATAGTTTCCCCAAGCTTGTGGCTTTGCATATCATTAGCATCATGGATATTCAAGGAATTCATACGAACAACATTGCAATCATGCTCATCATATAAAAACATTCTATAGATTTCTTCCTCTAGCACTTGAGCACAATTATCCTTTCCATCATACTCATGAAAGATATTAAAAAGGTGAAGCGTATGAGACAAACTCAACTCCATTTTTTTTGTAGTTTTCTTTATAAACTAGACTAGTGCTAAAACAAGAAACAAAAAGATTCAATTGCAAGATCTAAAGATATACCTTCACTTACCTAGCCTCCCCGGCAACGGCGCCAGAAAAGAGCTTGATGTCTACTACACAACCTTCTTCTTGTAGACGTTGTTGGGCCTGCAAGTGCACAGGTTTGTAGGACAGTAGCAAATTTCCCTCAAGTGGATGACCTAAGGTTTATCAATCCGTAGGAGGCGTAGGATGAAGATGGTCTCTCTCAAGCAACCCTGCAACCAAATAACAAAAAGTCTCTTGTGTCCCCAACACACCCAATACAATGGTAAATTGTATAGGTGCACTAGTTCGGCGAAGAGATGGTGATACAAGTGCCAAAATAGATAGAAGATATAGTTTTTTGTTATCTGAAATAATAAAAACAGCAAGGTAACAAGCGGTAAAAGTGAGCGTAAACGGTATTGCAATGATAGGAAACAAGGCCTAGGGTTCATACTTTCACTAGTGCAAGTTCTCTCAACAATAATAACATAGATAGAACATATGACAAGCCCTCAGCATGCAACAAAGAGTCACTCCGAAGCCACTAATAGCGGAGAACAAATGTAGAGATTATGGTCGGGTACGAAACCACCACAAAGCTATTCTTTCGGATCGATATATAAAAGAGTTCGTACTAGAATAACACCTTAAGATACAAATCAACCCAAACCCTAAGGTCACCTAGATACTCCATTGTCACCTCAAGTATCCGTGGGCATGATTATACAATATGCATCACACAATCTCAGATTCATCCAACCAACATAAAAGTACTTCAAAGAGTGCCCCAAAGTTTCTACCGGAGAGTCAAGAACGTGTGCCAACCCCTATGCATAGGTTCCCAAGTGTCACAAAACCCGCAAGTTGATCACCAAAACATACATCAAGTGGATCAATAGAATAACCCATTGTCACCACGATTATCCCACGCAAGACATACATCAAGTGTTCATAAAAGACTCAATCCAATAAGATAACTTCAAAAGGGGAAACTCAATTCATCACAAGAGAGTAGAGGGGGAGAAACATCATAAGATCCAACTACAATAGCAAAGCTCGGATACATCAAGATCGTGCCATAGAGGAACACGAGAGAGAACACGAGAGAGAGAGATCAAACACATAGTTACTGGTACATACCCTCAGCCCCGAGGGTGAACTACTCCCTCCTCGTCATGGATAGCGCCGAGATGATGAAGATGGCCTCCGGTGATGGGATCCCCCTCCGGCAGGGTGCCGGAACGGGGTCCCGATTGGTTTTTGGTGGCTACAGAGGCTTGCGGCGGCGGAACTCCCGATCTATCTTTTGTTCTGGAAGTTTTAGGGTACGTAGGTATATATGGGTGCAGGGAGAACGTCGGTGGAGCAACGGGGGGCCCACGAGGAAGGGGGGCGCGCCCAGGGGGGAGGCCGTTCCCCCACCCTCGTGAGCACCTCCCATATCTTCTGACGTGGGGTCCAAGTCCATCAGGTGGGTTTCCTTCCAAAAATAACTTCTCTAGTTGATTTCGTTCCGTTTTGACTCCGTCTGATATTCCTTTTCCTCGAAACACTAAAATAGGCATAAAACAGCAAATCTGGGCTGGGCCTCCGGTTAATAGGTTAGTCCCAAAAATAATATAAAAGTGGATAATAAAGCCCAATATTGCCTAAAACAGTAGATAAAGTAGCATGGAGCAATCCAAAATTATAGATACATTGGAGACGTATCACTCCGCAAGAGGAAAGAGTCTTTGAGCTGCAGTGGTCGCACCATCCGACCGTTGAAGCATAGAAAGTGCATCGCCATAGACGAGTAAGTACCTTGTCCTTGTGATTCCCCAATCGCTGCTTCCTCTCCTGACTGTGGCTCTCCAGGATCCCTTCTGTCAAGCCTGCTGTCGGTGTCAAAACCGGCGGATCTCGGGTAGGGGGTCACGATCTGTGCGTCTTAGGCTGATGGTAACAAGAAGCAAGGGACAATGTTTACCCAGGTTCAGGCCCTCTCGATGGAGGTAAAACCCTACTTCCTGCTTGATTAATATTGATGATATGAGTAGTACAAGAGTATATCCACCACGAGATCGTAGAGCTAAACCCTAGAAGCTAGCCTATGATGATTATGATTGTAATTGTGATCGGCCTTCTAAGGACCAACCTCTTCGGTTTATATAGACACGGAGAGGGCTAGGGTTTACACGGAGTCGGTTACAAGGAAGAAAATACAATATCAGGATCGCCAAGCTTGTCTTCCATGCAAAGGAGAGTCCCATCCGGACACGGGACGGAGTCTTGAGTCTTGTATCTTCACGCTCTAGTAGTCCGGACGATGTATATAGTCCGGCTGTCCGGATACCCCCTAATCCAGGACTCCCTCAGTAGCCCCTGAACCAGGATTCAATGACGATGAGTCCGGCGCGCAGTCTTGTCTTCAGCATTGCAAGGCGGGTTCCATCTCTGAATACTCCAAAGTAATTATTAAACACTTAGACCGTGTCTGGATCTGCAAGATGATCCTCACATACCATTGTAGGGAACATAACATAAATCTGATCTGCTAGCAATCTTCGTACGTCGTTCCCTTGCATCGTGGCCCGGTCCAACACGAACCGGCGTTTCTTGCCCCACCTCAACTTGCGTGGCGAGGCGGTTTTATTGGCACACCCTGCCAAAGCAGAGATCGTGTTCCTCTTATTACGGGATCTTCCATCAATATGGGCGTGCGTAACCCCACGACGACCGTTGGCATGACTGCGTGTGTTTTTAGATAAGCCTCAAGCGATCATGCTGAGGACTCTTGATATTCACCCCCTTTATAAAGGGGACGAGGCCTATGCCTCTTTCCCACCTCCCTTGCACCTTCTCGCACCTTGAGTTCTAACACCTGAGACCTTAGCTCCAACACCCCAGATCCTCCAATATGTCCGAATCCAACCCTCAAGGCCGGTGGGTGGCCTCCTCAATCCAAGAGGAGGACATTTTGAGGCTTAGGGAGGTCGGATATCTGACCGCTGACATCCAGCATAGGCTTCCTGCCAAAAGGCAGGTCATCCCTACACCGGAGCCCAATGAGAGCGTCGTGTTTGTTCCTCACTTCCTCCGCAGCTTGGGCCTCACCCTTGATCCCTTTGTGAGGGTGCTCATGTTCTATTACGGGTTGGATTTTCATGATCTAGTTCCGGACGCTATCCTCCATATCTCGTCGTTCATCATTGTGTGCGAGGCTTTTCTCCACGTCACTCCACACTTCGGCTTATGGCTCAAGACCTTCAACGTGAAGCCGAAGATGATCGAGGGGCGACATGCGGAGTGCAGAGGTGCCATAATAAGCAGGAACGCCGATGCCCCATGGCTAGAGGGTTCTTTCCTAGAAGTATCCGATGTATGGCAACGGAGGTGGTTTTATGTTACGGCTCCCAGAGGCACAAAGTGGGTGGCCGCCCCAGAGTTCCGCTCGGTCCCTCTGTCACAATTGGCGTCATGGACCGACGTAGGATAGAATTGGGGGCCCGCCAGGGATGTTCCAATACTGCAGAGCCGTATCCGGGAGCTTCTTGAGAAGGACATTAACCTTGTCAGCATAATTCAAGTAATGCTAATCCGACGGATGTTGCCGTGCAAACGCCGGCCTCTCCGGATGTGGGAGTTCAATCCAGAGGGTCCGCGGACTATTAAGCACTTCTTCGTCCTGAAGCTCGAAGGGATGTGCAAATTATTCTTCGGACCACAAGTAAAGTGTCCGAATACCACCAAGGATGCGGGCCTAAGCTGCAATCGCCTAGATGCCCAAGTAAGTAACCTTAAAGCCGGACACTTTGTTTTTATCATAGTCATTATTCTGAAAACCCTCCATGGCCAGGAATGGCTCAGCAAGGCGTAGAGAATCAGGTGTCCGGCCACTTCCCAAAGGCTCGCCTGGTCCAACCGTTGCCAAGATGCTTGGCCGGGTGCTCAGCAAAATGCCCTTAGGGAAAGACGAAGGAAAGGACAGTGAAGCCGAACTTCACACACTGCGCATCCGGACCGGGGGAATTGATTCCTCACCAAAGGAGGATAGTAGGGGAGGGAAATCTGAGGCCACCTCCCTGCGCGGGAAGAGAAGGGCCGCCTCCGAAGACTTGGAGACGGAGATGCCCAAACAGGGGAAGAAAGTGTCCCTGGGGGGCTCTGCCCCGACGGGCATCCTCACCACGTCATGCCCGCCAACGGGCCAGCCCTCAACCGAGCTGTAAGTTAATCGTTAATTAGAAGGTACTGCATTTCTTCGAGACTAATAACCAGGATTCGCCTTTTGCAGTCCGGCTAGCAGCTCTTCTCAACAGTGTTCGTCTTCGGGGGATCTTCCTCCGGAGATGATGGAGAGCGAGACCCCACCCACCTCTCCGCCTCATGAACCGGGCGACACTGAGGTGTCGTCACGGAGGAGTCCGGATCTGCCGAAGCCGGAAGCTAATACGTCAGCCGCCCTGAGCCCGGAGCGTTTGGCTCCCGCGAGGGGCGATGAGAAGGGTCCGGCACAGTTCGATGTCCGACCGGACATACTGATAGGCCTTCTGGAGCGAGCTGCGCTCTCAGAGGAGCACCGCTCATTAATGAGCACGGTGCTCAAGAAGATTTCATCCGCTACAAGTGGTTTGAATGAAGCATTTACAAGCCTGCTCAGAGGGTTTGAGGTATGTAGTGAAAAATGCAGTATTTTTTGGCTGTGAGGCACGCGCTAGGTGTGCTCCATATGGATAGTAGCCCCTGAGACTCTGGTTGCCCGCCCTAGGCGGCAAACGGGGGATCATATAGTAATGATTGCGCTGTACATATGCGCAGGTATCTAAGGGTCCGGCAGCCGACTAGTCCGTTGAAGTTGCCGAGCTAAGGAGGCAGATCGGATCTATTGATGCTGATATCACGCTGGTGAACGAGCGGCTGAATTGAGTCACAAGGTATGTGCTCGGCTTTCCTTATTATATTGTATAGGAAAATATGAAAGGGGCATAATAGTAATGCAGTGTGTTTGTACTGTAGATGGTGCTGCTGCCATGGAAGCCCTGAGGGTGGAACTTGCCCAGGCCAAGGAACAAGCTCGGGCTAGCAATGCGGCTGCCCTAAAGGCGGCCGAAGAATTGAGAGCCGAACAGGCTGCTCATCGCCGAAGCAAGGAAAAGATAGCCGAAATGGTTGTGGAGTTGAAAAATGCCGCCGACCGGTATGAACTCCTTGAAAAGGAGAATAAGGCTAGTTCGGCCAACCTGAACAAGGCACTTAATGCCACCAAGGAGATGCAGACCGACGTCCGGGGTGTGCGGGAGGAGCTTCAACAGGCCGGTAAAATCGCGGCTGGGGGCTCCTACTTACTGCGGATGAAGTTTTTGGATCTGAAGTATGCTCCCCTGGATGGACGTTGGAGTCCTGCAGACGCGTATGCGGACTTGGCGAAGAGTACAGCTGATGTAGCCAAGTTTTTCGAGGATCAAGGTGATAAAGAAGTGGAGAAGCTTTTCTGATCGCAATTCAATGCTCCCGCGCGCCCGCTGTTGTTAAGCGAGAAGATGGCTGCTGTAGCGGAGCTTCATAAGCTGTCCAGGCTTGCAATGCGGTCTGTAATAGACCATCTTTGGCTGAAGGGGCCTAAGCCAGACAGTTACTTTGGTTTGGTGCAACAATTCCTTGGGGTCGTGCCTCAGATCGACGCCATGAGAAGGTCGGCGTGCATAGAGGGTGCACGAATGGCTCTTGCCCGCGTTAAAGCCTATTGGACAGATATGGAGGCTACCATTGTAGCGACCCAGAATTCGGTGGGAGGCCAGTATCCGGCCAAGCACTACTTGGAGCAGGTAATAGAAGGTGCCCGCTTAATAGGGGCGCAGTGCTCGAAGAATGTATTGTTCGAGTGACAAATCGAATCATTGTAAAAACAATGTTATTTTGGTTATGAGGCTATATTTATACTTTGTGCCCGAAAGTATTATTTGTGACTCCTGTGCGGCCGTTTTTATGTCGATGTGTAATTCTGAAAGTTAGCAGTCGTTGGCTTCAGCCCCCACGCATACAATGCAGGGGTGTTCGCGAAAAATATGCATAATCACACTTGTTCCAACGTCTTGGTCCATTAAGGAGGTGATCGCACGTCGAACTAGGCAACCAGACTATATAGCTGTAACACTTTCACTTAGCCATAGGAGTTTGATAGTGGGGCTACTATGTGGCCCCTAGTACTTTTGCATGCATCCGAATACGGGCACATATGTACATGGCCGGGAAACGGCCCTTCGTTAATGCGGAGGAATCCTGAAGATTCCGGTAAGTCTTCGAGTGGTTGAACAGTCTCGTGTTGTATTATGACAGTCAATTTTCGGCTTTCGCTACTGAGGTGCTCATCCGGAATAACCAGGCACAATCGCAGTAGTTCTCCTTTGCCCGCCTTAGCCGATAAGAACAGAACGTAAGGCGGCAAACCCAGGAGCCGGGCAAACCCAACATTTTACCAAAGACATGATTCGGAGCTGATGCATATAAGGCCAAACTCGTGATGCCGAACACTCCCGAAGGTATTCAGACTTTATAACAGAAAATGGACTGAAGAATGCTGTCACGCCCAATATGCGACCCTATCCAAGAGGAACTCGAAGGTCCCACCAAGGATAGACCCGCATATTGAAACGCTTTTGCAAGGTGGATATCATTACATCAACATTACATAAATAGATGGGGATACATACAAGAGGCATACAATGCCACACGAATACAACAATACATCATCCATAAGACCAACATCCGACTACGGATGAAACACAAACAGAAGCTCAAATGACATCCACCCTGCTAGCCCAGGCTGCCGACCTGGAACCTATCCCCTGATCGAAGAAGCAGAAGAAGAACTCAATGCAAGCAAGCATCGTTCTCGCGTCAAGATCATCGCATAACCTATACCTACAACTGTTGTTGTAGTAATCTGTGAGCCACGAGGACTCAGCAATCCCATTACCATGGGTATCAATACTAGCAAAGCTTAATGGGAAAGGAAGGGGTAAAGTGGTGAGGTTGCAGCGGCGACTAAGCAAGATATGGTGGCTAACATACGCAAATGAGAGCGAGAAGAGAAACAAGCGGAACGGTCGTGAAGCTAGCAATGATCAAGAGGTGATCCTGAACACCTACTTACGTCAAACATAACACAGAAACCGTGTTCACTTCCCGGACTCCGCCGAGAAGAGACCACACGGCTACACACGCGGTTGATGCATTTTAATTCGGATCTGGTGTCAAGTTATCTACAACCGGACATTAACAAATTCCCATCTGCCACATAACTGCGGGCACGGCTCTCAAAAGTTTATACCCTGCAAGGGTGTCCCAACTTAGCCCATGATAAGCTCTCGCGATCAACGAAGGATATTCCTTCTCCCAGGAAGACCCGATCAGTCTCGGAATCCTGGATTACAAGACATTTCGACAATGGTAAAACAAGACCAGCAAAGCCGCCCGATGCACCGACAATCCCGATAGGAGCTGCACATATCTCGTTCTCAGGGCAACACCGGATAAGTCAAGCTACGAGTAAAACCAGACCTCGAGTTGCCACGAGGGGGCCCCGCAGGCTGCTCGGTTCGGACCAACACTTAGACAAGCATTGGCCCGGGGGGGCTAAAATAAAGATGACCCTTGGGTTGGCCGACCCAAGGGAAGGGTATAGGTGGTGGTGAGGCAAATGGTAAAACCAAGGTTTATTCAAAGCGAACTGTCAGGGGGGTCCCATAAATCACCCTACCGCGTTAGGAACGCAAAAATCCGGGAACATAACACCGGTATGACGGAAACTAGGGCGGCAAGAGTGGAACAAAACACCAGGCATAAGGCCGAGCCTTCCACCCTGTACCAAATATATAGATGCATTAATAATATAAGAGATATTGTGATATCCCAACATAACCCTGTCCACCATGGAGCAATCTTCAACTTCACCTGCAACTAGCAACGCTATAAGAGGGGCTGAGCAAAGCGGTAACATAGCCAATCAATGGTTCGCTAGGAAGGTGTCAAAGGTTAGAGGTTCATGGCAATATGGGATGGCTTGATAAACAGGTAATAGGTAGGGCAGCATAGCGATAGAACGAAGCAACTAGCATAGCAATGATAGTAGTGAGATCCAGGGTAGCGGTCATCTTGCCTGAAATCCCGCTAGGAAGAAGAACGAGTCGATGAAGAAGACGAACGGGAGTAGTCGAACGAATCCTCACAATCGCAACATTACCGGAACTAAGAAGCAACACCGGAAAGAAACAAACAACATGGTAAATGCACAAGCATAAACATGGCATGATGCACAAATAAGTATGATGCATGTCCGGTTTAATGAGGCATGGCATGGCAAAGTGTAACAAACAATACTACAAGTTAAGTGGAGGTCAATATGCAACGAGTTGCATATTGACAAAACACCACATTGACTTATTTAGTTTAATCTCGTTTAAGCTACCAAGCAATGTTAAATGTTGTTAAACATGGCAAGGGGCTGTAACAAAAGTAAACTAACTATTTAGGCAAGTTTAAATGAGGCCGGAACAACAAACAACAATTCCGGAAAATCCCCATGTGCATATTTTAGATTTGGTACTGTTCTGCCCTAAACCATATTTTATTGTTGTTAAACAGGAAAATAAAGTGCACCATGTTAAACTAGGCATTTTTCCACCCCATTTACATATAAAGAACATTTAAATCCGAGCTACGGTTATTTAGTTATGAAATAAATCATTTTAGCATGGCATATAACAAATTAAATGCAAACAACATTTTAAACATTTCAAACATGGATGAAAGTGGCATATTATGAAACTAGATGAAAAACTAAGCACTTTACATATATAATTTGTTTTAATCCGATGCATGGTTAATTAATTATTGATGCATGAACATTAAGGGGTTTTCTGCAAAACTGCAGTCTCTAAAAATTAGCTAAAACGTTCAGAACTAGAAAAGAACGATGCGGGCCGAATCTGCCTAGCCCAACATGCACAGGAGATGGCTGGAGGGGACTGCTCACCCATGGGCTCAGCCCAGTCGGTGGAGGAGGCCGAAGCAGGCCGGATTAGGAAGGTGGCCCAGGTGCGTGAAGTCGATCTGGAGGCAGCGATGCGGTCAACGGGGTGAGCGGGCGAGCTGCTCGCTTCTGAAGGAAGAACAGAAGCAGCAGCAGCCGATGCAGAAGATGGCGACAGGGGATCCTGGCGACGGGGCCAGCTGGAACCGGCCGGTACGGGCGGAACGGAGCTCGGGGAGGCGCCGGGGTCCAAATCCGGCAAGGGGAGGAGCAGATCGGGGCGTCTTGGCCTCCTGCTCGAAGCAGAGGATGACGAGGGACTTGGCGGGGCAACGGCTTGGCATCGGGCTCTGATGACGGCGGGGCTCCGGTTGGAGGGACGACGAGGAAAGGGAGTAGCGCGGCTGCCGGCAGGGACGAACGGGCGACGACGTGCACGACGAGGACGCGACCATCGATGGGGTTCCTGTCCAGCGAAGAGAGAGCAGAGAGATGAATCGCAGAAAGAAGAAAAGGAAGTGAAGAGAGAGCGAGGGAGACGGGGCGCGGCACGGGCCTACTGGAGGTGGTCGTCGGCTGCGACGGCGCGAGGGGACGAGGCCGAGCGCTCCTGCTCGGGGCCTCGAACAGCTTCACGACGAAGAAGAGGGAGCAGGGCAGGGGAGGCGAGCATGGGCAGTCGGGGCGAGAGGAGCCGGGTGGAGACGACCCGATCGAGCGGCACGAACGGCAGGGACGGGAAGGACACACACGGCGGCTCCGGTCACCGGCGGCCATGGCAGTAGGGGCGAGCCCCGTTCGTTTCCTGGCAGATAAGAATTCAAACGAGGAAGGGAGAGAGATTAGAGAAGGAAGGAGAGGGAAACAGGGGAGAGCAAGAGGAGACAGGCAGCAACTCATCTGCTGGTGGTGCTCCACGGCGGAGGGAGCTCCGGTGGATTTGGATCGGGGCAAGGTGGAGGCTGCCGGTTGGGGTGGTGCTGAAAACGAAGGAGAAATGGTGGCTGGATCGGGAGGGATCCCGAGGATGGAGGGAGGCTGTGGACTGGCTCGGCTGGTCGGGGAGGATCCCGAGGAAGGAGGAGACTGGGTGGCGGCGCAAGGAGGGGAATAGGGTTAGGCTAGGGTTTGATCTGATTTAGTAAGTAGGTGGTTTATATATATACGAAAGGGGATGATTTGGATCCTCCGATCGCGATCGGGCGGTCCGAGATAAATGGGTTAGGGAGTCCAAATAAAAAAATGGAGATGTTTTGTAGATGTTAGGGGATGATCCGAATCCAACGGTAACGACAGAACGGGTCAGGTTCGGGACAGGTTTCGGACACGCGCAAGAGGGGGGTGGTTGTGCAGAGAGGGTCAAACGGTCGGACAACAAAAGAACGGTTGGTCTGAGAAACGTCAACGGAGGCGAGGGAGAAGCGGCAACTAACAACGGATGCACATTTTATGAAAAACATGCGGATGCAATGCGCATGATGCTATGAGATGAAATGCATGACATGAACAAAATGCAAAACAAAAGGTAAAACCCAACCACGAAGGAAAATAATATATCACATAGCTGGAAATGGCAAGAGTTGGAGTTATGAATACGGAAAGTTGTATCCGGTGCGTTACAAATGCCTATTCATTATAAGCCCTGTATTTCCAGGTACGTGCATTAGTCTGTCGTGGCGAAATGCCAATAATGGCAGTATCCTCTGTGGGTATGGAACCCATGGGATGTTTAAACAACAAGAGGCAATAGAAAAGGTTTACACAGGGGCTCAATCTAAAGAGAAACCTTTTGAGCGGAGCCCTGCTGCACGTCTGCGCCTTTGTCTCCGTTGTGCCGTATCCTGGAAGGGTATCGCGTGAATGTTGCCTGTAAAAGATAAAACTCGTGTAAGAGAGTACAACGTAAGTATGCGATGGATAGTAAAAGTGTAAGACGTTGGCCTGCCAATAAGGTTGAGCCAAGTGTGGGGCTATATTAAATATTTATAGCCCCTGGTGTCCTCTATGGGATTACATATACGGTGCCCCGGTTCAGTTTTATCCGGGCTGCCGGACTCGTCTAACCGTGTTTGTGGTCTTAATGACCAGTCATGCTTTCTGATATTGGAGGCCGCTTATAGTCCGGCCTCTAGGGCCATCGCGTGTTCCTCTGCGCGTGAAGAGCGCTCTGTGTTTCCGTTAACGGTGATGACGCCACGTGGACCGGGCATCTTGAGTGTAAGGTAGTCATAGTGCGGTAATGCGTTGAAGCGGGCGAAGACCATTCTTCCAAGCAATGCATGATAGCCGCTTTGGAAGGGTGCGATGGTGAAGAGTAGTTCTTCGCTTCTGGAGTTGCCTGGGGAGCCGAATGTTACCTCCAGTACGACGGAGCCCCTGCCGTAGGCTTGAACGCCTGGTATCACCCCTTCAAAGGTGGTGTTGCTTTGGCTAATTCTGGATGGGTTTATCCCCATCCTGCGGACAGTGTCCTCGTATATTAAATTGAGACTGTTGCCGCCGTCCATGAGGACATGGGTGAGACGGTATCCGTAGATTATTGGGTCAAGCACCAAGGCCTCTGATCCTCCGCACCGAATACTAGTTAGGCAGTCCGTGTGATCGAAGATGATCGGACAAGACATCCAGTAGTTAGGTGAGGGTACGATGGGCTCTATATCGTACGCGTCTCTGAGCGCGCGTTCGTACCTTCTCGTGGATGTGTGAGTCCCGTGGATCATGTTTACTGTTTTAACCTCTGGTGGGAATTTTTTCTATCCTCTAGTGTTCGGATCGCTTGTTCACTTGGATTGTCTTCACTTGGTGTTTCCCTTCCCTTGTGTTCGACATTTAATTTGCCAGCCTGCTTGAAGACCCAACACTCACTATGCATGTGGTTCGCAGGTTTGTCAGGGGTGCCATGAATTTGGCACAGTCTGTCCAGGACTCTGTTCAGACCGGACAGTCCCTCTTTACTGCCTTTAGATGGCTTGTTTTGCTGATCCGGTCGAGAGCCCCTGAATCTGGCATTGACCGTTGTGTTGTCCGGGCTCTCTTCCTTGTTTTGGCGTTTTTTTATTACGCCGTGGCTTCCCGTTGCCGTCCCTTATTTCGGATGTGCTTGGGTCGTTGGTGCCTTTATGGGCCAACCAACTGTCTTCACCCGCGCAAAAGCGGGTCATAAAGCTTGTTAAGGCTGCCATTGTCCTTGGCTTTTCTTGGCCGAGGTGTCTGGCGAGCCACTCGTCGCGGATGCTATGTTTGAATGCCGCTAATGCTTCGGCGTCCGGACAATCGACAATTTGATTCTTCTTAGTGAGGAATCTATTCCAAAGCTTTTGGGCAGACTCTCCAGGCTGTTGGATTATGTGACTTAAATCGTCCGCATCCGGAGGTCGGACATAAGCCCCTTGAAAATTGGCCCTGAAACCATCCTCGAGTTCCTCCCAACTCCCAATTGAATTTTCAGGGAGGCTCTTCAACCAGTGTCGAGCTGGTCCCTTCAACTTGAGGGGAAGGTATTTGATGGCGTGGAGGTCATCCCCACGAGCCATGTGAATATGCAGGATAAAATCCTCGATCCAGACCCCTGGGTCTGTCGTTCTGTCGTATGCCTATATGTTCACAGGTTTAAAACCTTGTGGAAATTCATGGTCCAGTACTTCTTCGGTGAAGCACAGGGGGTGAGCAGCCCCTCTGTATCTCGACGTGCTGTGGCATGCCGTCGACTGTTGTTGTGTCCGGTGTTTATTCCGAACTGGTATTTGGCTTGTATGATCGTTTTGGTGACCATAGTCCCTCGCCGGGGTGTGTCCTTTAGGTCCATAGATGGACCTGGCCGCGCCGGCTTTCTTATCCAGGTGCTCACGTAGATCGTGCGCGGTGTCGATAGCTGCTCTGTTGCGGTTATGAAGCAGTACGTCTGGCCTCCTGGTCGTATTATTCTTTGGTGGAACGGCCTCATTGTCGAATTCTGGCAATAGCTTGCATTTTGGATAGCTCTTTGTATGGCAATCGTCGCCATATCTTTCTTCAGTGTCTAGCACTTTATTCCATCTGCGATTGAGCATTTCCTGTGTGGCTTTTAGCCGTTGCTTCTGCTTCTTTAGACTTCTCGTTGTGGCCATAAGCCTTCTGTGAAGGTTATCTCGTTCCACGCATTTTTCCAGGATGATGAATGCATCATCGTCCGGACTGTGCTCTTGTCCTGGGGCGGTCTGATGAACTCGTCCCTCGGGATCATTGTGATCGGGTGTCTGCTCCGAACTGGGTTCGGCGTAACCTGGCTCATCCTTCTCCATCACCGGGTCCATGTGGTCGTTGTTGCCTTTGGAGTTGACTGGTATGTCGATCTTTCTAGCGCTCTTGTCGCTAAATTTACTGTTGCTGGACTTTGAGCAGCGTCTACGCCGTCGTTTTGGCTTTTGCCCAGGGGTTTTATCTTCCGGATTGTCGCCGTCGTCCTCCTTGGGCGTATCCACCTTGTATATGTCGTGTGACGAGGTGGTAGTCCAGTGCCCCAGGGATTCTGAATCTTCTCCTGCATCGTTGTCCTTACTGTCGATGCCTTCGGAGTCGAAGTCAAGCACGTCGGTTAAATCGTCGACCGTGGCAATGAAGTGGTGGTGGGTGGGCAACGAATTCCTTTGTCGCCTGCTTCCCACTCGAGCCGGACATAGTTCGGCCAAGAGTCTCCTGTCAAAGAGAGAGATTTTAACGAGTTCAGCGTGTCGCCGAAGGGCGAGTGCTTGAAGATATCCGCAGCGGTAAACTCCATTACCGGGGCCCAAACTGGCTCGGCTGGCTCGGGAGTGCGCGGATTGGATCCAACAACCGGATACGAGTCTGCGGGTCCGGAGTCACAGGCTTCCTTAGAAGTGAGGCATGTGTCCGGCTGTACCGTCGATGAGTGTGCGGCCTGCGGGGCGGGGTCCATCCACCCGTCCGTGGGCCATGCAGTCTGCTCCGGATTTAGGTCCGGGGTTACTGCAGGGGTGATATCTCGAACATTATCTGACAGCAAGTCTAAGCCGTGCTCATCGAGATTGTCCGGTGCTCCTGGCACAGGCCCGAATTCGTCAAAGATCAAATCTCCGCGAATGTCCGCCGTGTAGTTCAGGTTTCCGAACCTGATCTGGTGGCTAGGGGTGTAGCTGTCGATCTGCTCCAGATGGCCAAGCGAATTAGCCCGCAGTGCGAAGCCACCGAACACGAAGATCTGTCCGGGGAGAAAAGTCTCGCCCTAGACCGTGTTGTTGATGATTGAAGGCGCCATCAAGCCTTGCAGCGACGACACAGAGGAACTCTCAATGAAAGCACCAATGTCGGTGTCAAAACCGGCGGATCTCGGGCAGGGGGTCCCAATCTGTGCATCTTAGGCTGATGGTAACAGGAAGCAGGGGACACAACGTTTACCCAGGTTTGGGCCCTCTCGATGGAGGTAAAACCCTACTTCCTGCTTGATTAATATTGACGATATGAGTATTACAAGAGTAGATCTACCACGAGATCGTAGAGCTAAACCCTAGAAGCTAGCCTATGATGATTATGATTGTAATTGTGATCAGCCTTCTAAGGACCAACCTCTCCGGTTTATATAGACACGGAGAGGGCTAGGGTTTACACGGAGTCGGTTACAAGGAAGGAAATACAATATCCGGATCGCCAAGCTTGTCTTCCACGCAAAGGAGAGTCCCATCCGGACACGGGACGGAGTCTTGAGTCTTGTATCTTCATGCTCCAATAGTCCGGATGATGTATATAGTCCGGCTGTCCGGATACCCCCTAATCCAGGAATCCCTAACCTGTGGAGTTTTCTGAGAAGCAGCTTCCTCCGGCCTCGCCTTCATCGCTAGCCTTGAGCGCCCCAAGCCTGCATGCCGCCCCTGGCGTGGGGTTGGCTGGAGAAGCAAGCTTGCCTGTCAGGTGCCTTGAGCCTGTGCCCTTGGCGTCTTTCCTTCGCAACCTTGCCTGGAGCGCGGCCAGCCTACCCAGGGCTCCTCCTCTAGTCGTGGACGGCAGCTGGTTGGCGTCCGTCCTGGGCTCCACTTCAAGCGGCGTGTCTGCGCCGCTTCGGGCCCCTTGCGGGGCCTGGCCAGTGACCGTGGGGGCGCCAGCCCCCAGCCCCCTGCCGAGGCGGGGCGAACCGATTCATACCCCGCCGACGATGCCCGTGACGGGGGACGCCATCAGCAGCGTGCTCAAGCTCACGCGCGAACGAAGCATCGTCCGCCTCGAGTCCTTCCGGAAGGCGGTGGACGCGATGGGTCAGCTTGGTGGAGAACTCACGAATGTTGATGCACGCCTTGAAGCCGAGGCCCTGTGGCTGATCGAGGAGCGGCATAAGCTAAAGGTGCAACCTCGCATGCCACCAGCGCGAGCTTGACAATGCGAAGGCCGAGGCGTCCCTTGCAACCTCACGAGAGGCCTGCTCCCGAGCTTTGGAGGAGGCCCAGGAAGCAGATCGTCACCGCGAGGCTGCGGAGAAGCGCATGTGGGAGCTCCAAGCCTAGAGCGCCTCCCTGGAGCAGCAAGTGGAGCTGCGCCAAGCCTCCCTTGCGTCACTGAGGGGAACGCCTGTCGAGGAGGAGGAGCTCTGGAAGCGCGAGAAAACGCTGACGCTGGAGGCTGCCGAACGCAGTCTTGATCTTGAATGGTTGGAGACGAGGGAGAGCCAGGTTGCCCAAGCGGAGGAAGATGTTGGCGCACGCGAGGCCCGGATCCAGGAAGAGGTCGACCGCCGCGTGGACGAGGCTCGTGCGGACCTTGCGAGCAGATATGATCTGAAGTTGAAGCTGGTTGAAGCCGAGGCTGCGGGCAGGACTACCGCCCTTAGGTCCAAGCTGACTGAAGCAGAGCGGCGCGCGGAGGCCGCCGCAACCGCCCTGGTCTCGGCGCAGGCCGAGCTGACCTCCACCCGCGCCGAGCTGCTTCCTCTTCAATAGCGGGTTGACGACGTCGAGTCCATTGCGCAACAGAACAGAGAGGAAGTGCTTCAACGGCAGACGGTGGAGCACATGCACGGCCCCATGCTCCAGGACCTCAGGAACAAGGCCAACGCGGCCCTGGGCAACATCTGTAATGAGAACGCCCTGCCTCCTCACATGACCAACTATGCCAGTCATCTCCGCTTCTTCACTGACGTGGTGACGCGCCTGGAGAACCGCTCCGAGAGAGATCACCAGCTTGTCGAGGAGAGGAGCCGCAGCCTGCTTGGGCGTGCATTTTCTCGCATCTTCATCCATCTTCAGAACACCAATCCCAACTTTGACTTTGACACCGTCATCGCCCCGGTGCCCAAGGCCATCCGAGGCGACCTGGCGCGGTGGGTGGAGGACAACGTGGATGCGCTTGTTAGGGCCTTTGCTTCCAACGACGACGGGGTGGTAGTCGCGGCAGATGGTGGCGACGTGGTCGATGGTGGTGACGGTGGCGCCGGTGACGATGATGGAGATGCTAGTGACAGTGACAGCGGCGCCAGTGATGCGTCTGAAGGCGACCAGGAGGATGCGGTGAGTGATATGTCTGACTGATCCCGTGTTTCTCTGTTGTTTATCCTGCATACAAAAGCTCGGGTGCAGCCCCAAAGGTTGTAAGAGCATTTTGGGAGGGGAAGCCCCTCATGTAAAAAGATTGCCGTCCGTATGCTTTTAGGAATGATGCTGAACATGTGCCTCCATGATCCTGGGCCCTGCGGCGAGCTTGTTGTTATGGTTTACCTTTAGCCAGGACAAGTCCTGAATAGGCTCGCGAGGTCGTGAGCCCCCGAGGATCCCCTGAGGGACCTGTCGATCCGGTTGAGAGGGCCTCGCGAGAGCGAGTGCCGGCCGTGGTATGGCATGCGCGCAGCGCACGTGCGCTTCGCCCAGCCCCGCCCGTGAGGGGCTCGCAAGGGGGAGGCAGCTGCTGTGAGCTCCAAATTAAGGCAAGGACCAGAACGCAAGAAAAACACATGAACGAGAAAAGACACCCTCCCCGCACATGTCAACTCCAACTTAAATCCGAAGCAAGGAAGCTCGACTATAGAAAGGGAGTCAAAAAGCAAATGGCCGCGTCTGGCGCCTAGTCTAGTCTTCGACGTCTTCTCACCAGCGCGGAGCTAAGTGCGGCCACTGCTGTGACCTGAACCTCCTACCACCCATGGTTAGCATAAGTGAGAGAGTCCCGGATTAGGGGGTGTCCGGATGGCCGGACTATAGCCTTTGGCCGGACTCCTGGACTATGAAGATACAAGATTGAAGACTTCGTCCCGTGTCCGGATGGGACTTTCCTTGGCGTGGAAGGCAAGCTTGGCGATACGGATATGTAGATCTCCTACCATTGTAACCGACTTTGTGTAACCCTAACCCTCTTCGGTGCCTATATAAACCGGAGGGTTTTAGTCCATAGGACGAACAACAATCATACCATAGGCTAGCTTCTAGGGTTTAGCCTATCTGATCTCGTGGTAGATCTACTCTTGTACTACCCATATCATCAATTTAATCAAGCAGGAGTAGGGTTTTACCTCCATCGAGAGGGCCCGAACCTGGGTAAAAACATCGCATACCTTGTCTCCTGTTACCATCCGCCTAGACGCACAGTTCGGGACCCCCTACCCGAGATCCGCCGGTTTTGACACCGACATTGGTGCTTTCATTGAGAGTTCCTCTGTGTCGTCACCTTTAGGCCCGATGGCTCCTCTGATCATCAACAACGATGCGGTTCAGGGTAAGACTTTTCTCCCCGGACAGATCTTTGTATTCGGCGGCTTTGCACTATGGGCCAATTCGCTTGGCCATCTGGAGCAGATTGAAAGCTACGCCCCTGACCATCTGGTCAGATTTGGAAGTTTGAACTACACGGCTGACGTCCACGGAGACTTGATCTTCGACGGGTTCGAGCCACAGCCAAGCGCACCGCACTGTCACGAAGGGCATGATCTAGCTCTGCCACCGGACATTGCCCTGGAGACCACACAAGTGTCTGCTCCGACACTTAGCTCGGAGCCGACTGCGTCGATCGAGGATGGGTGGCTGGACACCGCCTCGGGGGCTGCTGTCTCTACGGCGATTGAGCCGAACACCAGCCCTGTCCTTCGCGAAGCTCGTGACTCCAAGGTGCCGGACTCCTCTCCGGACTCTGAACCTTCCACGCCCGTGCCAATCGAATCCGATTGGGTGCCGATCATGGAGTTCACTGCCGCGGACATCTTTCAGCACTCGCCCTTTGGCAACATCCTGAATTAACTAAAGTCTCTCTCTTTATCAGGAGAGCCCTGGCCGGATTATGGTCAGGAAGGTTGGGATGCGGACGATGAAGAAATTCAAAGCCCACCCACCACCCACTTAGTAGCTACTGTTGATGATTTAACCGACATGCTCGACTTCGACTCCGAAGACATCGACGGTATGGACGACGATGCAGGAGACGACCAAGAACACGCGCCTATAGGGCACTGGAAGGCCACCTCATCATACGACATTTACATGGTGGACACCCCAAAAGATGGGAATGGCGATGGAACAACGGAGGATGACCCCTCCAAGAAACAGCCTAAGCGACGACATCAGCGGCGCGGCTCTAAATCCCGCCACAGCAAAAATGGTGATTCCTGCACGGGAGATAATAACACCCCAGACAGTGCCGAAGATAACCCCCTCCATCAGGATTCAACACAGGAGGATGGAGAAGCCAGCCCTCATGAGAGAGCGGTAGATAGAGAAGTAGAGGACTATAATTACATGCCTCCCTCCGAAGACGAGGCAAGCCTCGACGACGACGAATTTGTTGTGCCTGAGGATCCCGTCGAACAAGAGCGTTGCAAACGCAGGCTTATGGCCATGGCAAGCAGCCTCAAGAAAAAGCAGCAACAGCTTAGAGCTGACCAAGACTTGCTAGCCGACAGATGGACTGAAGTCCTTGCGGCCGAAGAGTATGAACTCGAACGCCCCTCCAAGAGCTACCCAAAACGCAGGCTGCTACCCCGATTAGAGGAGGAAGCACCTAAACCTACATCACCAGCGCATGATACGACCGACTGGCCACCTCGTGGCCGCGACAGAGAGGCCTCTCGGCCCTCTGCTCAAGCCGCACCCCGGCGCCGCTCAAAAAATACCAAGGCGCGGGGAAATGCGCCAGACCTACGGGATATATTGGAGGACAAGGCAAGACAAACAAGATCGATCTACGGATCGCATGGGCGCCCCACGATGCGTGATGATAACCGTCACGCCGGATATGGCAATTCCGGCCGGGCCGAACACAGTAGACAAAGCTCATTTGAGCTACTTCGTGATATAGCCCAATACAGGGGCGCCACACACCCACTATGCTTCACAGACAAAGTGATGGATCATCAAATCCCTGAGGGTTTCAAACCCGTAAACATTGAATCATACAATGGCACAACAGATCCTGCGGTCTGGATCGAGGACTACCTCCTTCATATCCACATGGCCCGCGGTGATGAGCTACACGCCATCAAATACCTCCCACTCAAGCTTAAAGGGCCAGCTCGGCATTGGCTTAACAGCTTGCCAGCAGAGTCAATTGGTTGTTGGGAAGACCTGGAAGCCGCATTCCTCGACAATTTCCAAGGCACTTATGTGCGACCACCAGACGCCGATGACCTAAGCCACATAATTCGGCAGCCAGAAGAATCGGCCAGACAATTCTGGACATGGTTCCTAACCAAGAAAAATCAAATCGTCGACTGTCCGGATGCAGAGGCCCTTGCAGCCTTGAAACATAACATCCGCGACGAGTGGCTTGCCCGGCACCAAGGACAGGAAAAGCCGAAATCCATGGCAGCCCTCACAAGACTCATGGCCCGCTTTTGCGCGGGAGAGGACAGCTGGCTAGCTCGTAGTAACAATATGACCAAGAGCCCTGGTAATTCGGATACCAAGGAGCGCAACGGCAGGTCACGTCGCAACAAGCACAAGCGCCGCATTAATGGCGATAATGCTGAAGATACGGCAGTCAATGCTGGATTCAGAGGCTCTAAACCCGGTCAGCGGAAAAAGCCATTCAAAAGAAATACTCTGGGCCCGTCCTATTTGGACCGAATACTCGATCGCTCGTGCCAGATAGACGGCACCCCTGAAAAGCCAGCCAATCACACCAACAGGGATTGTTGGGTGTTCAAGCAGGCAGGCAAGCTAAATGCCGAAAACAATGACAAGGGGTTGCATAGAGACAATGAGGAGGAGCCCCGACCGCCGAACAATAGAGGACAGAAGGGCTTCCCCCCACAAGTGCGGACGGTGAACATGATATATGCAACCCACATACCCAAAAGGGAGCGGAAGCGTGCACTAAGGGACGTATATGCGATGGAGCCAGTCGCCCCAAAGTTCAATCCGTGATCCTCCTTCCCGGTCACTTTTGATCGAAGGGACCACCCCACTAGCATCCGCCATGGAGGATTTGCCGCATTGGTTCTAGACCCAATGGTTGATGGATTTCACCTCAATAGAGTCCTAATGGACGGCGGCAGCAGCCTGAACCTGCTTTATCAGGATACAGTGCGCAAGATGGGCATAGACCCCTCAAGGATTAAACCCACAAAGACGACCTTCAAAGGCGTCATACCAGGTGTAGAGGCCAACTGTACAGGCTCAGTTACACTTGAAGTGGTCTTCGGATCACCGGATAACTGCCGAAGCGAGGAATTAATCTTCGACATAGCCCCGTTCCGCAGCGGCTATCACGCACTGCTCGGACGAACCGCATTTGCAAAGTTCAATGCGGTGCCACACTACGCATACCTCAAGCTCAAGATGCCAGGCCCTCGAGGAGTCATTACGGTCAACGGAAACACCGAACGCTCTCTCCGAACGGAGGAGCATACGGCGGCCCTAGCGGCAGAAGTACAAAGCAGCCTCTTAAGGCAATTCTCGAGTCCAGCTATTTAACGTCCGGACACCGTCAAGCGCGCCCGGAGTAACCTACAACAAGACCGCCTGACACGTTCCGAGCACGTGTAGCAATGCGGCCCCAACCCCAGCCCTCGCGAAACTGCGAAACCAGTACTACGCGCACATAACCACACTCTGGAAATACCATGGGCATTAGGGCAGGGGCACGACCACGGCAGGCCCAGAATGCGGCTCAACCGCACCAGGGGCTCCCAATTGTGTCATTCTTCTTTTTTCTCTTACTTTCAGGACTCCTTTATCAAGAAGCCCTATCCGGCAGTAGAATCGCTGAACAGACGATGCAACAACCAGGGAAGCAGAAAGCTACGTCGAGTGTCCAGGTGGTCTCTATAACAAGCAGTATACCTGTTTTACATAACATCCCGTAGCTCGCTTCTGGAGGGGGACATTTCAAATAGCCCCGTCCCTTGCTCATCGCACTATTTGTATCGTTCTGTTTTTACCGCAACTTTCTTGAATAAACAATGCATAGCTTTTTCCTATTATTGCATTCCTTTTTTTATCTATATATGTTCACTTATGACATGTTGCATCCGTACGCTTTGGTACGGCCAAATACACCAGGGGCTTAAGTACCCCAAACTATGGTGTGATAAGTCCGAACACTTTCACAAGTGTGGCACCCCGAACTTATAGCATTATATGCATCGGTTCCGAATCATGTGTTGGGTCAATAGTTGGGTTTGCCCGGCTCCCATGTTTTGGTACCTTACGTTCTGTTATATCGGCTAAGGTAGCGCTGGGAGAACCACTGCGATTGTGCCCTGGTTGAGCTGGGTTGAGCACCTCAATGGAGAAAGCTAAAACGGACCGTCATGATAGGGCGAGAGCCGGTCGCTGTTCGAGAGGTTTTCGAGTCCCTAAAGACTTATGCCGCTTAGAGCGAGGAGTCGGCTTTTGTCCGACCCAGGCGTGGATAGCGCCCCGAATTCGGTCTTCCGAATACTAGGGGCTTCGCCGAAATTTAAAATTATAGAATTCTATGGCTAAGTGAGAGTGTTCAAGCATTATAGTCCGGTTGCCTTGTTCGTTGCGTTGAGTGCCTCCCTCGAAGGACCCAAGAATGGGAAAAAGAGCGCTCAAGTTTATCCCGAACACCCCAACACTCGTGGCATGGGGGCAGAAGCCGACGACTCGCCATCTCTCAAATTTAATAAACGGCCACACAGAAGGTAATATTTTAAATTCACAAGCGTTGCTTAGCGCATATGAACAAGTTTTCAAGCGTACAAGATAACAAATGCGAGTTTACTCAAAAATTACATCTTTGGAGCATTCGCCCGCTATAAGGCGGGCACCCTTCAGGACGCCCGCATAATACATCTCGGGCATGCGATACTCCCTGCCCGGCGGTGGAGCGTCCGTCACAAGCTTCTCAGCGTCCATCTTGCCCCAGTGTACTTTAGCACGGGCAAGGGCCCTACGGGCACCTTCGATGTAGATGGAGCGCTTGACGACTTCAATCCATGGACAGGCGTCCACCAGCCGCCTCACCAGCCCGAAGTAGCTCCCAGGCATGGCTTCTTTAGGCCATAGCCAAACTATGAGGCCCTTCATGGCCTGTTCGGCCACCTTATGGAGCTCGACTAGCTGCTTCAGCTGGTCGCTCAAGGGCACCGGGTGTCCGGCCTCAGCATACTGAGACCAGAACACCTTCTCCGTCGAGCTCCCCTCCTCGGCCCGGTAGAATGCGGCAGGTCGGACACACTGTGGGGCAGATCTGCGAATGCTCCTGGAGAGCTCCGGATTCGGGTAAGTAACAAGTAATTCACTTTCACGTGCTTGCTTTGCATGAAGAATGCCTTACCCGCCACTATCCTCTTTATTGCCTCAATTTCCTGGAGGGCTTTTTGGGCTTCGGCCTTAGCAGTTTTGGCGCTCTCAAGAGCCGAGGTGAGCTCGGACTCTCGAGTCTTTGAGTCATGCTCCAAACTCTCGTGTTTTTCCACGACAGCCTGGAGCTCTTGCCGCACCTCTGCCACCCGCGCCTCCTGCTTCTCTCGCTCGGTGCGTTCTGCGGCCGCATTGCTTTCGGCCTTGGACACCGCTTCCTTCAGGGTCGCCACCTCGTTCGTGGCACCTACAATTCTCACGTTATTCCTGTTATTTTTTGCAACCACATCTTTTATATACTTCCATAAGGTATTACTTACCTTGCTTGTACTCGAGCTGCTTCTTGGCAATGCCGAGCTCGTTCTCGGACCGCTCGAGGCTCTGCTTCAATGCATTGACCTCCGCAGTCAGTGCGGCAGAGGTCAGCAGCGCAGCCTGCATTCCCATATTGACATGCTTATGTTAGACTCCTGCGTATATTTTTTTAGATCCTCAGTTCGGCTTTTCTATCTGAACACCAAACTGAGCATCAGGGGCTACTGTCTATGCGGTAATATTTTTACATATCTTAGCTACATACCTCAAAGCCTGTTAGAAGGCTAGCACAGGCTTCAGTCAGCCCGCTCTTGGCGGACTGAACTTTCTGGATCACCACACTCATAACAGTGCTGTGCTCCTCGTCGATGGAGGCGCCGTTAAGCGCCTCTAGCAAATTATCCGGTGCCTTCAGTTGGACGAAGGTCACCGGGTGTCGCGGTCTCGCCCTTCTTACGAAGGGGCCGCCCTCCGGACTCCGGAACCACTGAAGGTTCCGGTGCGGAGTCCAGCCCATGGCCGGACTCAGAACCCTTCGGGGTTTGATCCCCCTTGTGCCCGAAGTCCAGAAGGTTACCTTGCGGCACCTACGGGACCTCCTCCTCCTGGCTGGGCCCCTTTTGGGACCCCGCCTTGGCATCGTCCACAGCGCGAGGAGAGGAGACGGCCGGAAGTGAAGTGCTATTCATGTCCAGCGAAGCCAGGGAGCCGCTCGTTGAAGTGTCGAGCCCGTCCTTGGACGGGCTCCATGGTTATATTTGGCGTTAGGAGATTCTATGCGACAAACGAAACGCCATGAGTTATTCTGGTATCCGGACACTTACGATGTCACCAGGGGCTTAGCCCTCGATGGCCACTCCTCTTCGCCGTCGTCGGCGTTGGTGGAGTAGTCCGGAGGGAGGGTCCTTCCCTTCTTAGACCCTTCGGCCTCCCCCGTTGGGGCGGCCTTCCTTTTCTTCTCTCCCCCCCGCTGGGGGAGAGGCCTCTTTTTCCTCCGCCCCGTCTTCGCGGGAGGAGTCCGCCTTAGAGTCATCGGACGATGAGTCCGATAACACCTGGCACCGGGAACTCTTTCGAGTTCCCGTGGCCTTCTTCTTGGCCTTCTTCTCCGGCACCACGTGAGGTGCCGGAACCAGCAGCCCCGTCAATCAGGCATCCGCTGGGTCTTCTGGCAAGGGAGCTGGACAGTTAACCTGCCCGGGCGTCTTTTGCCAGGCCTGTCAAAGGTAAGGGAGTTTAGATCCCACATAGAGTCAAACTATGGATAACAAGAGTTCCGTAAAGGGTAAAATAGCTTACCTCGCTGGCTTGATGCCGCGAGTTGAATCCGCGATCTTCGGTAGCGGATGCGGGAGCCTCGACGCCCTTGAACAGCACCTTCCAGGCATCTTCGTACATAGTGTCGAAGAGCTTGCTCAAAGTTTGGTGCTGTGCCGGATCAAACTCCCATAAGCTGAAGGCCCGTTGTTGGCATGGGAGGATCCGGCGGATGAGCATGACCTGGACTACGTTGACAAGCTTGAGCTTCTTGTTCACCAGGCTTTGGACGCAGGATTGAAGTCCGGTCAGCTCTTTCGAATTACCCCACATCAAGCCCGTCTCCTTCCAGGAGGTGAGCCGTGTAGGGAAGCCAGATCGGAATTTGGGGGCCGCCACCCATTTAGGGTCACGCGGCTCGGTGATGTAGAACCACCCCGATTGCCACCCCTTTATGGTCTCCACAAAAGAGCCCTCGAGCCATAGGACGTTGGGCATCCTGCCCACCATGGCACCTCCGCACTCCGCCTGGCGGCCGCCCACTACCTTCGGTTTGACATTGAAGGTCTTCAGCCATAAGCCGAAGTGGGGCTGGATGTAGAGGAAGGCCTCGCACACGACGATGAACGCCGAGATGTTGAGGATGAAATTCGGGGCCAGACCATGGAAATCCAGGCCGTAGTAGAACATGAGCCCCCGGACAAATGGGTGAAGAGGAAAACCTAGTCCGCGGAGGAAGTGGGTGAGGAACACCACCCTCTCATGGGGCCCAGGGGTGGGGATGAGCTGCCCCTTGTCGGGGAGCCGATGCGCGATGTCGCTGGACAAGTATCCGGCCTTCCGCAGCTTTTTGATGTGCCCCTCCGTGACGGAGGAGACCATCCACTTGCCTCCCCCTCCGAACATGGCTGGGGAAGGTTGAGGTGAGATCTGCGGACTTGGGCGCTGGAGCTCGAGTGCGCGGAAATGGATGAGCAAAGGAGGAAGAAGGCGTGTGTGAAAAAGTGGATTCTTATCCCCTTATATGGATAGACGAAACTATGCGTCCCCACCAGCCTGGTAAAACAAGCTTATCTCCCAAGCACCGTAATCGATGGCGCAGTTGGGTTACCCACGCCCATATTGATGAGAATCCCGGAATAAGGGGACACGATCTCTTCTTTGACGAGACGTGCCAAGGAAACCGCCTCGCTAAATGCACTGAGGTGGGACAGTAAAAACGATTCGAATAAAGGCTTGGCCGTGGTGTAATGTCACGCCATGAAATACGTCAGCAGATTGGACTTGTGTAAATATTATTCTCTCTACGGTGGTATGTGGAACTTATTTTGCAGAGCCAGACACTATCCTGGTGTTCAAAATCTTCTATGAAGTATTCGGAGGAGGAACCCGCCTTGCAATGCCGAAGACAATATGCGCGCCGGACTCGTCGTCATTGAAGCCTGGTTCAGGGGCTACTGAGGGAGTCCAGGATTAGGGGGTGTCCGGATGGCCGAATTATAGCCTTTGGCCGGACTCCTGGACTATGAAGATACAAGATTGAAGACTTCGTCCCGTGTCCGGATGGGACTTTCCTTGGCGTGGAAGGCAAGCTTGGCGATACGGATATGTAGATCTTCTACCATTGTAACCGACTCTGTGTAACCCTAACCGTCTTCGGTGCCTATATAAACTGGAGGGTTTTAGTCCGTAGGACGAACAACAATCATACCATAGGCTAGCTTCTAGGGTTTAGCCTCTCTGATCTCGTGGTAGATCTACTCTTGCACTACCCATATCATCAATATTAATCAAGCAGGAGTAGGGTTTTACCTCCATCGAGAGGGCCCGAACCTGGGTAAAAACATCGTGTCCCTTGTCTCCTGTTACCATCCGCCTAGACGCACAGTTCGGGACCCCCTACCCGAGATCCGCCAGTTTTGATACCGATAATAAGCTTGCTCCTGAGGACTTAGCGATACCCGGTAGCTACTGCTGCCAGCGCGGTTGGTGAGGCTTCCTTGAAGCTCCTGAAAAGGCTCGGCTTCTGGCGTCTCTTCCTCCCAGCCTGACCCGAGGAACGAGCCAGGGTCGTCTTCTAGCGCGTACTCCCGATCCACCATGCGGGGCACGTAAGCCTCCGAGGCCGCTGCCTCGAAGACTTCGCCGTAGTGCCCCACGCTCCATGCGGCCTGGCCTAGTGTGCCATCCTGAGGATGGTAGGGCAGCGGCCCGCCCGGGCCGTAGGCGGCGATGCACATGCCCTCGTTCATCGGTGGTGCTGCTGGTGCAGCCTGGCGTCCGGCGCCGATGGTTGAGCTGGTGTCGACGATGCCTTGGGGCGTGCCTGAGGGCGCGCGAGCGCGGAGAGGCCCGTTGTGTGATCTGACCGAGGCCCAGGGTGGAAGCTGGAAGTAGAAGGGTGGTGCCCTGAGGCCGCGACATCTAGGAGCTCGGCAACACGCTCCAGCAACACATCCCGTCCGCTCTCCATCAACCTACACCGTAGCAGCTCCCGAGCCACAGTGACCGCGGCTCTCATGTTTGCTTGTTCCTGTCGGGTGTGCGGCGCCATGGCCGCTGATACGTCTCCAACGTATCTATAATTTTTTATTGTTCCATGCTATTATATTACCCCTTTTGGATGTTTATGGGCTTTATTTTACACATATATATCATTTTTGGGACTAACCTACTAACCGGAGGCCCAGCCCATATTGCCCTTTTTTTGCCTATTTCAGTATTTCGAAGAAAAGGAATATCAAATGGAGTCCAAACAGAATGAAACCTTCGGAAGCGTGATTTTTGGAACGAACGGGATCCAGAGGACTTGAAGTGCAAGTCAAGAAGCAGCCGAGGCTCCCACGAGATAGGAGGGCGCGCCCCCCATAGGGCGCGCCCCCTGTCTCGTGGGCCCCTTGGGTGGCCACCGACGTACTTCTTCCTCCTATATATACCTACGTACCCCAAAAACATCCAGGAGGCGGACGAAACACAATTTCCACCACCGTAACCTTCTGTATCCGCGAGATCCCATCTTCGAGCCTTCGCCGGCACTCTGCCGGAGGGGGAATCGACAACGGAGGGCTTCTACATCAACATCCTTGCCCCTCCGATGAGTTGTGAGTAGTTTACCACAGACCTACGGGTCCGTAGTTAATAGCTAGATGGCTTCTTCTCTCTTTTTGGATCTCAATACAATGTTCTCCCCCTCTCTTGTGGAGATCTATTCGACGTAAACTCTTTTTGCAGTGTGTTTGTCGAGATCCGATGAACTGTGGGTTTATGATCAAGTTTATCTATGAATAATATTTGAATCTTCTCTGAATTCTTTTATGTATGATTGAGTTGTCTTAGCAAGTCTCCTTGAATTATCAGTTTGGTTTGGCCTACTAGATTGACCTTTCTTGCCATGGGAGAAGTGCTTAGCTTCGGGTTCAATCTTGCGGTGTCCTTACCCAGTGACAGAAAGGGTTGCAAGGCACGTATTGTATTGTTTCCATCGAGGATAACAAGATGGGGTTTATATCATATTGCTTGAGTTTATCCCTCTACATCATGTCATCTTGCTTAATGCGTTACTCTGTTCTTATGAACTTAATACTCTAGATGCAGGCAGGAGTCGGTCGATGTGTGGAGCAATAGTAGTAGATGCAGGCAGGAGTCGGTCTACTTGTTATGGACGTGATGCCTATATACATGATCATGCCTAGATAATCTCATAACTATTCGCTTTTCTATCAATTGCTCGACAGTAATTTGTTCACCCACCGTAATACTTATGCTATCTTGAGAGAAGCCACTAGTGAAACCTATGGCCCCCGGGTCTATCTCTTATCATATTTGCTTCCAATCTACTTTTATTTGCATCTTTACTTTTTGCATCTATATTATAAAATACCAAAAATATATTTATCTTATCTTACTATATTTATTAGATCTCACTTTCGCAAGTGGCCGTGAAGGGATTGACAACCCCTTTATCGCGTTGGTTTCGAGTTCTCAGTTTGTTTGTGTAGGTGCGTGGGACTTTTGAGGAGCCTCCTACTGGATTGATACCTTGGTTCTCAAAAACTGAGGAAAATACTTACGCTACTATTGTTGCATCACCCTCTCCTCTTCGAGGAAAACCAACGCAAGCTCAAGACGTAGCAAGAAGGATTTCTGGCGCCGTAGCCGGGGAGGTCTTCGCTCAAGTCAAGACATACCAAGTACCCATCACAAACCCATCTCCCTCGCATTTACATTATTTGCCATTTGCCTCACGTTTTCCTCTCCCCCACTTCACCCTTGCCGTTTTATTTGCCCTCTCTTTGCCAATCTCCTCCTCTCTTTTCGCTTGCCTTTTTCTGTTTGCTTGTGTGTTGGATTACTTGTTGCCATGGCGCAAGATAATACCAAATTGTGTGATTTCTCGAATACCAATAATAATGATTTCCTTAGTACTCCGATTGCTCCTCTTAATGATGTCGAGTCTTGTGAAATCAATACTGCTTTGCTGAATCTTGTTGTGAAAGGTCAATTCGCCGGCCTTCCTAGCGAAGATGCCGCTACTCATCTAAACAACTTTGTTGATTTGTGTGATATGCAAAAGAAGAAAGATACGGATAACAATATTGTCAAATTGAAGTTATTTCTGTTTTCACTCAAAGAAGAAAGATACGGATAACAACTTGATCATGAGCATGTTGCCCAATCTTGGGAAAGAATGAAATTGATGCTTCGCAATTGCCCTACTCATGGTTTGAATTTATGGATGATCATACAAAAATTTTATGCCGGTTTGAACTTTTCTTCTAGAAATCTCTTAGATTCGGCCGCGGGAGGCACGTTCACGTTAGGAGATGCTAAAAAACTTCTTGATAATATTATGGCTAATTATTCTCAATGGCACACCAAAAGATCTTCTAGTAAAAAAAGTGCATGCTATAGAAGAAGTCAATGTTTTGAGTGGAAAGATGGATGAACTTATGAAATTGTTTGCTACTAAAAATACTCCTCTTGATCCCAATGACATGCCTTTGTCTTCCTTGATTGAGAATAATAATGAATCTATGGATGTGAATTTTGTTGGTAGGAATAGTTTTGGAAACAATGCTTATAGAGGAAACTTTAATGCTTGACCATTCCCTAGTTATTCCTCTAATAATTATGGAAATTCCTACAATAATTCTTATGGTAATTTTAATAAGATGCCCTCTGATTTTGAGAATAGTGTGAAAGAATTTATGATTTCTCAAAAGAATTTTAATGCTTTGCTTGAAGAAAAATTGCTCAAAGTTGACGATTTGGCTAGGAACGTTGATAGACTTTCACTTGATGTCGATTCTCTTAAACTTAGATCTTCTCCTCCTAAGCATGATATCAATGAGTCTCTCAAAGTAATGAGAATTTCCATTGATGAGTGTAAGGAAAGAACCGCTAGATTGCGTGCTAAGAAAGATAGATTTATAAAAGCGTGTTCTTCTAGTTTCCATGAAAATGATGATGAGTATCTTAAAGTTATTGATGCGCCTCCTATTAGATCTATGTTTTGCAATATGAATTTTGATGATTATGGGACTGATGATGAATCAACTTTGCCTAGAAGGCATCCCAAGAATTCGGAGTCTTTAGATCTTGATGCTAAATTTGGTAAAAGTGAGATTGGAGAGGTCACAACTTTAAATAGCATTGAACCCACTATCTCGGATTTCAAGGAATTTGATTATGATAATTGTTCTTTAAAAGGTTGTATTTCCTTGTTGCAATCCGTTGTTAATTCTCCTCACGCTTATAGTCAAAACAAAGCTTTCACCAAACATATTGTTGATGCCTTGATGCAATCTTATGATGAAAAACTTAATTTGGAAGTTTCTATACCTAGAAAACTTAATGATGAGTGGGAACCTACCATAAAGATTAGAATTAAAGATCATGAGTGTTTTGCTTTGTGTGATTTGGGTGCTATTGTTTCCACGATTCCGAAAACTTTATGTGATATTCTAGGTTTCCATGATCTTGATGATTGCTCTTTATTAAATTTGCACCTTGCGGATTCCACCATTAAAAAGCCAATGGGAAGGGTCAATGATGTTCTCATTGTTGCAAATAGAAATTTGGTGCCCGTGCATTTATCGTTCTTGATATAGATTGCAATCTTTCTTGCACTATTATTCTTGGTAGACCTTTCCTTAGAACGATTGGCACGATTATTGATATGAAGGAAGGGAATATTAGATTCCAATTTCCATTAAAGAAAGGCATGGAGCACTTTCCAAGAAAGAAAGTCAAATTACCTTATGAATCTATCATGCGGGCTACTTATGAATTTAGTGCCAAAGATGGCACTCGTTAGATCTATCTTTGCTTTTATGCCTAGCTAGGGGCGTTAAACGATAAGGCTAGTTGGGAGGCAACCCAATTTTCTTTGTATTTTTGTTTTTGCTCCTGTTTAGTAATAAATCTTGCATCTACCTTCTGTTTAGATGTGTTTTTATCTTTTAATTAGTGTTTGTGCCAAGTAGAACCTATAGGATAACCTATGATGATAGTTGATTTGATTCTGCTGAAAAATAGAAACTTTGCGCGCACGAATATGATTTTGTTAAATCACAGGAACGTGCTTTTGCGTTGATTCTTTTTGCTGCTGATCAATAAAAAAAATTTCCAGGACTTCCTAGTTTGGTAGGAGTTTTAGAGTTCCATAAGTTTGCGTTAGTTACAGATTGCTACAGACTGTTCTGTTTTTGACAGATTCTGTTTTTCGTGTGTTGTTTGCTTATTTCAATGCATATATGGCCAATAAAATAGTTTATAAACTATAGAGAAGTTGGAATACAGTAGGTTTAACACCAAAATAAATAAAGAATGAGTTCATTACAGTAACTTATGTGGTGGTTTTGTTTTCTTTCACTAACGGAGCTTATAAGATTTCCTGTTGAGTTTTTTGTTGTGAAGTTTTCAAGTTTTGGGTAAAGCTTTTATGGACTATGGAATAAAGGGTGGCAAGAGCCTAAGCTTGGGGATGCCCAAGGCACCCCAATATATTCAAGGATAGCCAAAAGCCTAAGCTTGTGGATGCCCCGGGAAGGCATCCCCTATTTCGTCTTCGTTCATTGGTAAGTTTACTTGGAGCTATATTTTTATTCGCCACATGATATGTGTTTTGCTTGGAGCGTCATGTATTATATTAGTCTTTGCTTTTTAGTTTACCACAATCATCCTTGCTGTACACACCTTTTTGGAGAATCCTATTTGATTAGAATTTGCTAGAATACTCTATGTGCTTCACTTATATCTTTTGAGCTTGATAGTTTTTGCTCTAGTGCTTCACTTATATCTTTTAGAGCACGGTGGTGTCTTAATTTTGAAGAAATTATTAGTCTCTCATGCTTCACTTATATTATTTTGAGAGTCTTTTAGAATAGCATGGTATTTGCTATGGTTACAAATTTGGTCCTAGAATGATGAGCATTCAAGTTGGCTATAATAAAAACTATTATAGAAAGTGAATTGGATGCTATGATCAATTTGATGCTTGATAATTGTTTTGAGATATGGAGGTAGTGATATTAGAGCTATGCTAGTTGAGGTGATTATGAAAAATACTTGTGTTAAGGATTGTGATTCCCGTAGCATGCATGTATGGTGAACCGCTTTGTGATGAAGTTGGAGCACAATTTTATTTATTGAGTGTCTTCCTTATGAGTGGCGGTCGGGGACGAGCGATGGTCTTTTCCTACCAATCTATCCCCCTAGGAGAATGCACGTAGTGCTTTGGTTTTTGATGACTTCTAAATTTTTGCAACAAGTATATGAGTCCTTTTGACTAATGTTGAGTCCATGGATTATACGCACCCCTTTCACCCTTCCATCATTGCTAGCCTCTCTTGTGCCACGCAATTTTTGCCGGTACCATACACCCACCATATACCTCCCTCAAAACAGCCACCATACCTACCTATTATGGCATTTCCATAGCCATTCCGAGATATATTGCCATGCAACTTTCCACCGTCCGTTCATATGACACATTACTTTTGTCATATTTCTCTTTGCATGATCATGTAGTTGACATTGTATTTGTGGCAAGGCCACCTTCATAATTTTCATACATGTCGCTCTTGATTCATTGCATATCCCGATACACCGCCGGAGGCATTCATATAGAGTCATATCTTGTTCTAGCTTTGAGTTGTAATTCTTGAGTTGTAAATCCATAAAAGTGTGATGATTTTCATTATTAGAGCATTGTCCTAGTGAGGGAAGGATGATGAAGACTATGATTCCCCCACAAGTCGGGATGAGACTTCGAACTTTACAAAAATAAAAAAAAAGAGAAAAAAAAGAGAAAGGCCAAAAAGAAAAAAAAGAAGGCCAATGAAAAAAAAGAGAAAAAGAAAGAAAAAATAAAATGAGAGAAAAAGAGAGAAGGGACAATGCTACTATCTCTTTTTCCACACTTGTGCTTCAAAGTAGCAGCATGATCTTCATGATAGAGAGTCTCATATGTTGTCACTTTCATATACTAGTGGGAATTTTTCATTATAGAACTTGGCTTGTATATTCCAATGATGGGCTTCCTCAAAAGTGCCCTAGGTCTTCGTGAGCAAGCGAGTTGGATGCACACCCACTTAGTTTCTTTTATTGAGCTTTCATATATTTATAGCTCTAGTGCATCCGTTGCATGGCAATCCCTACTCACTCACATTGATATCTATTAATGGGCATCTCCATAGCCCGTTGATACGCCTAGTTGATGTGAGACTATCTTCTCCTTTTTTGTCTTCTCCACAACCACCATTCTATTCCACATATAGTGCTATGTCCATGGCTCACGCTCATGTATTGCGTGAAAGTTGAAAGAGTTTGAGATTATTAAAGTATGAAACAATTGCTTGGCTTGTCATCGGGGTTGTTCATGATTAAATACTTTGTGTGATGACGATAGAGCAACAGCCAGACTATATGATTTTGTAGGGATAACTTTCTTTGGCCATGTTATTTTGAGAAGACATGATTACTTTGATTAGTATGCTTGAAGTATTACTATTTCTTATGTCAATATGAACTTTTATTTTGTATCATTTGGATCTGAACATTCATGCCACAATAAAGAAAATTACATTATAAATTATGCTAGGTAGCATTCCACATCAAAAATTTCTTTTTTATCATTTACCTACTTGAGGACGAGCAGGAATTAAGATTGGGGATGCTTGATACGTCTCCAACATATCTATAAACTTTTATTGTTCCATGCTATTATATTACCCCTTTTGGATGTTTATGGGCTTTATTTTACACATATATATCATTTTTGGGACTAACCTACTAACTGAAGGCCCAGCCCATATTGTTGTTTTTTTGCCTATTTCAGTATTTCAAAGAAAAGCAATATCAAACGGAGTCCAAACGGAATGAAACCTTCCGGAGCGTGATTTTTGGAACGAACGTGATCCAGAGGACTTGGAGTGCAAGTCAAGAAGCAGCCGAGGCTCCCATGAGATAGGAGGGCGCGCCCCCTATCTCGTGGGCCCCTCGAGCGGCCACCGATGTACTTCTTCCTCCTATATATACCTACCTACCCCGAAAACATCCAGGAGGCGGACGAAACACAATTTCCACCACCGTAACCTTCTGTATCCGCGAGATCCCATCTTGGAGCCTTCGTTGGCACTCTGCCGGAGGGGGAATCGACCACGGAGGGCTTCTACATCAACATCCTTGCCCCTCCGATGAGTTGTGAGTAGTTTACCACAGATCTATGGGTCCATAGTTATTAGCTAGATGGCTTCTTCTCACTTTTTGGATCTCAATACAATGTTCTCCCCCTCTCTTGTGGAGATCTATTCGATGTAAACTATTTTTGCGGTGTGTTTGTCGAGATCCGATGAATTGTGGGTTTATGATCAAGTTTATCTATGAATAATATTTGAATCTTCTCTGAATTCTTTTATGTATGGTTGAGTTATCTTTGCAAGTCTCTTCGAATTATCAGTTTGGTTTGGCCTACTAGATTGATCTTTCTTGCCATGGGAGAAGTGCTTAGCTTTGGGTTCAATCTTGCGGTGTCCTTACCCAGTGACAGAAAGGGTTGCAAGGCACGTATTGTATTGTTGCCATCGAGGATAACAAGATGGGATTTATATCATATTGCTTGAGTTTATCCCTCTACATCATGTCATCTTGCTTAATGCGTTACTCTGTTCTTATGAACTTAATACTCTAGATGGAGGCAGGAGTCGGTCGATGTGTGGAGTAACAGTAGTAGATGCAGGCAGGAGTCGGTCTACTTGTTATGGACGTGATGCCTATATACATGATCATGCCTAGATAATCTCATAACTATTCGCTTTTCTATCAATTGCTCGACAGTAATTTGTTCACCCACCGTAATACTTATGCTATCTTGAGAGAAGCCACTAGTGAAACCTATGGCCCCCGGGTCTATCTCTTATCATATTTGCTTCCAATCTACTTTTATTTGCATCTTTACTTTTTGCATCTGTATTATAAAATACCAAAAATATATTTATCTTATCTTACTATCTTTATCAGATCTCACTTTTGCAAGTGGCCGTGAAGGGATTGACAACCCCTTTATCGCGTTGGTTGTGAGTTCTCAGTTTGTTTGTGTAGGTGCGTGGGACTTTTGAGGAGCCTCCTACTGTTCACAAAAACTAAGGGAAATACTTACGCTACTATTGCTGCATCACCCTCTCCTCTTCGAGGAAAACCAATGCAAGCTCAAGACGTAGCAGCCGCGACGTGGCTTGAGGCCCTTGCGGCTGATCGCACCTGCCGCGCAGTAAGGGCGGGCAGTGCGTGACCACGCCGCCCACGCCCTGCAGCGTTCTGCGGTGCGCAGGCTGCCTGGGGCGCGGGGTTTAGGTCTTCTTGGGCCGGCGGCGTGGCTCGAGCCGGCCAGGCAGCCCAGCGGTCGGCGCCGGTCATCGGGTCACCGGACATGGATGCGACGAAGCGATGGGACGCGGATTAGCGGAGAGGAGATTTCGGCGCACCCCTACCTGGCGCGCCAAATGTCGGATATCGGGTTTTGGCAAAACCCTTAAGGTTTGGACACTGGGGTGCGCACGAAGATTTCCCCCTACCGAATCACGCCCTCAACCTCGCCGCGATCTCTAAGCTAGCTCGATGAACAACACAAGAGACACCAGATTTATACAGGTTCGGGCCACCGTTGTGTTATAATACCCTACTCCTGTGTGTGGTGTGGTGGATTGCCTCTTGGGCTGATGATGAATAGTACAAGGGAAGAACAGCCTCGCGAGGAGAGGTCTTCTTGTGCTTGGTGGTTTGCTTGGGGAGGAATTGATCCGTCTCCAGATGAGATGCCCCTCCTACTATGGTGGCTAGCCCTATTTATAGAGGCCCTGGTCCTCTCCCCAAATATTGAGAGGGAAGGGATCCAACAACGGCCACTTTGAAAGGGGACAACTAGTACAAGCTATCCTCACTAAAGGTGGTCTTCACCTGCCAAAGGCGCTGGTGGTGATGTTGTCTTGGGCTCCACGATGACCTCCATCCTTCCGTCCTGCTGGTCTTGGTCTTGTTGCACCGATATGGAAACCTTTGCCTGACGCCTCGGTACTTCGCGCCTGCGCTTTCCCCCTTAGCACCGAAGGGGAAACGAGGACACTGCACGCGTTGGCGCCTGCCTAGCCTCGGTCGTCATGGCTTGCATCAGGGGAACCTCACGAGGTACCCCTTGCCTTGATCTCTCCACCTCCCTCGCAAGCCTGCCTGGTGAGGATGCTCCTGAGGAGGCCTTGTGTCGTCCACCCCGCGAGGCTTGGCCCCTCGCAAGGGTCTTGAGAGTTGGTTGATGAAGATGGGCCGCACTGGGCCACTGGTGGAGCCACGCCGTGGGCCGCAGGCAGGCAAGTCTAGGGACCCCCGTTTCTAGAATGCCGATAGGTATGGTGCACTCATATGGCAAAACTTGGTTTAAGGATTTTGGATGCACAAGTAGTATTTCTACTTAGTACAAGTGGAGGCTAGCAAAAGATTGAGAAGCAACCAACCAAGAAACGAAAAATCACATAAGCGAGCATTAAGCATAACTAACACCGAATAATGCACCACAAGTAGGATATAATTTCATTGCATAACTATTGACTTTCGTGCTTGCATAGGGAATCACAAAACTTAACACCAATATTCTTACTAAAGCGTAATTACTCACCAACATGACTCATATATCACTATCATCATATCTCAAAACTATTACAAGGAATCAAGTTTATTTTGTCCAATGATCTTCATGAAAGTTTTTATTATATCCCTCTTGAATATCTATCATTTTGGGACTAGTTTTATATATTTCAATTGCTTTTCACAAGCTCAAACAAATCTAAGTGAAGAACATGAGCATAAAGATTTTTGTCTCGCAAAGTAATACTCCCTCCGTTCCTAAATATAAGGTGTATTAGTTTTTCAAAAAGTCAAACGGTCTATACATTTGACCAACTTTATAGCGAAATATATAAAGATTTACAATACTAAATATATCAAATACAAAAATATATTTCATGGTTAATCAAGTGATGATGATTTGGTATTCTAGATATTGATGGGTTTTTCTATAAGCTTGGTCAAAGTTGCAGAAGTTTGACTTCTTGAAAAAATAATACACCTTATATTTAGAAACGGAGGGAGTATAAGTGAAGCATGGGAGAATTTCTTCAAATTACTAACTCTCAAATAAATCTAAGTGAAGCATGAGAGCATTTCTTCAAAACATATTAAAGCACACCATGCTCAAAAATATATAAGTGAAGCACTAGGGCAATTCCATAGCTCAAAAGATTTAAGTGAAACATAAAGAGCACTTATAATAAATCATAGCATAATTTTGGCTCTCTTAAATAGGTGTGTCCAGCAAGGACACTAGTAACAAACTAAATAGCAAAACAAGGAAAGACTCATATAATACAAGACACTCCAAGCAAAACTCATGATATGTGACAAATAAAAATATAGCTCCAAGTATAATACCGATGGTCGTCAGAAGAAAGAGGGGATTTGGTGACCGCAAGTATACGGGATAATTGTAGCCTCTTCCGATAAGTAAGAGTGTCGAACCCAACGAGGAGCTAAAGGTAGAACAAATATTCTCTCAAGTCCTATCTGCCACTGATACGACTCTACGCACGCTTAGTGTTCGCTTTACCTAGAACAAGTATGAACTAGAAGTACTTTGTAGGTGTTGTTGGAAAGGTTTGCAAGATAATAGAGAGCACGCAGATATAAACTAGGGGCTGTTTAGATAAAGAAGCAATAAAGTAAATATATCGAGTGTGGAAAAGTGGTGGTAGGAGTTGTGAACTTGTCCCTAAGCAAATGACTATGTTACTAGACCGGTAATCACTATTGCAATTCTATTTGAGGGAGAGGCATAAGCTAACATACTTTCTCTTCTTGGATCATATGCACTTATGATTGGAACTCTAGCAAGCATCCGCAACTACTAAAGATCATTAAGGTAAAACCTAACCATAGCATTAAAGCATCAAGTCCCCTTTATCCCATATGCAAACAACCGACTTACTCAGGTCTGTGCTTCTGTCACTCATGCCACCCACCATAAGCAAATCATGAACATATTGCAAACCCTACAGCGGGAATCCCTCACGCTTGCGCGACATGGAGGGCACCATAGGACAGCACCAATAATAGAACATGTAACTCAAACCAATCATAGCAATTCATCAATCACCGACGGGACAACGAAAATCTACTCAAACATCATAGGATGGCAACACATCATTGGATAATAATATGAAGCATAAAGCACCATGTTTAAGTAGAGGGTACAGCGGGTTGCAGGAGAGTGGACCGCTGGATATAGATGGGGGAAGGTGATGGAGATGTTGGTGAAGATGATGGAGATGTTGGTGAAGATCGCGGTGATGATGATGGCCCCCGGCAGCGCTCCGACGCCACCGCAAGCAAGGAGGAGAGAGCCCCCCTTCTTCTTCTTCTTCCTTGACCTTCTCCCTAGATGGGAGAAGGGTTTCCCCTCTGGTCCTTGGCTCCCATGGCTTGGGAGGGGCGAGAGCCCCTCCAAGATTGGATCTATCTCTCTGTCTCTCTCTGTTTCTGTGTTTCTGGATTCTGCCCTGGCACCGTTTCTTTTATATCTGGAGATCCGTAACTCCGATTGGATTGAAACCTTCGCCCAGATATTTTTCCAAAAATTAGCTTTCTTGCGGCCAAAGTAGAGCATCAACCGCCTTACGAGGGGCCCACGAGGGTGGGGGGCGCGCACACCTGGAGTGGTGGCGTGGGCCACCCTCATGGCCACCTCAGGTACCGTCTCGCGTTCATTCTTCCTTCCAAAAATCACAAATATTCGAAAATAATTCTCCGTCCGTTTTTATCCCATTTGGACTCCGTTTGATATGGGGTTTCTGCAAAACATAAAACATGCAACAAACATGAACTGGCACTGGGCACTGGATCAATTTGTTTCTCCCCAAAAAATAGTATAAAAAGTTGCCAAAAGTATATGAAAGTTGAATAATATTGGCATGGAACACCTTGATCATATGTCTAATCATGGCATGAATATTAAGACACGAGTGATTCAAAGCAATAGTCTATCATTTGACATAACAACAATAGTACTTAGGGCATCCCAACAAACAATCATGTCTTTCAAAATATCAATGCTTCATAACGTTATCCCTACAAAATCATATAGTCTGGTATGCTCCCTTTTCTTAACACAAGGTACCCCTCATGCCTATCCCGGTGTCAGCCAAGCAATTGTTTCATACTTTAGTATTCTCAAACTTTTTCAACTCTCACGCAATACATGAGCGTGAGCAATGGATATAGCACTAGGGGTGGAATAGAATATGATGGTGGATGTTATGTGGAGAAGACAAAAAGGAATAAAGTCTCACATCGACGCGGCTAATCAACGGGCTATGGAGATGACCATCAATTGATGTCAATGCGAGGAGTAGGGATTGCCATGTAACGGATGCACTAGAGCTATAAGTGTATGAAAACTCAAACTGAAAACTAAGTGGGTGTGGATCCAACTTGCTTGCTCATGAAGACCTAGGGCATTTGAGGAAGCCCATCGTTGGAATATAAAAGCCAAGTTCTATAATGAAAATTCCCACTAGTATATGAAAGTGATAACTCAAGAGACTCTCTATATGAAGAACATGGTGCTACTCTGAAGCACAAGTGTGGTAAAAAGGATAGTAACATTGCCCCTTTTCTTTCTTTTTTTGTGGGCTTCTTTGGCCCCCTTTTTTTATTTAGGCTTCTTTGTCCTCTCTTTTTTATGGGGCAATGCTCTATAATGATGATCATCACACTTTATTTACTTACAACTCAATATTACAACTCGATATTAGAACAAAGATATGACTCTATATGAATGCCTCCGGCGGTGTACCGGGATGTGCAATGACATCAAAAAACGGTCAAGCCATGAAAACATCATGCTAGCTATCTTATGATCATGCAAGGCAATATGACAATGAATGCTCAAGTCATGTATATGATGATGATGGAAGTTGCATGGCAATATATCTTGGAATGGCTATGGAAATGCCATAATAGGTAGGTATGGTGGCTGTTTTGAGGAAGGTAAATAATGGGTTCATGATATAAGGAGGCTTATGTGTGATAGAGCGTATCATATCACGTGGTTTGGATGCACCGGTAAAGTTTGCTCCAACTCTTGAGGTGAGAAAGGGCAATGCACGGTACCGAAGAGGCTAGCAATGATGGAAGGGTGAGAGTGCGTATAATCCATGGACTCAACATTAGTCATAAAGAACTCACATACTTATTGCAAGAATTTATTATCCCTTGAAACAAAGTACTACATGCATACTCCTAGGGGGGAGGTTGGTAGGAGTTAGCCATCGTGCGCCCCCAACCTTCACGCAAAGATAAACAATCAAAATACAATGCGCTCCAATTTGGTTACATAGTTAGTAGACCATACGTGCATGCTTCGGGAATCACAAACCTTAACACCAACATCCTTACTAAACACAACCATCTACTAGTACCTCCCACATATTATCACCTCTATATCGCAAAATTATTGCAAGGAATCAAACATATCATATTCAGTGATCCACAAGTTTATGTAGGATTTTATGACTAACCATGTGAATGACCAATTCCTGTAATCTCTCTAAATAGATATAAGTGAAGCAAGAGAGTTTAATTCTTTCTACAAAAGATATTCCCACGCTCTAACAAATATAAGTGAAGCAAAAGAGCATTCTACAAATGGTGGTGTTCTATGTGAAAAGAAACAGGCAATCCAAACTTCAAATGATATAAGTGAAGCACATGAAGCATTCTATAAAGCCATACTCAAAAGATTTAAGTGAACTGCAATGAGCATTCTATAAATCAACCAAGGACTATCTCATACCAGCATGGTGCATAAAATAAAAAGTGAAAACTAAATGCAAAAGACGCTCCAAAACTTGCATGAACAAAACGAATCCAAAAACATATCGATACTTGTTGAAGAAAGAGGGGATGCCTTCCGGGGCATGCCCAAGCTTAGACGCTTGAGTCTCCTTGAATATTTACTTGGGGTGCCTTGGGCATCCCCAAGCTTGAGCTCTTGCTTCTCTTCCTTTTCCTCATATCGAGACCTCCTCGATCAAACACTTCATCCACACAAAACTTCAACAGAAAACTTGGTAAGATCCGTTAGTATAATAAAGAAAATCACTACTCTAAGTACTGTTGCGAACCAATTCATAATTTGTTTTATCATTGTGTCTACTGTAATATAACTTTTCCATGGCTTAATCCACTGATAGAAATTGATAGTTTCATCAAAACAAGCAAACTATGCATCAAAAACAGAATCTGTCAAAAACAGAACAGTCTGTAGCAATCTGAACATTCACCATACTTCTTATACCCCAAAAATTCTACCAAAATTAGTAAAAATAAACAATTTGTATAGAAAGACAGTGCAAAAGGAATCAGAACCATTTGAATTTCCAGTAAAAAATTTAAAATCGCACACTACAGCGAAAGTTGCTGTCCTGCACCGTACAAACCAACAAGCATTGTAAACATCCTAAAGGCAAACCTAGCATATTATTTTTATAATACAATGGAATTGTACAAGGGGATAATTATTTTTGATAAAAAGTTTCTGTAGTTAAGATTCACAAAGTTTCCGTGAGCATGAAAAAAGTTCAAGGAGCTCTCCCACTTCAACAATGCTTGTCTTTCTTACTTTCACTTTCCTTTTTGAAAAGTTTTGGGTTGCCCTCTTTATTTTTTTGTTTTTAAACTATATAATAGCACTCAACAGAAATAAATGACTCTCTAAAACTTCTGGGTTGTCTCCCTAGCAGCGCTTTCTTTAAAGCCATTAAGCTAGGCATATAGTGCTCAAGTAATGAATCCACCCGAATCCCAAGGTATATCAAAGCCACTTTTAATTAACAATGATTTGTAATTTAGTAGTGAGCACAAAGTAACATATATCATGCAACAACGAAGTCTGACTCTCTTCCTATGCATCAGCATGTCATAAAAGAACAATTCATGCACACATAGTAAAGGCCAATGCATAGTATAAACAGTTTCTTGCAATTTGATCATATTGGAAACATAAAGAGGCGGAGATGTAGTTCCTCTCTCATAATAATTGCAAGTAGGAGTAGCAAGCACATGCATATTGTATCTATCAAAATCATCATGTGCAATGGTAAAAGGCAACCCATCAATATAATCCTTAATAAGGGCAAACTTCTCCGATATAGTGTAGTCGAGAGAATTCAAAAAAATAATAGGACTATCATGCGTGGGTGCAATAGCAACAATTTCATGTTTAACATAAGGAACTATAGCAAGTTCATCTCCATAAGCATAATTCATATTGGTATCTTGGCCACAAGCATAGCAAGCATCATCAAAAAGGGGTATTTCAAGAGAATCAATGGGATCATAACAATCATCATAGCAATCATCCTTCAGTAAGCACGAAGGGAAATTAAACAATGTATGAGTTGAAGAGTTACTCTCATTAGAAGGTGGGCACGGGTAGCTAATCCGCTCTTCCTCATTTTGTTCTTCGCTCTCCTCATCATCTTTTTCATCCAATGAGCTCATAGTTTCATCAATTTCTTCTTCCATAGACTCCTACAAAATATTAGTCTCTTCTTGGACAGCGGAGACTTTCTCAATAAATGCATCAATATCGGAATTATATTCATAATTTTCATAGCAATATCTAAGTATAGCAAAATTTTCAGGTCTATAAACTGAATTATCAAAATCTTCAAACTCTTTAAACATAGATTCAATCTCATAAGCACCCATAAAAGCAACAAATTCTTCTATTTGTTCCACATCATAGTAATCATAGATACCATTAGCATAAGAAGCCAAAGTTTTATCATCATTAAATTCCCATGAAAACGGAAGGTGTGGAGCCTTCATCCAAGAGCAACAAGTATAATCATATCTCAAGCATAGTTGCCTAGCATACCAATACAACATAGAAATTTGATCCCATAATAGTTTCCCTTTTTGTGTCAAGCGATAATCCCTAAAGTATTCACGTTGATCCAACGTGTCTCCCATAACATAATTGAATGGGGTTTTCTCAAGATTATCAAAGTAGTACATAATTTCTTTCACATAACGAGCATCGAGGGTTTTAGGAGGTTCCCCATCTCCATGAGTAGCAAGTATACCTAATTTTTTTGGTATTTCGTGTTCCATATCCATAAATAAAGATAGAGAACAACTTAGAACAGCAAATAAAAATTACTTAGTGATAAAGCAAACAAGCACACATGAGAATATTCACCCCACGCTATGACTCCCCGACAACGGCGCCAGAAAAAGGTCTTGATGACCCGCAAGTATACGGGATAATTGTAGCCTCTTTCGATAGGTAAGAGTGTCGAACCCAACGAGGAGATAAAGGTAGAACAAATATTCTCTCAAGTCCTATCTGCCACGGATACGACTCTACGCACGCTTAGTGTTCGCTTTACCTAGAACAAGTATGAAACTAGAAGTACTTTGTACGTGTTGTTGGAAAGGTTTGCAAGAAAATAAAGAGCACGTAAATATAAACTAGGGGCTGTTTAGATAAAGAAGCAATAAAGTAAATATAGCGAGTATGGAAAAGTGGTGGTAGGAGTTGTGAAATTGTCCCTAAGCAATTGACTCTGTTACTAGACCGGTAATCACTATTGCAATTCTATTTGAGGGAGAGGCATAAGCTAACATACTTTCTCTTCTTGGATCATATGCACTTATGATTGGAACTCTAGCAAGCATCCGCAACTACTAAAGATCATTAAGGTAAAACCCAACCATAGCATCAAAGCATCAAGTCCCCTTTATCCCATACGCAAACAACCTACTTACTCGGGTTTGTGCTTCTGTCACTCACGCCACCCACCATAAGCAAATCATGAACATATTGCAAACCCTACAGCTGGAATCCCTCACGCTTGCGCGACACGAAGGGCACCATAGGACAGCACCAATAATAAAACATGCAACTCAAACGAATCATAGCAATTCATCAATCACTGATAGTACAACGAAAATCTACTCAGACATCATAGGATGGCAAAACATCATTGGATAATAATATGAAGCATAAAGCACCATGTTTAAGTAGAGGGTACAGCGGGTTGCGGGAGAGTGGACCGCTGGATATAGATGGGGGAAGGTGATGGAGATGTTGGTGAAGATGATGAAGGTGTTGGTGAAGATCACGGTGATGATGATGGCCCCCGGCAGCGCTCTGGCGCCACCGGAAGCAAGGGGGAGAGCCCCCCTTCTTCTTCTTCTTCCTTGACCTTCTCCCTAGATGGGATAAGGGTTTCCCCTCTGGTCCTTGGCTCCCATGGCTTGGGTGGGGCGAGAGCCCCTCCGAGATTGGATCTATCTCTCTGTCTCTCTCTGTTTCTGTGTTTTCGGATTCTGCCCTGGCACCGTTTCTTTTATATCTGGAGATCTGTAACTCCGATTGGATTGAAACCTTCGCCCACATATTTTTCCAAAAATTAGCTTTCTCGCGGCCAAAGTAGAGCATCGATCGCCTTACGAGGGCCCCATGAGGGTGGGGGGCGCGCCCACCTGGAGTGGTGGCGTGGGCCACCCTCGTGGCCACCTTGGGCATCGTCTCGCGTTGATTCTTCCTCCCAAAAATCACAAATATTCCAAAATAATTCTTCGTTCGTTTTTACCCCGTTTGGACTCTGTTTGATATGTGGTTTTTGCGAAACATAAAACATGCAACAAACAGGAACTGGCACTGGGCACTGGACCAATACGTTAGTCCCCAAAAAATAGTATAAAATGTTGCCAAAAGTATATGAAAGTTGAATAATATTGGCATGGAACAATCAAAAATTATAGATACGACGGAGACGTATCAGGATTCCACTCGGGGCATCCCCAAGCTTAGTTGCTTGTTTCTCCTTGAATATTATCTTGGCGTGCCATGGGGCATCCCTATGCTTAGGCTCTTCTCACTCCTTATTCCTTCATCCATCATGATCTCACCTAAAACTTGAAAACTTCAATCACACAAAACTTAACTAAACCTTCGTGAGATCCGTTAGTATAGGAAAACTAATCTTCACTTTAAGTACTGTTACAAACCCATTCATATTTTATTATTGCATTATATCTACTATATTCTAACTTTACCATGGCTTATAACCCCCGATACAATCCATAGATTCATCAAAATAAGCACACAATGCAAAGAAAATAGAATTTGTCAAAAACAGAACAATCTGTAAAGACGCAAATTTTGCTCATACTTGTGTAACTCCAAAAATTCTGAAAATTAGAAAAAAGTAGGCAATTTGTATGTCAATCTTGTGAAAAAAATTCAGACCCTTTCGTCGCTTCTGTGATTTTAAACAATTCTGTTACTGGACGCAAAAGTTTCTGTTTTCTAACAAGATCAAGTCAACTATCACCATACTTGATCCCAAAGGCTTAGCTTGGCACAAAAACTAATTAAAACATAAAAACACAATAATAACAGTATCCTAATTGTGCAAACACTGAAGAACAGAAATAAAAAAGGCAAAAATAAACTTTATTCGTTGGGTTGCCTCCCAACAAGCTCTTTCTTTATAGCCGTTAAGATAGGCTTGAGATTTCAATGATGCTCATATAAAAGATAAGAATTGAAACACAAAGAGAGCATCACAAAACATATGAGAAACATATTTAAGTCTAACATACTTCCTATGCATAGGAATTTTATAGGAAAACAAATTATCAAGACAAGAAATATCTAGCATATGCAAGGAAGAAGAAAGAAACGATAGCAATCTCAACATAACGAGAGGTAATTTAGTAACATGAAAATTTATACCATAATAGTTTCCTATCTCCTAAAAATTACATGTGGTATCACATTCAAATTCAATAATGTAACTATCACATAAAATATTCTCTTCGTGATCCACATGCATGCAAAGTTGATGCTCTTCCAAAATAGTGGGATTACCATCAAATAAAGTCACGGCCTCTCCAAGCCCACTTTTATAAAAAAATTCATAAGATTGATAATTCTCCAAAGTAGTGGGATCATTATTTCCTAGAGTTGACACTCTTCCAAACCCACTCTGAATATTATTGCAAACACTATTTGTTGGGGAATGTAGCATGCAATTTCAGAAAAATTCCTACAATCATGCAAGATCTATCTAGGAGATGCATAGCAATGAGAGGGGGAGTGTATCTTCATACCCTTGAAGATCACAAAGAGGAAGCACTTATCAACGTGGTTGATGTAGTCGTACACCTTCACGATCCGTATCGATCAAGTACCGAACGTACGGACCTCCGCGTTCAGCACACGTTCAGCTCGATGACGTCCTCGCCTTCTTGATCCAGCAAGAAGGGCGAAGTAGTAGATGAGTTCCGGCAGCACGACAGCGTGGTGATGGTGTTGGTGAAGAACAATCTCCGCAGGGCTTCGCCTAAGCACTACGGAAACTATGAGGAGGATAAACTAGAGGGGACGGGGTTGCTGGCACATGTCTTGGTGTTTCTTGATGTGTCTTGGGTGCTAGCCCTGCCCCTCTTTTTATATGTTGAGCCTTGGGGTCGAAACTTGGAGTAAAAGCCTCCACAAAGTCAGTTTCACCCAAAAGGCAAGAGTCCTTCTCAGACTCCATGGCCAAACGCCAGGGTTCCCGGCGTTACTACAAAAAAAAGACACATCCGTGACATTTTGGGCTGAACGAATTTTTTTCCTGTCATACTTATGACACTTCTATGACGATAATTGTGACAAAACCCGGCATCATCATGGATGTGGTGGTCTCCTAGTTCTATGGCAAAAAATCATGACAGAAAATCGTCCTGGGCGGGCCGGAGACACAGCTGCATGACATTCTTTGGGCCGTCCATGACGGAAAAAACCGTAGTAGAAGCGAGGGCGAGGAAAATTTTGGGGAGTTCCCGGTTACGGTGGGTGGTCGGGGGCCGAGCGAGGCGCATTTCTCTCGTACACATACACGCGTGTGTGCGAGGCGTTGGGCTCTAACTGAACCCGAGCGAGGCGTTGGGCTCTAACTGAACCCGAGCGATTGCGCTAGCTACGTTACTGAACCCGAGTGATTCCTTCGCTACTGCTGCTAACTGAAGTCGATCGATGTTGCCTCTGGATGAACAATGAGCATTTGCTAGGGGGGGGGGGTTGGATGAACAGTGAGCGTTGCAAGGGGGGTTTGGATGAACAGGACCCCGTGGTGTTGCCTCTGGATGAACAGGACCCCGATCGATCGAGCCAGTTAGGGCTAGATGAACAGGACCCCGTGGAGGGCTGGATGAACAGGACAACCCCGCGGAGGGCTGGATGAACAGTAGACAGTGGATGAACAGTAGCCCATGGAGGGGTGGTTGAACAGGAGCCCATGGAGAGGGCTGGTTGAACCGTAGCCGGTGGAGTAGCGCACGGTGGAGGCTGGATGAACAGGAGCCTGTGGATGAACAGTCGCAGGTGGAGGCTGGAGGAGGTCGACGGTGGATGAAAAGTAGCCCGTGGAGGCTGGAGGAGGTCGACGGTGGAGATGAACAGTATCCCATGGAGTCCCGTTTTGCGGCACGCCACACCCCTCTCGATGAACAGGACCCCCGTTTCGACCGTAGCGCCCCAACACAAGTCCGTTTCCTCCGTTTTGCGGTACGCCACACCCCTCCCGATCAACAGGACCCTGTTTCGACCGTAGGAGGTCCAACACAAGTCCGTTTCCTCCGTTTTGCGGTACGCCAGACCCCTCCTGTAACATCCCAAAATTCTAAATTTTGGAATGTTATATTAAATAGCTAGTTTTGATTGTTTGTTTGATTGTGGTGTGGTTGCTTGTGTGAAATTGAGTGAAATTTGAAACTTTTGAAAGTTAAATGAGAGGGAATAAAAGGACTTTCCCAAACTTTCATTTTTGCATTTATGATCTCCGTGAATTGAAATTCTTTTCATCACAAAACCCCGGAGAGAAGATGACATGACTTCTTCCATTTAAATAAATGAAAAGGGTTTTTGAAAAGATTTGAATTTCATTTGGAAATATTTTAAATTCAGAAACTTTAAGAAACTCAATGGTTTTCATGAGTGAAGATAAAACGACTTCTTCAAAGCATATGAAATATGAGTTGGAAGTTTAAAAGAATCAAATTTGAAGTTCTTTTGAAAATCATTTTTCAATTTGGAGTTATTTGTTTTTTATTCAAATTATTTTTCTCCAAAAATAAAATATATGGGAAATAGGGTAAATTGATTCCCTACATTAGAAAATTGGAGAGAAATAAATTTGAAATCATTTTGATATTTTTAAAATAATTGTTTTTGGGTTTTATTGCAACAGTAGCACTGTTTGCTTTACTTAACTTTTTCTATATTTTATTCGATTCTAAAAAAATGTTCAAGTTGTAGAAAATCTTTTTCTGAAAATTTTTATATGTTACTCCCTCCGTTCCAAAATAATTGTCTTTCTAGCCATCTCAAATGGACTACAACATACGGATGTATGTAGTCACTTGCTGAAATCTCTAGAAAGACAATTATTTAGGAACGGAGGGAGTACATGCCTATATAAAGTTTCATTTTTATTTTCGTTTTTCAGTTTTCTATTTCAGTTTTACTAAAAACAAAACTGCGCGTTCTCCTGGAACTAACTATCGCCGACGTGCGCAGCATAGTGGCATCGGGCGCCCCATAATTTTGTCTTCTCTCCTACATTGGCCAGGCCCAGCCAGCCTTTTCATTTTCTTTTTACTTAGGCCGAACTTTGTTTAAAAAAAACACAGCGCGCGGCCGGCCGAGGCCTTTTCCTTCTCTGTTTCGTTTATTTTTCGTCTACGTTTAAGCCTTTGACCTCTAAACCTCTTTTCCACCAATAAACATAGACCCATAGAGCCTTCAAAAATCATCTGATTCAGGTTTCTCTAGTATCTTTCTTGGTTTTTTTATACATCCCGTAGCTTATTATTTCTAAATTTGTACGATAGAATAATTAGATTTATAAATTAGTCCCTGTATTTACATTTTTTGACTATAATTCTTTTAGCCATAGCCCATTTTCTTCCGTAAAACAGCTTGGTCCTGATTTTTCAAATAGGCATAACTTTTTACTCGTTCATCCATATTAGATGAAACCAGCGCCTACATTTTCGTCTTGATTCCACCTATCCAGTGAACCTATCCCAACAACTTCTTGAAATTTTCAAATTTCGAAATTTGTTCAGATTCATACTCAAATTTCTTTTGATCATATCTTTTTATTCGTACCTCCGTTTTCGATGAAACCAACGCCTAAATCTTCATAATGATCCTCTTTGTCTAGCAAACCAATTTGAACATGTTTTTGACAATTTAAAATTTGAGTTTAGTTCAGATTAGTATTCGATCTTGTTTCGTCTGTTTCTTGAGTTTCGTAACTCCGTTTGAGTTGATTCTTTTTGCAAATCGAAGCTCTTGACCTAAACTTTTTGATAAGCCCAAATTCACTTAATTTTGGTAATGTTAGAATTTGTTTTATGCTGCAAGGGTAAATTGTTTGTTTTCAAAGTTTTCCGAGATCTTCTCTTCGATTCTTTTGCATGAGTGCTTATGTATGCAATTGCTTGCTCGCGATAGATTGACCGGAGTGCGACAAGTAGAACTATCAGGAGTTATGAGTGCGAATCATCTTCATCAACCGTACAGGCAAGTTCACACTTTGATCATATCCCTTTCATACCCAGTTTTTATGCATTAGTTTCAACCCTCTAACATTGCATGAGTAGGATTGGCAACATATGGGTATTGGGAAGTAGTTGATGAGGTAGAACCTATTGTCCTGCATTCAATCTTGGGAAGTTACTTCTACGTTATGCTTATACTGCTATGCTATGCTCGTAGACGTGGTTTGGTTTGAGTGATTCATGACAGATGTGAGAGTTATTATTGATGGTTAACTTAAGGTGGCTACTTTAATACACCTCTGGTTGGAATGGTAGGGGCACCCTGGAGCACCCAGTGGTTTGCCCGGGCATCTGGAGAACCCAGTGCTTGCCCAAGGGAATCCCGGAGGACCCGTGTGATTACCCTATGGAATGCCACCCAGGCTCAAAGGGATCATAATATTATTCATGCTAGAAACTTCCGTGTGCAGCCACAAGCCATTATGGGCTCTGGCATAGTTGAGTATGTTGCGTGAGCTCTTGAAGAGGTAGACTAGCAGATGTAGGGGGTGTAGGTTGTACTGTCTATCCAGAGTAAAGAGTTAATGCTTCTGAAAGACTGTGTCTTGGTCATCCGTTTCTCAAACACCTTGTAGTGCGAGAAATCCAACGGAGGCGATCGAGTCTTGCGGGGAAAGTGCGCAAACCTCTGCAGAGTGGACAAACTAATCATGGTTAACCGTGTCCCCGGTTATGGACATCTTGAGTATCTGGTTCTTGGATTATCATGTTGATCTCATCACGTTACTTAAATAATTTGTTGGGCCGATGATTATTAATTTGAGATTGAGTTGGAGGAACCTTCTCAATGTTTTCAACAAACTTTGTAGTTAAATAAAATATATTCCTTTGCAGTAGGGAAAAATTGGCTTTTTGCAAAAACATTATAAACTTAGAGCTTTCCACCAGCCAAATATGCATGTAGTGATAGCTATTATTCATCATTATCCTATGGTGTGAATTTGCCAGTACATTCAACGTACTGACCTACATGGCTGCAATGTCTCATGTTGCTGTATTCTTACGATGAGTAAGTGATACGTTAGGGTTATGATTTCTACACTTAACTTTGCCGTTAGTGTTGATGGGAATCCACTACCTTGTTTTTTCTTCCGCTTTATGGATTGAGGTAATAGTATTTATGTTATTTGATACATGTGATTTACCTCTGTTATAAATCCTCGAGTACTGTGTGTGTCAGCATACCGATCCAAGGATGACACTTAAGCACAGAGACTTTACCGTTTGAGGTCGGGTCACTACAATATGGTATCAGAGCACATGTTGACTGTAGGACGTGACCCTAGAGACTGGCAAGCCCATAGGAAAGATTTTCTCTACTACTTTATTTTCAAAAAGATCTTTTACCTCTCTTCTCTTTTGAGTTTATTCAAATATTACCTTTTAGTGAGACTATACCCTTTCCCCTTTTGACCACATGAAGATTCGGCTGATGAGAACACTCCAAGAAGTACAAGATATAGGACAACTAAGACTACTTTGGAATAAAGAGGATTTTTACCATGCATTACAATGATGGAAACTACAATGGTTGAAGACTCCGAAGACTAGGAGAATTTGAAGGCTTGAAGAATTTCCAGATTTGTATGACCTAGGAAGGCACCCCTTATGGAACTTGGCAGACTAAGGAAGTTGTCAATACCCGAGATCAAGGTGTATCGTAGAAAGACCAGAACATGGAGCATTAGAACTTGAAGTTTTCGTCAAGGAAAACCCTAAGACAGGAGATATCAATTATGGAATGAAAGCTCATGGCAAGTAACATGGGCATAGACACGGCTAACCATGGTGTTATTGCCTGCTTATGCTATTGTCACTGTGCGGAGTTAAGCATGCAGATGCATTGAAGGATTGGATGGATGAAGGCTAATGGAGCACCTATCAGCAAAGCCGAAGTTTTAAACTTAGCCGGTGTATCACCAAGATCTGGAGTATTACATCAAGGATTTTAAGATGGACCTGCAGGAAGCCATATTTGACAAGGAGGCAATTCGTGAAGCATTCAGGAACCAGAAGCTGAAAACAGCCAAGCTAGAGGAGCAAAACCTCGAGATACCGAAGATACGTCAGGAACTGAAGGACAGTAGGACCATGTCTCATGCCAAGGGTGTTGAAACCCAGAAGTTTGGAACGCAACTCCAGAAATATTAAAGGACGTCATGAGAGACTTCGCGTCAACAGAGAAGATCTGGCCAATGAACTTGATAAGGACAAGCACGATCGGAAGAAGCCATCGGAGACATGGACACGACTTGAAGAGTTTGGCGACTTGAAGATTTATTGACCTTTAGAAGACCAAACCCCTATTATATGCCCACGTTAGATGCGACGATTGTGAGCTGTCATTTGTTTGTTGTTTTCTGACATCCACAAGATAAAATCTGTCTTTTGAAAACTTTTGTTTGTATTGTGTGAATCCCTCTCTATCTCTCTTATCTCAACACAAACCCATGGACCCAATAGAGGACGAATGGATATGAGCTTATATTTTCTGGACCAACGAGTCAATTGGAGACAGACCGATGGATTCAGAACATGGAAGATCATATGAAGAATAACACTATAGCTGGAAGGGATATGGCCCAGCATGCTCTTCAATGCTTTGAAAGAGGTGCTGCTACTTGGTGGAGGATGTACCAAAACATCAATGGATGGCAAGGAGTAACCACTTGGGAAGAATTTAAGTTGACTTTGCTAAAGTCTCGTCTTGTGTCCCCGACTTTGAAGCCTTATGGAAGTGATATGAAGTAACCTTGTGCATGCAAGATTTGTGGAGAAATAGGACACAACCATAAGGAGCACAAGGATGAATGCCCTAATTGTGAAGGAAGTCACCCAGCTGAAGAATGCCCAACTCGACAGATTACTTGTTTCTTGTGTGAAGGAACTACCCACTACCCTGCTCAGTGTCACATTTACCCCATGGTACAAAGAACCATCCAACAGAAGAAAGAAGCATTGAAAGGATCCCTCATGGAAAATTTAGAAGAAGCTGTGATGAAGGAAGAGATGGAGGACACACCCGAAGAAGACCCAATTAAACCCTGCGCCAAGTCATGCTATTCATGTGGAGAAGAAGGACACATCTCCCAGGATTGTCTGAATGTGGATCTAGTAGAATTCCCGACAGAGGAAGTAGAGTATGACCCATAGGAAATAGAAGCCTTGATTGGAATGGAAAAGTCCAGGAAGAGAAGTAGATTGGATACCAGGAAGGACCTGAGTCATATAACCTTTTCCAGGTGCAAGGAGTCAGGGCACTACTTCAGCAGTTGCCCAAAAAGGAAGCCGAGGACCCAAGGAGGCTATATAATCACAAGGAAACCAAGAGACTTGTCAGAAACAATATATTTCTTCTATAATGAAGCAGGACACTTTGCAAGAGATTGTCCCAAGGAGAAGGAGGCTTGTGCTAAATAGTTGAGTTGCAACAAAAGAAGTATAGTAGTAGTAGTAGTGGGAACAATTCTTTTGTATTGAGGTGTTGAGTTGAGCCATGTAATGGAAATGCAGACGATTGTAATAATTTGATAATCAATGAAGTTAGCAGTGATGTGGATTTTATGAGTTGTTACTATACGAAGAAAGATTTTTGACCATTTTCGGGGACATGAGAAATATGGTCTATGGATGAGTTTGTGCATTTCAAGGGTGGTAGTACTTTGAGGACCTTTGACCCGTGGAGAAAAAGATAACGATGTTCCATGAAGTGGACTATGGAAAATATAAGTACGAGTTTTTTCTCGATATGTGGGATACTGATGACCCACAAGTATAGGGGATCTATCGTAGTCCTTTCGATAAGTAAGAGTGTCGAACCCAACGAGGAGCAGAAGGAAATGATAAGCGGTTTTCAGTAAGGTGTGACGCCCTTGATTCAATCATACACTAATCATACACGCAAAGGTGTACGATCAAGATCAAGGACTCACGGGAAGATATCACAACACAACTCTAGACACAAATAAAATAATACAAGCTTTATATTACAAGCCACGGGCCTCGAGTGCTCGAATACATAAGCTCGAGTACACAAGAGTCGGCGGAAGCAACAATATCTGAGAACAGACATAAGTTAGACAAGTTTGCCTTAAGAAGGCTAGCACAAAAGCAACATCGATCGAAAAGGCAAGGCCTCCTGCCTGGGAGCCTCCTAACTACTCCTGGTCATCGGCGTCTGTCACATGGTAGTAGGCACCCTCAGGGTAGTAGCAGTCGTCAAAGGTGTCATCTGGCTCCTGGACTCCGTCATCTGGTTGCGTCATTCAAGAAGAATGGAAAAGGGGAAAAAGGGGAAGCAAAGCAACCATGAGTACTCATCCAAAGTACTCGCAAGCAAGGATCTACACTACATATGCAACATTATCAAAGGAAGGTTGTATATGTGGACTGGGCTGCAGAAATGCCAGAATAGAGAGAAGGCCTAGTCCTATCGAAGACTAGCATCTTCTGGAAACCACCATCTTGCAGCAAACAGGAGGGAGTAGAGTAGCATAAGGTAAAGTAGTAGTAGTGTTATCAACCTCGGCCAGAGATCCTTTCTCGACTCCCTGTGAGAAAGCAATCCCAGAGCCATACTATCCGGTTATCACCTCATCACAATCCAATTCTCATCACAAGTATCCAGTTCTAGTTGTATCGATCGGGATACAACTCCAAGTGTCCGTTACCGTAGGACAGGCTATGCATAGATTAGTTCTTCCCTGCAGGGGTGCACCAACTTACCCACCACGCTCGTTTAACTCCGGCCGGACACACTTTCCTGGGTCATGCCTGGCCTCGGCCAAACAATACGCCGCAATCTGACCTAGGCTTAATAGAGAGGCCAGTACGCCGGACTAAACCTATGCCCCCAGGGGTCATGGGCCATCTCACTGGGAACTCCTGCACGTTGCGTACGTGGCCAGTGAGCAGACCTAGCTACCTCCTTCAACAAGGCAGGTGCTTACGCAGTCCAACCCGGCACGCGCCGCTCAGTCGCTGATGTCTATTAAGTTTCGGCTGATGTATACGACACAGAATGCCCATACTATGCCCACGTGATGGTTAGTGCTATCAGGCCAGAGGCCCCTCGGATCAAATATCCAAATCGTAGTGGATTAGGAATGCGCAGTAACAAGCAGAGACTCACGAAAGATGTGACCCCGTTGCCCCGTCTCTAGGACTTGCGGCAAGGGCTAGGAATGCCCGACCATGCCTCGTAATTATCTCGCGGGCACCCTCCAGGTCAACCCATCTCCACATCACTCGCGGGTACCCCTCAGGGTCGACCCGCCCTTCCAAGTAACAGTTGTAAAGTCATAGTAATCATAGTATCTGTGTGTCTAAACATCAAGGGGAAAACCCGAGGAATCACCCCCGGTGAACTCCACTCGATGTAATCATCAAGGTGAACGTAAGAGGGACCACCCTCGAGGTTCACACTTGAGGGGTTGCACAACAGAGTCGTATCGGAAGTGGTTAAAGAGGAAATCACCCTCGATGACCATGACCGAATAGCTACACTACAGGGTTAACATCAGAAGTGTTGTACATGTCTCACCCTCGGCACTCGATAGTAACCCAACAGTGTCGAGCAACTAAGGAGAAAGTGATGTGAGGTGTCGGGGCCTGGTCTTCAATCCCGTTGATCGGGTCTTCAATGATGAAGCAGAGGCAACAAGGACAAGGTGGGGGGTCACTAATGGATCACTAACCAACCTATACTAAGCAGTTTAGGATAAGAAGGTAAGGTACAACAACAGATACAAAAGTAGGCTATGCATTAGAATAGGAGAAAACAATAACAGTAGCAAAATCTAATGCAAGCATGAGAGATGGAATGGGCGATATCGGTATGATCAAAGGGGGGGCTTGCCTGGTTGCTCTGGCAAGGAGGGATCGTCGTCGACATAGTCGATCACAGGGGCGGCATCGGTCTCGGGGTCTACCGGAGAGAAGAGGGGGAAGAAATAGTAAATATAAAGCAAACATAGCATCACAAAGCATAACGTGGCAATAAGCTGTGTCGGGTGTGACCTAACATATGGCTACACGATATAGGTGAAGGGGGAATTCAACCGGGAATGTTTTCCCGGTTCCGGACCTGTGTCAGACAGATGACTGGAGGGGGAATGTTCCATGTTCAGATAGTTAGAGGCATCTGACAGGTAAACGGACCGCGTATCCGGATTCGTTGGATTTTTCTGAGCATTCATGTAGAAAACATTTTCATCCGAGCTACAGTTTATTTTCTATGATTATTCAAAGTTTTAAACATATTCTGGATTTATTTATTTTAACAGAAATGGAAAATGACGTCAGCAATGACGTAGGAGTGACATCAGTAGTCAACAGTCCGGTTGACTGGTCAAAACTGACACGGGGGACCCACCTGTCATAGACAGTTGGTTAAACAGAGTTTAAACTAATCTAAATTTAGTTAGTAATACTACTGGGCCCACCTGTCAGTGTCTAATTGACTAAACTAATTAGTTTTAATTATTAAAATGTTTTATTTAGAGGATTAATCTATGGGACCCGCACGTCAGTGGATGGGGCCTGCCCAGTCAGCACGGTTAACCGAAGTCAACAGGATAGCCGGGCCCCAGGGGCCCACGGGTCAGCGACCGAGGGGGTGGCCCCGACCGGCCAGGTCAGCGGTGGTGCCGGAGCTAGCTCCAGCGACCAAATCCACGGCGGAGGGCGCGGCCGTGCGTCGGGATTCGCCGTCCGGCGGCCAAAATGGGCGCGGGCGGGTGTGTTCGAACAGGGAGAGCCCGCCGCGTCGTGTGGTGAGGTCGGTTGGGCTCGCAGCTGGCCGGAACTGCACCGGCGATGAGTGGAGGCGGCGGTAGGGTTCGGGCATTCGTCGCAATGGAGCAGCAGCGCGCTAAAGCGTGATCTAACGGGCGCGGGAAGTGCTACGCAACGCAACGAGCACGTACGCATCAATAGAAGAAGCTATGGGGCACGGCAGCGACGAGCTCGCCGGCCATGGCGGACGGCGGAGCCCAGCATCATGGGGACGGCGACCGAGCGCGGTAGAACGTGAAGGAGAGGGAATGGAGCAACGCGGAGGCTCACCGAGCGGCTCATGGAGGCCGGCGAATGGATTAGGAGCAGCAGAGCTGGCCGGAGTGGAGGAAGACGGCGGTGACCGAACGGGGAAGGCGGCGTCAATCCGGTCGGTGGGTGGCGCCGAGCTCGAGCTCGTGGTCGGAGAGGGAGTACCGGTCATCGGCGGAGATTCTGGTCACCAAGAGGAGGCGCAGGGACGCCGGTGGCCGCGTGACTGGAGTGGCGCGAAGGCGGCTGCGTTCGGTGAGGTGGAGAATAGAGGGGAGAGCGAGCAACGAGGGAGAGGGGAGAGGGGCCGTCCGGGGGGAGTGAGTGGGTGCGGGGAGCCCGAGGGGTCGAGGGGACGTCGCCCTTATCCCTTCCCCGACGGGAACGGCGACAGGGTTCGATGGCGACTGGCGAGCGCGGTCGCTGGGTCGGGTGAACAGAGAGGAGGGAGGCGACCAGGGGAGGTGGGCTGCTGGGTTGGGCCGCCCAGATGACTAAGGCCCAGGGGGGTCAGGGGGGGTTTCCTTTTTCTTTTACTTTTGCCCTTTTCTTTTTACAGAAAAAGCATGGAAATATTTGGGCTGCCAAAAGGATTTTGTAAAATGTGGGACTTGGCCACATAATTACATTGCTATAGTTAGCACTGCCACAAAAAGGTTGTGAGGCTTTTGAAATAGTTTGAACTTTTTATAAAGTAAAAAGTCATTTAAACTATTGTTTTAGCCACTGCTTTAATTGCTTTAGGCCATTTAAACACCTTGCAAAAATGTTGGTTCACCACCAATATTAACAAATGACTATTTGCCACAAGATGAACATTTTAGATCTCCTGTCTGACAAATTAAGAGTTTTTGACTTTAGATTGTATTTGAATTTGAATCGGTGATTTGGAACAAGTGAAGATTAGCAACAGTAACAATGATGACAATGCATCATTAGAAGGGGATTACTGTAGCATGATTCTCGGGGTGTTACAAATCTCCTCCACTACAAGAAATCTCGTCCCGAGATTTAAGAGGTGGAGTAAGGGAGAAAGACTCAGGAAGGACGGAGCTCAATACAAGATAGGTACATGGGGGCTATCTCAGTGAATGTGACATAGAGGCATCTGTCAAGTTGAAATCCAAGAAAGTCATCGAGAGCAAGGTAAGAAGGTGCAATAAGAAGCTTCAACTTGGTAGGCAATCATTCGTTGCCTGGAACAGAGGGTGAAAGGGGTTCAGAGCAATGGGAATAATTATTGCGTCTGATACCAGAATAGATCGCCTCTCGGAAGGCGGCTCGGGATTTTCATAAGAAGCCAAGCGTGCGAAATAACCTTAGAAACAAGGGTGTACAGGAGAGTTAGGTTCCGATCCTGTGGAACTTTGGGTTATGGGCCCACCATGTGGGTTAAAAGTAGAAAGGGGGTCGATAGCAAGGCATGTCAGATGATAGACTATCAATTATGTTGTCAACAACGTTGGTACCAAGGGCGGGGGATGGAGAGAACTATTTTCCTGCTCGTTTGAACGAGGCGGACCAATAGGCAAAGTTCTCATCCATCGGTGGTTACCGGAATGTCACCAACATTAATAACAGGGTCGTACCGACTGATTTGTACCTCGAGGTGTTTCCATAAGCAGGGGATTATTTCCGCTTATAACATATATAGATCACCAGAAAGGTTAAACAAACCAATGAAAAGGAAAATGTGTTTAAACACAAGATTTAGGAGTGTAACTTTCCCAAGGAAAGGTGGAGCATGATATACAATATAGGGCTCCAAGTATGAAACCATTTAGACAAAGGGGCAAGGAATTCATGAGGTTTACCCATTCAACCGTGTTTGGATAATTGAACAAGAAACCGTTAGCATTGCGCTCCCAATGTTCTTGTTGATGAATGGAGTACCACAGACATGCTTCGTGATAGCATTGACATGGTCATGAAGAAAAGGTCAGACTTTGAATATACAAAGGATCCATCGGGAATTTCTAGAACATCTCATGCAATTTTATCAGAAAAAAGATGAGGATGTGGCCGATGGATTCAGCAGTAATCCATCGACATGTCAAAAGGATGTATTTCAAAGATTACATGAACAAGTTTGTGTGGGGCGGAAGGCAAGAATGTTCTCGATGATAACACAAATCGTCTAGGGGAAGGATGGTATTTCTCATCATGAATTATATTGATATCTTGGAAGAGCTCAGAATGTTGATGACGATCACGACACATTTGTCGAGAGATTTCATGAAGATGTAATCGATCGACGATGACATCAAGTCAAAGGAATGATGAAGCGAAAGGTTATTGGATCCACGGGTACAACACAAACTCGAAATCAAGCTTGTTGTTCGAGGTGAAATGATAAGATGTGGAAGATCGACGTAAGGTTAGCTCATCGTCGGAAGTTGCTCCGGGCATAAGGACCAGGTAGCACAGTTAAAAGTTGACACAATAAAAATATAGCCGATCAGGCTAGGAATGATGTGATGGGGTATAAAACTTCCCAATATCATGTACTAGGTGTAATGCCGGAAGGTAAATCGGAGTAGAGGTTGGACGGGGGAAATGATTTGCAGAGTATAAGTATTTTAACTTATCCGGTAAATGGAGTCAAGGAGGAAATATGGTCGGAACCACGATTACAAAGGATCAATTCATAGATACAAGATGATCTTGTACCAAAGAAATAATTATTTTTATGAGCAGCTTCCATGATAAGTTCTACATCGGGTCCATGGGCATGAACAGAAGGGTTCAAGGTCGACTCCCACTTCTTCAATGCATAACCTTTCATTCACTCCGCGTTTTCGACGAAGTTGTAGTGTTGAATTTTATCTGGCATAACACCAATAGAGTATGACCCGTAGAAGTTTCTGGGTTCACACAGATTAGAAAAAGCATAGGTTCAACCCATCGGGGCATCTTAGGAACATATACGATGAACTTCAGTACTACTTAACACCAGCTCGAAAGTAGAGCATGGTTCACAAAAAGATAGGATAATGTTTACCATAGGCATTAAGTGTCAGGGGAAAACTCACGAGAATTTAGAATGTGAAGGACACTGTCGGAGAATAATCCAACAAAGGAATTGGCAGTCCCCAAAGGATCTGATGTGATTATCGGTACTCAATCAGAAGAAGGAAAGAATGCAAAGGCATTTGAGTATAGAAACATCTGAATAATTCGATCCTTGAGTACAAAGGAGTCATGGTTTCAAGACGAAGGATCAGAAGCAGAGGCTCTGATCAAAAGATGAGTAAGTTGAACAGACATAGAGGTGCACCCATTCAAATCTTGATTGGGCAAGAACCAGCTCATATCTGGAAGGATGTCTGAGCCGGAAAGAAAATTTCTAAGGATTAATTGATGATTGCGAGTATGCGCTCACACGTTAAATCCATAGGAACAGAGTGACAATCACAATGAATTTTAAAGAATATTGCTAGACATATGGAATTAATCCTAATGCAAGCAGGCAAGGAGAATCAAGAGCAATAGGCTGCAAAGGATTTTCGGAAGATTAGATAGTATTTCCAAGTATTTTGGAAAGCATAAGAACAACTGCGGATGAACATACCCCGATTAAGTGAATTATCCGGAGTGCAAAAAGAAGCCACAAAGCAGATGGCACAAAGGATTCTCGAAAGAACGGAGAGTACATCTTGTAATAATAGGAGCAACTGGGTATGAAGGTACACATGGCAAGGGTGTTATTCACGGGGATTATCGGTGGTCATGAACTGCAAGGCAGTGGGCACAGGGTCTCGAGAAACATCAAGGAGTATCTGCAGAATCTTCTGGCCAAGCAAGCAATCATCAGAAATGTCGGGGCTCTCCGGGAGGAAGTGGGTACGAGAACCTAATGTCAGAGTTAGTGAAATGTTTAACCCGAATAGATGAGAGATCAGAGTCCCAGAGTATAGACGAGGAGTAAAAGATCCTAATACCACCCAATGGCGATGTGGGCCCATAAGACACACAGCCATGTTAGTAAAAGTTTTTGTAGTGACTAGACTCAACTTCGGCCAAGGAGTTGGAAAGGGGGCTACCTATAGGCAGTCGGCTCTGATACTAACTTGTGACGCCCTCGATTCAATCGTACACTAATCATACACGCAAAGGTGTACGATCAAGATCAAGGACTCATGGGAAGATATCACAACACAACTCTAGACACAAATAAAATAATACACGCTTTATATTACAAGCCATGGGCCTCGAGGGCTCGAATACATAAGCTCGAATACACAAGAGTCAGCGGAAGCAACAATATCTGAGAACAGACATAAGTTAGACAAGTTTGCCTTAAGAAAGCTAGCACAAAAGCAACATCGATCGAAAAGGCAAGGCCTCCTGCCTGGGAGCCTCCTAACTACTCCTGGTCATCGGCGTCCGTCACGTGGTAGTAGGCACCCTCGGGGTAGTAGCAGTCGTCAAAGGTGTCATCTGGCTCCTGGACTCGGTCATCTAGTTGCGTCATCCGAGAAGAATGGAAAAGGGGAAAAAGGGGAAGAAAAGCAACCGTGAGTACTCATCCAAAGTACTCGCAAGCAAGGATCTACACTACATATGCAACATTATCAAAGGAAGGTTGTATATGTGGACTGGGCTGCAGAAATGCCAGAATAGAGACAAGGCCTAGTCCTATCGAAGACTAGCATCTTCTGGAAACCACCATCTTGCAGCAAACAGGAGGGAGTAGAGTAGCATAAGGTAAAGTAGTAGTAGTGTTATCAACCTCGGCCAGAGATCCTTTCTCGACTCCCTGTGAGAAAGCAATCCCAGAGCCATACTATCCGGTTATCACCTCATCACAATCCAATTCTCATCACAAGTATCCAGTTCTAGTTGTATCGATCGGGATACAACTCCAAGTGTCCGTTACCATAGGACAGGCTATGCATAGATTTGTTCTTCCCTACAGGGGTGCACCAACTTACCCACCACGCTCGTTTAACTCCGGCCGGACACACTTTCCTGGGTCATGCCCGGCCTCGGCCAAACAATACGCCGCAACCCGACCTAGGCTTAATAGAGAGGCCAGCACGCCGGACAAAACCTATGCCCCCAGGGGTCATGGGCCATCTCCCCGGGAACTCCTGCACATTGCGTACGCGGCCGGTGAGCAGACCTAGCTACCTCCTTCAACAAGGCAGGTGCTTACGCAGTCCAACCCGGTGCGTGCCGCTCAGCCACTAACGTCTATTGAGTTTCGGCTGATGTATACGACGCAGAACGCCCATACTATGCCCACGTGATGGTTAGAGCTATCACGCCAGAGGCCCCTCGGATCAAATATCCAAATCGTAGTGGATTAGGAATGCGCGGTAACAAGCAGAGACTCACGAAAGATGTGACCCCGTTGCCCCGTCTCGAGGACTTACGGCAAGGGCTAGGAATGTCCGGCCATGCCTCATAATTATCTCGCGGGCACCCTCCAGGTCAACCCGTCTCCACATCACTCGCGGGTACCCCTCAGGGTCGACCCGCCCTTCCAAGTAACAGTTGTAAAGTCATAGTAATCATAGTATCTGTGTGTCTAAACATCAAGGGGAAAACCCGAGGAATCACCCCCGGTGAACTCCACTCGATGTAATCATCAAGGTGAACGTAAGAGGGACCACCCTCGAGGTTCACACTTGAGGGGTTGCACGACAGAGTCGTATCGGAAGTGGTTAAAGAGGAAATCATCCTCGATGACCACAACCGAATAGCTACACTACAGGGTTAACATCAGAGGTGTTGTACAGGTCTCACCCTCGGCACTCGATAGTAACCCAGCAGTGTTGAGCAACTAAGGGGAAAGTGATGTGAGGTGCCGGGGCCTGGTCTTCAATCCCGTTGATCGGGTCTTCAATGATGAAGCAGGGGCAACAAGGACAAGGTGGGGGGTCATTGATGGATCACTAACCAACCTATACTAAGCAGTTTAGGATAAGCAGGTAAGGTACAACAGCAGATACAAAAGCAGGCTATGCATCAGAATAGGAGCAAACAATAACAGTAGCAAAATCTAATGCAAGCATGAGAGATGGAATGGGCGATATCAGGATGATCAAAGGGGGGGCTTGCCTGGTTTCTCTGGCAAGGAGGGGTCGTCATCGACGTAGTCAATCACAGGGGCGGCATCGGTCTCGGGGTCTACCGGAGAGAAGAGGGGGAAGAAATAGTAAATATAAAGCAAACATAGCATCACAAAGCATATACGATATATGTGACCTAACAAATGGCTACACGATATATGTGAAGGGGGAATTCAACCGGGAATGTTTTCCCGGTTCCGGACCTGTGTCAGACAGATGACCGGAGGGGGAATGTTCCATGTTCAGATAGTTAGAGGCATCTGACAGGTAAACGGGCCGCGTATCCGGATTCGTTGGATTTTTGTGATCAATTTTCATGTAGAAAACATTTTCATCCGAGCTACGGTTTATTTTCTATGATTATTCAAAGTTTTAAACATATTCTGGATTTATTTATTTTAACAGAAATGGAAAATGACGTCAGCATGACGTAGGAGTGACATCAGCAGTCAACAGTCCGGTTGACTGCAAAACTGACACGGGGGACCCACCTGTCATAGACAGTGGGTTAAACAGAGTTTAAACTAATATAAATTTAGTTAGTAAAACTACTGGGCCCACCTATCAGTGTCTAATTGACTAAACTAATTAGTTTTAATTATTAAAATGTTTTATTTAGAGGATTAATCTGTGGGACCCGCACGTCAGTGGTTGGGGCCTGCCCAGTCAGCACGGTTGACCGAAGTCAACAGGATAGTCGGGCCCCAGGGGCCCACGGGTCAGCGACCGAGGGGGTGGCCCCGACCGGCCAGGTCAGCGGTGGTGCCGGAGCTAGCTCCGGCGACCAAATCCGCAGCGGAGGGCGCGGCCGTGTGTCGGGATTCGCCGCCCGGCGGCCAAAATGGGCGCGGGCGGGTGTGTTCGAACGGGGAGAGCCCTCCGCGTCGTGTGGTGAGGTCGGTTGGGCTCGCGGCTGGCCGGAACTGCGCAGGCGATGAGTGGAGGTAGCGGTGGGGTTCGGGCGTTCGACGCAACGGAGCAGCAGCGCGCTAAAGCGTGATCTAACGAGCGCGGGAGGTGCTACGCAACGCAACGAGCACGTACGCATCAACAAAAGAAGCTATGGGGCATGGCAGCGACGAGCTCGCCGGCCATGGCGGATGGCGGAGCCCAGCTTCGCGGGGACGGCGACTGAGCGCGCTAGAACGTGAAGGAGAGGGAATGGAGCAACGCGGAGGCTCACCGAGCGGCTCATGGAGGCCGGCGAATGGATTAGGAGCAGAAGACCTGGCCGGAGTGGAGGAAGACGGCGGCGACCGAACGGGGAAGGCGGCGTCGATCCGGTCGGTGAGGTGGCGCCGAGCTCGAGCTCGTGGTCGGAAAGGGAGTACCGGTCGTCGGCGGAGATTCTGGTCACCAAGAGGAGGCGCAGGGACGCCGGTGGCCGCGTGACCGGAGTGGCGCAGAGGCAGCTGCGTTCGTTGAGGTGGAGAACAGAGGGGAGAGCCAGCGACGAGGGAGAGGGGAGAGGGGGCGTCCAGGGGGAGTGAGTGGGTGCGGGGAGCCCGAGGGGTCGAGGGGACGTCACCCTTATCCCTTCCCCGACGGGGACGGTGACAGGGTTCGGTGGCGACCGGCGAGCGCGGTCGCTGGGTCAGGTGAACAGAGAGGAGGGAGGCGACCAGGGGAGGTGGGCTGCTGGGTTGGGCCGCCCAGATGACTAAGGCCCAGGGGGTCAGGGGTTTTTTTCTTTTTCTTTTACTTTTGCTCTTTTCTTTTTACAGAAAAAGCATGGAAATATTTGGGCTGCCAAAAGGATTTTGTAAAATGTGGGACTTGGCCACATAATTACATTGCAATAGTTAGCATTGCCACAAAAAGGTTGTGAGGCTTTTGAAATAGTTTGAACTTTTTATAAAGTAAAAAGTCATTTAAACTATTGTTTTAGCCACTGCTTTAATTGCTTTAGGCCATTTAAACACCTTGCAAAAATGTTGGTTCACCACCAATATTAACAAATGACTATTTGCCACAAGATGAACATTTTAGATCTCATGTCTGACAAATTAAGAGTTTTTGACTTTAGATTGTATTTGAATTTGAATCGGTGATTTGGAACAAGCGAAGATTAGCAACAGTAACAATGATGACAAGGCATCATTAGAAGGGGATTACTGTAGCATGATTCTCGGGGTGTTACACAAGGTATTCTCTGCAAGTACTGAAATAAGTGATAACAGATAGTTTTGTGATAAGATAAATTGTAACGAGCAACAAGTAACAAAAGTAAATAAAGTGCAGCAAGGTGGCCCAATCCTTTTTGTAGCAAAGGACAAGCCTGAACAAACTCTTATAATAGGAAAAGCGCTCCCGAGGACACATGGGAATATCGTCAAGCTAGTTTTCATCATGCTCATATGATTCGCGTTCGGTACTTTGATAATTTGATATGTGGGTGGACCGGTGCTTGGGTACTTCCCTTACTTGGACAAGCAACCCACTTATGATTAACCTCTATTTAAAGCATCCGCAACTACAACAAAAGTATTAAGGTAAACCTAACCATAGCATGAAACATATGGATCCAAATCAGCCCCTTACGAAGCAATGCATAAACTAGGGTTTAAGCTTCTGTCACTCTAGCAACCCATCATATACTTATTACTTCCCAATGCCTTCCTCTAGGCCCAAAGAATGGTGAAGTGTTATGTAGTCGACATTCACATAACACCACTGGAGGTTAGACATCATACATCTTATCAAAATATCGAACGAATACCAAATTCACATGACTACTAATAGCAAGACTTCTCCCTTGTCCTCAGGAACAAACGTAACTACTCACAAAGCATATTCATGTTCATAATCAGAGGGGATATAATGTGCATAAAGGATCTGAACATATGATCTTCCACCAAATAAACCAACTAGCGTCAACTACAAGGAGTAATCAACACTACTAGCAACCTACTAGCACCAATCCCGGACTTGGAGACAAGAATTGGATACAATAGATGAACTAGGGTTTGGAGATGAGATGGTGCTGGTGAAGATGTTGATGGAGATTTCCCTCTCCTGATGAGAGGAGCGTTGGTGATGATGATGGCGATGATTTCCCCCTCCTGGAGGGAAGTGTCCCCGGCAGAACAGCTCTGCCGGAGCCCTAGATTGGTTCCGCCAAGTTTCCGCCTCGTGGCGGTGGAGTCTCGTCCCGAAAGGTTGCTTCCTATTTTTTCTCATCGAAAGACTTCATATAGGAGAAGATGGGCGTCGGAGAGCCACCAGGGGGCCCACGAGGTAGGGGGGCGCGCCCAGGGGGGAGGGGCGCGCCCCCCACCCTCGTGAGCAGGGTGTGTGCCCCCTGGCCTTCATCTTTGGCGACAATTTTTCTTTATTTCTTTTAAGATATTCCGTGGAGTTTCAGGACTTTTGGAGTTGCGCAGAATAGGTCTCCAATATTTGCTCCTTTTCCAGCCAGAATTCCAGCTGCCAGCATTCCCCCTCTTCATGGTAAACCTTGTAAAATAAGAGAGAATAACCATAAGTATTGTGACATATCGTGAAATAACAGCCCATAATGCGATAAATATCGATATAAAAGCATGATGCAAAATGGACGTATCAACTCCCCCAAGCTTAGACCTCGCTTGTCCTCAAGCGAAAAGCCGATAACAATAAATATGTCCTCATGTTTAGAAGTAAAGGCGTCGATAAAGATAAAATACGGACATGAAGGCATCATGATTATTTTCATAACAGCAACATATATAGATTTGTCATAAGATTACTTATGTTCTAGTGATGATCTTTTCACAAAGCCAAAGTATGAATCATAAACCTTATTGAGCACCAACAAATTATACCCTCAGTCATTGCAGCAATTGCAATTTATCATAACATCGGAAAGAGTGTATGTTAGAGCTTAAAAGCAAGTCCACATACTCAACTATCACTTAGTCCTTCATAATTGCTAACACTCACGCGATACTTGTGGTTACGGAGTTTTAACTGGACACAGAGAAAGATAGGGGCTTGTAGTTTTGCCCCACAACCTTTTACCTCAAGGGTAATGTCAACAATAATAATTCATGCTCCCCCACATCCAATTAGATATATATATCATGTTCTTTCCAACATGCTGAGCTTGCCAAAGGATAAAATGAAAAAGGAAAGGTGAAGATCACCGTGACTCTTGCATAAAGTAGAGGATAATAATAAAAGATAGGCCCTTCGTAGAGGGAAGCAGAGGTTGCCATGCGCTTTTATGGTTAGATGCACAAAATCTTAATGCAAAAGAACGTCACTTGCATGTGAACCTTTATTATGCAGTCCGTCGCTTTTATTGCGTCCACAACAAGTTCGTGCAAAGTTTATTTTCTCCGCACTAATAAGTCATGCATATTTAGAGAGCAATTTTTATTGCTTGCACCGATGACAACTTACTTGAAGGATCTTACTCAATCCATAGGTAGATATGGTGGACTCTCATGGCAAAACTGATTTAAGGGTATTTGGAAGCACAAGTAGTATTTCTACTTAGTGCTGAGAATTTGGCTAGCATGAGGGGGAAAGGCAAGCTCAACACGGTAGAGGAACCATGACAATATACCTTATCTCATATGTAAGAAAACATAACTCATTATGTTGTCTTGCTTGTCCAACATCAACTCTTTAGCATTTCATATTTTAATGAGTGCTCCCAATCATAAAAGATGCCAATGATAATATATCTGTATGTGAAACCTCTCTCCCTTTATTACTTCCTATTAATTGCAAGGATGACCAAAGCTATATTTGCCAACTCCCAACAACTTTTAATCATCATACTCTTTCTATGTGGAGTCATTACTTTCACTAAGATCAATACGAACTCTTTGATTCTTTTTATTATTTTCTTTATTCACCCAAGATCATGGCAAAGTAATCAAGCCCTTGACTCAACACCAATTTTTATTCTATATAGCTCATGGACTCGATTGCATAGAGGGATCATAAAGCAAAACTCAAAACTAGATCGTGCCATGACTTTATTCTACTAAATCAAGATACTACTAATAGGATCGAACTAAGAAAAAACGGTAAAGATAGGAGTTGTGATGGTGATACGATACCGGGGCACCTCCCCCAAGCTTGGCAGTTGCCAAGGGGAGTGCCCATACCCATGTGATTATATCTCCTTCTTTGTTGTTGGCGGTGGAGGTGTTGTTGATGATGGAAGCTTGTCGTCCACCTTCCATGGCATAGGCTCGCCCTCATAGAAGGATGATCGAGTCTCCGGAATCCTCAAATCTGCAACGGAAACAGTTCGAAACGAAAACAGAGGATATTTGCGTGATACGGTCGTCAAAACCTTTGGGAGGATATATAATGAATTTTTACCGACCAAAATACGTATCGTGCAAGAAAATGGAGTCCGGAAGGTAGACGAGGTGCTCACGAGGCAGGGGGCACGCCCAGGGGGGTAGGGCACGCCCTCCACCCTCGTGGAGGCCTCGTGTCCTCCCCGGACTGCTACTTAGTTTTCTATTTTTCTAAATATTCCAAAACGGAGAAATATTGCTTTAAAATTGTTTTGGGGTCGGTTTACTTACCGTACCACATACCTATTCCTTTTCGGAGTCTGGAACATTCTGGAAAGTGTCCCTTATGTATTCCTCCGGGGTTACAGTTTCAATAATATTGGTTTCAACATTTATGGGATTACCTGAGATATAATGTTTGATTCTTTGACCGTTTACCACCTTCGGATTTGTGCCTGCGAAGTTGTTGATTTTTATGGCACCGGAACGATAGACCTCCTCGATAACGTAAGGACCTTCCCATTTGGAGAGAAGTTTTCCTGCAAAAAATCTTAAGCAAGAGTTGTATAGCAATACATAGTCACCTACATTGAACTCACGCTTTTGTATCCTTTTGTCATGCCATCTTTTAACTTTTTCTTTAAATAACTTGGCATTTTCATAAGCTTGGGTTCTCCATTCATCAAGTGAGCTAATATCAAACAACCTCTTCTCATCGGCAAGTTTGAAGTCATAATTGAGCTCTTTGATAGCCCAATATGCCTTATGTTCTAGTTCAAGAGGTAAATGACATGCTTTTCCATAAACCATCTTATACAGAGACATACCATTGGATTTTTATATGCAGTTCTATAGGCCCATAATGCATCATTCAGTTTTTTGGACCAATTCTTTCTAGACCTATTGACAGTCTTTTGCAAAATTAATTTGAGCTCTCTATTGCTCAACTCTACCTGACCACTAGACTGCGGGTGATAAGGAGATGCGATTCTATGATTAACATCGTATTTAGCAAGCATCTTACAAAAAGCACCATGAATAAAGTGTGAACCACCATCAGTCATTAAGTATCTAGGGACTCCAAACCTCGGAAAAATAACTTCCTTAAGCATTTTAATAGAAGTGTTATGATCAGCACTACTAGTTGGAATAGCTTCTACCCACTTAGTAACGTAATCAACAGCAACTAGAATATAAGTGTAACCCTTAGAGGCAGGAAAAGGTCCCATATAATCAAAGCCCCAAACATCAAATGGCTCAATAACAAGTGAATAATTCATAGGCATTTCTTGACGTCTACTAATATTACCAATTCTTTGACATTCATCGCAAGATAAAACAAACTTACGGGCATCCTTGAAGAGAGTAGGCCAATAAAAACCGGATTGCAATACCTTATGTGCAGTTCTATCTCCAGCGTGGTGTCCTCCATAAGCTTCGGAGTGACACTTGCGTAGGATCTGTTCCTGTTCATTCTCAGGTACACAACGTCTAATAACACCATCTACTCCTTCTTTATAAAGATGTGGATCATCCCAAAAGTAATGTCTCAAATCATAAAAGAACTTTTTCTTTTGTTGGTATGTGAAGCTAGGTGGTATAAATTTAGCAACAATATAATTAGCATAATCAGCATACCACGGAGTGCTACGAGAAGTACTTATGACATTTAATTGCTCATCAGGAAAGCTATCATCAATAAGTAGTGGGTCATCAAGGACATTATCTAGCCTAGACAAGTTGTCTGCAATGGGGTTCTCAGCTCCTTTTCTGTCAACAATATGTAAATCAAATTCTTGGAGCAAGAGAACCCATCTAATGAGTCTAGGTTTTGCATCTTTCTTTTCCATAAGATATTTAATAGTAGCATGATCTATATGAATAGTTACTCTAGAATCAACAATATAGGGTCTGAATTTATCACAAGCAAATACAACCGCTAAAAGTTCCTTTTCAGTAGTAGCATAATTTCTTTGAGCATTGTCTAGAGTCTTACTAGCATAATGGATAACATTTAACTTCTTATCAACTCTTTGCCCTAGAACAGCACCTACAGCATAATCACTAGCATCACACATAATTTCAAAGGGTAAATTCCAATCAGGTGGCTGAACAATAGGTGCTGAGACTAATGCTTTCTTAAGTATTTCAAATGCTTCTACACAATCATCATCAAAGACAAATGGTACATCTTTTTGTAATAAATTAGTCAGAGGCCGAGAAATTTTTGAGAAGTCCTTAATGAACCTCCTATAAAATCCGGCGTGACCAAGGAAACTTCTTATACCTTTGATGTCCTTGGGACATGGCATCTTTTCAATAGCGTCAACCTTGGCTTTATCAACTTCAATACCTCTTTCAGAAACTTTGTGCCCCAAGACAATACCTTCATTAACCATAAAGTGGCACTTTTCCCAACTCAAGACAAGATTAGTTTCTTCACATCTCTGCAAAAGTCGATCAAGATTGCTCAAGCAATAATCAAAAGAGGAACCATAGACGGAAAAGTCATCCATGAAAAACTCACAAATCTTTTCACAAAAATCAGAGAATATAGCCATCATGCATCTTTGAAAGGTAGCAAGTGCATTACATAAACCAAAAGGCATACGTCTATAAGAAAAAGTACGAAAAGGGCATGTAAAAGTAGTCTTTGATTGATCTTTAGCCGACACAGGTATTTGAGAGAAACCAGAATAACCATCTAGAAAGCAATAATGTGTATGTTTGCATAATCTTTCTAGCATTTGATCAATAAAAAGTAAGGGGTAATGATCTTTCTTAGTAGCTTTATTTAATTTGCGGAAATCAATTACCATCCTATAACCTGTGATAATTCTTTGCGGTATCAATTCATCTTTATCATTGGGGACAACAGTAATACCTCCCTTCTTAGGGACACAATGGACAGGACTTACCCACCGACTATCAGCAACGGGATAAATTATACCTGCCTCCATAAGCTTGAGTATTTCTTTTCTTACCACTTCTTTCATTTTAGGATTCAAACGTCGTTGAGTACCACGAACTGGTTTGGCATCAGCTTCCAAATTTATTTTATGTTGACATAGAGTGGGACTGATGCCCTTAAGATCATCCAGAGTATATCCAATAGCGGCACAGTGCTTTTTCAGAGTTTTCAATAATCTTTCTTCTTCATGCTCTGAAAGGTTAGCACTAATAATAACAGGATATATTTACTTTTCATCAAGATAAGCATACTTAAGATTATCAGGCAACGGTTTAAGCTCGAACACGGGATCACCCTTGGGTGGAGGAGGATCCCCTAAGATTTCAACAGGCAAATTGTGTTTCAGAATAGGTTTCTGTTCAAAGAATACTTCATCTATTTCCCTTCTTTCATTCATGAACATCTCATTTTCATGGTCTAGCAAATAGTTTTCTAAAGGATCACTAGGAGGTACGGCAATAGAAGCAAGACCAATAATTTCATACTTACTAGGCAATCCTTCCTCACGATGTTGTTTACTAAATTTATAGAAATTAAACTCATGAACCATATTATCCAAGCCAATAGTAACAACATCCTTTTCGCAGTCTATCTTAGCATTAACTGTATTCAAGAAGGGTCTACCAAATATAATGGGGTAAAAGCTATCTTGTGGAGAACTAAGAACAAGAAAATCAGCGGGATATTTAGTTTTCCCACACAAGACTTCAACATCTCTAACAATTCCCACTGGTGAAATAGTATCTCTATTGACAAGTTTAATTGTAACATCAATATCTTCTAACTCAGCAGGTGCAATCTCATGCTTAATTTCTTTATATAAATCATAAGGTATAACACTAACACTAGCACCCATATCACATAAACCATGATAACATGATCTCCTATTTTAACAGAAATAACAAGCACGCTTACCACGGGTCTATGTTTATCTCTATCACAGGGTTTAGCAATTCTAGCAGTTTCACCAGAGAATTCAATGACATGCCCATCAATATTATCGGACAAGAGATCTTTAACAATAGCAATATTAGGTTCTATTTTGACTTGCTCAGGAGGTGTATAAGTTCTAGTATTGCTTTTACGAACAACCGTTGAAGCTTTAGCATGATCCTTTACTCTAGCAGGGAAAGGTGGTTTCTCAACATAAGAGGTAGGAACAATAGGATCATTATAAGTGATGGTTTCTTCTTCGACTTTAATAGGTGCAGCTACTTTTACTTCTATGGGAGGATGATATTTAAACCACTTCTACTTGGGGAGATCAACATAAGTAGCAAAAGATTCACAGAAAGAAGCTACTATCTCAGAGTCAAGTCCATATTTAGTGCTAAACTTACGGAAAATATTGGTATCCATAAAAGATTTAACACAATCAAACTTAGGTGTCATACCTGACTCCTTACCTTCGTCGAGGTCCCAATCTTCAGAGTTGCGTTTAATTCTATCTAATAAATTCCATCTGTATTCAATAGGCTTCATCATAAAAGAGCCAGCACAAGAAGTATCGAGCATGGTTTTATTATTATCAGAGAGCCGAGCATAAAAATTCTGGAGAATTGTCAATTTTGAGAGCTCATGATTGGGGCATGAATATAACATGGATTTAAGCCTCCCCCAAGCTTGAGCGATGCTTTCTCCTTCGCGAGGCCAAAAATTATATATATAATTGCGATCACGATGAACAAGATGCATAGGGTAATACTTTTGATGAAATTCCAATTTCATTCTTTTATAGTTCCATGATCTCGTATCATCACATAGCCTATACCATGTCGATGCGTCTCCCTTCAAAGATAAAGGGAAAGCCTTCTTATTAACAACATCATCGGGTATACCTGCAAGCTTAAATAATCCACAAATATCATCCAAATAGCGTAGATGCTCGTCAGGATGCTCTGTTCCATCTCCTGTAAAAGTATTAGCCAGCAGTTTTTCCATAATACCCGAAGGAAATTCAAAAGGAGTTTCATTTTCAATAGGTTCAGTAGGTTGAGGAGCAACTCTTTGCTCTACTGGACGGGGTGAAGATACCCCGAACAAGCTCCTCAAAGATTCACTTTCCATAGTAACAAGTGACAGAAAATTTCAGCACACTATATAAATTTTTCCTTACCAAATTCCACCTACCAAAGGCGCTTCACTAACCGACAACGGCGCCAGAAAAGAGTCTTGATGACCCAAAAGTATAGGGGATCTATCGTGGTCCTTTTGATAAGTAAGAGTGTCGAACCAATGAGGAGCAGAAGGAAATGATAAGCGGTTTTCAGCAAGGTATTCTCTGCAAGTACTGAAATAAGTGATAACAGATAGTTTTGTAACGAGCAACAATTAACAAAAGAAAATAAAGTGCAGCAAGGTGGCCCAATCCTTTTTGTAGCAAAGGACAAGCCTGAACAAACTCTTATAATAGGAAAAGCGCTCCCGAGGACACATGGGAATATCGTCAAGCTAGTTTTCATCACGCTCATATGATTCGCATTCGGTACTTTGATAATTTGATATGTGGCTGGATCGGTGCTTGGGTACTGCCCTTACTTGGACAAGCATCCCACTTATGATTAACCTCTATTGCAAGCATCCGCAACTACAACAAAAGTATTAAGGTAAACCTAACCATAGCATGAAACATATGGATCCAAATCAGCCCCTTACGAAGCAACGCATAAACTAGGGTTTAAGCTTCTGTCACTCTTGCAACCCATCATCTACTTATTAATTCCCAATGCCTTCCTCTAGGCCCAAAGAATGGTGAAGTGTTATGTAGTCGATGTTCACATAACACCACTAGAGGTTAGACAACATACATCTTATCAAAATATCGAACGAATACCAAATTCACATGACTACTAATAGCAAGACTTCTCCCTTGTCCTCAGGAACAAACATAACTACTCACAAAGCATATTCATGTTCATAATCAGAGGGGATATAATGTGCATAAAGGATCTGAACATATGATCTTCCACCAAATAAACCAACCAGCATCAACTACAAGGAGTAATCAACACTACTAGCAACCTACTAGCACCAATCCCGGACTTGGAGACAAGAATTGGATACAAGAGATGAACTAGGCTTTGGAGATGAGATGGTGCTGGTGAAGATGTTGAGGGATATTGCCCTCTCCCGATGAGAGGAGCATTGGTGATGATGATGGCGATGATTTCCCCCTCCAGGAGGGAAGTGTCCCCGGCAGAACAGCTCTACCCGAGCCCTAGATTGGTTCCGCCAAGGTTCCGCCTCGTGGCGGCGGAGTCTCATCCCAAAAGGTTGCTTCCTATTTTTTTCTCATCGAAAGACTTCATATAGGAGAAGATGGGCGTCGGAGAGCCACCAGGGGGCCCACGAGGTAGGGGGGCACGCCCAGGGGGGAGGGGCGCGCCCCCCACCCTCGTGAGCAGGGTGTGGGCCCCCTGGCCTTCATCTTTGGCGACGATTTTTCTTTATTTCTTTTAAGATATTCCATGGAGTTTCAGGACTTTTGGAGTTGCGCAGAATAGGTCACCAATATTTGCTCCTTTCCAGCCAGAATTCCAGCTGCCCCCCTCTTCATGGTAAACCTTGTAAAATAAGAGAGAATAACCATAAGTATTGTGACATATCGTGAAATAACAGCCCATAATGCGATAAATATCGATATAAAAGCATGATGCAAAATGGACGTATCAGATACCCCAAGAGTATGGAGAAATGAAGTACTATTGGATATAAAGGAGGTATGATGTTGGTAATATGGAGCAATGGTGACTCTCTGGTGAGTCTGAGTAATCACTCTTAGTCTAGTACCAGTAGAAGGAAGGGAGACAGTATAATTGGATGGATTTAAGAATGCTAGGAAGCTGGATGTTGGAATCATGATCAGTTGCCCCGATGATGAGTTCAAGGTTTGCAAGAGATGAGATGGGCCATAACCCACCGGCCCCAGGACTTGCCAAGAAGCAAGCACACTCTTGCTGAAGGAAAAAACCCTGGAAGAAGTTATAACGTTGTCAACAGACGATCTTATAGGAGTTTACGCAAAACCTAAGAGTTGTGAAGGAACGATAGATGTTTGTTCGGCTTGCAGAATCAATGGATTATCCGAACTTGGTTCGTTGACAAGAGAAATTCTGCAATGCTTATGAGGATGACCGAGTGTTAGAATGCGAGATTCGCTACACCATATACAAGCTATTGATTTGGGTGCGGGATGGATTGATCACCATACCGACTTATTCTTATTATTCATCTTGTTATGTGGGATGGTAAATCTGAGTGACTTACCTATAGTAGAGCAACGACGATCAAAACCTTGTTTGAACCTAAGAATGGTATAAGTATTTTTCCCTTGTACAAGGCAGCTGTTGCCAATCGTAGGACATACGATGAGGTTCAACCCAGACCCGTTTTTTTTACAGGAGAAACCATAAATTGTTGACCGCCATGAGATATTGATAGTTGTTTAGTATTGGCGTGAGACCTGTCAGCCAATAAGACCCAGTCATGGAATAACCTTATCAAGATGAAAGGACACATGAATTGAGGAAAAGGTTATGCCACCACCGGAAGAACCCAGAGAAGGAATTTTCTCGAGAATCTGAGAAGACCGACCCTGTCAATAAAAAGGATGGAGTATATAAGTTTTGATGGAACCGTAATCATGTTTCTAAGGGTGGTAGCACCCCAGACCTCCGCAGACGATCAATGGATTTTGGGAAGACCCCGACCCTAACCTATTTTCTTGCTAGCCTCTCCGAATCTCGAGGATGAGATTCATTTTAAGGGTGGTAGGTTTGTAACATCCCAAAATTCTAAATTTTGGAATTTTATATTAAATAGCTAGTTTTGATTGTTTGTTTGATTGTGGTGTGGTTGCTTGTGTGAAATTGAGTGAAATTTGAAACTTTTGAAAGTTAAATGAGAGGGAATAAAAGGACTTTCCCAAACTTTCATTTTTGCATTTATGATCTCCATGAATTGAAATTCTTTTCATCACAAAACCCTGGAGAGAAGATGACATGACTTCTTCCATTTAAATAAATGAAAAGGGTTTTTGAAAAGATTTGAATTTCATTTGGAAATATTTTAAATTTAGAAACTTTAAGCAAGTCAATGATTTTCATGAGTGAAGATAAAATGACTTCTTCAAAGCATATGAAATATGAGTTGGAAGTTTAAAAGAATCAAATTTGAAGTTCTTTTGAAAATCATTTTTCAATTTGGAGTTATTTGGTTTTTATTCAAATTATTTTTCTCCAAAAATACAATATATGGGAAATAGGGTAAAATGATTCCCTACATCAGAAAATTGGAGAGAAATAAATTTGAAATCATTTTGATATTTTTAAAATAATTTTTATTTGGTTTTATTGCAACAGTAGCACTGTTTGCTTTGCTTAAATTTTTCTACATTTTATTCGATGCTACAAAAATGTTCAGGTTGTAGGAAATTTTGATATATTGTATGACTATATAAAGTTTCATTTTTTTCGTTATTTAGTTTTCTATTTCTGTTTTACTAAAAACAAAACTGCGTGTTCGCCTGGAACTAACTGTCGCCGACGTGCGCAGCATAGTGGCATCGGGCGCCCCATAATTTTGTTTTCTCTCCTACATGGGCCAGGCCCAGCCAGCCTTTTCATTTTCTTTTTACTTAAGCCGAACTTTGTTTAAAAAAAAACTACAGCGCGCGGCCGGCCGTGGCCTTTAGGCCCGTGCGAGGCGTTTAGCCTTTTTCTTCTCTCCTTCGTTTATTTTTCGTCTATGTTTAGTCCCATATTGCCTAGCCTTTGACTTCTAAACCTCTTTTCTACTAATAAATATAGACCTATAGATCCCCCAAAAATCATCCGATTCAGGTTAAATCAATATATTTTGGTTTGACTAGATTCACTAAAAATATATATTTCTCCTCTCCAGCGGAAATTCTGAAATATATATTTGAAGTCGTCTTTTCTCTACCTTATTAAGGTATCTTTCTTTATTTTTTATATATATCCCGTAGCTTATTATTTCTAAAGTAGTATGGTAGAATAATTAGATTTATAAATTAGTCCCTGTATTTACATTTTTGAACTATAATTCTTTTAGCCATAGCCCGTTTTCTTCCGTAAAACAGCTTGGCCCTGATTTTTCAAATAGCCATAACTTTTTACTTGTTTATCCAAATTAGATGAAACCAGCGCCTACATTTTCATCTTGATTAATCTATCTCAACTTTTTGAAATTTTCAAATTTCGAAATTTGTTTAGATTCATACTCAAATTTCTTTTGATCATATTTTTCTATCCGTACCTCTGTTTTCGATGAAACCAACGCCTAAATCTTCGTAATGATACTCTCTGTCTTGTAAACCAACTTGAACATGTTTTTGACAATTTAAAATTTGAGTTTAGTTCAGATTATTATTCGATCTTGTTTCGTCTGTTTCTTGAGTTTCGTAACTCCGTTTGAGTTGATTCTTTTTGCAAATCGAAGCTCTTCTCTTCGATTCTTTGCATGAGTGCTTATGTATGCAATTGCTTGCTCGCGATAGATTGACTGGAGTGCGACAAGTAGAACTATCAGGAGTTACGAGTGCGAATCATCTTCATCAACCGTACAGGAAAGTTCACACTTTGATCATATCCCTTTCATACCCAGTTTTTATGCATTAGTTTCAACCCTCAAACATTGCATGAGTAGGATTGATAACATGTGGGTATTGGGAAGTAGTTGATGAGGTAGAACCTATTGTCCTGCATTCAACCTTGGGAAGTTACTTCTACGTTATGCTTATACTGCTATGCTATGCTCGTAGACGTGGTTTGGTTTGAGTGATTCATGACAGATGTGAGAGTTATTATTGATGGTTAACTTAAGGTGGCTACTTTAATACACCTCTGGGTGGAATGGTAGGGGCACCCTGGAGCACCAAGTGGTTTGCCTGGGCACCTGGAGAACCCAGTGCTTGCCCAAGGGAATCCCGGAGGACCCGTGTGATTACCCTATGGAATGCCACCCAGGCTCAAAGGGATCATAAAATTATTCATGCCAGAAACTTCCGTGTGCATTCACAAGCCATTATGGGCTCTGTCATAGTTGAGTATGTTGGATGAGCTCTTGAGGAGGTAGACTAGCAGATTTAGGGGTGTAGGTGGTACTGTCTACCTAGAGTAAAGAGTTAGTGCTTCTGAAAGACTATGTCTCGATCATCCATTTCTCAAACACCTTGTAGTGCGAGAAATCCAACGGAGGCGATCGAGTCTTGTGGGTAAAGTGCGCAAACCTCTGCAGAGTGTACAAACTAATCATGGTTAGCCGTGTCCCCGGTTATGGACATCTTGAGTATCTGGTTCTTGGATTATCATGGTTATCTCATCACGTTACTTAAATAATTTGTTGAGCCCATGATTATTAATTTGGGATTGAGTTGGAGGAACCTTCTCAATGTTTTCAACAAACTTTGTAGTTAAATAAAATATATTCCTTTGCAGTAGGGAAAAATTGGCATTTCGCAAAAACATTATAAACTTAGAGCTTTCCACCAGCCAAATATGCATGTAGTGATAGCTATTATTCATAATTATCCTATGGTGTGAATTTGCCAGTACATTCAATGTACTGACCTACATCGCTGCAACGTCTCATGTTGCGGGAGTCTTACGACGAGTAAGTGATACGTTAGGGTTATGATTTCTACACTCAACTTTGCCGTTGGTGTGGGAATCCACAACTTGTTGTTTCTTCCGCTTTATGGATTAAGGTGATAGTATTTACGTTATTTTATACATGTGATTTACCTCTATTATAAATCCTCGAGTACTGTGTGTGTCAGCATACCGATCCAGGGATGACACTTAAGCACAGAGACTTGACCGTTTGAGATTGGGTCGCTACACCTCCTGATGAACAGGATCCCGTTTCGAACGTGGCCGGTCGAACACAAGGCCCTTTCCTCCGTTGTGCGGTATGCCAGGCCTCGTTTCCATCGGTTGTTCCATCCAAGCCCTCCTGATGAACACGACGACGCATTCCGTTCTGACCCAGCCGGTTGGCTCCCCATGAACACGACGACGACGCTGTTTCTCCGTTCCGACCCAGCCATGTACATGAGCCCTGGTCATATGTATGTGCGAGTAGGCGTTCGAGACCCCGCCCGTATGTACGTACGTGGCCGTATATTCTTTCTTGCACACTGGCCGCTGTACGTACGTGTACATGCTACATGCGCGCCTCTACTACGACATGTGCGCGCCTCCACATCGACCAGTATGTACGTACATGTTCGCGACCAGAATGACAATGCTATGTACGCTTTGATCAGGTGGGTCCCGACTGTCAGGCACTTCCTTCCGTGCGAAAATGTAGCTGGTGGGTGCCAGCAGTCAGGTGGGCGAATCGTTTTTTTGCCCGGACGCACTTCCTTGCGTGCGAAGATGTAGCTAGTGGGTCCCAGCAGTCAGGGGGGAAACGTTTTTTGGCGAAAAATGGTGGCCTGTCCAGTGCGTCCCCGCTGTCAGGTGGAGGAATAATTATTTTACGTGTAATAAGGAGGCACTTCCTTGCGGCCGCCGTGGACCCAACTTTCAGCCTCTCCACGTACAGTACTCTTCCAATGGAAGTCATTCCTTGACCACGTTGACCACGCCGCGTCGAGAGCACCAGGGTGGTGGACGACGGCGAGGCCTAGGAAGGGGAAGACGTGGAGCCGGGGAAGACACGATAGTGGAAGCCCGCGTGGAGAGGAGTACGAAGGTTCACGGGTTTGGTTGCGGTGTGAGGTTGCCGTCGCCGCAGGGCCTGGCCAGCGGTGGGAATAGTAGGGGGCGGTGAGGCCTCCGTGGCAGCACAGCCAGCCACGGGAGGCAGGAGCATGCGGCACGACCGGCGCTGCTTTGGGCGACTGGAGCACGAAGACCAGAGGTTGAAGAAGCACTATGGACATTGGATGGACATTGTACGGTCACTGGAGCTAGAATCGTTCATATTGACTAAGTTGACAAAGACCTCCGTCCCCGTCAACTTAGTAGGCCCACAAGTCAGCCTCCCACCAAAGTGAGTCCTAGCTAGCAGGGGGAGTATTCATTTTTTTGTGCGTAATAAGGAGGCACTTTCGGTGGGTCCGAGCTGATAGCGTGGGGAACATTTTTTCACGAAATACAGAGGCCCTTCCGGTGGGTCCCAGCTATCAGGTGGAGGAATCATTATTATGCGCATAATAAAGAGGCATTTCCCTGTGTGAGCCCCTACTGTCAGCCTCTTCCGATGGCTGTTGTTTGTTGACCATGTCGACCTCACCGGGCCGAGAGCACAAACGCGGTGGACGAGGGAGAGGCCCAGGAAGGGAACCACCCGGAGCCAGTGAAGCCACCGCAGCGGACTGGTCGGCTGCGGCGTGAGGCTGACGTCGCCGGAAAATAACAGGATGTGTGGGTGGTTAGAGGGATGGCCTGGCAGCAGCACAGCCCAGCCACGGGAGGAGGGAGCAGGCAGTCCTGCCAGCGCTGGTTTGGGCAGCTGGAGCAGGAAGATCAGAGATTGAAGAAGCACGGTGGCCGTTGGATGGACATCCAATAGTCACTGATGTGTGTTGACTAAGTTGACAAAGGCTTGCGTACGCGTCAAAACAAAATTTAGGACTGTGCATCGTCAACCTAGTAGGCCCAGAAGTCAGCCCCCAAATCTATGGAAAACAGCATACCGCCCATTTGCCATTATTTTCAATAATTTACAGCCCATTTGCTAATTCTTAAGGATATTTGAAGCCCATGTTCTTTTTATTAGCATTATAGACCACATATTCTTGGCACTGCTAAAAAATTCAACGAAATTTTGCATATTTCGGTGGGGTCCGAACTCTTTTAATCACGAAATTTCGAGTCACATTAAAAATAATTTTCAAAAAATTACATCAAAATAAAATTCAGAAAACAATTCTCTGCAAAAAAGATGAATGAAATTTAGAATCTTAACTAGCAAGATGCCCATTCGTTGCACAAAACATGAAGGTGCATTTGTATGAGTAGTTTATCTTGTGGGAGAAAAGATGACATTTTAATGTAATTGCCAGTTGGCTTTGGTTTTTATAAGAGTAGAGAGTAGAGAAATCCTGAAAAAAAGATATTTTAATGCAATTGCCGGTTGGCTTTGGTTTAAAAATTTACAGCCCATTTCTTACAACGTATAGCCCATTTTTTGGGGAAGCCCATTTCTTACTACTTACATCCCTCCTCGTCTTGAAAGATTTGCAGCCAAGCAGGGCTGAGAAAAACAAGTAGGCCTCGGTTTTGGTATTCTCCAAAAAAAGAACTGGGCTAGCCATTTTCAGAAAGAAAAAATCTATCAAGTGGGCTCGTCATGTGCTTAATAAAAGCGTAAGCGTGGGCTAGATGGGCCACAGCCCCCGCACAGTGCGCAGTTGAGCTCCGTCTCTGAAATTAAAAAACAACTGGGCGAGCTGTTGGGTCCCTGGTGTTATCCGCTCGTTGTGTAATTTTCTCGTTTATTGACTACATTGACAATGGCGTGGGACCTAGTTGTCAAATAATTAGGAGGAAGTATTTTTTTGGCTTGTAATAACGAGGCACCTGCTTGCGAAATGAAATGACCCTGGTGGGTCCCTACTGTCAGCCTCTCCACGTACAACCATCTCCTAATTCCTCTTGGTTGTTGACCATTGACAACGCCAGACGGCGGTGGGCACAGCGAGCGAACCAAGGCGGAGAACGACGGCAAGGCCTCGGACGGGGACGAACAGCAATCGTGGAAGATGCGGCAGTATAGTGACAGGTGGAGGGGAGTACGAGGGCAACAACATGCAACTCAAGCATACAAATGGTACGAAAGGCCCAAGGATTAATTGTTCATCAAATTTTTAGACAAAACCGAGATTGAACATGACAGTAACATCTAACCCAACCACTCTTTTTTGCAGTCACAAAAAAATGGATCGGTCTGATCCATAAAATCAACATCCTGTCCAAAAAAAATTTATTTCAGGATGACTACAACTTGTTATAAATAGAAGCTGAGCACGTTTAGAAGCCCATTTGTCCACCTGAAACTTCTTTTTTGCTGTTCAACATGTCCGTCCGTGAGAAATCTCTTGCGGTAAAAATTAAGCCTCATGGACAATAGTAACCTCACATTCAACAGGAAGAATGCGACAAAGCTTCTATTTGCCTGGTTGGATGCATATCGTTCCATCGTTACTGTCCTCAAATGAATGTCATGAGAACTGAGAAGATCCTGGTGCTTATTACGCCACCGATTGGTTATATGTTTTTCTCCATGTGGTTCTGCCTAAGTAGACATGAAGATTCGAAACAATTAAGGTCTGAGAAAAGTGTATGTCAAAAGAACGACAACTGAACAGTTAATTCTAGTAAAATATATACGGGCTTTCAATGTGCATGAAATCATCACCTCTATATACAAAATTCTCTAGAGATCGAAAGCATCGCAGCAAGCCAATAATTATGTCCAGATCAAAACTAAACATTCTGATATATATATATATATATGATCTTGATAGAATCCAGCAGCATTGATAGGCTATCAATGGACGAACTCTTCATTGAGCATATAACATAATATTAGTACCCAAAGTGTACTCCAAGATGATATAAAACTTATGCGCACAAATGAAAAATGCAGATTATGATTACAAATGTGTAGATGATAATATACGGTACTCGAAAAGGTGAGGAGCCAAACACCAACTCCTTGTGATCATTAAACGGGTCACGAATTACACCTAAGGTCTCCAGTTTGGACGCAGAGACGACAGTTGTCTGTGAAGGTGTATAACAATTATCAAGGAGCAACCTTTGAAGTGAAGGGGCATCTTCGATGATGAGCTGTTGTCCTTCAAAACAAATTCCAATGCTTTTAAGGTGAAGAGACTTTATTTGGAGACAACTGATACGGATTTCTATTCCCAAAACAATCAGCAAGCGCTCTAGGGCAGGGCAACTAGAGTGGATGATGCTGTGTAGTGAGGCCTCCGACAGATAAACCACCACAAGCGAAAGTTCTTTTAGCAGTGGGAGTCGAAGCATTTGTACCAGATCGTCTAGTAGTTGGCACCAGGCGAAGGTGGCGGTGTGGAGAGAGGAGGAAAACCGTGAGATGGACAACGGTGGTGTGGGCACGAATTCTTGGTGTGTTCGTGGTATGAAAATTTTGTGGTAATGGTACAACTCAAACTGCTGGAGTTTTCCGAATTCAGGGGATGTCAGCCAAGCGTCCACCGTGTCGGGTATGGACAGCATGTAGTGTGTCGGGATGCAGAGGCATTGAACGGGGCCCTCCTGGTGAGAAGAGACGACGGCTCTGAGGAGATCAAATTAAGGAAGGACAGATATCTGACGATAGTCGAGATTGAGGGGCGCGGTGCGCCATAGAGGGCGCCACTGAGTTGAGAGGACTTGTGTGCGGCAGCAATCCTTGGTGGGGAGAAGCAAGACGATCTCCTCAAGGATGACGTCCAGGAGATCGCTGATGCGGTCCACCGGAGATTCTACCGGTTCCTCAGATCCGGCTGGGGGGGGGGGGGGCTCGCCGCCTCTTCCTGCGCTACCGGGTGCGGGATCTACAATCGGCGTCGCCGCTGGCGGGAGCCTCATCTTCTTGGCGCTGGGTCCAACCGACTCCATTTTCCTTGTGGGCGTCACACCGAGCTCACGGGTTTGAGCAAAGTAGCCAGAGACGAGCCTAGTGGCAGTGCGAGTGGGGAAGAAGGAGGCCTGGGGATTTCTGTAGGAGTGGAAGAAGAGGAGCAGGCGTTTTCGTTACGAGTGAGGAAGAAGGTGAGCGAGGGTTTTCTGGACGAGTGAGGAAGATTGGGGAGCGGGGGGAATTGGGGGCAGACGGAAGCGGGAGAGCGAGTTGTTCGTGTTTATAAGGCCCGCTGCACTAACTACTCGCTTTTTCCCAAGAACCACTCTCTTCTTTTGCGTTGCTGCATTGGAGCTGGCGCATGGACTTGGCTGATTGGCCATGCATGCAGGATGCATGTGCTCGCCGGCCACTACATGCGCCTGGTTTGTTACTAGGCCTATTTAATAGGGTGGTTATGGAGTAAATTAAGGAGATTTATTTTCTCTGTGTGCATCCACCAAATTAGAGGATGCAGTACTGGATGTAGACACTCACATTAAAGTAAGTATGCATACTAACATTCAGAAGAACAAAAGTTCAGCATGTTTATGCATCTCAATGATTCACCATACTATAACCAATACAAAGTTGTGAGAAGGTGCGGAAATAAAGAAAATCGGTCGATGCTTCTCTAAGCAAAGGGCCTCCCTGCACACGCATTAATTTCATGGGCATGCTTGTTTCTTGTCAATGTTGCGAGCGCTTTGAGCATGTTGGCAACTCCACAGCTAGCAAGCTGCCTCATCTTGCAATTGATGCTGACACATTTGCAGCAAACACATGAGGCAATAGAGATGACTCAACATGAGTCCATATTGTGCAGTTCCCCTGAAATCATCTTCATTTTCCTGAATCTGAAAAGATAGGAAAACAGTAGCTATACTTAAACGGTGTTGCAAACAGTAGCACATATCAATAGCTCGGCATTACAAAACACGATCATCTGGATGAAGGGGATACTGACCTGCCTGAGGAAGATTATATATAATTTCATAAGTCCTTGGTTGATTTCCACCTTCGAGTGCACTGCTTGTTTGCTCCTCCACACATGACAGGATCGTTCCGCACTGCATTCAGCAAGTCAATGTACGAATAAGCTAATTTCATCTTGCGGTGGTCATTGTACCTAGTTACGAATGTAGGAATACGTGGATCACCATGGGGTTAGCTAACAACAGGTAGATGCAGCCATATAAATTTTGTGCGGTGCTACCAAAATTGAGGTTTGTATCCCTTCCTGTTATGAGAATTCTTCTTGAAGTTGGTAGAATGTGACGGCTTGTTCTTTGCATCAAACTTGCCTTTCCCCTGAGATTTGTTCTTGTTGTTTTGGGGCTGGTTGGGCTGGAAGTTCTTCTCGTGTACCATGTGGGCACTAGAAGCTCTCTCAGCGACCCAAGCACGTGTGTCTTTTGCTCTTGCCTTCTCCTCAAAATCAAGGGTGCTAATGAGATCCAAAACAGAAAACTCATGTCTCTCGTTTTTCAGAGAAGTAGCAAAATCATTCCACGAAGGTGGAAGCTTGGCAATGATGGTCCCAGCAACAAATTTGTCCAGCACACACTTAAAGTACTCAAGTTCCTTAGAGAGTGATTGTATCTCATGAGTCTGCTGAACAACAGAGTGCTCATCAGTCATCTTGTAGTCACATAATTGCTCCATGACGTATAACTCGTTGCCAGTGCCCGAGGGCCCAAACGTGGCCTCGAGCACAGCCGACATGTCTTTGCCGCTGTCAGATGACATATATGAATCCACAATGGAATCGTCAAGAACACTCAGCAGGGCGGCGTTGAAGAGGTTATCCATGTTCTCAAAAGCTTCCTGCTGTGTAGGATTAAGATCTCCCTCGGGCTTACCCTTAGTGGCGTCATAGCAGTACATGATCTGAAACCAATATACTGCTCTTGTGCGCCACCTTTTATATTGCACCCCCTTAAAAGTAGGCGGCTTCAAAAGCACAGCAAAACCACTCGGAGTAAATTGCCTATAATCAGGTTTTTGGATTGGATTGTTGAATATATGAGCAATTTACTATGAGATTTAATCCGAATCAGGAGTAAATAGATCATGACGACAATTGCAAACATCAAAGTAATGATGCAGACTAAAACAGGAGGACAGAATCACATACTGTACAGCGGGAGCAGAACCGCTGTGGTTGATGTTGTCACTCATGTCGTTGATGAAGAGGTTAATGTGGTCGGGGAAGAAGGCTGTCTTTGAGGAAGTCGTCGCTGGCAGCAGTCACAGGAGTGTGCTCCCCAAAAACCTGATCGCCCCTCTCCCGTATAGGATCACGAAAGGCGGGGTTCGGAGGACTGCTATCCCTTCTCGCGGTGCACGCCGGAAGGAGGGCTGGAGAAGAATTGTGTGGCAATGCTAAGATCTAGAACAGTGCGAAACCATATGATACAGCGGCGGCTAGGGTAGAGCATGTAAGGTCGGCGTGCGAGTAAGACCAAGTATAATAGTAGGCCTTTGGCCCGCAAACCCCACGTCCAAGTCAATAATAGCCCCGCCAAGGTTTGTCTCAAAAAAACAAAGTAATTAAGGCATTCGTTAGTCCCTTTAGTATAAATACTATATCATTAATAATGGCCCCACGTTTTGTCTCACAAAGTATGTTGGGGCTCCTGCTACAACCGGCTACAAGTTTACAATCCGCTTCTCTTCTCTCTCCTCTTCTCTCTCCTTCAACTAAGCATAAATACTATATTTAAATCCTTATAGCCTGCTTATGTCATCTAATTGTAGTACTTGCTCTAAAGTTACTCTCCACTGTGTCTGAAATGTCGGCCCGTTTCAAAAAAATGTCGGGCGTGCAGCGGGCGGTGCCCTCGGTCGGCACGCCGCTTCAACGACGAAAGCAGTGAGAGGTCGTGTCGCCCAGACTTGCCATCAATGTGGCACGGCGGGCTCAGCTGGCGTCGAGCGGGAAGCACATGCGGGAGGGGGGAGGAGTTTTTGTTGGGCCAAGAAGGTGAGAAGCCAACTTGGAATCGGTCCAGACGGGGAAATATCATGTGATCCCATACTCTGCATATGACACTAGTCTATGTTACTACTCCCTCATTTCCGGTTTATAGAGATGTTTAGAGTAACATAGTAATATGTTACAGTATAAGTTACTCCCCACTATGACCAGCCTTGGCCTCTCCCAGTGCTCCACCATGTATAGCTGCTAAGCCTGCCACGTACGCATAAAATATGATGTGGCAAGTTAATTAGGAAGAGAGAGACTAGTTTGGTGACCGCAGGAAGAAACGATGGAAAGACAGTTTTGAGTCTATAGCTAATTAAATGAAGCAAGCTTAGCAACAATAAACTAAGCACCTATGCATTGATGACTTGAGTTACTAAGCCATTTAATGCACTTAGCACCTCATCTAAGCACATCTAAACACTTAGCACTTAGCACCCTCTTGATGCTGGACCTTGACGGTGTACGTCACCTTGTGTCTCATAATTTTCCTCCTCATCATCTGAGTCCTAGAAGATCTCACCCACATCATCATTAGGCATGCAGCCGCCTTGATAGACAACGTGCGCAGAAGGAGTAGAGGCGACTGGGGATGCACCATGTCGTGGGCACTCCGTACGTGCTCGTGTGCGTGCAGCGTGCGTGTTTTTCCATCGGTGCTAGCTCTAAGGCCAAGGTTGCGGTCGTCTTCGTCACCGACTAGTCATTGAGCAACGACGGCAAAGAGTTGCTGCAAGAGATGCGTAGGCGCTGTTGTGTGCGAGCTTCGCCGTAGCACGACGAACCGAATGTCACCGCAGATGGCGCATGCCTCCATGCAACCGAGTGTGTGTGTGCATGCATGTGTTATTCACTTGCATTCTACGGTCGAGTGTGTGTGCATGCACGTGTTGTGTACGTGCGGTGTGTGCTCCATGTTGTGCGCGTATGTGCATGAGTTGGATCGGATGGAGTTAGTGCGTTGGCGTGTGTACATGCGTGGCTGCATGCGTCCTGTACATGTGTGGCTTGTTGCGTGGTTATCAATATAAACTATAAAACATCTTCAACTTAGCATCTTGATGTATCATTTCTAGTGGTTAGCGAAGAGTTCATGTTCTTTTATTTGTTTATAGGTGTGCAAGCGGCAAAAAACAGGGGAAACACGCAAGGTTCCTTCCAGACGCTCCACCGCGAGGTTCCTTGCTCCTTCTCGGTCGTCGGGAATCTATGTTCTTCAACTCTTTTGTTCTACGTGAGCTTTGTTCATCCTTTTCCCAACACGCGAGACATCTAGCATCAAGTTGCACGTGTCATGCAAGAAAATGGAGATAATCAGATAAGCAGTGCATAAGTGAGTCGTGCACTTCGATGGCACCTACTACGTAATATTTTTCTCCTCGATGGCACGTGAATAGTGCACGTACTCAACGACGGAGCACGGGATGGTAGCCATGACATGGTCAGCCCTTTTCTGGAGAGAGTACGTACTAAATAACTTTGATGTGTCCCATCAACTCGCAGAACGACGAGAAGCTTGATTACGCCTTCTCCCTCACCAACGCATGTACGGTGGCTCGCAAGACGAGGAGAAACTTTTGCTTACAAACGGTGGACGTGCAGCAGTTCATTGTTGTCAGATTGCCAGAAGTACTACTGTAGAACCATCGACTTCCCGAAGAGGAGAAGAGCCAAGCACAAGGTCACCTACTAACCTTAGGCTATGCATAGTGGGAGTAACATAAGTAGGGGTACCTCCTTTTTTATTCTAGAAACAACCACATGCGAATATCGAGGTGCTGGTTACGTAGAACAAATTTCCTGGAGTCCGTGCTCAGCCCTCCTCTATCTCTCTTCTCAGCCAGCAAGCAGACACACGGAGCCCATCGTCTGTTTGCTCATATGTGGTCCCACATGTCAGTGAAAACGCAAGAGGACCCACTGAAACTGCACATCTTTCACCTCGACGTGCTGGTGATGAAAAACAAATCCAATAAAGATCTTCGGTGGCCACTTTTGGAGTTACTCAAGAGTAGTAAGATTCTATTTATAGTTTAACCCAAGATGCACATCACGTGGCTTCAACTACCACTCTATTTTCTTGTATGACACGACCTGGATGCTGGATGTCCCACGTGTCGGCAAAAGGAGGAAGAACCCGACCAAATCTTTGGTTGTGCTCTCGGATTAGACTAGTTGTGCTAACTTAAAATTTTATTGTGTAGAATGGATGTAAGTTTTGGTATTGGGAAGAAGAGTTCATCGATATATCGATAGAGCGCAATTTTGTAGATGTTCTAGCACTTTTAGCTAGCATAGAGGCAAGAGATGAGACTAGTGCACTTGTTGATAGAATAGAGGCTAGACATGAGACTAGATGCGAGGAAGCAACGTCTACTTATTTACACTCGAAGAAGAAAGAAGCACACAAGATCGAGCCTCCGCAGATCAACAATGAATGCATCGAGAAGGCACTAATCCAACTTACAGGAGTAGTTATGGAAGTTGGATATCTTCTAAAATGTATTCTTGTGGTTCTTGTTTTCTTTGGTCTTGCTTTCCTAGTCAACATTTTGGTGATGTATCTCCATGTACCAAAAAATCAATGATGAAAAAAATATATGTGTTTGCAAAGAAAAATGTACGGGGCCGGGATGCGTCCGCGCGTTCGGCGCACGGCCACCGCATCCGAGAAATGTCCCGAACACGTCCCCATTACCCTACCCAAACGGACAGAATCCAGGCAAAACAGAGGTCCGTTTGGGGTCGTGCGTTGGAGTTGGCCTTACAAGTGGGACCGCAGTTGAGGAAACTGACTATCGGCAAACCCCCACCTCGCCCGCCGCATGATGGCTGAGTTAGAGAAATGACGAGGTTGAAGAGATTGTTGTAGCACGGACTCCAAGAAATATGGTGTCAGATGGAAGTCATGCTGGTGGCGTGTGTTGTACTCCTGGACATGAATGCTTGTTCTGGCCCATGCCACCCTACTACTCCTACTACTTATATAGTAGTAGTATCGAGGATTCGAGGTGTTGGTTATGTACAGTGAACACATTAACATATGGCCCACCTCACACTGTGGCCAAATTTCCTGGAGTCTATGCTAGGTTAAAAAGTGTTCTTTGTGAGGGTGGGTGGCTGGTCTCAAGTTTAAAACTTGTTGTATTACGTATACATAGACGTAGAGATAGTGCAGCAATTCTAAAAGTTTGAACCCAAACATCAGAATGCAATTTCTACTGGACTCATCCGAGGACCTAGGATGATGGGATTCACAGCTACAGTAAAAACACCCGCCCGACGCACGAAGCATGTGAAGCTAGTACAAATAGTGTACTACTATTGTTGATTGGCCTCATCCGATAACTTGTTGCAATGCACGTACAATTATGTATTCGGAAAATATATTTTTGCCTCGTCGCAGCACTCACTCAGAGAAGCGACTCGAAAGCCATTCATAAATTTAGTAAGTTTATCACAGGCATATCATTTTATTACATACAATAGGTCATCAACCCACAACGACAATGAGGATATATTGTAAATAATAAAGTTTTCATCACACAACAAATAACAAGCAATGAAATGAACTTCAACTCAACCAATCCTCAGCGTAGGAAACACTTGCTTGAACCACAAGTAATTCTCTGGGACGGGCCATCTATTGTCATTCTCAAGACCAACGCAGGACTGATCATCCAGGCTGAAGCGGCCTACCATATCAGTACCAGGGTAGGGAACCACCCAAATGTCCGAGGTATAGATACAGTTGTTTCTCATAAATGGTAGTAACGTTGTGTCCACAGTAGTTGGATCGCCTTTCACCATCATCAGATAGTTTTGTCCAAGGAAGAGCGAGTTTTCTCCAAGACTATCAATATTGTACCAGGGAGAAGGTGTTGGCGCTAGCACACTAGTATCCATCCCGAATACCATGCAACGAGTGTTGGAATAGGTCCGAAGAGTGTGACCATGGGAGACAACACGTGCTCCCTCAGTAGTAACAAACTCAGTGCGCTGTATACAGACAAGAAGAGGTGATCCATCGGAATTAGTTGCCAGGCGCCACTGAGTATATAAGTTCTGCTCTTGATCATCACCATCGTCATCTCCCCCTTGGTTATAAAATTATTCAAGTATAGGTGGTGGAATGTTCACAGGACCTTGGAAACACAAGAAGAAGGTTAATTAGTAAAGGGAAACTTGCTAACTCGCATGCATCTGGATGAAACAATTATAATTATGGTGGAAGACAAACGTACCGAAACTACGAGGATCCCATGCAAAAACAGTGCCATGAGTGGTGCAAGCAAACACAAGACCCTCGTATTGAATTGCATCACAGTACACATCCGTGTATAGAAACTGATTTTTGAGCAATATCCATCGAGTCGAACCAGGAAGGACGGCAACAAGCTTGTCGAAGATAGCAACAACTTCATAGTTCTTGTAATTCCAAGAGCGGTTGGGAACTCGACAAATTGATATCTTCCGTAGAAGAATGTCACCATGATCATATTTGAATGTGCGTAGAATACCGGTGTGCTCAACCTCTGGACAGTCTACTGAGATTTTTCAAAGTGGAACCCGGTGACGAGTGTACACATTCACAAGTTCCCACTCGTAGTTGTACCCAATATAAACAACCCAATCTCCATTTGCGCCTGCCCAATCCTTGCCCTCAAGCGATGGCATGTTAACATCATACGTATCATTATCAAGCGGCATCAACTTGCACAAGGCGAGGCCTCCGTCGTCCCCGTGCCAGTTATCAGGGTCATGGCAAAGAAGATTGGGGAGATCAAACCGCTCCTGGACCCTTGGGTTCCTTGTAATGATGTTATTAGTTGAGTCGAGAATGGTCTTGAACGAACCTGCCATGCTAGACGAGGTGATGACATCGCACTGATCAATGAGTTCCTCCGCCACGTCATCTTTTAGATCGGAGCAAGAATAACGGGGTCGTTTCCGGCCTGTTCCCTCCATGGAGAAGACAATCGAACAATGGCAGAAGGAATGGTGAAGGCAAATGGAGGAGGGAGGAAGAGCATGCGACAGCCGTTCCAAATCGAGAGGGAAAGGCGAAGAGTCGGTGAACGGTTGCCAGTTTGCCACGGTACACGAAGAGGCGCCCCGGCCTACATGTCTGTTCGGAAATACTAGTATAAAAGGACTCGCCGTCATCTCACTGACATGTTGGAATGGGACCACATGTCAACGAAACATGGTGTGTAATTTCTTGTGAAAAATGCGATCTGGCCGCGTTGGCCCGAGGTGCCGCATTAGTTATCGACCTTCGTTACTGACACGACATAAGAAGTGAAACCTACAAAAATAGCCATCGTAGAGCAAACCAAACGGTTTATTCTGTGATGAATGTCACATGGCAAAACCTGCATTGTAAAATTGCAGGAAAAGAAAGAAAACATGACATTAAATCAATAAGATTTAGACAGTAAATCAATAAGATTTACTTGATGTGACACGAGTGAATCCTTACCAGGAAATCACTATGTTGAAGTACTAAACAGAAGATTGATCGTCCAACTACGCGTGGCATGGAGGGGCCCTGCCTACTCCCACAAGCAGGACAGTCCAAAGGTCGTGACAAATCGTATGGACCTAACATCCATGGGACTGGAAATCCTGGTGGGTGCGATAAACCCTGCAATGCATACAAATATTAGAGTGTAACCATAATTGATAAACCGTCCTCACAAAAAATATGATCTGGATACTTCAAAATGTACAGACTGAATTGAGTGGACAGACATTAACATAGACCGTTCTCAGGACTGACACCACACCAAAAGCGGCAGTACTAATAAACAATACATGGTTCACAAACACAAATCAAGTACTGAACAATAGTACTTACTACAGACAAGCAAAGTTGCACTAACTAAACTCTGCAGACTATTTCTTGCCACCGACCTACGGGATGAACCCCACATAACTGACTAGGCCATGGACTTCATGTGAGATGTCTACATGCACCATCACCATCTTGTCAACCTTGGAGAACCTAAAAGAGTGGTCTTTCCACTCATAAAAATGATGATGAAGACAGGCCGCATCAGATTTGTTGGGAAGCTTTACAAGAACCACACCCTTCGTAATCAAAGGCACAGCCAGGAAATTGTTCTGGTCAAGTACAACCTCAAGAACACTCCTGACAACAATGCTATAGGAAAACACTAGTTCAGGAAACGTGGCAACAAGGACACAGCAGCTGGATAGTTCAGCAGTAGAACTCATCATCAGGTCTTCCAGTTCACACGGCATGACTTTGAGAACTTCATCTCCACCGCGGACCTGGTTCTTATTCAAACAGAAACCATATTTCATTACTACCTCCATTCAGAAATATAAGATGATTTTCGATATTATACTCCATATATGACTACATATACGCACAGAAATGAGTGAACAAAGACACTAGAACATGTCTTCAAAGGCATGAGAGCAGAGGGATTACATGCAATATCCATAACACAAGTTACTGAGGCAAATATACCCTCTTAAAAGGTAGCATTGATGTTCATAAAGTACTCCCTCCATCCCAAAATTCTTGTCTTAGATTTGTCTAGATACGGATGTATCAAGTCACATTTTAGTATTAGATACATCCGTATCTAGACAAATCCAAGACAAGAAATTTGGGATAGAGGGAGTAGTTGAAAGTAATCTATAAGAAATCAGTGTCAACCTCTCGCATGTTTTGGTCAAAAGAGGAATTTAGAACCGTCATTTGGCACACTAAAATCACATGCAAGATCACCCAGAAAGTTGTACTACCAGTACTAGTACTGCCTGTTAGATGAAAAAACACGATCAAGATCGAGAAAAAGATCGTCAACAAGAGACATTACCTGGACTTGCTTAATGAGGGATCCCGGAGAGGGGGGCTTGGACAGAGCGATGACTTTGAGCTTGTCTGCGGTAGTCTCGGCGGGGTGCTTGCGCTTCTTCGTACCATGAGCCTCGACAGTTTTGGCCAGAGCCATAGACATCACGTCAGCCGGTGCTCCGGCGTCCATCCAAGAGAGGAGTCTGAGAGAGAAGAGTGAAAGGAGGAACGAAATGAGGGAGAAGCGAAGCGGGTGGGGGTTTTCTTCAAGAGAGGAAGCTGAGAGAGAAGAGTGAAATGATGGTTGCTTCGTCCGTCCAACTTACTGCTGGAAAGGAGGGGGCTTTGTGATTTGACGGCTCATTGGGCATTACTGCGGCGGTTCGATCGGGGTAGTCTACCGTCACTCTACTACGGAGTAATTTAGTGCATGGCTGGTGGACCCAGGTGCTGGCTGTCCCACACGTCGGCGAAAGTGAGTAATTTAGTGCATGGCTGGAGGAGGATCCACACGGTAGAGCGTGTCCACTGTTTTTCATTCTGAAGAAAAAATAATTACAACAAGCGTTTCCACTCTTACGATCGGGGAGTGCGAAACACGGCAGCCACTTGAACATACACAGTGCTACTACTACTAGGCATGTGCAGTGGTTCATACGTCAGTACTACACAATCTTGTTGCTGTGTTGTGCGCATGGCAACTACTCCTATATGTAACATAGTACTGCTTTTTCGACTGTTCGGTCGAGAATTAACGGTGAGATCAATGTTAACAAAACCAGGTCCACAGCGCACGGAGAGTACGGTGCTATAGTACTCCACAAAAAATGAACCATATGAAGCACATCCTATAGTGTTAGACAGGGTGTATGAAGGGTGCACGGGATGGGAGCAAAAGTTCCCTTCTCGACCCAATTTTGGGTGTTTGGCATAGTGCATGAAGGGTGCATGAGTCCACACTAGTAGGTTGACAAAAATACACGAAGAGGAAACAACTATATTGAGATGAGAATGCAACCAAACACACCCACACGCTTTCTGCTACAGTGACGGATCTGCACCGTCTGAGTTTGATCCAACGGTCATGTTGCGCCGAGACATGGACATGCCCATGCAGAGGGCGCCTAAACACCACCGAAGTCCCTCTGCTTCTCGAGGCGCACGACGTTGGTGATGCAGGGTGCTACCGCCCGCAGAGCCCGCTCCCGGTCGACGGGAGCCAGCTCGTCAAAGACGGCGTCCAATGGCACGAATGCATTCCGGTGACGGAGCCCTGAAAGGATTCAACCGGCAATGGGGACGACAGCACGCAACCCATCCTTGTCCAGCTCAGCCCCCACCATCGCGCGGAGACGGCTCAGCTCCTCGGAGATATAGATGAAGAAGGAGACCAGGTCGGGAAGCCGCAGCTCGTTGAAGTCGACCGGGTGGTCGAACGGGTTAGCCCGACGGCCGACATCATCGTGTTGGCACGACGGTAGGCATCGCACAGCCGCAACACGTGCATGGCAACTTGGTTCACCAAGTGGCTGAGGTGATCCTAGACCTCGTCACGATCAGCCCGCTCGCGCTCCAGCCGGCTCTCCTGACGGCCTATCGTATCTCCCGCTTTCTGCAGCAACGCCGCCGACGCCTCGAGCATCTTTGTGGTGGACGCCTGCCTCTTTTGAAGCTCAGTGAACTCCCGCACATAACGAAGGAGCATGGCACTCCTCTCCTCCTTGAGCTCACGGAGCTCCATGTCCTTGGCCCTGAGCTCCGCATCCTTGGCATGGAGCTCCTGTGTTAGGCGCCTCACCTCGGACTCCATGATCTGCTGCACCGCCATGGCACTAGGTAGAAGCAATGGGGAGAGGAAGCAAAGAGGCGAAATGGCTGAAAGGCAATGCAATCTACAGGAAGGCGGAGGGAGCCAGCCGAGGAGTGGGCAATCTTTTGGTTTTTACCACGGTAAAACACCAGTCGACGACTTCTCACATCAGGGAGCAGTGGGTTTTTATAGGCGGAGTCGTCGTGACTAATTGCTATCGCGCCTGCTCCCGTCAATCAAAAAAATTAAAATCCTGCCGCGCCTGCTCCCGTCAATCAAAAAATTTAAAATCCTGCCGCACCCAAACACCAGAGCAATGCCGCGGTGGATATTTAAATTTACCTGCCGGCAAGTAGATAAAAAAGGGGTGAAAAAACAAATGTTGCGGCGGCCTAGCTAATCGGTCGAACTAGCCAAACTAGCTAGCCACCGTGCTTCAACTGCTCGGCGGGAAAGGTGGTCTTTCGTGATTTGACAACTCATTTACTTGCTTCGGCACTATGACCGAGGAGGACCCAGAAAATGCGTGGTAGGGCGTCCCACGTCAGGAAGAATATATGCGTGCACCACCCGGGAGGACCCCGAAACCGCGCGGTAGGGTGTGCCACGTCTCGTCACGGAGAAAAAATGTGCGTGTAAAAATATACTGTATCAGACGTAGTACCTATGGTTCGACCTCGGGACCCAGCCAGTCGGTCGAAAACACCCCACTAGCCACACAACTTCATCATGCAAACGTGTCACGGTTAGCTCCGTCTCGACCAGCCGTAACGTCTCTTGTTCTAGGTGATTCTTCTATTTTCCAAGCTTTTTTTTAGTTGTAATAACACCACGGCAAGCTAGCGCCACTCTTCGTGTGTGCCCGTGCAAATGTTAGACGATGGAGAGAAGAGAGATTGAGATCGCAGACCTGGGACCACCCGTAAGTGAGACAACGGTCATGCACGTGTTGACGAGGCACTCCCTCTACTTTACTCAACGCAAGTACTGTATAAAATCAAGTTATGGGACAAAGCCAACAACCATTCATTTTTTCAGGCTATCGACTTACGCTTTGTAGTCTAGGTTGCCAGTTCGAATCTCGTCTTTCACATTTGTTAGTTTTAGGTCCAAATTTGATTAATGACAAGTGGGACCCCCGTGTGTTGTTCTGATATTTCAGTGTAGGATGGTTTTTTTGAACAAACACTTTGCGCGGTTAGACAAGTAACGACACGAGTTACACGAATTTTGCAAGTTTACAAACAAAAATGACAGCGGCATAGAATATCACATCCACCCCGCAGCTTAGATACTATGGTGATACGAGTTTTTACACCGTTGGAAGTGAGATCCAATAGCTTGGGAGTAGTCTTTGTAATTATGCGCAATTTCCAAACTCTCCAAAGTTTTTTTTGCAAATAAAACATTCAGGCCTCGTGTGTGCCGCTGCATCTTCGATCCAACGGCTCCCCGGTGCTAATATTAGGTGCTCCCCGTAGCTTAATTACCCGCTACGGTGATATGAGCATCTAGGTCGTATGATCAATGATCAGATGGCACATGCATAGTACTTGTACTTTCTGCGCATTTCCCAAACTCTATCAGCCGTATATTGCAAAAACATTCAAACCTCCTACTGTGCGCTGTTAGATCTCAGTGAACTCGTATCACCATAGAATCTATGGTGCGGGAGCACCTCATACTCTCCTGCGCGAGAAAACATAAGGTGTTATCGCAGCTTGGATGCTACGGTGATATGAGCTTGGAGGTCGTTTGATCTGAGATCCAATGGCATCTGAGCAGTCTTTGTGCTTGTAAGCAGTGGCCGAACTCTTTTGGGGCTTTTCTGCAAAAAACCATTCGAACCATCGAGGAGGTGTTGGGTCACAAATCCAACGCCTCCGAAGAGCTTGTATCACCAAAGCATCTAAGTGTGGTGGCACATGATATTCTTACATACAGGAGAATATGATGTCCTCCTTCATCTTAGATGCTACGGTGATATGAGCTTCGAGGTCATTGGATATGGGATCAAAGGGCATCTAAGTAGTTTTTGTACAAATTGTGTGCAATTCTCAAACTCATCAAGGTTTCCTGCAAAAAAATTAAGACACATCATGTGAGTTGCTATATCTCAGATCTACAAGCTCCAAGCAACTCGTATCGGCATATAGCATGTAAGGTATGGGGGCACATGATATTCTCCCGGGGAGGAGGGGTGGGGGTGCACAACCAATCGGTGGTTGGCAGGGTGGGAACAAATATAATCTAAACAACCCTAAACAGAGCTCCACAGTTTTATCTAAGGTCGAGGGGTTGACCCCCGACAATCATAGCTCCGCCTAAACACAACATTTGCATGTACTGTAGTACTAGACTTAATATTCAAGTTTCAGTTTCATGTTCATTTAAATATTGAATTGAGGACCATGGATGTCTTACATTTTACTCCCTTCGTTCCTAAATATTAGTCTTTTTAGAGGCTTCAAATGGACTGGCACATACGGATGTATATAGACATATTTTAGAGTCTAGATTCACTCATTTTGCTCCGTATGTAGTCACTTGTTGAACTCTCTAAAAGACTAATATTTAGGAATAGAAGGAGTATTTTTGAACTCGTGTCATACATGCATGGGTTGGAAAAATAGATACACTATACTTATTGGATTTTTGTTGTGTTCGTGTGTGTGTGTGTGTGTGTGTGTGTGTGTGTGTGTGTGTGTGTGTGTGTGGTCATATGCTTGATACATACAAAGTTTTCTCACCTCCATATTGTTCATCTTTTAAATTTGAATTTGCATTGGAAAACTTACTAGGGATACCATGAAATGTGAAATCCACGTTGAGATCACTATATCACAAATTCACTCTAATTCAACGACTCGTCATAAATCAATTACCACATTGAGATTAGTATTTGCAAAGAAAATACGGGTATTGTAATACACATAGATTCGTTCGGCAATTTAAAAGGTTCCTTTCGTATTCTCAAATGGTAGGACCCAACGGCGTACCAGCCAGACCTTGGCTCGTGTTGATCCTAAAAAAACGGGCTCGTGTCCTTTTGTGGCGTGCGTGGTATGCACATTAGGCAACCCCAACTAGTCGAGCCTCAGCGTTTCAAGTCGAAATATCTGGCGGCCAGAATTCCAGCCCTAGGAAATTCCCCTCATGTCCTCGGTCCATAATGACTACCGATGAACAACGGAGAGATGCTTTAGTAACTAGACAATGTTACCTACCGTGCCGAGCACGGTTCAATTCCCTCGGTCGCCGCTCGTCAATGTGACCCGTCAACTGCATTGCCTAGTACTACTACTACACCGGGATGAGCACAGAATTGAGCCCGTTTGTTCGTGCCTAGTACTCCGTACTTTTTTTGTTTGTGCCTAGTACTTGAGTTAATATATCAGGCAATGCACTGGTACGGAGGGATTATCCTTTTACTCCCTCCTTTCCGGTTTATAGGGCTTATCTCAAAATTTTACTTTTCCCATTATATAAGTCTCAATTTGGTTGTTCCCCATCACATGTTCAGATTTCAAGGTGCAATAAATCATTGCATGCAAGTATTAAGAGAAAATTGACCAATGCGTGTACTTTATGCATGCATGCATTGCAACTAATGCATTCGTAAACACAATTTTTGAGGAAAACAAGCGCATTAATTGAGTGGTTTTGCAAACTACAACAATTGTTCCACCACTCACCATCTACCTTGGTTGGTGAGATTTTTGAATTGAGCCCTATAAAACGGAAAGGAGGTTTAACTAAGCAAAATGTTTGACCAAATCCTTTCTTAAGAAATACAACATGACAGATGTACGGCTTAAAAATTTATTGCATGATGCAGGTTATGATATTGTTTCACATCCTGGGTCTTAAATTCTAGAAAATCCAAAAGGGAGCATAAATTCTTGAAACTGAGCATGGTCACGAGATATGGCAAAAATATTACTTCGTAAGTTTTTTCTTCAATTCGAGACAAGCTGCTTATGACAAGTTGCACAAATGAAGAGCCAAGGTATTTTGGAACAACGACCTATCACGTTTCTTTTGAGGGAAAAGACCTGTCACATTAAGGCGAACGCTTTCAATATTGAAACCGTGGGCGTTTACGTGCCGCCACGAGTCCCCGCTTCTCATCGGTAGGTGCCGTCCCAGCAAGCGTGTGAGTCGACGGGAGGCATGCGAGTAGACCGCTGCGCCGGCTGTCAGGGAGGCGTGCGAGCAGACCGCCGTGCAGACTCACCGGGAGGCGAGCCCTTTGACCAGGCTCCGCCACCCAACGTCGTCCCAACTGCTCCCACTTTTAATGTCATCGGCGCCGCAGTTTAAAATCAACCCCGCACTACCCGGTATCGCTACAATCCTCTCTCTTCCTCTCCGATTCTCCTATCATCTACCTCCAACTAGCCTGACCTAAACGTACGCCATGCCGCATCACGATGGACTGCCCTTAGTGTTCCAGTTTCATGAGGAAGACACTCAGCCGGAGTCTCAAGAACATAAGGCGCTTTGGGACGAGCTTGAACTGGCCTTGTGGGAAGACGCCACGCCTGTCCCCGCTCTCGTTCTGGCTCCCGTCGCCCCTACTGCGCCAGCGCCCATCCCCGTGGCATTGATGGGCTGGGAGCCGCACATTGTCGTCGAGCTTGATGCCATCGGGTTCCACGAGGTCCCCGCCGACTTTCACGCGCCCGTGCACCTGCCAGCGCATGCGCCTGCGCGTGCACTAACACGCACGCCCGTGCCGGTGCCCATGCACCTGCCAGCGCATGCGCCTGCGCGTGCACTGACGTGCACGCCCGTGCCGGTGCCCATGCACACGAACGTCTCCGCCGCACCGTTGACAGCGCCTGTCCCCGCGCGGGTGCTAGTGCCCCCCTCAGCGGCATGGATGGCCGCCGTCGACCGCTTCCTTGCACCAACGCCAGTCGCCTCCTCCTGCCAGTTGACTCGCTCCGAAGTCCAGAACATTTTGGCCTTCCTTGAAGCTAGGCCAACGTCCAGGAGTACGCCAACAACGGCGCAAGACGCCGCCGTCGCCGTCGGTCAATGGCCCGACGACACACAGAGCACGGCAGAGGAGCCGCTTCCCACCGCGAGACACCCCCGCCGCCACCGTGTAATCTAAATTTGCCATGAAAAACGTTCGGATTGTCATGCTTAAAATCCGAACGTTTATCATTTCTGTTTATTTTATATTGATCGTCGTATAATTTAAAGTCGGAGTCAGACTGAACGAAATGTATGATTTGATCGATTGAATGTTCTGCTAGAGCCGTATCATATTAAATTTAAAACATCATCAAGCCACATGTATTCCTTGTCATCCAACGACCTAGACTGCTTCAATGTCGAGCGCTCAACATGTTTAGCATGCAGTTAATTTCATGCCAAAAATAGTGCTAATCACATGAAAACACGCAAATAATATCCTAGTAGTTAATATCCGCATGCACTTAATATACTTCCAAATTAACGTGCATTACACGTACACACTGACTAGTGCTACTAGTACGTGAAACTAGTGCTGTGACTTGTGAGTTGTGAACGCGTCCAGATATGGTCAACGGCAACATTGCCCGCGAGTTCTTCCTGTTTGCCAGTGCGTCTAAACGCAGAAGGGGAGGAGAGAGAGAGAGCACACATGGAACCCACCAGTAAGTGAAGGCGAATAGTACTAAAAATAATATTACATGTTATCCATTAATTAGGCTGTGGTAATATAATAACATTATGTGAACAAAGGGGGTACAACAAACATTGCTATTCTACGTATGTTGCCTATTGACTTGCGGCTTGAAGGCCCGGTCGCATGTTCGATCCTCGTCCTTTATTTTTTAATTTGTATATGGGTCCAAATTTGTTTCATGACACGTGGGCACCTTGGTGTGTAGTTTGTAGCACTTTAATTTGTGGGTCAAAATTTGTTCCATTCCAAGTGGACTATCGGTGTGTAGTTTTGTAGCTTATTTATCATAATTAAAGAGAACAACATAGTTTTTTCAATAATACCATGGTGCGACGTTGAAGGTGAGAAAGGACGTGCGAGAGAGCGATGACCGAGCCAGAGGGAAATCAACTAGGGGAGTTGTGTGGGTTGCAACGGCGTTTAGAGTAGTTGTGGGCCGAATGCTACGAAAATATAATCTAAAGCGACCGGAATAAATGCCTACACAAATTAATCCAAGGTTAGAGTGCCCCTCGCAATGTAAATAGCTCCGGCTTTGCGAGGGATGGAGAGGTAGTAGCTTCAATGCGTGGAAGATACGGTATGAGAAAGCGAGGACAATCGAGAGACATATAGATAGAGAGACAAAGTGAGTGTGGTCCGGCATTCATTGAACAAATATATATTCTCTGGAGAGATATTGTCCGATTGAGCTTTTGGTAAGGGTGAGGGTTGTAAGATAGAGCTTGAGAGATGATCCAGTCACAGACGTGTAGATATATTTTGAGCGTGGGAGGAAGCAAGGGCAACCGATCACATAGGGTCGCCGTGCGATCGAAAGAGTGAGATGGGTTGGAGAGAGTGAGCTAGATAGACGATGTGCGTGAGAGAGTATACAATGTGAATAGGTCGAATTGGGCTCAAACATGGTGATATATCATTTTTATCCGAGAAAGAGGGAGGTAAATCGAGACATACACACACACACACAGAGAGAGAGAGAGAGAGAGAGATTGAGTGAGCGTGGCCCACCATGAGGTCGAAAGAGTGGCGGCGGCTTGGATGGAGTGACCTAGATAGACAATCTGCGTGAGAGAGTATAGAGTGTGTTGATCGAGGCCCAAACAGGGAGATATATCATTTGTGTGTGAAAGAAAACGAGGTTAAACGAGACTCAGATAAAGAGACCAAGATTGAGAGAGTGTGGCCTGCTGTGTGGAAGAAAGAGTGAGACAGACTCGAGGGAGTGACCTAGATATACAACGTGCATTCGTGCGCACGAGAGCTTGGGGGGATAGATAGGCAATGCATGTATTTAGCGCGAGAGGGTGAGAGGGAGAGGGGGAGAGAGAGAGCTTGGCATGGGGTGCAATGGCGGGTGTGTGATGTAAATACATTTGGTAACCGGAGTGGAAAAAGGGGTTGTGTAGTTGAGAGACTTAGAGATCGAAACATGGAGAGAAAGAATGAACGTGTGTTGGAAACCGATAGCTTGCTAAGGTGGTTAGGAGAGGAAGATTGACCAATACAGGAAGTATGTAGCGTTTGTGCGCGGGGGGGGGGGGGGGGACTAAAAACCACATTTGAATGTACATAGTACGAGACTTAATATCGATGTTTCAATTCGGTGTACATTGTATGATTTGAACCGAGGACCAGGCATACGGGTAATTATTTCGAATTCGTGCCACTAAGTTTCGAAAAGTTGACATTGGCTCAATTTGTTGTGCTATTTTGTAGGTCATATGTTTGAATCCATCCAAAAGTTTTCTCACTACCATGGTGTTCATCATATACATATGAATTTGTATTAAAAAAGTAGCATGGATACAGTGAAATGCGAAATCCACGTTAGAATTGGAGATCGCTACGTGACACACACTCTAATTCAAATAACTAACTATGTGACACACACTCTAATTCAAATAACTAATTATGTGACACACTCTAATCCACGTTAGCGTGGGTACCCTCGATTTTTTTTCAAATAACTCCTCATTAATTAATTTATAGTACTCCCTATGTTCACTTTTATAAGACCTTGAAGACATTTCAGACAATGTGCAAAACAGTTCATTTTAAGTTGTCTGAAACGACTTACAAAAGTAAACGGATGGAGTATCTCGTTTCGAATGACTAATTATTGCAAGGAAAACACGGGCATGGTAATACATACAGATTCGTTTGCAAATGAAAGAAGATTCGTTTGCATTCTCAAATGTAGGCGCACCAGGCAGACCAGGGTCGTGTCGGGGTGGACGCTGCTTCGATGCCTTAAAGGCAACAGCCCTTGGGTGACTGACATGTGGGCCAGCCACCTGTTGGGCCCACATGTCATGGACACAAAGGCATGTGCCTTAAGGCACCGAAGCGTAGTCCTGTCGGGGTGGTCGCGTGTGTCGGACGGGCGCGTAGCACCCAGCCACCCACCCCCTCCCTCCAAAAAAAGGAGGACGACAATGTAAGTTCGCGCTTCCACGTTTTGGATTGAAATATCTAGCGGCCCCAATTCCAGCCCTGCAAAATCTCTCTTCTCCACCGTCCACTTCCGCGCCCAGATTGCTCAAATCCCTAATTCGCCGCCATCCCTCGAATCGCCCCTCGTCTCGTCTCTTTCCCCACCGTTCCCCACCTCTGTGCCGGACGACGACGACGAAGACGACGGTCGCGCTTCACCACCGCACCGGAGCTACCTCATCTACGCCCTCGTCCGCCGCACTGGGTGGTCCACCGACAACGTCGGCCGCCGCAACCGACGTGCCTCACAGACACCGAGTTCCACCGCATCAGGTGCGCTTCATCGACGCCGTCTCCCAGCTCACCGGGGCTACTTCACTGAGCACGTCGTCGCACCTCCGCCCCCCGAGGTCGTTGGGGCTTCACCAACGGTCTCGTCTACCGCATCGTAGCGCTCCGCTGCCAGTCAAGATCTGCATCCGTGCACGGCCAGCCAACGCCAGCGCATCACCCTCAATGGCTCTGAAGTGACCCGCACTCTAGCTAGGCGAGCATGCCAAAACGCCGGCCCGAACTAGGTATCCACACATCACGCCCTTGTGTACTGTTCCGACGATGTTTTGATATCCTTTCACTGCTCTCTTAGCTTACACACCTATGCAACTCTGACTTTAACTCTTATTTCTTCTGGAGATATCATCTGAAACAAGCAAATCCATTTTTTAGCGAAGCATGACGGGGCTACGGGATCTGGTACACATCCTGCACACCCGTATAACCTTGTAAGTATCTGTCCTCCGGTAAAACATCAAGGTCGATTCCTCTTATTTGATCAACCATTCGCCGTGTCAAAAATGCAGAGGGGGATGCAAGGAGCACAAGGCCTTCACATCCAAGCAAGTGGTAACATGGACTTGTACATGGAACATCCCAAGCGCAAGCAGAGCTGCAACGAGCCTGTACAATGAGCTACAGTAAGTCCCTGCATTTCATTTAATTCGTACTGGCATTCGTGTATGATTTGTGTGCAGTGGCTGAACCACGAATTCAAGTTACCAGGGGCGAACATTTAACTTAAAAAATACGAAGGCACTCGCACTCCGGAAATCAACATAACTTGAGAAATGTGAAGCTACATGCACTATGAAAACCAGCTAATGATCCAAAGTAGTTCAAATTATAAACACTAAATGATGCAAGCACCAAAAAACACAAAATGCAACATGGTGTACAAGGACTACAAACATGGTTTGTACCTGCCTGAATTATTCGTTCTCTGGCTGAAAATATCGAAGTGTAATTGCACGTATAACCAGTGCGCAAACTGCATATCAATATATCTATCCTGCACAAGTATACCAATAGTTTCAAACAACAGATTAGAAAAGTATTTATGCTATGTTGTCATGATACGGGGACTTTCTGGTAGATAGCCTCGACGTTCCCTCAAGCTATGGAAATGCACTATAATTTGCTTGTCATCAATGCCTGCAAATCTCTGTCTCTCTCAACATAGTAGATCATCATTAGACACTAAATCCTTCAATGAGCTTGCAAATGGTTGCATTACATCCCTCATTAGACACTATATGTTCATCACCAGGAGCATGTAAAATGTTTGCATCAAATCCTTCATTAGCAGTCTGTTCATTAGACACTTCAGGCTCAAGAACAACATGATCTTGTATGTTTGCACCGGAAACTTGATTAGATACATCAGATTCAGTTAGTTCAGTATTGATTGGGGGAGTTATAAAATAAGTAGAAATTGGTTTCATTTTCTCATAGATTCCCTACATACAAGCAACTTTACAACACCGTCAAGTTTAACTATTGGCCAGAAATTGAAGAGTTGAATTAGATATAATCAGGGATGTGATGTACCTGCTCGTTACGCACGCTACTCTTGCAAGCTGCGACTGTCCGCTTGCGCAAGCTCGATGCCATGCCCGTGCTGCCGCCGCTGCCTCCCATGCAAGCTACACCCAGGGTTGGATCTTCATCTTCTTGTCCTTCCATTTGCTTGAAGCCCGGCTACCTCCCCCCAACGAGGGCGCGAGGAAGTGCTATGTCGGTCTGTCCAGCGGCGGCTAGGTTAGGAGCGAACCAGACTGGAGGCTGGAGCGAATGAATTGGGATTTTTCCTGCTGTCGATCGATATGGGAGGCGCTCGTTTGGGCCGCGAGCCTGCTATAGGGCCTGCCTTGCACTTATGTTATTGACCCATCCAAATTGAAACATTTTTCTTCATTTTTTACATTGCCTGCTCGTGCGTTGGGACGAACAAAACTAGCATGGGCCAACCTGGACGACTCAAACTAGGTGCACACTTTCCAGCCACGTGAGGCGGCCGCCCATACCAGCCCCTATGGTGGCGTCGCCCCTTTTTGCGTGTATGATTGGATAGTGAAAAATATTCCAGTGGCGCTTTTGATTTACCCACAGAATGGTTGAATTGCTTGTTTCTATGAACTGAGTTCGCCAATAATGTGAAGGATGCCAGTCTTTTCATCCTATTGTAGATTGCTTAGATCTCGATATGCCAAAAGTAATCGCATGAAATATACAGTAAAAGCCAGTGTGATGTGTTTGGCTACAACTAGTCTGACTACACGTCCTCATATAACATATCAAGGACGCACCATCTTACCAGATTAACCATTCGACTTACCCATGCAGTGTGGGAAGAAAGAAGTATTGGGACTGCGTATCCAAGCAATTGATGCCATGGACTCCTTTGTACAACCTTGTAAGGGAAAAAGAAGTTGCAGTGTGCCTGTACAAAGAACTAGCATAAGTTCAGTTACCTGCTTCTCGGAATTTTAGTTAGCCACTTATTGCAAAAGTGTTCATACGTTGCTTGGCTTAATTTAGTTTGCTACTGATTACACTAGTAGTATGCATGCACGCGCAATGCGCGTCTTTACGTTCCAGAGTGATTTTCCGGAAAATAAGTCATGAAAATTACTGACAAATGAAACAAATGTCCATTGTGCATATAATCGGAATTAGCATAAGAAAGCTTCTCGTGTTCTTACGCAATCACTATCACATGAATATGTAATTTGCACAAAAACTGGGGTACCTATTACGGAAATACATTGATGAACCCACTTTAAAAAACAGATTTCTAAATGACAATTTTTTTTGAAAAAGTACATATGAGCACACTTCGGAAAACACATTCTAAAAAAAGTATATATGAACCCACTTCGAAAAACATATTTCTAAATGACAAACATTTCTGAAAAAAAGTTGCACGCATTCATCCCCACCATGTTATACATGCAAATAGAAAATTTCGTGGAAGAATTAAACAATTTTTTGCTTTAGCAAAACAGACAAAAGGAAACCGTGTTGTGAAACGCTATTTAGAAGCACTAAAAAATATATTTTATATGGAGGCAAAATGAAAATGCAATTATTCATAAAATTTTGTTTCCCGCTCATATTTTGTGAAGATATACGCGTGAAATTTTGTTTTGTACCTTTGACATTTTCAAACATGTTTAAAATGCATTTTGAAAAAGCGGGTTTATATATACCTAGGTTTAGGTAGTGCCGACCCTACCTATTGCTATGTTTCACTGTAGCATTTAATAAAGCATTCCACCCAGAACAAGATGCGACAATGAGGCGAAAAAAAATTATATGAGACCAGGTCTCATATAAATCAGGTGAGACCCGCCCTGATGAATGACATGTGGCATTCACAAATCACAAAGCATCTAATCTCTCCCTCCCTGATTTCAGGTGGGGGTGGGGTGGATGCTTTGTAATTTGTGAATGCCACGTGTCGTCCATCAGGATGGGTCTCACCTGCTAATCCGTGAGACCTGGTCTCATAGAATTTTTTTCCCAATGAGGCCATGTATCGTATGTGCGCACTAAAAAGGAAGTATGTGGGCGTTGCACCTCGTTTGATTTGTTTACTTTTTATTTTTTTATCCTTTCACTTTTTCATCTCCTGTCGGACTTGTTTCTCTGACCACACAGGCCATGTAGCTCTGCGGGTGTCACCGTGCCAGTACTACTTGATGTTTCTAGAACGAACTGACATGCAGCGGGATTCTTTACTCGGAGCTAACCAATTCATGTTTCTAGAACAACCCTGGTAACACCAAATGACACTGTAGCAGCGAATCCATGCGCTATAAGCCGTCGGATGGAGCCCAATGAACGGTCGGACATGCATTTCAATGCGTGAATTCAAACATTCAAAACTCATACACTATATAGTAGTATAGATAATGGCACAGCCTGTTAATCATATTGTAGACTAGGCCTATCTATGTGTTTGATACTTACTGTTAAGAATTACCTGTTTGCCTTAACTTAAATATCTACTTGTTTGTTTAACTGCTTTGCTGTTGCAACAGCGGGTTACAATGATGTTAATAACTACTCCCTCCGTCCCATAATATAGGACGTTTTTTGACACTAGCATAGTGTTAAAAAATGTCTTACATTATGGGACGGAGGGAGTACTTTTCAGCATCCAATTGAATATCTTTAATTCTTGTTTGTTTAACTGGTTTGCTGTTATAACTCCCAGTTGAGATGTTTTGCTAACTTCAACTTTTCTGAATCCAATCGGAACTTTAATGGAAAAACGGGTTAGCCCAAGATCAAAGAGCGAGGTCCCCATGGACGTTGCATCATCCCACAGCAGTGGCACCGGCCCAATCGCGCATTATGAATTGCCAATTGCTGATGCTCTAGAGGCTAAACTAGTGGTAGAAACAGATTCTGCTTCTGCACTTAGAGATGAAGTTGACATGTTGAGGAAGCAAACAGCACAATCACAAGCAGTGCTCAAGACAACCATTAAATATTTGGTGGATTTCAAAACGAAGCAAGCTGAGGCTGACCAGATTGTTAAGGTCCTGAAGGAAAAAAGGAAATTAAATTCCTACTTGGTAAACCATAGGTGAAATGTTCTTTCCATAGTTGAATAACTTTTGTGTTATCTGTTCATGTAATCAATCAAACCATTTGTTTTAGAGATCATGTAATAATTTTTTTTGTTTTTTGGTTTGTAATTTTATTTGATCACAAGTCTGTATTAATTGATAAGACTCAGAGACATTTCATTTGGATTGCTGTGCTAGACCTACAAATATGCCAATCGGGCTGAATGTGCATTCAGCAATAGTAGTAGTATAGATGGACCATGGCACGCATCGGAAAGGGCCAAGATGCTGGCTAAAAAAAGATACTGTTGTAGCCAAAAAAGGTACAGCGGCCTGGCTTATGTATGTTAGTTGATATTATTGATCCATATACTCTATAAGTGTTTATATGTCTGTTAGTTCTGTACATTCTTGGTTGATTGACTCGGTATTTGAATCTTGATACATCGCTTGTGTACATATCTAAATGGGAGTACACATTATGCTGCGTGTGACATTTGAGTTGGACATGAAGTGTTCCAAATATTCGAATTCACCTTAAACTGGATACTAGTTTCTGAATTTGAGTATCAGCATTTGTAAACCATATTCATATATGACAGTGGAATACATCTTACACGGACAATCCATATAGGAATACAAAATGGATATAAAAACACATAGAACGATTTATAAAGATTCATATAGGAATACAAAATGGATTCGAATTTAGTTGCCAGGGTAAACGTGGATGCTTATTGTCCCAAAATTCGAAAGAAGCTGCAAAATGTCCACTCCCACGTCGGCTGCCCGAACCAAGTGTTTGGGAGATGGAAATTACTGTCTACCCATTACACGGACAATCCATCGGCCCGATTTCCACTGCTCTAAATAGGGGTAGGTTAGTAACTTCAATTAGATGTGACATGACCGCCTCTGAGTCCATTCCGACACGGTGGGTGTCAAACATGGGCGGCAAAACACATTTGATTCAAGCTCGTCCGAAAGACCTCTGTTTCTCCCTCCATTCCCCATTCATACACGGTGGGCGGCAAAACAAACTCGACTCGGCTGAAATCGATGTAGGAAAATATTTTCAATACGGGTAGGTTTGTAACTTCACTCAGACGTGACACAACCGCCCTACCTGTCAGCCCCGTTCATACACCATGGGCGCCAACCATGGGCGCCAACCACCCTCTCCTCGCCCGAAATCGCTCTAGGCAAATATTGGCGAGATGCGAGATTACCGTCCTATCCCCAACCGACGAGACGTCCAAACTTTAAACGGGGGCTAAGTTCATAACTTTCCCATATTTCAGACAGGCACGTCCCAAAAACATGGTTCCCCTACCTCTCCCTCCATTTTCCCATTCATACAGCATCTGCGCTAGAACACCCCATCTCCACACCAGCCTCCGTCCGCCACCCCATCCATCGCCGCCGTCCTCCACCACATCCATCGCCACCGTCCTCCACCATGCCGGAGCACCTACCAAGACTGCGTCTTCCACTGCTAGAGAATGGACGATTCTCATCCACGGCGACGGACCAATAGCCTTGCATCGCGTCCTCTCGCTTCATCGGCGCCGTCGTCCTCTTTGCCGGGGCCGCTCACATGACCTTCTCTTCCACCGCAACGGGACTTATCCCCCGATGCACCCGTCTATCATCGCAGATCTTCTTCAACGCCACCGACAGCCATCGCATCCCCGATGCCTACACGGCGCCGCAAGAGAGGTGGTACTTCATATCTCCTCAACTTTTTGATCTCAACCAGAAAATAGACCTAACTTGGTTACTCTACTTTCTTTTTAGCTCTTAGAATTTAGTTCTTAGTTTGAAGCACACAATGGATGCTAAATATCATTTCTCTGGTTTGCAGCTTCAAATCTGCCATGGCACAGCCATAATACAGTTTAATTGATCATGCTTAGGGTTTAATTGATCATGTTGGTTCCGTGGTGGTTTATTTAATATAAATCAGAGGGAAAACCCTCTTTTGCTAAAAAATATGCTTAGAGTTTCCCCCTTTTATGATCACTATACGATCAGAATACATGCTTCGTGTCATAATAACACTTCTCCACACATCAAGCTAAACAATCTTAGATGTTCAAATATGAATCTGATATTATTAAAACAGAGTTGTTTAATTGGTCAGCTAAATGTTCCCAAATTAGTTTCGAAAATGCATGTTCGCCGCTCGGGTGTGTATCTCTACAGGGTGCCCACGGTGGGCTGGCCCACCCTGGGATTTTGGGTCGTCCCAGGCCCCGATTCCCCTATGTTCTGCTGCGCACTTCTGATCTTTACTCACCCCCAGCCGCCTGCATCATCGGCGACTTGCCGTCCCCGGACGGCATGACTCTAGGAGGAGACGCCTGACTAACAGGAGGCCGGGACTAACATTAGGGTTTGTTGTGTGCTCAGTGCTACCTACACTTAATGGTTCAGATGTATTTCGGTAATCTTTAGTACCTCTAAAGTTCACAGGGTTTTCAAAATTCCGGCCCTCGGAACAGAAACTAGTCATTTTGGATTGTTGGTCGTAGTGACATTGACCCAGATTACTACTGCAAGCCAGGTTTGTTGACAATTTTACTTGTCTTTCTTACTCATTCAATATAATATCCAATTATTCACGTAGATTAGTTGCAAACAATAAGTGCTAGACAAACTTCTTCATTCAGATTTTGGACGGTCTCTTACTGCAGTTACAATTCTGCATACTTGTCCTAATAAGCTCACAAGTAAATGATTGATTCACTACATATATGCTTGCCTTGTCATATTTGTTGGCAATATTCTTTTAGGGTGGACCACCCTGTTTCTAAATACTGGAACCGTAGACCTGAGTGAATAGTATTTCTCTATGTGATCTCTTCCATCATGTGTGGGTAACGAACACTGCATTCTATAGAAAGAAAGTGTCATTTCCAGCTTTTACATAGGTTTCAATCTTTTACATGGAATACAATCTGCCTACTTGCTTTGTGTCGCACTACCAACACTCCACCCTTGAAGCTAAACATTACGCCACTCATAATTGCTTAGTTTATTTGTTCAAATACAAATTTCGTATGCTTCTAATGTTCCTACTTCAGTTTTGAAATGTGTGCCTGCCTGTTATAGAGACATAAAGGGTTTGTATTTCTGTGTGTGGTCTGGTCAGCACGGTTGGGGAGGTGAACTTTTCATATGCAGGGGTTTATAGGGAGACACTCTCCGAGTTGAATCCGCAATGCATTCCATAGATAATCTGACTACTTTTTATGTTTTCATGAATCTCAGATTCTGAACAGCATCATAATGATTATGAGCTTGCGCGCATGAAAAGAATAAAGCAGAACAATGCCATGGCTGTCAAACTTGGCATTAAGGGACTGAAATTAAGTCTGGATGCAATGCAATGCAAACGCTCTCCACCTACAGATTCATGCTCAGAATATGATCCTAACAGTAATTCTGAGCTAGAGGGAGACCTAAGTCAATGTAGCTCCCTAGTGGAGGAGTCAGAGGAAGATGCCCTATCTTATTCACCCATCAAGGTACTTGTTCTAACTTTCCAAGGTTACATTGCTCGCACATATCTTGCAACTGATGCTTTGCATTGCTTCTACTTTGTTGAACTGCCATTAGCTTAGTTTACACATCGTGTATGTGAATACGCCCTGCCTATCCATTTTCAGTACATATTACGTCTGTACCATATTTATCCATTCAAATGATGTTCTTGTGTATCAGACGTTCAAAGGGAATAGGGCGATTGCTGATCGTGGAGGAGCACAAGCAAAGTATTTGGAAAAGGTAGTGGCACCTGATAAATCAAATATCCCATTAGGTGTTGTTGCAATATCACCTGACCCACAAAATACCCCAACTCTAGCAGACTCTAGCCCTACTACACTGGTCATTTCTGATGCCCCAACTCAGCAGACCCCAACTGCAGAAAACAGTATGATTATGCCAGTTGACATAGCACCAGCTGTACGACGCAAAACCCCCATTCCAGCAAAGAGTACACCAAATCCAGTTGCCAAGTCCCTTTTCGAACCAGAGAGAGCCCCAATTGCAGCAAATAGGACTCCTGTTCCATTTCTTCCCAGTTTAGAAGACGAAGCTTATGTTGTTGTTAGGAACTTTGTGCGCATCTTTCCTTCATGGAAAGATTATACCGCAGACATAGAACAATTTCTAGTCTCCCTCCGCAACTTACGCGTAAGTAATGTACTAATGTTATTCATGGTCATTACTGCATATGTTTCTGCTGACAGAAGACACAAGATTTCATTCTTTTAAATAGGCGAGGAGCAAACTGGATTGTGATGACGAGCAAGAGTTGGTTGCGCTTTCCAAGCACTCGTTGATGAAGTATCGTTCCTACCTGAGGCAAGCGCACTTCGATGTCAAGCCTCTGAACGAAATTTCTGTAAAGTCTCCGGTGCTATATTTATCCGACGGTGACTGGAATAATATTGTTACACATTGGTCTCGGCTGCAGCGTAAGGTACTGTCTATGATATCACATCACAATTTGAACTACATTTCTGCATTTGCCTTAATGTCTCACTTGTACGAAAACTATTAGCAGAAGAACATTTGTTCTCAAGGGACCACAGAATCTCACAACTATACTGCACACTGCATTGCTCTCGTGAGTACCTCTTGACCTGTATGACCATACTTACTTTCATAGATTTTTGATTATGTAGCATCACTGCACATGTTAGCCTCATAATTGCCCATTTGGTGGACATTATAAGATCCGTATGGACTCTTACACAAATTTAGAATCAACCCAATGCTTGTGAAGAGGTTTAGCTCTGCAGTCCTCTTGTAAGGACTGAACGTGGTCTATCACTGTACTTACATTAACAGCTACTCCCTCCGTCCCATAATATAAGAACGTTTTGTACAGTACACTAGTGTTCAAAACACTCTTGTATTATGGGAAGAGGGATTGGTTCATTTTGTAGTATTCTGCATCTTATCTCCCTCGCCCGCCATTTACTAAAAAGATCAGATCTATATTTAATCTTACCAACAAGTAGAATACGCAGACAATGCCAGTGCAGAAGTGTAGCCCATTTCTCTTGTCAGTACATTTTGTCCTGTAACGCTTGTACTTCCAGGGATTGGTAGTTGATTATGTAGCATCAATCTACATCTTATCTTCATTATCCTCTATCCCTTCCAGTATTATCATATCTATAATTACTCTCTACGAAATGTAGAGTACAGGCAATGCTTATGAAGAAGATTCTATGCTGAAATTCTTGAGTTATCCTTCCCTTGACATGGAGAAGGGCATTATAAAGCCGGTGTTAACTGTTAATGTAAGTCAGTCCTTCTAAAGCCTTTATCCTCAACTGCTGTTTAATTTGCTCATACTCCCTATCGTTTACTGCTGTTTAGTTTGCTGTTTCTACCAAAATGCATGTTCCTAAGAACCGTAAGTTTTAAGTTTTACTTGTAAAACCAAATTTCTTATTCATACCATGCACATTACTTAATACTCCCTATATGTATGCTTAGTTTTGTGGATCTATAATCCAGTGTGTGGTGAAGCAGCCCACGTTTGCACCTTGCCATCTCCTGTTTTATCTTACTGATGCGGCTGATGATATGAACAACATGCCATGCACATTATCCAAAATAGATACAATGATTTTCTTTGCCCTTCATCTATGCTTGTTATGTTGACATGGTAATCCAGTAGTGTGGTGAAGCTCCCCGCATTATGAACAATGCCAAATTATGCTATTGATATTTTGAACTTACTCTTTATTTTCTAATTTGAAATTGGTTAAATTGACAGAACAGTTATCATCTTTGTTTATACACGTGCAAAACCTGTCATCTCTCTGCTTTGTTTCAGGGTGATATGCCTGATGGCATGCACAAGTCTGCTGAAGGCTGTGAGACAAACCCAACATATATTGCAGCAAAGAAGGCAAAACATCTTGAAGATAGCGAGACAACCCCAAAGTCTTGTCTTGATGCAGTGTTCAAGTTACTTGAGACTAACAGTCAGACAAGCTCACAGAATTCATTGTCTGAATCAGTTCGACTTCTTCAGTCCCAAGTTCTAGCAGAAAGGCATTCTGCAACTCAACTTCGACTTGAAGTCCTATCTCTAAGAAAGATTGCGGAGAACACCAATGAGAACCTCATCGCTAAACAGCTACACCTGGAAGCTATGACCGACATGCTAGGCCGGTCTTGCAGCCTTGCTCAGCAGCTTGCGTAGCAGTTCCCCCGCAAGGCTAACCTTTCTTGAACTGTCTTGGAAGTGGTCTCGGTTCAGTATTATTTTGTTACGCTGCAATGGTGCCCAGTTTTTGTAATCTGCTTCTTCGTTGCGCTTTATGATCACTGGTGGCGAACTTCGATGCCCAGTGGATGTAATATACCTTAAATCCTTTATTGTATAGTGTAGGTTTATTCTTAGTTACTATGCCGTAATTTCTTTATTGTGTAGAGTAGGTTTGTTCTTAATTCCTACTAGTTACTGCCATCATTTGCTATCTGAAAAAAAATCAGATGTAGTCGACCGGGCCGAAACATTCGATAACGGGCCACAATTGGCCGGCCTGCGTCTTTCTGGGGCCTGAATGATTGGGGCCTTCACACATTGCGCCAGGCCCAAACTTACACCGGCCTATATTTTAGTTGGGCCTTTTGTCGACACAGCGCTTAGTTCGGCCCAGGTAGCGTTGGGCCATTAAACAGGCTGAATATTGTACTGGCCTGTTACGGCCGAGATGAAACTTGGGCCTTTAGCAGGACAAAATGTATGTTGGGCCTCAGTTTTCACTAGTCGTCCACGGGCCTTCAGCAGGCCGAAATGTAGACCTGGCCGTTATGGGCCCAGTTAGGTCACGGGCCGTTACCAGGCCGAAACATATCTCGGGCCTTAGTTGGCCCACTGATATCATGGGCCTTTAAGAGGCCGAAAGCTTAGTACAGGCATCAACGGGCCGAATTACGCGACAGGCCTTTAACAGGCCCAAAGTCATGTTGGGCTTAACTGTTGCCACCTTTAGCACGGGCTGTTAGTGGGCCCGATGTCCCGTCGGACCATATATGGCCCATGGGCAGCACGGGCCATTCCCAGGCCGAAAGTCACACCGGGCTGAAATGGGCCCATGTCTACATCAGGCCTCTAACAGGCCAAAAGTCACTGGGCTGTAGTTGGGCCCGAATATTCGGCGAACAATTAACGGGCCAGATCTGGCTTCGGGCCGAAATGGGCCCAAATATTGGGCGAACAATTAACGGGCCATATCTGGCTTCGGGCCGTAAATGGGCCCAAATACTGGGCGAACAATTAACGGGCCAGATCTGGTTTCGGGCTGTGAATGGGCCTTTATTAAGCAGGCCGTTATTGGGCTGGCCCACTAGTACCTGATTAAGTTCTACGGGCCTTTGACTGGGCCGGCCTTTTTAACCTATATGGGCCTCTGTTGGGCCCAGCCACATGTCAACGTACCATAGGCATGTCTCCTCCAATGGATGGGCGACATCTGGCCCACTGACGAGCTGACAGGTGTTCCCTTCGGCCAATCAGAATTTTACACGTGGAAATTTCCCATTGGTCGGGGCTGTTAATGGGTTATCGGATCCAAAATCCGACCCGATAGCTTAACGATGTTCCGTTACGGTGGATGCCACGTGTCGGTCACCCTTGACGAAAGCACTTCTGTGGCGCGTGATTTATCGTCATGGAAGTGGACACTTCCGTGATGATAATTTTGGTAATGTCATGGAACACTTCTACGACAGCACAGGTATGACTATCTTGATTCTGTCATAAATTTGTCATGGATGTACATGCATGACAAAAAACGCGACCTACTATGACAAACATGTACCATCACGGAAGTGTATTTTTTTTGTAGTGTTCCTCGTCTCATATGTGCTCCATTGTTTCTGCAAATATTACAACATGGCAATTATTGCACAAACATGACAGCAGGTGGATATATTATTGGCAAACGTAGATCGAGCTTATTTCGGGTTTGGGGTGGCCTTGGCAACGATTCAAGGGTAGGGGCGCGGCGGGAGGGATAGGAGACCGACATCATTTTTTTTCTAGGGTTTGGGTGTCCTCGAGATATTTGGTCGAGCGAGAGGGGATGGCCTCAAGAGAGTTTGTGGGGTAGGGGCGTGGCGGGAGGGGGTAGGAGACCGACATTGTTTTTTCTAGGGTTTGGGTGTCCTCGAGAGTTTTGGTACAAGTTATCACAGTCGAGATGGGGTAATATCGACAACGACGGCATACATACACGGGAAAATAATGTTATCGGGGAGGGGGTATATCGACCCCCCCCCCCCACGTGTTGAAGTTATCGGGAGGGGGTTATATCGACAATGATGACATACGTACATGGGAAAATAATATTATCGGGGAGGGGGTTATATCGACCCCCTCGTGTTGAAGTTATTGGGAGGGGTATATCGACGACGACAGACCCGATAAAACATAAGAAAATGAAGAAGAAATAAAAAGAGGAGAAGAATAAAGTAATAGAGGAGAAGATCAAAGAAAAAAGAAGAAAAAAAAGAGGAGAAGAAGAAAGGAATAGAGGAGAAGAAGAATCTATTTTTTCTTCTTCTCCTCTATTCCTTTCTTCTTCTCCTCTTCTTTTTCTTCGTTTTTCCTCTTCTTATTTATTTCCCCTCTTCTTCTCCTTTCTTCCTCTTCTTATTTTCCCTTTCCCTCTCATTCTTTTTCTTCTTCTTCCTTTCCTAGCTAGATATATAAAACTTTTCTAAAAATGTAACTTTTGCATATATATAAAACTTTTTCTTCTTCCTTCTATTCCTTCTTCCAAAATATATAAAACTTGTCTAAAAATGAAACTAACCTAATACTTACTAAATCAGAGAGCATATATAGATGAAACTTTTCTAAAAATCTAACTTTTGCATATATGTATTTTTAAAACATCATTACAATTGAAAAAATACATACATACATACAAAGCATATATCCATAGATCAACATATATGCAAAAAAACATTACATCAACATATATGCAAAAAAACATACATATATCATCAACATATATGCAAAAAAAGCATCACTATGGGCGGCGGTGGCGGCAGGGGGCAGGGCAGGGCGCGGGGGCTCACTATGGGCGGTGATGGCAGACGGCGAGGTCGGGGCCGGCCTGAGGCAAAGGCGGTGTCATGCGGGGCGGGGGACGGCGTCGGGGCAACGCGGGGCGGCGATGGCGTCGGGGCGGCGCGGGGAGGTGACCGCGACGGCGCAGGGTGGCGCGCGACGACGGCGTCAGGGCGGCGCGGGGTGGTGACAGGGGCGGCGACGGTGTCGGGGCGACGCGGGGCGGCAATGGCATCGGGGCGGCGCAGGGAGGTGACCGCGACGGCGTGGGGTAGCATGCGGCGACGGTGTTGGGGCGGCACGGGGTGGTGACGGCGCGGGGCGCGAGCGGCGACGGCGTCGGCCGGGTGTGAATCGGGCAGCCTGGCAGCGGCGGCGGCGCGGGCAACTACAGAGATGACTGAAAACGCTAAGTGTTTGCTTATATAGCAAAGCCATTGGTCCTGGTTTGTGGGATCAATCGGGACCAATGCCCCCTTTAGTCCCGGTTGGTGCCACCAACCGGGACCAAAGGCCAGTTTTCAGCAGCCCAAAGGGTGGGAAGCGGCGGCCTTTGGTCCCCACCTCGCTAGTTGAGAGGGGCTCGGAGTGGTTTATAAGCCCCACTGCGGCTGCCCTCTCGAGCTCCTCTCAAATGCAGGCTTACGGGCCTAATGTCACACTATGCTGTCTGTGGGCCTATTGGGCCTTCTGCGGGCCTGAGTCCTGGCCCAGGTTGGGTTTCTAGTCGTATTCAGGCTGTGGTGGCCCAATAGGTGGCAGTTTTTTTTATTTTTTTCTAGTTCTTTTGTTTTGGTTTTTGCATTATTTATTTTCTTTTGTTTTTTGCTTTATTTTTTAATTCTTTTTGCTTTTAGGTCAGAAAAATTATAAACTTTCTGTTAGTGCCATTAGTTTTCAAATTTGAATAGTTAAAATTTGAATTCTTTGAAATTTGTGTGATTCACAAGTTTGTGATTAACTTTACTATAAAAATAGTTTTTTTTTCATTTTTTTTGTTTTTTTTTGCATTATTTATTTTCTTTTGTTTTTTGCTTTATTTTTTAATTCCTTTTGCTTTTAGGTCAGAAAAATATAAACTTTCTGTTAGTGCCATTAGTTTTAGAAAAATTATAAACTTTGTGTTATTGCCATTAGTTTTGAAATTTGAATTCTTTGAAATTTGTGTGAATCACAAGTTTGTGATTAACTTTACTATAAAAATATTTATTTTTTCCAGTTTTTTTGTTTTGTTTTTTGCATTATTTATTTTCTTTTGTTTTTTGCTTTATTTTTTAATTATTTTTTCTTTATGTTCAGCAAAATTATAAACTTTCTGTTAGTGCCATTAGTTTTAGAAAAATTATAAACTTTCTGTTAGTGCCATTAGTTTTCAAATTTGAATAGTTAAAATTTGAATTCTTTGACATTTGTGTGAATCACAAGTTTATGATTAACTTTACTAAAAAATGAGCATAGATGCGCCTATAGAGAAAATTCAACCTAAATTCATAATAAATTTCTATGAATTTCAGAGAAATTCAGTATGAATTTAGGTCAAATTCCCTGTATAAGGGCATCTATTTTCACTTTGAGAGGAGCTCAACAAGGCAGAGAGGGAGGGGCTTATAAACCGGTGTGAGCGCCCTTCGGTTGGCGAGGTGGGACTAAACTCTGACCGCAACGAGGACCAACCCTTTAGTCCCGGTTTGTGGCACAAACCGGGACTAATGGTCATGGGCCAAGGGCGAGGCACATTTGTCCCGGTTCGTGCGTGGAACCGGGACCAAAAGGTCCAGACGAACCGGGACCAATGGCCCACGTGGCTGCCCTCTTGAGTGTTCTTGGTGAGAACATAGTTGACAAGGAGCGAACCGGGATTAATGGTATTATGAGGGCCGAACCATAAGACATTAAAGCATTTCAAATGAACTCTGAAAAAGTTGAAAGTTTGCATGGTATCATAATTTCACCCACATAGCATGTGCATGTACAAACGGACAATGGTATCATACTCGTCTGTTACGAAGTTGGCATGGTATCATCATAATAGTTGCGGGAGAAAGTCTTCACTTTTTCTTCGCTTGTGTCATTTGCTTATTGCGCCGTAACCATGGATAATCTTCATCGTTTATCAGGATGCTTTGGTCAGCCTTGACTTTGAAGGGAGGAATTTCATGAAACTTTTCATAATCTTCAGACATGTCTGTCTTGCCCTCCACTCCCACGATGTCCCTTTTTCCTGAAAGAACTATGTGGCGCTTTGGCTCATCGTATGATGTATTCGCTTCCTTATCTTTTCTTTTTCTCAGTTTGGTAGACATGTCCTTCACAGAGATAACCTGTGCCACCTCATTGGCTAGGACGAAAGGTTCGTCAGTGTACCCAAGATTTTTCAGATCCACTGTTGTCATTCCGTACTGTGGGTCTACTTGTACCCCGCCTCCTGACAGATTGACCCATTTGCACTTAAACAAAGGGACCTTAAAATCATGTCCGTAGTCAAGTTCCCATATGTCCACTATGTAACCATAATATGTGTCCTTTCCCCTCTCAGTTGCTGCATCAAAGCGGACACCGCTGTTTTGGTTGGTGCTCTTTTGATCTTGTTCAATCGTGTAGAATGTATTCCCATTTATATCGTATCCTTTGTAAATCAATACAGTCAAAGATGGTCCCCTGGACAACAAGTACAGCTCATCACAAACAGTCTTGTCACCTCTGAGACGTGTTTCCAACCAACTGCTGAAAGCCCTGATGTGTTCACATGTAATCCAGTCGCGGCACTGCTCCGGGTGTTTGGAGCGCAGACTGTTCTTGTGTTCATCGACATACGGGGTCACCAAGGTAGAGTTCTGTAGAACTGTGTAGTGTGCTTGAGACCAAGAATATCCGTCCCTGCATATTATTGAGTCCCCTCCAAGCGTGCCTTTTCCAGTCAGTCTCCCCTCATACCATGATTTAGGGAGACCTATCTTCTTCAGGCCAGGAATGAAGTCAACACAAAACCCAATGACATCCTCTGTTTGATGGCCCATGGAGATGCTTCCTTCTAGCCTAGCGCGGTTACGGACATATTTCTTTAGGACTCCCATGAACCTCTCAAGGGGGAACATATTGTGTAGAAATACGGGGCCCAGAATGATAATCTCGTCGACTAGATGAACTAGGACATGCGTCATGATATTGAAGAAGGATGGTGGGAACACCAGCTCGAAACTGACAAGACATTGCGCCACATCACTCCTTAGCCTTGGTATGATTTCTGGATCGATCACCTTCTGAGATATTGCATTGAGGAATGCACATAGCTTCACAATGGCTAATCGGACATTTTTTGGTAGAAGCCCCCTCAATGCAACCGATGGTATGGTACGGATTACAGGCCAATCCTACTCTATTAGTATCTGTAGGCAACATAGGGGAGAAAAGCACTACACCTAGAAATAGGAATCAACAAGAGAAAAACTTTGTTAGAAATTACCCCTTTCCTGATCGGTATCAGGGTTGGGAAGAATGGTTGGGATAACAAACAACCATCAGGTTTGTACTTTGGATACCCCTATAACAATCAAAGGTCATTGAAGTAGCTAATTTCTCTAAATAGGAGGCGTTGAGAACAGAGAAATGATTGGAGCTATCGTTTTCCTCTAGCATTAATAGAATTCATTGGTGTTAAGAAAAAGCTTTTGTGGGAAGGTTGGCTAGAGATTCATAATCACGTGGCAGTCATGAGACTTTAGGTTCTGGAACTTTTTCTCTGGCATATTTATTATTCCCTTTATATTCGACGAGAAGCCAGTCGGGACCTTCATACTGAGCAGGCATTCAAAGAAGATTTCTGCTATGTCTTGAGCTTGCGTTGGTTTTCCTCGAAGAGGAGGGTGATGCAGCAAAGTGTAGCGTAAGTATTTCCCTCAGTTTTGAGAACCAAGGTATCAATCCAGTAGGAGGCTCCTCAAAAGTCCCACGCACCTACACAAACAAACTGAGAACTCGCAACCAACGCAATAAAGGAGTTGTCAATCCCTTCACGGCCACTTGCGAAAGTGAGATGTAATAAAGATAGTATGATAAGATAAATATATTTTTGGTATTTTGTAAGATAGATGCAAAAAGTAAAGATGCAAATAAAGTAGATGGAAAGCAAATATGATAAGAGATAAACCCGGGGGCCATACGTTTCACTAGAGGCTTCTCTCAAGATAGCATAAGTATTACGGTGGGTGAACATATTACTGTCGAGCAATTGATAGAAAGGCGCATAGTTATGAGATTATCTAGGCATGATCATGTATATAGGCATCACGTCCATAACAAGTAGACCGGCTCCTGCCTACATCTACTACTATTACTCCACACATCGACCGCTATCCAGCATGCATCTAGAGTATTAAGTTCATATGAACAGAGCAACGCATTAAGCAAGATGACATGATGTAGAGGGATAAACACATGCAATATGATATAAACCCCATCTTGTTATCCTCAATGGCAACAATACAATACATGTCTTGCAACCCTTTCTGTCACTGGGTAAGAACACCGCAAGATTGAACCCAAAGCTAAGCACTTCTCCCATGGCAAGAAAGACCAATCTAGTAGGCCAAACCAAACTGATAATTCGAAGAGACTTGCAAAGGTAACTCAATCATACATAAAAGAATTCAGAGAAGATTCAAATATTATTCATAGATAAACTTGATCATAAACCCACAATTCCTTAGATCTCGACAAACACACCGCAAAAAGAGTTTACATCGAATAGATCTCCACAAGAGAGGGGGAGAACATTGTATTGAGATCCAAAAAGAGAGAAGAAGCCATCTAGCTAATAACTATGGACCCGTAGGTCTATGGTAAACTACTCACAACTCATCGGAGGGGCAAGGATGTTGATGTAGATGCCCTCCGTGGTTGCTTCCCCCTCCGGCAGAGTGCCGGCAAGGGCTCCAAGATGGGATCTCGCGGATACAAAAGGTTACGGCGGTGGAAATTGTGTTTCGTGGTGCTCCTAGATGTTTTCGGGGTACGTAGGTATATATAGGAGGAAGACGTACATCGGTGGCCGCCCGAGGGGCCCACGAGACAGGGGGCGCGCCCTATAGGGGGGGCGCGCCCTCCTATCTCTTGGGGCCCTCGGAGCTTTCTTGACTTGCACTCCAGGCTCTCCGGATCAGATTTGTTCCAAAAATAACACTCCCGAAGGTTTCATTCCGTTTGGACTCCGTTTGATATTCCTTTTCTTCGAAATACTGAAATAGGCAAAAAAAACAGCAATATGGGCTGGGCCTCTGGTTAGTAGGTTAGTCCCAAAAATGATATAAATGTGTAAAATAAAGCCCATAAACATCCAAAAGGGGTAATATAATAGCATGGAACAATCAAAAATTATAGATACGCTGGAGACGTATCAAGCATCCCCAAGCTTAGTTCTTGCTCGTCCTCGAGTAGGTAAATGATAAAAAAGAAATTTTTGATGTGGAATGCTACCTAGCATAATTCATAATGTAATTTTCTTTATTGTGGCATGAATGTTCAGATCCAAATGAATACAAAATAAAAGTTCATATTGACATAAGAAATAGTAATAGTTCAAGCATACTAATCAAAGTAATCATGTCTTCTCAAAATAACATGGCTAAAGAAAGTTATCCCTACAAAATCATATAGTCTGGCTATGCTCTATCCTCATCACACAAAGTATTTAATCATGCACAACCTCGATGACAAGCCAAGCAATTGTTTCATACTTTAATAATCTCAAACTTTTTCAACTTTCACGCAATACATGAGCGTGAGCCGTGGACATAGCACTATATGTGGAATAGAATGGTGGTTGTGGAGAAGACAAAAAAGGAGAAGATAGTCTCACATCAACTAGGCGTATCAACGAGCTATGGAGATGCCCACTAATAGATATCAATGTGAGTGAGTAGGGATTGCCATGCAACGGATGCACTAGAGCTATAAATATATGAAAGCTCAATAAAAGAAACTAAGTGGGGTGCATCCAACTTGCTTGCTCATGAAGACCTAGGGCACTTTTGAGGAAGCCCAACATTGGAATATACAAGCCAAGTTCTATAATGAAAAATTCCCACTAGTATATGAAACTGACAACATATGAGACTCTCTATCATGAAGATCATGGTGCTATTTTGAAGCACAAGTGTGGAAAAAGAGATAGTAGCATTGTCCCTTCTCTCTTTTTCTCTCATTTAATTTTTTTTCTTTTTTTCTTTTTTCTTTGGCCCTCTTTTTTTTCTTTTTGGCCTTTCTATTTTTTTTCTTTTTTTCTATTTGTAAAGTCCGAAGTCTCATCCCGACATGTGGGGGAATCATAGTCTTCATCATCCTTTCCTCAGTAGGACAATGCTCTAATAATGAAGATCATCACACTTTTATGGATTTACAACTCAAAGCTAGAACAAGATATGACTCTATATGAATGCCTCCAGTGGTGTACCGGGATATGCAATGAATCAAGAGCAACATGTATGAAAATTATGAAGGTGGCCTTGCCGCAAATACAATGTCAACTACATGATCATGCAAAAAGCAATATGACCAAAGGGAGGTATGTCATATGAACGGAAGGTGGAAAGTTGCATGGCAATATATCTCGGAATGGCTATGGAAATTCCATAATATGTAGGTATGGTGGCTGTTTTGAGGAAGGAGTATGGTGGGTGTATGGTACCGGCGAAAGTTGCGCGGTACAAGAGAGGCTAGCAATGGTGGAAGGGTTAAAGAGTGCGTATAATCCATGGACTCAACATTAATCAAAAGAACTCATATACTTGTTGCAAAAATTTAGAAGTCATCAAAAACCAAAGTACTACGCGCATGCTCCTAGGGGGATAGATTGGTAGGAAAAGACCATCGGTCGTACCCGACCGCCACTCATAAGGAAGACAATCAATAAATAAAATTGTGCTCCAACTTCATCACAAAGCGGTTCACCATACGTGCATGCTACGGGAATCACAAGCTTCAACACAAGCATTCTTTAAATTCATAATCACCCAACTAGCATGACTTTAATATCACTACCTTCATATCTCAAAACAATTATCAAGCATCAAATTGATCATAGCATCCAATTCACTTTCTATGATAGTTTTTATTATACCCAACTTGGATGCTCATCATTCTAGGACCAACTTTATGATCATAGAAAATACCATGCTATTCTAAAAGACTCTCAAAATGATATAAGTGAAGCATGAGAGACTAGCAATTTATTCAAAATTAAGACACCACCGTGCTCTAATAGATATAAGTGAAGCACTAGAGCAAAAACTATCAAGCTCAAAAGATATAAGTGAAGCACATAGAGTATTCTAGCAAATTTTTAATCAAATAGGCTTCTCCCAAAAGGTGTGTACAGCAAGGATGATTGTGGTAAACTAAAAAGAAAATACTAATATCATACACGACGCTCCAAGCAAAACACATATCATATGGCGAATAAAAATATAGCTCCAAGTAAAGTTACCAATGAACGAAGACGAAAGAGGGGATGCCTTCCCGGGGCATCCCCAAGCTTAGGCTTTTGGATATTCTTTAATATATTGGGGTGCCATGGGCATCCCCAAGCTTAGGCTCTTGCCACCCTTCATTCCATAGTCCATAAAAGCTTTACCCAAAACTTGAAAACTTCACAACACAGAACTCAACAGGAAATCTTATAAGCTCTGTTAGTGAAAGAAAACAAAACCACCACATAAGGTACTGTAATGAACTCATTCTTTATTTATATTGTTGTTAAACCTACTGGATTCCAACTTCTTTATGGTTTATAAACTAATTTACTAGCCATAGATGCATTGAAATAAGCAAACAACACACAAAAACAGAATCTGTCAAAAACAGAACAGTCTGTAGCAATCTGTAACTAACGCAAACTTCTAGAACTCTAAATATCCTACCAAAATAGGAAGTCCTGGACAATTTGTCTATTTAACATAAGCAAAAAGAGTCAATGCAAAATCACGTTCCTGTGATTTAACAAAATTATATTCGTGCACACAAAGTTTCTGTTTTTCAGCAGAATCAAATCAACTATCATCATAGGTTATCCTATAGGTTCTACTTGGCACAAACACTAAATAAAAGATAAAAACACATCTATCCAGAAGGTAGATGCAAGATTTATTACTAAACAGGAGCAAAAACTAAAAACATAAAGAAAAATTGGGTTGCCTCCCAACTAGCGCTATCGTTTAACGCCCCTAGCTAGGCATAAAAACAAGGATAGATCTAAGCGGTGCCGTAATAATAAGATAGATCTTGAAAGCTCATCTCATATTCTCTATGTTCGGCAGCAAGTTTCCTTTGAGGTAGGCAAAAGTAATCAAAAGGGCTAAATTTAGTGGGACAAAGATCTCCAAGATCAATCACAGGAGGAGCGGGTTCCTCCCTTGGCCCCTCATAGTGCACAACTATTTCATCACTAAAGGCATTCTTTTGGCAAAATCTTGTGAGCCTATACTCAAGAGAGTATCCTAGCTCATTGTTTCGAAGGGCAAAATCATTATTAAGCTCGTTAATGCAATCAACCAAGAGATTGATAGGAACCTTTTTTCGATGCGATATAGTCCGAAGATTGAAAACGTCTAATTTCCTCTTGATCATAGAGGATCGCTTCTATGGAAGGACGATCGGCGTCCACCCTATAGTGCACAAAGATTTATTTGGCCTCTCTTATGATAAATCTAAACTCATGAGCCAAAAAGATAGTAACAGCACGCTTAACAGACGAATGCTCAATATTAGAGAATTCTAGGAAAATTCTTTGTATGCAAGGATGCATATGCATAAATTGTCTTTCATGTTCAACTACAAGCATAGCGATGGCATCCGCAAGGCTACTAGTTCTATGAAGAATAGAACTACCCATGGAAGGTAAAGCACTAGCACAAGTAAAGAAGTCTTGAATAACACCTTTTCCAATGATGTTACCACTACCGATTCGAAACTTTTTAGTATGCAAGATAGGGGGTTCATCGGCCGGAGCCTCGGGATTTTCTGTGTTATCATTATTGTCCATATCGACGATAATCTCCCCAATTTCAGACATAGCGGCAAACAAAAGTAAGGTGGAAGAAAACAAGCGAGAAGAGAGGAGGAGATTGGGAAAGAGAGGGCAAATAAAACGGCAAGGGTGAAGTGGGGGAGAGGAAAACGAGAGGCAAATGGAAAATAATGTAAATGCGAGGCAGATGGGTTTGTGATGGGTACTTGGTATGTCTTGACTTGAGCGAAGACCTCCCCGGCAACGGCGCCAGAAATCCTTCTTGCTACGTCTTGAGCTTGCGTTGGTTTTCCTCGAAGAGGAGAGGGTGATGCAGCAAAGTGTAGCATTAAGTATTTCCCTCAGTTTTGAGAACCAAGGTATCAATCCAGTAGGAGGCTCCTCAAAAGTCCCACGCACCTACACAAACAAACTGAGAACTCGCAACCAACACAATAAAGGGGTTGTCAATCCCTTCACGGCCACTTGCGAAAGTGAGATCTAATAAAGATAGTATGATAAGATAAATATATTTTTGGTATTTTGTAAGATAGATGCAAAAAGTAAAGATGCAAATAAAGTAGATGGAAAGCAAATATGATAAGAGATAGACCCGGGGGCCATAGGTTTCACTAGAGGCTTCTCTCAAGATAGCATAAGTATTACGGTGGGTGAACAAATTACTGTCGAGCAATTGATAGAAAAGTGCATAGTTATGAGATTATCTAGGCATGATCATGTATATAGCCATCACGTTCATAACAAGTAGACCGACTCCTGCCTGCATCTACTACTATTACTCCACACATCGACCACTATCCAGCATGCATCTAGAGTATTAAGTTCATAAGAACAGAGCAACGCATTAAGCAAGATGACATGATGTAGAGGGATAAACACATGCAATATGATATAGACCCCATCTTGTTATCCTCGATGGCAACAATACAATACGTGTCTTGCAACCCTTTCTGTCACTGGGTAAGAACACCGCAAGATTGAACCCAAAGCTAAGCACTTCTCCCATGGCAAGAAAGACCAATCTAGTAGGCCAAACCAAACTGATAATTCGAAGAGACTTGCAAAGATAACTCAATCATACATAAACGAATTCATAGAAGATTCAAATATTATTCATAGATAAACTTGATCATAAACCCACAACTCATCGGATCTCGACAAACACACCGCAAAAAGAGTTTACATCGAATAGATCTCCACAAGAGATGGGGAGAACATTGTATTGAGATCCAAAAAGAGAGAAGAAGTCATCTAGCTAATAACTATGGACCCGTAGGTCTGTGGTAAACTACTCACAACTCATCGGAGGGGCAAGGATGTTGATGTAGAGGCCCTCCGTGGTTGCTTCCCCCTCCAGCAGAGTGCCGACAAGGGCTCCAAGATGGGATCTCGTGGATACAAAAGGTTACGGCGGTGGAAATTGTGTTTCGTGGTGCTCCTGGATGTTTTCGGGGTACGTAGGTATATATAGGAGGAAGAAGTACGTCGGTGGCCGCATGAGGGGCCCACGAGACTGGGGGTGTGCCCTATGGGGGGCGCGCCCTCCTATCTCGTGGGGCCCTCGGTGCTTTCTTGACTTGCACTCCAGGCTCTTCGGATCAGATTTGTTCCAAAACTAACGCTCCCGAAGGTTTCATTCCGTTTGGACTCCGTCTGATATTCCTTTTCTTCGAAATACTGAAATATGCAAAAAAAAACAGCAATATGGGCTGGGCCTCCGGTTAGTAGGTTAGTCCCAAAAACGATATAAATGTGTAAAATAAAGCCCATAAACATCCAAAAGGGGTAATATAATAGCATGGAACAATCAAAAATTATAGATACGCTGGAGACGTATCAATTTATTTCTCTTCTTTCTTAAGAGCGTAGCTGGCAGGACCTTCATACTGCTTCGGAGGCATGCCGTCTTTTTCGTGCAAGCGTTGCAGGTCCTCCCGTGCCTTGGGTGTATCTTTTGTCTTCCCATACACGCCCAAGAAGCCTAGCAGGTTCACGCAAAGGTTCTTCGTCACGTGCATCACGTCGATTGAAGAGCAGACCTCTAGGTATTTCCAGTAGGGTAGGTCCCAAAATATAAATCTTCTTCCACATGGGTGTGTGTCCCTCAGCGTCATTCGAAACAGCTAGTTTGCCGGGACCCTTTTCAAAGATTACGTGTAAATCATTGACCATAGCAAGTACGTGATCACCGGTGCGCATGGCGGGCTTCTTCCGGTGATCTGCCTTGCCTTTGAAATGCTTGCCTTTCTTTCCACATTGATGGTTGGTCGGAAGAAATCGACGATGGCCCAGGTACACATTCTTCCTGTATTTGTCCATGTATATACTTTCAGTGTCATCTAAACAGTGTGTGCATGCGTGGTATCCCTTGTTTGTCTGTCCTGGAAGATTACTGAGAGCGGGCCAATCGTTAATGGTTACAAACAGCAACGCGTGCAGGTTAAATTCCTCCTATTTGTGCTCATCCCACGTACGTACACTGTTTCCATTCCACAGCTGTAAAAGTTCTTCAACTAATGGCCTTAGGTACACATCAATGTCGTTGCCGGGTTGCTTAGGGCCTTGGATGAGAACTGGCATCATAATGAACTTCCGCTTCATGAACATCCAAGGAGGAAGATTATACATACATAGAGTCACGGGCCAGGTGCTGTGATTGCTGCTCTGCTCCCCGAAAAGATTAATGCCATCCGTGCTTAAGCCAAACCATACGTTCCTTGGGTCACCTGCAAACTCAGTCCAGTACTTTCTCTCGATTTTTCTCCACCGCGACCCGCCAGCGGGTGCTCTCAACTTGTCGTCTTTCTTACGGTCCTCACTATGCCATCGCATCAACTTGGCATGCTCTTCATTTCTGAACAAGCGTTTCAACCGTGGTTGTCGTGCGCTTTCTGCGGGGCACGAGCACCTATGGGGCAGGGGGCCCCTTCTGGTCCGGCAAGGGAGCGGAGGGCGCGCGCAGAGCAGATCGAGGTCGAGCGCGCGGGGGAGACGGGCGATTTTTACCCAGCTTCGGAGCTCTCCGGAGAGATAAAACTCCTACTGCTACTTTGTGTTTGTATTTGTTCTTGCTCGAGAGCGCGAGCGTGTGCTGGTGTTGGATGTGTCGAAAGAACCGAACCCCAGTGTGGAAAAGTTCCGAACCCCCTCTACGTGCGCATGGGCCTCCCTTTTATAGTCTGAAGGGGGCACCAACAGGTGGCAGCGTAGGAAGAGGGGGTAAAAGAGTAAAAACGCAGGTTGGTACACCAGTGTCCAACAGTGTCCCCTACCTAACTCTGACGGCGGGGGACAAGGGCATTTAATGCCCGTCTGGTCGCCCTAACAGTGTGAGGAAACGATCGTTAAGGGCGCCACCGATCGCCACGATGGCCTCTTTGTCAGCTCCGCTTGCCACCTCGCTCCGTATGGCTGCACAGCGCCTCGCCACGTGCTCCTGGGATAGCCCTGGGGCGACACGTCATTGGATGCGCTGGAGCCTGAGTGCATGGTGGCAGCCTTGCCGCGGCAAGCGCCTTGCCGCGGCCATTCTCTTGTCGCGCCGGCAAGCTTGCCGGTCGCCGAGCCTTGCCGGGACGCACGAGGCGTCTCGGCAAGTCTTCTGGAAGCGCCTTGTTTGTCCTTCCCGGCAAGCTTCTCTTGCCGAGGCCTTTGTCCTTCCCGGCAAGCTCCTCTTGCCGGGGCCTTGTCTACTTGGTTGATACTTTGTTCTTGAATGGCATTAAGTATGAACGGCGGAGGGTCTTGGCGGACGCCCGGCAAGCCTTGCAGTGGGGGGCTGCGACTGCCCGTGCACAAGTTCGGGGCACTAAGGTACCCCTACTTTAGTACACCGACAGGAGCCCCCGGGCCTGGGCCATACACGATGCCGAGCGCTGTTGGGCCAGGCCCAAAACAGTGCACGGGCACACTCGGCCTAGGTCCACGCTAGATCTGACTCCGTATCCACCGCGTTCTCCCGCAACGGCACGCGTCAATCGCGGCGTCGTGGGAGAGAACGTGGTCAATACTTAACTCCAGGAAATGCGTAACGTTCGCATCTCCTGTTTATAAGCAGAGGGAACATGGCCGTTCCCCCACTTTCGCCACTTGCAGTTCCTTCCTCCGAAATCCCCGCCGCTCCCCTCCGCTTCCCGAGTCGAAAGAGAGCAGCGCTCCACCGCCCGTCGCCGCTGTCGCCTTCGCCTTCCCCCACCGCTTCCGCCATGGCCCCGAAGACCGGGAAGGCTGTGAAGGCTGCGAAGGCTTTGAAAGCTGCGAAATCGGCCGAGGCGCTGGAGCTCGAGGCGATGCGCAAGAAGCAAGTGCTTTTCCCCCCCGAGCTCACCCCGGAGGCGCTGCGGGCGGAGTTCTACCTCTTCTGGTCGACGGAGATGCGGGCGCATCCGCGCACGCCGGTGCTTTCCGCCGAGGCTTCCAAATCAAAAAAGTGCCCCAGAGGTTACTACTTCTTTCCTGTGTTCTTCTACTGTGGTCTCTGCCCACCTTTTTCCGATTTTCTCTGCGACATCATGAACACCTACGGGTTTCATCTTCTTGATTTCACCCCCAACGCCGTTCTGACAATGGCGGTTTTCGCACACCTCTGCGAGAACTTTGTTGGCATCCTCCCCAACGTTGCTCTTTTTCGTCATTATTTCTCCCCCCGAGCTGAAAAAAGGGGAGCCACTGGCTGGTGGAATCGCCTGGACCTCCCGGATGGGCATGAAGGAGGTGTACTTGACGGGCGAGCTCCGCAGCAAGTGGGATGAGTGGAGGGCGGAATGGTGCTGGATCTGTGATGCCAATCCGCCGCCATTCACCAGGTTGCGCCAGACCCGGGTGGTGCGTGGCAGCGATTGGAGCGCTCTGTCGCCGGACGACGCCAGGCTGGAGATTGCCACCACCCGAATCCTCCGGCTTAGGCATGCCGGACTTACTGCAGGGGCAGTTGGCGCGGATTTTCTTCGTCGTCGCATCGCTCCTCTGCAAAAGACGGGGAGGCCCGCCTGGCTGTTTGGCGGCCCGGCGGACATCATGAGGCTGCGTCCAGGCCTCAACCACAACTTCACGGTTCTGGAGCTTGACGTGATGCTGAGGGAGATGTTCAAGCAGGACGCCAACCATCCTGAGTGGTTCAAGCTGGCGGTGGGCGTCATCCCTTTGTGCAACAATTCCCAGCGTGATCGCATCTGCGCAATGATGCCAGAGTGCGATTCGCACGGGATAAGCGCAACTTGGATAGAGCCCGCTGCCGAAGTTGTGCAGCAATTCTTCGATAACTTGTCGGAGGTGGCAGTCAACTCCGACGAGCAGAACCTCCTCACCCGCGCCACCACCGACGACGAGATGGCGTACATCGCCAGCAGGGTCGAAGAGGCGGCGGTGGCTGTTGCCGCTGGCGAGTTTGGCTTCACGTTGGCGGAGGCGGATGCAGCTGAGGCGGCAAGTCTCGCCGCCCTGGAAGATCTTGCCGGGGAGGTAGATGGCGAGGGGGAGCGCGAGGCCGGAACGAGCGAGCCCGCCGAGGGCGAGAGTGGCCAGCCGTCCACGAGCGACTTGCCGCAGGCCGGGCCCTCAGCACAGCCCCAATTCCAGCCAAGAAGGCGCCTCCGGCGAGTTGGAGATATGGTAGAGGAGCAGGCCGACCAGCAGCCGCGGCGCCGTGGGACACGCTCCACCGCGGCACGTACCGTTGCTGCGGGAGGGTCCCAGGCTGTGCCGGCAACTGATGCGGGGTCCTCCCGGGCCGCCACGCCTGATCCTGCTGCAGCCCCCGGCAAACGCCGAAGGGAGCCTACTCCTCTGCCACACCGCGCAGAGAGGGTACCGGAGTTCGACCTCTCCGCTCTGAGCTCCGATGATGATGAAGAGGAGGAGGATGAGGAGGAGTAAGGCTTTCTTCTTACTGCACTCTTCCTTCCTTGATCTTTGTTGTTGCTTTATCTTGTATCTGATTTGCTTCTCTCCGAATTCCTGCCCCATTTCAGGACCTTGGTAGAGAGAGCAGCGAAGAGGGCCAGGGTCCCTTCGGTTGACGTCGAGGACGATCCTACTGTGACAGCAGAAAACACGTCCGAGACCACCTTGACGGACCCGGTTCCTTCTCCTCGCAGCAGCCCCCAGCGCAGCCCCCAGCGTAAGTGTTTGGTTCACCCCCTGTTATGGGGCGCATGGGTGTTTCTTCTTCTGCTGACATCTTGATTGTTGTCTTATTGGTATAGGAGCAGAACAAGCCCACCAGGAGCAACCGGAGGCCGACCCGGAGGTGCTGTCTGCTTCGACTACGCCGCCAAGGGGCGATTCCCCGACAAGGGATCGCTCTCCGGCAAGGGAGGGGTCCCCGGCGAGGGGCGGAACCAGCAAGCCTCTGGTGGAGGAGCCCATGGTCACGGAGCCCAGCACAGGTAACCCTCCTTGTTGGGAATCTTCCCTTGGGTTCTCCTTTTGACCTTCTTTTTTTTGGATATTTGCTTGACCTTTCTTTCCTCTTCCTATCTTCAGATCCCCCCTTCGCCGACCCGATGGAGACCGAGGCTACCGGCGGGGAGGGCGCACGTGGCAACACCGAAGATGTCGCCGCTGGCGAGGAAGAGGCCGGCGCTGATGAGCCCGCCGACGAGGAAGCTACGAAGGCTGCTGGCGCAGGAACCGGCGAGGGGGCCGGCGATCGCACTGACGACCCAGAAGACGTAGGAGCGCAAGGCGCTGCGTCGTCCGCCGACCCCTCCGCCGCTGATGTGGCGCCAGGTCCCGAGGAGTCCCAGCCAGGCGCGTACTTGAAGGCCGGCGAGGGCGTGTACATCAAGCTTCCCTGGGCGTCGAGCTCCAGGGCGCCGGTGGAAGGAGAGGAGTTTGACGGAGAGGTACTCGCCTCTGCTGGGCTGGCGGTGGTTGACAAGCCAAGCAGCAGCAGAGGCGAGTCCGAGGAGGAGGAGTTGCTCCGGAAGCTGGTATCACTCTACCGTGCCCGGCAAGCGAAGCTCGAGTCCCGGGAAGCGCTTGTCGCGCAGGCGGGAGTTGACATAGAGAAACACGCGGAGGAGCTCCGGAACCGCAACCAGGAAGCCCTCCGGTCCATTGCTGAGGAGAGGGCGCAGCTTGACGAGGCGAAGAAGGCGTTCATCCTGGAAAAGGCTGAAGCCGAAGAGCAGCAGAGGCTCGCCGCCGAGGAGCTGTCCAAGCGGGACGGCGAGCTGATACAGAAGAAGGCGAGCTTGGACAGTCATGAAGAGGAGCTCGTCGTCCGGGAGCAATCACTTGGCGGGGCACTCAAGGAGGCGAAGGACGCCGCCGCGGCTGCCGAGGCCGCCAAGAAGGAGTTAGAGGTGAAGCTAACGCAGCTGGAGGCGGACATGACAAAGAAGAACGAAGAGCTTGCCGCACTCCAGCGTGAACGCGAGAAGGATGCGCTCGCCCATGGCGGCCTGCAAGTTCAGCTCGCCGAGAAGATCAAGGAGCTGAACACTGCCAAGGATTCGAGCGCTGACCTGGAGCAGAAACTGGCCACCTTGACGGAGGCGCTGGACGCCGCCAAGAAGCGAGAAGACGCCTTGAGGAAAGACCTCAAGGGCAATGAAAAGCTGCTGACGAGGGCCGCCGAGACTCAGAACTCCTTCAAGGCCACGGTGGAGCTCTGGACGGAGGGCCTCGTCAACATCGCTGCAACCATCGACGAGGAGTTGGCGGAGCTGGACTTGACGGGCTTCGGGTACTCCACCAACGAGAACCTCCAGCCCAGCGCCAAGCTCACCCTCTTCTTCAAGGATGTGGTGGCGGCTCTCCGACAGCTCCGGGAAAGGATCCCGAAGAAGCTGGCCGACGAGTCGCGTGCGATCTGCGCCAGGGTTTTGGAGAAGGTGTTGGTGAAGATTCTCTTCCGTAACCCAAGCATCGACCTCTCCCGTGTCACCAAGAAGCTGCCGGTGGATGCTGCTCTCGAAGAACTCAAGGCCATTGTCGCGCCCATTGTGGACAAGGTGAACGAGGTCAGGAGGGTCGACGACGAGCGCGTGGATTAGGCCATCCTCCTTCTCCCTTTTTCTTGCTGCTGCCATTTCAGTTATGAGAACAATCTAGTCAGTGCCACAATAAGTCATTCTTGTACTATAACTTTATCTTGGGCAATGCTTGCTATGTTCTATCCTTTATTCTGTCACATCCCTTGTATGTTTTTACCCTACGGGATGAGGGGACTTGCCGGCGCAAGCACACTTGCTGAGTGTGGAACATCAGCAGCCCGCTGGCGGTGCTGCCTCCGGCAAGAAACCTTGTCGGGGCTAGTTGCAGCTCGCTTGTATTGTTGAGTGGGCTCGAAAACAAAGCAAGGGCGCAACTTAGCCGCGAGTCGATTCCTCCGCGCACAGGTTTTCCATACAAGGCACGAACGTTCAAGGAATATAACTTAAAAATTTAAAAGTGACTAAGCTCAAACTTTGGCAACTTAGCTTTTCTGTCGCCCGCGTCCCGGCAAGGCTAGATTCCCTTGAACGACTCCGGGCCCACATTTTTATCTTCCCTTTCCCCCCCGGTGAACTTGTGGGCGGAGGAGTCTTCTTTTTTGAGAAGAAAGAAGAGAAAATAATGATATGGAACCTCAAGGTTCGCTATTGCTTACCGGGGGTTAGTGCTGCACAAAGTGTCAGATATATATGCAAAAGAAAGGGAGATGCATTAAATTCGACAAGATGTGCGAGGCACATAAACTTTATTTACGCATGGGAGCTGCGCCCGGCTTTGTACAAAGTGTTACATGCGACAGCGGCAAGGCTTGTACAAAAGGTGGTTGCCGGAACGGGTCCGGCAACCGCGCCTTATGGGTAAAACTTGCGAAGATGTTCTATGTTCCAGGAGTTGCTCACCGGAATGCCATCTTCGGTCTCAAGGCGGACAGCGCCGGGCCTAGTGACTCGTTTCACCCGATAAGGGCCTTCCCTCTTCGGCGTCAACTTGTTTGAATTCTTGGCAGATTGAACACGCCGAAGAACAAGGTCGCCTTCCTCGAAGCTTCTGGCATTAACTTTGCGGCTATGATAGCGGCGCAAAGCTTGCTGATAGCGAGCAGCTCGCGCAGCAGCCTGAAGACGATCCTCCTCGAGGAGCAGCGCGTCATCTTGTCGCAGCTGCTCTTGCTCAAGCTCATCATAAGCGAGCACTCGTGGCGATCCGTATACGAGTTCCGTGGGGAGAACTGCCTCTGCTCCGTAGACAAGAGCAAAGGGTGTCTGGCCAGTGGCTCGATTTGGCGTCATCCTGATCGACCAAAGAACCACTGGCAGTTGCTCGATCCAATTTCTTCCGCACTTGTGCAGCCTGTCGAAAGTTCTGGTCTTGAGCCCGCGCAGCACTTCAGCGTTTTCCCTCTCTGCTTGACCGTTGCTTCTCGGGTGAGCAACAGAAGCGAAGCAGATCTTGGTGCCAAGATCTTGGACGTACTGCGTGAAGGTGCGGCTCGTGAATTGTGTGCCGTTGTCGGTGATGATCCTGTTAGGGACCCCGAAACGGCAAACAATTGACCTGAAGAACTTGACTGCTGACTGTGCTGTCACCTTCCTCACTGGTTCCACTTCAGGCCACTTTGTGAACTTGTCGATTGCAACGTACAAGTACTCAAAGCCCCCGACGGCTCGGGGAAAGGGGCCGAGGATGTCGAGCCCCCAGACCGAAAATGGCCAGGATAAAGGGATTGTTTGGAGAGCTTGAGCTGGTTGATGAATCTGTTTGGAATGGAACTGACACGCTTCACACTTGGTTACTTGTGCAGTTGCATCCTGGAGGGCTGTTGGCCAGAAGAAGCCTTGCCGGAAAGCCTTGCCGGCAAGTGCTCTTGCGCCAATGTGGTGACCACATATGCCTCCATGTATCTCCGCCAACAGCTCTTGTCCCTCTTCCCGGGAAATGCACTTCAATTTCACTCCGTTGAATCTTCTTCTGTACAGTATGTCGTCGACAAACTGGTACATACTCGATTGCCGGGCTACTTTTTCCGCTTCCTCTTGTTCCTCGGGAAGTTCTCCTGTCTGAAGGAAATGGACTATTGGCTATGCCCAGGTTGGAGCTTGTGGCTCGACAACAAGGACTAAAGGCGCAAACGCGGCTGCGGGAACATCTGTTTCTACGGCAAGGATCAGGGATCCTGCCGGAGCGTGATGTTCCTCGGCAAGCGTGTCGGGACACAGCTTGTCGGGAGCGTCTGCTTCGACGAAACAAGCCCCGGGGCTTGTCGGAGCGGACTGCTCCTCAGCACTTTCTGTGTTGATCCTGGGAACCTTCTTGGCGGCGGCTCCGGGGAGCTCTGCCGGAAAGTGGTCGCCGGCAGGCAACTTTCTCTTCTTGCCCTGTCCGGTTGATGGTGTGACGGATGGCTGAGTCAGCTTGAGCACAAAAATCCCTGGTTCCACAGGCAATTTGAGTGCGGCACATTTGGACAGGCCATCTGCAATGTCATTCTGAGCTCTTGGAACATGTTCCATTTGCAGGCCATCAAAATGCTCCTCTAGCTTCCTCACTTCATCAATGTATGCTTCCATCAACGGACTCTGGTAATCTTTGTTGACTTGGCGGACGACAAGCTGTGAGTCACCCCTGACAATAAGTTTCTTAATCCCAAGCTCTGCTGCTATCCTGAGTCCGGCAAGCAAGCCTTCATACTCCGCAGTATTATTTGTTGCTTGCTCCTTGGGAAAGTGCATTTGGACCACATACTTGAGGTGCTCTCCGGTGGGGGCGACAAGTAATACACCTGCACCGGCGCCTTGCAGCGAGAAGGCACCATCAAAGTACATGATCCATTCTTTGCTAACTTCCTTGACGGGGGTGCTCTTCTCCGGAGTTTCTTCATCCGGTGTTGGCGTCCATTCTGCTACAAATTCTGCCAAAGCCCGGCTCTGAATAGTTGAAGTACTTTCAAACTTGAGGCCAAAGCTCGACAATTCCAGTACCCACTCGACAATCCTGCCTGTTGCTTCTGGATTCTGTAGTATCCTCTTCAGCGGAAAGCGAGTGACAACCGTGATCTCATGTGCTTGAAAGTAATGGCGCAGCTTCCTTGAGGCCATGAGTACGCCGAAAAGCAACTTCTGCACACCAGAGTACCTTGATCTAGCCCCATGCAAAAGGGAACTGACAAAGTAAACTGGGTGCTGCACCTTCTTCTTCTGTTTTTCTTCCGGCAACTGCACAGATCTATCCTTGGCGGAGCCAGAACTTGCCGGATCAGGGCTTGCCGGGCCAGAGCTTGTCGGAGTAGCCCCCTGCTTGTCGCTGGACTCGCTTGCCGCGGCCGCTGACTCATCATCTGCCCCCCTCTCCGCCACTAACGCAGCACTAGCCACTTGATTGGTTGCCGCCAGATACAGTAGCAACTTCTCTTGTGGCCTAGGTGCGACAAGTGTTGGAGTAGAGGACAGGTATCTCTTCAAGTCCTGCAGCGCAGCCTCCGCTTCCGGAGTCCATTTCATTGGACCTGCCTTTTTCAAAATCTTAAAAAATGGCAGGGCGCGCTCAGCAGACTTAGAGATGAACCTACTGAGAGCAGCAACGCAGCCGGCAAGCTTTCGCACGTCCTTGACTCACTTTGGTGCTTCAATTTGCTCAATGGCCTTGATCTTGTCGGGATTGGCTTCAATTCCCCTCTGAGACACAAAGAACCCGAGAAGCTTGCCGGAAGGAACTCCGAACACACACTTCTCGGGGTTCAACTTGAGATTGACCTTGCGCAGATTTGCAAAAGTCTCATCCAAATCTTGGATCAGAGTCTCTTTGTCCTTGCTCTTGACCACTATGTCATCCATGTAAGCTTCTACATTTCTGTGCAGCTATGGCTCAAAAGCATGGCTGACTACTCTTGCGAATGTTGAACCAGCATTCTTTAGTCCGAAAGGCATCCGTACGAAGCAGTATGCGCCACATGGAGTAATGAATGCGCTTTTCTCTTCATCCTCTTCTGCCATGAAGATCTGATGATATCCTGAGTATGCATCAAGGAATGAAAGCAGATCGCATCCTGCTGTGGAGTCGACAATCTGGTCGATGCGCGGCAAGGGAAATGGATCCTTAGGACAAGCTTTATTGACATCAGTGAAGTCAATACAAAGCCTCCACTTCCCGTTTGCCTTGAGCACAACCACCGGATTGGCTAACCACGTCGGATGGAGCACTCCTCGGACCAGGCCTGCTGCTTCCAACTTCTTGATCTCCTCTGCAATGAACTCTTGTCTCTCCACTGCTTGTTTTCTGACTCTCTGCTTGACGGGCCGCGCGTGAGGGCAGACGGCAAGGTGGTGCTCAATTACTTCCCTGGGAACCCCGGGGATGTCAGATGGTTGCCATGCAAACACATCGACATTCGCCCGCAGGAAAGCAACGAGCGCGCTTTCCTATTTAGGATCAAGCGTGGCACTGATGGTGAAGGTACCACCAGTGCCGTCCTCCTTGGCGGCTACTTTCTTAGTCTCTGGTGAAGCTGCCTTTGCCTTCTTGCACTTGCCGGTGGAGCTCGATGGTGCGTCCTCGACGGTAGCGCAGCACTCCGGAGAGGTGCGCTTGCCGGAGTGGGCATCAGAGCTGCACTTGCCGGACTTGGCCTTCTTTTTCCCGCCGGGAGCTTCAGCGGCAAGTGGTTTGCGCTCCGCTGCGGCTGCTGCTTCCCGGTAGATCTTGTCGGTGCAGATAAGTGCGTCCTTCTTGTCGCCTTGGACAGAAATGACACTTATCGGACCAGGCATCTTGAGCACATTGTAGGCGTCGTGAGAGGCTGCCATGAACTTGGCAAGCGCTGGTCGGCCGAGTATCCCATTGTAGGGCAATGGGAAATCAGCGACATCAAACGTGACCCTCTCTATCCTGAAATTCAGCTCGCTGCCAAACGTCACTGGCAGTGTGATCTTCCCCTTCGGCTTGCTCCTTCCTGGGTTTATTCCTTGAAAGGTACCAGTCTCTTCGAGCTCGCTGTCGGGGATCTGGAGTTTCTTGAGCACTGCTGAAGAGATCAGATTCGGGCCGGCCCCGCCGTCAACCAACATCTTCGTGACCTTGAGGTTGCGGATTGTTGGCGAGACCAACATCGGCAAGCACCCGACCGCAGTGATGCGATCAGGGTGATCCTCAACATCGAAGATGATGGGCGTGCTGGACCACTTCAGGGGCTTGCGCGATTCAACGGACGGTTCTGCCGCGCTCACCTCTCGCGCCCACTGCTTAAGTTGGCGGTGCGAGGTGTGCAGAGAGGCACCACCGTCGATGCACAACACCTCCGTTGCCTTCTGAAACTCTTGGTCATCAGTCTCATCCTCATCCATCTCATCATCCTCATCTTCTTCTTCGTCCTTGTCGCGGCCCCGAGGAGGTCTGTCACCTTGCCGCTGCTTGGGTTTGCCGTGGCGCCCTCCCCGGGTGGGAAGCTTCTTGCCGGATCCCCCGCCACCTTTCTGGGCCTTCTCCTTGTCGCGGCGCTCGTACTCAGCTTTCTGTAGCTCCACCATCTGCTCAACTTTCTTGCAGGCTTGGAGGTCATGGCCCTTGGTGCGATGGATCTTGCAATATTTCTTGCCGGAGCCATCCTGCTTGTCGGCGGCCACCACAGCCTCGCCGGACTCACTAGCTTTGGCCTTGTCGGAGCCGCCTCCGTCGCCGGAATGCTCGACAACTAGCACATCCTTAGCCTTTCTTTTTCTGTTGTTCCGCCTCCGGTTCTTCCTTGCCGGGGCGGCATCCTCACTGTCAGATCCTTCTGCTCCCGCAATCTCTCCGAGGATTTTCCTCCCCTCCTCAGCCCGTGCACACTTGTCGGCCAGAGCGTACAGCTCGCTGACATCTCTAATCTTGCACATCACCATCTCCTCCCTCATCCTACAGTTACGCACGTTCTGATGGAACGTGCTGATAACTGCGGCAGGGTGGACGTCAGGGATGTTGCGCTGCACTTGGCAGAATCTCTGTATGTACTTGCGCAGGGGTTCTCCCTCCTTCTGGACGAGCAAGTGAAGGTCGCTCTCCTGGCCATGAGGCTTGTGGCCGCCTGTGAAGGCGCCGACAAACTGATGGCACAGGTCCGCCCACGAAGAAATGGAGTTCTCCGGCAAGTGCATGAGCCAAGATCTGACGTTAGGCTTGAGCACCAGCGGGAAGTAGTTGGCGAGGATCTTCTCGTCGTGCCCTCCGGCAGCCTGCACCGCGATGGTGTAGATGCTGAGGAACTCCGACGGATGTATTCTGCCATCGTACTTCTCGGGCACGTCGGGCTTGAAGTTCTTGGTACTGGGCCACTGGACTTGCCCCAGCTCACGGGTGAACGCAGGGCAACCTGCCGCATACGGCAAGTCGCCTGGCTCCCCTGGCACATGCATATCGACAGTGGGCCCAGCGCACTGGTCAGATTGACGTCGCGCTTCCCTTCTGCGCTTGATGCGAGTGCGAGCATCTTCGTGCCGTCGTTCTTGGAGAACGTGGCGTTGATCGCGGCGGGTTCGCGGGTCCAACGACGCGGTGGAGTCGGCGTCAAGGTTGGCCCGACGAGCCGGCGACCTCGGCCTTCGAGGCAGGGAGTGCGTGGTAGTGGCACCCCCAGCGGTCTTGTCGGCGTCGGCTGGCGCCGGGGAGCCTTGCCGGGGCTTCGATGCGCTCGGTTGCCGGGGCTTGTCGCCGTTGGCGAAGCCGATGAGGCTATAGATGGTCATCCTCCAGTCATCAATCTTGTGTCGCGCCGGAGGACAATCTAGAAGCAGCTGGGCTCGGGCCAGCGATTCCTCTGCAGTTTTGGGTGGTGGTGGCGACGAGCGGCGCGAGGAGTGGGATGTGCTCGGACTCCCAACTTGATTGGAGGGAGCAACACCCCGTCCGGGCGACCGTACCTCACTCGCGCCAGCATGCTGGCGTGCATGCTGGTCTCGAACGTCCCGCGACCCACCAACTTGGCCTTGCTCCAACGCGAGCACGGTGCTAGGAGCACCGGGGCGTTGTCGACCTTGCACCTCCTGGGAAGGGCGTGGTGTCTGCACGGTCGCCGACGCTTGCGGGGCCTTGTTTTTGGACCTGGTGACGACGTGAGTCCCACCGTCGGCGCCCGCTCCTCCGCCGGCGTCCACTCCACCGCCTGTTTGCTCCTGCGGCGGTGGTAGAATCGATGTAGACGGAGCGGCCACCTCCGAAGGCTTCTTCTTTGGTGGCATGTTGATGAAGGCGTTGATGTAGCGCGCGCGGAGACCGGATCAGATGCTCACGACCTCGACGGCCCCCTACCTGGCGCGCCAAAGATGTCGTGCGCTTTCTGCGGGGCACGAGCACCTATGGGGCAGGGGCCCCTTCTGGTCCGGCAAGGGAGCGGAGGGAGCGCGCAGAGCAGATCGAGGTCAAGCGCGCAGGGAAGACGGGCGATTTTTACCCAGCTTCGGAGCTCTCTAGAGAGATAAAACTCCTACTACTGCTTTGTGTTTGTATTTGTTCTTGCTCGAGAGCGCGAGCGTGTAGTGGTGTTGGATGTGTCGAAAGAACCGAACCCCAGTGTGGAAAAGTTCCGAACCCCCTCTACGTGCGCATGGGCCTCCCTTTTATAGTCTGAAGGGGGCACCAACAGGTGGTAGCGTAGGAAGAGGGGGTAAAAGAGTAAAAACGCAGGTTGGTACAACAGTGTCCAACAGTGTCCCCTACCTAACTCTGACGGCGGGGGACAAGGGCATTTAATGCCCGTCTGGTCGCCCCAACAGTGTGAGGAAACGACCGTTAAGGGCGCCACCGATCGCCACGATGGCCTCTTTGTCAGCTCCGCTTGCCACCTCGCTCCGTATGGCTGCACAGCGCCTCGCCACGTGCTCCTGGGATAGCCCTGGGCGACACGTCGTTGGATGCGCTGGAGCCTGAGTGCATGGTGGCAGCCTTGCCGCGGCAAGCGCCTTGCCGCGGCCCTTCTCTTGTCGCGCCGGCAAGCTTGCCGGTCGCCGAGCCTTGCCGGGACGCACGGGGCGTCGCGCAAGTCTTCTGGAAGCGCCTTAGTTGTCCTTCCCGGCAAGCTTCTCTTGCCGGGGCCTTTGTCCTTCCCGGCAAGCTCCTCTTGCCGGGGCCTTGTCTACTTGGTTGATACTTTGTTCTTGAATGGCATTAAGTGTGAACGGCGGAGGGTCTTGGCGGACGCCCGGCAAGCCTTGCCGTGGGGGGCTGCGACTGCCCGTGCACAAGTTCGGGGCACTAAGGTACCCCTACTTTAGTACACCGACAGTGGTATTATAGGAGCATACCACATCACCTTCACAGGAACCCTCTTCCTAGGGGGGCTCCCCATCAACATCACCAGGGTCATCTCGTCTGATCTTATACCGCAATGCACCGCATACCGGGCATGCGTTCAGATCCTTGTACGCACCGCGGTAGAGGATGCAGTCATTAGGGCATGCATGTATCTTCTGCACCTCCAATCCTAGAGGGCATACGACCTTCTTTGCTGCGTATGTACTATCGGGCAATTCGTTATCCTTTGGAAGCTTCTTCTTCAATATTTTTAGTAGCTTCTCAAATCCTTTGTCAGGCACAGCGTTCTCTGCCTTCCACTGCAGCAGTTCCAGTATGGTACCGAGCTTTGTGTTGCCATCTTCGCAATTGGGGTACAACCCTTTTTTGTGATCCTCTAACATGCGATCGAACTTCAACTTCTCCTTTTGACTTTCGCATTGCGTCCTTGCATCGACAATGACCCGGTGGAGATCATCATCATCGGGCACATCGTCTGGTTCCTCTTGATCTTCAACAGCTTCCCCCGTTGCAGCATCATTGGGCACATCATCTAGTTCCTCTTGATCTTCAGCAGCTTCCCCCGTTGTAGCATCACCGTATTCAGGGGGCACATAGTTGTCATCGTCCTATTCTTCTGCGTCGTCTTCCATCATAACCCCTATTTCTCCGTGCCTCGTCCAAACATTATAGTGTGGCATGAAGCCATTTTAAAGCAGGTGGGTGTGAAGGATTTTCCGGTCAGAGTAAGACTTCGTATTCCCACATTTAGGGCATGGACAACACATAAAACCATTCTGCTTGTTTGCCTCGGCCACTTTGAGAAAATCATGCACGCCCTTAATGTACTCGGAGGTGTGTCTGTCACCGTACATCCATTGTCGGTTCATCTGCATGCATTATATATAATTAAGTGTGTCAAAAACCATTACAGAACATCATGAATAGATAATTAAGTGACCAAATTAATAGAAGTTCATCATCACATTAAAACCAAAGTACATACATAGTTCTCATCTAACAACATAAAGCTCTCCAGAGCATCTAAATTAATTAAACATACATTGACACTATGTAAAACATTTCAATGCGAAAACAAATGCGATCATAATCGCAACCAAGGTAACAATTGATCCAACGGCATAATGATACCAAGCCTCGGTATGAATGGCATATTTTCTAATCTTTCTAATCTTCAACTGCATTGCATCCATCTTGATCTTGTGATCATCGACGACTTCCGCAACATGCAACTCCAATATCATCTTCTCCTCCTCAATTTTTTTTATTTTTTCCTTCAAGAAATTGTTTTCTTCTTCAACTAAATTTAACCTCTCGATAATAGGGTCGGTTGGAATTCCCGGTTCACATACCACCAAGATAAATAAAATCTATGTCACGTTGGTCGGCATAATTTTCATAAACAATAAATGAAGCAATAGTTATAAAGATAATATATACCACATCCGAATCATAGACAGGACGAGGGCCGACGGGGGCGGATACCAAAACCATCGCACTATATAATAACAAGCAATAAAATAGTAAGAAAATTAGACAAGTATCTATCTAAAGCAAGAATTTTTTTCCTTTCAGAAAGAAGATAAGAATAAGAGGCTCACCACGGTGGTGCCGGCGACGAGATCGGCGCGGGCGATCGATGACAGTGAAGACGGGGACGGGGCATGACGGGCCGCTAATATAAACCTAGACAAATCTCGGGAAAAATAGAGTTCGGAGGTCGTGCTTCAAGAGGAGAAAGCTTAACTAGTGTGGCTCGGGCATTTCATCAAACACCTCATGTGCATAGGAGGTGAGCTAGAGCACCACAAAGCCCTCCCCTCCCCGTCCAGAGAAAAACAGAGCAGTGGAGTGCTCTGCTCGCGGGCGAGGGGTATATATAGGAACCTCAATGGTCCCGGTTCGTGGCACGAACCGGGAGTAAAGGGCAGCCTGTTGTCCCGGTTCAAGCCACCAACCGGGACCAATGGTGGTGGGCCAGAAGCCAGGCCCATTGGTCCCAGTTCGTCCCACCAACCGGGACCAAAAGGTCCAGACGAACCGGGACCAATGGCCCACGTGGCCCGGCCGGCCCCTGGGCTCATGAACTGGGACCAATGCCCCCATGGGTCCCGGTTCTGGACTGAGCCGGGACTAATGGGCTGACCCAGCCTGAACCAAAGCCCTCTTTTCTACTAGTGAGGGGTGCGGCTAGGAGGTGGTGCGAGAGGCCTACCATGTCGAGGGGGAGGAGTGTGCGAGTATGAGATCAATGAAAAGAGGGGCGTGATAACCCGCAAGTATACGGGATAGTTGTAGCCTCTTTCGATAAGTAAGAGTGTCGAACCCAACGAGGAGCTAAAGGTAGAACAAATACTCTCTCAAGTCCTATCGGCCACTGATACGACTCTACGCACGCTTGACGTTCGCTTTACCTAGAACAAGTATGAAACTAGAAGTACTTTGTAGGTGTGAAGGGATAAGTTTGCAAGATAATAAAGAACACGTAAATAAAATTTAGGGGCTGTTTAGATAAAGATGCAATAAAGTAAATATAGCTAGTGTGGAAAAGTGGAGGTACGAGTTGTGAAAGTGTCCCTAAGCAATTGACTACTTTACTAGATCGATAGCAAGTTTTATGTGGGAGAGGCCACAGATAGCATGAAATCCCTGACTTGGAATTCTATGCACTTATGATTGGAACTATTAGCAAACATCCGCAACTACTAACGTTCATTAAGGTAAAACCCAACCATAGCATTAAGATCTATTGGTCCCCCTTCAATCCCGTATGCATCAATTTCTATGCTAGGTTGAAGCTTCTGTCACTCTAGCCCTCCAATACATAGTCCTATCAACATACAACTAACCCTATGGTGTGATCCACGCGCGCGCTCATATGATGGGCACCAAAGGACAGCAACATAACCACAAGCAAATTAAATCAATCATAGCAATTCATCAACCACCAATAGGACAACGAAAATCTACTCAAACATCATAGTATGGAAACACATCATTGGAAAATAATATGAAGCATAAAGCACCATGTTCAAGTAGAGGGTACAGCGGGTTGCGGGAGAGTGGACCGCTGTAGATAGAGGGGGTAAGGTGATGGAGATGTTGGTGAAGATGGCGGAGGTGTTGGTGAAGATCGCGGTGATGATGATGGCCCCGGCGGTGTTCCGGCGCCACCGGAAGCAAGGGGGAGAGAGTCCCCCTTCTTCTTCTTCTTCCTTGACCTTCTCCCTAGATGGGAGAAGGGTTTCCCCTCTGGTCCTAGGCTCCCATGGCGTGGGAGGGGCGAGAGCCCCTCCGAGATTGGATCAATCTCTCTGTTTCTGCGTTCTGGAATTTTGCCCTGGCACCGTTTCCTTTATATCTGGAGATCCGTAACTCCGATTGGATTGAAACCTTCGCCCAGATCGTTTTCCAAAAATTAGCTTTCTTGCAGCCAAAGAAGGGCATCAACCGCCTTACGGGTGGCCCACGAGAGTGAGGGCCGCGCCCATTGTAAGTGGGTGTGTGCCCCTATCTCGTGGCCACCTCGGGCATCGTCTCGCGTTGATTCTTCCTCCCAAAAATCACAAATATTCCAAAATAATTCTCCCTTAGTTTTTATCCTGTTTGGACTCCGTTTGGTATTGGGTTTCTGCGAAACAAAAAACATGCAACAGACAGGAACTGGCACTGGGCACTGGATCAATATGTTAGTCCCAAAAAATAGTATAAAAAGTTGCCAAAAGTATATAAAAGTTGAATAATATTGGCATGGAACAATCAAATATTATAGATACGACGGAGACGTATCAGCATTCCCAAGCTTAATTCCTGCTCGTCCTCGATAAAAAGATAATTTTTGATGTGGAATGCTACCTAGCATAATCTTGATCATATGTCTAATCATGGCATGAATATTTAAGACACGAGTGATTCAAAGCAATAGTCTATCATTTGACATAAAAACAATAATACTTCAAGCATACCAACCAAGCAATTATGTCTTTTCCAAATAACATAGCCAAAGAAAGCTCATCCCTACAAAATCATATAGTCTGGCTATGCTCCATCTTCGTCACACAAAATACTCCCATCATGCACCACCCCGATGACGAGCCGAGCAATTGGTTCATACTTTTTAAGACGCTTCAGCTTTTTCAACTCTTACGCAATACATGAGTGCAAGCCATGGACATAGCACTATGGTGGTATATGGTGGTGGTTGTGAGGACAAAAAGGGAGAAGATAGTCTCACGTCAACTAGGCGTATCAACGGGCTATGGAGATTCCCATCAATAGATATCAATGTGAGTGAGTAGGGATTGCCATGCAACAGATGCACTAAGAGCTATAAGTGTATGAAAGCTCAAACTGGAAACTAAGTGGGCGTGCATCCAACTTGCTTGCTCATGAAGACCTCGAGCGTTTGAGGAAGCCCATCATCGGAATATACAAGCCAAGTTCTATAATGAAAATTCCCACTAGTATATGAAAGTGAAAGCATAGGAGGCTCTCTCTATGAAGAACATGGTGCTACTCTTGAAGCACAAGTGTGGTAAAAGGATAGTAACATTGCCCCTTCTCTCTTTTTCTCTCATTTTTTTCATTATTTCTTTTTTTTCATTTTTCATTATTTTTTTCTTTCTTTTTGGTGGGCTTCTTTGGCCTCTTTTTTTATTTGGGCTTCTTTGGCCTCTTTTATTTTTCATAAAGTCCGGAGTCTCATCCCGACTTGTCGGGGAATCATAGTCTCCTTCATCCTTTCCTCACTGGGGCAATGCTCTAATAATGATGCTCATCACACTTTTATTTACTTACAACTCAATATTACAACTCGATACTGGAACAAAGATATGACTCTATATGAATGCTTCCGACGGTGTACCGGGATGTGCAATGATCTAGCATAGCAATGAAAACAAAAAACGGACAAGCCATGAAAACATCATGCTAGCTATCTTACGATCATGCAGAGCAATATGGCAATGAATGCTCAAGTCATGTATATGATGATGATGGAAGTTGCATGGCAATATATCTCGGAATGGCTATGCAAATGCCATAATAGGTAGGTATGGTGGCTGTTTTGAGGAAGGTAAATAATGGGTTCATGATACCGGCGAAAGTTGCGCGGCAGAATAGAGGCTAGCAAAGTGGAAGGGTGAGTGTGCGTATATCCATGGACTCACATTAGTCATAAAGAACTCATATACTTATTGCAAAAGTCTACTTAGCCCTCGAAGCAAAGTACTACTACGCATGCCCCTAGAGGGATAGATTGGTAGGAAAAGACCATCGCTCGTCCCCCACTGCCACTCATAAGGAAAGCAATCAAAGAGCACCTCATGCTCCAACTTCGTTACATAACGGTTCACCATACGTGCATGCTACGGGACTTGCAAACCTCAACACAAGTATTTTTCAATTTCACAATTACTCAACTAGCACGACTCTAATATCACCACCTTTATATCGCAAATCTATTGCAAGGAATCAAACATATCATATTCAGCGATCTACAAGTTTATGTAGGATTTTATGACTAACCATGTGAATGACCAATTCCTGTCATCTCTCTAAATAGATATAAGTGAAGCAAGAGAGTTTGATTCTTTCTACAAAAGATATGCCCACGCTCTAACAATTATAAGTGAAGCAAAAGAGCATTCTACAAATGGCGGTTTTCTATGTGAAGAGAAACAGGCAATCCAAACTTCAAATGATATAAGTGAAGCACATGAAGCATTCTATAAAGCCATACTCAAAAGATTTAAGTGAAGTGCAATGAGCATTCTATAAATCAACCAAGGACTATCTCATACCAGCATGGTGCATAAAAAGAAAAATGAAAACTAAATGCAAAAGACGCTCCAAGACTTGCACATAATGCATGAACAAAACGAATTCGAAAACATACCGACACTTGTTGAAGAAAGAGGGGATGCCTTCCGGGGCATCCCCAAGCTTAGACGCTTGAGTCTCTGTCGTGGGAGACGAACACCTATGGGGCAGGGCCCCTTCTCGGTCCGGCAGGGAGCGGAGGGCGCACGAAGAGCAGATCGAGGTGAAGCACGCGAGGGATTTTACCCAGCTTCGGAGCTCTCCGGAGAGATAAAACTCCTACTGCTGCTTTGTGTTTATATTGTGTTCTTGCTCGAGAATGTGAGCGTTCTATAGTTTCGAATCAGTTGAACCCCCTCTACGTTGCGCATGGGCCTCCTTTTATAGGCTAAAGTGGTCACCGACAGGTGGCAACGCAGACAGGGGTACAAATGTAAAAAGAGGGGTTGGTACAACTGCTATCTACAGTGCACCCTACCTAACTCTGACGGCAGGGGACAAGGGCATTTAATGCCCGTCCGGTCGCCCAAACAGTGCAGAAAACGACCGTTTGGGGCGCCACCGCTTGCCACGATGGCCTTCTCATCATCTCCACTTGCCACCTCGCACCGCTTGGCTGCACAGCCGCCCGCCACGTGCGCCAGGAACGATCTTGGGGTGACACGTCGTTGGATGCGCTGGAGCGTGGGCGCAGAGAGGTGGCTTCGCCGTGGCAAGCGCCTTGCCGCGGTCATTGTCTTGTCGCACCCGAAAGCTTATCGCTCGCCGGGTCTTGCCGGGACGCGCGGCGCGCCGCGGCAAGTTTCCTGAAATGTCTTGGTTGGCCTTCCCGGCAAGCTCTTCCTGCCGGGGCCTTGTCCTTCCCGGCAAGCTCCTCTTGCCGGAGTCTTGTCTTCTTAGTTAAAACACTTTGTTCTTGAATGGCATCAATATGAGCTACGGAGGATCTTGGCGGACGCCCGGCAAGCCTTGCCGCTGGGCGTTGCGACTGCCCGTGCACAAGTTCGAGATACTAAGGTACCCCTACTTTAGTACACCGACAGGAGCCCCCGGGCCTGGGCCATACACGGTGCCGAGCGCTGTTGGGCCAGGCCCAAAACAGGACACGGGCACACGCGGCCTGGGTCCATACCAAATCTAACTCCGTATCCACCGCGCCCTCCCGTAACGGCACACGTCAAACGCGGCGTCGTGGGAGAGATCGTGGGTGGTTATTTAATTGAAAAAGGCGTAACGTTCGCCTCCTCCTCTTTATAAGTAGAGGAAACAGGGGTCGTTCCCCCACCTTCGCCACTTGCGGTTTCTTCCTCAGAAAGCTCCGCCGCTCCCTCCGCTTCCCAATCCGAAAGAGAGCAGCGCTCCACCGCCCGTCGCCGCCGTCGCCGCCAACGCCCCTGCTCTCCCCCACCGCCTCCGCCATGGCTCCGAAGACCGGGAAGAGTGCGAAGTCAGCCGAGGCGCTGCGGCTCGAGGCCCTGCGCAAGGAGCGAGCGCTTTTCCCCCCCGAGCTCACCACGAAGGAGCTGCGGGAGTGGTTCTACCTTTTCTGGTCGACGGAGACGCGGGCGCATCCGCGCACGCAGGTACTCTCCGCCGAAGCTTCTACTTCGAAGCGGTGCCCAAAAGGGTACTACTTCTTTCCTTTGTTCTTCTACTGCGGGCTTTGCCCACCCTTTTCCGATTTCTTCTGCGACATCATGAATACCTACAGGTTTCATCTCCTCGACTTCACCCCCAACGCCGTTCTGACAATGGCGGTTTTCGCACATCTCTGCGAGAACTTCGTTGGCATCCACCCAAATGTTGCTCTTTTTCGCCACTATTTCATCCCCCGAGCCGAGAAAGGAGAGCCCTTAGCTGGCGGGATCGCCTGGATCTCAAGAGTCGGCATGAAGGAGGTGTATCTGGAGGGGGAGCTCTGCAGCAAATGGGAGGAGTGGAGAGCGGAGTGGTGTTGGATTGTTGATGAGAACCCACATCCATTCACCAATTTGCGCCAAGCCAGAGTAGTGCGCGGCGGCGACTGGAGCGCCCTGGCGGCGGACGATGCCAAATTGAAGATCGCCACCACCCGGATCTTGAGGCTCAGGCTTGCCGGGCTTACTGTGGGGGCAGTTGGCGCGGATTTCCTTCGCCGCCGCATCGCCCCTCTGCAGGAGAGGGGGAGACCCGCCTGGCTCTTCGGGGGTCCGGCTGACATCATGAGGCTGCGCCCAGGCCTCAATTTTAACTTCACCGTCATGGAGTTGGATGGGACGCTGAAGGAGCTGTTCAAGCACGACCCCAACCATCCCGAGTGGTTCAGGCTGCCGCAGGGCGTCGTCCCGTTGTGCAATAACTCCCAGCTCGACCGCATCCGCGCAATGATGCCGGAGTGTGACTCGCATGGGATTATCCCAACGTGGCAGGAGCTTGCCGACGACGTCGTGCAGAATTTCTTCGACAACTTGGTGGAGGTGGCGGTCCACGCCGACGAGCAGAGGCTTCTCACCCGCGACACCACTGATGACGAGATGCGGTACATCGCCACCAGGGCGGAAGAGGCGGCGGCCGCCGCCGCCGCGGGCGAGTTTGGTTTCACGTTGGAGGAGGCAGAGGCGGCTGAGGCGGCAAGCCTTGCCGACCGAGAGGATCTTGGCGGGGAGGTCGTTGGCGAGGGAGAGCCCGAGGCCGAAGCGAGCGAGCCTGCCGGGAGCGCAAGTGGGCAGCCATCTTCAAGCAACTTGCCGCAGACGAGGCCCTCAGTGCAGCCCCCAGCTCAACCAAGAAGGAGCCTCCGCAGGACCGGCGATACAGCAGGGCGGCCAACGGGCCAACAGCCGCCACGCCGTGGGACACGCTCCACCGCGCCAAGTACTGCTGACACGGGAGCATCTCACGCCGCGCCGGCAACTAGAGCGAGGTCTTCACGGGCCGCCGCTTCAAATCCTGCCGCAGCCCCCGCCAAGCGTCCAAGGGAGCCTACTCCTCCGCCTCGTCGCGCCGAAAGGGTACCAGACTTCGACCTCTCCGCGCTGAGCTCCGACGAGGAGGAAGAAGAGGAGGAGGAGTAAGTCTTTCTTCTTGTTGTACTTATATTTCTTTGATTCTTGCTGTTTCTTGTCTTGTATCTGATCCGTTTCCCTCTGAACCTCGTTCCTTTTCAGGACTCTGGCCGAGAGAGCGGCAAAGAGGGACAAGGTCCCCGTGGTTGTCATCGAGGACGATCCTGCTGTGACAGTAGAGGACGCGTCCGAGACCACCTTGTCGGACCCGGCAACCTCTCCCCGAAGCAGCCCCCAGCGCAGCCCCCAGCGTAAGTACTTGTTCACTTCTTGTTGTGGGGCGCGCGTGGGTGCTCTTTCCTTGTTGATATCTTGATTATTGGTTTGCTTGTGTAGGAGCAGAGAAAGCTCACCAGGAACAACCAGAAGCTGCCCCTGAGGTGCTATCTGCTTCGACTACGCCGCCAAGGGGTGACTCTCCGGCAAGGGAGCGCTCTCTGGCAAGGGAGAGGTCCCTGGCAAGGGGTAGCACCAGCGACCCTCCGGTGGTGGAGTCCATGACCACAGAGCCCAGCACAGGTAACCCTCCTTGTTGGAAATTTTCCCTTGGGTTCTTCTTATGATCTTCTTTTTTGGATATTTGCTTGACTTTTTCTCCCTCTTCCTGTCTTTAGATCCTCCCTCCTCGGAGCCGATGGAGACAGATGCCACCGGCGAGGAGGACGTGCGCGGCAATATTGACGATGCCGCCGCCACCGAGGGAGAGGCCGGCGCTGACGATCCTGCCGGCGAAGAGGCCGCCAAGGCTGCTGGCGCAGGAGCTGGCGAGGGGTCCAGCGATCGCACTGGCGACCCCGAGGGCGCAGGAGCGCAAGGCGCTACACCGACCGCCGACCCCTCCGCTGCCGACGCAGCACCGGGCTCCGAAGAGCCCCAGCCCGACGCCTACTTGAAGGCCGGCGAGGGTGTCTTCATCAAGCTTCCCTGGGCGTCGAGCTCCAGGGCGCCGGTTGAAGGAGAGGTATTTGACGGAGAAGTGCTCGCCTCTGCAGGGCTGGCAGTGGTTGACACACCAAGTAGCAGCAGTGGCGAGTCTGAAGAGGAGCAGCTGCTCCGGAAGTTGGTGTCGCTCTATCGCGCCCGGCAAGCGAAGATGGAGTCCCGGGAAGCGCTTGTCGCGCGGGCGGGAATTGACATAGAGAAGCATGCGGAGGAGCTCCAGAGCCGCAACCAAGAGGCCCTCCAGTCCATTGCGGAGGAGAGGGCGCAGCTTGTCGAGGCGCGGAAGGCCTTCATCCTCGAGAAGGCAGAAGCCAAAGAGCAACAGCGGCTTGCCGCCGAGGGGCTGTCCACGCGAGAAGGTGAGCTGACACAGAGGAAGGTCAACTTGGACAGTTACGAAGAGGAGCTCGCCGCACGCGAGCAATCACTTGGCGGGGCACTCAAGGAAGCGAAGGACGCCGCCGCATCTACTGAGGCCGCCAAGAAGGAACTGGAGGTGAAGATGACGCAGCTGGAGGCTGATTTGAAAGGGAAGAATGAGGAGCTTGCCGCGCTTCAGCGCGAACGTGAGAAGGATGCCCCTCGCTCATGGTGATCTGCAAGTCCAACTCGCCAACAAGGGCAAGAAACTGAACGCCGCCAAGGACTCAAATGCTGATCTGGAACTGAAGCTGGCCACACTGACGGAGACGTTGGGCGGCGCTAAGAAGCGAGAGGAGGATTTGAAGAAAGAGATCAAGGCCAACGAGGAGCTGCTAACGAGGGCCGCCGAGACTCAAAACACCTTCAGGGCTGCTAACGGTGGAGCTCTGGACGGACGGCCTCGTCAACATCGCTGCAGTCATCGACGAGGAGCTGGCGCAACTGGACTTGGCAGGCTTCGGGTACTCCTCCGACGAGAACCTCCAGCCCAGCGCCAAGCTTACTCTTTTCTTCAAGGGTGTGGCGACGGCTCTCCAGCAACTCCGGGAAAGGATCCCAAAGCAGCTGGCTAACGAGTCGCGTGCAATCCGTGCCAGAGTCTTGGAGAAGGTGTTGGTGAAGGTGCTCTTCCGCAATCCGAACCTCAACCTCACCAACGTTCTCAAGAAGCTGCCGGCGGGTGCTGATCTTGCAGAACTCAAAGCCCTTGTCGCACCCATTGTGGACAAGGTGAATGAAGTCAGGAGGATCAACGGCGAACACGTGGATTAGGCTGCTCTTTCTCTCCTTTCCTTGCCGCTGCCATTTATGTTATGAGAACAATTTAGTCAGTGCCACGACAAGTTTCCTTTGTAATATAACTTTATCTTGGGCAGTATTTGCTATGTTATTTCCTGTACTTGATTCCTTCCTTTCTATGTTTTTACCCTGCGCTTTTAGGGAACTTGCCGGCGCTGGCACCCTTGCCGCGAGCGTTGAGTGCGGAACATCAAAAGCCTGCTGGCGGTGCTGCTACCGGCAAGAAACCTTGTCGTAACTAGTCGCAGCACACTTAAGTTGTTGAGCGGACTCGAAACAAAATAAGGGCGCAACTAGCTACGAGTTGGTTCCTCCGCGCACAGGTTTTCCATACAAAGCACGGTCGTTCAAGGAAGATAACTTAAGAAATTTTTTAAAAATTGATTGCGCTCAAACTTTGGCAACTTAGCTTTTCTGTCGTCCGTGTTCCGGCAAGGCTTATACTTTTCTGAACGACGCCTGGTCCACATCATTATCTTCTCCTTCCCCCCCCCCCCCCCGGTGAACTTGTGGGCGGAGGAACCTTCTTTTTGAGAAAAAGAAAGAAGAGAAAGTAAAGATATGGAGCCTCAAGGCTCGTTATTGCTTACCGGGGGCAAGTGCTGCACAGGATGTCAGATAATACATGCTAAAAAAGAAAAAAGGCATGAAATTTGACAAGATGTGCGAAGCACATGAGTTTTTATTTATGCACGTGATCTGCACCTGGTTTTGTACAAAGGGTTACATGCAACAGCGGCAAGGCTTGTACAAAAGGTGGTTGCCGGAACAGGTTCCGGCAACCGCGCCTTATGGGTAAAACTTACGAAGATGCTCAATGTTCCAGGAGTTACTCACCGAAAAGCCATCTTCGGTCTCAAGGCGGACAGCGCCAGGCCTAGTGACTCGCTTCACCCGATAAGGGCCTTCCCACTTCGGCATCAACTTGTTGGAATTCTTGGCGGATTGAACGCGCCGAAGAACAAGGTCGCCTTCCTCGAGACTTTTGGCATTGACTTTGCAGCTGTGATAGCGGCGCAAAGCTTGCTGATATCGAGCAGCTCGTACAGCAGCCTGAAGACGATCTTCCTCAAGGAGCAGCGCGTCATCTTGCCGCAGCTGCTCTTGCTCAAGCTCATCATAAGCGAGCACTCGAGGCGATCCGTATACGAGTTCCGTGGGGAGAACTGCCTCTGCTCCATAGACTAGAGCAAAAGGCGTCTAGCCAGTGGCTCGATTTGGCGTCGTCCTGACCGACCAAAGAACCATTGGCAGCTCCTCGATCCAATTCCTTCCGCACTTGTGTAGCCTGTCGAAAGTTCTGGTCTTGAGCCCGCGTAGCACTTCAGCGTTTGCCCTCTCCGCTTGATCGTTGCTTCTCGGGTGAGCAACAGAAGCGAAGCAGATCTTGGCGCCAAGATCTTGGACGTACTGCATGAAGGTGCGGCTCGTGAATTGTGTGCCCTTGTCGGTGATGATCCTGTTAGGGATTCCGAAACGGCAAACAATTGACCTGAAGAACTTGACTGCTGACTATGCTGTCACCTTCCTCACTGCTTCCACTTCTAGCCACTTTGTGAACTTGTCGATTGCCACGTACAAGTACTCAAAGCCCCCGACAGCTCGGGGAAAGGGGCCGAGGATGTCGAGCCCCCAGACCGAAAATGGCCAGGATAAAGGGATCATCTGGAGAGCTTGAGCTGGTTGATGTATCTGCTTGGAGTGGAACTGGCACGCTTCACACTTGGTTACTTGTGCAGTTGCATCCTGGAGGGCTGTTGGCCAGAAGAAACCTTGCCGGAAGCCTTGCCGGCAAGTGCTCTTGCGCCAATGTGGTGACCACATATGCCTCCATGTATTTCTGCCAACAGCTTCTGTCCTTCTTCCCGGGGAATACACTTCAATTTCACTCTGTTGAATCTTCTTCTGTACAGTATGTCGTCGACAAACTGGTACATACTTGACTGCCGGGCTACATTCTCCGCTTCTTCTTGCTCTTCGGGAAGTTCTCCTGTTTGAAGGAAACGGACAATCTGCTGCGCCCATGCCGGAGCCTGTGGCTCAACGACAAGGACTAAGGGCACAAATGCTGCTGCGAGAACATCAGCTTCTACGGCAAGAACCTGCGGTTCAGCCGAAGCTTGATGTTCCCTGGCAAGCTTGCCGGAGCAAAACTTGTCGGGAGCGTCTGCTTCAACGGAACAAACCTTAAGGCTTGTCGGAGCAGACTGCTCCTCAGCACTCTTGGTGTTGAGTTTGGGGACCTTCTTGGCAACGGCTTCAGGGAGCTCTACCGGAAAGTAATCACCAGAAACTAACTTCCTCTTTTGTTCTGTCCAGTTGATGGTGTTACAGATGGTTGAGTTAGCTTGAGCACAAAGATCCCTGGTTCCACAGGCAACTTGAGTGCGGCACATTTCGACAGGCCATCGGCAACATCGTTCTGGGCTCTTGGAACATGTTCCATCTACAGGCCGGCAAAATGCTCTTCCAACTTCCTCACTTCATCAATGTAGGCTTCCATCAACAGACTCTGATAATCTTTGTTCACTTGGCAGACGACAAGCTGCGAGTCACCCCTGACAATAAGCTTTTTGATCCCAAGGTCTTCCGCGATCCTAAGTCCGGCAAGCAAGCCTTCATACTCTGCAGTATTGTTTGTCGCTTGCTCCTTGGGAAAGTGCATCTGGACCACGTACTTGAGGTGCTCTCCGGTGGGTGCGACAAGTAACACGCCCGCATCGGCGCCTTGGAGCGAAAAGGCACCATCAAAGTACATGGTCCATTCTTTGCTTGCTTCCTTGACGGGGATGTTCTTCTCCGGAGTTTCTTCATCAGGTGTTGGCGTCCACTCTGCTATGAATTCTGCCAATGCTCGGCTCTGGATAGTTGAAGTACTCTCAAACTTGAGGCCAAAGCTTGACAGTTCCAGTGCCCACTCGACAATCCTGCCTGTCGCTTCTGGATTCTGCAATATCCTCTTCAACGGAAAGCGAGTGACCACTGTGATCTCATGTGCTTGAAAGTAATGGCGCAGCTTTCTCGAGGCCACGAGGAGACCGAAAAGCAACTTCTACACGCCAGAGTACCTTGACCTAGCCCCCTGCAGAAGGGAACTGACAAAATAAACTGGGCGCTGCACCATCTTCTTCTGTTTCTCTCCTTGTGGCTGCACAGATTCATCCTTGTCGGGACTAGAGCTTGTCGGGGAAGCCCTCTGCTTGTCGCTGGATATGCTTGCCGCGGCCGCTGGCTCATCATCTGCCTCCCTCTCCGCCACTAACGCAGCACTAACTACTTGATTGGTTGCCGCTAGATATAGCAACAACTTCTCTTGTGGTTTAGGTGCGACAAGTATTGGAGTGGAGGACAGATATTTCTTCAAGTCCTGTAACGCAGCCTCCGCTTCCGGAGTCCATTTCATTGGACCTGCCTTTTTCAAAATTTTGAAAAATGGCAGGGCGCCTTCAGCAGACTTAGAGATGAACCTGCTGAGAGCAGCTACGCAGCCGGCTAGCCTTCATACATCCTTGACGCGCTTCGGTGCTTCGATCTGCTCAATGGCCTTGATCTTGTCGGGGTTGGCCTCGATCCCCCGCTAAGACACAAAGAACCCGAGAAGCTTGCCGGAAGGGACTCCAAACACGCACTTCTCGGGGTTAAGTTTGAGGTTGATTTTGCGCAGATTTGCAAAGGTCTCGTCCAAATCTTGAATCAGAGTTGCTCTGTCTTTGCTCTTGACCACTATGTCATCCATGTAAGCTTCTACATTTCTGTGTAGCTGTGGCTCAAAAGCTTCGTGAACTACCCTTGCAAATGTTGAAACAGCATTCTTTAGTCCGAAAGGCATCCGTACGAAGCAGTACGTGCCACATGGAGTAATGAATGCGGTTTTCTCCTCATCCTCTTCTGCCATGAAGATCTGACGATATCCTGAGTATGCATCAAGAAACGAAAGCAAATCACATCCTGCCGTGGAGTCGACAATCTGGTCAATGCGCGGCAAAGGGAATGGATCCTTGGGACAAGCTTTATTAACATCAGTGAAGTCAATACAAAGCCTCCATTTCCCGTTCGCTTTGCGCACGACTACAGGATTGGCCAGCCATGTTGGATGGAGCACTCCTCTGACCAGGCCTGCTGCTTCCAACTTCTTGATCTCTTCAGCAATGAATTCTTGGCGCTCCACTGCTTGCTTCCTGACTCTCTGCTTGACGGGCCGCGCGTGAGGACAAACGGCAAGGTGGTGCTCAATTACTTTCCCGGGAACACCGGGGATGTCAGATGGTTGCCATGCAAACACATCGACATTCGCCCGCAGGAAAGCAACGAGCGCGCTTTCCTATTTAGGGTCAAGCGTGGCACTGATGGTGAAGGTACCACCAGTGCCGTCCTCCTTGGCGGCCACTTTCTTGGTCTCTGGTGAAGCTGTCTTTGCCTTCTTGCACTTGCCGGTGGAGCTCGATGGTGCGTCCTCGACGGTAGCGCAGCACTCCGAAGAGGTGCGCTTGCCGGAGTGGGCATCAGAGCTCTTATCGGACTTGGTCTTCTTCTTTCCCCCGGGAGCTTCAGCGGCAAGTGTCTTGCGATCTGCTGCGGCTGCTGCTTCCCGGTAGATCTTGTCGGTACAGATAAGGGCATCTTTCTTGTCGCCAGGGACAGAAATGACACTTATCGGACTAGGCATCTTGAGCACGTTGTAGGCATAGTGAGAGGCTGCCATGAACTTGGTGTCGGGGCGGATCTCTCCGCGGCCACGAGCACCTATGGGGCACGGGGGGCCCCTTCTAGTCCGGCATGGGGGGCGGAGGCCGTGCGCAGAGCAGATCGAGGTCGAGCGTGCGGGGGAGACGGGCGATTTTTACCCAGCTTCGGAGCTCTCCGGAGAGATAAAACTCCTACTGCTGCTTTGTGTTCGTATTTGATCTTGCTCGAGGGTGCGAGCGTATGGTGGTGTTGCGTGTGTCGAATGGACCGAACCCCTTCTACGTGCGCATGGGCCTCCCTTTTATAGTCTGAAGGGGGCACCAACAGGTGGCAGCGTAGGAAGAGGGGGTAGAAAGGTAAAAACGCAGGTTGGTACAACAGTGACCAACAGTGTCCCCTACCTAACTCTGACGGCAGGGGACAAGGGCATTTAATGCCGGTCCGGTCGCCCCAACAGTGCAAAGAAACGACCGTTAGGTGAGCCACCGGTTGCCACGATGGCGTATCTGTCTGCTCCGCTTGCCACCTCGCTCCGCATGGCTGCGCAACGCCTCGCCACGTGCCCCTGGGATGGCCCTGGGGTGACATGCCGCTGGATGCGCTGGATTTTGGGTGGCAGCCTTGCCGCAGCAAGTGTCTTACCGCGGCCCTTCTCTTGCCGCGCCGGTAAGCTTGCCGGCCGCCGGGCCTTGCCGGGACGCGCGGGGCATCGCGGCAAGTCTTCTGGAAGCGCCTTGATTGGCCTTCCCGGGAAGCTCCTCTTGCCGGGGCCTTTGTTTTCTCAGTTGATACTTTGTTCTTGAATGGCAGTAATAGGAGATGATGGAGGGTCTTGGCGGACGCCCGGCAAGCCTTGCCGCGGGGTGCTACGACTGCCCGTGCACAAGTTCGGGGTACTAAGGTACCCCTACTTTAGTACACCGACAGGAGCCCCCGGGCCTGGGCCATACACGGTGCCGAGCGTTGTTGGGCCAGGCCCAAAACAGTGCACGGGCACGCGTGGCCTGGGGCCACACAGAATCGGACTCCGTGTCCACCGCGTCCTCCTGCAACGGCACGCGTCGATTGCGGCGTCGTGGGAGGCGTGGGTGGTGTGTGCGATCTTCAAGGCGTCCACCCCCGTGATCACGGGGCGGGGCGAGGTCACTTCACCCGTCGCCCTGGCTTCGCCTCCTCGCCTCGCGGCTCCCATGCGCGTGGGGTCATGGGCGGCGAAGGTGGGAGACCGAGCCGTCACGGGTGGAGATGGTGGGTCGGCCCCGTTCATCTGCCCTCACCGTGCTCTGATTGGCTGAGCGGGGCGGCCGAGCCCCCACCTCGCTCCTTAAAAAGGGCGGAAGGGGAGCGCAAAAATCCCGCACTTCCTCTTCTTCCTCTTTCTTCAACCTCTGCTACTCTCCCTCCCATCTGCCATGGAGGGAGGGAACCCTGGTCCTTCATCTGTGGCGGCGAGGGTCGCCACCAGGCAGCGCGCCTCTCCCTATCCTGCGCCTGTGGCGGCGGAGCCGGCCACGAGGGGAAGAGGGAGGGGGCCAGGCCGCGGACGAGGTCGTGGACGTGGTCGGAGCGCTCGGGGGAGAGGTAGCCGGGGTGGTGCGCCACCCCCGTCTCCGCCGGCAGCTCCTCTCCTTGAGGCGGTCCACACCGGGGACGACCCCTGGGAGTTCTTCGTCAAGCTGCGCCGGGCACCTCGTCGCCGCCTCCGGCTCCCGGCCCCGTTTGCGAGCGCGATGGAACCGGACCCGCCCGAGATGTTGGAGTTGCGCATGAGGGGCTGCGGGATCAGAGGCACTCGAGTTAGTGTCGTATCCCCAGCCCCTGGCGTGATGTACTTCGATCGAGGGTGGAAGACATTCGCCCGCATCCACAGCTTGACGGCGGGGTTTACCCTCCATTTTAAGTTAATGGAGGGTGACCTTCTCGCCGTCAAGGTCTTCGGGGACTCTGGCACCCGGGCGAGATGCTGCGTGGACAGCTCCTCCGATAGCGAAGACTCCCCCTCGAGCGAGAGTGACGAGGAGGAGAGTGAAAGCGACGACGACGGCGGCGGTGAGTCCGACTAGGCGTCGGCCGTTGCCTCGCGCGCCACCGGCGACCCCATCATCCGGGTCGCCGTCCTTCTGAACTCCCCGGGGCCGTCTCCTTGGGCGGCTGGCGTTGGGAGGCTGCGGAAGAGGAAGAGGGGTGGCGGCAAGGCTGTCAAGCCGGAGTACAAGGGCGAGGTGCCCTCGACAGCGTGCTGACGTCCTGCCGCCCCGTCTTCGAGCTCTGCCTCCGGCGCCTCCGTCTCCGCCAAGCTCCTGGCCGGCCCCCGGGATGTTCTCTTGGTGTCTTCTGGCACCCGTAGCTCACCTAGGCGCCCCTTTTGCCCTCCCCGGCAAGCTTCTCTTATCGGGGCCTCCTTGACCTATCTCCTGAAGAGAGAAACAAGAGAGGGATTACGGGCATCTTATCCTTTAGTTTGTAAGCCTTCGGGCCCTAGCTGCATTTAAAACTTGTAATCCTCTCTATCATGTTTTTCATCCACTATGGACTTGTACTAAATTGGGATGTTTTTTAATGAAAAGAGGGGAATGCTTGCCGGATTATGTCCTTTACTTGATTTTGTGCCTTGTATGCTCCCACCCTACGCTTCTAGGGAACTTGCCGGCGCAAACACACTTGCTGAGTGCGGAACGTCAGCAGCCCGCTGGCGGTGTTGCTTCCGGCAAGAAACCTTGTCGGGCCAGTTGCAGTGCACTTGTATTGTTGAGCGGACTCGGAAACAAATCAAGGGCGCAACTTGGCCGCGACTCGGCTCCTCCGCGCATGGGTTTTTTTTACAAGGCACACTCGTTCAAGGACGCGGCCTCGCTTTCCCCAGTCCATAAGAGGATGCATGATGAGGGATGAAAAACTTATCTGATAACGCGGCCCCCGGCGACTCGAGCTCACCGGGGGTGAATCTTGGCATTTGCAGCCCCCGGCAACTCTGGCTCCGCCGAGACCTAGGTGCCGGTGCGCCTTTCCTTGCCCTTGTCGCTGACGCTGTGGCCTCCGGGGATCCTGGCCTGCCGTGAAGGAACTTCGGTACTTGCAGCCCCCAGCGAAACCGGTTTGCCGGGGCCCCTGCGCTAGTGTGCCCTTCTGGTTTTTCCTTGTCGTTGTTATTATAGTCACGAAAATAACTGAGACAGCACCATAAAAAGTTACTCTTTCGTAGCGTGACTTTTTAGGTTGGGCAACGCAATGCCATGCTTCGCCCTTCGTATGTTTACACTTGCTGAGTGCGGAACATCAGCAGCCCGCTGGCGGTGTTGCCTCCGGCAAGAAACCTCGTCGGGCTTGTTGCAGCGCACTTGTATTGTTGAGCGGACTCGGAAACAAATCAAGGGTGCAACTCAGCCGCGAGTTAGCTCCTCTGCGCACAAGTTTCACATACGAAGGACGTCCCACGGCAAGGCTTGCTATGTTACGTCTTCTACTTCATTACATCCCTTGTACGTTTTTACCCTACGCTTCTAGGGAACTTGCCGGCGCTAACACACTTGCTGAGTGCGAAACATCAGCAGCCCGCTGGCGGTGTTGTTTCCGGCAAGAAACCTTCTCGGGCCAGTTGCAGCGCACTTGTATTGTTGAGCGGACTCGGAAACAAAGCAAGGACGCAACTTAACCACGAGTTGGTTCCTCTGCGCACAGGTTTTTCGTACAAGGGACGAACGTTCAAGGAATATAACATAAAAGCTTAGAACTAAAAAGTGCTCTGCACTCAAGCTCGGGCGACTTATCTTTTCCGTCTTCCGTGATCCGGCGAGGCCGCACTTCTCCCTTGACTTCCTCCCTTGTACGTTTTCACCCTCGCGCTTTCAGGGAACCCGCCGGCGCAAACACACTTGCTGAGTGCGGGACATCAGCAGCCCGCTGGCGGTGTTGCCTCCGGCAGGAAGAACTTGTTGGGCTAGTTGCAGCGCGCTTTCATCGTTGAGCAGACTCGAAACAGATCAAAGGCACAACTTAGCCACGATTCGACCCCTCTGCGCACAGGTTCTTCATACAAGGTACGGATTCTCAGGGAATACAATTCAAAAGCTCGAAACTGGCTGCTTTCTTCGCCCTACTGGCCGGTGGAGCTCGATGGCACATCCTCGACGGCAGCGCGGCACTCCGGAGAGGCATGCTTGCCAGAGCAGGTACCAGAGCTGTTCTTGCCGGGCTTAGTCTTTGGTAGGTCTGCCTTTGCCTTCTTGCACTTGCCGGTGGAGCTCGATGGTGCGTCCTCGACGGCAGCGCAGCACTCCGGGGAGGTGCGCTTGCCGGAGTGGGCATCAGAGCTATTCCTGCTGGACTTGGCTTTCTTCTTCCCCGGGGAGCTTCAGCGGCAAGTGTCTTGCACTCTGTTGCGGCTGCTGCTTCCCGGTAGATCTTGTCGGTGCAGATAAGTGCATCCTTCTTGTCGCCTTGGACAGAAATGACACTTATCGGACCAGGCATCTTGAGCACATTGTATGCGTAGTGAGAGGCCGCCATGAACTTGGCGAGCGCTGGTCTGCCGAGTATCCCATTGTAGGATAATGGGATATCAGCAACATCAAATGTGACCCTCTCTGTCCTGAAATTCAGCTCACTGCCAAACGTCACTGGCAGTGTGATCTTCCCCTTGGGCTTGCTCCTTCCCGGATTTATCCCTTGAAAGGTACCAGTTTCTTCGAGCTCGCTGTCGGGGATCTGGAGCTTCTTGAGCACTGCGGATGAGATCAGATTCAGGCCGGCCCCGCCGTCAACCAACATCTTCGTGACCTTGAGGTTGCGGATTGTTGGTGAGACCAACATCGGCAAGCACCCGACCGCAGTTATGCGATCAGGGTGGTCCTCAACGTCGAAGATGATGGGCATGCTGGACCACTTCAGACGCTTGCGCGACTCGACGGACGGCTCTGCTGCGTTCACTTCTTGCACCCACTGCTTGAGTTGGCGGTGCGAGGTGTGCAGAGAGGCGCCACCGTCGATGCACAACACCTCTGTCGCCTTCTGAAACTCTTGATCATCGGTCCCATCTTCCTCCATCTCATCATCCTCATCTTCATCTTCGTCCTTGTCGCGGCCACGGGGAGGCCTGTCTCCTTGCCGCGGCTTGGCCTTGCCGCGGTGCCCTCCCCGGGCGGGAAGCTTCTTGCCGGATCCTCCGCCACCTCCCTAGGCTCTCTCCTTATCACGGCGCTCGTACTCAGCTTTCTGTAGCTCCGCCATCTGCTCCACTTTCTTGCAGGTTTGGAGGTCATGGCCCTTGGTGTGGTGAATCTTGCAATATCGCATGCCGGAGCCATCCTGCTTATCGGCGGCTACCACAGCCTCGCCGGAGTCGTCGGCTTTGGCCTTTTCGGAGCCGCCTCCGTTGCCGGAATGCTCAACAGCTAGCACATCCTTAGCCTTTCTCTTCCTGTTGTTCCGCCTCCGGTTCTTCCTTGCCGGGGCGGCATCCTCACTGTCAGATCCTTCTGCTCCTGCAACCTCTCCGGGGATTTTCCACCCCTCCTCAGCCCGTGCACACTTGTCGGCCAGAGCATAGAGCTCGCTGACGTCTCTGATCTTGCACATCACCATCTCCTCCCTCATCCTGCGGTTACGCACGTTCTGATGAAATGCGCTGATAACCGCGGCAGGGTGGACGTTTGGGATGTTGCGCTGCACTTGGCTGAATCTCTGTATGTACTTGCGCAGGGGCTCCCCCTCCTTCTGGACGAGCAAGTGGAGGTCATTCTCCTGGCCATGAGGCTTGTGGCCACCTGTGAAGGCGCCGACAAACTGATGACATAGGTCCGCCCATGAAGAGATGGAGCCGTCCGGCAAGTGCATGAGCCAAGATCTGACGTTGGGCTTGAGCACCAGTGGGAAGTAGTTGGCGAAGATCTTCTCATCGCGCCCTCCGGCAGCCTGCACCGCGATGGTGTAGATGCTGAGGAACTCTGACGGATGTATCCTGCCATCGTACTTCTCGGGCACGTCTGGCTTGAAGTTCTTGGTTTTGTGCCACTGGACTTGCCGCAGCTCGCGGGTGAACGCAGGGCAACCTGCCGCGTACGGCAAGTCGCCTGGCTCCCCTGGTGCATGCATATCGACAGTGGGTCCAGCACGCTGGTCAGATTGACGTCGTGCTTCTCTTCTACGCTCGATGCGAGTGCGAGCGTCTTCATGCCGCCGTTCTTGGAGAACGTGGCGCTGATCACGGCGAGTTCGCGGGTCCGACGACGCGGTGGAGTCACCATCGGGGTTGGTCTGACGAGCCGGCGATCCTGGCCTTCGGGGCTGGGAGTGCATGGAGGTGTCACCCCCAGTGGTCTTGTCAGCGTCGGCTTGCGCCTGGGCGCCTTGCCGGGGCCTCGATGCGCTCGGTTGCCGGGGCTTGTCGCCGTTGGCGAAGCCGACGAGGCTGTAAATGCTCATCCTCCAGTCGTCGATCTTGTGTGGCGCCGGAGGGTAATCTAGAAGCAGCTGGGCTCGGGCCAGCGCTTCCTCTGCTGTCTTGGGTGGCGGTGGCGATGAGCGGCACGAGGAGCGGGATGTGCTCGGACTCCCAACGGGATTGGGAGGTGCCACACCCCGTCCGGGCGACTGTACCTCACTCGCGCCAGCATGCTGGCGTGCATGCTGACCTCGAGCGTCCCGCGACCCACCAGCTTGGCCTTGCTCCAATGCGAGCACGGTGCTTGGAGCACCGGGGCGTTGTCGACCTTGCACCTCCTGTGAAGGGTGTGGTGTCTGCACGGTCGCCGATGCTTGCGGGGCCTTGTTTTTGGACCTGGTGACGACGTGAGTCCCACCGTCGGCGCCCGCTCCTTCGCCGGCGTCCACTCCACCGCCCGCTTGCTCCGGCGGGGGTGGTAGAATCGATGTAGACGGAGCGGCCACCTCCAAAGGCTTCTTCTTTGGTGGCATGTTGATGAAGATGTTGATGTAGCGCGCGCGGAGACCGGATCAGATGCTCACGACCTCGACGCGCCCCCTACCTGGCGCGCCAAAGATGTTGGGGCGGATCTCTCCGCGGCCACGAGCACCTATGGGGCACGGGGGGCCCCTTCTAGTCTAGCAAGGGGGGCGGAGGCCGTGCGCAGAGTAGATCAAGGTCGAGCGCGCGGGGGAGACGGGCGATTTTTACCCAGCTTCGGAGCTCTTCGGAGAGATAAAACTCCTACTGCTGCTTTGTGTTCGTATTTGATCTTGCTCGAGGGTGCGAGGGTATGGTGGTGTTGCGTGTGTCGAATGGACCGAACCCCTTCTACGTGCGCATGGGCCTCCCTTTTATAGTCTGAAGGGGGCACCAACAGGTGGCAGCGTAGGAAGAGGGTGTGGAAAGGTAAAAACGCAGGTTGGTACAACAGTGACCAACAGTGTCCCCTACCTAACTCTGACGGTAGGGGACAAGGGCATTTAATGCCGGTCCGGTCGCCCCAACAGTGCAAAGAAACGACCGTTAGGTGAGCCACCGGTTGCCACGATGGCGTCTCTGTCAGCTCCGCTTGCCACCTCGCTCCGCGTGGCTGCGCAATGCCTCGCCACGTGCCCCTGGGATGGCCCTGGGGTGACACGCCGCTGGATGCGCTGGATTTTGGGTGGCAGCCTTGCCGCGGCAAGTGTCTTGCCGCGGCCCTTCTCTTGCCGCGCCGGTAAGCTTGCCGGCCGCCGGGCCTTGCCGGGACGCGCGGGGCGTCGCGGCAAGTCTTCTGGAAGCGCCTTGATTGGCCTTCCCGGCAAGCTCCTCTTGCCGGGGCCTTTGTTTTCTCAATTGATACTTTGTTCTTGAATGGCAGTAATAGGAGATGATGGAGGGTCTTGGCGGACGCCCGGCAAGCCTTGCCGCGGGGTGCTACGACTGCCCGTGCACAAGTTCGGGGTACTAAGGTACCCCTACTTTAGTACACCGACACTTGGCGAGCGCTGGACGGCCGAGTATCCCATTGTAGGGCAATGGGAAATCAGCAACGTCAAAGGTGACTCTCTCTGTCCTGAAGTTCAGCTCGCTGCCAAATGTCACTGGCAGTGTGATCTTCCCCTTCGGCTTGCTCCTTCCCGGATTGATTCCTTGGAAAGCACCAGTCTCTTCGAGCTCGCTGTCGGGGATTTGGAGCTTCTTGAGTACTGCTGAGGAGATCAGGTTCAAGCCGGCCCCGCCATCAACCAGCATCTTCGTGACCTTGAGGTTGCGGATAGTTGGTGAGACCAACATTGGCAAGCACCCGACCGCAGTTATGCGATCAGGGTGATCCTCAACATCAAAGATGATGGGCGTGCAGGACCAATTCAGAGGCTTGCGTGACTCAACTAACGGTTCCGCTGCATTAACTTCCCGCACCCACTGTTTGAGCTGGCGGTGCGAAGTATGCAGAGAAGCACCGCCGTCGACGCACAAAACCTCTGTTGCCTTCTGAAACTCCTGCTCGTCAGTCTCATCCTCATCCATCTCTTCATCTTCGTCTTCGTCTTCATCCTTGTCGCGGCCGCGGGGAGGCCTGTCTCCTTGCCGCTGCTTAGCCTTGCCGCGGCGCCCCCCCCCCCCCCCCGGGCGGGACGCTTCTTGCCGGATCCTCCTCCACCTTCTTGGGCCTTCTCCTTGTCTCGCCGCTCATATTCAGCTTTCTGCAGTTCAACAAGCTGCTCAACTTTCTTGCAAGTCTGGAGATCATGGCCCTTGGTGCGGTGGATCTTGCAGTACTGCTTGCCGGAGCTGTCATGCTTGTCGGCGGCCACCACAGCCTCGCCGGAGTTACCAACTTTGGCCTTCTCGGCGCTACTTCCATTGCCAGACTGCTCGACAACTAGCACATCTTTAGCTTTTCTCTTTCTGTTGTTCCGCCGCCGGTTTTTCCTTGCCGGGGCGGCGTCCTCACTGTCAGACCCTGCTGCTCCTGCGTTCTCTCCGGGGAGTTTCCTCCCCTCCTCAGCACGTGCACACTTGTCGGCCAGAGCATATAGCTCGCTGACATCTCTGATTTTGCACATCGCCATCTCCTCCCTCATCCTGCAATTACGCACGTTCTGATGGAACGCGCTAATAACCGCGGCAGGGTGGACGTCTGGGATGTTGCGCTGCACCTGGCTGAATCTTTGAATGTACTTGCGCAGGGGTTCTCCTTCCTTTTGGGCGAGTAGATGAAGATCACTCTCCTGGCCATCGGGCTTGTGGCCTCCTGTGAAGGCGCCGACAAACTGATGGCACAAATCTGCCCACAAAGAGATGGAGTTGTCCGGCAAGTGCATGAGCCAAGATCTGACGTTGGGCTTGAGCACCAACGGGAAGTAGTTGGCGAGGATCTTCTCGTCGCGCCCCCCGGCAGCCTGCACCGCGATGGTGTAGATGCTGAGGAACTCCGACGGATGTATCCTGCCATCGTACTTCTCGGGTACGTCTGGCTTGAAGTTCTTGGTACTGGGCCACTGGACTTGCCGCAACTCACGGGTAAACGCAGGACAACCTGCCGCGTACGGCAAGTCGCCTGGTTCCCCTGGCGCATGCATGTCGACAGTGGGCCCAGCGCGCTGGTCTGATTGACGCTGCACTTCTCTCCGACGCTCAATGCGGGTACGAGCGTCCTCTTGCTGTCGTTCTTGAAGAACTTGGCGCTGATCACGACGAGCCCGCGGATCTGATGACGCCGTGGAGTCGGTGTCGAGGTTGACCTGGCGAGTCAGCGATCTTGGCCTTCGGGGCGGGGAATGCACAGTGGTTGCACCCCCACCGGTCTTGTCGCCATCGGCCCGCGCCTGGGCGTCTTGCCGCGGCTTCGATGTGCTTGGTTGCCGGGGAGTGTCGCCGTTGGCGAAGCCGATGAGGCTCTGAATGGTGGCCCTCCAGTCGTCGATCTTGTCTGGCGCTGGAGGGTAATCTAGAAGCAGTTGGGCTCGGGCCAACGCTTCTTCTGGAGTCTTGGGTGGCGGCGGCGAACGACGCGAGGAACGAGTATGCTCGTACTTCTAACAATGTTAGAAGGAGCAGCATCTCGCCCAGGCGACCGTGCCGCGCTCGTGCCAGCATGTTGACGTGCGTGCTGGTCTTGAGCATCCCGCGATCCACCAGCTTGGCCTTGACCCAACGAACGTATGGTATTGCGCGTACCATGACGTTGTCGGTCCCGCGTCGCCTGAGAGGGGCGCGGTGCATGTACGGACGCCGAAGTCTGTGCAGCCTTGCCTTTGGACTTGGCAGCATCATGAACTCCCTCGTCGGCGCCCGTTCCTCCGCCGGCGTCTACCCCACCGCCCATTTGCTCCGGTGGCGGTGGAATCGACGCGGACGGACCAGCCACCTCTGAAGCCTTCTTCTTCGGTGGCATGTCGATGAAGATGATGATGTAGCGCGCGCGAACACCAGATCAGGCTCGCACAACCTCAACGCCCCCTACCTGGCGCACCAAAGATGTCGTGGGAGACGAACACCTATGGGGCAGGGCCCCTTCTCGGTCCCGCAGGGAGCGGAGGGCGCACGAAGAGCAGATCGAGGTGAAGCACGCGAGGGATTTTACCCAGCTTCGGAGCTCTCCAGAGAGATAAAACTCCTACTGCTGCTTTGTCTATATATTGTGTTATTGCTCGAGAATGTGAGCGTTCTGTAGTTTCGAATCAGTCGAACCCCCTCTACGTTGCGCATGGGCCTCCTTTTATAGGCTAAAGTGGTCACCGATAGGTGGCAACGCAGACAGGGGTACAAATGTAAAAAGAGGGGTTGGTACAACTGCTATCTACAGTGCACCCTACCTAACTCTGACGGCAGGGGACAAGGGCATTTAATGCCCGTCCGGTCGCCCAAACAGTGCAGAAAACGACCGTTTGGGGCGCCACCGCTTGCCACGATGGCCTTCTTGTCATCTCCACTTGCCACCTCGCACCGCTTGGCTGCACAGCCGCCCGCCACGTGCGCCAGGAACGATCTTGGGGCGACACGTCGTTGGATGCGCTGGAGCGTGGGCGCAGAGAGGTGGCTTCGCCGCGGCAAGCGCCTTGCCGCGGCCGTTGTCTTGTCGCACCCGAAAGCTTGTCGCTCGCCGGGTCTTGCCGGGACGCGCGGCGCGCCGCGGCAAGTTTCCTGAAATGCCTTGGTTGGCCTTCCCGGCAAGCTCTTCCTGCTGGGGCCTTGTCCTTCCCGGCAAGCTCCTCTTGCCGGAGTCTTGTCTTCTTAGTTAAAACACTTTGTTCTTGAATGGCATCAATATGAGCTACGGAGGATCTTGGCGGACGCCCGGCAAGCCTTGCCGTTGGGCGCTGCGACTGCCCGTGCACAAGTTCGGGATACTAAGGTACCCCTACTTTAGTACACCGACAGTCTCCTTGTATATTTACTTGGGGTGCCTCGGGCATCCCCAAGCTTGAACTCTTGCCTCTCTTCCTTTTCCTCATATCGAGACATCCTCGATTAGACACTACATCCACACAAAACTTCAACAGAAAACTCGGTAAGATCCGTTAGTATAATAAAGCAAATCACCACTCTAAGTACTGTTGCAAACCAATTTATATATTGTTTTTGCATTGTGTCTACTTTAATATAACTTTTCCCAGGCTTAATCCACTAATATAAATTGATAGATTCATCAAAACAAGCAAACTATGCATCAAAAACAGAATCTGTCAAAAACAGAACAGTCTGTAGCAATCTGAACATCCGCCATAATTCTGGTACACAAAACATTCTACCGAAATTAGGAAAAATAAACAAGTTGTATATAATGACAGTGCAAAAGGAATCAGAACCAATTGATGTTCCAGTTAAAAATGTAAAATCGCGCACTACAGCCAAAGTTTCTGTCCTGCACCGTACAAACCAACAAGCATTGTAAACATCCTAAAGGCAAACCTTAGCACATTATTTTTATAATACAATGGAATTGTACAAGGGGATAATTATTTTTGATGAAAAGTTTCTGTAATTAAGATTCACAAAGTTTCCGTAACCATGAACAAAGTTCAAGGCTAGCTCCCACTTCAACAATGCTTATCTCTCTCACTTTCACTTTCCTTTTTGAAAAGTTTTTAGGTTCCCCTCTTTATTTTTTTGTTTTTAAACTATATAAAAGCACTCAACAGAAATAAATGACTCTCTAAAACTTCCGGGTTGTCTCCCGGGCAGCGCTTTCTGTAAATCCATTAAGCTAGGCATTTAGTGCTCAAGTAATGGATCCACCCGGATCCCAAGGTATATCAAAGCCAATTTTAATTAACAATGATTTGTAATTTAGTAGTGAGCACAAAGTAACATATATCATGCAACAACGAAGTTTAAATCTCTTCCTATGCATCGGCATGTCATAAGAGAACAATTCATGCACACATAGTAAAGGCCAATGCATAGTATAAACAGTTTCTTGCAATTCTATCATATTGGAAACATAAAGAGGCGGAGATAAAGTTCCTCTCTCATAATAATTGCAAGTAGTAGCAGCAAGCACATGCATATTATATTCATCAAAATCATCATGTGCAATGATAAAAGGCAACCCATCAATATAATCCTTAATAAGCACAAACTTCTCCGATATAGTGTAGTTTGGATAATTCAAAAAGATAATAGGACTATCATGCGTGGGTGCAATGGCAACAACTTCATGTTTAACATAAGGAACTATAGCAAGTTCATCTCCATAAGCATAATTCATATTGGCATCATAGCCACAAGCATAGCAAGCATCATCAAAAAGGGATATTTCAAAGAAATTCAAAGGATCATAGCAATCATCCTTCGGTAAGCACGATGGGGAATTAAATAATGTATGAGTTGGAGGGTTACTCTCATTAGAAGGTGGGCATGGGTAGCTAATCCGCTCTTCCTCCTTTTCTTCTTCGCTCTCCACATCATCTTTTTCATCCAATGAGCTCACTGTTTCATCAATTTCTTCTTCCATAGCTTCTTGCAAAATATTAGTCTCTTCTTGGACAGCGGAGAAGTCCTCAATATATGGTTTAACATAGGCATTAGAAGCATAATTATCATAACAATATTGAAATATGGCAAAAATTTCATATTTGTAAAGAGTAGCATCATACTTTTCAATCAAAGAGGCAATCTCATAAACACATTTAAAAGCAACAAATTCTTCAATTTGTTGAACATCATAGTAATTTTAAACACCCTGAGCATACGAAGATACGATCCATTATCACTAAACAAGCATTGATAGGGTAGGTGTTTCTTAGGGCCTTCAGAACAACAAGTAAACCCATATATTTCACATAAATTCCAAGCATAGAATTGCAAACGTTGAATTTGATCCCATAATAGTTTCCCTTTTTCAGATATACGGTGCCGCACAAAACAAGCATGCTCATCTAAAGATTTGCCCTCAACTAAACTAGTGGGGGTTTCAGCACGAGCACAAAGGGATCGAAGATGATCCAAGTAAAAAGCTTCAGGAGTGTGATAGATTTTGAGTGGTTCTTCAACCATTGGTGCAGTAGGTACAACTAATTTTTTTGGTATTTTCCGTTTCCTACCCATAACTAAAGATAGAAAACAACTAAGAACAGCAAATAAAAATTACTTAGTGATAAAGCAAACAAGCAAACACGAGAATATTCACCCCACGCTATGACTCCCCAGCAACGGCGCCAGAAAAAGGTCTTGATAACCCGCAAGTATACGGGATAGTTGTAGCCTCTTTCGATAAGTAAGAGTGTCGAACCCAATGAGGAGCTAAAGGTAGAACAAATACTCTCTCAAGTCCTATCGGCCACTTATACGACTCTACGCACGCTTGACGTTCTCTTTACCTAGAACAAGTATGAAACTAGAAGTACTTTGTAGGTGTGAAAGGATAGGTTTGCAAGATAATAAAGAACACGTAAATAAAAATTAGGGGCTGTTTAGATAAAGATGCAATAAAGTAAATATAGCGAGTGTGGAAAAGTGGTGGTAGGAGTTGTGAAAGTGTCCCTAAGCAATTGACTACTTTACTAGACCGATAGCAAGTTTTATGTGGGAGAGGCCACAGATAGCATGTCATCCCTGACTTCGAATTCTATGCACTTATGATTGGAACTATTAGCAAGCATCCGCAACTACTAACGTTCATTAAGGTAAAACCCAACCATAGCATTAAGATATATTGGTCCCCCTTCAATCCCGTATGCATCAATTTCTATGCTAGGTTGAAGCTTCTGTTACTCTAGCCCTCCAATACATAGTCCTATCAACATACAACTAACGCTATGGTGTGATCCACGCACGCGCTCATATGACGGGAACCAAAGGACAGCAACATAACCACAAGCAAATTAAATAAATCATAGCAATTCATCAACCACTAATAGGACAACGAAAATCTACTCAGACATCATAGGATGGCAACACATCATTGGAAAATAATATGAAGCATAAAGCACCATGTTCAAGTAGAGGGTACAGCGGGTTGCGGCAGAGTGGACCGCTGTAGATAGAGGGGGGAAGGTGATGGGGATGTTGGGGAAGATGGCGGAGGTGTTGGTGAAGATCGCGGTGATGATGATGGCCCCCGGCAACGTTTCGGCGCCACCGGAAGCAAGGGGGAGAGAGCCCTCCTTCTTCTTCTTCTTCCTTGACCTTCTCCCTAGATGGGAGAAGGGTTTCCCCTCTGGTCCTTGGCTCCCATGGCGTGGGAGGGGCGAGAGCCCCTCCGAGATTGGATCTATCTCTCTGTTTCTGCGTTCTAGGATTCTGCCCTGGCACCGTTTCCTTTATATCTGGAGATTTGTAACTCCGATTGGATTGAAACCTTCGCCCAGATCGTTTTCCAAAAATTAGCTTTCTTGTGGTCAAAGAAGGGCATCAACCGCCTTACGGGTGGCCCACGAGAGTGGGGGCCGCGCCCACTATAAGTGGGCGTGGGCCCCTATCTCGTGGCTACCTCGGGCATCGTCTCGCGTTGATTCTTCCTCCCAAAAATCACAAATATTCCAAAATAATTCTCCGTCCGTTTTTATCCCGTTTGGACTCCATTTGATATTGGGTTTCTGCGAAACAAAAAACATGCAACAGACAGGAACTGGCACTGGGCACTGGATCAATATGTTAGTCCCAAAAAATAGTATAAAAAGTTGCCAAAAGTATATAAAAGTTGAATAATATTGGCATGGAACAATCAAAAATTATAGATACGACGGAGACGTATCAGGACGGGAGTGTGCATCTACGTGGAACCGTATTGGACATAGGGGGGCATGGATGGTGAGAAGATAAGAGGGGAAGTATATATGTGTTTGTGGTAGGCACACTTGGCTAGAGAGGTATATCGACCGGTGTGTGCCGGAAAGAAGGAGTCGGGGGCCTACACACACCGCGGGCGATCTAAAGAGAAATAACGAACGTGCACGATGGAGGGGACGCTAAGGGTGGGTGAGAGGGGGGCAGGCGTGTGCATGCACGATAGAAAGTTAGCGCTAGCTAGTTACAAATATAAGAGGATCGTGAAGATGTAAAAGACGAACAAAGATCATAATTCATTATAAAAAAGTGGATACGGATATTTGAAAAAGATATCATAATATAGAACATTGATTATAATTTGGGCTAATGTGTGGCTTTTGCAGCTCAGATCTAAATACTTGTCATAATGTAGGGGGCGGGGCACTATACTTTGTGTGATAAACATGGTGTACGTATGGAACATGGGTTAGATTATGAATATATAGTTAGTACATCAAATGTACTATTATTTGGAATCAACATGAAGTGTATTCAAAAAGTAGAATTCGAGTTCATGTAGTACACATAGTTCATATCTATCTCTATAGTAATCATGTGGTGTGTTATTAAGGTAATACACGAATGATGGTTGAAGTTGGCAACAATCATGATTGTAGATTCTTATTGAAATAGAGAAATAAATTCAAATTCAGTTCGAATTGCAGCGGTAGTATAGACATTTGGAATGCACTAAAATGTTGGTATGAGTAGGTTACATGCATTATACAGCAAGCAAAAAAATTTAATTGGACATAACATGGATTCATACTCCCTCCTTCCATCTATATAGGGCGTAATGCATTTTTAAGACCGCCTTTGACTATTGACAAGATTAATAGTACATGACAGGCACAATGTGAAAATTATATCATTGAAAGCTCCTTTCACAGATGAATTTAACGGTGTGCTTTGTGTAAGTTGCATGTCATATATTATTGCTCTAATATTTGGTCAAAGTTAGCATCAAAAAATGCATTAGGCGCTATATAGATGGAAGGAGGGAGTAGCTTTGAATAGCATTTATATAGTAAAACGGGGCAAGACTCTTTCTTTGTGTGGTGTGAATAGTTTTATTTTTTTCGTTTTCTTTTTGGTTGAGGAAAGTGCGAATTGATTTGGTACGTACAAGTGCAATATTACACGTTAGGCTTGTCCCTAAAATTAAACCCGCGCATTGTTATATACCGAAAATTCAGATATCGTGCTCCCAAAACTGGCGCCTTCACAATCCGCGCCTTGCTATCCCGAAATTACAACGCGCGTGAAAACTCCCTCCAGCTGCCAAATCCCGACACGCGAAATCCCCCTTCTAAACCTGAGCCAAAAGGGATGCTAGTTCAAATCGGTGGGGGGTACTTTTGTAACACACCCTACATTTTGGACAAGCACGTCCCTAAGTCATGGTTCACCCCCTCCCATCGCCTCCTTTTCGCCATTCGAAATCCTGGGCAGCCATAACCTCTCCGCTCCAGCTGCGAAACCCCACCCTCCTCTGTCCGCCACCTCACCGCTGCCTAGTCGGAGCCTCTTCCCCGACGACGTCGTCCACCGCAACAGATCGACGTCCCTCATCCACCTCCCCGAATGAGGATCCGTCATCCATCTCGTCGTCCCGCCTGTTCAGCCGCCCCGTCCTTAGCCTCCAAGGAGCTGCTCCAATGATCGCCTCGTCTATCGCGGCTGCTCCATCCCCACAGCGCCGCCTTAACCTGCTCCACCGGAACCGCAGCATTCTCACCGACTCCTCGGACGAAGCCGAGGCCTACTCGGCGCCACCAAAGAGGTTGTACACTCATCGCATCGCACCTTCTCCTTAACTCGACCTCCCGGCGCCGATGGTGCTCCATCCTGCACCCCCATGGAGTGGCTACCTTGAAGCCGGCACCGAGGGCGGCATCTCCATGGCGGCTCTCCCCCAGTGTGAGGCCCCTTCGGCGGCAGTGTCCATACCAGCCGGATCTGCTGCTGCTGCTCCGGCTCTCGCTTGATCGCTCGCTCGCCCAGCTGCTGCTGCTTTGGCTCTTGCTCACTCGCTCGTGCTGCTGCTGCTCTCCACCTCGCTCGTGCTGCTGCTCTGCTCTGATTTAGCTACACTTAAGTCGACTGAATCGATATTTGGGTCAGTCGATTTTCAGGGGGTGGGGGGGCTCGCCGGAGTTAAGGAAGAACCACCTGGAGCGGGGATGGGGGCACGCCAGAGAGGTACCCCACTATCTATCTTAGGGTTCAGGGTGGGGGCGGGGGGGCTAGAGGGCTGGCCGGGGCGGCGGCGGACCAATGGTGGGGAGTTGTTTCAGGGCGGCGAGGCGGCGCTGGGGCCGGCGGTTCGGCCGATGACGGCTGGCGGCTTAGGGGGGTGCAGGTTGAAGATGAACTGAAGGCCCTCCCTAAACTACATGTCAAGTGCCTCTCTGCTACCATTGCGTTCAGTTTTGACAGTAACATTCAGATTCCACAGTAAATTTCAGTTTCGACAGTTAAGTTCAGAGTCAACAATTTTTACCTCATCTGTTGTAGTCAGGTGGTTTTTGGTGATGTAAATTTTGCATCTATTTTACATCATCTATTGGAGATGCTATGAGAATCCCACTTGAGATTAACGATGTCTGTCTTGTGTTGCTTCAGCCTTGACATCTTACGGCTCACCGGAGCTGCTCCAACGACAGAACGATCCATCACAACAGAGCAGTTCCCTGGACGCCGTCTACAGATTCCTCAGATCTTCCTCCACACCTCCGACAGCCACCTCTGCCTCAACTGCTTCAGCGACCAACCCAATGATGCTGAGGTCGACACGGCTACGACAAAGAGGTTGTACACTTGTTGCATCACTTATTATTATACATTCATGTCGATCCATTAGGGCTATTTTGGTTCAATGGAAAAACATAGCAATAGGGAACTTTCAAATGGCACTCTACTATTCAATTATTCATGCATTTTGTTGAAAGGAATGAAGCAAAACATCCACCTGGACCTACTTTTCAAAATCCTATGCATGAAACAAGACCAACTGCATTAGTGGCAGAATAACATTCTAACTATACACGCTTTCTTATGGTTTCACTTTATTTTGGCCATGTTTCTTTGTATTCCTCTGCTCTTCCAATTCCTGTAAACCAAACACCCAAGTTGACAGAAATCTTCTGTTTACAAATGCTCTGTTTACCATGTGCATTCCTATCCTATTCCGATGTTTTTCCTATCCCTGCATTTTTAGAATCATGCAAGCCAAATGAGCCCTTACAGAATTACTTCAATTACAGGTAGGTGTTGAAGGGAACTTTGTGTGGTTTGTCCTGCTCCTGACGTGACGTCGTCCACCTCACCTGGGCTGCTCCATCGACAGAAGCATCCACCAAACCAGACATCACGACTCCTGACCGTCTTTCGCCGCCTCAGATCTCCTTCCCTGCCGCCGGCACCCACCGCAATGGCATCACCATCATCGACTCAGCAAATGAAGCTGAGGAGTACATGGGTCCACAAGAGAGGTCGCACTCTTTTGTTTCTGCTTATGTTATGCATTGCTTAAATTACCTGCTACTTTATCACCCTGTTCACCTCTTGGACTCCAAGTCAGGTCCAAATTAATGTTCAAACTTGAGTTCTAAATTAGTTGTGGGGCACATATCGAGGCAGCAATGAATAGCATGTCTATCTAATATCTGGTTCACCTAGGGTATGCCTATGTTGTTCATCTTGGGTGAGAAATAAATAGTAAAGCAATCATCATCTGTCCTTTTGTTAAATTAAAGCAATCATCAGTCTGCTATCATTATTTTTTGATCCATCCACTGGTTGTTACCATATCTCACCATATTTTTTTCGAATGCATGTCAGATATTGTACACAGTTATGCTGAACATGTAGAGAAAAAGAGAAGAGTTTTGTGCGGCAATACAATGTCATGCAGACATCACTCCATGGTGGGTTCAATGGCAAACCCTCCCCACCCCTCTCCAGATTGTAATCCAGAGGAAGATATCTGTTCTGAGGCGGATTCAGACGCCGTTGACCACTCCTATTTACCCCCCTCCCCCCCCCCCCCCCCAAGGTGTTTGCTATACCTTGGCATGATGATGTTAGTCATATCATGCATATGTTGCCTTGCAGTGCCTACTTTTGACATCATATATGTCATCTGCTTAGTTTAGACATGTTCTGTAATGCCACCTGTTTAGTTTCTATATCATATGTGGGAATTATGCAGCCTCATGTCTTTTAGCTAGCCATAATATATGTGAAATGTGCAATGCCATTCTGTTTAACCAGGCATCATATATTTGAATGATATCTTGCCCATCCTTTTCTTCATTACATTTCCATTTGTTGACAATGTTTGTACATTAAACTACTCTTCCTGTGAATCAGCCATTTGGGTGGGAGACGGAAAAATCTGGAGTGAAAACAAGGCCTTCAGGCAGACAGTGCTACCTGTCGAAGCAGATCTCTTGTTGGGTCTCGATAGCTCCTTAGAGGTGGATTCAGAGACAGATGACCAGTCCTATTCCCCCACCGAGGTGTATGCCCTAACTTGGCACGGTTATACTGCTCATATCATGCATATGGTGTCTTGCATTGCACAGTTTAGACATCATATACACAATATTCAACACCATGTTCTTAGTTCAGACATCACATCGAATGCCCTCTGTTTAGCATATAAATCACATATGTGAATTAAATGATGCGATCATGATTACTTAGATAACATGTAGGTGAATTATGACATGCGATCCTGTTTAGTTATTCATCATATCTTTGAATTATGTTATGCTATGCTATCCAGTTTAGATAGACATCATATATGTGAAATTATATCATGCTATCCATTTTAGTTAAACAATATACATGTCAACTATTGCATGCCCTCTTTTTTCCACACTATCTATTGCATCTGTCTCTCATACAATGTATGTACATTCAACTATGTTTCCTGTTTATCAGCCATTTGAATTGGAGAGGGTGATGCCAGTATCTAGCGGACTAAAAACACAGTCTTCAAATAAAACAGTGCTACCTCTTGGTGGAGATAGCACCCCGGTTGTACATGCACGAGAACCAGCCCTACCACACATAACCCAAACTCTCGCAGATTGTACCCCTACTGCGATGGACAGAGAACCAGCTTCACCCAATCTAACCCCAACCCCAGCAGATAGTAACCCAGTTCCTGTTGACACAGCACCATCTCCACCATAGAGCTCCCAAACAAGAGCAGTTAGTAAGGCAGCTCCAGTGCCCAAAGGGCCAGTACTACCACAGTGAACCCCAACTCCACTAGTTAGTATGCCTATTCTTGTGGAGGAAGCACAACCAGCTAGTCGTAGTTTAGCATCTATCGCATTTGATGTTGTTAAATCGTATGTGTGTATCTTCTCATCTTGGAAATATTATACTGAAGATGAAGGAAAATGCCAGTTACAGGTGTTTGTCAAGGAGTTATGTGTAAGTAATGTTATTCATGGCAATTACTTTGCTTTGTCCCATACATCCTACCTCCATGATGGTTATAATACAACAAATTTTCCCATTTTTCTCTATAGAGAAGGACCGATTTGGAAACTCAGGATGAGGTAACCTGTGCTAATACCTCTGCTATCTTTAAGAATGCTTGGTGGTAGTATCAGAATTACCTAAAGAAAACGTACTTCACCGGCAAAGAAACTCATCAAATTCCCTTACGTTCTCCTGAGACACATTTGTTGGACGATAACTGGGAATGCCTTGTTCTGTACTAGTCCCGAACCAAGAATGTGGTAAGGTCTATGAGCTCATTTTCTATTTTAAAGTACTATATTCTTGTGTCTTACTATACTCTGTTCATGTAGAACAAGTGCCTAAACCTGAAGAACAACTATTCTAGTTTAAGATTCCATTGCTATCATAGTTCAAAAAAGCGCTAGGCGTTAATTGTGTGTTTTGCCACCGCCTTGCGCTTTACTGACCAAAGCGCATGCTTATGCGCAGTTATGCATAGATTAAGCATAGTTATGCGCAATGCGTTTTGCCAACGCCAAGAGCCTAGGCGTGCTTAAGCGCTCGCTTAGGCGCACCTTTTTTAACTATGATTTCTATCGTGCATACTGCTTTGCTCTTGTATTACTGTATTTACTCATACAAACTTATTTTTAGATTGAGGGATCCAATCGAAACTCCAATGGCACAACAGGTATGTTCATGGATGTTTCTTTAATAGGTTTGCTCTTATCAATAGCTCTGTTGATTTCAATTTCAATTGTGTATACATTTGACTTCTCATATCATGCACATTACTGGCATCACAACAGAGTCAATAGTGTTGTTGTACATGTAGACCCGTGGTACCCATCTGAAATCTTGTTTTGCCGTGTAGTTTCCCATGCTTTGTATTATTTCACTACTGCTTTGTCTTGAACTGATATGATTTTGAACTGTGTCTCTATTTTGATTTAGCAAGACAATGCAGTGACCATAGGACATAGATATATGTTTGTTTGATGCTTTTATTATGTACTAGTACTTGGCAATAGAAGACTTGGTAGTTTAATCCTGTCCACCTTACTAATGAATTGGTTCACTGAAATGAGTTTCATATACTAGTACATGCTAAACCTGTTATGTGTCTGCTTGTTTCTTCTTTTAGAATGCTGACAGAATATTGGGGAAGAGTGCCTTATTAAGCAATGGTAAAGGAAGTAATGCAGATAAGGTTCAGGATAGTGACATATCCTTGTTGGTCTCTAAGAAAGCTGATAAAATAGCTAAGGAAGACTATCTTGAAGAGAGTGAGACAACCCCAAAGTCATGTCTTGGTTTAGTGTTCGAGTTACTGGCCACTACCGCTTGCACAAGCTATTCAAACTCACTGTCTGAATCAGTTCGGTTTCTTGAGTCTCAACTACAAGCTGAAAGACATCAATCAGGTGTGCTGCGACAAGAAGCGGAAGGACTGCGGAAGTCCCTGGAGCATTCAGATGCATACTTTCTGGTGCAACAGCAAGCGTTGGAGGATTTTAGCGCCAAACAGGACAAAGCTAATAAGCTTGCTTAGCTTATTGCTAGCATGGTGGATACCCAGGATAACATTTCTTGAGCTCTTCTGGAGTTCTTTCAGCTATGCTCTTGTTTTGCTGCCGCGTTTATTTCAATGGTGGCCAATTTTGACGGCCAGTGTATGTAATATGCTGCTTTGTTCCCTATATTTGCACTGGTGGCGAACTTTGATGCCCAGTGGATGTAATATGTGTAATAGCAGTAATAGGCTAGTGTTAATTGCTTGCTTATTTATTTCCTTATTGTCTTGTTTAGTTGTTTGCTTGTAGTCACTACAGTTCTTTTTCTGTGTTTTTCTAGTGGCCACAATAGCCTATTTTTGGTAACTAGGCCAAAATAATCATGGCAACACACGGACTATTGTAACCATGGGCCTCCTGCGGGTCGTATGATCCATGGGCCTTCTACGGGTCATAGGATCCATTGGCCTTCTATACGGGACGTAGGATCCATGGGACTTCTACGGGCTGTAGGATCCATGGGCCTTCTACGGGCCATACGATCCATGGGCCTTCTACCGGTCGTACGATCCATGGGCCTTATACGGGCCATAGGATCCATGGGCCTTCTACGGGGCATATCGTCATTTCACCAATCATGGGTCGTACTATTCGTGGACCATAACGGGTCGTTAATAGACCATATTTGATAACTCTATGAAAACAACACAACGGGTTTTTTTGACATGAAAACGGCCCAACGTATTAATGGGCCACAAACGGGCCGACTGTAACGACGGGCTGAATTTGGCCCATAAGCAGAAAATGACAATAACGGGTCGTAAGTAACCGACTGCTAGAAATGAGCCCAAGAATAAATGGGCCCTGAGAAGGCCGAAAGATAACTTGGGCTGGAAACGGCCCAATGGAATAATGAGCCGTTAATGGGTATAAAGTGATACACTATTCATTATGGGTCGGTTTCACCACGGGTCGTTAATGGGCCAAAAGTTACAAAGGGCCCCATATGGGCCGAAATAAGTCATGGGCCATACATGGGCTGGAAGTTAAAATGGGCTGCAATCATATTGGACGGCCTAGATGACACTACTGGGCCTAATTCGGAGAGGTTGTAACGTGCCCTGGGTTAGCGGGCTATAAATGGGCTATATGCAAACAGGTCGTTAACATGCTTTCCGTGGGTCGGCCCGCCACCTTTTTACCAAGTCAAACGGGCCGGCCTTTTCACAGGAATGGTCCTCTGTTGGGCCGTTCCACGTGTCGACGTATCATAGGCGCCTTGGGTCCAATGAGTGGATGACATCTGTCCCAATGGTGAGCCGACACGTGTTTCCTCTAGCCAATGATGATTTTACATGTGGAAAACCCCATTGGTCGGTGATGACCCACAAGTGTAGGGGATCTATCATAGTCCTTTCGATAAGTAAGAGTGTCAACCCCCATGTGGAGCAGAAGGAAATGACAAGCGGTTTTCAGTAAGGTATTCTCTGCAAGCACTGAAATTGTAGGTAAAAAATAGTTTTGTGATAAGATAATTTGTAACGGGTAACAAGCAATGGAAGTAAATAAGGTCCAGCAAGGTGGCCCAATCCTTTTTGTAGCAAAGGACAAGCCTGGACAAGTGCTTATAATGAGAAAAGCGCTCCCGAGGACACATGGGAATTATCGTCAAGCTAGTTTTCATCACGCTCACATGATTCGCGTTCATTACTTTGATAATTTGATATGTGGGTGGACCGGTGCTTGGGTACTGCCCTTTCTTGGACAAGCATCCCGCTTATGATTAACCCCTATTGCAAGCATCCGCAACTACAAAAGAAGTATTAAGGTAAACCTAACCATAGCATGAAACATATGGATCCAAATCAGCCCCTTACGAAGCAACTTATAAACTAGGGTTTAAGCTTCTGTCACTCTAACAACCCATCATCTACTTATTACTTCCCAATGCCTTCCTCTAGGCCCAAATAATGGTGAAGTGTCATGTAGTCGATGTTCACATAACACCACTAGAGGAGAAACGACATACATCTCATCAAAATATCGAACGAATACCAAATTCACATGACTACTAATAGCAAGACTTCACCCATGTTCTCAGGAACAAACGTAACTACTCACAAAGCATATTCATGTTCATAATCAGAGGAGTATTAATATGCATTACGGATCTGAACATATGATCTTCCACCAAATAAACCAACTAGCATCAACTACAAGGAGTAATCAACACTACTAGCAACCCATAGGTACCAATCTGAGGTTTTGGTACAAAGATTGGATACAAGAGATGAACTAGGGTTTGAGAGGAGATGGTGCTAGTAAAGATGTTGATGGAGATTTACCCCCTCCCGATGAGAGGATCGATGGTGATGACGATGGTGATGATTTCCCCCTCCCGGAGGGAAGTTTCCCTGGCAGAACAGCTCCACCGGAGCCCTAGATTGGTTCCGCCAAGGTTCCGCCTCGTGGCGGCGGAGTTTCGTCCCGTGAGCTTGCTTATGATTTTTTCCAGGGTAAAAGACTTCATATAGCAGAAGATGGGCACCGGAGAGCTGCCAGGTGGCCCACGAGGCAGGGGGCGCGCCCAGGGGGGTAGGGCGCGCCCCCACCCTCCTGGATGGTGGGTGGCCCTCCTCAGGTATTTCTTCCATTGAATATTTTTTATTAATTCCCAAAATGACTTTTGTGGAGCTCAGGACTTTTGGAGCTGTGCAGAATAGGTCTCCAATATTTGCTCCTTTTCTAGCCCAGAATCCCAGCTGCCGGCATTCTCCCTCTTCATGTAAACCTTGTAAAATAAGAGAGAATAGCCATAAGTGTTGTAACATAACGTGAAATAACAGCCCATAATGCAATAAATATTGATATAAAAGCATGATGCAAAATGGATGTATCAACTCCCCCAGCTTAGACCTCGCTTTTCCTCAAGCGGAAGCCGATATCAAAAAATATGTCCACATGTTTAGAGATAGAGGTGTCGATAAAATAAAATACAGACATGGGGGCATCATGATCATTCTTATAACAACAACATAAATATATATTGTCACATGATTTCTTATGCTCAAGTAACAATCTATTCACAATGTGAAGTATGATTCAGAAACTTCATTGAGAACTAACAAACTATGATCTCGGTCATTGAAGCAATTGCAATTTATCATAACATAGGAAAGAGTCAACATAAGATCTTTTCAGCAAGTCCACATACTCAACTGTCATTTAGTCTTTCACAATTTCTAACACTCACGCAATACTTATGGTTATGGAGTTTTAATCGAACACAGAGAAAGATAGGGGCTTATAGTGTTGCCTCCCAACCTTTTACCTCAAGGGTAATGTCAACAATAATACTTCATGCTAACTTACATCCAATTGGATATATGTATCAGGATCTTTCCAACACGAGGTGCTTGCCAAAGGATGAAACGTAAAAAAGGAAAGGTGAAGATCACCTTGACTCTTGCATAATGTAAAAGATAGGCCCTTCGCAGAGGGAAGCAGAGGATGTCATGTGCTTTTATAGTTGGATGCACAAAATCTTAAAGCAAAAGAACATCACTTTATATTGCCACTTGTGATATGAACCTTTATTATGTAGTCTGTTGCTTTTATTGCTTTCATATCACAAGATCGTATAAAGCTTATTTTCTCCACATTAATAAGTCATATATATTTAGAGAGCAATTTTTATTGCATGCAACATGACAACTTACTTGAAGGATCTTACTCAATCCATAGGTAGATATGGTGGACTCTCATGGCAAAAACTGGGTTTAAGGATATTTGGAAGCACAAGTAGTATCTCTACTTGGTGCAAGGAATTTGGCTAGCATGAGAGGGAAAGGCAAGCTCAACATGTTGGACGATCCATGACAATATACTTTAACTGAGATGTGAGAAAACATAACCCATTACGTTGTCTTCCTTGTTCAACATCAACTCTTTAGCATGTCATACTTTAATGAGTGCTCACAATCATAAAAGATGTCCAAGATAGTATATTTATATGTGAGAACCTCTCTTTGTTTATTACTTCCTATTAATTGCAACGATGACCAAAACTATGTTTGCCAATTCTCAACAACTTTTAATCATCATACTCTTTATATGTGAAGTCATTACTATCCATAAGATCAATATGATCTCTTTTATTTCTTTTATTATCCTATGCACTTAAGATCATAGCAAGATAGCAAAGCCCTTGACTCAACACTAATCTTTATTATATATAGCTCATGGACTCGATTACATAGAGGGATCACAAAGCAAAACTCAAAACTAATTCATTCCAAAACTTTATTCTACTAGATCAAGATATTACCAAAAGGATCGAACTAAGTAAAATGGTAAAGATAGGAGTGTGATGGTGATACGATACCGGGGCAACTCCCCCAAGCTTGGCAGTTGGCAAGGGGAGTGCCCATACCCATGTGATTATGTCTCCTTCTTCGGAGTTGGTGGTGTGATCATGTTCTTGGCGATGATGGCCCTCAGGATACAATTCTCCTCCTCAAGCTTATTGACTTGTTGCTTGAGGTCCATATTTTCCCTGCGGAGCTTGCCCGTGACGGCTAAAGCTCCTTTCACCCATGGATGTTGCATAGCTGCTGGAGAACAAGTGACACTCTTTTTCATATTTTCATAAGAAAGAAATTTAACATTGGAAGGGATGACCAAGTTTGGAATGGCTGAGCTGTGTAGTTCCCCCATCATGAATCCGGCTTGGAAACGAGAGGTAACTTCTTGATCCTCCTCCATGGCATCTATCCTTTTTAAGTCGGCCTCCATCTCATCCTTCGTTGATGGCCCAAAGTGATAAGAATCGTTGTTTGCTTCTGGACCTGGCGTCGGGTGAGACACCGGACTCTCCCCGACTGACTCTTGAGAAGACATCTTTCTCTAAATCTGTGACAGAAACAGCTCGAAACAAAGACATAGGTTATTTGCGTGATACGGTGGTCAAAACCTTCGGGAGATTATATAATGAATTTTTAGCGACCGAAAGAAGTATCGTGCAAGAAGACAGAGTCTGGAGAGCACATGAGGTGCCCACGAGGCAAAGGGCGCCTCGTGTCCTTCCCGGTCTACTTCTTATTTTCCTATTTTCTTAAATATTCCAAAACAGAGAAAAATTGCTATTAGAACTGTTTTGGAGTCGGTTTACTTACCGTACCACATACCTATTCCTTTTCGGAGTTTGAGACGTTCTGGAAAGTGTCTCTTATGTATTCCTCCGGGGTTACAGTTTCAATAACATGAGTTTCAACATTTATAGGATTACCTGAGATATAATTTTTGATTCTTTGACCGTTCACCACCTTCGGATTTGTGCCTTCGAAGTTGTTGATTTTTATGGCACCAGAACGATAGACCTCCTCGATAACGTAAGGGACTTCCCATTTAGAGAGAAGTTTTCCTGCAAAAAATCTTAAAGGAGAGTTGAAAAGCAAAACATAATCACCCACATTAAACTCACGCTTTTGTATCCTTTTGTCATGGCATCTTTTAAATTTTTCTTTAAACAGTTTAGCATTCTCATAGGCCTGGGTTCTCCATTCATCAAGTGAGCTAATATCAAATAACCTCTTCTCATCGGCAAGTTTGAAATCATAATTGAGCTCTTTAATGGCCCAATATGCCTTATGTTCTAGTTCAAGAGGTAAGTGACATGCTTTTCCATAGACCATTTTATACGGAGACATGCCCATAGGATTCTTATATGCAGTTCTATAAGCCCATAATGCATCATCAAGTTTCTTGGACCAATTCTTTCTAGATCTATTAACAGTCTTTTGCAAGATTAATTTAAGCTCTCTGTTACTCAATTCTACTTGACCGCTAGACTGTGGGTGATATGGAGATGCAATTCTATGATTAACATCATACTTAGCAAGCATTTTACGGAAAGCACCATGAATGAAATGTGAACCACCATCAGTCATTAAGTATCTAGGGACTCCAAACCTCGGAAAAATAACTTCTTTAAGCATCATAATAGAGGTGTTATGATTAGCACTACTAGTTGGAATAGCTTCTACCACTTAGTAACGTAATCAACAGCAACTAAAATATGTGTATACCCATTAGAGGCAGGAAACGGTCCCATATAATCAAAGCCCCAAACATCAAATGGTTCAATAACAAGAGAATAATTCATGGGCATTTCTTGACGTCTATTAATATTACCAATTGTTTGACATTCATCACAAGACAAGACAAACTTACAAGCATCTTTGAAGAGAGTAGGCCAATAAAAACCGGATTGGAATACCTTATGTGTAGTTCTATCTCCAGCATGGTGTCCTCCATATGACTCAGAGTGACACTTGCGTAGGATCTGTTCCTGTTCATGCTTAGGTACACAACGTCTAATAACACCATCTACTCCTTCTTTATAAAGGTGTGGGTCATCCCAGAAGTAATTTCTTAAATCATAGAAGAACTTTTTCTTTTGCTGGTATGTGAAACTAGGTGGTCTGAATTTAGCAACAATGTAATTAGCATAATCAGCATACCATGGAGCAGTACGAGAAGCATTTATGACAGCTAATTATTCATCAGGAAAGCTATCATTAATAGGTAGTGGGTCATCAAGAACATTCTCTAACCTAGACAAGTTGTCTGCAACGGGGTTCTCAGCTCCCTTTCTATCAATAATATGCAAATCAAATTCTTGTAGTAAGAGAACCCATCTAATAAGTCTAGGTTTAGCATCTTTCTTTTCCATAAGATATTTAATAGCATCATGATCAGTGTGAACAGTTACTTTAGAATCAACAATGTAAGGTCTGAAATTATCACAAGCAAATACAACTGCTAAGAATTCTTTTTCAGTAGTAGCATAATTTCTCTGGGAAGTGTCCAGAGTTTTACTAGCATATTGGATAACATTTAGTTTCTTATCAACTCTTTGTCCTAGAACAGCACCTACAGCATAATCGCTAGCATCACACATAGTTTCAAAGGGTGAATTCCAATCAGGTGGATGAACAACAGGTGCAGAAATCAAAGCTTTCTTAAGTATTTCAAACGCTTCTACACAATCATCATCAAAGACAAAAGGAATATCTTTTTGCAATAGATTAGTCAGAGGCCTAGAAATTTTAGAAAAGTCCTTAATGAACCTCCTATAAAAACCGGCATGACCAAGGAAACTTCTTATACCTTTAATGTCCTTGGGACATGGCATCTTTTCAATAGCATCAACCTTAGCTTTATCAACTTCAATACCTTTTTTCAGAAATTTTATGCCCCAAGACAATGCCTTCATTAACCATAAAGTGGCACTTCTCCCAATTCAAGATGAGACTAGTATCTTCACATCTCTGCAAAACTCAATCAAGGTTGCTCAAGCAATCATCAAAAGAGGATCCATAAACGGAGAAATCATCCATGAATACCTCACAAATATTTTCACAAAAGTCAAAGAATATAGCCATCATGCATCCTTGAAAGGTAGCAGGTGCATTGGCATACGTCTATAAGCAAAAGTACCGAAAGGGCAAGTAAAAGTGGTCTTTTCTTGATCCTCCGTTGACACGGGTATTTGAGAGAAACCAGAGTCTAGAAAGCAAAAATGTGTATGTTTGGATAATCTTTCTAGCATTTGATCAATAAAAGGTAAAGGGTAATGATATTTTTAGTAGCTTTATTTAACTTGCGGAAATCAATTACCATCCTATAACCTGTAATAATTCTTTGCAGGATCAATTCATCTTTATTATTAGGAACAACAGTAATACCTCCCTTCTTAGGGACACAATGGACATGACTTACCCACTGACTATCAGCAACGGTATAAATTATACCTACCTTGAGGAGCTTTAGTATTTCCTTTCTTACCACTTCTTTCATCTTAGGATTTGTTCGTCGTTGGTGATCAATAACTGGTTTGGCGTCTTCCTCCAATTTTATTTTGTGTTGGCATAGAGTGGGACTAATGCCCTTAAGATCATCAAGAGTATATTCAATAGCAACACGGTGCTTCTTCAGAGTTTTCAATAATCTTTCCTCTTCCTGCTCTGAAAGGTTAGCACTAATAATAACATGATATATCTTCTTTTCATCAAGATAAGCATATTTAAGAGTATCAGGTAATGGTTTAAGCTCAAACACGGGATCACCCTTGGGTGGTGGAGGATCCCCTAGGATTTCAACAAGCAAGTTGTGTTTGAAAATAGGTCCCTGTTTAAAGAATACTTCATCTATCTCCCTTCTTTCATTCATATACATATCATTTTCATGGTCTAGCAAATATTGTTCTAAAGGATCAGTAGGAGGTACGGCAATAGAAGCAAGACCAATAATTTCGTCCTTACTAGGCAATTCTTTATCATGGGGTTGTCTACAAAATTTAGCAAAATTAAACTCATGAGACATATCCCCTAACCCAATAGTAACAACATCCTTTTCGCAATCTATCTTAGCATTAATAATATTCAAGAAGGGTCTACCAAATATGATGGGACAAAAGTCATCTTGTGGGGAACCAAGAACAAGAAAATCAGCAGGATATTTAACTTTCCCACACAAGACTTCAACATCTCTAACAATCCCAATTGGTGAAATAGTATCTCTATTGGCAAGCTTAATTGTAACATCAATTTCTTCTACCTCAGCAGGTGCAATATCATGCATAATTTCTTCATATAAGGAATAAGGTATTGCACTGGCACTAGCACCCATATCACATAAGCCATGATAACAATGATCTCCTATTTTAACATAAATAACTGGCAGGCCTACAACAGGTCTATGTTTCTTAGCATTGGGTCTAGCAATTCTAGCAGCTTGATCACGAAAATAAATGACATGCCCATCAATATTATCAGCTAAGAGATCTTTGACCATAGCAATACTAGGTTCAACTTTAATTTGCTCAGGTGGTGTATATGTTCTAGTATTACTCTTACGAACCACAGTTGAAGCTTTAGCATGATCCTTTATCCTAACAGGGAAAGGTGGTTTCTCAATATAAGTAGTAGGAACAATAGGATCATTATAAGTGATAGTCTTTTCTTCAACTGCAATGGGTGCAACTACTTTTACTTCAGTGGGAGGATTATATTTAAACCACTTCTCCTTAGGGAGATCAACATGAGTAGCAAATGATTCACAGAAAGAATCTACTATCTCAGAGTCAAGTCCATATTTAGTGCTAAATCCACGAAAAGCATCGGTATCCATAAAAGATTTAACACAATCAAACTTAGGTGTCATACCTGACTCCTTACCATCGTCAGAATCCCAATCTTCAGAGTTGTGTTTAACTCCTTCCAATAAATCCCATTTGAATTCAATAGTCTTCATCATAAAAGACCCAGCACAATAAGTATCAAGCATGGTGCGATTGTTGAGAGAAAGCCGAGCATAAAAGTTTTGAATAGTCATTTATCTTGAGAGCTCATGATTGGGGCATGAATATAACATTGACTTAAGCCTCCCCCAAGCTTGAGCAATGTTTTCTCCTTCGCGAGGCCAGAAATTATATATGTAATTACGATCACGATGAACAAGATGCATAGGATAAAACTTCTGGTGAAATTCCAATTTCAATCGTTTATAGTCCCAAGATCCCATATCATCACATAGCCTATACCATGTCAATGCGTATCCCTTCAAAGATAAAGGGAAAACCTTCTTCTTAATAACATCATCGGGCATACCTAGAAGCTTAAATAATCCACAAACTTCATCCACATAGATAAGGTGTAAATCGGGATGGAATGTTCCATCTCCTGAAAAGGGATTAGCTAGCAGTTTCTCTACCATACCCAAAGGAATTTCAAAGTAAACATTTTAAATAGGTTCAATAGGTTGAGGAGCGACTCTTTGCTCTACTGGTCGGGGTGAAGATACCCCGAACAAGCCCCTCAAAGGATTAGTTTCCATAGTAACAAGTGACAGTAAATTTCAGCACACTATATAAATGTTTCCTTACCAAGTTCCGCTTACCAAAGGCGCTTCACTCCCCGGCAACGGCGCCAGAAAAGAGTCTTGATGACCCACAAGTGTAGGGGATCTATCATAGTCCTTTCAATAAGTAAGAATGTCGAACCCAACGAGGAGCAGAAGGAAATGACAAGCGGTTTTCAGTAAGGTATTCTCTGCAAGCACTGAAATTGTAGGTAACAAATAGTTTTGTGATAAGATAATTTGTAACGGGTAACAAGCAATGAGAGTAAATAAGGTGTAGAAAGGTGGCCCAATCCTTTTTGTAGCAAAGGACAAGCCTGGACAAGTTCTTATAATGAGAAAAATGCTCCCGAGGACACATGGGAATTATCGTCAAGCTAGTTTTCATCACGCTCACATTATTCGCGTTCGTTACTTTGATAATTTGATATGTGGGTGGACCAGTGCTTGGGTACTGCACTTTCTTGGACAAGCATCCCACTTATGATTAACCCCTATTGCAAGCATCCGCAACTACAAAAGAAGTATTAAGGTAAACCTAACCATAGCATGAAACATATGGATCCAAATCAGCCCCTTACGAAGCAACTTATAAACTAGGGTTTAAGCTTCTGTCACTCTAGCAACCCATCATCTACCTGTTACTTCCCAATGCCTTCCTCTAGGCCCAAATAATGGTGAAGTGTCATGTAGTCGACGTTCACATAACACCACTAGAGGAGAGACAACATACATATCATCAAAATATCAAACGAATACCAAATTCACATGACTACTAATAGCAAGACTTCACCCATGTTCTTAGGAACAAACGTAACTACTCATAAAGCATATTCATGTTCATAATCAGAGGAGTATTAATATGCATTAAGGATATGAACATATGATCTTCCACCAAATAAACCAACTAGCATCAACTACAAGGAGTAATCAACACTACTAGCAACCCACAGGTACCAATCTGAGGTTTTGGTACAAAGATTGGATACAAGAGATGAACTAGGGTTTGAGAGGAGATGGTGCTCGTGAAGATGTTGATGGAGATTGACCCCCCCTCCCCCCCGATGAGAGGATCGATGGTGATGATTTCCCCCTCCCGGAGGGAAGTTTCCCCGGCAAAACAGCTCCGCCGGAGCCCTAGATTGGTTCCGCCAAGGTTCCGCCTCGTGGCGGCGGAGTTTCGTCCCGTGATCTTGCTTATGATTTTTTCCAGGGTAAAAGACTTCATATAGCAGAAGGTGGGCACCAGAGGGCTGCTAGGTGGCCCACGAGGCAGGGGGGCGCGCCCAGGGGGTAGGGCGTGCCCCCCACCCTCGTGGATGGTGGGTGGCCCCCCTCGGGTATTTCTTCCACTGAATATTTTTTATTAATTCCCAAAATGACTTTCGTGGAGTTTCAGGACTTTTGGAGCTGTGCAGAATAGGTCTCCAATATTTTCTCCTTTTCCAACCCAGAATCCCAGCTGCCGGCATTCTCCCTCTTCATGTAAACCATGTAAAATAAGAGAGAATAGCCATAAGTATTGTGACATAACGTGAAATAACAGCCCATAATGCAATAAATATCGATATAAAAGCATGCTGCAAAATGGACGTATCAGTCAGGGCTGTTAACGGGTTATCGGATCCAAAACCAGATCTGATAGCTTAACGGCGTTCTGTTACGGTGGATGCCATGTGTCGGTCACCCTTGACGAAAGCACTTCTGTGACGCGCGATTTATCGTCATGGAAGTGGACACTTCCGTGATGGTAATTTTGGGGATGTCATGGTTCACTTCTACGATAGCACAGGTATGACTATCTTGATTCTGTCATAAAATCGTCATGGATGTACATGCATGACAGAAAACGTGACCTACTGTGACAAACACGTATCATCACGGAAGTGTATTTTTTGTGTAGTGCATCTGGACCCAGACGCTACGGACCCTGGCGTCTGGCCCCTGGACTCCGCAAAACTTCCTTTTGCGCTTTCCAAAACCTTGTGGGCTTTCCCTTTTGGCCCAAATAAAGTGTTCTCATACCCAAACATTTCGGGAAACATCTGGAACCCCTTATGGTGAATTCTGGAACCATTCCGGAGACCAAACACCATTATCCCATATATCAATCTTTATCTTCGGACCATTCCGGAGTTCCTCGTCTTGTCCGTGATCACATCCGGGACTCCGAACAACATTCAGTCACCAACATACATAACTCATTCAATACTATATCGTCAACGAACGTTAAGCGTGCAGACCCTACGGGTTCGAGAACTATGTAGACATGACCGAGACACCTCTCTGGTCAATAACCAATAGCGGAACTCTGATGCTCATATTGGATCCTACATATTCTACGAAGATCTTTATCGGTCAAACCGCATAACAACATACGTTGTTCCCTTTGTCACCGGTATGTTACTTGCCCGAGATTCAATCATCGGTATCATCATACCTAGTTCAATCTCGTTACCGGCAAGTCTCTTTACTCGTTCTGTAATACTTCATCCCGCAACTAACTCATTAGTCACATTGCTTGCAAGGCTTATAGTGATGAGCATTACTGAGAGGATCCAGAGATACCTCTCCGATACTCGGAGTGACAAATCCTAATCTCGATCTATGCCAACCCAACAAAACACCTTCGAAGACACCTATAGAGCATCTTTATAATCACCCATTTACGTTGTGACGTTTGATAGCACACAAGGTGTTCCTCCGGTATTCGGGAGTTGCATAATCTCATAGTCCAAGGAACATGTATAAGTCATGAAGAAAGCAGTAGCAATGAAACTGTAACGATCATAATGCTAAGCTAACGGATGGGTCATGTCCATCACATCATTCTCCTAATGATGTGATCCCGTTCATCAAATGAAAACACATGTCTATGGTTAGGAAACTTAACCATCTTTGATTAACGAGCTAGTCAAGTAGAGGCATCCTAGGGACACTATGTTTTTCTATGTATTCTCACATGTATTAAGTTCCCGGTTAATACAAGTCTAGCATGAATAATAAACATTTATCATAAAATAAGGAAATAAATAGTAACTTTATTATTGCCTCTAGGGCATATTTCCTTCACTATTATCAATTCATATTCATCATGAGGCTTAAATAAATTTTCAAGATCATAAGAAGAATCACACCAATCATGATCATTATAATAAGTAGTGGACATAGCAAAATTAGCATCCCAAGCTTGGGGGTTTTCATAGAATTTATAGTAATGCCATTGCAATCATGCTTTTTATTAAAGGACCTATCGTGAATCACTTCATAAATTTCTTCGTTTAACACTTCATCACAATTTTCAGATTCATGAATCTCAAGCAAAAATTCATAAAGATAATCTAGTGAACTTAATTCACTATCAGTTGGTTCATCATAGTTGGATCTTTTGAAAAGATTAGCAAGTGGATGAGGATCCATATCAATAGATTTTAGCAAGCAAAGATGCAAGCAAATAGAAGACACATGGCGCACAAGCAAAGATAGCAAACGAACAAAAAGGAAATTTTTCGTGAAGTGGGGGAGATGAAAATGAGAGGCAAATGGCAAATAATGTAAATGGCAAGGAGATGAGATTTGTGATTAGGAACCTAATAGATGTTGATGATGCCTCCCCGGTAACGGCACCAGAAATTCCTTTTGATGTCGCTTGAACTACGTCGGTATTTCCCCAAAGAGGAAGGGATGATGCGGCATAGCTATGGTAGGTATTTCCCTCAGTTATGAAACCAAGGGATCAATCTAGTAGGAGAACCAAGCAACACTATGTAAACGGTACCTGCACACAAAGAATAAATGCTTGCAACCCGACGCGTAAGAGGGGTTGTCAATCCCTCCACGGAAAAAATATAGATAGATTTGTGGTAGATTGGATAAATAGCTCTCGATAAAATGCGAAATAAAATAAGTAATAAAAAAGTGCAGCAAGGTATTTTTGGGTTTTTGGAATAATAGATCTAAAAATAAAAGCAAATAAAATAGATCTCAAATCAAATATGAAAAAGAATAGACCTGGGAGCCGTAGATTCACTACTGGCTTCTCTCAAGAAAATAGGACACGGTGGGTAAACAAATTACTGTTGGGCAATTGATAGAACATCAAATAATTATGATGATATCCAGGCAATCATCATTATATAGGCATCACATCCAAGATTAGTAGACCGACTCCTGCCTGCATCTACTACTATTACTCCACACTTCGACCGCTATCTAGCATGCATCTAGTGTATTAAGTTCATGGAGAAACGGAGTAATGCAATAAGAATGATGACATGATGTAGAAGAGATCCGTCTACCTATTGCGGTAGATATAGATCTCATCTTGTTATCCTTAATAGCAATGATACATGTGTGTCTTGCTTCCCCTTCTGTCACTGGGAAAGAACACCGCACGATCAAACCCATCACAAAGCACCTCTTTCCATGGCAAGAAAAATCGATCTAGTTGGCATAACTAAACCAAAGATTCGAAGAAGAAATACGAGGCTATAATTAATCATGCGTATAAGAGATCAAAGAAACTCAAATAACTTTCATGGATATAGATGTGATCATAAACTCAAAGTTCATCAGATCACAACAAACACACCGCAAAAAGAGTTACATCAAATAGATCTCCAAGAGACCATTGTATTGAGAATCAAAAAGAGAGAAGAAGCCATCTAGCTACTGCGTACGGACCCGTAGGTCTATGATGAACTACTCACGCATCATCAGAGAGACACCAATGAGGATGATGAACCCCTTCGTGATGGTGTCTCGATTGGATCTCGTGCTTCTGGAACTTGCAGCGGCTGGAATTGTTTTTTCTCGACTCCCCTAGGGTTTCTGGAATGTTTGGGTATTTATTGGGCGAAGAGGCGGTGCGGGAGGTCACCGAGGTGGGCACAACCCACCAGGGCGCGTCTGGGCTCCTGGGCGCACTCTGGGGGGTTTGGGCTCCCCTCGGTCCTCCCCTCTGGTACTTCTTTGGCCCATCTTGTGTCTTTTGGTAAAAAAAATCTCAAAAAAGTTTCGCTGCGTTTGGACACCGTTTGGTACTAATATTCTGCGAAGTAAAAAAACAAGCAAAAACAACAACTGGCACTGGGCACTATGTCAATATGTTAGTCCCAAACAATGATATAAAGTTGCTATAAAATGATTGTAAAACATCCAAAAATGATAATATAATAGCATGGGACAATCAAAAATTATAGATACGTTGAAGACGTATCATGCCTCTCGAGAACGGAAAAAACGTACTTTTTTCCTTTTTTTTCCTACCATGAGAGGCGCGGTTTTGCTTCCGTGAAAGGCAGTGCCTCTCGGAAACGGATAAAAAACGAGTTTTCTCTTCTTATTTTTCTGTGAGAGGCATGATTTCCTTCTGCGAGAGGCACGGCCGTGCCTCTAGGAAATGGCTTTCAGAAAAAGAGAAAAAAATGTGCTCCCGGTCTAGTTTTTCCGTATGGTTTTTCTTTGATTTTTCCGTGAAAAAAAGTTCGTCAAAACCTATCAACATGGGATCTAGTTTTGAAGATCTCGATGCGAGGAATCCAATGGTGAAAAATGACTCAAGATTTGGACACACGGTTGAAGAGGTAAATCGTTTTGAATAAACGGATCTACAGAAAAAGGAAAAAACTCCCAGGTTGCAACAAGTGGCACACATGCAGCGCCACTTGTCGTGGCCTGGAGGTGGAAGTGATCTTTTGAAGGGAGTACTCCTTAATTAGTGATTTTGGTGTGTGTGTGTGTGTCGTGGGTCGCCGGCTAGGATTTGGATGGTTGTGGTCGTGCTTGTAATATGGATAGCCTATGAGGGTGGATTTGAGGATGTCTACCTAAATTTCGCCATTGTTCTTCCTAGTGGAGCTTTTAAATTCGAATTCGAGAGCTAAATAGAAATTTGGAACTAAGTAGCTCACAGTGGATTTGAGGATGCGCTCGATCTTGGCCACCACATCGTCGGGATCAAGGTTGACACGGCTGCCGCCGGCAATAATGAAGCAACTGAGTGGTTGTCTCATAACTAAATTGCAGAGGTCCTTTGCCCATTCCTGGCGGGGCATCAAGCTCTAAATGAGCACCGGTGATGGCGGCTCTTCAGGTGGGTCATCGATCATGCTGCCTAGCAGCTCTGGATCTTTTGCAATTTTGATGGCAAACTGCTCATCACACTTCCTCTGCAATATGTCCATTGTGCGCCCAAAGACTGGCACGACGATATCGCTACCAATGGGCCATGGCGCCTACACAGGTCGATGAAGCTCTTGCTCCCCGGCTTGCTCCGGCTCGTTCTCCTCGCCGAAGATATAACGCAGGTAGGGGTCGACGTCGAAGCTTTGGTCATTGCCTGGCATGCTTGAAATAACTAATGGTAGATGGGTCTGGACTTGATCTGCGCACAGTGTCACGACGGTGCGTTCCCGCCTGGGTCATATGAAGCAAGCCACTTGTGACGCCCGGATAATTAAGCTACAGTAATTACCTACTAATGATGTCACGCCATCATGATTACTTTTGATAAACTCACGATGTTTCAAACCCACTCTATATTAAAAATTCAAAATCAAGCTAAGCATTAAAAGTTTTCAAATGTCAAAACTAAAATGTTCGAATAATTCTATAAATTCCCCTGATCGTTGTCATGTTTAAACCAACTTCTTTTGACTCATCAATAAATTCCTAGTAATTTAGTGAGTGGTCCTAAAACAAATATTTTTGCCTTTTCAAAACAAATTAATCTTTATGAATTTTCAAATTGACTTGAAACTTTGTGGGCCTCTCTAGAGTAATGACATATATTTATGTGTGAAGATTCATCTATAACAAGGATCGTTTGCTCACTCAAATAAATGCAAACAGTAGCTATTTATTTGACAAAAAAATGAGAGAACAAAAAGCCTACCTAATGTGTACTTGGGCCCTAGGTCTACTGGGAGGCCCAACCCACACTCCACTCATCTCCCTCGCTACAGGAGCAGAAGGGGATCGTGGCAGCCATCCCACCATGGTCGCGCCCCCCCTAGGTGACGTGACGGCCATCCCCCGGTCCCCTAGCTCTTTAAGAGCGAGCCCCCGAGCTCACTCGACCGAAACCCTAGCTTCTCCCCCTCCTCCTAGCGCCTCTTCCCTCTCTCCCGTGAACAACCGCATCATGGTCGCCATGGACCTCATCGATCCCGCGGCCACCGGCCTCCCCGTCACCGGCTAGAATGCCCAGGAGCTTCCCTGCGGTCGTCTCCTTCGACTACACCGAAGAACCCGTGCCGGACGCCCCGCAGCCTCGCCATCGTCCTCATCTTCTCCCATGGGCGCCGACGTCCATCGCCGGTTGCCGCTACTCCGGGCCGCCCCCGACCTCCCAACCTCGTCCACAAGCACCGGGGTGATCCTCTCTGCCGATTCCCTCACTTTGCCCCTTCGATCTATGCCGTTTGTTGCCGCTCTCGTGCTCGTCTATAGTCGCCATGGCCGAAGCCCGAGCTCCTCTATACGTGCTGCCGCCGCTTCTGTTACTGGTGCGTGCTGCGTGCCCGCCTCCCAGCGTCGGGCCTCTGCCAGGCCGCGTCCCCTAGCCGCGAGCCACTATCCCCTGCTCGCGCCCGCCACTGCCGCACGCCCGCGCGCCCAGCCGCCCTTGGCCGCGCCCCTGTGCCTGCCGCCGCTGCTCTCTCCCTGCTACTGCGATGCTGCTGTTGCTCCTGCGGCTAGCCGCACTGCTGCTTTTGCATACTGCTGCTGCTCTTGCGTACTGCCCCGCTACGCACCTGGCCGCTGGCCGCCGGCGCTAGCCTCGCTGGACAGGGCACCCCCTATGCCCCAGCGATGGCCTTGGCCACTTCACGTCAGGGGCTGGCCCTCTGTTTAACGTAGGGGCTAATCCCCAATTAAAAACAACCCCACCTTTTGTTAGTTTTTATTATTATTGTAGATTTAGTTTTAGTTGTACCCCTTTGACATGTGGGTCCACTGCTAAATTAATCAAAATAAATAAAACTGTTAACACATCAGTTAATGACAGTAGGGACCCACCGCACTGTTCACATTTGACCAGTCAACTGTTGACTGCTGAGTCCACAGTTGACCTGGCCCCACCTGTCAGCCCCTCCGTCCTTTGGCTGGGTACACTTTCGGGTGCATCTAGCCATTTCCATTTAATATATTTTCGAAACTAAATAAATCCAGAAATTTCGGAAAATCTTTTAAACTTCAATAAATCATATAAAATGAACCGTAACTCGAATCAAAAAACTTTGTACATGAAAGTTGCTCCGAACGACGAGACGAATCTGTACGCGGTCCCTTTGCCCGCCACACGTCCCTAGCATAGCAAACGTCGAACCTTTCCCCTCCGGTTCACTTGTCTGACAAACGTTCGGAACCGGGAAAACTTTCCCAGATGTTTCCCCCTTCGCCAGTATCGTGTAGCCCTGTGTTAGAACACCCCTAGTGCTGCTTTGTCTTGTCATGCATAGTATTGCTCTTGTTTGCTCTGTATTTATTGTTTCTTCCCCCTCTTCTTCTCCGGTAGAACCGAGACAGCTGTTGATGCCGATGTGATCGACTATGTCGACGACGACCCTCCTTCTTGTCTGAGCAACCAGGCAAGCCCCCCCTTTTGATCATCCCGATATCTCCCATTCCATTCTCTCATGCTTGCATTAGTTTTTGCTACTGTATTTGATTGCTCCTATTCTGATGCATAGCCTGCTTTTGTAACCTACTTACTGTTACTTACTTGCTTACCCTAAACTGCTTAGTATAGGTTGATTAGTGATCCATCAGTGACCCCCACCTTGTCCTTGTTGCCCCTGCTTCATCATCGACACCTCGATCAACGTGATCGACGACCAGAGCCCGACACCTCACCTCACATCACGCCCCTTTTGATGCTCGACTCTGCAGAGTTACCATCGAATGCCGAGGGTGGAACCTCATACATCACTCCTGATGAGATCTCTGTAGTGTAGCTATTCGGTCGTGGTCAACAAGGGTGGTTCCTCTTTCACCATTCCCGATACAGCTGTCGTGCAACACCTCAAGTGTGAACCTTGAGGGTGTATCCTCTTACGTTCACCTTGATGATTACATCGAGTGGAACCCTCCGTGGGTGATTCCTCGGGTTTTCCCCTTGATGTTTGGACACACGGTTACCTTGACTTTACTTAAGACCATTGTTGAAGTCGGGTCGGCCCTGAGGGGTACCCGCGAGTTGATGTGAAAGTCGGGCGGGCCCGTTGAGCACCCGTGAGTTTTCCACGTGGCACGACCGGGCTGTCTGGGCCCTTACCATAAGTCCACGAGACGGGGCAACGGGGTCACATTATCGTGAGTCTTTCCTCATCTCCGCGAGCCCCCAATGCACTAACAGGTTTGGGTATTTGTTCTGAGTTGGCCTCTGGCCTTTACGCACTAACCACCACGCGAGAATAGTTATCGGCCTCGACGTCGCAGTATCAGCTGAAGCTTTGTCAAACGTCCAGTTCAGCAGTGCGGCACGGTCGGATCGTACTGGCCATCCGAGGCGGTGCTCGTATCCACCCTGCTCGCAACGACCCGGAGTGCTGTGGGCGATGGGCCCAAGACCCCGGAGTGCTTAGGATGTAGACCGGCGGGGACCTCTCTGCTGAGCCTAGGTAGGGCTGCGACGTATTGATCTTCCGAGGCCGGGCATTGACCCCAGAAAGGTGTGTCCGGCCAGAGTGATCGAGTGTGTTGGGTAACGTGGTGCACCCCTGCACGGAAGTTATATATTCGAATACCATGTCCACGGTAATGGACGTTCAGACTTATATCCTGATCTTATATAACTAGAAATGGATACTTGAGATATGTGATGGATAGGTGGCTCCGAGATTGCTTTCCCGCAGGGAGTCGGAGAAGGATCTCTGGGCGTCAATGTTACAGCATGTTTGTTATTTAAACTGCTATTCTTTACTCTTCTACTTGCTGCAAGATGCTTGGAGCTGCTTGAAGATGCTAGTCTTCGATAGGCTAGGCCTTCCCCCTCTATTCTGGCATTCTGCAGTTCAGTCCACAGATACAAACCTTCCTTTTGATACCAATGCATACTTAGTATAGATCTGATGCTTGCGAGTACTTTGGATGAGTACTCACGGTTGCTTTGCTACCCCTTTTCCCCCTTCTTTCTTCTTTTCGATTGATGCAACCAGATGGTGGATCCCTGGAGCCAGATGCCACCGCTGACGGATACTGCTACGTGGAGACCGCCGACGACAAGGAGTAGTTAGGAGGTCCCAGGCAGGAGGCCTTGCCTCTTCGATCGTTGTTGCTTTTGTGCTAGCCTTCTTAAGGCACCCTTGTTTAACTTATGTCTGTACTCAGATATTGTTGCTTCCACTGACTCTTGTGTATCGAGCTTGTATTCGAGCCCTCGAGGCCCCTGGCTTGTAATATGAAGCTTGTATTCTTTTATTTGTGTTTAGAGTTGTGTTGTGATATCTTCCCGTGAGTCCATGATCTTGATCGTACACATTTGCGTGTATGATTAGTGTACGATTGAATCGGGGGCATCACAAGTTGGTATCAGAGCCGACTGACTGTAGGATCCCTCTTTCCAACTCCTTGGCCGAAGTTGAGTCTAGTATTTGAAAAATTGTTTTACTAACATGGCTGTGTGGCTTATGGGCCCATGTCGCCATTGGGTGGTATTAGGATCTTTTATTCCTCGTCCTTACTCTGGGAATCTGATCTCTCTTCTATTCGGGTTATATGATTTTTCTAACAACTCTAGGTTCTCTTAAATACTTTCTGGCGGAGAGCCCCTCACTCTAGATGATTACTTGGTGCACCAGAAGATTCTTAAGATACTCTCCGAAGTTTTCTCGAGACCCTTCTGCCCTTCGCTGTTGCGATCCTTACCACTGATAAATCCGTATGGGTAACTACCTACATTGTCGCTCATACCTTCATCCCCAATTGCTCTTGTTATTACAAGATGCCTTGAAAAACTATTTGATCTTCCGAAAGTGCTCAATAGCCTATTACTCTTGTTCCTCCTTAACTGCTTGCATTATGGTTACTTCCATATGTTTAGCAATACTCATTAGCATCCTTTGTCATTGTAATTTCGACCATTTGGTTCGATAAGTTTGTGAATGCTCGTGATCATCGGTCCTAATTAGAATTCTTCCCTTGACTCAGATGTCACTCCAGACGTGAGCTGGTGTTCGACAAATCAAACCATGATTGATTGTCGATCTATGTCTATCCAACTTACTTGTCTTTGATCAAAGCCTCTACTTCTGATCCCCCGATTTGGAAACCATAATTCCTTTGCATTTGAGCTATGAATTAGTTAGTTGTTTCTATAACCTGACCTCCTTCACTACAAAAAAAGACACATCCGTGACATTTTGGGCCGAACGAATTTTTTTCTGTCATACATATGACACTTCTATGACGATAATTGTGACAAAACCCGGTATCATCATAGATGTGGTGCGCTCCTACTTCTATGACAAAAAATCATGACGGAAAATGGGCTTTTCGTCCTGGGCGGGCCGGAGACGCAGCTGCATGACATTCTTTGGGCCGTCCATGACGGAAAAAACCATCGTAGAAGCGAGGGGGAGGAAAATTTCGGGGAGTTCCCGGTTACAATGGGAGGTCGGGGGCCGAGCGATGCACGTTTCTCTCGTACACGTACGCGCGTGTGTGCGAGGCGTTGGCTCTAACTGAACCCGAGCGATTGCACTGCAGGCTACGCGTTACTGAACCCGAGGAATCGATCGATGGCTGTTAACTGAACTCGATCGAGCGATTCCTTCGCTACTGCTGCTAACTGAAGCCGGTCGATTGGATGAACAGTGAGCATTGCGGGGGGGTTGGATGAACAGTGAGCGGTGGCGTTGCCTCTGGATGAACAGGACCCCGTGGTGTGGTGGAGGGCTGGATGAACAGTAGACGGTGGAGGGGTGCCCGTGGAGGGGTGGTTGAACAAGACCCCATGGTGTGGAGGGCTGGATGAACAGTAGATGGTGGAGGGGTGGTTGAACAGTAGCCGGTGGAGTAGCGCACGATGGAGGCTGGATGAACAGGAGCCCGTGGAGGCTGGAGGAGGTCGACGGTAGCCCATGGAGGCTGGAGGAGGTCGACGGTGGAGATGAACAGTATCCCGTGGAGTCCCGTTTTGCGGTACGTCACACCCCTCCCAATGAACAGGACCCCCGTTTCGACCGTAGCGCTCCAACACAAGTCCGTTTCGTCCGTTTTGAGGTACGCCACACCCCTCCCGATCAATAGGACCCCCGTTTCGACCGTAGGAGGTCCGTTTCCTCCGTTTTGCGGTATGCCACACCCCTCCCGATCAACAGGACCTTGTTCCAAACGTAGGACGTCCGTTTCCTCCGTTCTGCGGTACGCCAGGCCTCGTTTCCATCGCCTATTCCATCCAAGACCTCCCGATGAACACGACGACGCATTCCGTTCCGACCCAGCCGGTTGGCTCCCACGCGTTCCGTTGCCTCCCGATGAACACGGGCATTCCGTTGCCTCCCCATGAACACAACGCATTCTGTTGCCTCCCCATGAACACGACGACGACGCTGTTTCTCCGTTTCGACCCAGCCATGTACACGAGCCCTGGCCGTACGTATGCGCGAGTAGGCATTCGAGACCCCGCCCGTATGTACACATACGTGGCTGTATTTTCTTTCTTGCACCCTGGCCGTTGTATGTACGTGTACATGCTACGTGCACGCCTCTACTACGACACGTGCGCATCCACCAGTATATATGTACGTACACGTTCGCGACCAGAATGACAACGCTACGTACGCTTCGACCTGGTGGGTCTCGACTGTCAGGCACTTCCTTGCCTGCGAAGATGTAGCTCGTGGGTCCCAGCAGTCAGGGGGGTGAATCGTTTTTTTGTTTGCCCGGACGCACCTCCTTGCGTGCGAAGATGTAGCTGGTGGGTCCCAGCAGTCAGGGGGAAACGTTTTTTTCGTGAAATAAGGTGGCCCGTCCGATGGGTCCCCGCTGTTAGGTGGAGGAATAATTATTTTGCGCGTAATAAGGAGGCACTTCCTTGCTGCGGCCGTGGACCCAGCTGTCAACCTCTCCACGTATAGTCCACGTCAGATGGAAGTCGTTCCTTGACCACGTTGACCACGCCGCGCCGAGAGCACCAGGGCAGTGGACGACAGCGAGGCCTAGGAAGGGGATGACGGGCAGCCGGGGAAGACGCGGTAGTGGAAGCCCGCGCGGAGAGGAGTACAAGGGTTCACTGGTTCGGCTGCGGTGTGAGGCTGCCGTCACCGCAGGGCCTGGCCAGCGGTGGGAATAGTATGGGCCGGTGAGGCCTCCGCGGCAGCACATCCGGCCACGGGAGGCAGGAGCATGCGGCACGACCGGCGCTGCTTTGGGTGGCTGGAGCAAGAAGACCAGAGGTTGAAGAAGCACTACGGCCGTTGGATGGACATTGTACGGTCACTCGAGCTAGAATCGTTTATATTGACTAAGTTGACAAAGCCCTCCATCCCCGTCAACTTAGTAGGCCCACAAGTCAGCCTCCCACCAAGGTGGGTCCGAGCTAGCAGGGGGTATTCATTTTTTTGTGCGTAACAAGGAGGCACTTCCGGTGGGTCTGAGCTGACAGCAGGGGAACGTTTTTTTCGCGAAATACGGTGGCCCGTCGGGTGGGTCCCAGCAGTCAGGGGCAAACGTTTTTTTCGCGAAATACTGGTGGCCCATCCGGTGGGTCCCTGCTGTCAGGTGGAGGAATAATTATTTTCCGCGTAATAAGGAGGCACTTCCTTGCGGCTGCCGTGGACCCAGCTGTCAGCCTCTCCACATAGAGCACCACGGCGGTGGATGACGGCGAGGCCTAGGAAGGGGACGACGCGGAGCCGGGGAAGATGCGGTAGTGGATGCCCATGCGAAGAGGAGTACGAGGGTTCACTGGTTTGGCTGCACTGCCGTCGCCGCAGAATAACAGGGGGTGTGGGTGAGTGGAATGGAGGGATGGCCTGGCCAGCGGTGGGAGTAGTATGGGGGCGGTGAGGCCTCCACGGCAGCACAACCGGCCACGGGAGGCAGGAGCAGGCGGCACGACCGGCGCTGCTTTGGGCGGCTGGAGCAAGAAGACCAGAGGTTGAAGAAGCATTACGGTCGTTGGATGGACATCATACGGTCAGTCGAGCTAGAATCATGCATATTGACTAAGTTGACAAAGCCCTTCGTCCCCGTCAACTTAGTAGGCCCACTATACTGGGTCCCAGCTAGCAGGGGGTCTTCATTTTTTTTGTGCGTAATAAGGAGGCACTTCCTTGCGTGTGAAGATATAGCTGGTGGGTCCGAGCTGTCAGTGGCGGTAACGTTTTTTTCACGAAATACAGAGGCCCTTTCGGTGGGTCCCAGATGTCAGGTGGAGGAATAATTATTTTGCGCGTAATAAGGAGGAATTTCCCTGCGTGCGGCCGTGGACCCAGCTGTCGACCTCTCCATGTACAGTCCACTTCAGATGCATGTCGGTCGTTGACCACGTTGACCAGGCCGCGCCGAGAGCACCAGGGCGGTGGACGACGGCGAGGCCTAGGAAGGGAACGACACAGAGGCAGGGAAGACTCGGCAGTTGTTTCCCACGCGGAGGGGAGTACGACTGTACGAGGGTTTATTGGTTCGTCTGCCATTGCCGGAGAATAACAACAGGTGTGGGATTGTGGGTGAGTAAAGGGATGGCTAGGCCAGCGATGGGAGTACGGTGAGGCGGTGAGGCCCGCGCGGTAGCACAGACGGTCGCATGGAGGAGGGAGCAGGCAATCCCGCCGGCACTTGTTTGAGCGGCTGGAGCAGGAAGAGCAGAGATTGAAGAAGCACGACGGCCGTTGGATGGACATCCAACAGTATACAGGCCATCTGTGGAAAGCCTCAAATCTGTGGAAAACAGCATACAACCCATCTGCCATTATTTCAAATAATCTACATCCCATTTGCTAATTCTTACGGGTTTTTTTGGAGCCCATATTCTTTTTGTTAGCATTACAGCCCATATTGTGGCCACGTTAAAAAATTATACGAAATTTTGCATATGTCGGTGCGGTCTGAACTGTTTTTAGTCCCAAAATGTCGAGTCACAGTTAGACTGATTTTAAAAATAAATGTATATCAATATAAAATCCAATAAATTGTCGACGCATAAAAATCAATGCAATTTAAAATCTCGAAATAAAAAAAAGATATTTGAAACTAATTGTCGGTTTGATGTGTTTTAAAAATGTACAGCCCATTTCTCATTACTGATAGGGCATTTTCTCGGCCAGCCGAATGAAGCTCTCCTCGTCTTGAAAGATTTGCAGCCCAACAGGCCTGATAAAGCGACTTACGTAACAAATCACAAAAAAACAGGGCTAGCCATTTTCTGGGCTGGTCTGTGGTAAACAAAAAAGAAAAGGCTGTCTAGACAGGCCAGAGTGTCCCGCACAACCCAGTTGACACCCTGCTTCCGTCTCAAAAACAAATTAGATAAATGCCACTCCAATTATGGCGATTCATAAAAATGCCACTGCAATTTCCAAACTTTGAAAACTGCCACTGCAATTTTTGCAAACTTTGAAAAACGCCACTGCAGTTTGCAAACTTTGAAAAACGCCACTCCAGACTTCGAAAAATGCCACTAGAAATGGCATGAAATGGCATTTTCAAAGTTTGGAAATTGCAGTGGCAGTTCTCGGATACACCAGATTTGGAGTGGCATTTATGAAATTAACCCAAAACAAAAATAACTGGGCGAGCTGCTGGGTCCCTGGTGTCAGCCGCTCATTGTGCAATTCACTCGTTTATTGACTACGTTGATAATGGCATGGGACCTAGATGTCAGAAATCCACTAGGAGGAACCATTTTTTTATTGGCTTGAAATAAGGAGGCACTTGCTTGCGTACTGCCATGACCTTGGCGGGTCCCTGCTATCATCCTCTCCACGTACAATCATCTCCTGATTGTGTATGCGTTAACTTGCTAGGCCCACAAGTCAGCCTCTAAACCCGTGGAGGACAAATACAACCCATTTAAAAAAATAACAGCCCATTCCATATGTTCAAACGGAAAGTTCAACATTCAGAGCAAAGTAACAGGTCTGATCCACATATAGAGTACTGAACTTCCACGTTGACAACCATCATAGCCAAGTTAACTATCTACTCCCACTAATACTCTAGTAGCATACAAGTACTAACTTACTCTTAGCTAACTAGACGATGCCGGCCGCCATCTGTGGGACACGCTAAACGCCGGCACCGGCGTCCTGCGCCTCACCTCGGACTTGCAAGAGGTGCGATAGGGCGCGTTGCTCGCGCGCGTTGGCCCTTTCCATAACGGCGTGGTCCACCGAAGCTTCGGCTTCCAAGCGGGAAACCCACTTGACGAGCTGGTAGTAAAAATCGGCGTCGAATGCGTGCGTGCCCGACAGCCTCCAGGGCTATTTGCCAGGCGCCGGCCTCCACGTAGTCGGCCCAGTTGCGGGTGCTCTGCTCGCGACTCAGAGTGTCGGTGCGCTGCTGCTCCATGTCCCGCTGGCGGCGCAAATCAGTGATACGCTGCTCCTTCGCCAAGCGGTCGCGCTCCAACAACTCATGCTCCTCCGCCATGCGGTCGCGCTCCAACAACTCCTCGATCTCCACATTGCCATCTAAAGACAGATAGAATGTCTCCTCCCTCCGTCTGCCTTCTGGTGAAAAACCGAACACTAGTTCCGGCGATGACCGCCTCCGGCGTCGCCTACCGCGGACGGGCGGGGGCATGGCGGACGTGGCGAGCGACGTCGGGCCGGTGGGGGCTTATGAGGATATGGCGAGTTGGGTCACGGTGGCACCGGAGAAGGCCGGGAAACAGTACTTATAGGGGGAAGGTAGCGCGACGGTCATCAAAATTCAATGCATAATGGCTTAGCGCGCTAGCTTGCCGTGGAAAACAAGAGAAACTGAAATTATGACTGTGCTGTCCCGTCCCGTCTGGGTCGCACGCCGGCATGGCGGTCAAACGAGTGCACTCGAATCATCTCCCTCCTTGTTAATAATGACTCCACGGATTTAAAAAGCCCACAACAATTAAAGCGTATCTTTTTTTGCATCAATTAGCTGCCTTAATTACGGCCGGCTGCATGCAGGCACTCAAAATCGCTCGCAGGCAGTACACGAAGCAGCATGCAACGAGTCGCAGCCGAGGGCACGCATGCAGCCACTTAAATCGCTAGAATTAATTAGGCTTAAACTTCTGCATGCCGTTAATTATTGCCATGCCTTGGTCTTGCTGCTTTGCTCACGGGACTAATAAACCCGGATGGAGGGAGTACCTTGGTTAGTGAGAGGTTTGAATTAAGCCCTGCAAACCGGAAAGGAGGTACTAGTACGTGCGTGATCTGCTATTTATTCGTGTAGGATCGAGTAGGTCGTTTCTTGAATTGAGCCCTGCAAACCGGAAAGGAGGTAGTACGTGCGTGATCCGCTGTTTATCCGTGTAGGATCAATAGTGTAGCTTGTCAGTTTCTTTAGAGGTAGGCATTTTTATCCGTGTAGGATCGATAGTGTAGCTTGTCAGTTTCTTCAGAGGTAGGCATTGTTATTCAAAAAACTGCCACTTCGCATCTTGCGTCGCAAATAAAACTGCCAGGAGCGCATTTGTAGGCTAGCTAGTGATCGATCAGTAACTTGTAAACACTGAGCGAATAGAAATAAGTAACTGTTAATGCATCTCAATGATTCACATATCATATACAAATATGTAGCTCCAAAAGCAAAGATCAGCCACTTCGGATCTTGCGTCGCAACTAAAACTAACTAGTACGATTCCCATACATAAGATCAACATGTTAATGCATCTCAATGATTCACAGATCATATACAAATATGTAGCTCCAAAAGCAAAGATCTAGAAAAAACAATTGTTCTTCCTACTAACATGGATGCTTCTCTTGGCCAACATTCAGTACAGACTGAAAGACAAATTTGTTTGTGAAGTCTACAATTCCTCTTGCAAACGTAAGTGGTTTCACCAACAGCTGGAACCATGAGAATGAACCACACATGATGGAGGAACATCCACTGCAATATGATTTGGTCTTCTCTCGATCACACCGCGAGACTATTTTCGGAATACAAACTTTAACTTAGGGAACATGATGCCCATTTTATAATCAGACCAAAGCAATGAAGCACCTAGTGTTGGCCAGTAAATAGTACAATACTACTTTTATGCAGTCCATGAAGTGACTATCCAATCTTTGTGTCCATTTTCAAATGGCACTGCATGCAGTGACTATACTATTCTCTTGTGCAGTTCAACCAAAATTGCGGACACTTTGTTTGTTTGCCAAATAGCAACGGGCAGACATCTCTGTCTACACAAATATCAAGAAGCTAGTAAACATATACCACACCATGTTCGCAGTGATGGAAGAGGTGAAATCGATACAACCCAAATTGAGCATCCAATCATTGAATCTTGTCCTGCACCTCCAATGTAGGTCCACCCTGCCAATAAATTCACATGCAAACCACTAGTATTACTATCTAATGACAGTACAAAAAGAGTAGCAAGATAGTAGCAAACCATGTACCTTCGTAATGAACAGCTCATAGTGCCACCAATTGGATATAAAGGTTTGGAAAAAAACATGATCCTAATGTTGAACCAGTTGGACTTTTTGTGCAGTTCCACTAAAATCGAGCATCCCTGTTTGCATAGATATTGAAAGTGTGATTACTATGAAAGTGGCACTAGTTGAAGCATAGACTCACAAATATAAGCATTCCAATTTCTTAATGGGAAAAGGTAGCAAGTCTGTTTCTAACCACCTGTTTGAAGGAATAAATAAAGCAACAGCGGCTGATGTCAGGAAGGCATACATAGTTTTTTCTGAAAAACTGAGCCATTCCTGACCTTTCCTCTTCTTTTAAGCAAACTAGAAGAACACCGGTGCGTTGCAACGGGGCCACATTAACTTTAAGAGTTCAATATAAATTATGTTAATATTACATTTAATATTCTCATACATATCAAGTGACATTGGCGACCTTTTTACCATCAAATTCTCACACACACTCTCTCCCTCCCTCCTCCTCACACTCTCTCCCCCTCTCCCCTCTCTCTCTCTCTCTAACACACACATATCCATCTTATTGGGTACGGGACCATAATCCATCTATTTCACACGCACACGCGTTGGTGCATAACAATATGGATTATAAAACATGTTCAAGGTAGTAACAAGGATTCTTCTCATGCATTAATAAACAAATGTTCTGCACTTAAGACAAGATAAACAATTCCCAAAGTGCATCAGAGCATCACAGAACATTACTGGCAAGATAAATGCACGACGATACACCCGACTCATTTAATTAATATAATTAAATTATCAGTAAATTAGTCACCAAACTGCTCGGATGAACCGGAACAGAGCCAACATATATCATCCTAGACAAACGCAACATCAACCATTTACCTTGGTACTTTAGGGACCGACAGGAGGATGCATGTAGAAGCGCTTCTTGCCTGCGAATCCACAGTCAGAGAGAGAAATTGGAACCCATTCCCATCACCAACTGATAAAGAAAGCATGTAAGAAAATTAATATCGGGCCAACTTGGATCTTCGGTGATTGTCCGCCCGTATGGAGAATTTAGGAGGGTGGGTGCAGGGAGTGGCCTTGTGGATGATGGATGGAGGCGCGGAGGGATGTGGTCATCGGAAGGTCGAAAGCGGAGAGGGTCGGGCACATTAGGTGGAGCCGGTGGTGCGCGACAACCGGAGGCGGCCCAATCATGGGCGGCGAACCGACGATAGCCTCGGCCCATCTCTCGACGCAGCGAAGATAGAGAGGGCGGCACTGCCGGTGCTCGAGGCTGCCGCTCGGCACCATCTACATCGAGGGGAAAGAGAGGCGAGAAAGCGATAGGGTGATGCGGGGCTAGGGATTGCGGAGGAGGGTGGGGGTGTGCGATTTGAATGGATGGTTCTGCCCACCGTTTTCTTGTACGTTGCAGTGGAGACGGCGGCGTCCAGCCATGCAGGCAAGGCATGGGTCGAGCCGGTCACACGGCGAGGCGCAGTAGCAGAGGTGGGGGCGATTTTTTGCTACTGAGATGCAGGGTGTGGGATTGATCGTTCATGTTCTCTTTTCCTTTTTAACCGGAGATGGATGCGATTTTTTCATGAGGGGAGAGATGCGACCACGTACAGATTCCATAATAAATTAATTAGGTCCATAACGGGATTTCTTTACAATGCGTTAAGATTTACGTGTTAGTTTTTTTAATAAAGAAATGCACTGATGTAGGGATCGATTGATTCGGGTAAGGAAAGATAGATTCGTGATCTTTTGTATGTTAGGAAATTAGTGGTTTGCAAGGAAAGAGTAGAGAGAAAAAGAACCAATCGACCACGTATAGATTCCATAATAAATTAATTAGGTCCATAATGGGATTTGTTTGCAATGCGTTAAGATTTACGTGTTAGTTTTCGTAATAAAGAAATGCACTGATGTAGGGCGCGATTGGTTCGGGTAAGGAAAGATAGATTCGTGATCTTTTGTATGTTAGGAAATTATTGGTTTGCAAGGAAAGAGTGGACAGAAAAAGAACCAATACGAGGGGGTGGTGGGAGGTGGGACAAATAAAAACCGGACGGAATTGGGAGGTGGGAGGGGGCGAGTAAAAACCGACGAAAAAAACCAACGAAATTGGGAGGTGGGAGGGAGGATGAAAAAAACCAGGAGAGGTGCGAGGAGGACAAAAATAAACCGTACGAGGCTACCAACTGCTCCATTAGGAGTAGAGATTTTGTGCAGTTCTACTAAAATAAAATGCCATCACCGCCTTGACAATTCAGTGACACTGTACAAAAGGAAATGACTTAACATTACATCATGATGTCAGGTATGTAGTCAACAGGCATTAGAGACAAACATACAGACCTCCTCCGATAACATAATAAACATTAATTTTAACAAAGGTGTGACTAGCTTTACCGGGATAATTTGAGTGAACTCTACACCCTCTGTTCCTTAATATAAGACGTTTTCGCGGTTCAATTTAAAGTACCCAAACGTCTAGTATTTAGAAAAATAGGTAGTAGTTTTCTTGAGCATATATCTGGGAAAGCTTGCCACACTTTATTTATGTCCATACGCTAATGCAACACCATTTGAATACTACAAATATACACTAATCCAGTGGCTAGTGCAACAGTAGAGTAGTTAGTTTATTACAGGGTACATTACAATGGTTTTACTGAACATATTTCAATAAACTTTAGCACTGGAAGGTTTCTATAAGAATTAACAATACAAAATGCAAAGGTAACAAGTTTCAGCATTGGTATACCAGCTATGCATGAGCATTAAACCAAATACAGAAGTCTAAAGGTAACTAGCATTATTAACTAATGACAGTATAAAAAAATTGCAAACCATGTACCTCCAAGGTAAATATCATTTCGAACTTGGGGGGGGGGGGGGGGCCTTAAAAATTGCTATCCCAATCTTGATAATCGATCAAACATAAAAACTTGATCGAACAAATCAAGAGAACAGCCGGAGGAGGAGGTGCCCACTCTTGACCTTTCCTCTTGTCTTCATAATTGTCTGTGCAGTCTAACCAAAATAAAATGACATCAGCGCCTTGGCATTTTGGTGACACTGTACAAAAAAATTAACTTATCTCATGAAAGTGAGGTATGTAATCTATAAGCATTAACAGTGCAAAAATCTGAAGGTAGTAACAAGTTTCATCGTTGGTATACTGGCTGTGCAACAGCACTAGAATGCCTTAGCTGAAAAATCTTTAATACATCCACAATCAACAGCTAACCCTGAAATAATCCAGTGACATTAAATGGCATTGCTTATATTTATTGGTGGCATTAGACTGAGAGCGGCATTAGTTAAATGTGGCATCACTTTAGCAGTAGCATTGCTTGACTTGACTGCTGGCGTTATACTAACAGCAAAAAAAGTGGCAATAAGAGCATGGGAGGCCCATTCGGACAGTGGGTGCACCAGTACGATGTACCTCCACGTACGCAGAGTGGTGAGGGAGGTATGGTTGCCTAGAGCAACAAATATCCAGGCAGCATATCTGGATTACGTCCCATTTTTGTTCTCTTTAGCCACCTTTTTCCTATGTGAGGACAACAAACCAATCGACTTGGTCATTCTCTATTGCGTTGTCATGCCTTTCTACCCTTCTTCAACCAAGAGACACGAGACTCGTTCCTTAGCTACTGATTTTCCCCTTTTCAACCTAGATGCGGGTTCGATGCCTACTCTCTTGGACAGTACAGTCTCCCTTCCTTTCCTTATTCAACCCAGACATGGATTAGTCTGCATGAAGTAGGGTTTCCTTTAATAGTGCAAATTATGGTTTTCGTCTGCGTGGCCAGCAGAGCAGAGGATAGCAAACTGGGAAGATGGTGGAGTGGAAAAAGATCCACATACAACGACGTGGCAGATGGGGCAATAGAACAAGGGTATGGTTCGAAAAGAGGTAGCATACCTGAGGGTCGGCGGGAAATGTCTTCGCTCGTGGTCGTCATCCTCCGCACACACTACGGCAGCGAGCTTGGGGACGGAGGCCATCCTGCGCGGGCGCTAGGTCTGAGAGGACGTCCTTGTCGTCAGTGCGTGACCTTGCTCGCTGATGACGAGTGCGTCAACGCTGCACGTCCTTTTCTTCCCTGGTGGATCTGTGACCACCGGTGAGGAGGGAGAGAGGGCCGTCTTTTTTAGATCTGGAGAGAGGGTGGTAGTATGAGAAGCAAGTGGGCAGCCCTTGGCAAGAAAGCGCTGAAGCTCCAGCCTATATATCTTTTTTATACTACTAGTACTGGAGGTGGAGTAGTGGTAGAGTAGTTTATATTTTCTCTGCGTACAGTACCAGTTAGTCGTGCTTCAAAACTGAACGGCATGCCACTAAAAAAATAAAGGTCGATAACTAATGCGGCACCTCAGGCCAACGCGGCCAAATCGCATTTTGCATGAGAAATTACACATCATGTTTCGTTGACATGTGGTCCCGTTCCAACATATCAGTGAGACGACGGCGAGTAGTAGGAGTATTTCTGAACCGACGTGTAGGCCAGGGTGCCCCTTCATGAACCGTGGCAAACTGGCAAAGTTCACCGACTTTTCGCCTTTCCCTCTCGATTTGGAACTGCTGTCGCACGCTCTTCCTCTCCCTTCTCCATTTTCCTTCAGCCCTTCACCCTTTCTTCTGCCATTGTTCGATCGTCTTCTCCATGGAGGGAACAGGACGGAAACGACCCCGTTATTCTTGCCCCGATCTGAAAGATGACGTGGTGGAGGAACTCATTGATCAGTGCGACGTCATCACCTCGGCTAGCATGGCAGGTTTGTTCAAGCCCATTCTCGACTCAACTAATAACATCATTACAAGGAACCCAAGAGTCAAGGAGCGGTTTGATCTCCCCTATCTTCTTCGCCGTGACCCTGATGACTGGCGCCGGCACGATGGAGGCCTCTCCCTATGCAAGTTGATGCCGCTTGATAATGATACGTATGATGTTAACATGCCATCGCTTGAGGGAAAGGCTTGGGCAGGCGCAAATGGAGATTGGGTTGTTTACATTGGGTCCAACTGCGAGTGGGAACTTGTGAATGTGTACACTCGTGACCAGATTCCACTTCCAAAAATCTCAGCAGACTGCCCAGAGGTTGAGCACACCGGTATTGTACGCACGTTCAAATACAATCATGGTGACTGTCTTCTACAGAAGATAGAAATTTGTCGAGTTCCCAACCGCTCTTGGAATTACAACAACTATGAAGTTGTTGCTATCTTCGACAAGCTTGTTGCCGTCCTTGGTGGTTTGACTCGATGGATATTGCTCAAAAATCAGTTTTTGTACATGGATGAGTACTGTGATGCAATTCAATACGCGGGCCTTGTGTTTGCTGCCACCACTCGTGGCACTGTTTTTCCATGGCATCCTCGTAGTTTCGGTACGTTTGTATTCCACCGTAATTATAATTGTTTCATCCACATGCATGCGGGTTAGCAAGTTTCCCTTTACTAATTAACCTTCTTCTTGTGTTTCCAAGGTCCTGTGAACATTCCACCACCTATACTTGAAAAAAATTATAACCAAGGGGGAGATGACGATGGTGATGATCACGAGCATGAGGACGAGTAGCGCCCATATACTCTTTGGCGCCTGGCAACTAATTCCGATGGATCACCTCTTCTTGTGTGTATACAGCCCACTTATGATGTTACTGCTAAGGAAGCAGGTGTAGTCTCCCATGGTCGCACTCTCCGGACCTATTCCAACCCCCGTTGTATGGTATTCAGGATGGATACTAGTGTGCTAGTGCCAACTCCTTCTCCCTGGTACAGAATTGATAGTCTTGGAGAAAACTCGCTCTTCCTTGGACAAAACTATCCAATGATGGTGAAAGGCGATCCAACTGCTGTTGACACAACGTTACTACCATTTATGAGAAGCAACTGTGTCTATACCTCGGACATTTGGGTGGTTCCCTACCCTGGTACTGATATAGTAGGTCGCTTCAGCCTGGATGATCAGTCCTGCGTTGGTCTCCAGATCGACAATGGATGGCCCATCCCATAGAATCACTTGTGGTTCAAAGCAAGCGTTTCCAACGCTGAGGAATGGTTGAGTTGAAGTTCATTTCATTGCTTGTTATTTGTTGTGTGGTGAAAACTTTAGTATTTATAATGTATCCTCGTTATCGATGTGGGTGATGACCTGTTGTATGTAATAAAATGATATGCCTGTGATAAACTTACTAAATTTACGAATGGCTTTTGAGTCGCTTCTCTGAGTGAGTGGTGCGACGAGGCAAAAAAATATTTTCCGAATACATAATTGTACGTGCATTGCAACAGGTTATCGGATGAGGCCAATCAACAATAGTAGTACACTATTTGTACTAGCTTCACATGCTTCGCGCGTCGTGCGGGTGTTTTTACTGTAGCCATATTGTACTACGTAACCAGCACCTCGAATCCTCAATACTAGTAGTATGTAGTAAGTAGTAGGAGTAGTAGGGTGGCATGGGCCAGAACAAGCATTCACGTCCAGGAGTACGGCACACGCCACCAGCACGACTTCCATCTAACACCATGTTTCTTGGAGTCTGTGCTAGAGCAATCTCTTCAACCTCATCGTTTCTCTAACTCAGCCATCGCGCGGCAGGCCAGGTGGGGGTTTGCCGATAGTCGGTTTCCTTAACTGCGGTCCCACTTGTAAGGCCAACTCCAATGCACGACCCCAAATGGACCTCCGTTTTGCACGAACTCCGACGATAATTTTGACTAGAAAAGCAAGACTAAAGAAAACAAGAACCACAAGAATACATTTTACTACTCCTGTAAGTTGGATTAGTGCCTTCTCGATGCATTCATTGTTGATCTGCGGAGGCTCTATCTTGCGTGCTTTTTTCTTCTTCGAGTGTAAAGAAGTAGACGTTGCTTCCTTGCATCTAGTCTCATGTCTGGCCTCTATTCTAGTAGGAGTATCAACAAGTGCAATAATCTCATCTCTAGCCTCTATGCTAGCTAAAAGTGATAGAACATCTACTAAATTGCGCTCTATCAATATATGGATGTACTCTTCTCCCCAATACAAAAACTTGCATCCATTCTACTTCCTCCGTTGCACAATACATGACTTCTATTTGTCAAAATATATATATGTATATAGACATGTTTTAGTATATAGGTACATCCATTTTTGGACAAATGGAAGTCAAGTATTTTGGAACGGAGGGAGTACATAATAAAAATTTTAAGTTAGCACAACTAGTCTAATCCGAGAGCACAACCGAAGATTTGGTCGGGTTCTTCCTCCTTTTGCTGACATGTGGGACATCCAGCATCCAGGTCGTGTCATGAAAGAAAATAGAGTGGTATTTGAAGCCACGAGATGTGCATCTTGGGTTAAACTGTAAATAGAATCTTACTACTCTTGAGTAACTCCAAAAGCGGCCACCGAAGATCTTTCTTGGATTTGTTTTTCATCACCAGCATGTCGAGGTGAAAGATGTGTAGGTTCAGTGGGTCCGCTTGCGTTTTCACTGACATGTGGGACCGCATGTGAGCAAATAGACAATGGGCTCCGCGCGTCCGCTGGCTAACTGAGAAGAGAGATAGAGGAGGGCTGAGCACGAACTGCAGGACATTTGTTCTACGTACCTCGATATAGTGGGGTGGCATGGGCCATAACTAGCATTCACGTCTAGCAGTACGGCACACGCCACCCACACGAGTCCCATCCGACACCAATTTTCTTGGAGTCTGTGCTACAACCATCTCTTCCCCCTCTTGTTTTCTCACCCATCGCGCGGTGGGCGGGGTGGGGGTTTGCCGATAGTCGGTTTGCTCAACTGCGGTCCCGCTTGTAAGTTAAAATGCAACACCGCACGCATTCCCGCTTGAGCGGCGTGCCGGACCAACCGTGTGGGCGTGCGACGCGAACACGGCAAGCTTTTCCTTTTGAACTCGTAACTTGTAAATTTTGGTTCTGCTCCATGGCGCGACCGGTAGATAGAAAATAACGATTTTGCCTAGAGTAATGAGAAGTTTGGTTCTGGCGCCGTTCATGCATGGAGTACGTACGAAAATTATGAAGTTGATGCGAAAGGTAAGATAATTACTGTAGTATCATATACTACTACATGGATCTGACAGAAAGATAAAAATACATACGGATCCATCAACGACATCCTCACGCCCTAGTGCGCCGGGTCACCAACCGACATGTGAGGAGCAGCGGCGTTGGCGGCGAGCTCAACGTGCTTCTGAACAATGCCGTCCAAGGTTGCCCTGCGGTCCAAGAAGGCCAGCGTCCTATCGTCCTCCTCTTGCATGTAGTAGTCCTTGTGGATGATTTGCGCGTAGACGTGGGTGACTATGTCAATGGTGTCTTGCTATACCAGGCGCTGCACGGTGAGCGCGACCTCGAGGTGGAAATTCTCCGGCGCGACGGTGGGCAGTCATAGGGCCACCAGTGCGTCGAAGAGGTTGTCACCATAGTGGCCGTTGAGGGTGGTGGGCATCGCAGATCCTGGGCGCGTCGGCTGGAGGCTTACGTCAAAGTCGTCCGCGAGCTTCTTGACGATGGTGAACTTGTCGAGGAAACCGACGAGGACCTCGTCGAACAAGGAGACGAAGCTGTCGTCCAAGCGGCCCCACGCCCTGGCGGCCTCAAGCAATACTACCTGGAGACGTTCCTTGGTGCCGGGCCGCAGGCCGATGTCGTGGACCATCCGGCACAGCCGGCTGATGCTCGTGCTCATCTCCTCCATGGGTCTAGCTTAGCTTCTAGTCAACTGATCTTACGATTCGAGTGATCACTCTTGCCCTTGGTTAGCGTGCGTAGGTGCGTAGGATTTCGTACTACTCCTCGGCCCTCTACTGCACCTGCCTTTGGCTGTATGATAGGTGGGCCAGCCACCCCCTGGGCCCACGTGTCATTCACCCAAAGGCAGTTGTCGTAAGTTAATGAAGCTGTGTCCCCCTCCGTGCCGGTGCAGTTGCATTTTGTGCCCCCTTTGCATTTTGTGCCTCTAGTTGGGGCCAAACGAGAGAAGTTTGATGTTTACTGGTTTAGTGGCCCCCTTTGCATTTTGTGCCAAGTTTTGACCTTTGATTTAACTAATAAAATGTTAATGTATGTAAACAAAAATGTTGTGTAAGTCACCTTACGAAAGCCAAATAATCCCAAAACACTTAGGCACGGTGCATTAACTCCCTCCTTGTTTCTTATTTCGTGACATATCAACCAATGAGAGATGTGGGCCGTGCATACTTTCAATGACTTGATACTACCAAACATGACATGCAGTGTTTAGTTCATTGCATGTAATCCTATTAGTACTCTAGTTAGCAAAAAAACATTAAGTTCTCTCGCCGATAGGAATAAAACACCATGTATTTATTTACATATGGAGTAGTACATTTTTTGTGACATGCATTACTAGATATTGCTAGTCAAATACTAAAATCCAGATGGACGTGGTAGTACTCCAAAATCCAGACGGTGGTGCTACTAGTACTAGTAGTAGTACTACCAATGTAGTAGTAGGAGTACTAGCACTGTACTACCCGTTGGTCAAATTATTATGTGCTGCTCCACACAGTGAAGTGACAAGACCCTGCGCCAGAGATGACACCTGAGTATAGGCACCGTGTTCGGCATACCATAGTCAGCCTCACCGTCTGCAGTCACTATCATCATGGCTGTAGAGCTAGCCTGCTTACAACTAGCCCTGTTCGACATAATTTCATGTGCGTAGATGCCCGTGCATTGCACGGAACACCAAGATTGGGGGTGGACGGCGCCGGCAGCGGCCATCGCGCAAGATTTTTCCACGGCCTTCTAGATGTGGTGGGAAGGAGATAAGGCTGATTGTGAGAGACAAGGAGTTGTTTGTAAATAGGGAACAAGTGCGCGCATCTTTTTGCAAAAATGGAGAAGCTTGGTTTGTAGGCGTCAGATCTAGATCCGATGGCTATTGGTGAAAGATGGGAGGCACAACATCATCACCAACTCAGGACCTGTTTGATTCGCGGGATTTTGAAAACGCAGGAATAGGACACGGCAATATTACAAGTTTCAAACTGGTATTACAAATGTTAGGAGTAATGCTGCACCTACGAAGAGGGAATTACTAGGAAGTTTACGTAAGAACTTTCGTTACTTTAGGTGGATGCAGCATTATCGTACAAACTAAAATCCACCGCCCTGACAAGTCACTAATAGGCAAATAAGTTTTCGAGTCTCTGGCCACTTGATGTTTCAAAAACAAATTCAGCTTCTGCGGAGACTTTGTCATTTAGGCTTAGACGCTTGCGGTGATCAGCACGCCATTCACTATTGCGCCAGAGAACGCCAAACCTCATTACCTTGAGCACACTTGCCTCCAGAACAAAGAACCTGGCCAATTTAATCTCAGATGTGCTGCCTCGGTAGTCGATCAAATCAATTTTTGTAAGATCGATATCAAGGCATTCGATGAGATTGTTATAGTGCAGCACATTTTTCACTTTCGGGTCTTTTTTTATCTACAAAAGAAGAGAACCTATTAGAGCAGCTGGCTGCATAAGATTGTCGTGTCATCAAGAGGTACCAATATCATTCGCTCATACGATAGGGTTGGCTGGCTAGTGATATTTTTTCACTCTCTCTCTCTCTCTCTCTCTCTCTCTGTTTCCTCTCATTTAACTAGGAGCACGTGAAGAGCTTGGGCATTTGTTGCCTTCCACTATGTGGCCGATGCCATATTTCGCAAAAGTATTCCACATAATACGCATCGATGTCAAATCAAAAGATTTTGGCACCGCTCTCGCGATGTGAGAGAGTTGGCACCACTGTGCACACAGACCCACATGTATAAACAAATCAATCAAACCAACTACACCAGCCTCTCACTCTCCCAAACAAGTGTTTTTTTATTGCCTCAGTCCTCTCTCTCTCTCTCTCTCCCACGCAGTGTTTTTTCATTGCATGAGTTAATTTGGCACCGGAGCAAACTAGGTGATCCAGATTGGGGCACCAGGTGAGCAATGGAGGGGCGTCGATGCCAAATGCATCACAAGTGAATTTGGCACATGTTTTGGCCTACATAGCCCACTTTTGTACTCCCTCCATCTCAAAATTCTTGTCTTAAATTTGTCTAAATACGGATGTATCTAGTTACATTTTAGTGTTAGATACATCCGTATCTAAACAAATGTAAGACAAGAATTTTGGGACGGAGGGAATACTACCTCGTATTTAGTATAAAATTTTGACCATAGATTTACCTAAGAAAATGCCAGTGCATGTCACTAAAAATTACACCATTTGAAATTATGTTCAAATACGAATCCAAGGATATAGTTCTTAGTGACATGCATTAACATTTTGTCAGTTAAATCTATGGTCAAATTTTGATACTACAAAATTGGAAGAGTAAACCAGGATGGAGGTAGTACTTGCTCTTAGGGTAACCATAGAGTTACTGGAGTAGTCTAAGTTACTTTCCACTATGGCTAGCCTAGCCTACTATAGTAGTACAGCATAAAAACGATGCAGGTGATCACGTGAGAAAAAAATACTAAAAACATTTCATTCGGTGCAGTGCGTAGATGCAGTTTTGAACACTACACTTGTCATCGTAATTTGGGAAAATTACGAAAAAATTGAGCTACATTGTGATTATCGTTTACTTATAGGAAAGAAGTTTCACCTCGATGATTAGCTTCTCCGTGCACGGAAAGCATGTAAGGAATCCAACAACTTGATCCAAATTGGGGCCGATAGATTTTAGTGCTAAGATCTTCACTGTGCGCATGGACTGGGTCAAGCTTGTGGGAATCATTTTCTGGAAGACGGTCGTAAATACATCAAGAAGAAATTTAAAAATGTGAATTTCAAGAAGATGGAGAAGAAGATGAGTGCTGTACCTGAACGATTACTGATCCAATAAAGAGTTCGGAGAATTTGGCAGACGAGTACACCAACGCTGTCAATTTCGGCGCGTTAATGACCCTGATTTTTGTTGGACCTTCTAGATCCGATACAAGCAATCTCTCAAGGAAAGGCGCATTCTTAATGACCATAACGTGGAACAGCTGGAGTGATCTCTTCCCAATTGATGTCTTGTTGCGGGGCCAGCAAGACACATAAATCCATCGGAGATTCGTCGAGGCAATGTGGAGGCTAATGAACCCGTGGATCTGCTCAAGACGAAGGTACTCGAGCGCAGTACAGCTGCGGAGCAGGTGCTCCATAGCCTTCTTCGAGATGACAACGTCGAAGAGGTCGATCTGTTTGAGTTGAGGGAGAAGAAGGGCAGGCGCGGCATTAATCTAGGGAAGATAGCAGGAGCTGAAGCTCGTGCGGCGCAGCGTTGGCGTGAGGCGGAGCATGGACGGCGGCAGAGAGCGACATCGTCCAGCTTCAAAGCTGAGCTCCTCGAGCTGATCTAGGGCGGGGGATAAGAACCACTCGTCGAACTTGGGTTGGACCTTGGAGTTGGTACTGAACATGCGGATGTCAAGGTGTCTGGCTGGCCCAGGGTGCGATGAAAGGATCTTGGAGACTGCGACCATGCATTTGCAATCCCCGTCGCAGAGGCAGCTGTCGACAGTGAGGTTGAGGGGGACGCAGCGCCAGAGGGGGCGCCACCGCCGGGAGAGCAGGGCGGTCCGCACGGCAGATTTGGTGGGGAGGAGGCCGATGATGACGAGCAGCATGTTGTAGGGGAGGCTGCTGATGAAGTCCAGGCTCGCCGGATGTGGTTTTGGCTCGAGCCGCCTCCACTTGTTGGTTGCCTCGCCGTCCATCTCAACCGGCGGCGACGCCTCTGTACACGTGTGCTGGTGTGTTGTCAGGACCCCGACTCAATGCCACACCGATCTAGCATGTAACACCTCATATCACTTTGCGGCCTCACGCACGGTATTCCCACGGGTGTCGCCTTACCAGGCCCGGGACCGTTTGCGCCTTTTGGCACACGTATATGATAGTGTCGCTAGCATCCATATGACAAGGAGCCCGGGCTGACATGGCTAGTCGTGAACCCAAAGTGGCACTAACTTACAGGGACAGGCATACATGACCCAGCAACGAACATGTCGGTCATCAGCGAGTGAATACGGGTTGTAGCAACTGGGCTAGCAGGACTCCGGTAAACCGGGCTATAACAGGCTAACAGGACTCTGGTAGACACCGCGTGACATTTCCCCGAAGGGACAGACACTGGAACGAAGAAGGACACATGCCGGCCAGCCTAAGTGTTCCGGAGCAGTAGCAAGCTACCAAGGCTCAGTGGAAGCACTAGGAGACATTTCCCGGTAAGAGAGGCTACCAAGGATAAACAACTAGATAGTCAGATCCCACACATACCAAGCATTTCAATAACATACACACAATATGCTCCATATGTGCAAATACAACATGGCATCACAACATGACTCTACGACTCAAGTATTTATTCAGTAGGCTCCGAGGAGCGAGATATTACAATCATGGGTCTCATGACCCAACATTAAGAGCATACAAGTCAAAGCACACGCGGAAGCTTAACATGTCTGAGTACAGATAACTATAAATGAAAAAGGCTGAGAAGCCTGACTATCTACCAGATCCTGCCGAGGGCACAAGATCGTAGCTGAGGTAACAAGCTAAACGTCGAAGTCCACATGGAACTACTAGTGAGACTGAAGTCTCTCTACAAAACATAAAATAGGCAAACATGAGTACAAATGTACCCAGCAAGACTTACATCAGAACTATCTACATATGCATCATTATCAACAAAGGGGGTGGTGGGGTTTAACTGCAGCAAGCCAGCTTTGACTCGGTGGCTATCCTGAACTACGACTGCAAGTAACTCTTTTGAGGTGGCGCACACGAGTCCACATATTCACCAATCAATACACCACTATGGATCCGCTCCCGTCTACCTACGAGAACGCCATCCATAGCACTCACGCTTATCTTGCGCATTTTAGAGTATCCAGTTCAAGTTATCTATGAACTGTACAGGCAACCCAGAAGTCCTTTACCGCGGACACGGCTATTCGAATAGATAATGTTAACCCTGCAGGGGTGTACTTCTTCACACACGCTCTCACCACTTATCGCCGTTTACACGACATGTACTCGGCAACCTTCAAGCGGAAGCCCGGCGAGGGTGTGGGCCACGACCTGACTAACCACACAAGTCTCTCGTCCAGGTTCATCGCCTATTCGGGTTCCATCCGCAAGGAGATCCGGCCGGGTGTCGCTCACGGCCCCAAATGATGTGTGCAAGGTTCCCAAGCCCACCTCGACGGGTGGATCTATGCTTGGTACACCGTGCCACGGTGCCTAGTCTGTCCCAAGCCCACCTGTACCGGGTGCCACTTGGTAGACTACTAACACTACCTACAAACACCAGAAACTAGTTGCAACTCCTGGATAGAGATCATGTTGATTAATAAGTCGAGAGGGGTCGAGTTACCGGAACCCAATGTGCGGTAGTAACTGTTCATGGATCACAAACACAGAACTCAGTTCCAGAGGACGGTTTCAATGAGACAACCCACCATGTACTCCTACATGGCCTCTCACCGCTACCTTTACCAAATCGTGTTCACACACTTAGCTCTCAACAGTAGGACATGTTCACACACCTCCAATTCATCCTCGATGAATCAGACCTGACACAACTCTAACCAATAGCAGGCATGACAAACAAGCATGAATGAGTAGGCACATCAGGGCTCAAACCACTCCTACTCATGCTAGTGGGTTTCATCTATTTACTGTGGCAATGACAGGTCATGCAGAGGATAAAGGGGTTCAACTACCGCAGTAAGTAACAGTTGTATCGTTGTTGTCCTAATGCAGTAAAATAGAGCAGGAGCGAGAGAGTGGGATTGTATCGGAATGAACAAGGGGGTTTTGCTTGCCTGGCACTTCTGAAGATAGTATAGTTCTTCATCGGTGTCATCGAACTCATCATCGAAACCACGTCTATCGAGAGGGGACAAACACCGACAAACAAAGAAGAAACACAATCAATGAAATGCGCAATATGATGCATGGTCTTGACATGGCAGAATGAGTGTGTTGAGCTAAAGCAACTACAACCAGATGGGTTTGAGCCATTTTGAACCAAAAGTTCAATCCCAAACTCAAATTATGAATTTAAATAGTGCATTATCATGTTTTGATATAAGCAGCAGGTTTAAGTTGCTTTAACATGCATGAGACCAGTGCAGATGGATAGATTGGATTTTTCTGATCATTTTTCATATATAAATTATTTCATTCTGAGCTACGGTTGATTTTCTATGATTTTTAGAAGTTTAGGACATTTTCTGGAATTTCCTGAATAAACTTAAATCCAGAAAATGCTTTATTGCGTCAGGGTGACGTCACTGTGATGTCAGCAGTCAACAGCGTTGGCCCAGGTCAAACCTGACCAGTGGGACCCACTGGTCAGTTACTTAGTTAGTTAACTGAGTTAATTAGAGTTAAGCTAATCCTAACTAAATGTTAGCAGGGCTGGGCCCACATGTCAGTGGCTTAATTAATTAACTAAATTAATTAGTGTTAACTAATCTAACACCTAAGTAAACAGTGCCTGGCCCACATGTCAGAGAGATAGAGCGGGTCAAAGTGCAGTCAAACCCGGGTCAAACTCGCGGGAGTTGACCCGCGGCTCGTTGCCGGCGACGCCACCGACAGCAGAGGGCGTCAGAAACACTCCTCCGGCGACCAAATCGGCGGCTGAGGGGCTCTACGCGTTGCTGGTGCTCTTATGCATCCAACTGGACTGGAGTTAGCGGCAGGGTGGCCGGAGTCGAGCGCGGCATCGACCTCGGTGGCGGCCGGAGTTCGGGCGAGACGCGAGCGTGAGCTAGGGGCACGGGAAGGCGAGCTGGGGCGTGCTACAGGCTCGTGGGGAGGCACTGAGTGCAATGGTGTGATCTACTGCGAGCTTCAGCAGCCGTAGCCACGGCGGCGACAAGGTCGGCGGCGAAGAGCTCTCGGGCTCGTTGCGAACGGCGGCTAGAGAGGAAGGTAGAGCACAGGGAGAGGGGGAAACGATGGCGGAGCTCACAGCGGTTGCAGAGGTGCCCTCGGCGTGCTCGGGGAAGCACCAGAGCGAGCGGGGCGGCGAGAGGGATCTCCGGCGGCCGGCGACGAACGTGATGAAGGTGGTGTCGATGCAAGGCCTCCGGCGAGGCGTGGCTACACGGAGAGGACGAGGGAGGTGCGGCGATGCTCGTGGGCACGTTGGGGAGGCGAGGGGAGCACGGAGGCTGCGGCGTTACGACGGCGCGGCTGCGGCTGCGCTCGGGCGCGAGAGGGAGAGAGAGCAGAGGAGGGGAGAGAGGTCCAGGGGGTGCGTGGCGTCGTCTGGAGTCGTCCAGGGCGTCGGCAGAAGTAGGAGGTGGCCGCGGGTGGCTGTGCGCGCCGCACGGAGCTTCTTCTCCTCCTAGCAAAGGAGGAAGACGACAGAGGGGTTGCGGTGGTGGGCTGGGCTAGATGGCTGGGCCGCCAACTGGGCCGTCCAGGTGGGCTGCACGGGTGAGGCCAGGTACTAACTCCCTCTCTCTCTTTTATTTTCATTTTCTATTTTCTATAATTGTGTTTGGCTTTAATAAAAATGCCAGGGCATTTCAAAAAATCATGAAACTGCTCAATGTCACTATTTGGAATATTTCCAACAGCAAACATTTCAGTTTGTGATTATTTGAGCATTTGAAATATTATTTAGCAATTAAATGCCCAAATGCAAATACCATACGATTTATTTCAAAAATCCAGAATGGCCTAGAAAAATGTGCACCATTTTTGGGAGAGGTTCTTGACCAATCGAAAAATAATGAACTTTTCTGAAGAGCATTTTGGGTTCATTGAGAATATTTTTATTTGAACCTAGTTGATTGGATCTGGTGCTAGGGTTTGAGCAATCCCCATTTCAATCTTAAATAAAATTTAAACATGATGCACGCATGAAGGGCTAGTCTAGTGCATACTAGAACTAGGGATGTGACAACTCACCCCCACTAAACAAGAATCTCGTCCCAAGATTCAAGCATGAGGTAAAAAGACAGAGGGACACAAACTATCACAATCTTCTCGATCCTGGTTGCACTTCATAAGGGCGTTGATTCGATCACCATCTTTGTCTTGTCGTCTTGTTCTGAGAACTCCAGCTAACCTGACAAGGAGAGAAGAAGGAGACACTAGAAGGATCGATCTTCTCGAAGATCGAACAACTCAGGATTAACTCACGGAATGAGACATAGCAACATCTACCGAACTGAGACACGAAGCACACATCTAGAGGGATGGAGTGGAATAGATGATGATGGTTCACTAGGTAGACAACAATTCCACACCTAAGAGGGTTGTGAACGGTTGTCAACGTAGCGAGGAGTTGAGTTGCCATGATACCATAACGAGACATCTTAGATGAGGTGACTTGTAGAATCATCCCTTAAGTGGCAAAAAGAATTACCTTTGATTCAAAGATCATTGGAGCTCTTTATACCAGCTTAAGGCAAATCACAATCGATTATTTGAAGGAGTTCGAAGGAAAAGCATACTCTGTTTGGAAAGAAAACTAGAGTTATAAGACAACTCAGCAAACGGAAAGCACATTCCAATTGATACTGAGAGTATAACCCAGTGACTGAGCGTGCTCTCAAGAACTTGAGCATTTCCATATTCATCAAGGTTTACCAACCCCCGTGCTAAGATCTTGGTGACACCTCATCTACCATGATGAATAGTGGCGGACAGTGCAGATGCAAAGGAAGACAACACCTTCTCAGATTTCACCTTAGCGAGGCCAAGGAAAAAAATCTGGATGATCGACCGAGAGACATTTAGCACTCCGCTTCTAATGTTCTCCTTGATGCACTAGCATATCCCATTCATAAATATGGTTTGATATCTAGAACATCAAGTAAAAGGTCGGACTTCGGAAATACAAAAATCCATAAGGGACAACTAGGGAGTAAATCCTGCGAAATCCTTATGGGGAGGTGGCCAACTTCTTCAATCAAGATACTACAATTATAGGTCTTCCGCCTGGGTGTGTTGGCCAATACATCCACTTACCGGGTTACAGACAGACCAATATTATAATTCTTGAAAAATGCTCCAACCATCATATCTGCCTGAGATTCAGATCTGGTTGGCGTCAGGCTATTCCAGACTCATCAAGTCTAGAAGGAAAAATGAAAGTTTGCAACACAAATTGATGAGATGGCGTTGCGAGATTCTCGGGGAATGAGCTACGATAGCAAGCTCCAAAACATGAGCTGGTTCTGCTACACACATGTGAACACGCTATCCCAGACAAGCATGACCACATAGTAGTCTTACAATAAAACACTACCGAGTTCAGGTGGGAACCATCATTGCGGATAACGGAGTCCTTGATTAAGCCTGGGTTAGCTCTTAAAAAGAAACTCCTTCTCCTTGAACAAATCAATCAGTGGCTTGGTGTGCTAGGGAACACATATAGAATGGAGGCGGCCAACCTGCCAAACCATAGAGTACTTCGCACATGTGCATGACCAACTTGGGATGACTCCAGAGGAAGAAAAACAATCCTTCTCGGATCCACGGCGGCAACTTACATCAAGTGCTCGTGAATTAGAGAAAGTCGCTCCTTTCATCCAAGCATATGCTTCATGAACGGGACATGAAGATAATGCTTATAAAGTTTCCAATACTAGCTGGATGTTCAACACGAATCATGGAGAAGATAACAATGTTGCTAATGGGCTCAACAACAATTCATCTAGATTTCCATATAATTGAAGTTCCACAATTGTGTGAACATAGGGATAGCATTGGTCAGACCAAAAGATGTAATGGTGTATGCTCGGGGAGAAACCAGGAGTAAGACAGCATTACGGGCATCGTTGGTTCTGATTTGATTTGAGGATAGCCCATGCTCAAATCAAAGTTTTGACAAGACAATAGATCCAACAACTGACCACGAGGATCAATCGATGAATATATCATCTTTCTTCAACACACACAAACGTAAAGATATCCCTTGGAATGAACTAAACTTGTCAAAGCTTTTATCTTCCAACTCTCCAAGTTGTTGTTTAGCTTAACCAACTAGCTCAGGGGTATCCAACACAGACTCTTGGAGAAGGGTTGGTTTACAAGAAACCAACTTGATCACGAGCTCAACATAGCGATCAGGTGATAACCTGGTAATACTTCCGAGAAGATATTCGGAAAATCACGAACCACCGGTATGTTACTAAGCTCGAGAACAATCTTGCTTCTCAGGGCAAGATGATATGATCAAAAGAGCGAGGATTTGAAATAATCCTAACTCATCAATCAAAGAGTGCACCAGGAAAATGGACTAGGTAGCATGATCAATCTTAGGATGGAAATTTAATAACCAACACACTAAGAATGAAATTGTTGTCCATTAACTACTAAGCAACAAGGTTGTTAGGAGTATTGATTTCACACATCACGGTTCACTTGTCGGCATTCCGGTTGTAACAACACAGGAACCGAGGAATGAACAACGATGGCGAGAGGTATCACTGCATCAAGAGTTCATAGGATGGTGTGCAATTCCCATGATATTCCTTATATAAAGATGGTAATGCTTCAAGGTAGAACAGACCAGAAGCTGGATTAGCAATTTGATCTGCGGAATACAACTGCTTTGACCCAATCCCAGAGATGGACGAGGTACTAGAGTTTGTTTCTCCTAGCCATTCCGGAGTAGAATGGCTTGGCGGACCACAAAATAATAGGCATCGATAACACGAATGCACGCCATAAACTTGGCTATCAACTGATAGACAAGGATTGGAATACAACTACAGAGGGACAACTCAAAGGAACATATATCTTTCTGAGTTGTGGATGCATAGGTTAGTATGTCGAACAAGTTCAACATATTTCTTCCGGATAACCCATGCTGAAGAGGAAGGACTGGCAGAATCACAACATAGAACCGAGAACCCATCAAGAGCACTCTGGTTGTGATCGTTCAGTTCAACGAGGAACTTCTGCCATAAATAGTTCATGGTATTTGGAAGAAGGAGATACCACGGACCTCGAGGACTATCGCAAAGGTTACTAATATCCTAAAGGTACGAGCAACACTATCAACATGAGATAAGTAGAGTGAATCTTTGGTCAAGAACCCAGGGATAGAATGCCTACTAACTAAGTGGCATCACGGGATGCTTTCGAGAATGATGGCCAGAATCATCACACCGGGAATACAAGCATTGCTAGATTACTAGGTGACTCCCTAAGACACCTAGGGTCATAATAATGGATTCAACATATACGCCGAGGCAACATAGTACCTCAACTCACCGATTAGTGTGATTAACCTGGCCCAAATGGACATCAGGAACATGGAGGAATGATTGCAAGTGCATCAGACTATCTAGAAACCTGGGATGACTCGGACAGCATAATGGCTGTAAATGCTCGAAAATATTTGAGACAAGCTACAAAAATGGTGGCATAACCACACGGTCATCATAATATCAAGGTTTTGAGATCAACTATCAATACACGGAGATAGTAGGAACTGAACTGAGGCTTGAATCCACCAATCTTATGAGTCTACAGATTAGTAACACGTGATCCTAGTAGAAAGAAGAGAAAGCCTAGTTCCTTAACCCCGTAGGAAAGATAGGGTGACTCAGATCAGAAGGCATGAAGGTAAAGGAGTAAAAATAGCTTTACGTTCGATCCCACAATCAATTCCCTTAAATAACTAAAGCATTTCTAGACTCAACTTCGACCAGTTTGGCTTGGCAATCCTACAGGTAGTCAGGCTCTGATACCAAAGGTGTCAGGACCCCGACTCAATGCCACACCGATCTAGCATGTAACACCTCATATCACTTTGCGGCCTCACGCACAGTATTCCCACGGGTGTCGCTTTACCAGGCCCGGGACCGTTTGCGCCTTTTGGCACACGTATATGATAGTGTCGCTAGCATCCATATGACAAGGAGCCCGGGCTGACATGGCTAGTCGCGAACCCAAAGTGGCACTAACTTACAGGGATAGGCATACATGACCCAGCAACGAACATGTCGGTCATCAGCGAGTGAATACGGGCTGTAGCAACTGGGCTAGCAGGACTCCGGTAAACCGGGCTGTAGCAGGCTAACAGGACTCCGGTAGACAACGCGTGACATTTCCCCGAAGGGACAGACACTGGAACGAAGAAGGACACATGCCGGCCAGCCTAAGTGTTCCGAAGCAGTAGCAAGCTACCAAGGCTCAGTGGAAGCACTAGGAGACATTTCCTGGTAAGAGAGGCTACCAAGGATAAACAACTAGATAGTCAGATCCCACACATACCAAGCATTTCAATAACATACACACAATATGCTCGATATGTGAAAATACAACATGGCATCACAACATGACTCTATGACTCAAGTATTTATTCAATAGGCTCCGAGGAGCGAGATATTACAATCATGGGTCTCATGACCCAACATTCAGAGCATACAAGTCAAAGCACACGCGGAAGCTTAACATGTCTGAGTACAGACAACTATAAATGAAAAAGGCTGAGAAGCCTGACTATCTACCAGATCCTGCCGAGGGCACAAGATCGTAGCTAAGGTAACAAGCTAAACGTCGAAGTCCACGCGGAACTACTAGTGAGACTAAAGTCTCTCTGCAAAACATAAAATAGGCAAACGTGAGTACAAATGTACCCAGCAAGACTTACATCAGAACTATCTACATATGCATCATTATCAACAAAGGGGGTGGTGGGGTTTAACTGCAGCAAGCCAGCTTTGACTCGGTGGCTATCCTGAACTACGACTGCAAGTAACTCTTTTGAGGTGGCGCACATGAGTCCACATATTCACCAATCAATACACCACTATGGATCCGCTCCCGTCTACCTATGAGAACGCCATCCATAGCACTCACGCTTATCTTGCGCATTTTAGAGTATCTACTTCAAGTTATCTATGAACTGTACAGGCAACCCAGAAGTCCTTTACCATGGAGAAGGCTATTCGAATAGGTAATGTTACCCTGCAGGGGTGTACTTCTTCACACACGCTCTCACCACTTATCGCTGTTTACACGACATGTACTCGACAACCTTCAAGCGGAAGCCCAGCGAGGGTGTCGGCCATGACCTGACTAACCACACAAGTCTCTCGTCCAGGTTTATCGCCTATTCGGGTTCCATCCGCAAGGAGATCCGGTCGGGGTGTCGCTCACGGCCCCAAACGATGTGTGCAGGGTTCCCAAGCTCACCTCGACGGGTGGATCTATGCTTGGTACACCGTGACATGGTGCCTAGTCTGTCCCAAGCCCACCTGTACCGGGTGCCACTTGGTAGACTACTAACACTACCTACAAACACCAGAAACTAGTTGCAACTCCTGGACAGAGATCATGTTGATTAATAAGTCGAGAGGGGTCGAGTTACCGGAACCCAATGTGTGGTAGTAACTGTTCATGGATCACAAACACAGAGCTCAGTTCCTGAGGACGGTTTCAATGAGACAACCCACCATGTACTCCTACATGGCCTCTCACCGCTACCTTTACCAAATCGTGTTCACACACTTAGCTCTCAACAGTAGGACATGTTCACACACCTCCAATTCATCCCCGATGAATCAGACCTGACACAACTCTAAGCAATAGCAGGCATGACAAACAAGCATGAATGAGTAGGCACATCAGGGCTCAAACAACTCCTACTCGTGCTAGTGGGTTTCATCTATGATTTTTAGAAGTTTAGGACATTTTTTAGAATTTCTTGAATAAACTTAAATCCAGAAAATGTTTTATTGCGTCAGGGTGATGTCACTGTGATGTCAGCAGTCAGCAGCGTTGACCCAGGTCAAACCTGACCAGTGGGACCCACTGGTCAGTTACTTAGTTAGTTAACTAAGTTAATTAGAGTTAAGCTAATCCTAACTAAATGTCAGCAGGGCTGGGCCCACATGTCAGTGGCTTAATTAATTAACTAAATTAATTAGTGTTAACTAATCTAACACCTAAGTAAACAGTGTCTGGCCCACACGTCAGAGAGACAGAGCGGGCCAAAGTGCAGTCAAACCCGGGTCAAACTCGCCGGAGTTGACCCGCGGCTCGTTGCCGGCGACGCCAGCGACAGCGGAGGGCGTCAGAAACGCTCCTCCGGCGACCAAATCGGTGGCTGAGGGGATCTACGCGTTGCTGGTGCTCTTACGCATCCAACTGGACCGGAGTTAGCGGCAGGGGTGGCCGGAGTCGAGTGCGGCATCGACCTCGGCGGCGGCCAGAGTTCGGGCGAGACGCGAGCGAGAGCTAGGGGCACGGGAAGGCGAGCTGGGGCGTGCTACGGGCTCGTGGGGAGGCACTGAGTGCAATGGTGTGATCTACTGCGAGCTTCAGCAGCCGTAGCCACGGCGGCGACATGGTCGGCGGCGAAGAGCTCTCGGGCTTGTTGCGAACGGCGGCTAGAGAAGGAGGTAGAGCACGGGGAGAGGGGGAAACGATGGTGAAGCTCACAGTAGTTATAGAGGTGGCCTCGGCATGCTTGGGGAAGCACCAGAGCGAGTGGGGCGGCGAGAGGGATCTCTGGCGGCCGGCGACGAACATGATGAAGGTGGCGTCGATGCAGAGCCTCCAGCGAGGCGTGGCTAGACGAAGAGGACGAGGGAGGTGCGGCGATGCTCGTGGGCACGTTGGGGAGGCGAGGGGAGCACGGAGGCTGCGGCGTTACGGCGGCGCGGCTGCAGCTGCGCTCGGGCGCGAGAGGGAGAGAGAGCAGAGGAGGGGAAAGAGGTCGGGAGAGAGTGAGAGAGGTCCAGGGGGTGCGTGGTGTCGTCTGGAGTCGTCCAGGGCGTCGGCAGAAGCAGGAGGTGGCCGCGGGTGGCTGTGCACGCCGCACGCAGCTGCTTCTCCTCCTGGTAGAGGAGGAAGACGACCGAGGGGTTGCGGTGGTGGGCTGCACGGGTGAGGCCAGGTACTAACTCTCTCTCTCTCTCTCTCTCTCTCTCTCTTTTATTTTCATTTTCTATTTTCTGTAATTGTGTTTGGCTTTAATAAAAATGCCAGGGCATTTCCATAAATCATGAAACTGCTCAATGTCACTGTTTGGAATATTTCCAACAGCAAACATTTCAGTTTGTGATTATTTGAGCATTTAAAATATTATTTAGCAATTAATTGCCCAAATGCAAATACCATATGATTTATTTCAAAAATCCAGAATGGCCTAGAAAAATGTGCACCATTTTTGGGAGAGGTTCTAGACCAATCCAAAAATAATTAACTTTTCTGAAGAGCATTTTGGGTTCATTGAGAATATTTTTATTTGAACCTAGTTGATTGGATCTGGTGCTAGGGTTTGAGCAATCCCCATTTCAATCTTAAATAAAATTTAAACATGATGCACGCATGAAAGGCTAGTCTAGTGCATACCAGAACTAGGGATGTGACATGTGTATTGTGTGCTGGGTGTGCATGAGTGCGTCCTTCTGTGCATGTCGCCGCGCAGTGGTGAATTGTGCGCGAGTGCGTCCTTCATGCGCAAGAAGTTTGTCCTCAATGCGCCCTCAATTTACTAGCGTGCGGGGTGCTACCCCGAGTGGTTTCAACTTTGTTTACTTCACCGCGTGTCAGATGTTACTTATTTTCACCCATTGCCACATGGGCCAGCACACGAAGATACAGAACACGAGCTTACAAGGCAGCATGTGGATTGGTTGACCGGTCAACTAAACAATATACGGAGCTATACGCTGACACAGTGAGCGTATAATCCGTCGGTATAGAGAGTTCGAGTGAGAGGGGAGGCCCGTGAGAGATAGCAGAGAGAGAGAGAAAGAGATACTCCCTCCATTCGATAATGTAGTTCCAACATTTTTTTTAAGTCAAACTTTTGAAACTTTGACCAAGTTTATAAAGAAATTACTTATATCTACAATACCGAAGATAAATGATAGTATGAAGTACGTACATGTTGTGATGAATCTAATGATCGTTCCAGATGTAAATGTTTTTCTCCACATATACTTGGTCAAACTTTTCTGAGACTTTTCAAAACATCCATATGCTTATGGACGTGACAGAGTCCCTAACTAGAGAGAGAGAGAGAGAGAGAGTGAAAAAAGTGTGTGTGCGTGTGTGAAAGAGACATGGATAACACACGATAAAAGTAGAGAAAAAGCGTGCGTGTCTTATGCAAACATATCACACATGCATATTCGACAACGGAGGCAAGGTGAGGAGATAGTGTGTGGTTGTTTGGAACCGAGAGAGCAAGACCCCTAGCACGTGGCCAAGAGGGGTCTGACAAACAAGGGAGAGAGGTCGAGAGAGACATATAGAGAAAATGCAGACATGGGGAGGAGAGAGTGTATGTTTGTTATAGAGAGATCCCCTGGAGATCGTGATGGGACTACATGGGTGGGAGATCGAGTGACAAGGTGTGTGCGTGATAGAAGATGCCCCGAGAGATATCGAGATAGACGTATGGATGGAAGGAGACAATATGTGCGTTCCTGATGGCTAGTAAGAGATAATCATACTTAGGAGGGGGGAGTGCTTGCGCCTATGGCCCTGTTTGGATACTCTAACTCAGTTAGAGGTTAGAGTTAGATTCTAACCCTGAACTAACCATGAACTAACTCTAAGTAAAGAGGTGTTTGGATGGCAGGGTTAGATGGAGCGTGGATACGGCGAGGCACCTTCACGGGCGGTGCAAGAGGGAGGGAGGGAGAGGACAAGAAGCTTCGAGGAAGTGGGGAGGGATCTGCTGCGGGGAGAGCGAGAGAAAAAAGTGTTTATTAGTGGTCCCGAGAAGAACTAACCCAAATAAGCACCTCTTGGATGGGTTAGTTTTTTTGGATGGGTTAGATGCATCTAACCCAAACTAACCCTCCTGTTTGGATCTTTTTGGGTTAGTTGACTCCAAACTAACCCAAACTAACTCTAACCCATGGATCCAAACAGATCCTATGATGGAGTGAGGGATTATGGTACTTAGGGGGGTGCGTGTCACATGGAGAGAGAACAAGGGCGGAGAGTGTTGGATGGGTATATATGTATAGCGCGAGCGAGACATGTGTATGTGTGAACCAGGGAGATATAAGGCCAGTTTGGCTTGCGTCCTGAGCATCTTTTGCCTGGCCTGGGGTTGTGGCTGGATTTCATGCATGCTTGTTTGGTTGCTACCCTGTGAAAAAGAAAGCCCGCCTAGCCTGGGTTCCCTTGCACTTTAATTAGCCTGGCTGAACTCCAGACACTGCAAGTAGCCTGGCCCAAGCGACCGATTTCGGACACCTGGCCGTGCCTGGTCGTGCGGCCACGAGGCTAACAGCAACATGGATGGATATTAGCATTAAATAATTGATGCATGGATTGATTGATGGGGCGTTGATGCTTTGCCTGGCCCAGGCATGAACCAAACGCTTCAGCACCACACAAGCCTGGCCAGGCAGAAATATTTTACATCTCACGTCCACACCAGGCAGTACCGGCCATCAAGGCATGAGGGTCAGGTCACGAACCAAACTAACCAATAAAGTTTGAGAGAGATTGAGGAGCCCCGATAAGGCTGAGTGGTGCGTCAGATAGCTGAGAGGGGGAAAGAGATATTCCATCCGCTCGATAATGCAGTGCATGTAAATTTTTTAGAAGTCAAACTTTGGAAACTTTGATCAGGTTTACGCAAATGTTATTTATATCTACAATACCAAAGATACATCATACAAAACTACATCTCATGGTGAATCTAATGGTATATGTTTGCCGTACTAGATGTAATTCTTTTTCTCCACGTACATGGTCAAACTTTGTGATGTTTGACTTTTCAATAAATCTATATGCTATGGATCGAGGAGAGTGCCTCGGTCGAGACAGATCAAGTGCGTGTGAAGGAGAATGAGCAAGTGTGCAAAAAGAGTATGCGTGTGAAAGAGAAAGTGACAACAAACGATAAATTAGAGAGAGTGTGTGTTTTTCATTTCTTATACGAACATATCACACATGCATCTCCGAGATGGAAAAGCGAGGCGAGGAGATACACGAAGATAGCTAGTGTGTGATTGTTTGCAACGGAGAGAGACACCCCTGTAGCACATGTCCAATAGAGGTCTTGCCCACAAGGAAAAAAGGTCGAGAGGGACACATGGATGGCATGGACGCATGGGGAGGGAGAGAGGGTGTGTTTGTGATAGAGAGATCCCCTCGAGATCGTGAGGGGACTATATGGGTGGGAGATTGAGGGAGTGCGTGCACGATAGAAAGATGCCCCGAGAGAATCGAGATAGACCATGCACATGTTTGTGATGGAGACTAAGATTAGCTAGTCATATACATATAGGGGGTACTGCGTGTGCCTACAATTGAGTGAGAGACCATCATACTTGGCTAGTTGGGCATGAGATTGTGTGTGTGTGTGCGTGTGAGATGGAGAGAGAACTAGGGAGAGAGATAGAGTTTTAGATGGGCCTATCGAGTGCGAGTGAGATATGCATGTGTATGTGTGACCCAGGTGGATGGAGAGTTTGAGAGAGGGAGGGAAGAGCTCCGAGACGACATAGTGGTGCGTGAGAGAGTTATGGGCAAAGAGCCAAGGATTTTGTGTGCGTACGATGAGTGCACCCAAGATATCTAGCTTGGATTAGCTAGAGTATCATACATAGTGTGCGAGAGAGACCTATAGATGGTGTATATATGCATGCGAACTAGAAAGACCCCCCCCCCCACACACACACACAAAGAGAGAGAGAGATAGATGGAGAGAAAGGGAGAGGGGCCAACAAGGTTTTTGTGTCGGATGCGTGCGACAGAATTGAAGATTGTCGGAGAGAGAGAGAGAGAGAGAGAGAGAGAGAGAGAGAGAGAGCAGGAGTCCGGGAGAGGGGGGGTCGCATTTTATGCATCAAAGACTGATATAAACCATGTTTTGATATAAACTTGCATTCAAATATTTAAATTGGAGAACATGTTGTCTGCAATCCACACATGAACAGATATATGCGTATATCAAACAAGTTCATTAATTTGACTTTCAACATGTTCATGGAGTACTATAATACTGTACAACATGCTACTCAATTGAGGTGTTCAATTTTGGATTTAGTTCACTATTTTGAGCTACTAAACGAGCTATTTCATTGAATCGAGATATTTCATTTTGGGTTTGATTCGCGTTTTTGAGTGGGTCAACTATTTGTCATATAGTAAATCGCTAGCAACGAGCATGTAAAAACACATTACTCCCGAGCATCATCTCTCCATCTAAAAAAGAAGTGGCAAGCTAATATTTAAAAATTTGATTTGAATCGACTTGGTAAGGTAGACGTGGATGCTCGTTCTCCCAAAATTTGAATGAACCGTTAAACATCCTCTCTACTCGGTGGAATTCGCCCGAGCAAATAAATGGGAGACGCGAAATTACCGTCCTATGTGGGACACACATCAATTGGCCCGTTGTACATCGAGGGTAGGTTCGTAACTTCATCCAAGCGCGCCTTCTCCTCGACCGAAATGACATGTGCCGAATAATTCATAAACCATGGTCGGCAAAACACGCTCTCCTCGCCCGAAATAGCTCGCGCCCACTATTTCAAAACACACTCTCCTCGCCCGAAATCGCTCGCGTCCACTATAGTTCAAAACACGCCCTCCTCGCCCGAAATCGCTCCCGCCCACTATTTGGGGAGAAGCAAAGTTACTCTACTATCCACAACCCTCAGTACACAGACCCAAGCCGAGAATCCTATAGGCAAGGGTAGAACTGTAACTCCCCCTCACATTTCAGACAAATGCGTCCGTAAGACATGGTTCCACTCCCCTCCCAATCCCCCCCATCCATACCTCGTGGGCGCCAAATCACCTTCTCCCGAGCCGCGAAACCTCAGCCCCACCTCTATGGCGCCCCCCACCGCACCAATTTCACAGCCACCCTCCTCCCTAATGCCGGAGACGCTGTCCAATTGCCGTCGTGCACTAGGTCGTGTGCCTCTTACTCCGTGCTGCTGGTGCTGCCTCGACGACGGCCGCGTGAACCGTACTAGAGCCGATTCACCCCCGCCGTTGTTCACGGTGCCGGAGCGGCTCCAACTTCGGATCCGTCCAGAGTCCTGGCGCTACTTCCGCGTAGCCGTCCACCGTCGCGACATCGCTCTTTCCCTACCGTCGGTCGCCACCGCAACCACGTCGGCCTCACCGACTCGGCAGCTGGACCTGCCTACTTCACCATGCCGCCAGATAGGTCGCACCCTCATCTCAAATCACTTTATTTAGGCGTCAGTTGTCTGATTTTTTAATTTGGGCCAATCGATTCCCAATGGGAAGCAGCACCCCTCGAGGCGGCGGAGCTCCTAGGCTACCGGTTGGATGGTGTCTAACGTAAGGGTGTGGGGCCGCAAGTTCGCCGCGGAAGCAGCGCTTAGATGGCTATCTTTTAGAGTTGCGTGGGTTGAAGGTACTGCCGCCGCCGGATCTGGATGACGGGGAGTCTTTGTGGATTGGCCCGGGGGCGGCGCAACCACGGCAGTGCGGTGGGGCGGGGAGCGGGGTTTTGGCCGGGGCCACGGACGGCGGAGGCAGGCTGCTCTGCCATTGGTCGCTGGCTCTTCGGGGAAGATTCCAAACAGTGTCAGCCGGGAGGCACAAGACGACCATCAAGCCATCCGGCGTAGATCGGACAGTACCAAAATAAAATAAAATCATGTGACCCCAATTTAGTCTTCAGTCAATAGACGTGTGACCACTCTCGTACCTTGTTGTTGATCTCTTAGTGTATTTCTTCAGATCAAAGAGATATGTCGTTCTTAACATTATGCGTTATCTACATCTTCAGACACACCGTCTTCCGACTCACCGCAGCTGCTCCAACAAGGGAAGCATACACCAGAAGGGAGCTATAGTCCCCACTCAACAGTTCCCTGCATCGAATGCGCATGCCCGACATGGACAGCCACAACAACTGCAGGGCCATCGACAAGTCAGCACATGATGCTCACTCCTATGGATGGCAGCCAGATAGGTTGTACCTTCATCTTACTTGTGTGCAACATTTATGGCTTTGTTATTCATCTAAGAATGGAAAATAGATCATCACATTTCACTGTATATTCATGTTGATCTCTTACGGGTCTTGTTCAGGAGTTCACGCTGTTCCATAGTTCAGCTAAGATACTTGTTCTTTAGGTAACGCTGTTTCATAGTTATCATCCATCAGCCAATGCTATCCCACAGGCTGGTGATTATAGTATTATACCACTTCTAGTATTACCTATGTTATCCTTTAATACTTTTGTGTGCCATCTAGTTAATCTCGAGTACAAACGATACATATTCTGTAGCTTTCATCTGTGTTCTTCCTTTAGTTTATGAGACCTATTGCTGCTAGTTAACCCCAGTCCTACTATTTATGTCATCTCCTATAGGCACTCATTACATAAATCTAACTACTAGTTGTCTTCCATGCATGTTAGATATAATTGCACACACTGATATATCCACAAGAACCTCATGGAGCAATGTAAAGGCCAATAAACTTGATGTCAATGATACCCAATATGATGGAACATGTAAAGGCAGTTCTTCAGAAGACTTGCAGAAAGATGATGAATCCTCTTCACCCCCACAAGGTCCTTGCTCTAACTTGGCCTGTGATATGGGTACAACATGCATATAATGTCCTGGAGTGTATCTACTCTGTTGCATGCCATGTGCTTAGCATGCTGATCATGCATGTAAATATGTCATGCCTTCCTGTTTTTCAGTACCTATTCCATTCATGATAACATGTTTTCAAATTCAAGTACCATCGTTCTACTCTATCGCGATGCCATCTGCTTAATTTGGACATCATGCTTCTGAATATCTTATGCATTGTTATTCATCAGTATGTACTTCATCTGTCTGCCATACCATGTTTTTTTACATTGAAGTGCTGTTCTAGTGCTCTGTTGCAATGCCATCTTATTTTCCCATTCATACACGTGTATGTTGCCTTAGTTATTTCTGTACGTATTCCTCTAGCATATAGTTTTACATTCAACTAGTGTTTGTTTTCTGTGTTGTCCTGTCGTATCCCTAGCTCTTACACCATACTCCCTCCGTGCGGATTACATGTTGCCGAAATGGATAAAAATGATGTATCTAGAACTGAAATACGCTTAGACCCATCCATTTTTTTCCGGATGGAGGGAATACATGTCAATATGTCATGACTTTCTATTCTTCAGTACCTATTCCATCTCTCTGCTGTCGCATGTTTTATAATTAAATCACCATTCTTCTATACAAGGCATGCAAGGGGAAGATGACTATGTTAGAATCTGAAGGGTTACAAACAAGGCCTTTGCAAAAGATCCAAACGCCAGGAGATAATAAACCAACTCCATTTTTTATAGATACTGCTCCAGCACAGAGAAACCCAACTCCTACTGATAATAAGCAGATTCCAGTGGCCAAAGAACTAGTCCGCTCCAGTCCAGCAAAAATATGTCAACTCAATTCTAAGAAGCGTGTGCATATCCTTGCATCATGAAATTTTATAGCATGCTGATCATTTTTCTACATGTTTCTTACCCATCTCTATTTTAGAAAATAAGCTTAACAGATAGAAGAATTTCTGCAATGGTATCGTTTATGAGGAAAGATTCTTGCAGGAATTCTATGTGCTCCAATGTAGATGTAAGTACCTGTTGTATATCACTATATTTTTACATCAGCATGTATTTTGTTAATCGGCGTGAATCCAACCTTTATCTGATCTAAATTTAGTTGTAGCAAAATGTATGATTAAAGGCCACAATGTTGATTTTTGTAAGGAAAACTGCCTGGTAGTTTTGCATCCTGAGCTGCATGAGTTTACTATCTCATATCAGTGGGTTTGAAACTTTGGTTCTATAGTGGGGTTTTCAGTGTTTTTTTACTGTGTTTTCCTGTCGTATCCCTAGCTCTTACATCATACTCCCTCCGTCCAGATTAAATGTCACAGAAATGGATAAAACTGGATGTATCTAGAACTGAAATACGCCTAGACCCATCCATTTATTTCCGGATGGAGGGAATACATGTCAATATGTCATGCCTTTCTATTCTTCAGTACCTATTCCATCTTTGCTGTAGCATGTTTTATAACTGAATCACCATTCTTCTATATAAGGCATGCAAGGTGAAGACGGCTATGTTAGAATCTGAAAGGTTATAAACCAGGTCTTTGCAAAAGATCCAAACGCCAGGAGATAATAAACCAACTCCATTTTTCATAGATACTGCTCCAGCATAGAGAAACCCAACTCCCACTGATAATAAGCAGATTCCAGTGGCCAAAGAACTAGTCCGCTCCAGTCCAGCAAAAGAATGTCAACTCCATTCTAAGAAGCGTGTGCGTATCCTCGCATCATGAAATTTTATAGCATTCTGATCATATTTTCTACATGTTTCTTACCCATCTCTCTTTTAGAAAATAAGGTTAAACGATAGAAGACTTCCTCCATTGGGATCGTATTCGAGGAAAATATCTTGCGGGAATTCTCTGTGCTCCAATGCTGATGTAAGTACCTGTTGTATATCACTATATTTTTACATCAACATGTATTTTGTTAATCGGCGTGAATCTAACCTTTATCTGATCTAAAATTAGTTGTAGCAAAATGTTAAAGGCGCCAATGTTGATTTTTGTAAGGAAAACTGCCTGGTAGTTTTGCATACTGAGCCGCATGAATGTACTATCTCATATCACGCACATTACTGAATTGTAGTGCTTCTCTGGTTGCCCATTCATTCATTGTGTCAATGTTGCTTTCGTACTACCTTACTTGGCTGATGATAGCTGTGCCATATTGTGTTAATTTGGTGTAGGCTAGTTGCCCAAACGTTCGTTGTGTCAATGTTGCTTTCCTATTATCTGACTTGGCCAATGATAGCAATGCTAGTGCGTTAATTTTGTGCAGGCTGCTGAAGATAAGAAGACAAACTCTGAAAACAGTAAGGCAACCCCATTGTTTCTTTCCAATAAATCTAGGCCAGGTAATATGGCAATAACTCATGATTAATCTATTTGGTTCCCGTCCTAATTTATGTTATGATGCAGTGGTCGAGACACTCTTCACTATCAATAATACAAGCCTACCAAAATTGCCATCTGAATCTGTTCAGTATCCTCTGTCTCGAATGCAACGGAATAAATGTATGTTTGTGAACCAATTAATGGCGGAAGCAGTGATGGAAATGGTGGATGAATCAGAGGTGCAGAGTCGTGCGACACAACAACTGATCAATGTTTTCAGAGACAGTGTAGCAAAGCAGCAAGAACTTGCCCACATGCTTATGGGCGTCATCTGTGTGAGGTTGCAGATTGTGACGTTGTAGATGGTTAGGTTCTGCTCATTTATCTGCACTGGCATCAATCTTTGATTGCCCAGTGGATGTAATTTCCTGTAATATATGGTGGATGTGCAACGTTATTTCCTGCATGCCGTACCTTTGCTTGATCGGTTTTGGTCCTGTCATAATTGCTTGTCGTAATGGGCTCAAATTATCTAATTTGGCCTAAAGACATATACGAACTTTAGTGGGCCCATTAAGTTAATGGGCCGTTACTAGGTCGAAAGTTAATGGTCGGCCCTCTTACCTCCCGGGTCGTTAACAGGCCGACATCGAAGCGGGCAACAGGTGGCCCCAATTTATTTCACAGGCCGTTACTAAGTTTGGGCTACATATGGCCCAGCTATACTGTAGGCCTTTAGTAGGCCGAAAGAGACAGTGGGCTTGTACTGGACCATGAAGAGCATGGGCCGCTAAGAGGCCGAAAATCAGGTCGTATTATAAATGGCCCAACTGTGTTGTGGGCCTTTAGTAGGCCGAAAAGAGAAAACCGGGCTGGTATTGGGCCATGAAGGGCATGGGCCGTTAAAAGGCCAAAACTAAGGTCCGACTACAAATGGCCCAACTCATTTATGGTCCGTTAACAGGCCGAAAGACACACAGGGCCGGGAATCGGCCCAACACTTAAATGGGTCGCTAAAAGGTCAAAACTCAGGTCCGACTACAAATGGCCCAACTGATTTATGGGCCGTCAACAAGCTGAAAGTGACACCGGGCCAGAAATTGGCCCAACACTTAAATGGGCCGCTAAAAGGCCGAAACTCAGGTCCGACTACAAATGGCCCATCAGATTTATGGGCCGCCAACAAGCTGAAAGACACACCGGACCAAAAAACTATCCCAACATTTAAATGGGTCGCTAAAAGGCCGAAAGATGTACATCCTGAAAATTGGCCCATCCATTAAATGGGCCGTTAACAGGCCAAAATCTCATCGGGCCGATATTGAGCCCAAATATATAGCAGACTGTTAACGGGCTCGAATTGACGATGGGCTGCAATGGTGTCAAATCTTTCACAGGCCGTTGACGGGCCGAATTGGCACATCTCGTATGGGCCATGAGCTTAAATGGACCTGACACAAGTAGGCCTTATATGAGCCGGCCTGCTAATTTTTACTGGGCCGGCCTTTTTCACCGGAATGGGCCACTGTTGGGTCGTGCCACGTGTCGACCTATCATAGGCGCCTCCTGTCCAATGAGTGGATGACATCTGTCCCAACGGTGAGGCAACACGTGTTTCCTGCGGCCAATGATGATTTTACACGCGAAAAATCCCCATTGGTCCGGGTTGTTAACGGGTTATCGGATCCAAAACCGGACCCGATATCTTAACGGTGTTCCATTACGGTGGATGCCACGTGTCGGTCACCCTTGACGAAAGCACTTTTGTGACGCGCGATTTATTGTCATGGAAGTGGACACTTCCGTGATGATAATTTTGGTAATGTCATGAAACACTTCTACAACAGCACAGGTATGACTATCTTGATTCTTTCATAAAATCGTCATGGATGTACATGCATGACAAAAAACGCGACCTACTGTGACAAACACGTATCATCACGGAAGTGTATTTTTTTGTAGTGCTTGCATTCTTTCTTCTTCTGGTTGAGTACCGATACTCACATCAGATCCATTATGGACCTCCAGGTCCTTTGTTGGGTTTTATCCAATAGGGTCCTTCATATTCAGTAACCTTGTGAGCTTTTCCTCGGATTCATAATGCCTTTGGTAAATTGTATCCCCTGCTTTGGTCAACCATGCTCTGCTTCCGAGCTTGAGTTATTTATTCCTAAAGTTTGTGGTATGTGTTCCTAAGATGCCCCGATGGGTTGAACCTATGCCTTCCACAATTTGTGTGAACCCAGAAACTTCTACGGGTCATACTCTACTAGTGTCATGCTAGATAAAATCTGAACACTGGCTTTATCGAAAATGAGAAGTGAATGATAGGTTATGCATTGATGAAGTGGGAGTCGACCTTGAGCCTTTGCGTTCATGCCCATGGACCCGATGTGGAACTTATCATGGAAGCTTCTTGAAATAATAATAATCCCCTTTTGATAAGTTCATCTTGTATCTATGTTTGGTCCTTTGCCACTATGGTTCCGATCATATTGTTCTTGTTTGATGCATTTATCGGACAAGTTAAAGTACTTGCCTTTTGCAAATCTTTTCACCTGTCCAACCTCTATTCTCCTCAATCTTCGAGTATTACCCTTTGGTATCTCGATAATATCACGGAACTACATAACTTCTTATGAGATCTTCATCAACTATTATTTCTCGCCGATTCAAAGTTTCCACGGGTTCTGAGTTGTTAGACCCTCGAGAACACCGATAACTGATTCAAGTCTCCATTGCTTTGTTTAACCTTTCTTGTAACCTAACATATCTGAGAAGTGATAATACCCTGCTTATGTAAACACCTCGGTGTACAACTCTGTCAGTAAGACGTTGTTACTATTGTTGATGGCATTCCGGTAGCCACCGATGGACGAGAACTTTGCCTATTGGTCCGCCTCGTCTTAACGAGCAGGAAAATGGTTCTCTTCGTCCCTCGCCCTTGGTAAATAAAAAAAATCGAATCTGACTATGTAGTATATTCTTACATATTCGTGTTGGTTATTGGTTAGCATTACATGTTTGTTTGAGTGGCCGACAACACTTGGCAGGGTCTTTGAGGTTGTGAGTTCGCCCCTTGAACTTGTTTTTTTTTTTTGGATTTTTACTCGAGCCTTACAAACACATGTCGTTTCGGTGCCTGGGCCTTTGACAGCCAACACAACTTAGTCGGCCTAACTACCTGGGAAATAAGGCAATTTTTTAAAGAGTCTTGCATTGCTGCTTTACATACAATCATACCAATTTATATGCGTTTGCGAAACTACATGTAGTAGGCTAGATGAATTAAGCTGGATGAGGGATGGATGGATTGGTATGTGAGCTAGCTGGAAAAGGACCCTTTTTTATAAAAAAAGAAATTTAATCTATCTAGTCTAGTCTAGTCTATCTAGTAATAATAAAAGGGCTATTACTTCTCTTCCTCCTAAATTTTCGTCCGTTTCGTACGTCTGATATTTTTCGTCCGTCGTACGTCAGGCTCGATCGAGACGCTCAATCTTTTAAATCCACGCCCTGGTTTCAAAGCCCGGTGAACAACCCACCTATTTTTTCGGCCCGCCCAGCCAAATAATGCAAAAGTAATCGGAGGTGAACAACCCACCTATTTTTTCGGCCCGCCCAGCCCAACAGTGCAAAAATCATGCACGGAATCGAACTCATAACCTCATGCCCAACAACACATGATAGGACCAACTAAACTATAGATCCCTACATGTTGAAAGGGAAGGTTCATACACATTTAAAATAGTCCCACATTGCTCCCTTCAATCCAAACTTCGTAGTTTAAGAAGATCTTCGAGTTTCCTGGGTATCAAGGAACAATTTCGGGAATCAATAAGGAAGGAAATAAGTTGTCCTGATAAGGAAGGGAAAGAGGGGGAAATAAGGATGGAAAGGAGGGATTTCAAGTCTGAAAGAAAAGGAAAGAGTGGATAGGTAAATAAGGAAGCAAAAGGAAAAAAAAAGATTGAATCTTGCTGGCATGCATGCACGGAGAACGAGATGTCGGGCTGCATGCATGCCTGCTCGGACGTGCTCGCTGGGCCTTTGACCACCATCATTCTCCTTCTCCGCTCTCATGAAAGTTTTTAATTAGAAGCCACTTATAATGACTCCTTTTAGTTCTTACAAAAACACCTCTCATTTTAATATTTTTTCTTCTGAAAAACCAATTCGTCTAGGACTTGGAGCAGAGGGAGCGACCCATCTACAACTCGGAGTAGAACAAAGGACATGGAGCAGAACGATATCGATGGAAGCTTTCACGTTCGGCTTCGATCTAGAAACGCCGCCCACTTTCAAGCTGATGAAATTTAGCTTTCTTTGAAATATGAAAAGTTTTTGTTGATGCATTTCTTTACAAAAATTTGCGTTACTCTTGTCATGCCTATTAGTAAGCTTGTGATTTCTTAGAGTGTCCACTAATATGAAAACAATAGTTTGACATATTCGAGCAATCTCCACTATCCAGATGCCTAAACAGTAATTAATGGTGTATATCTAGCAAGTACTATGTTTGACCGATAATGTCAAGTTGCATGGCATAAAATCTATTCAGACCATGGCATCCTTAGTGACAATGAATAATGTTATTTCTTCCTATTATACTTTTAAATTTCTGTATGCACTAATAATTAGAAGTTTGTGTTTCGAACTACGGTCTTGAATAACCCTACAATAAATCGGTCCATTGTTATTGTCATCAGCAACATGTATCCCGCGACCAGTTTATCGACCTTGCCACCCCTTATTCGTAGTAACATGCATTTCCACAGTAGTAAAGCACATGTCTCCTAGCTTGATTCGCATCCCTTGAAGTCTTCCGTTGCAACGCACGGGCATATGTGCTAGTAAAATATAAAAGTAAAAAAGCAAGAAAACAAGTTTTTTTTTTGAGAAAATAGCGGAAACATGTTGTTAATGTTTTTTCCTGAGAAATTAGCAAAAAAGTTAATGGAAAAGCGAAAAATTAAGTTTTTAATGTTTTTTAAGAAATTGGCGAAAAATTCAAGTGACGTCAGCATGACGAGCACGTCCTACTGGGCCGGGTTGACTATAGGCCCGCAATAAGCGGCACATAGGCGCCCTCGTTAACATTTTGTTTTTTGAGGCAAGCCCTCGTTAGCATTAAAGTGGAGGGATTTGATCACATCAGGCCCATGATTCCCAACAGGGCCGACGAGGAAGCCCGTGGAGAGAGAAAAAAATCAGGGGGGCGGAGAGATATCGTGTCGTGTACCCGTGCTCTAGTCGACCTCGCCAACGGCGGCACCGCATCTGAGAGAGTGGGGAGGGGTCTTCGGAGAGGAGATGGCGAAGCGGCTGCGCGAGGCTGCGCCGTGGGGGGAGGCGCCGGGCTCGCCGGTGAACGGCCTGGACGACGGCTGCCTCATGCATATCTTCAGCTTCCTCAGCCCGATTCCAGGTTCGGTTCGATTTCGCTCCCCTCACCTTAGCAGGAGAAATCATTTGAGAAGAGTCGGTCGATGTTGTTGTCGCTTCGCTGTGTGAGTGATTTCGGATTTGGGTGGAGAGTTAGTGGATACGTAGGCGGATGGGCCAAAAAAGAATTGATTTTGACCTGCTCCTTTGGGGAGCAAGATAGGTTTCTTGGGTGATATATTGTGTGGGCACCGATTTCACGCGGCGGTGTTGCTAAATTAGTGGAATTCGGGAAAGAGCAGCTTTCAGTAATGAAAATGTTCCAAAACTAGACCATGTGTGGGTTTCGACTTTGGGGACTTGGGGCTAGGAATGTTTGAAGTGGCTGTCCAACCAAATTGCCGGGGTTTTACTTGATCCGCTCACCATAGCAGGATAAATTATTGGAGCGAAATCAGTAGATATTGTCCGGTTCGCTTCGCTGCGTGATTGACATTGGATTTGTGTGGAGAGTTTGTGGAAAAGTAGGAGATTGGGCCCAAAAAATGGAGTTTGACCTGCTTCTGTGAGGAACAAGATAGGGTTCTGCGGTGTTTTATTGTATTGGGCACTGGTTTCAAGCAGACGTCTTGCTAAATTAATGGGATTTGGGGATTTACCATTGGATGTGATGGGATAAACACCTTTGGTAGTGAACGATGACTCAAAATTAGATCTTGTGTCGGTTTGGGTTTGAACTTGGGACTAGGGAGGAGTGTTTGCTCAGGTGGTCATCCAACTAAATTGCCAGGGCTTGAACACGTTTCAATCTGAAATTGACAGACTTTATGAGTTGATGTGTTGTTGTGACTTGTGAGGAGGGGACTGATATCCAACGCTTTTTGGCATCGCCGCTACATTTTTAACCATTGGTCACCTAGTTCATTTGCCCACTGGCTGTGCTGATAACAATGATATACCTTAATGCCTGTGCTGGGCAAAGTTTTGTACATCAAAAAATCTTTCACTAAGCTAATTGTGTTGAGCTGGACCAGAGAATCTTAACGTGGTTGATTGCATAATGACGTTGATTGGTTTTCATTGGTTAAACCAAGCAACGAGTTTATGCACTTGTTATGTAGTGTGAATGCAAAGATGTTGATTGGTCTTGTTTAGACTGCCACAGATGGAAAATTGGTCTATGTCAGGTCTTATTCCTTGAGAACTACAGTTAGTGAGTCAGGTATCGTTCTCACATGCCCATTGGTTAAGCTGGTCCAGTGGAAAACAAATAATCTGATCATGTACACAGTGGAAAATGATGGTTTTGCATAAGTTATCTTGATTGCATTTCTAGATAGTCAAACCCTAACTTACTGCTAAGGTTCTTGATTGTGTCACTGCTGTCATTTCTCTTCCATGAAAATGAGCCTTTTTTAGCATTTCAGTTTTGAACCTGCAGATAGGTATAACACCGCCCTCGTTTGCCACAGATGGCGCTTCCTGGCATGCCATCCTCGGTTGTGGTTGCGTGTTGAGAGGCCGCTCAGAGATGTAAAGGAGCCTGGAGTTTATCCAGATCTTGAGGCTGCTATTTCTGCTGCTAGGTTCGTTTTTTCCATCTCATTTTGCATTGCGGGATGAAGGATGTCCGGGATGACCTCTGCTTTGTTGAAGGCCTGGTGACACTATTCTAATTGCTGCCGGTGGCACCTATCTTGCATGTAATATCCAAATAAAGAAGCCCCTTTGCATTGTAAGCTTTGCCATCCATGTTCCTTGTTATCTCAGTAGAAATTCTTTCTGGTGAAATGTTTCCTGCATTATTCACCAATTGGTGCAACTGTGTGCTTACGTTTGTCATTTTCTGTCCTATCAGATTGGCGGGGGTGAGCTTCCTGATGACACTGTATTGACATGTTCCCGTGGCTCCGACAAGTATGCTCATTTCTTCTGTTGTTATATTTATTTCTCTGTGTTTTGTTCTGTTTTGATGGTTTGCTAGTGCTGCTGCCAGTCATTATGTGTTGTTATTATAGTAGGTCATTTCATTTTGCCAGACTGAGGCTCTCATGCCATCGAAATTCCTCCCTTCAGAATACTTAATAAACCCTATTATGAAGCTTCCAGTAAATTACACTACCCGGCTTGATGGCTAGGTTGCTCTATGCCAAATTCGGTAACTTTTTAGTGTAGCCGACCACAGTTATAATGCTTCGTTTGACATAGCGGATTTTTTCTGGAAGCACTTTCTTTGGTTCTGTTTTTTGGTAATATAGTTAGTTGAAAGCACCTTTTTGCCAGCTGTGGCAGAAAGGAAAAGCTTTCAAAATAGACCTGCCTTTAGATTATTCTAAACTAACAATTTGGAATGTTGAAACTGGGAACTATATTTTCCTAATGCTAGGTGATTATCGTTCATAGCTCCTTCATTTGTGAAATGTTTGTCAGTAAACTAAGAAATTACAAGTCTGCAAACTGTCATGTGTTCCCTATTCACCTGTGCCACTTCCGCACCACATCTCATGTCTTTGTGTACCAACCTATCTATGCAGTGCACTGGAGTTCCTTTCCACCTGTAAGATTGCCAATCTTACTATCAAGGCGGAGCTCGGATGCTGCCTGCTCCATCGGAGCGGCAAGTTAACTATTCAGGAGTGCTTGCTCCAGTGCGAGCCAAACCCTCTGGACTACCTGTCCTTCCCGATAGTCAGCACGGCGATCGAATACAGTCCATTATCGTCGTCGTTCAAGGAGCAGCAGGGGCACGGCGTGACGGTCGTCCGCACCCGGATCGAAGGCGGCGCCAAGGCGGTCCGGACCAACGGGACCCTGGCGCTGCAGCGCGTGCGGGCCATCTACGCCCGCAGGTCCGTCTTCTTCTGGTTCGAGGTAGGGGAGAAGCTGGAGCCCCTGTGAAACAAATAAGCTCTTGTATTCTGTAATCTCACTCAACCTAGTGTTGAGAGCAAACCCTTGTAGTATCATGTCTGTTCCATGCCTGTTGTAACACATGACAATGATAAATTTTTACTGCTGCTTATTGACATTTGAATCATCATGGAGCATGTGTTGCCCCTTGCAAAATGAACTGGATCTGAATTAGAAAGTCGTTTTTCATGTGTACCTTTGGCAAGTATAGTAACTGTGAGTAATCATTAAAGTAGCACGCTCCGCTGTGAAAGTAGGCAACGCTGTAGTAGCAGTACCGGGCGTACCAAACCTGGTTTTATTACTGTGTTAATAAAGTAAGCAAGTCTGCAGTGGCTAGCTAAGACATGGTGGTTAACCACTCTCCAGTGCTAGTAAATGCGTGATTACTTCGTGGTTAATCACGCGCCGATCGGCAACGGAGGAGGGGCCGTACGGTCGCAGTAGGTGATGTGCGCTATACTTTTCTCCTTGTTTTTTACTGCTTACATTTCGAGATGGATTTTGTGCTTGTTACTGCCTGCTCAAACGGAGTAGTAAGAGTTTTGAGCCACCGAGGCAGAAAGAAAAGGCACCCAAGGTGGATCCGATCTACTCCTAGCTATTCGTGTCATTGAATGGCCCAAGTTGTAGCCTGTTGGCAGGTAGCAATTCAAACAAGTTGCAACGGTAATCTCCATCTCAGACCCATAGGACCAGTAATAACTAAATAAAACATTTCACATTCTCTCGATAGCAACCAGCTGTGGCCAATTTGACCTAGACCTTCACAAAACATTCTTGGTGATTTCCATGGAAGAAATTTTCTTCTTCCTTGTTGGTGAGCTAGGAGCGTTCGAGTTCTGTTTCTCTTTAGTAAATGCTTGCTCTGTGTTTTTTCCTTTTTGGGGGGCAAAGGCAAAGACCAGACTTGCGCTGCCAAAGCTGGCCGGCTCCCTGCGTCCTCCTTCCTTTGGCAAGCTGCTGCGCCAAAGCTGACCGATTCCCACTACGCATTTAAAAAGGAAGTTGAATCCTGAGGCCTCGCTTCTCTTTTGCCCCGGCTTGCCATCGACATGTCATCGCAGGGACAGGCCGAGGGGTTTACGATCACCATCTGACTAATCTAGGCAGGCAGGGCAGGGCAAGAAAGCGAAGGGGTGTTGGTGATCACGGGCATTGGTTTCTCCCCCTCCCTCCTTTTCTGCGTCGTGTGTTTTTGTCACCTCCCACTTGACTTCTTCCGAACACTTCTTGACATATCAGGTAACGCTTTGACTACTCCAAAAAACATCATTTTTTATCAACATATTATTTAAAAAATTATTTATCTAGAAGACATTGAGGAAGAGAGAGAGAGAGAGTATCGAAATCCACAGTTTCTGATGACGTCCCTTTCTTTCAAATAGGATTACCATTCCGCATAATGAGGTCGAAGATGTTGTTTGGTGGTGTTTCTTTTTTGCGTGCGTGTTTTTTGTGTTCTTTCTTTGACCGGATTTACTTGCCCATCAGGCTGTCAAGGTTTTTGATATGGGTTTCCTTATAAGCTAGATCGATTTCCTTTTTAGAAGAGACTACTCATGCAAGGATTTCTAGATTTTAAGAAAAATAATATGAAAATCTACATATTGACACGTTATTCAAAACGTATCTACGAGCAGTAATTTTTCGGTAAGTAGTTTGTCTTGAACTTTCATCAAATTTACCGGTCTGATCTACAACTTTTTGGTGGGGGCCTGACCTCCATTTAATACCAGTACAGGCCAGATGGCCGGACCGGAGTAACTGTTTTTGACCGTTGATGATAATCCCCTGCGTGATCCGGCCGGGGGACAGGGCCCACCCACTCATCAGCCCACTATTACCAAATGAACAGAGATTTGCCCCGATAAAAACAGCCCCTTTCCCTTTCCCTTTCCCTTCCCTCCAAACCAAACCCCGAGGAAAACACGCCCGCCCCTCCTTTCTTTCGTCAGAAAGAAAGACTGAAAGAGGCGACTCGGCCGAGAGAGAGGACAGAGACGGAGCAAAGACTGGGGCTTTAATTCGAACGCGCTCGCCTCCGTCCTCCTCCCCATCTCGAGCCCTCCGCCACAGTACCAGCATCACGCCAAACCCCAACCCATCCCCTATCTATCCCAGGGAAGGTCAAACCAGCCGGCCCCCCTCTTCTCCGGCCGCCCGCCCCGATCGCCGCCTCCCTCCGTCCACGCCTCCTGAGGTAGCGCTCGTTTCCCCTGTTTTTGTTTCTTGGATGCGTAGGGGGTTGGATTTGTGTCGGATTTTGAGGGTGCGGCTGCGGATGCGCGCGTGGGGTCGGGAATGCGGGTGCCTGGTGCGCGGGCGGCGGCTGCCGGTTAGGGTTTTCGGTTGAGGTTTGGGAGATTTTTGCGGCTTTTTTTGTCAGATTGATGGGGCGTGTTCATTCATGTCTAGATGCGCGTTAGAATATTTCCCCGCCCGCTACGGTGCTAGGGCACTTGAGCTAGGGGCACGGTCAATCGGTGGTAGATTATCCGGTTATCGCCACGGGGGTTCGTACGGCTGATCTGATGATGGAGTTTCGTTGGTGTAAAGCTCAGCCTGCAGCCTGCTGGTTTGTGTTTTCGAGTTAGGTAATGATGTTTTGGTTGCTCTGTTTATCTCCGCGTTTCCACTTCCAAGAGTCATGATTTCTAATCTGAAAAAGGAAGATAGACAAGATTCAGCAGGGGTGCTGTTGGTTGGCAATGATTACAGCTCCTGCACGCTGCTGGCATCTCCTTACATGAGGTGGAAAGATGTTTTATGTGATGAACTCCATGCCCCCGCACTTCTTGTTTCAGTTGTTCATTGCAACTTTGTGCAAGCAGCTGCTGCTGCTGCTGTGAGTGCAATACAGGGCGTAGTGGAGGTTCATCCAAGTGCCACCCCCTTTCCCCTTCCCTGTTCCACCACTCCATCATTTCCCTTTGCTATCATAGTTCCTGCTCTTGCATCTCCGCTCTTCCCAGTGAAGCGGTTACTAGTTATAGCTAGATTAGCTGACCAACCAACATGTCCTTGGTTTCCTTTGATATAGTTCGAGAAGCGGCGCTGATGTGGTTCTCAGCTGTCGGTGTGCACTGACTTTTCAACAAAATAATGTCGTACTGAGTACCCAACTTAATTTTGATTCAGTTACATGGATTGACACTGAAGAAAACAGTTAGACTAGAAAGCTGAGCCAAACGTACAATAAAGGGAACCTTCAGCCTTTTGCTGAAAAAGGTGAAAACAAGCGCCATGGCATCTATGTTTTTTGTTTAGCGTGTAACGATGTAACCTAATAACACTTGCTGGGTCAAGTATTACAAACTCTTTCTGAGACCCAAGCCCATCTGCCCTCATGGTTAACTGACCAACCAACATTTTCTTACTAGTTTCCTTTGATATATTTGGAGAAGTGGCATTGATGTGGTCTTCAGCTGTCGCTGTGCAGTGTCCACTGATTTTTCAACAAATCAAAGTTGTTCCGAGTACTTAACTAAATTGGATTCAGTTACATGGATTCACACTAAAGAAAACAGTTGACTAGAAAGCGGAACCGAAAGTGTAGTAAAAGGCTGAAAACCTTCAAATCTTTGGCTGAAAAATGGCATATATGTTTTTCTGTTCGGTGGGTAATGATGTAACCTAACACGACTTGCTGGGTCAAATATTACAAACTTTTCTGAGATCAAACCCATATGAGCTCATGATGTCTGCATCGTTGGTGCTCTCAGAACCTTTAAGTGCAGCCGAGTCATATTATGGTTGGCTTATGATGAAATTTACGTTTGTGCGTTCCTTAGAAAAGTGAGTTAATTTGATCTGGAGATGTTTTTTGTGGATAGAAGAAGTTCCTATCTTTTGAAATGATGAATAATATCTGTTTCATTTACTTCCAAGCATAAAAAATTTCTCTTGATTTCTTTTTCCTCCATACAGGATTCTGCATCTATAGGTTTGGTCATGGCGTCAGCTGCCTATCTTGACGACATTGATGCTGAAGTTATCGACCCTCCAAAGATTGAGATGTTAGATGTCACAGAACTCGTCGGTGATCTTATCGAGCACTCACCGAAACCAAATGTCATAGTTTCTAGCAATGTGCATGAGCTATTGGAATGCCCTGTGTGTTTGGTCGCCATGTATCCTCCAATTCATCAGGTATGCCTTCTTGCTGAACTAATTACATTTAACTATAGCATATCGGTTGCATTATACTAAGCCTTGTTCTAGGCTTTTGGCTTTCCATGTGTTTGCTAACATGTGTGATCAGATAAGAATATCCAGTTGCAAAAGAATATAAAATTGCTGATTTCTTTCAAGGTAGACAGAGGTAAAATAGTGTTTTGGTTGGTGACCTTTTTCTATGAATCGCTTTTACCCTAATAGGTGACATCCCTTCCTTTCTGTTAACCACCCCCATGCATCAGGCCCACCTGTAACTAGCTCCCTGCAAACATTTTCAACTTATACATTGCAACAGTCTTCTTTTCCATTTTCAATGTTATCCAGATTGTTCATTATCAAATGATTCTAGTAGGAGAGCCTGACATCTCATGATTATTTTGAATTTACACTGCATATTCTTAAGCTCAGAAGAATGTTTGATATGAATGTGTCTAGAGGTTCTTTAACTATTCTGTCACATTTGTGCGTGCAGTGCTCCAATGGTCATACCATTTGTTCTGGATGCAAGCCAAGGGTTCATAATCGCTGCCCAACTTGCAGGAGTGAATTGGGCAACATAAGATGCCTTGCTCTGGAGAAGGTTGCCGCCTCTCTAGAGGTTCCGTGCAAGTTCCAGAACTTTGGATGCGTGGGGATATATCCTTATTACTGCAAGCTGAAACATGAATCACAGTGCCAATACAGACCCTATACTTGCCCATATGCGGGATCTGAGTGCACTGTCACTGGTGACATTCCATATCTAGTGAATCACTTGAAGGATGATCATAAGGTTGACATGCACAGTGGAAGCACCTTTAATCATCGCTATGTCAAATCAAATCCTCATGAAGTTGAGAATGCTACATGGATGCTTACGGTAATTATCAGCTACATCTGTATTTATGATCTGAAACACTACACAGTAGATTAGTCCTCACATCCTCTTTCCAAGAGATCCAAGGTGTATCTTGGATAGTTTTGATAACATGAGTTATGGTCTTATGGATTGCTGATTGTTTACCAAGTGTGTGCATACTTAACAACTCCATTAAGTAAGGTTACTGTTGACACTGCATGCTACTGTTATTCAGCTTCTGCTTGTGTTTTCCCTCTTCATGGAAGTGAGAGTTGTGGAACTAACTCTAGAATATCTGTCCAGGTTTTCAGCTGCTTTGGGCAGTACTTCTGCCTGCACTTCGAGGCGTTCCAGCTGGGCATGGCGCCGGTCTACATCGCCTTCCTGAGGTTCATGGGAGACGACGCCGAGGCCAAGAACTACACCTACAGCCTGGAGGTTGGAGGCATCAACCGTAAGATGACCTGGCAGGGCATCCCTCGGAGCATCAGGGATAGCCACAGGAAAGTGCGGGACAGCTACGACGGGCTCATCATCCAGCGCAACATGGCCCTGTGCTTCTCCGGCGGCGACAGGAAGGAGCTCAAGCTGCGGGTCACCGGGAGGATTTGGAAGGAGCAGTGAGTTAGTGAACTTTAGCTGCATGCTAGTGAAGGTGTGTCCGTTCGTTTCGTTCTGGCGATCCGAGATGAACCGAAGTATTGCGCGAGGGCTTCATTAGGACTAGGGGTAATGGTGTGTAGACCGTGTTAGCTTCGTGGTAGTTGGAGATGTTTCCATGGATGGTTGTCATGCGGATTGAGGTGGTACTGATGTGGCAGAGCTGAAGGCAAAACTTCTCCTGTTTTGCTTTGAACAAGAGCTTGGATGGCTGGCCACTGTGCCGCCCTTTTGGTGAGATCTTGTTGGTGACTCTTGGACTGTAAATGATGTAGCCCCTCTCTAGTATGAGACTCGTATCTATCTATGTCAGACCTAGAAATGTTCTGAACTTCTGATGCTGGCATATGAATGAGACTCGTATCCATCTACGTCAGACCCAAAAATGTTCTGAATTTGAGATGGCCGTTTCTGATGCTCCCCTCTGTATATGATACTCGTATTTGCATCAGCCCCCCACCGATGTTCAGAATTCCTGGTGCTGATATTGTGTTGAGATGGCCGTTTCTGATGCCAGTTCTGCGGCTGCTTCCACTGGAATATGTCTTCTTCTTTTGGCATCAATCAGAAGATGTTTTCTCTTTTTTTTTGAAACATCGTTGTGACTTGTGAGGGCAGCGGGTTCCTCGGTTCATTAAGAAGAAAAGAGATAATCTAATTTATAAGGAAAGCTGGACCCAAAAAACTCACATTCTCGGTAATAGAAAAAACCAAATGAAAACCTGGGAACAACAACAACAACAAAAAAAAAACACTAGAGCTTAGGGACAGGGACAAAACAACTGCAACATCAAGGGGCATCATCTGAGTCAGACATCATAGCGCCAAGGCCCAGAGCAATTAGGCTTGGCTCACGTGCAACCAAACTGACCACCACTGGTCAAAGAGAACTCATCAATGTCAAATAACTCTTCCGCCTCATCCTAGAAACATCATGGGCTATCATTATCGTGTGAAAAACATCATGAAAGGTCTATCTTTGACTTCTGAGCGATGCCCGCCAAAGTGCTCAATGTGATGATCACTTGCGATGAGAGCGTTTTTTTTGTACATGTCCAACTATGCTTTCATCTTTTGCTCAACATCTTCCACTTTGCTCACCTCTCGCAACTCATCAAAAGCCTCCAACAACCTATGCTCCGCGCGTTTGGCCGTCAGGATGTTGCACGCCTTGTTCTTGTTTTCCAGGCGCCCATCATCCTTCTCCCTGTGCAAAGGTGTCGGGGACCCAAGCAGAGATTGTGGGACCGCACAATAACCTTTAAAAAAAGTCCTCCAGAGATAATGGTGGTGCTTTAGCCTGCGCCACCTCCGTTGCTCACCTCAACCAGAATGTCAGGCTTGTGTAAGGCTCCCCCCATGTACTTCGTGTTGAAACCAAGCAACACCTCCGAACTAAGAATCGGATTTGTGGGGGATGCACATCGGAAGACGAAGAGCAACCGACGGGGCGAAACAATAAGGACTTAGCCCCAAGCATATTTGATCAACTGATTCTTCACTCCCCGCCGACGAGACACCATGGGCCAACCACGCGTCCTTACCCCAAGCAGAGCAGCTCACAAGACAGTTGACGACATGCAATACCTGAGAAGGCGCCATTGCTTCATCAAGCATAGGATCACTATGCCGCGGATCGATGCCCACCGTCCTAGTCGAGATCATTGCAGAAAAGGAGATCATGCTCGACAAGAGCGTGAGAGAAGATGCAACAGTCCGCTGGGCGAGCTGAGCGATCTCCAAGGGATGGCTCCAAGAGAGCCTTAGCATACGAACATGACCTAGAAGCAAGGCCGACTGGCAAGCCACGACCAACCCCATCAACGAGCCGAGGACCGAAGGAAGGCTTTGACGAGGAGGGCACTGACGGAGGGCCCGGGCATTGGCTGGTAAGATGGAAGCCCTTGTATCAGCTCCAACACTTGAGCAGCTCCTGACAGTCCGCGATGAAATGATTGCGTCCGGGAAAACGGAAGCACAACCCGTCCATCCATTTGAGGTGGTAGACGGTGCGCTCACCCAGCCTAACCACTGGACGCGGTTGCGGCGGCGCAACCAACCTACCCCATACCAGCATCCACGCATCACCTACGCCCCCACACGTCAACCCGTCGTTCACGGTTGGTGACAACCGATGAATCCCCTCCCCGAGGTGCCGTAGCATTGTGAGAGAACAGGATGCGGGGGCGGGGGCGGGGGAGGGAGGCTTGAACGGGGGCGCAGGGGGGCAAGGGGTGGCAGCGGCAGAGGTGGGGGTGGAGGCAAGTACGCGCGTGGGGGCACAAGCGTAGCGAGAGCGGAGGGGCATCTCCTCTACTTTTAAGCCAACTACATCATCTTTTCGCTGTCTATTGAAGTATTTTTCTTTCTTAGAGCATCAGGAGCTCTTCTGGATGAATTGTTCACCAGACTTGCAGTAATACAATGTGAAGAAGAAAAACACAAGACATAAGCTTTACTATATCATTATAAAAAAAATACCGTGGGCTTCTAGCTCCGTCATCTAGAAGGCTCTTTTTTTTTCTTTCCTCCATTGAGACCATCAAAAGTTCTTGTGGATGAATTGATCAACGACTCCATGGAGTCTCTCCGCGTGGGACTACTTATCACCATGCTTACATTAATATACTATGTACAGTCAAATTTGAATAAAAAAAGAGATGGCCGTAATTTTGGAAAACAGCTACAGCCTATAGGACAACACGATTAGGGACTTTTAATTAAGTACAATCAGATCATGATCATTCTGATGTCGACGGCGACGAATGGGCGCGCTCCCGCGGAAAATGGAGACGGACTTACCGAGTGCGGGCAGGAAAGAAGAGAAGAATAGATAATTTTGATGGTCAATGGTCGTTCATGTTTAATGTCATCATTGAAATCCTGGATTTGAGAAAGATAGCTTTCATAGGTAGGCAATACACATGAAAAAAATAATTTGAAGAATCCAACATATGAGAAGTTGGGTCGCGTTCTAGCCGGTGTGGAATGGGAACAAAAATTCCCCCTTCTACCGGTGTGAGCGATACAAGGGGCATATGATACGGCCAAGGCGAGAAATATGAAGTTGGTTTTGTGTCTTTTTGAACAATAGTCCCATCCTAAAATAAACTTCCACAAAGTGAATTGTTTTGCTTTGGACGCGCCAAAGAGGAACAAAATAACTGCAGACAGTTCTTTGGTTGTGAGATTGGATCACTACTATTTAGTTATCTAAGGGATTCCAATTCAGTACCGAAAATTAATGAACAAACAAGGGAACTGTAGTGAGGATTGTTTTGAAAAGAAGCTTGTTGGAAGGGCAAGCTTATGTCTAATGTGGGTTGGCTCATACTCATAATTCGCTGCTTACGAGTATATCAATGTTTATGTTATCTTTCTTTGAAATACTCGTACGGGTACTAAAAAGATTGGACTTCTATAAATCACGGTTCTTTGGCAAAGTCATGAGAATAAAGTGAAGTATAGGATGGCTAAGTGGGATATACTGTGTAGGCCAAAGGACCGAGGGAGTTTGTGTATTGAAAACTTGAAGGTTACAAATAGGTGTCTCCTTAGTAAATGGCTTTATCGGTTATAATCTGAGGAGGAGGGGTATGGATATAGTTATTGCGAAGCAAGTATCTATTTTCCAAGGCCTTAACACAAGTAATGGCACAGCCAAATGATTCACTCTTTTGGAAGGTTCTTATGAGAACTAAGGGCATCTCCAATGACAACCCGTAAAAAACCTCCCGTATCCGTCCACGAACAGGGGGGACCAGTCCGTGGACATGGATGCGATAGGAAGCCATCCAGTGCTAGCCCATACATTTTCACAACAACTCAAACCAACCGGATGAAATTCATGCAAACAAGTGCGGATTTCATATAAACACGGCCTGATTTTATATAAACATGCTGTATTTCATATAAACATGACAGATTTCATCACAAATACATGAAAGCGGTCCTAGGCGGGCTAATCTAAATGATTGTCGATGTCCGGTCCCCGTCTCTGGTCATGAACCAAGAGAACGGAAGCTTCACCTTTTCCAGCCCCGCCTCCGTGACCTCCGCCTCCGGAGCCCTAGGAAGTGAAGTTGTCCGCCTCGATGTCGCCGCCAAGCGACTAATTCGCCATTGATGCTGAGCCCACCAAGCTTGGCATCGACGGGAGGGGAGGAGCGGTGGCCTTCTCGGGACTGGAGCGGCGGCGACCTACTGTGCACTACTCTTCCTCGTCACCGACGCCGCCCGTCGACGTGTCGGCTTCTTCGTGGTCGTGGCACCGGGGCGTGGCCTCCTCGTCGTCGGTGTCGCCGAACAACACCTCGCCCGCGTCGTCCTCCAGCTCCATGCCGGCGGCCGCTGCCTCTGCCACCCGTGCCGGTACTGCCAGCAAGCGAGGCGGATCTCGCGGGCAGAGCGATAAGACTCTAGCAGCGCCTCCTGCTCCGCCAGGTCCGCGCGCCTTGCCGGCGGCGACCTGCTCCTCCGCCTGCAGATGCTCCTGGAGTAGGTCGTGGTTGTAGTTGGCGTCGGCCTGCACCTCCCAGAATTGCTCCTCCTGCTCCTCCAGCACCATGTCCATATAATGGGCATGGTCCTCACCGATGGTCAGCGAGGGTGCCGCGAAGGAGGTGGTGGGTGGCAGATGGATGGATGGGTGGCGCCGGAGGAGACGCCTCGGCAACCGCGTGCCATCAATGTGGACGGTAGACGGACGGACGGGCGGCCGTTGTGTCGTTTGAACATGCAGCAGTCGCCTGCATCGGTAAGCGGCGCGGGCGGCGCTCTCCCGGTCGGCGCGCAACTTCAATGCCGGCGCCAGTGAGTGCTCACGTCCGCTCTGGATGGGCATGAATGTGGGTGCTGACGCTCTGGAGGGGCGCTAACCAAAAACGTGCAGGAATGGTGAGGGTTTTTTGGCGAGCTAGGGAGGTCAGAAACGGGCTTGGGATCGGTCCGGACTCCCGCAAACAACCCCCACTTTTGTCTCCGGTTTGCGGGAGAAATCACGTTCGAACCGCTCCGCGGACCGACATATGGTTGCGTTGGGTGGCTTCCGCAGCTGGACAGCCTGGTCTGGATGGTAGCTGGAGGTTTACGAGTCGGTGTTGGAGATGCCCTAAGGTCTGTCTTATTTAATAGGTGTAAGTTTATTATTGGAAATGAGCGTACAAGTAGGTTCTGAGAGGGTACTTGGATGGTAGAGACACCTCTAGCCTTATAGTATCACCGCTTTATAACATTGTATAGCGTCTTTATTAGTGTGTACAATATTAAGTCAGTGTAACATTTCACTTTTGCCACGGGAAAATTTTGTTTTTGTCACTCTAGATTTTGCCAATTTTTCTTATGCCACTCTAGATTTTGACATTTCACTTTTGCCACTCTTAGTTTTTGACAATTATCACAATTGCCATTCCCGTGGCAAAAGCAAAATTTTCAGAGTGGCAATTGTGATAATTTATCAAAAGCTAAGAGTGGCAAAAATGAAATAAAATTATTTTGCTTTTGCCACAAAATGGCAATTGTGATAATTATCAAAAACAAAGAGTGGCAAAAGTGAAATGTCAAAATCTAGAGTGGCATAAGGAAAATTGGCAAAATTTAGAGTGGCAAAAACAAAATTTTCCCCTCCCCTAAATATCCAATTCAGTCAAGAACATGTTAGGGAAAGATGGAACCAGTGGATGCATTTAGTTCGAAGGTTGATGGAGGTCGCCTTATCTAATGAGCCAGATGCATTCAGATGGACTATTTATGTTTCAGGCGTATTTTTCAGTTAAATCTATGTATGTGGACTTGATTAATATTGGATCAATCCCTGAGTCTATTCATATCTAAAAAAACAAAAGTGTCTTTAAAGATCGAGATTGTCATGTGGTTTGTCTATAAGGGTGTGATACAATTGCAAAATGTAGTTGAGAAGGAAGTAAATGTTGTTGTTTCCGTGACCAAGAGAAAACGACCCAACATTTATTTTTTAAGTACCCACTAGCCAAGTTATTACAAATAATACATGTCATGCAAGGTACCTTCACCTAATACTATAGCCAGCATGTTTGTTAATTGACATGAATTAGTGTGGGAGTTTGTGCATTATTTTGGGTTATTTGGAACTGTCGGAACGATTGCATGTTTAATAAAGACAAATATTACAATCTTTTTGTAGGTTATCTACCGAGCATCTGGATGGACCCGTTGTCGGCTTTCGGGTTTTGCAAACCCTTGAGAGGTTCGAACTCTGGGGTGCGTGCGGAGATCTCAACCTCCCCAGTCTGGCTACTCGTCAATCTCACAGCCTAGCTCGTCGAACTCAAAGGAAAGGAGACACAACAGTTTATCCAGGTTCTGTCCACCTTGCGGTGTAAGACCCTACTTCTGCTTTGTGGTGGATTTGCCTAGAAGGGCTGAGGATGAGCTAGTACAGTGGAGAACAACCTCAGGAGGTGTGTTCTTGAGCTCAAGTGAGCCGGTGAGTATGGAATGGATTCGGTCGACTTGATTTGTCATCCCACTCCATGGTGGTGGCTAGGTCCTATTTATAGTGGCCTTGGTCCTCTTCCCAAAATGAGGCGGGAAGGGATCCCACAATAGCCAAATTTGAAGGGAGACAACTAGTACATCTTATCCTGACGAAAGTGGTCTTCGCTTGCAAAAGCCTTTGGTCGTGATGCCACGGTGGGCTCGGTGATGACCTCTGTCCTGGCGGTCTTGGTCTTGTTGCACGGGAATGGAAACCTTTGGCTGCTTCCTCGGGACTCCGCGCCTGCGCTTGCCTCCTTTGCACTAAAGAGGAAACTGGTACGCTACGCCCGCTGGAGCCCGCCTGGCCTTGGTCGTCATGGCTCATGTCACCCGAACCTCACGAGTTGAGCCTTGCATAGAGATCTCCGTTCCTCGGGAGCCGGCCTGAGGAGGCTGCTCCCTTTTGGAGGTCTTGGTGTCGTCCGCCTCGCGAGGCTTGGCCCCTCGCTAGGGTCTTGAGTTGTCGATGTCAAAGCTGGGCCGTACCAGGCCGTTGATGGAGCCATGCCGTGGGCCGCAGGCAGGAAAATCTGGGTACCCCCGTTCCCAGAACGCCGACAGTAGCCCCCGGGCCCAAGGCGCGCTCGGACTTAGCTTCGAGGCGAAGCCAAAGGGCAAGTGCGGAGCGCCACATGCCCTAACCACCTGCGGCCTTGGGCGACGCGTGGTGATTGATGGGGCATGGGCGTGTCTGCTTCCCCATGCTGCCTCGGCAACTGTTCGACTTAACGAGTCCCTGCTACATGGAGGAGAGCCATCATTGCGTGGGATCATGGCGGCCGACGGTTGGCCTCCCTCTGGCTATAAATGAGGGGGGAGGGGCAGTGTCCCCCTCGCTCATCTCCATCTTCTTGCCGCCCGTCCCTTCTTCTTCTCGGTCTTGCCGTCCTTGCAGAGCCCATGGCGCCGACGAGGAGGTTCACCGCCGCCGAGAAGGGGAAGGCCCCCAAGCAAGGGCCGGTTTCGCCGCCGCCCAAGAGGGGCCGCGGCCGCCACCACAAGCACGCTATGACCCTGGGGCAGCTTCCAGGGGGCGCATGCGCACTTCTCTAGGAGGTGGTGTCTCTCTTGGCAGCCGTGGTGGCGCTTCTTCTCGTGGCGGGGGCCGCCGGGAGTGGGACAACCCCCTGATACGTCTCCAACGTATCTATATTTTTTGATTGTCCCATGCTATTATATTACCCGTTTTGGATGTTTATGGGCTTTACTTTACACTTTTATATCATTTTTGGTAACCTACTAACCGGAGGCCCAGCCCGAATTGCTGTTTTTTTGTGCCTATTTCAGTGTTTCGAAGAAAAGGAATATTAAACGGAGTCCAAACGGAATGAAACCTTCAGGAGGGATCTTTTTGGAACAAACGCAATCCAGGAGACTTGGAGTGGACGTCAAGAAGCAACCGAGGCGGCCACGAGGGTGCCCGGTGCGCCCTAGGGGTGTGGGCACGCCCCCCACCCTCGTGTGTCCCTCGTGGCTCCCCTGACCTACCTCCTTCGCCTATATATATCTACGTACCCCAAAAACATCCAGGAGCACCACAAAAACCTATTTCCACCGCCGCAACCTTCTGTATCCGCGAGATCCCATCTTGGAGCCTTCTCCGGCGCTCCGCCAGAGGGGGAATCGACCATGGAGGGCCTCTACATCATCTCCAAGGCCTCTCCGTTGAGTTGTGAGTAGTTTACCATAGACCTTCGGGTCCATAGTTATTAGCTAGATGGCTTCTTCTCTCTCTTTGAATCTCAATACAATGTTCTCCTCGATCTTCTTGGAGATCTATTCGATGTAACTCTTTTTGCGGTGTGTTTGTCGAGATCCGATGAATTGTGGGTTTATGATCAAGTTTATCTATGAGAAATATTTGAATCTCCTCTGAATTCTTTTATGTATGATTTGTTATCTTTGCAAGTCTCTTCGAATTATCAGTTTGGGTTGGCCTACTAGGTTGATCTTTCTTGCAATGGGAGAAGTGCTTAGCTTTGGGTTCAATCTTGCGGTGTCCTTTCCCAGTGATAGCGGGGGCAGCAAGGCACGTATTGTATTGTTGCCATCGAGGCTAAAAAGATGGGGTTTATATCATATTGCTTGAGTTTATCCCTCTACATCATGTCATCTTGCCTAATGCGTTACTCTGTTCTTATGAACTTAATACTCTAGATGCATGTTGGATAGCGATCGATGTGTGGAGTAATAGTAGTAGATGCAGAATTGTTTCGCTCTACTTGTCATAGACTGTCGCAGACGTGATGCCTATATACATGATCATGCCTAGATAATCTCATAACTATGCACTTTTCTATCAATTGCTCGACAGTAATTTGTTCACCCAGCGTAATACTTATGCTATCTTGAGAGAAGCCACTAGTGAAACATATGGCCCCCGGGTCTATCTTTTATCATATAAGTTTCCGATCTACTTTATTTTGCAATCTTTACTTTTCAATCTATATCATAAAAATACCAAAAATATTTATCTTATCTTATTATGTTTATCAGATCTCACTTTTGCAAGTTACCGTGAAGGGATTGACAACCCCTTTATCGCGTTGGTTGCGAGGTTCTTGTTTGTTTGTGTAGGTGCGAGGGACTTGTGAGGAGCCTCCTACTGGATTGATACCTTGGTTCTCAAAAACTGAGGGAAATACTTACGCTACTTTGCTGCATCACCCTTTCCTCTTCAAGGTAAAACCAACGCAGTGCTCAAGAGGTAGCACGAAGGATTTCTAGCGCCGTTGCCGGCGAGGTCTTCGCTCAAGTCAAGACATACCAAGTACCCATGACAAACTCATCTCCCTCGCATTACATTATTTGCCATTTGCCTCTCGTTTTCCTCTCCCCCACTTCACCCTTGCTGTTTTATTCGCCCTCTCTTTTCCGTTCGCCTCTTTTTTGCTTGCCTCTTGTGTGCTCGTGTGTTAGTTCGTTTATTTCGTCGTCATGGCTAGCTCGGTCTTCATCCCTTCATCTCCCGACTTTGAAGTCCTTCACTTCAAGCAAAGACAAGGAGAAAATTTAAAAGATGCTTGGTTTAGGATGTTAGAATCCTATCGTAGTTGCAATATAGAAGGAGATTTCAAAATTTTACTTTGCAATTTTTATGTTGGGCTAACCATATGCCATAGACAACTCCTTGATTTTGCCGCCAAAGGGAGTTTTATTGAAATTGATCCTAGTTTTGCTTATGAAATTATATAGGGGATAGTAGGAGTACTTCGCCTACAAAAGGGATCACCCCTTATTCAATAAGGAACCCAAATTCTAGAGAAATTATGTGTATTGCAAAAATTTATTGAACCTCTTAGAAATGTTGGTGGGAATCTTAACCGCATGAACACCTTGATTACACTTTGCAATAAGCGGTTGGATGCTCTAGATGTAAAGATCTCCGAGCATGAAGGGAAACGTAAAGAACCTCCCGGATCCGAGCATAACTCCATTAAAAAGACCAATACTAAAGATGGCAATACTTAGATCTATTCTCGCTTTTATGCCTAGCTAGGGGCGTTAAACGATAGCGCTTGTTGGGAGGCAACCCAATTTTATTTTTGTTCCTTGCTTTTTGCTTCTGTTTAGTAATAAATAATTCATCTAGCTTCTATTTAGATGTGGTTTTATGTTTTAGTTAGTGTTTGTGCCAAGTAGAACCTATAGGATAACTTACGGTGATAGTTAATTTGATTCTGCTGAAAAACAGAAACTTTTGCACGCACGAGAATAATTTTAATAAATGACAGAAACGTGATTTTTAGCTGATTCTTTTTGAAGTAGATCAATAGACAAATTTCCCAGGACTTCCTATTTTGGTAGGATTTTTAGAGTTCCAGAAGTATTCGAAAGTTACATATTGCTACAGACTTTTCTGTTTTTGACAGATTCTGTTTTTCGTGTGTTGTTTGCTTATTTTTATGCATCTATGGCTAGTATCGGGGGGGGGGGGGGGGTATGAACCATAGAGAAGTTGGAATACAGTAGGTTTAACACCAATATAAATAAATAATGAGTTCATTACAGTACCTTATGTGGTGGTTTTTCTTTCTTGCACTAACGGAGCTTATGAGATTTCCTGTTGAGTTTTGTGTTGTGAAGTTTTCAAGTTTTGGGTAAAGATTTGATGGACTATGGAATAAGTAGTGGCAAGAGCCTAAGCTTGGGGATGCCCATGGGACCCCAAGATAATCCAAGGACAATCAAAAGCCTAAGCTTGGGGATGCCCCGGAAGGCATCCCCTCTTTCGTCTTTGTTTATCGGTAACTTTACTTGGAGCTATATTTTTATTCACCACATGATATGTGTTTTGATTGGAGCGTCTTGTATGATATGAGTCTTTGATTTTTAGTTTACCACAATCTAGCTTTACACAACTTTTAGGAGAGACACACATGATCCGGAATTTATTAGAATACTCTATGTGCTTCACTTATATCTTTTGAGCTAGACAATTTTGCTCTAGTACTTCACTTATATCTTTTTAGAGCACGGCGGTGGCTTTATTTTGTAGAAATTATTGATCTCTCATGCTTCACTTATATTATTTTGAGAGTCTTTTAGAACAACATGGAATTTGCTATGGTTATAAAATTGGTCCTAGAATGATGGGCATCCAAGTTGGGTATAATAAAAACTATCATATAAAGTGCATTAAACACTATGATCAATTTGATACTTGATGATTGTTTTGAGATATAAAGGTGGTAATGTTAGAGTCATGCTAGTAGGGAAATTATGAAATTGAGAAATACTTGTGTTAAAGTTGGAAAGTCCCGTAGCATGCACGTATGGTAAAAGTTGTGTAACAAATTTGTTGCATGGGATGCTCTTTTGATTGCCTTCCTTATGTGTGGAGGTCGGGATCGCGTGATGATTAACTCCTAACAACCCTTTTCTTAGGAGCATGCGTAGTAGTACTTTGCTTTGAGGGCTAATAAACTTTTGCAATAAGTATATGAGTTCTTTATGACTAATGTGAGTCCATAGATTATACGCACTCTCACCCTTCCACCATTGCTAGCCTCTCTTATGCCGCACAACTTTCGCTGGTATTATACACCCACCGTTTACCTTCCTCAAAACAGCCACCATACCTACCTATTATGGCATTTCCATAGCCATTCCGAGATATATTGCCATGCAACTTTCCACCGTTCCGTTTATTATGACACGCTCCATCATTGTCATATTGCTTTTTGCATGACCATGTAGTTGACATCGTATTTGTGGCAAGGACACCTTCATAATTCTTTCATACATGTCACTCTTGATTCATTGCATATCCTGGTACACCGCCGGAGGCATTCACATAGAGTCATATTTTGTTCCAAGTATTGAGTTGTAAATCAATAAAAGTGTGATGATCTACATTATTAGAGCATTGTCCCAAGTGAGGAAAGTATGATGAAGACTATGATTCCCCGACAAGTCGGGATGAGACTTCGGACTTTATAAAAAAATAAAAGAGGCCAAAGAAGCCCCCAAAAAAGAGGCCAAAGAAGCCCACCAAATAAAAAATGAGAGAAAAGAGAGAAGGGACAATGTTACTATCCTTTTCCACACTTGTGCTTCAAAGAAGCACCATGATCTTCATGATAGAGAGTCTCCTATGTTATCACTTTCATATACTAGTGGGAATTTTTTGTTATAGAAATTGGCTTGTATATTCCAATGATGGGCTTCCTCAAAATGCCCTAGGTCTTCGTGAGCAAGCAAGTTGGATGCACACCCACTTAGTTTCTTTTGTTGAGCTTTCATACATTTATAGCTCTAGTGCATCCGTTGCATGGCCATCCCTACTCACTCGCATTGATATCTATTAATGGGCATCTCCATAGCCCGTTGATACGCCTAGTTGATGTGAGACTATCTTCTCCTTTTTTGTCCTCTTCACAACCACCATCTCATTCCACATATAGTGCTATATCCATGGCTTGCGCTCATGTATTGTGTGAGAGTTGAAAAAGCTAAAGCGCGTTAAAAAGTATGAACCAATTGCTTGGCTGAAACCGGGGTTGTGCAAGATGGGAGTATTTTGTGTGATGAAAATGAAGCATAGCCTAACTATATGATTTTGTAGGGATAATCTTTCTTTGGCTATGTTATTTTGATAAGACATGATTACTTTGTTAGTATGCTTGAAGTATTACTTTTTTTATGTTTTATGAACTTTTATCTTGAATCATTTGGATCTGACATTCATGCCACAATAAAGAAAATTACATTGAGAATTGTGCTAGGTAGCATTCCACATCAAAAATTCTGTTTTTATCATTTACCTAGTCGAGGACGAGAAGGAATTAAGCTTGGGGATGCTTGATACGTCTCCAACGTATCTATAATTTTTGATTGTACCATGCTATTATATTACCCGTTTTAGTTGTTTATGGGCTTTACTTTACACTTTTATACCATTTTTGGGACTAACCTACTAACTGGAGGCCCAGCCCGAATTGCTGTTTTTTGCCTATTTCAGTGTTTCAAAGAAAAGAAATATCAAACGGAGTCCAAACGGAATGAAACCTTCGGGAGTGATCTTTTTGGAACAAACGCAATCCAGGAGACTTGGAGTGGACGTCCAGAAGCAACCGATGCGACCACGAGGGTGCCCGGCGTGCCCTAGGGGGGTGGGCGTGGCCCCCACCCTCATGGGCCCCTCATGGCTCCCCTGACCTACCTCCTTCGCCTATATATCTACATACCCCGAAAACATCTAGGAGTGCCACAAAAACCTATTTCCACCGCCGCAACCTTCTGTATCCGTGAGATCCCATCTTGGAGCCTTCTCCGGCGCTCCGCCGGAGGGGGAATCGACCACGGAGGGCCTCTACATCATCTCCAAGGCCTCTCCAATGAGTTGTGAGTAGTTTACCACAGACATTCGGGTCCATAGTTATTAGCTAGATGGCTTCTTCTCTCTCTTTGAATCGCAATACAATGTTCTCCTCGATCTTCTTGGAGATCTATTCGATGTAAATCTTTTTGCGGTGTGTTTGTCGAGATCCGATGGATTGTGGGTTTATGATCAAGTTTATCTATGAGAAATATTTGAATCTCCTCTGAATTCTTTTATGTATGATTTGTTATCTTTGCAAGTCTCTTCGAATTATCAGTTTGGTTTGGCCTACTAGGTTGATCTTTCTTGCAATGGGAGAAGTGCTTAGCTTTGGGTTCAATCTTGCGGTGTCCTTTCCCAGTGACAGCAGGGGCAGCAAGGCACGTATTGTATTGTTGCCATCGAGTATAAAAAGATGGGGTTTATATCATATTGCTTGAGTTTATCCCTCTACATCATGTCATCTTGCCTAATGCGTTACTATGTTCTTATGAACTTAATACTCTAGATGCATGCTGGGTAGCAGTCGATGTGTGGAGTAATAGTAGTAGATGCAGAATCATTTCGATCTACTTGTCGCGGACGTGATGCCTATATACATGATCGTGCCTAGATAATCTCATAACTATGCACTTTTCCATCAATTGCTCGACAGTAATTTGTTCACCCACCGTAATACTTATGCTATCTTGAGAGAAGCCACTAGTGAAACCTATGGCCCTCGGGTCTATCTTTTATCATATAAGTTTCCGATCTACTTTATTTTGCAAACTTTACTTTTCAATCTATATCATAGAAATACCAAAAATATTTATCTTATCTTATTATCTCTATCAGATCTCACTTTCGCAAGTTACCGTGAAGGGATTGACAACCCCTTTATCGCGTTGGTTGCGAGGTTCTTGTTTGTTTGTGTAGGTGCGAGGGAATTGTGAGGAGCCTCCTACAGGATTGATACCTTGGTTCTCAAAAATCGAGGGAAATACTTACGCTACTTTGCTGCATCACCCTTTCCTCTTCAAGGGAAAACCAACGCAGTGCTCAAGAGGTAGCACCCCCGCGATGAGGGGAGGAGCGCCATGGTCACCCGGCCTCCTCGGCCGCACTTCCCCTCGGTGGATGTGCTCCCGGAGTTTGTCGTGTGGTCGGAGAAGCCCGCCAGTACCTTGCTCCGACTTCCACGCTTCTTTGCCGGCGAGCTGCCGGCCACGGGGCTCGACGGCCTGTGGCTGCAGGCTGACGGCTGCTGCAGCAAGGCCTCATGGGTCGGGGTCGAGGTCACCGCGGCAGGCAGTGTGCTCTTGCCCCATGGTTGGCAGGCCTTTGCCCGCACACGAGGCCTGAGCGGGAGGTGCACCCTCCACTTCAAGTACGACGGCCTCACGACCCTCTTCGTGAGGGTGTTCAGGGAGGATGGCCACCGCGTGGGCTGCTGCCCAGAAGACGGCAGCGGCGATGATGAGCTTGATCTTGATGACGGACGTGATGGCGACGAGGGTGAGCTTGACCTTGATGACGGCCGCACTTCCTCCAGTAGGGACGGCTCCTCTTCAGGCGAGAGCTCCATCAGCGGCGGCTATGACCAACCTCCACGCCGCCGAGCTCGCATCAAGGAAGGCAATGGGTCGTCTCGCCGCCGTGCCCCGGTGAGGTAGGAGGGGGGCCCGAACTAAGCCAGGGGCTGTCGAGCCTGGCTTCAGGAGCTGCTGCGGTCGTGCGGGCCGCTTCTATTTTACCTTTCCTTTCTCCTGCATTTTGAAAAAAATAGAGTGCCCCGCTGGGGTGTGTAATGAACCGTGGTAGTTATGACATTATGCTATGCTTATTATCTTGATGTTATGTCGTGATATCTGTATTCCGGGTGGGCACGGATAGGGTAACTTAGCTTGATACGCTCACAGAAGCTTCCCACCTCACGAGGGCGTGGGTCTTGATGCTTGGCGGAGCCCCCCTTCTTGATGACTCGGGAGCCGTCGGTCTCAGGAGACGCTGTAGAGCTGCTGCGGGGTTCTTAAAAAATCTTGACGGGGCATCTCATTCCTCCTTGCGCGAGCCCCCTGTCGTGGCTTTAGCTGTGGCTCAGTGCACCGCTTCGCTGCCCGGGGGGCACGGACATAAGAGGGTGTGCATGCGCACGAGCTCGATCAAGGGCGTCTCGCGAGGATTAAAAATGCTAAAGCACTGGGGCAACGGGGTTTCGGTGAGGCGTGCTTGCGTGCGGGTGAACCCAAGAGTGCACGCCTACCTAGACCCCACGGGCGGGACACGCGAGGAGGAGCGACGGGCAACTGCCGCTCTTCCCTGGCCAAGGCTGAGAACGAGTGAAGCGACAGGAGAGAAAACCCAACTTCAGCGAATCAAAACACGAAAACTCCAAATTTCATTAAGAAACTGAGAACCAACTACAGAAAGCAAGCAAAAGAACAGTCGCGTCCGGCACCTAATCTATTCTTCTCACCAGCGTGGAGCTAAGTGTGGCCACTAGGACGTGGGAGCGAGCCCCCGTGAGGCCCGCGGGCGACACTCAGGAGACTCCAGGGCGTGTACAGCCCCACTCATTATTACGTGAGAGTGTCACGAGCGGAGACCTTCACAGGCATGCGCCTTGCATCATGGGTAGAACTTCCGGAGGTGCTGGATGTTCCAGGCGTTCTGGATGGGGATCCCGTCCTGTGTCCCCAGGCACGCGGCGCCAGGCCTGGTGACACGAGCGATCCTAAACGGGCCCTCCCACATGGGTGAGAGCTTGTGCAGCCCTTACCTGGAGAGCACCCACCTCAGGACGAGATCACCCACCTCGAGCGTTAACAGCGTCAGCTCCGTAGATGAGGAAGAACAGGGTCTCGCCCGTCGGCTTGGTTGCGGTGGTGCTGATGGACCATAACACGGGCTGGAGCTCGTCGAGCCAGCCCCTGCCGCAGACCTCGAGCTTCTTCTTGAAGGTCCTTGCCTTGAGGCCTCTTAGGACCTCTGCATTGGCGCGCTCAGCCTGGCCGTTGCTCCTGGGATGTGCCACCGAAGCGTAGCATATCTGCATTCCAAGGTTAGCACAATATGTTTTGAAAAGGTTGCTAGTGAACTGCCAGCCATTGTCGGTGATGATGTGATTAGGAATCCCAAACCGGCTCACGAGGCCCTTGATGAACTTGACGGCCAAGCCGGCCGGGATGGTGCAGATAGCTTCTACCTCCGCCCACTTGGTGAACTTGTTGATGGTGACGTAGAGGTAGCGGTAGCCCCCAGGCGCTCGAGGGAATTGTCGGTGTCAAAACCGGCGGATCTCGGGTAGGGGGTCCCGATCTGTGCGTCTAAGGATAATGGTAATAGGAAGCAAGGGACACAATGTTTTACCCAGGTTCGGGCCCTCTTGATGGAGGTAAAACCCTACTTCCTGCTTGATTGATCTTGATGATATGGGTATTACAAGAGTTGATCTACCACGAGATCGTAGATGCTAAACCCTAGAAGCTAGCCTATGATGATTATGATCGTCCCTATATGGATCAAACCTTCCAGTTTATATAGACACCGGAAGGGGCTAGGGTTTACACAGAGTCCGTTACAAAGAAGGAAATCTAATATCCGGATGGCCAAGCTTGTCTTCCTTGCAAAGGAGAGTCCCATCCAGACACGGGACGAAGTGTTGAGTCTTGTATCTTCACGGCCCAACAGTCCGGCCAAAGTATATAGTCCGGCTATCCGGATACCCCCTAATCCAGGACTCCCTCAGTAGCCCCTGAACCAGGCTTCAATGACGATGAGTCCGGCGCGTAGATTGCCTTCGGCATTGCAAGGCGGGTTCCATCTCCGAATACTCCAACGTAAACCTCAAACACTTAAACCGTGTCCGGCCCTGCAAGATGATTCTCACATACCACCGTAGAGAGAATAATATTCCACAAATGTAATCTGCTGACAACTTCAGATAATGTGACATGACACTACGGTTGAGTCATTGTTCGAACCGATTTCCCACAACCAACCACATCACATATTGCGAGGCGGTTTCCTCGGCACGTCTTGTCAAGACAGGGATCATGTCCCCTTATCACGGGATTCTCATCAATACGGGTACGGGTAACCCAACCGCGCCATCAATCGTGGCGCTTGGGAAATAAGTGATTTTCAACGGGCAAGTGGGGAGGCGCACCGTTTGCATCGCCTGTATAAAGGGATAAGGATTCCCCATTTTTACCCATGCTTTCTTCCTTCTTCGCCCATCCATTCTCGCACCCTTGAGCTCCAGCGCCCTAGGTCACGCCTTCTCCGCACAGCCAAACATGTCCAAAGCAGGAGGCAAGTGGGTGGCCTCCACCATCAAGGAGGAGCATATTACGAAGCTCCGGGCGGCCGGATACTTGGCCGCAGATATCGCGCACCGGCTGCCGGAAGCAGGGCAAATAATTCCAATTCCGGGACCCCACGAGAGGGTCGTGTTCCTTGCCCACTTCGTCTGTGGACTGGGATTTCCACTTCATCCCTTTGTCCGCCGGCTCATGTTTTACTATGGGCTGGACTTCCATGATCTAGCCCCAAATTTCATCCTCAACATCTTGGCGTTCATCGTCGTGTGCGAGGCCTTCCTCCGCATCAAGCCCCACTTCGGCTTGTGGCTATGAATCTTCTGCGTGAAGCCGAAGATCGTGAGCGGCCAGCAAGCGGAGTGCGGAGGCGCCATGGTGGGCAGAATGCCCAATGTTACCTGGCTTGACGGCTCCTTCGCGGAGACCGTGAAAGGGTGGAAATCGGGGTGGTTCTACATCACCGAGCCGCACGACGCCAACTGGGCGGCGGCCCCCGAATTTCGATCCAGAATTCCCATCCGGCTCACCTCCTGGGAAAAGAAGGGCCTGGCCTGGGGTGAACCTGCGGAGCTGACAGGACTTCAGAACTGCATCAAAAGTATGATGGACAAGAAGATCAAGCTCGTCAACATGATCCAGGTCATGCTCGTCCGCCAAATTCTTCCGTGCCAAAGACGAGCATTTAATCTGTGGGAGTTCGTTCCGACCAAACACCCGACACTTCAAGATCTTTACGACACAACACACAAGGATGCATGGAAGGTGCTGTTCAAGGCCTCCGAAATACCTCCTCCCACATCCGAGGACCGCAGACTTCACTCCACGCGGCTCCCCCATCCGGTGAGTTTTCTGACCATCATCAGATGTAGTTTTCTCAGCATACTCGGATTTTAAGTCATCGTGTGTATTTAATCAGGATTACGTGGTGACGGCAGAGCGGATCGACTGTCCGGACCCACTGCCATAAGGTCCAGCAACCGCTCTCCTGACGGAGATGCTAGTCCCGGCGCCTTACAAGGTGCTGGAGAAGAAGGCCGAAAAGAAGGCCCCGGGGACCAGGAAGGGTCTCCGGCGTAAGGTCGTACCGGACGCCTTGTCTGAAGACGATGAGGCACACTCCTCCCACGAGGGGAGGAGGAAAAGGAAAGGGCCGCCCCATCCGGGGAGGCCGAAGGGCCTAAGTGGGCGGCCCAGGGGACCAGGAAGGGTCCCCGACGCAAGGCCGTCATAGGCTCGTCGTCCGAGGATGATGAGGCAGATTCCTCCCGTAGAGGTAGGGGGAAACACGAGGAAATTCCGCCTCCCCACACTGGGGAGGAGAAGAAAAGGAAAGCCGCTCAGCAGGGGGAGGCTAGGATGGCCAAGAAGGGAAAGGCGTCCCTTCCGGATCACTCCACCACAACTGCCTACAGCGAGGAGGACTGGCTGCCCAGGGGCAAGCCCCTAGTAAGATCGTAACTATCCGCACTCTGTTGTACTTTAGTGCGACTTAGCTTCATAGTTTGTTATAACGCCGAACACGTATATGCAGTCCGACCAGGGCCCATCCCAAGGTATCCTCTTCATATGGGTCTTTGAGCGATTCAACGATGAATTCGCTCCCGACGGCCACTTCCCCTCGGCCTACGGATGACACGGAGGTGTTGTCCCAAAGGGTCCCAGAGCAGGGGGAGGAAAGTCTGGAGATGCCCCAAGGTGAAATTCCAGACTCTGGGCATACGGGGCGTAAGATCCCTGCAGATTATGCCGACGAGAGCCGCAGCAAGTTGGGCTCCCAGCCGGATACTGTCCCGGAACCTCCAAAGGTTCCGGATTCGGGCAGGCAGCCTGTCGGTGTCAAAACCGGCGGATCTCTGGTAGGGGGTCCCGAACTGTGCGTCTAGGTGGATGGTAATAGGAGACAAGGGACACGATGTTTTTACCCAGGTTCGGGCCCTCTCGGTGGAGATAAAACCCTACTCCTGCTTGATTGATATTGATGATATGGGTAGTACAAGAGTGGATCTACCACGAGATCAAGGAGGCTAAACCCTAGAAGCTAGCCTATGGTATGATTGTTGTTGTGATTGTTGTCCTACGGACTAAAACCCTCCGGTTTATATAGACACCGGAGAGGGCTAGGGTTACACAGAGTCGGTTACAATGGTAGGAGATCTACATATCCGTATTGCCAAGCTTGCCTTCCACGCCAAGGAAAGTCCCATCCGGACACGGGACGAAGTCTTCAATCTTGTATCTTCATAGTCTTGGAGTCCGGCCGATGGTGATAGTCCGGCTATCCGGACACCCCCTAGTCCAGGACTCCCTCAGTAGCCCCCGAACCAGGCTTCAATGACGATGAGTCCGACGCGTATATTGTCTTCGGCATTGCAAGGCGGATTCTCCTCCAAATTCCATGTGCCATCCAAATAGTGTCCGGCTTCCTTATAAATGTCGCGCTCCTTGGCTTCCACGCCCAATAATGGCCCTCTTCCATGCGTCGTACGAATGCGAAAGGCCAGGGTAATTTTACATTTTACCCCCTAGCTGCGCGAATAAGCTGCCTATAAGAGAGGCAAGAATCCAGATCCAAATCACACCATCCTCCTTCCGCGAGTACTCGTCGGAGCGCCTCTGACCAAAAATCCACTCCATCATGGACCGTCGATGCGGCTCCTCCTCTCGCGCTCCCAGCCCTCAGCCAGGAGATTGGAGGAGATGTTCAGTTCCACACAACGAGCTGGTGACGCTCCAAGCGGAGGGATACCTTCCTCCGGCCTTTATGGTCCCGGTTCGAGCCGGGCTGGCCACCTACAAAGGTGGGAAGCAGGCGGAGAATACCCCCAGTCCCTCTAAAGGAGAGCGGGTGTGTTTCGTCCCTTATCTAATAAGGGGGCTCGGATTTCCCATACATCCGTTTCTCCGGGGGCTTCTGGAGTTCTACGGACTCCAGCTTCATCACCTTACGCCCGCCTCCATTCTGCACATTGCAGGCTTCGTAGCTCTTTGCGAGCTGTTCCTGGGCATCGAGCCCCATTTTGCGCTATGGAAGAGATTGTTTTGCCTCGTACCCCGTTCTCATGAGGGGTTGATATATCAAGTGGGCGGAGCCGAAATATGGCGCATCGCCGGGACCGGATATCTATCCGGAACCCCAAGGAAGGCGTCCGAAGACTGGCCCTCGAAATGGTTTTATGTGGAAGATGCTCCACTGCCGGACCCAGTTCGGATCGGCCTCCCGGAGTTCAGCAATGCTCCTCTAAAGAAGTGCCTGAGTTGGCGCCCGCAGAGCCCTCAATAGGAGGATGACAGGAGCGTCCATTATCTGATGGGCCGGATAAGGTTGCTGGCTCATTCCGGATTGACCATGATTGGAGTCATGGCCACGTGCATTATGCGAGGGGTGCAACCGCTCCAATACAGGGGCCACCCCATGTGGGATTTCAACGGGGAGAATGACGCCACCCGTCATGGCCGCAAGGGGCCGGGATCGGTCGCAGATCTGGTGAAGATCCTATCCGGCTTGTACAAGGGGGAGAAGGAGGACTTCCTCCAAACGAGCCCATTTAATGGATTCTCCATGAATAACCTCGGAGCTGGGTAAGCGGACGTTTACTCATCCTATCCGTGCTTTCAAAGTTAAGTGCCTTACTTTATGATTTTGACGCAGGAACTGCGCCGGGATGTGGAGGGCATACACAGTCCGGCTCCACAACCCGAGGATCTGGGAAGATCCCTTGATCCGGCCTCCGAAGAGGATCCGAACATAAAGGTGGAGCTGATTGACGGGGTGTTCCACCAGCTTAGCATGGACAATGCTCTAGTCACCATTACGGTTGACTACCCCGGTTTATCTCCGCCTTCCCAGGTAACTATGACCGGAGCCCTGACACCATCACTTCGTCCGTGCTTATTTCTGACCACCGCATACCAACGGTGTCTCGCAGGAGGTGCCTTCAAGGCAGGAAGCTGATCCCGCAGCGGCTGACCAACCAGGGTCAGTTCGGCCCAGCAGGCGGAAGAGGGGTGCGGTGCGAATCGAAACGTCATCGCAACGGTATGGCACACCACCGTTTTTAAGGAAAAGACCCCTGTGAGGTATATTGATGCTCATAACTTTTTCAGGAGAAAGAGCGCTCGCCGGACTGTGCCCGGAGAGGTTGCCAACCAAGCCTCCGCCAGCCAGGCTCCAACACCTGGTCCAGAGGGGGAGGCGAGCGCAAGGCGCAAGCTGGATGCTCCTCGAATGGAGGATGCCGACAGGTTGTCCGCCACCAGGTATGAGGTGGAGAGCGCCATGAATCACAGGCGTCGCCGGACAGTTCTTCGTGACGCGTGTTTCTCCCCAGAGGCGTTGAATTCCTTTAACGCGGGAGACGCGCACCTCCGTGCCGCTCAAGATGGTTTGACCAGAGCCACGGAGCAGTATGTGAAAGACATACGGGTAAGGGATTTTAATAGTTGTATATGCCAGTAGCCCCCGAGACTTAAAGTAGTTAAAATAACTAATTTAAGGATCATTTGATATGTAGGATCTTACGGAGAAGAATACCCAATTGTCTCAGGAGCTACAAGAGTGCAAGGTCCAACTTGAGGCCGCACCAGCTGCCGCAGGAGGAGACACAGAGACCCCCTCCGGTAACACATATTTCAAAAAGATAAGCAGTATGCGGCATGCGTATAAGTCTGACAATAACATTGCAGATGTTGCCGGACTTGATCCGGACAAGCAACAGCTACTGTGCCAGCTGAAGGCCGGCGAGAGGGTGCTTATGAAGGTGCAGCAGGAGAGGAACAAACTCCAAGATGCCCACACCCAGCTTGGAGAAGAGCTAAAAGGTGTTTGGGCCCAGCTGTCTGGCTCCGTGAAGGAGAATCAACGGCTTCGTCGTGGCATCTATAGTAAGTGCTTGAGCAAACTCTTTTGAAAAGAAGAGTTCGGCGAGGAAGTCGATTGACAGAAATGTGTCTGTAGGTGTGCTCACAGGTCGCCCTGCAGAGGAAATGCCCGGTTCAACGGGTGATCAACTTCCCGAACTGCTGCAACTGCACGAACGTGTTCGGCAGGCGATGAGTGGCGTCGCCCTGGCCTTATGGCCGTCCGTCTCCCTACCCGAGGGTCTTGGAGGGCTTGCGGAGAAGCTTCAGGGAGCATGGCAGCGCTTCTGTCTATGGAAGATATCGGCCTGTCGTCAAGGCGCCAGGGAGGCCTGGGCCATGGTGAAGACGCGGTACAAGAAGGCGGATCTGAACCACATGGCCGAGGTCGGACCTGTGGGACCCGATGGGATGGAGATCCCTGTGAGCTTAGTGTACGGCCAAGTAGAGTTGGCCGCTAAGTATTCCCAACGGAACTGTAAATTAGACAGCCTACTAGATGGGATTGAAGAGGAGTACAATCAGTCAATGTGACGATATTTTTTTTAAAATGACATGTATAATGCCTTCTAGCCGGATTGTTGATCGTTTGTCTTTGCGGACCTTTTCACTTCAACCTCGGGACCCAACAGTCCGGAGTGTGTCCGAATACCCTCGCGGTTATGCAAAAAACCGGGGCATGCATGGAGACCAGGCGTAGGGGTCATTAGTGCTTTATCAGACAAGTGCCCAACTAGTTATGTTATATTACATGGTTAGTAAGAAACATCTTCCAGGGAGAATAGTTCCGTTAGGGGTTCCTTTCCCTGGGAGGCAATGCCCTAAAGTGCATCTCCGGACTGCGAAAAGAGCAGGAAAATATCTGGGGGCAGATAAATAAATAAATGAGAAATCATCTTTCAAGTCACCGACCGAATATTCCCTTAAGAACACTAGCTTTCGGCTTCACCCAGTCTGAGGTACACATCCGGCTGACCCGGCAGTAACAATCGCAGAGGTGCTCCCTTTACCTCCTAGCCGAACAATCGGGAATGTAGAGGTAAGCACAGGAGCTAGGCAACCCAGCTTAGCCAAAACTTAAGTCATATCGATGCATATAATGGTGAATAAAAGGTACATGCAGAAGTTTGACGCATGTGTTGGGCATAAAGCCCATATAGATAAGCTTCTGTTAAACAAGCCCCCAGGTATAATGAGTGCGAGTAGCACGTCAAGTGTGTGCGAACAATGCGCAAATCATCCCTCAAGGGCTTTATGAAAAAGGTGGGAGAAAAGAGAGAAACAAAAGACAACTGAAGTATAAAATGTGGACGGAGGAAGGAGACGAACTCTGAGTCCGGCGCTAGGCGTAGAATCTTTGGAGGCGGGCTGCGTTCCATGGGTTTGGCTCGAGTCGGTTGTCCGATGCGTTTCACGGATGGTATGCTCCGCCGGTCAGGACTTGGTCGATGATGAAGGGACCTTCCCATTTGGGCTTTAGTTTGTCCTTTTTCTTGTCCGACAGGCGTAGAACTAGTTTGCCAACATTGTAAGTTTTAGCCCGTACTTCACTACTTTGATATCTTCGAGCCTGCTGCTGATAGAATGCGGAACGAGCCTTTGCCACATCGCGTTCCTCCTCCAATGCGTCCAAGCTGTCCTGCCGATCCAACTCGGCTTCTCTTTCTTCGTACATGCGCACTCGAGGTGAGTCATGAATTATGTCGCAGGGCAAAACTGCCTCTGCGCCGTATACCATAAAGAATGGTGTGAATCCGGTAGTACGGTTTGTCATGGTCCGCAGCCCCCAGAGTACGGAGTCGAGCTCCTCTACCCAGTGCGCGTTAGATTCCGCAAGGGACCGCACTAATCTGGGTTTGATGCCGCTCATGATTAGACCATTTGCTCGTTCAACTTGACCGTTGGTTTGAGGGTGATAGACTGAAGCGTAGTCAAGCTTAATGCCCATATTTTCGCACCAGAGTTTAACCTCATCGGCCGTGAAGTTCGTGCCGTTATCCGTGATGATGCTACGGGGGACGCCATAACGGTGTACTACCCCGGATATGAAGTCTATCACTGGTTCGGATTCAGCCGTTTTAACTGGCTTGGCCTCTATCCATTTGGTGAATTTGTCCACCATTACCAATAGGTATTTTTGCTTATGGGTTCCCCCTTTAAGGGGTCCAACCATGTCAAGCCCCCAGACCGCGAACGGCCAGGTGATGGGTATAGTTTTGAGGGCGGTGGGTGGCATGTGGCTTTGATTAGCAAAACGCTGGCACCTGACGCATCGCTGGACTAAGTCCTGAGCATCTGCCCGGGCTGTCGGCCAATAAAATCCTGTACGGAAGGCCTTGCCTACAAGGGCCCGGGCTGCGGCGTGGTGCCCGCCGAGTCCGGCATGAATTTCAGCTAGCAGATTTCACCCTTCCTCTTCGGAGATGCACCTTTGAAGGACTCCGGTTGTGCTTTTCTTATAAAGCTCTCCCTCATGGACCTTGTAGGCTTTAGATCGCCGAACTATGCAGCGGGCCTCATTTTGGTCTTCGGGAAGTTCCTGCCTAATTAAGTAGGCTAGGAATGGTTCCGTCCACGGGGCAATTACTGCCATTATTTCGTGGGCTGAAGGTGTTATTTCATTGGCTGAGCCATTGATCGTGTCAGAGTGTTCCGTGTTGGGTGGTACGGTTGGTTCCGGGTTGATATTTCCGGACTCCTCTTCCCATAATACGGATGGCTTAAAGAGCCGCTCCAGGAAGATGTTTGGAGGGACGGCGTCGCATTTTGCGCCGATGCGTGCCAACACGTCGGCTGCCTGGTTATTATCCCGGGCTACATGGTGGAATTCCAGTCCTTCGAACCGAGCTCACATTTTTAAGACGGTGTTGCGATAGGCTGCCATTTTGGATCCTTGGCATCAAAGTCTCCGTTTACTTGGGATATTGTGAGGTTTGAATCCCCACGCACCTCTAGGCATTGAATACCCATGGAGATTGCCATCCGGAGACCATGTAGAAGGGCCTCATATTCGGCTGCATTGTTGGAGTCCATGTAAATTATCTGAAGTACGTATTGGACTATGTCTCCGGTTGGGGACGTCAATACGATGCCAGCCCCCAAGCCGGCCAACATTTTGGAGCCGTCGATGTCGGAGTAATGGGCTACGGGTAGGCTGACCCGGGACCCAGGATCTTTCAAGACATCGGGGCAGGCCGCGCCCCTCCAGCCGAGTCCCAGCTGGCAACCTCCAGAGAGGCCGAGTCCCAGCTGGCGATCTCCCGAGAAGCCGAGTCCCAGCTGGCGATCTCCAGAGGAGCCGAATCCCAGATGATGACTTCAAAGCAAGCCGACTCCAAGCTGGCGACATCCGGGAGTGCCGACTATGGGAGTTGGCCCATGATACTTCATGAAGCCCGATGTGGGGTACGGTCACGACGTGGCCGTCCCTCCCTGCCTACGAGGGACTGGCATGGCTACAGTGAGCCGTATCGCCGGGAGATCTCCGGCGAGGCGCGACACTGTTGCCATGCCTGCCCTGACCTCAGCCACAGTGCGCAACGCACTGTGCCCACGACGCCGGCCTGTACGGCTCGAAGACCACGGGGCCGCCTGTCAGTGGGTGAATCAAAGGCGGCCAGAGCGCCCGAAGACGGCCCTGTGGGAGTCGGCCTCCCCGGAGTCGGCCGTCTCTCCTCCACGGCCCCACAAACCATAAATCAGATTGGACGGGGAGTGGCGACAGTGATCGCCCGATAGACGGCGGCACTGTTGCCATGACCCGGTGACCAAGCCTGTGTCACCAGGAGTGCCGCACAGTGTCGGCCTGTCCGCGGGGCCCACCAGTCGGCGGGCCCCAGGAGCCGGCGGAAAGGACAACAGCATGAGAGACAGATGGCTGGGACCCGCGCCCAGCCGGATTACCATTGTATCCCCGGGGGGTAGGCCTATATAAACCCCCCGGGACACCCATGCAAAGGGTTTGGACCTTGATAGAGATAGACACATAGCCCAGGGAGGAGAGAACTAGCCTCACTCTCTCCTGCCTCCCGATACAGCTCCAGGAGCACCATTGTAGTCACCTTGCTTTAGTGACCATGCGGAGACCCCGCAGAGCAGCAGTAGGGGTGTTATCTCCCCGGAGAGCCCCGAAGCTGGGTAAGATTCGCCGGCGTGCATGTCTACGCCTTATCCCGTTTCCAAGCACCGGCAACGTTCTACTCGCCCCCACCATGATAAGCCATCCTTTGGCATATGTCGCACCCAACCCCCAACATTTGGCGCCCACCATGGGGCGAGGTGCACCGTCGTCCAGAGATCTGTTCTGGATGGGAACCCTCTTCCTCCCTGGCGAGCGCAGCCAGCCAGGCTCGCCAGAAGGAGTCTGCATTGACGCGCTGCGCGGCGCTGAGGCCGCCTGCGTCGCAAACGGCCTCGCTGAACTTGTTGGCGAGGTGCGCCTCTCCGACGAACCTGCATCCGACGCAGGCACGGGTGGCCCCGAGAGCCTTCTCACGGGCCTCCTCGACCAACTCCACGTCGCCGGCGAGCCTACCATAGACTTGGAGTCCATAGGCTCCTCTGACCCGATGCTGGTCGACTCGCTTCCGCCTCCTAGACTTGGAGTGCCGTACGAGGAGAGCGGCGGAAGCGCCTTCACGGAGGTGCTCGTCATCAGCCACGGCGAGCACTCCGACGAAGAAGCCCAAGACCTGCTAGCTGCGGCCCTGCAAGACCTAACCACGCCCATTCCAGAGGACGCGGACGCCGAGACGCTGGAGGCGCGTCGCCTTCAGATCATCGAAGGCGCCAAGAAGCTGGCAAGCATGAGGCGCTTGTTAGAGGCATACCAGCGCAAGACGTATCGCGCCGTAGGCGGCTCGCCTGCTCCGACTGGGCCGAGCCGTCTAGGTGCGGTCCGGCAGCGCGGCGCGGCCATCGCCTACTTGCTCGGGGCAAAACGCCCCGTGTACACCACCCCAGCGGAGAACATCCGCGCCGCCCAAGCGGCGACTGACGAGCTGAAGAACTTCGAGGGTGAAGAGTGCCGTGTGATGATGGAGCGAGTCCAGCAGCTCCTTGACGCGGTTGCTGCACAAAACGCGATCGGCGGCCGCGCAGATGTGCTGCAGCAGCCGAACGACGACTTGCCTCCCCGCCGAGATCAAGGCGCGACCTCCCGGACGCCGACTGGCGGAGTCCGCGGAAGGAAAGAGAAGGAGCCGGCTGTTAGTCACAGTCGGACTCATATCACCATCGAGCGTGACCAAGACGGCCGCCCGAGAGCAGTAGAGCGGCGGGACGATTACCTGCCTCCCCCGCCCAGAAGAGAGTGGCGAGTTTCCCTGCCGCCTGTTGAGCATCCGACTCTCGGAGGTCGCCTTGGCCGCCGAGAGGGAGTCGGAGAGAATGACGCCCGCCATCGGATCGACCGACTCCACCGATCCCTGGCGCTGGAAGAAGAAGACGAGCTGGGTCCGCTTTGCTTCGGGCCCCGCATCAGAGACGAGCCCTTCCCCAAAGGGTTCACGCTCCCTCGAGACACACCCAAGTACACCGGCTCCGTGAAGCCGGAAGACTGGCTGATAGACTACTCCACAGCCGTCAGCATAGCAAACGGCAACAAGCGAGTTGCTGTGAAGTACGTTCCTCTCATGCTCCAGGGCACGGCCTGGACATGGCTGAACAGGCTGAAGCCCCACAGCATCAATAGCTGGGTTGACTTCACCGAAGCCTTCATCCGCAACTTCACAAGCACGTACAAGCGACCTCCCAAGCCGCACCAGCTCTCCTTGTGCGTGCAAGGCCCTGAAGAATCAACACGCGACTACCTCACGCGCTGGGGCGAGCTTCGAAACTCCTGCGAGGGCGTGCATGAGGTGCAGGCTATCGAGTACTTCACCGCCGGGTGCCGAGAGGGCACCCTCCTCAAGCACAAACTCCTCTGCGATGAGCCAGAAACCCTCGACGAACTGCTAGTCATAGTAGACAAGTACGCCACGGCCGACTCTTCCATGAAGACGGAGATTCAAGTCAACGCGGCTGGCAAGGTGACTCCCCAGGCTCCCAGAACTCCGGCTGGAGACACCAGTCGGCGACAGCAACAGAACGACAACAAACACAAGGCCCAGCAGCCGTCTTCCAACAGTCGGCAGGTCGCGGCAGTTGAAGATCAGCAGCCGGAAGGGCAGCCTCCGGCCAAGCGGCAGAAGGGCGGCAAATCCAATTGGTTGCCAGCCTTCTCCTATGAGCAGACTTTGGATGGTCCTTGCAAGTTCCACAGCGACGCGAAGCCGTCAAACCACACCACCAGAAAGTGCCACTAGCTCACCAGGATCGCCAAGGGAGACGGCCTCACTCCTCCACCGCCTGCTGGGCCGCCGCCTCCACCGCCGCCCAAGCAGCCGGCGGCTCGGCTAGTCGGCGCAGTACAAGACGAGTTCCCAGAAGAGCATGGAGCCTACGTAGTGTTCACCAGTGTGGCAGATGACCGGCGCAGCAGGCGCCAACAGCAACAAGAAGTAAATGCAGTAGCAACAGATGCTCCAGAGTTCATGCATTGGTCCGAGAGGCCTATCAGTTGGAGTCGGGCGGATCACCCAGAGGTGATGCCGAGTCCGGGATCTTATGCCCTGGTCCTAGATGCGACCCTGGCCACTGATAGGCGGGCCGCCCGCTTTTCGCGAGTCCTGATAGATGGAGGCAGCAACGTAAACATCCTGTACAAGGACACCATGGAGAAGCTAGGAATCAAGCGAAGACAGCTGCAGAGCAGCCGCACCGTGTTCCACGGAATTGTACCCGGCCTCTCCTGTTCACCAATCGGCAAGATCCTGATAGACGTCCTCTTTGGAGACAAAGATCACTTCCGCTGAGAGCCGGTCTGGTTCGAGGTGGTGGACTTGGAGAGCCCGTACCACGCCCTGCTTGGCCGACCCGCCTTGGCCAAGTTCATGGCGGTTCCCCACTACGCCTACCTGAAGATGAAGATGCCGAGTTCCAAGGGGATTCTGACCGTAGCCGGCGACTACAAGAAGTCGTCTGCCTGCGCGGCCGAGAGCAGTCGGCTGGCCGAGTCCCTGGTGATCGCGGCCGAGAAGCGGCTCCTTGACCGAGTCGTGGCGATGGCCGGAAAGCAGCCAGAGATGTCGCCCGACCCCAAGGAGTCGGAGGCAGAAGGATCATTCAAGCCAGCCAAAGAGACCAAGAAGATACCCTTGGACCCGGAGCACCCAGAAAGGTATGCTATCATGGGCACGGGCCTTGACAGCAAATAGGAAGGCGAGCTCGTCGATTTCCTCCGTGAGAATCGGGACATCTTTGCATGGTCCCCCAAAGACATGCCGGGTGTACCGACGGAATTCGTCGAGCACAAGCTACACGTCAGGCCAGATATGAAGCCCGTCAGGCAGCCCTTGTGCCGCCTGTCAGAAGAGAAAAGAAGAGTTGTTGGAGAAGAGATAGCCCGGCTCCTGGCAGCCGGTTTCATCATGGAAGTGTTTTTTCCAGAGTGGCTGGCAAACCCGGTTTTGGTACTGAAGAAGAACAAGCAGTGGCGGATGTGCGTCGACTACACAAGCCTCAACAAAGCCTGCCCAAAGGACCCGTTTGCTCTGCCAAGAATTGATCAGGTGATAGACTCCACAGCCGGATGCGAGCTGCTGAGTTTCCTAGACGCATATTCGGGATACCACCAGATCAAGCTGAACCCAGCGGACAGATTAAAGACCGCCTTCATCACGCCATTTGGAGCCTTTTGCTACCTGACAATGACGTTTGGCTTGAGGAATGCCGGCGCCACCTTTCAGCGTTGCATGCAGAAGTGCCTCCTCAAGCAACTCGGCAGGAACACCCACGTCTATGTGGATGATGTGGTGGTGAAGACGGAAAAGCGTGGGACGCTGCTAGAAGACCTCAAGGAGACCTTTGAGAATCTGCGCCAATTCCGGATCAAGCTCAACCCTGAGAAGTGCGTTTTCGGAGTACCAGCCGGCCAACTCCTTGGCTTCCTGGTCTCCGAACGCGGCATAGAGTGCAACCCCGTGAAGATCAAGGCCATCGAGAGAATGGAGGTACCCAGCCGACTGTTGGATGTGCAGAAATTCACCGGCTGCCTGGCGTCCATCAGCCGATTTATCAGTCGGCTAGGCGAGAAAGCTCTGCCCTTGTATCAATTGATGAAGAAGACCACCTTTTTCGAGTGGAACCACAAGGCGGATGAGGCATTTCTCCAGCTGAAGAAGATGTTGACTACTCCCCCCGTGTTGGCGGCTCCGACTCCCAAAGAGCCCATGCTCTTGTACATCGCCGCCACCAGCCGAGTAGTCAGCACAGTCATTGTAGTCGAACGCAAGGAGGAAGGCAAGGCGCTCCCTGTCCAGAGACCGGTATATTACCTGAGCAAGGTACTGTCGACCTCCAAGCAGAACTACCCTCACTACCAGAAGATGTGCTACGGCGTGCATTTTGCCGCCAAGAAGCTGAAGCCTTACTTTCAAGAGCATCCAATCACCGTGGTTTGCACCGCTCCACTCGCCGAGATCATTGGAAGCCGAGACGCCTCCGGCCGAGTGGCCAAATCGCCAAATGGAGCGGATGCCTTGGCGCGAGTCGGCTCCACTCGCCAAGCGATACCTTCCGGCGTCGCCCTTCAGCGCCTCCTCAAGCCATCTATCAAGCCTTCACCAGAGTCAGACTCCATCTTTGTGCCGGCTCCTCTAGAAGTAGTCGGATCCGACTCCAGAGCCCTAGCAGACAGCCTCAAGAAAATCACCGTTGAAATGGGCCCGGGGACTTCAAAGCCCGGCCCGGGGATTGTGCCAACGGGCCCGGGGACTTCAGAACCCGGCCCGGGGATTGTGCCAACCGGCTCGGGGACTTCGGAGCCCGGCCCGGGGACTGCGCCAGTCGGCCCGGGGACTTCAGAGCCCGGCCCAGGAGCTGCGCTAGTCGGCCCAGAGACTCCGTCAATCCAGCAAACGGCCGCAGACTCCAGCCCGCCGCCTCCCAGCCCAGCCACCCTTGTCCAAGTCACTATGGTAGCAGTTGAAGAGATAGTAGCACCTTCATGGGCGCAGCCCATCCTCAAGTTTCTAGTGAATAGAGAGTTGCCGACAGATGAGATCCTAGCTCGGCAAGTGCAGCGCCGAGCGGCAGCATACACCATAGTCAACAGAGAGCGAGTCAGGCGCAGCGTCACTGGTGTCTACCAGCGCTGCGTAGAATCAGAACAAGGCCAAGCAATTCTCAGAGACATCCATCAGGGCGAGTGCGGCCACCATGCGGCTTCAAGGGCACTCGTCGCCAAAGCCTTTCGGCACGGCTTCTTTTGGCCGACTGCCCTGGAAGAAGCTAAAGAGCTAGTCCAAAAATGCAAGGGGTGCCAGATGTTCCGCTCCAAGCCACTTCAGCCGGCTTCTGCGCTGAAGACAATCCCCATCGCCTGGCCCTTCGCAGTTTGGGGCCTGGACATGGTAGGACCATTCAAGACGGCCCGAGGCGGCCTAACTCATCTGCTTGTCGTGGTGGACAAGTTCACCAAGTGGGTGGAAGCAAAGCCCATCAAGGAGCTGAACGGGCCGACTGCAGTAACCTTCATCGCCGACATCACGGTGCGGTACGGCATACCGCACAGCATCATCGCCGACAACGGCACAAACCTTGCCAAGGGCGCCTTGGCCCGTTTTTGCACGACGCAGGGCATCCGACTGGACTTAGCGTCCGTTGCCCATCCGCAGTCAAACGGACAGGTGGAACGAGCAAATGGCCTCATCCTGTCCGGCATCAAGCCTCGACTGGTAGAACCACTCGAGCGTTCGGCTGGCTGTTGGGTCGAGGAGCTGCCAGCCGTCCTCTGGAGTCTGCGCACGACTCCAAACAAGTCAACTGGCTTCACGCCTTTCTTCCTCGTCTACGGTGCCGAAGCCGTCATCCCGATGGATATAGAGTTCGACTCTCCGCGAGTCACCATGTACACCGAAGAGGAAGCCGAAGAAGCACGCCAAGACGGCGTTGATCTGCTGGAAGAGGGCCGGCTGTTGGCACTCAGTCGGTCCAGCATCTACCAGCAGAGTCTACGCCGATATTACAACCGCAAGGTCAAGCCAAGATCGTTCCAAGAGGGCGACCTTGTGCTCCGGCTGATTCAGAGAACAGCCGGCCAGCACAAGTTGTCGGCACCTTGGGAAGGTCCCTTCATCATCAGCAAGGTGCTAGGGAACGACGCCTACTATCTTATTGATGCTCAGAAGCCTCGAGCGCGCAAGAGGGACGACTCCGGCAAAGAAACAGAGCGCCCGTGGAACGCGAATCTTCTTCGAAGATTTTACAGTTGATGTAGTATGTATCGCACTACCCCCTTTGTATTAAAGCACTGAGACCTTAGGCCCCTCGAGACGAGCTCGGGGACTGCCTTTTTGTTATCTGTATGATGAGAATTACGCTTCCGAATATGCTACTCTTTTTTATCATACTGTCTGGCACCGGGTCCGACTAGTCGGCCCGGGGACTTGCCGTCTTGCGCTATGAAATGCTTCCTGCAGTCAGACAAGTAATGTGTTGCGCTCAAGCCGTCTCCTGTCGAAAGCCGCAGCTCGCAGAGCGACTGCCGGTAGGCAGAGAACAAGCAAGAACGAGCGCGCACATGAAAAAATGGCTAAGGACCTAAAAGCTTATGCATAGCTCAAGCCGGCTACCAGCCTCCCCTCACAGAGCCGACTCATGAGCAGTCGGCTCGACATCTTAGCTTTTATCAAAGATAGCCAACTCTCGGATAGTCGGCCTGTCGCTTTCTAGCCGACTTGCTAAAGAAACTCTAAACGGCTAAGTACTTGCCTTCCCGAAGTAGCCAAGCACTTGACCTAGCGACAGTCCACAGAGCGGCTGTCCAGCCGGCAAGGCGGCAACTAAAGGAAGACGGCAAAGGAAAAAGTCTAAGGAGCAATAAGCAAGGAAAGGCGGAAATCAGATAAATATTTACATAGGCCCTCGGCCGAATCTTCGAATAGAAATTCAGGATACACCCAGTGGGTGGAATTGTTCGAACCTAACAAGTCTTTCAAAAGATTACTGAAGACAGATAAACAGAAACAGAAAAAGCAGTCTAGGAGGCGGCCTCTGGGGCCGGAGGATCGGAAGTGACGGCGGTGTCGGGTGCCGGGGCAGCCGGCTGGGCGGTCTCAGCTTGGTCGCCTCCGGCGGCAGTCACCTTGTCTCCGCGCGGCTCGTTGCTGGAGGCGCGATTGGGCTGAGGCTGGCCACCTGCTTCGTCTTCTGGCGCCTCCTCCTTGCCTCCGTCCTCCGCCTCATCCTCCTCCTCGGCGCTGGAGTCGATCACCTCCGCCGAGTCTTCGTCATACTCCGGGTTCATCCCGAACCAGTCCGGCGGCACTTCCTCGCCGCCTTCAGTTCGCTCGGGCACGAAGACGCTGGTGTCCGTGTACTCGGCGATGGCTGCCGCGCGCTCGACAAGGGCGCCTTCTACGGCCTCCAGCTCGGCCTGGGCTTCTGACTGGAACGCGGCCAGACGGTCCAGGTCCAGCCCCGGATACCACGCCTTGATGAACTCCAAGGCCCGGCGTGCTCCGGCCTGGGCCGAGGAGCCCTTCCAAGCCTCAAGACGGCCGACAGCGACTTCCAGCCAGTCGGCGGTCCGACTGGTGGTGCGCAGAGCCGGCATGTCCGGCCACAGGGCAGCAACCGCCTGGGCACCGGCACGCTGAAGCCGGCGCAACAGCCGGTGAGCCGGACGAAGACGGGCCCCAATGCTCAGGAGCTGCTCGTCGATGGTTCGGGGGGCATTGGCGGCGATCGCCTCACCCTTCGCCCTTCGCGCCTCTCGATCAGCCTCGATGGCTAGAGGGACGGCCTGTGAATGACCAGGAAAGAAGTCTGCCAAGACAAAAAAGAAGAAAGTCGGAAAATCAGAAGTCGGTCTGACACATAGTCGGAAGCCCAAAGAAACGAAAGAGACTTACCATCAACGATGTCCTCGAGCTCGTGGTAGCCAGAGGTCAGCATCACCTCCCTATCAGTCCAGGCGGAGCACTCGATCTCGAACTCGGCCATGAGGGCGGCCCCCCGCGTCTTGGCCTCGTCCTGCGCCTTCTGGAGCAGCTCCTTCTGCTCAGCCAGCTGCGTCACCAGCAGATCACGCTCTTTGGTGAGCCTGCCGCACTCCTCTTCCTTGGCACGCTGAGCAGTGTTGGCCTCGTCCAGCTGCTCCTGAAGGGCGGCATTGGCGCCTGAAGAACGAAGAAAGAGACAAGAAAGTCATCAGTAAATTAGATCGCCGGGGAGATCCTGCCCGACTGCTCAGCAGTCGGCCCGAATCTCGGGGACTACAGCCCGCGGGTGCGCCAGCGCGCCCCCGCGAAGAAGGAAGAAAAGAGCTCACCCTGGCTTTCCACCAAGTCGGCGGTCCGCTTGTTCAGCTCCTCGACATTGCAGTTGAAGGCAGTGGCGCGGAGGTTATGATACTCCTACAAAAAGACGACAAACGCAAAAGTTAGAATTCGGAGCTCGCCAGAGGGAGTTCCGAACCGCCTGCTCAGCAGCCAGCCTGGAACTCGGGGACTACACCCAGTGGGTGTGCTGGCGCGCCCCCACAGAGAAAGACAGGAATCAAACAAGAAGAAGGAAACATACTCGGACGGATGTCCGCACGGCCAGATGCGCTCTGGTGCAGACTTGGAGGGCGTCGCTTTTCGCGCGCAGTTTCGCCTGGACGTCCAGGAGTACTTGGTTCAGCGGGCCGGTGCCGCCTCCGCGCAACCACCCGGTGGGCGCGACACTGGAGGCCTCGACGTCCAGACTCGCTGAGCTGGCAGCGCCGGTCTCCCGAGCTCGCGGCGCCGAGGTCGTCCTCTCAAGCCGGCAGCGCGCCGGCGCGGCGACTTGAAGAAGCATCCGCGCCTCGGCCTTGTCCGTGATCGGCGAATCCAACGGGCCCACCGGCTGTTTGCCGTGCGGCCTCCCAGACAGTGGCGGAGGCGGCGCGAGGGTGTCCGAGCCTGAAGCCTCACCGCCCTCCTCCACGAGGGGGTTCTCGGTGCCGACCTCTCCGGTCTGCCCCGTGAACTCCCGGGCCGGCAGCGCCGACGACAACAGAGGGACGAGCATCGCCGATCGGCGACGCGCGACCTCCTCAGCATGCCGCTTCGTCGCGGCGGCGGCTTCGGCCTCCTCCAGCTTCTTCTGAGCGTTGGCGGCCGCCTTCTCGGCCTGCGCCATCTCCAGGCGGTCGGCCTCCTCCTCGTCGCGCTTCTCCCGCGCGTTCCGCTCCGTCGCCTCACGGAGGTCGGCGGCGGGGTCGACCCGCCGGGTGTTGGCGGACGTCTCTACCGACCCCATGACAGAGGGGACGACGACTCTCTCAAGGGAGAGGGGGGCTCTGGAGAAGAACGGAGGGAAAATCAAGGAAGACTCGGACAAGATCCAACAGAGAAAAATAAAAGAGCGTAAAGACTTACGCGGAAACTAGCGGCGGCCTTCTCACTTCCCTTCGGAAGCGGTTGGCCTTCGCGGCCGCCTCCTCTCGTTTGGTCGCGGCGGCCGCCCCCTTGAACTTCTTCGGCTTGCTGCGGGGCGCGCTCGGTCCGGCGTGATGCCTCTTCGCGCCGCCTTGGCCGGAGTGGTCGGCCCTCGGCTGGTGGCGTGGGACGACTTCCACGTCGGCGTCGTCTTCGGGCCAGTCGGCGAAGGTGGCCGAGGGCCTGAAGCCGCCATCTGCCCCTTCACCGCCGCCTTCGGCGTCGGCCTCCAGTGCCGCCGCCCCCAAGTCGGGGTCGTCGACGTCGCTATCCTCGCGGTCTGGGACGTAGTCGCGGGGCTCTCTCACGGTGCCGGCTGCGGGCTCCATGAGGGGGTTCTGCCCAGAAGGAACCAACAAAGATTAGAAGCCGGAGTCGGCTGCAAAGAAGACCAAAACTACAGAAAGATGCGACTTACCACTGGAGGGGGGTTGTCGCGCGAGTATGGCTCCTTGCCGAACTGCCAGTCCTCCGTGAACTCGTAGTGCTCGATGTGGTTCACCAAGTTCGCCACCTCCATGCGGGGCATCTCCTTGGTGCACATCCGACTCGGGTCGTGGAGGCCACTCATCTGACAGATTAGATGAGGCCGGCCTTGAAGCGGGAGGACTCGGCGCGCCACGAAGGCGGCCAGAAGGTTGGATCCGACGAGGCCCTCCGACTGCAGCAATACTCGGAGTCGCACTACGGCGGCGGCTCTGGAGGGAGTCAGCGACTTGGCCCGATGAGACCAGCTGGAGAGCCTCCCAGTTAGGGGGGCCGGGTTGAAGGGCGGCAAGTTGACCCAGTCGCCATCGGTGGAGAGGTTCTTCACATAGAAGTAGGAGCGCTGCCACATCTTCACCGAATTTATCAGTGAGATGGGAGGAAAGGGGTTGTCGGCCGTTGAGCGCCGCACCGCGACGTAGGTGCCGCACTGAGCCGGCGTGCCGGTGGCCTGCGTGCCGAGCTTCGAAGAGAAAAATTCCCCCCACAATTCGAGGGTGGGGAGAACGCCGAGGAAACCTTCGCATAGAGTGGCGAAGGCGGAGAGCAACACCACCGCATTTGGAGTGAGGTGGTGTGGTTGAAGATTGTGGAACTCCAGGAACGAGCGGAAGAACCCACTCGCCGGCAGCCCCAGGCCGCGCATGAAGTGCGAGCGGAAGACGACCCGCTCGCCTTCCTCCGGCGCGGGCCGGGTCTCTCCCGCCGGCGCGGGACGGGCGCGCACGAGGTCTGCGCTGGGGAGACGGCGGGTCCGGCGGAGGAACTCGATATGTTCCGCCTCCACATCCGAACCGTCCCACACGCCGGAGCGCGAGGCAGGGGGCGCGGCGGAGGAAGAACTCATCGCCGTGGTGAGAGGTGCTCTTGCTCGCGGCGGAGGAAGAAGAGAAGGCAGGAGAGTGGGGGAGAGGATGCGCGTACAATACCACCCCGCTCCTCTCTGCCTATTTATAGCCCTACGGGCTAAGGAGCCGAGGGGGCGGGCGTGGGATTAACTGCGCACGAAGCCCCACGCCGCCCCACGATTTACCCCATGAAGTTACTGCGTGCAGTAACGACGTGGGGAAGCCAACCGTTCGCGACCGCAGCGGATCTGTTCAGAAGCCGAGGCGCGGTAGTGGCGGGCCCCACCTGACGGCCTGTCCCGTCGCGCGCGTGGGTGAGCAGACTATCCTCCCCACGTGGCGCCGCGCGATAGGACCGCCTCAATGGCAGCAGGGAAGCGTATCCAATACGCCGTCTGATTTCCCGCCGCGGCTTACAAACAGCGGTCCCTCGCTGGACGAGTCCGACTTCAGCGAGTCGGCCGAAAGGAAGACGATGGCTGAATCTCAGAGTCGGCGCTGCGAAGTTTGAAACTGTTGAAGCCCCATGAGGCGGCGTCCGTAGGGCTTCACCAGCTTCGGGGACTACTGTCGGAGTAATGGGCCACGGGTAGGCTGACCCGGGACCCAGGATCTTTCAAGACATCGGGGCAGGCCGCGCCCCTCCAGCCGAGTCCCAGCTGGCGACCTCCAGAGAGGCCGAGTCCCAGCTGGCGATCTTACGAGAAGCCGAGTCCCAGCTGGCGATCTCCAGAGGAGCCGAATCCCAGATGACGACTTCAAAGCAAGCCGACTCCAAGCTGGCGTCCTCCGGGAGTGCCGACTATGGGAGTCGGCCCATGACACTTCACAAAGCCTGATGCGGGGTACGGTCACGACATGGCCGTCCCTCCCTGCCTACGAGGGACTGGCATGGCTACAGTGAGCCGTATCGCCGGGAGATCTTCGGCGAGGCGCGACACTGTTGCCATGCCTGCCCTGACCTCAGCCACAGTGCGCAACGCACTGTGCCCATGACGCCGGCCTGTACGGCCCGAAGACCGCGGGGCCGCCTGTCAGTGGGTGAATCAAAGGTGGCCAGAGCGCCCGAAGACGGCCCTGTGGGAGTCGATCTCCCCGGAGTCGGCCATCTCCCCTCCAGGGCCCCACAAACCATAAATCAGATTGGACGGGGAGTGGCGACAGTGATCGCCCGATAGACGGCGACACTGTTGCCACGACCCGGTGACCAAGCCTGCGTCACCAGGAGTGCCGCATAGTGTCGGCCTGTCCACGGGGCCCACCAGTCGGCGGGCCCCAGGAGCCGGCGGAAAGGACAGCAGCATGAGAGACAGACGGCTGGGACCCGCGCCCAGCCGGATTACCATTGTATCCCCGGGGGGTAGGCCTATATAAACCCCCCGGGACACCCATGCAAAGGGTTCGGACCTTGATAGAGATAGACACATAGCCCAGGGAGGAGAGAACTAGCCTCGCTCTCTCCTGCCTCCCGATACAGCTCCAGGAGCACCATTGTAGTCACCTTGCTTTAGTGACCATGCGGAGACCCTGCAGAGCAGCAGTAGGGGTGTTATCTCCCCGGAGAGCCCCGAAGCTGGGTAAGATTCGCCGGCGTGCATGTCTACGCCTTATCCCGTTTCCAGGCACCGGCGACGTTCTACTCGCCCCCACCATGATAAGCCATCCTTTGGCATATGTCGCACCCAACCCCCGACAGTCGAAATGCATGATCCAATTGGAGTATGCGTCGTACTCTTTAGGGAGTTCGGCTTCGGTCCATTCGGCGATGAAGTCAGCCAAAACTTGCGACTTTATAGCTCGCCGTGGTTTGTAGGTTATGTCGAATGGTAAGAGCTCGATGGCCCATTTTGCAATCCTGCCCATCGCGTCGCAATTGTTTATAATGTCGTTGAGAGGTACTTCGGAGGCAACTTTTATCGAACACTCTTGAAAGTAGTGTCGCAGCTTCCGGGATGCCATGAACACTGCATACACTATCTTTTGATAATGTGGATACCGGGACTTGCATGGGGTTAAGACAGTGGATACGTAGTACACTGGTTTTTGAAGAGGGAATTTGTGTCCTTCTGTTTCTCGTTCGACGACGAGTACCGCACTGACGACTTGATGTGTTGCCGCGATATATAATAACATCGGTTCGCCCAGGTTAGGCACGGCCAGGACCGGATTTGTTGCCAATATGGCCTTTATTTCTTCGAGTCTGGCCGTGGCAGCATCCGTCCACTCGAAGTGTTCGGTGCACCTGAGGAGGCGATAGAGGGGCAATGCCTTTTCTCCCAAACAGGAGATGAAGCGGCTTAAAGCTGCCACGCATCCAGTTAATTTTTGTATTTGTTTGATGTCTTTTTGGGTATCCAACTGTGACAAAGCTCGAATTTTGGCTGGGTTTGCTTCAATTCCTCTATCGGATACGATGAAGCCCAGGAGCTTTCCGGCTGGTACGCCGAAAATGCATTTTTCCGGGTTGAGCTTAATGTCATATGCTTGGAGGTTGTCGAATGTGAGCCTCAAGTCGTCTACTAGAGTTTCAACGTGTTTGGTCTTGACGACCACGTCGTCTACGTATGCCTCCACTGTTTTGCCGATCTGTGTAGCCAGACATGTCTGAATCATGCGCTGATATGTTGCGCCGGCATGTTTGAGTCCGAAGGGCATTGTGTTGAAGCAGAATGGTCCATATGGAGTAATGAATGCCGTTGCGGCTTGGTCTGCCTCCGCCATCTTGATTTGATGGTAGCCGGAGTATGCGTCGAGGAAGCACAATGAATCGTGTCCTGCGGTAGCATCGATGATTTGATCGATGCGGGGAAGGGGGAAAGGATCCTTTGGACAAGCCTTGTTAAGGTCTTTAAAATCGACACACAGGCGCCAGGATTTGTCCTTTTTTGGTACCATTACTAGGTTCGCTAGCCAGTCCGGATGTTTGATGTCTCTGATGAATCCGGCTTCCAATAGTTTGGCTAGCTCCTCTCCCATTGCCTGTCTTTTGGGTTCGGAAAATTGCCGAAGAGCCTGTTTGACTGGCTTGAATCCTTTTAGGATGTTTAGGCTGTGTTCTGCCAATCTGCGTGGGATTCTTGGCATATCTAAAGGGTGCCAGGCAAAGATGTCCCAATTCTCCCGAAGGAATTCTCATAGTGTGGCGTCTACATCACGGTTTAACTATACCCCAATGGAGGCCGTCTTTGTGGGGTCCATTGGATGGACCTGGAATTTGACTATTTCGTCCGCTGGTTTAAAAGAGGTGGACCTGGATCTCTTATCGAGTATCACATCGTCCTTGTTCACCATAGAGCGCAGCGTAGTGAGTTCCTCTGCCGCTAAGGCTTCGGATAGTGCCTCTAGGGCTAGTGCGGCTGTCTTGTTTTTGGCGCGGAGTGCTATGTCCGGATCATTGGCAAGAGTGATAGTTCCATTGGGCCCGGGCATTTTAAGCTTCATGTACCCGTAATGGGGTATGGCTTGGAAAATTGTGAATGCCTCTCTCCCTAATAAAGCGTGATATCCGCTGCTGAACGGTGCCACTTGGAAGGTGACCTCCTCGGACCTGTAATTGTCCGGCGAGCCGAACACCACATCAAGTGTGATTTTTCCTGTGCAACGTGCTTCTCGGCTAGGGATTATTCCTCTGAAGGTTGTGCTGCTTCGCTCAATGCGGCTCCAGTCTATTTCCATTTTTCGAATGGTTTCCTCGTAGATGAGGTTTAATCCGCTGCCGCCATCCATGAGTACCTTGGTAAGACGAAAGCCGTCCACTATTGGACTGAGGACCAATGCGGCTGGTGCTCGGGCTGTTAGGAATTTAGGTTCGTTGCTGGCGTTGAAGGTGATAGCCGTGTTGCTCCATGGATTTGTTGTTGCTACTTGGTAGACTTCGGCGAGGCTGCGGATTGTTCGTTTCCGCATATTATTTGATGCGAAAGTCTCGAGGACTGTTAATACCGTACTGGTACTGTTGGGGTGGTTCTCCTGGGCTAGATGCTCTTCGCCACTTTTGGCCACCTGCCGCAGTATCCAACATGCTCGAAGGCTATGTGTTGGAGTGGCGCCCTCTGTGCTATGAACTTTACAGGGTCCGCTGAGCCATCCCTCCAGTATGGTTCCGTGCCCTTTATGGGGTTTTTGCTTTTTGGTTTTTGTCCCGGGTGTCTGAGCATGATGCACCCTTTTGTTTTGGACTAGGGTTGTGTTCGGAGCCGGATTGTCCCAAAACTTAGTTTCGGTTTTCCGGACACTCTCCATCGCACAGTACTTTCGTACTATGGATGCCAGGTCGGCGAAGCGTGTAATTTCGCGACGACTTACGGAGTTCAAGATTCCCTTGTCCGTGCAATTGTTGCAGAAAATTGAAATTGCGTTTTCCTCACGGCAGTCCTTTATCCTATCCATAACCAGGAGGAATCTGGCCCAGTAATGATATACTGTTTCAGCGGGCTATTGCCAGATTTGAGATAGATCGCATATGTTTGGGTGGGTGGGTGGAATTGAGTCTGGAACCCTGCCCAATTTGAGGCTCAAGGGCCGAAAAGTTTCCGAATTTGGAAGCTTTGATTGCTGGACATTGTCCAATGAGTCTGGTCCGCTGCCTGACTTTAGGTTCAGTACTTGATCGATGCCCGTCCCTCCGCGGGATCCGGCATGGAGGGATCAGGAGTCCGGACATAACAGGTCTTTAATACAGAAGAAGAGTCGCTGCGTTGTTCCTCTACTACCGCAACGTGGTGGGTAACCTGGGGGGAGTTAATCTCTCTTAGATCGGTTTGAAGCCCAATCTGATCGTAGTCTGTAGAGACCCCCAGGGCAGCGATGCGATCCAAGAGCTCATTTACAGAAGGGAGCTCAATCGGATCCAGCTACTCAGTGAATTCCGAGCTGACGCGAAGATCGCTTTTGATGACCCGAGAGGTCATTGTCGAAGCGGCGGCCGAACAGGCGTTCATAAGAAAACCACCTAGCCGGATAGTTTGGCCGGCGGCCAAAGCTCCTTTGGCAATGGTACCGTCTTTAAAGACGGGAAGAGGCATCCTTCCTGATCGTGACGGCACAGAGGAACTCTCAATGAAAGCACCAATGTCGGTGTCAAAACCGGCGGATCTCGGGTAGGGGGTCCCGAACTGTGCGTCTAGGCGGATGGTAACAGGAGACAAGGGACACGATGTTTTTACCCAGATTATAGGTTCGGGCCCTCTCGGTGGAGGTAAAACCCTACTCCTGCTTGATTGATATTGATGATATGGGTAGTACAAGAGTGGATCTACCACGAGATCAAGGAGGCTAAACCCTAGAAGCTAGCCTATGGTATGATTGTTGTTGTGATTGTTGTCCTATGGACTAAAACCCTCCGGTTTATATAGACACCGGAGAGGGCTAGGGTTACACAGAGTCGGTTACAATGGTAGGAGATCTACATATCCGTATTGCCAAGCTTGCCTTCCACGCCAAGGAAAGTCCCATCCGGACATGGGACGAAGTCTTCAATCTTGTATCTTCATAGTCTTGGAGTCCGGCCGATGGTGATAGTCCGGCTATCCGGACACCCCCTAGTCCAGGACTCCCTCACAGCCCCTCGCTAAGGAGGGTGAGTCGATGACTTCCGTTGCACCAGAGGTGTCGGATAGTCTGCTGGAAGTGCTTTGCAACACTTCCATGGATGAAGAGCACCGTACTCTTATGAGTGCGGTGATTCAGAAGGTTCAGTCCGCCAAAGGCAGATTGACCGAAGCCTGTACCAGCCTCCTGACAGGCTTTGAGGTAAGTAATCAAAAGTGTGGGAAATTATCACCCAATAGACAGTAGCCCCTGATACTCTGTTTGGTGTTCGCAAAGAAAAGCCAAACGGAGGGTCAACTCTAAACCGCAGGAGTCTAACAGTATGTTTCTATGTGAATAAGCAGGCGGTGCTGTTTGCGCTGCTGCCCGCATAGCAGAGGTTGCCGGACTCAAATGGGACCTAGAGAAGGCCAAAGGGGAGCTCAGCCTCACGAAGAGGCAGCTCGAAGAGAACAAAGGTGAGTGATACCCCATTCACACACTAGTGCAGAACCGGGCAATAGCACCGGTTCGTAAGGCCCTTTAGTGCCGGTTCCATAGCCGGCACTAAATTGTGGTCACTAAAGGCCCCCCCCCTTAGTACCGGTTCAGCACGAACCGGTGCTAAAGGGCAACCACGTGGCACGAGCCAGCTCCGGTTGCCTGGAGCCCTTTAGTACTGGTTGGTAAGACCAACCGGTACTATAAGGTTTGGGTTTTTTTTAGTTTTATGATTTCTTTTTCATTTAATTTTGTGTTTCCATTTTAATTCTTTTTCGTTTGCTGGTATTTTACGATACTACACATTGTACACGTTATGCATATATATATATATATATATATATATATATATATATATATATATATATATAGAATTTCTAGTAGAACCAATCATGCATATATATATCATCAATGTCTCACAAACCACCATATTAATTAATTCACACATACACACATGTATAGCTATATACAATTTCTCCTACATATGGATGTTGCCTTCGAAGCCAGTGGCATTAGCCTAATTGGTGCCTTCGGAGCACGATGACAATTGGAAGTGGTTTTCATGGGGGCGGGTAATAGAATTCTCCCTTCGGATTTATGACCTGGTCGAGCAAAAATCCCGCTATCTCCTCTTGAAGTGCTTCTACGCTCTCCGTTTCTAGGAGCTTCTCCCGCACCTCTTTGAACTGTTAAGAAGGAGATCAATATGCATGTGTATTAGTTGTGTGACTAGATATCGATAATGGTGTAAAAATTGTGAATAGTGTTCTGACAAGTGTACCCATTCCTGTCTTTGAGATCTGCTCCTTTCGGATGCCATCATGCGAATGTTCTTGCAAACGCGAAATGCACACAGATCAGTCCCCTGTGCCTGCTTTAGGGCCTTTACGAGAATGGAATTTGATTAGATAATAATTAATCAAGCATGATAATTAAAGAGATGGCAGCTAGCTAGCTAGCTAGTACTACTTAATTACTTACCTTGGGTCGAAACCATTTAAGCTTTTTTTTCCATTCGCCTTCCGTGACGCTAATGAACCTTGCCCAAGCCCTACCCGCCGACAAAGAAAATGAATAAAGGGGTTATTAAATAGTTCATATCATGAAATGACGAACTAAATAGGCCGAGATATATAGTTAATAATGATTGAAATTACCTGTTGACTATCCCAAACAAGATGTTATAGTCAGTTTTTTCTGAGAGTAGTGAGTCCAGTACTTCAACTGTTCCGGCGTCAACTTTAATGATACACAAGACCCAGTGAAATCTGCATGCACACACGTTTGCATGTCTTAATTAAGCGGGCATATGTAAGCAAAAACATGTAGCTAGCTAGTAGGCAAAAACAGAGAATTTGTAGTACAAGACAGTGTGACTCACTGGAAGTTGTACGGAAGTAGTATATCTTCATTGTATTTGAGGCGCTTCAAGAACTCTACCATGTTGTCCTCTACGTTCTTTTGCTGACGTGGATTTATTAGCCATGTGTATTCATTAACGGTGTTTGGGTCAATGAACCCAATGCCAAAGCGTCCACCTTTTCTCATTTCATACATCTTCATCCTGCATAATACCACAGAAAAGAATATAGTGAGGATAATTACTGGTAATGATTGATCAAAAGGATCACTACAGCTAGCTTGAGACTTAAATTACAGAAAGAAATCACTTACAGACAATATCAACTAATGATAGATTTGTCGAGTGCGTCTTGATTGTATAACTGAAACAGTTCAGTATACTCAATGGACACAGCTTTCTCATGGAAGTAATGCTCCTCCTTGACATTCACCATGAGGGACAATCGATCTGAAATCTTGGTAATGTTCATGTACCATTGATGCAATTCATACATTCTCATTGGGAGGTTCTTGACCTTGTCTGGCGCGACCAAAGGTTGGCCCCGGACATATTTGCGTTTTATTTCATCCTCTCTAAGCAAAGGCATGGGCTCGATCTCAAGGAGTTGTCCAACAGTGATGTCGAGAACTTCAGCCTGCATTATATGCTCCTCCGTTATTACCACATTGCCCACCTCGGGAACGTGCACTGTTTGCCCACAATAATATTGGGCGCGCGTACTGTCACGTGTTGTTGGCACAACAAGCGAGGGGATCGATTGCGCCGCCTATTCTCCCAGCTGGGGAATGGTTTTCCCGCATTTTTTGACAGCTGCTTCTTGTTTGCTCGATCCCGATGTAGACGTGCTCGCCTCCCTTTGTAGACGTGCTCGATTTAACTTCCTGATGTGGCTCTCATAGTCTGTGTCAACAGGCTTGGGAGCTGGTGGTTGAGCCTTACGAATGAAGTGGTCAATCGTTTCCTCATGCACTTTCTCCCTTGGCGGCGGTGGCGGTTTCGGTGCAAAATGGGCTTCCACCTCGGCCTTCGATATGGCTGCGATTTCCTCCTCGGACCTGTCATAAGACCTCTGCGGAAGAGGCGTGAGGCTTGGACCATATTTATATCGCTTGCCTCCGCCTGTACTTCCTGTACTACCTTGACTCGTACCGCTACACACCATACCTGTGGGGTGTCTCTTCTGCGATTGCTGAGGCGGCGGAGACGGCTGACGGGGCTGAGTTGGACGAGGAGGAGTGGCCTGAGGTTGTGCCGGACTTGGAGGAGGAGTGGACGTCTGACGCTGTGGCGGACTTGGAGGAGGAGGAGTGGCCTGACACTTTGCCGGACTTGGAGGAGGAGGAGTGGCCTGACACTTTGCCGGACTTGGTGGACTTGCAGGAGCGGGAGTCTGCTGACTCAGTGGCGGACTTCGACGAGGAGTCGGCTGACGCGGTGTCGGTGGCCTTCGAAAGATGATGCAATCCTTTTTCCATAGGATGATACGATGTTTGGCCTCTCCGAGAAAGTGCTCGCCGTCATCTCCAGGAATGTCAAGCTGTAGCTCCGAATATGGTGGGTCCACCACCTCATCAACCATGACACGAGCATAGCCTGCTGGAATTGGGTTGCAATGGAAGGTTGCCTCGGGGGGATTTGTAAAAGCAAAGCCGTCCGCCACTTTCATGGATATGTTCTTCATTTTGACGTGTAGCTTGCAGTTAGTGTTCTCCGTGATGTCATCCACGGGGTATCTACCCAGCATTGCGTCGTCCGGGACGGAACCCACGCCGCTTCTCGGCATGGATGGGCCGGTGCTATCCAATGCTGGATCATCCTCTAGCTGCTGCAGCTGCTGAGACCCCCTTTGCTGGGTAAGTGAGTCGATCTGCTCCTGCTGCCGCTGGAATTTGACTACCAATTCCGCTTGACTTGCTTCTAGGCCTTGAAGGCGTTCATAGTCCCGCTTCCTCTGCTCCTCCTCCATCTTCCTCTTCTTCTCCTCCACAATTTTCTTTCTCGCACGGGTTCTGTAGTCGGTGTTCCAGTCTGAAAACCCCTCATACCACGGAATAGCGCCCTTGCCTCGTGTTCTTCCCGGGTGTTCAGGATTTCCCAGGGCACGCGTAAGCTCGTCGTTCTCTCTGTTGGGCTGGAACACCCCCGATCGTGCCTCTTCTATTGCAACAAGTATCGCATTGTCGGCTCCCTTCAGACTTGCCTTCGCCGAAACATTGCCTGTCTTCGGGTCCAACTCCCCCCCATGCACATAGAACCAAGTGCTGCACCTGGGGGGCCAGCTCTTAGTAACCGGAGTGACACGTGCATCCTCCATCTCTTTCTCAGACTTATCCCACTTAGGCATTGCCACCGCATAGCCACCTGGCCCCAGCTTATGGAACTTATCCTTTTTTTCGGCATTCTTCTTGTTTATTCTCAACCGTTCCTTAGCTAATTCTGAATCCTTGAATTTCACGAAATCGTCCCAATGAGCACGTTGGTTCTCTAGTGTTCCTCGAATACTGGAGTCTTCCTTCCTCCCTTGACGTACTTGTCCCATTCACGATTCTTGTGGTTCTTGAATGCAACCGCCATCTTCCTAAGAGCAGCGTCCTTGACTTTCTGCACATCTGCTTCTGTGAAATGATCTGGTAGGGTGAAATGTTCCATGAGAGTATCCCAAAGCAGATCTTTTTGATTCTTGTCGACAAAAGTAACATCTGGACGTGGCTTTGCTGGCTCTCTCCATTCTTGAAGTTTGATCGGGAGTTGGTCCTTCACAAGAACTCCGCACTGACGAATGAACTTGTCCGCAATCTTCTTAGGCGCATTTCGTCAAGTCATTTAAAACATGTGATGATCACCAGATGCCTGCTTATATAAATATATATACCTCACCGTTCTTTGTTGTTTCAGGATCAACATGTTCTTCGTCATCGTCATAATCGTAGTTCATTACTTCATCAATTTGGTTGTCGCGATCGAATATCATATCACCCTCTCCGGTGTTGTTTAGAAATTTGGAGCCGTCATAATCTTCTTCATTCTGATCATCATCTGGCCTGCGTATCATATCGAACATGGTCTGTTCTCCCTCTCTGTCGGTATTGTCTGCCATAGCTTTTATATAACTAATCCAAAAGAAATATAAAACAATTTAGTATTCAAATTACATCGTCTCGAATAATAGATATAATCTCGAATACATCGTCTAGAATAATAGATATAATCTCGAATACATCGTCTCGAATAATAAATAATATTGAATAGTACATCACTGGCTAGGTAGCTAATAAAGATCGAATACTACAGAAGAATCTAGGACACTCGTGGTTCCTGCGGCGCGGGCGGTGGACACCCAAAGAGAAGGAACCCTCACAGGATCATAGCTGAAGTGAGATCCCCAAAGAAACTGCCAGGTATTGGAGAACCTGCCGCCCTCTAACGCAACCATGTAGCAATGGATGTGCTCGTCCTCCTCCCTGACACGGCGACGTACCACCTCCGGCGGGGCCGGGTCCCTCCGCACCGAAACTGGCCCACGCGAACGCCACCAAACGAGATCAGGGTCGACGACGGGACCCGGGGCCGGGTTCCTCATCAAGCGGCGCGCCCCTCCAGGCAGCACCTCCCAGTGCCTGCCCGGCGGAGCCCAGTCCCGGACATGGGTCGGCTGGACATCGTTGCGGACGGGTCGACGGCGAGGATGCGGGCCGGGCATCGTCGAGAACAAATACTAGCTATATGCCCGCAAAAAGTAACATTTTTTAATGATTGGATTTTGATAACTAAAATTTCTAACATTTCTATATAACACTAATTATGCTATCATTGCATATGTCAAAAATCTGTATACTATTTCATACTAATTAAGCATCTAACACTAAAAACAGAAAACACAACTTCTATACATCCATTAAAAAACTGAAAAACAACATTATATAAAAAATTTCCATACTAATTAAACACTAATTATATCCATCTAACATGCATTCATACATATATAATAGTGAAAAAATAATAATCTAAATAATCTAAACTAATTAAACATACAAAATACATATGTACGTGTGTGTGTGTGTGTGTTCATGCATGCTTGTGTGTGTGTATGGTCTCGGGAAGGAGCGGCGCCCATGGTGGCCGCCGGGGGCGAGGGAGAGGGGATAGAGGGGGAGAGCTCACAGCGGGCGACGGCGAGGCGACGACCAGGGCGGCGACGGCGGGGACGGCGCGGCGAGGACGGGCCCGGGGCGGCGACGGAGACGAGGGCGGCGACGGGGACGGGGGCGGCGACGGGGACGGGTGCGGCGACGGAGACGAGCGGCGACGGAGACGATCGAGGGCGGCGGCGATGACGACGGAGACGGAAACAGAGAGGGAAACAGAAATTTTCGTAGCTGTTGTATATATAGAAGGCACCTTTAGTACCGGTTGGAGCCACCAACCGGTACTAAAGGCCTGTTTTGGCCAGGCCAAGCGGGGGGAAGCGACCCCCTTTAGTACCTGGTGGTGGCACAAACCGGTACTAAAGGCCCCCCCCCTTTAGTACCGGTTTGTGCCATGACCCGGTACTAAAGGGGGTGCGCTGGCAGGTGCGGTGCGGCAAGTTTAGTCCCACCTTTCCGAGCGAAGGGCAGCCGCACTGGTTTATAAACCCAGCCGCGGCTGCCCTTTCGAACTCCTCTATATAGCAGGCTTCTGGGCCTAACTAGGGCGCGCTGCCCTGTGAGCCTGCTGGCCCTTCTGGGCCTGCATTTGCACACCCTAGGTCTGGCAGGCTCACCGGGCAGCGCCCCAACATTTTTTTATATTTTTTTTCTTTTCTGCATTATTTTTTTATTTTTTTGCTTTATTTATTTTTGTGTTGTTTTTTTTGTGTATTTAGAGTTTCTTTGTGAATATTTTTGCTTTAGGTACAAAAAATTACAAACTTTCTGTTAGTGCCCGTAGTTTTCAAATTTGAATAGTTTAAATTTTGAATTATTTGAAATTAGTGTGAATCACTAGTTTGTGAATAACTTAACTTTGAAAAAAGGTTTTCCAGTGATTCTGTTTTCTTATGTTTAATATTAGTGTGTTTTATCATTATATTCAATTTAGTAATGCTTAGGTTATTTAAAAAATGAAATGCCTTTGTAACAGTTCAGTTTTCGTCGGAAACCCTGATACTTCGAAAGAGATTGTCCATTTTGTACACGAAGTGCATCCAGTTTTTGCCGTAACCCTCTCTACTTTCTTGCACATCTATTTGTATGAAATTATGATACCATGCCAACTTTCAACCTTTTCTGAGTTTATTTGAAATGCTTTTCAATTTCAGGGTCATTTAGCTGGAAAAAAATCAGTAAATGCATGAAAAGAATTTGTTGCACATAAAATTTCTTCGCGTTTCAAATGCCAAAACACATAACTACCCTAACTATTACAGACATTCCCTCCTGGGTGTGAAACACAGAAGAAAGTGATGATAGTGAAGCCGATCACATCCCAGATCTTTGGGTGTGAAACTTTTTCTTCGCGTGTGTCCCTTTGCGTCGTAACCATGGAAAATCTTCATCATTTAACGGGATGCTCGGGTCAATATTCACTGTGAATGGAGCAATTTCATCAAACTTTTCATAATCTTCTGACTTGTCTGTCTTGTCATCCACTCCCACGATGTTTCTCTTCCCAGAAAGAACTATGTGCCGCTTTGGCTCATCGTAAGATGCATTCGCTTCCTTATCTTTTCTTTTTCTTGGCTTGGTAGACATGTCCTTCACATAGAAAACCTGTGTCACATCATTGGCTAGGACAAATGGTTCGTCTGCATACGCAAGATTGTTGAGATCCACTGTTGTCATTCCGTACTGCGGGTCTTCCGTTACCCCGCCTCGTGTCATATTGACCCATTTGCACCAAAACAAAGGGACCTTTAAACCACGTCGATAGTCAAGTTCCCATATGTCCTGTATATAACCATAATATGTTTCCTTTCCCGTCTTGGTTTCTGCATCAAAGCGGACACCACTGTTTTGGTTGGTGCTGTTCTTATCTTGGGCGATCGTGTAAAATGTATTACCATTTATCTCGTACCCTTTGAAAGTCATTATATTCGAAGATGGTAACTGGGACAGCAAGTACAGGTCATCTTCAATAGAGGTGTCATGCATGGTACGTGTCTGCAACCAGCTGGCGAAACTCCTGGTTTGTTCACATGTAAGTCATCAGACCGCTCCGGGTGTTTGGAGCGTAGAAAATTCTTGTTTTCATCCATATACGGAGCCACCAAGGTGGAATTCTGTAGAACTGTGTAGTGTGCTTCAGTGAGAGAATGTCCTAGCGTGCCTTTTCCATCCAGTCTGCCCTTATGTCGCGATTCAGGAACACCAATCGGCTTAAGGTCAGGAATAAAGTCAATACAAAACTCAATGACCTCCTCATTTTGATGGCCCTTGGAGATGCTTCCTTCTGGCCTAGCACGGTTATGAACATATTTCTTTAAGACTCCCATGAACCTCTCAAAGGGGAACATATTGTGTAGAAATACAGGACCCAAAACGTTAATCTCTTCGCATAGGTGAACTAGGACGTGCGTCATGATGTTGAAGAAGGATGGTGGGAACACCAACTCAAAACTGACAAGACATTGCACCAAATCATTCTGTAACCTTGGTATGATTTCTGGATCGATTACCTTCTGAGAGATTGCATTGAGAAATGCACATAGCTTCACAATGGCTAATCGAACGTTTTCCGGTAGAAGCCCCCTCAATGCAACCGGAAGCAGTTGCGTCATAATCACGTGGCAGTGATGAGACTTTAGGTTCTGGAACTTTTTCTCTGCCATGTTTATTATTCCCTTTATATTCGACGAGAAGCCAGACGGTACCTTAATACTGAGCAGGCATTCAAAGAAGATTTCCTTCTCTTCTTTGGTAAGAGCGTAGCTTGCATGACCCTGATGTATGCCGTCTTCTCCGTGCATACGTTGCTGGTCCTCCCGTGCCTCAGGTGTATCTTTTGTCTTCCCATACACGCCCAAGAAGCCAAGCAGGGTCACGCAAAGATTCTTCGTCACGTGCATCACGTCGATTGCGGAGCGGACCTCTAGGTCTTTCCAATATGGCAGGTCCCAAAATATAGATTTCTTCTTCCACATGGGTGCGCGTTCGTCAGCGTCCTTCAGAACAGGTTGTCCGCCAGGACCCTTTCCAAATATCACCTTCAAATCCTTGACCATATCATGTACATCAGCACCAGTACGGTGGCGAGGCTTCATCCGGTGATCCACCTCACCTTTGAAATGCTTGCCTTTCTTTCTTACGGGATGCTTGCTCGGAAGAAATCGACGACGTCCCAGGTACACATTCTTCTTACAACTATTCAAATATATACTGTCGGTATCATCCAAACAGTGCGTGCATCCGCGGTATCCCTTGTTTGTCTGTCCTGAAAGGTTACTGAGAGCAGGCCAATCATTGATGGTCACGAACAACAACGCCTTTAGGTCAAATTCTTCCCCCATGTGCTCATCCCACGCACGTACACCTGTTCCATTCCACAGTTGTAAGAGTTCTTCAACTAATGGCCTTAGGTACACATCAATGTCGTTGCCGGGTTGCTTAGGGCCTTGGATGAGCACTGGCATCATAATGAACTTCCGCTTCATGCACAACCAAGGAGGAAGGTTATACAAACATAGAGTCACAGGCCAGGTGCTATGGTTGCTGCTCTGCTCCCCAAAAGGATTAATGCCATCTGCGCTTAGACCAAACCATACGCTCCTTGCGTCATCTGCAAACTCCTTCCCGTACTTTCTTTTGATTTTTCTCCACTGCGACCCGTCAGCGGGTACTCTCAACTTTCCGTCTTTCTTACGGTCTTCTCTGTGCCATCGCATCGCCTTGGCATGCTCTTTGTTTTGGAACAAATGTTTCAACCGTGGTATTATTGGAGAATACCACATCACCTTGGCAGGAATCTTCTTTCTGGGGCGCTCACCCTCGACATCACCAGGCTCATCGCGGCTGATCTTATAGCGCAATGCACCACATCCCGGGCAAGCATTCAAATCCTCGTACTCACCGCGGTAGAGGATGCAATCATTAGGGCATGCATGTATCTTCTGCACCTCTAACCCTAGAGGGCAGACAACCTTCTTTGCTTTGTACGTACTCTCGGGCAATTCGTTGTCCTTTGGAAGCATATCCTTTATCATTACCAGCAACTTTCCAAATCCCTTGTCAGATACACCATTCTCTGCCTTCCATTGCAGCAATTCCAGTGTGGTGCCCAGCTTTTTCTTGTCACCTATGCAATTCGGGTACAAATTTTTTTTGTGATCCTCTAACATGCGCTGCAACTTCTTCTTCTCCAAATCACTTGCGCAGTTTCTCTTTGCATCGGCAATGGCCCGACCTAGATCATCAACGAGCTCATCTGATGCCTCTTCTTTAGCTTCTTCCCGCATTGCCGGCTCAGCTTCTTCCCGCATTACTGTGTCAGCTTCTTCCCCCATTGTTGTATCATCGTATTCAGGGAACCCATGGCCAGGATAGCTGTCGTCGTCCGCTTCTTCATTGTCTTCCATCATAACCCCTCTTTCTCTGTGCTTGGTCCAAACATTATAGTGGGGCATGAAACCGGACTCAAACAGGTGGACGTGAATGGTTCTTGACGTAGAGTAATTGCGACCATTCTTATAGCCAACACATGGACAAGGCATAAAACCATCCGCCCGCTTGTTTGCCTCAGCCGCAAGCAGAAAAGTATGCACGCCCTCAACGAACTGGGGAGAGCATCGGTCATCATACATCCATTGCCGGCTCATCTTCATTACACAACACCGAATAGACCAAATTAATACAAGTTCATACATAAGTTCATACAACACTTAAATGCAACAAACAAATAACTCTCTAGCTAAAGCATTTAAATGCAACAACAAATGCGATCAAGATCGCAACTAAGGTAACAATTGATCCAACAGCATAATGATACCAAGCCTCACTATCGATTGCATATTTTCTAATCTTTCTAATCTTCAAGCGCATTTTCTCCATCTTGATCTTGTGATCATCAACGACATCGGCAACATGCAACTCCAATTCCATCTTCTCCCCCTCAATTATTTTCAATTTTTCTTTCAAGTACTCGTTTTCTCTTTCAACTAAATTTAACCTCTCGACAATAGGGTCGGTTGGAATTTCTGGTTCACATACCTCCTAGATAAAAATATCTATGTCAACTTGATGGGCATAATTTGTCATAAACACGAAATGCAACAAATAGTTTTAAAAGAGAATATACCACATCCGAATCATAACAAGGACGAGGGCCGACGGGGACGGATATCAAAGCCATGGCACTATGTATAACAAACAACGTACGGGTAAGATAATTATTATACGAGTAACTATATATCCAAATAACACAAACATCAATTTTATATATAAAATTTCATGAACAAGAGGCTCACCACAAGGTGGTGCCGGCGACGGGATGGTGCGGGCGATCGACGGTGGTTACGACGGAGATTTAGAAGGCACTAAGTAAACCACACCTACATATGCAAACTAAGTATTATTTTTGACCTCAAATTGCATATAAATCAAATACTAGCACATATATATATTTCCTCCCAAATTACTAAACTCACAAATTAATAACTATATAAAGCATTGCAAGAGCTAATTTAGCAATGAGAGATGAAAGGACAAAGTTGCTAACCTTTGTGATCACTTGAATGGACGGGGGCCTTCAAATCTTGACAAATTTTGGGCAAAATGTGTGATGAGCTCGAGGGGAGAAGAGGAAGAACAGAGAGGAGAGGAGAGGGGAAAGGGGGAAGAACAGAGCGAGCTGGACAAAGGGTTTATATGCAGGAGGACCTATAGTACCGATTCGTGGCACGAACCGGTACTAAAGGTGCTGGAGGGGGCCCAGACTGACAACATCCTGCCACCACTCTCATTAGTACCGGTTCGTGGCACGAACTGGTGCTAAAGGTTAGCCACGAACCGGTACTAATGAGAGCGGCCCGGCTAGCCGTTGGAACCGGCACTAATGTATACATTTGTGCTGGCTCTAATACAAACCGGCACTAATGTGCTTCACGTTTGACCCTTTTTCTACTAGTGACATATCACATAGAGTAAGAAAAATTGATGACGCTAACAAAAAGGCGTCATGATTTTGTAGTAGGGGCCACGACCGAAGTGGTGGCCCTGAAGAAAGCGCTGTCTGAGGCCGAAAACAAGGTGTCTATGGAGCGCATTGAGCGTGAAAAGCAAGATGCTAGGGTGGGCGAGGTACAGCAAGAGCTCCAGGAGTTCAGCAAGAAGTTCGAGTCCTTGGAGCGTGACTTCAAGACGAAGAAGTCTGAGCTTGCGAAGGCCCTTTTGAGCACGAAATACGCCAAGGCCGAAGCCCATAAAGCCCAGCAGGAAATCCAGGCGGCTAAGAAGATAACGGCAGGTAAGGCATTCATTATGCAAAGCAAGCATGTGGAGGAGACATTTCTTTTACTTACCCGAATTCGGAGCTTTCCAGGGGCATTCGCAGATCTGCCACACAGCATATCGGATGCCGCGGAGTTCTACCGTGCCGAAGAGGGGAGCTCAACGGAGAAGATGTTCTGGTCCCAGTATGCTGGAGCCAAACACCCGGTGCCTATGAGTGACCAACTGAAGCAATTGGTTGAACTCCACAGGGCGGCCGAAGTGGCCATCAAGGATTTCATAGTCCGAATGTGGCCTGGTGAGCCCCTGCCTGCCAGCTACTTTGGCCTTATATAGCGGATGGTAAATGCCTGCCCGCGGCTTGAAGTTATCAAGCGATCCGTTTGCATTGAGGGTGCTCGTCAGGCCTTTGCCCGTGCGAAGATACATTGGGCCAAGCTGGATGCAGAGAAGCTGGTGAAGGAAGGACCGCCGGAGGGCAAGGCGCATCGCTACCCGGAGAAATATTATGATGGCGTGATGAAAGGTGCTCATCTCGTGGCTGATGAATGTACCAAGGACACAATCTTTGAGTGAATGTACTCGTGTCGTCTTTGTAATTTGAAAATGAACTTGTTTGCGCTATATAGCGTTTTGTTGATTTAAATATTACCTTCTATGCGGCTGTTTATAAAATTCTGAAAGTAGGCCAGTCGTCGGCTTCCGCCCCCATGTAACTAGTACTGGGGTGTTCGTGGAAAACCCAAAACACTCTTTTATCCAAATTTTTGGTCCTTGAAGGAGGTGTTTGGCGCAGCGAACAAGGCAATCGGACTATGTGGCTTTATAACTCTCACTTAGCCATAGAAGTCTATAATTTTAAATTTCGGCGAAGCCCCTATAATTCGGAAAGCCGAATTGGGGCGCTATATACGCCTAAATCGAACGAGGCCGATTCTTCGCCTAAAGCAGAAAAAATCTTTAAGGATTTTAAGACCTCTCGAACAGCGACTAGCTCTCGCTGCATCATGCCAGTCAGTTTTCGGCTTTCTCTACTGAGGTGCTCGTCCGGAAGAACCGGGACACAATCGCAGTAGTTCTCCTTGCGCTACCTTAGCCGATATAACGGAACGTAAGGTACCAAAACAAGGGAGCCGGGCAAACCCAACTATTGACCCAAGACATGATTCGGAGCTGATGCATATAATGCTATAAGTTCGGGGTGCCGCACTGTTGAAAGTGTTCGGACTTATCTTGCCGTATTAAGGGGCGTCATGAGAAGCCCCTGGCAAACTGATCGTACCACAGTGTACGAATTCAATATTAATAAACTTTTTTAGGAAAAATGTGAAGATAGGAATAATAAGCTGACACTATATGTTATTTCCCATTGATAAATAATACGTCCAAGCGTATCTTTACAATTAATGCATTGAGCAGAAGTAAAGAGGACTATTTGACATGTCCTATCCAAGGGCAGGCCGCATGTAGGAATATAAAACAGGTATCACGATCATTGACAGATGCCACCTGGGTATTCCCTTTGGCGTAAAGCCTTTTGCCTCCTTGGTTTTCCCTCCTAAGATGAGTCCGATGATCCGGCACTCTGAAGAGGCTGCCCGAAAGTAGGGTTCTGAAAGAGAAAAGGGGGTTATTAAAGTGTGTTGCGGTTGACCCGCACAGTTGACCGCATCACCATTGCGCCTCCACCTATGCCCATGGTATTTTGAGTGTGTAATTGTGTACGCACGGCACAAATGCTACATGAATGGGACTAGGGCGGAGGCCGGACTGCTAGTCGCGCTTTTGGCATGCCTGGCGATCCTATTGCAGGGTGCTCCGGACTCGCTTGATGGTGTTCGGGGTTGTTGTCGCCGGATTGGTGGTTTGCCGGAGAAGGCTGCTTTGTACTTCTGCAGCGAGGGCCACAGTGTGCTCCTCTGTACACAGAGAGTGGTCTATGTTTCCATTGACTGTTATAACCCCGTGGGGTCCTGGCATCTTGAGCTTGAGGTATGCATAGTGTGGTACCGCATTGAATCGAGCGAATGCGGTTTGTCCGAGCAGTGCATGATTGCCACTTCGGAAAGGGACGATGTCAAAGATTAACTCCTCGCTTCAGAAGTTGTCCGGGGACCCGAAGACCACTTCCAGTGTTATTGAGCCCGTACAATGGGCCTCTACTCCTAGAATTACACCTTTAAAGGTGGTTTTGGTGGGCTTGATCCTTGAGGGATCGATGCCCATTTTGCGCATTGTGTCCTGATAAAGCAGGTTCAGGCTGCTGCCGCCGTCCATAAGGACTCGTGTGAGGTGGAATCCGTCGATGATTGGGTCTAGGACCAATGCGGCTGAACCACCGTGATGGATGCTGGTAGGGTGATCCCTACGATCAAAAGTGATCGGACAGGCTGACCATGGGTTGAACTTTGGGGCGACTGGCTCCATCGCATAAATGTCCCTTAGTGCTCGTTTTCGTTCCCGTTTGGGAATGTGGGTGGCATAGATCATATTGACCGTTTTCACCTGGGGAGGAAATTTCTTCTGTCCCCCCGTGTTCGGACGCCAGGGCTCCTCATCATCGTCGCTGTGCAGCCCCTTGTCCTTGTTCTCGATATTTATTTTACCGGCCTGTTTGAACACCCAGCAGTCTCTGTCATTGTGGTTTGCTGGCTTATCCGGGGTTCCGTGAATTTGTCACGATCGATCAAGTATGCGGTCCAGACTAGACGGTCCCTGATTGTTTTTTTGAACGGCTTTTTCGCTGACCGGATTTTGAGCCACTGAATCTGGCGTTGACTGCCGTGTCTTCAGTGTTGTTGCCATTGTTCTGACGCTTATGTCTGTTGCGCCGTGGCTTGCCGTTATTGTCGCAGACATCTGAAGTGCCGGAGTTTATTGGCGTGGTGCTACTGCGAGCCAACCAGCTGTCCTCGCCTGCGCAAAAGCGGGTCATGAGTGTCGTGAGGGCCGCCATGGACTTTGGTTTTTCCCGGCTGAGGTGTCGGGCGAGCCACTCATCGCGGATATTATCCTTAAAGGCCGCCAGGGCTTCGGCGTCTGGACAGTCGACAATTTGTTTCTTATTAGTTAGGAACCAAGTCCAGAATTTCCTGGCTGACTCTCCGGGCTGTTGGGTAATGTGACTCAAGTCATCAGCATCCGGTGGTCGCATGTACGTGCCCTGGAAGTTGTCGAGGAACGCGTCCTCCAGGTTTTCCCAACTGCCGATGGAATTTGCCGGTAGGTTATTTAGCCAGTGCCGGGCCGGTCCTTTGAGTTTAAGGGGAAGATACTTGATGGCTTGTAGATCGTCACCGCGGGCCATGTGAATGTGGAGAAGGAAATCCTCGATCCATACTGCGGGGTCTGTTGTGCCATCGTATGATTCGATGTTTACGGGTTTAAAACCTTCTGGGAATTCGTGATCCATCACTTCATCAGTGAAGCAGAGGGGGTGTGCGGCGCCTCTATGCCGGGCTATGTGGCTACACAGTTCGAATGAGTCTGGTTGGCTATGTCCGGCCCGGCCGTTATTATTGATAGTGTATCCGGCGTGACGATCATCATCACGTGTTGCAGCGCCCCCGCGATCCGTAGTGTATTGGCGTATGTCTTGCAGGTCCTGCCTATTGCCCCGGGCCATAGTGTATTGGCGTGGGGGTACGGGCTGGTATTCGGGCTGATACGCCATTTTATCCCAGCCGCGAGGTGGCCGGTCAGCCTCGTCCTATGCTGGTAGTAAGGGCTCCTCCTCGGGTGGGGGTAGCCACTTGTGCTTTGGATAACCTTTGGTGTGGCGCTCGAGTCCATATTCCTCGGCTGCCAGGACTTTGGTCCATCTATCTATGAGCAGATCTTGATCGGCTTGGAGCTGCTGCTTCTTCTTCTTCAGGCTCCTCGCAGTGGCCATAAGCCGGCGCTTGAAGCGCTCCTGCTCTACTGGGTCCTCAGGCACGCCAAATTCGTCGTCGCCGAGGCTAATCTCATCTTCGGAGGGGGGCATGTAATTGTCCTCCTCTGGGTATCCGTCCGTCGCCTGTTCGTCTGGGCTGACCTACCCGTCTTCCTGTTCGGCCTGCTTGAAGGCAGGCTGATCAGGGTTGTATTCATCCTCGGCACCATCCGGATTGTTTTTGACTCCTGTGCCGGTATTGCTGTGGCGGGGCTTGGAGCGGCGCTGATGACGCCCATGCTTTGCTTTCTTCCTTGAGGGGTTATCCTCCATTGCCTCATCGCCATTGGGTTTCTTTCGGAGTGTCCACCATATATATATCATATGAGGAGGTGGCTGTCCAGCGCCCCCGGGTGGTGGTTCCTGTTCTTCTCCTACATCGTCGTCCACACCGTCGATGTCATCAGAGTCGAAGTCAAGCACGTCGGTTAAATCATCGACCATGGCAATGAAGTGGGTGGTGGGTGGGCAACAAATTCCCTCGTCGCCTGCTTCCCAATCGAGCCGGACATAGTTCGGCCAAGAGTCTCCTGACAAAGAGAGAGACTTTAACGAGTTTAGCATGTCGCCAAAGGGCGAATGCTGGAAGATATCCGCAGCGGTGAACTCCATTACCGGAGCCCAACCAGATTCGGCGGGCTCGGGGGTGCACGGACTAGAACCTACAGCCGGACACAAGTCCGGGGGTCCGGAGACACAGGCTTCCTTGGGGGTGAAGTCTGTGTTCGGCTCTACCGCCGATGAGTGTGCGGCCTCAGAGGCGGGGTCTATCCACCCGTCCTCGGATGACGCAAGCTGCCCCGGATTTAGGTCCGGAGCTCCTACAGGTGTGATATCCCGAGTATTATCTGACAGCAGGTCTAAGCATGCTCATCATGACTGTTCGGCGCTCCTGGCGTAGGCTCGAATCTGTCGAAGATCAAGTCTCCGCGGACATCGGCCGTGTAGTTCAAGTTCCCGAACCTGAGCAGATGGCCAGGGGCGTGATGTCTACTACACAACCTTCTTCTTGTAGACGTTGTTGGGCCTGCAAGTGCACAGGTTTGTAGGACAGTAGCAAATTTCCCTCAAGTGGATGACCTAAGGTTTATCAATCCGTGGGAGGCGTAGGATGAAGATGGTCTCTCTCAAGCAACCATGCAACCAAATAACAAAGAGTCTCTTGTGTACCCAACACACCCAATACAATGGTAAATTGTATAGGTGCACTAGTTCGGTGAAGAGATGGTGATACAAGTCCAATATGGATGGTAGATATAGGTATTTGTAATCTGAAAATAAAAAAACAGCAAGGTAACTAATGTTAAAAGTGAGCGTAAACGGTACTGCAGTGATAGGAAACAAGGCCTAGGGTTCATACTTTCACTAGTGCAAGTTCTCTCAACAATAATAACATAGATAGACCATATAACAATCCCTCAACATGCAACAAAGAGTCACTCCAAAGCCACTAATAGCGGAGAACAAACATAGAGATTATGGTAGGGTATGAAACCACCTCAAAGTTATTCTTTCAGATCAATCTATTCAAGAGTTCATACTAGAATAACACCTTAAGACACAAATCAATCAAAACCCTAATGTCACCTAGATACTCTATTGTCACCTCAAGTATCCGTGGGCATGATTATATGATATGCATCACACAATCTCAGATTCATCCAACGAACACAAAGTACTTCAAAGAGTGCCCCAAAGTTTCTACTGGAGAGTCAAGAAAACGTGTGCCAACCCCTATGCATAGGTTCATGGGCGGAGCCCGCAGGTTGGTCACCAAAACATACATCAAGTGGCACGTGATATCCCATTGTCACCACAGATATACACGACAAGACATACATCAAGTGTTCTCAAATCAAAGACTCAATCCAATAAGATAACTTCAAAGGGGAAACTCAATTCATCACAAGAGAGTAGAGGGGAGAAACATCATAAGATCCAACTATAATAAGAAAGCTCGCTATACATCAAGATCGTGCCATAGAGAGAACACGAGAGAGAGATCAAACACATAGCTACTGGTACATACCCTCAGCCCCGAGGGTGAACTACTCCCTCCTCGTCATGGATAGCGCCGGGATGATGAAGATGGCCACTGGTGATGGGTTCCCCCTCTGGCAGGGTGCCGGAACGGACTCCCGAGAGGTTTTTGGTGGCTACAGAGGCTTGCGGCGGCGGAACTCCCGATCTATCTTGATATTCGATGTTTTTAGGGTACGTTGGCTTATATAGGCGAAAGAAGTCGGTCGGGAGGTTCTCGAGGGGCCCACAAGACAGGGGGCGCTCCCTAAAGGGGGTCGCGCCCCCTATCTCGTGGCTGCCTCGAGGATCTTCTGACGTGAACTTCAAGTCTCCAGGATCATATTCTTCCAAAAAATCATGCTGCCGAAGGTTTCATTCCGTTTGGACTCCGTTTGATATTCCTTTTCTTCGAAATACTGAAACAGGCAATAAAATAACAATATGGGCTGGGCCTCCGGTTAATAGGTTAGTCCCAAAAGTATTATAAAAGTGTATAATAAAGGCCATAATCATTCAAAACAGATAATAAAATAGTATGAATGCTTCATAAATTATAGATACGTTGGAGACGTATCAACATCCCCAAGCTTAATTCCTACTCATCCTCGAGTAGTTAAATGATAAAGAAAGAATTTATGAAGTGTGAATGCTAGAAGGTGCACAAGTTTGATCAATGATAATTTCAATCACCTTTTCTAGCATGATAATAAGTCATAACAGTAGTTCATCTCATAAAACTTCTCACGATAAAGCAACAAGCAATTCACATGTCAAAGCATAGACCATAAAATTTCTTGAAAACTATCAAACTTCATTCTCAGTGATCAAACAATTGCAATTCCTCTTATTTTCAGGAATAGCAAACTCCACATACTCAACTATCATATAGTCTTCTACAAGTGCTAACACTCATGCAATACTAATGGTTATGGAGTTTTAATCGGACACTAAGAAAGATAGGGGCTTATAGTGTTGCCTCCCAATGTATTCACCTTTGGGTGATGTCAACAATAATAGTTCATGCTAACTTACATCCAATTGGATATACATATCAGGATCTTCCCAACATGAGGTGCTTGCCAAAGAATAAAATGAAAAAGGGAAAGGTGAAGATCACCTTGACTCTTGCATAAAAGTAAAAGACATAAAGTAAAAGATAGGCCCTTCGCAGAGGGAACCAGAGGTTGTCATGCGCTTTTAGGGTTGGATGCACAAAATCTTAATGCGAATGAACGTCACTTTATATTGCCACTTGTATATGGACCTTTATTATGCAGTCCGTCGCTTTTATTGCTTCCATAACAAGATCGTATAAAGCTATTTTCTTCACACCAAAAGATCATACATATTTAGAGAGCAATTTTTATTGCTTGCACCGATGACAACTTACTTGAAGGATCTTACTCAATACATAGGTAGGTATGGTGGACTCTCATGGCAAAACTGGGTTTAAGGATACTATTTGGAAGCACAAGAAGTATCTCTACTTGATGCAAGGAATTTTGGCTAGCAAGAGGGGGAAAGGCAAGCTCAACATGTTTGAATGATCCATGACAATATACTTTAACTGAGATGTCGGAAAACATAAACCATTACGTTGTCTTCCTTGTCCAACATCAACTCTTTAGCATGTCATACTTAATGAGTGCTCCCAATTATAAATGTTGTCTAGGATAGTGTATTTATATGTGGAATCTCCCTTCCTTCGATATTCTTTCATGAATTGTTCAAATGACCAATACAATGCTTGCTATCCTTCAATAAATTTACAACCTCTACTTCTTAGATGTGAAGTCATAACTCCCCATGGGATAAGAAAATGAGACATATATAATTTCATATTTATGACATTCAACTCATTCAACCATTTACTCATAGGATATAAGTGAAGCACATGAGTAAATGACAAACTACTCCAAAAAGATATAAGTGAAGATCAATGAGTAGCTAAATAATTATGTAACTATGTGAAGACTCTCTCTCATTAAAGAATTTCAGATCTTGGTATTGTATTCAAGCAGCAAGCAAAACAAAATAAAATGACATTGCAAGGATAGCACAACTCATGTGAAGAAGCAAAAACTTTAGGCTCAACCGATACTAACCGATAGTTGTTGAAGAAGAAAGGTGGGGTGCCTACCAGGGCATCCCCAAGCTTAGATGCTTGAGACTTCTTGAAATATTATCTTGGGGTGCCTTGGGCATCCCCAAGCTTGAACTTTTGTGTCTCCTTAATTCCTCTCATATCATGGTTTCTCTTTTTATCAAAAGCTTCATCCACACCAAACTCAACAAGAACTCGTGAGATAGGTTAGTATAAACCAATGCAAAACCTTATCATTTCTACTGTAACAAATCACTTAAATTATTATTCCACATTGCATACTAAATTTCTCTGCATATTTAATACTCCTATCCTCAAATAGAATCATTAAACAAGCAAACATATGCAAACAATGCAAACATAACAGCAATCTGCCAAAACAGTATAGTCTGTAAAGAATGCAAGATTCATCATACTTCCCTAACTCCAAAAATTATGAAATACAATTCCCACTGTATTAAATTTATCAGATCTCAATATGCAAAAAATTTCAACATTATACCATTCTCTGAATTTTCTAGATAATTTTTGCAACAGCGGTAAACTCTCTGTTTTCAAACAGCAACATGTATACTAGCAAAATAAGCATGGTAAAGGCCATCCTTGACATTTTTATTGAAACTAAAGATGCAAAAAATTATTCTAAATAATAGAAATCAAATACTAACAAAAGAAAATGACGCTCCAAGCAAAACACATATCATGTGGTGAATAAAAATATAGCTCCAAGTAAAGTTACCGATGAACGAAGACAAAAGAGGAGATGCCTTCCGGGGCATCCCCAAGCTTAGGCTTTTGGCTATTCTTGAATATTATCTTGGGGTGCCTTGGGCATCCCCAAGCTTAGGCTCTTGCCAATCCTTATCCCATAGTCCATCGAATCCTTACCCAAAACTTGAAAACTTCACAACACAAAACTCAACAGAAAACTCGTAAGCTCCGTTAGTATAAGAAAATAAAACCACCACTTAGGTACTGTAGTGAACTCATTCTAAATTCATATTGGTGTAATATATAATGTATTCCAACTTATCTATGTTTCATACCCTCCGATACTACTCATAGATTCATCAAAATAAGCAAACAACACATAGAAAACAGAATCTGTAAAAAACAGAATAGTCTGTAGTAATCTGTATCAAACGTATACTTCTGGAACTCCCAAAATCCTACCAAATTAGGAAGTCCTAAGAAATTTGTTCACCAATCCAGATCAAAAAGAATCAGATCAAGAGCACGTTTCTGTGAATTAACAAAACCAATTTACTGGGTGCAAAAGTTTCTGATTCTCAGCAGGATCAACACAACTATCACCGTAAGCTATCCTAAAGGTCTTACTTGGCACTTTATTGAAACCAAAGCTATAAAACATGAATACTACAGTAGAATAATCATGTGGACACACAAAAACAGTAAGGATAAATATTGGGTTGTCTCACAACAAGCGCTTTTCTTTAATGTCTTTCTAGCTAGGCATGATGATGACAATGATGCTCACATAAAAGATAAGAATTGAAACATAACGGGAACATCATGAAGCATATGACTAGCACATTTAAGCCTAACCCACTTCCTATGCATAGGGATTTTGTGAGCAAACAACTTATGAGAGCAATAATTAACAAGCATAGGAAGGTAAAACAAGCATAGCTTCAAGATTTTCAACACATCGAGAGGAAACTTGACATTATTGCAATTCCTACAAGCATATATTCCTCCCTCATAATAATTTTCAGTAGCATCATGAATGAATTCAACAATATAACCATCACCTAAAGCATTCTTTTCATGATCTACAAGCATAGAAAATTTACTACTCTCCACACAAGCAAAATTCTTCTCATTCGGAATAGTGGAAGTATCATAAAAGACTTGAATACTATAAATTGTTTCCACATTAAAAGAGTAATGTTCAGAAAAAGGGTAATCATAATCATGACAAGATTTATAAATATAATCATCACTACTTTTTATAGCGTAAGTTTCATCACAATAATCATCATAAGTAGCAACTTCGTTCTCATCATAATTGATTGAAACCTCTCCCAAGATAGTGGAATCACTAAATAAAGTTGACACTCTTCCAAATCCACTTTCGTATTCATCACAATAAAATTCAACATCCTCCAAAATAGTGGGATCACTACTTCCTAAAGTTGACTCTCTTCCGAACCCACTTTCATCAATATAATCATCATAGGTAGGAGGCATGCTATCATCATAACAACTTTGCATATCAAAACTTGGGATGCTACAAATATCTTCTTCACTAAACGTAGCATCCCCAAGCTTGGGACAAACATTAATTTCAGCAAATATATTCTCAAATATTTCATCCCCATCAAACATAGCTTCCCCAAGCTTGGGCCCTTTCATATCATAAGCATAATCACTCTCATCATTAAAAATATGGATAACACCAATAGTATAGCAATTATCATCATCACAATGAGTAGTAGGAGCAACATCATTTGGAAGGGATACCTTTTTACCTTTGTTCCCACTTTTTTTCCTTTTCTTTTTCACATTATGTGTGGGTTCAACCTTCCTCTTTGAGCTCCTTATTGACGAGATTGGTTGAATAGAAAGCTCCTCCTCATTACCTGATTCATCATAAGAAATAATAGGAGGAGATTGGGAAGTCTCTTCCCTTTCATTAGTATTCTCTTCATCTTCTATTTGTTTCCTTTTCTTTAGGTAATTGGCAATATAAGGATTTTCAATGCAATTCACCGCACAAAATGTATAAATATCCTCTAGATCAAAATCAAGAAATCTATCAAGATTAAATTTTGGAATACCCTCAGTTATACGTTTCATTTCTTCATACCCCAAAAGAAGACTAAGATCTTTATGATGCCCAAGGGTAATCAAGCTATCACAATTTTTGGACATGATTCGATCATGAAACAATTTGCATTGGAGATTTAAATGACCACATTCATTGCAAAGTTCACAAGGGGCACGAAAAATATTGAATCTTTCAGCACAATCATCAAGCCTTTCTTGTAAACCATTAGTTTTTAAATACTTATGCCTCTTGCAATATCTATTTTCTCTATTTGGTGTGTCCATGCAAACCCATTCTACTCCACAAAAATCAACATGCTTATAAGAGACATTTTCATCATAACTAGTGCAATCATCATTAGTACTATGGATATTCAGTGAGTTCATACTAACAACATTGCAATCATGCTCATCATTCAAAAATTTAGTACCAAGCATTTTAAAGCATTCTTCTTCTAGCACTTGAGCACAATTTTCCTTTCCATCAAACTCACGAAAGATATTAAAAAGACGAAGCGTACGAGACAAACTTAACTCCATTTTTTTGTAGTTTTCTTTTATAAACTAAACTAGTGATAAAACAAGAAACAAAAAGATTCGATTGCAAGATCTAAAGATATACCTTCAAGAACTCACCTCCCTGGCAACGGCACCAGAAAAGAGCTTGATGTCTACTACACAACCTTCTTCTTGTAGACGTTGTTGGGCCTGCAAGTGGATGACCTAAGGTTTATCAATCCGTGGGAGGCGTAGGATGAAGATGGTCTCTCTCAAGCAACCCTGCAACCAAATAACAAAGAGTCTCTTGTGTCCCCAACACATCCAATACAATGGTAAATTGTATTGGTGCACTAGTCCGGCGAAGAGATGGTGATACAAGTGCAATATGGATGGTAGATATAGGTATTTGTAATCTGAAAATAAAAAAACAGCAAGGTAACTAATGATAAAAGTGAGCGTAAACGGTATTGCAGTGATAGGAAACAAGGACTAGGGTTCATACTTTCACTAGTGCAAGTTCTCTCAACAATAATAACATAGATAGATCATATAACAATCCCTCAACATGCAACAAAGAGTCACTCCAAAGCCACTAATAGTGGAGAACAAACGTAGAGAATATGGTAGGGTACGAAACCACCTCAAAGTTATTCTTTCGGATCAATCTATTCAAGAGTTCGTACTAGAATAACACCTTAAGACACAAATCAACCAAAACCCTAATGTCACCTAGATACTCCATTGTCACCTCAAGTATCCGTGGGCATGATTATACGATATGCATCACACAATCTCAGATTCATCCAACCAACACAAAGTACTTCAAAGAGTGCCCCAAAGTTTCTACCGGAGAGTCAAGAAAACGTGTGCCAACCTCTATGCATAGGTTCATGGGCGGAACCCGTAGGTTGGTCACCAAAACATACATCAAGTGGCACATGATATCCCATTGTCACCACAGATAAACACGGCAAGACATACATCAACTGTTCTCAAATCAAAGACTCAATCCAATAAGATAACTTCAAAGGGGAAACTCAATTCATCACAAGAGAGTAGAGGGGGAGAAACATCATAAGATCCAACTATAATAACAAAGATCACGATACATCAAGATCGTGCCATAGAGAGAACACGAGAGAGAGAGAGATGAAACACATAGCTACTGGTACATACCCTCAGCCCCGAGGGTGAACTACTCCCTCCTCGTCATGGATAGCGCCGGGATGATGAAGATGGCCACCAGTGATTGGTTCCCCCTCTGGCAGGGTGCCGGAATGGACTCCTGAGAGGTTTTTGATGGCTAAAGAGGCTTGCGGCGGTGGAACTCCCGATCTATCTTGATATTCGATGTTTTTAGGGTACGTAGGCTTATATAGGCGAAAGAAGCCGGTTAGGAGGTGCTCGAGGGGCCCACGAGACAGGGGGGCGCGCCCTACAGGGGGGTGCCCTCCTATCTCGTGGCTGCCTCGAGGATCTTCTGACGTGAACTCCAAGTCTCCAGGATCATATCTTCCAAAAAATCATGCTGCCGAAGGTTTCATTCCGTTTGGACTCCGTTTGATATTCCTTTGCTTCGAAATACTGAAACAGGCAATAAAACAACAATATGGCCTGGGCCTCCAGTTAATAGGTTAGTCCCAAAAGTAATATAAAAGTGTATAATAAAGCCCATAATCATTCAAAACAGATAATAAAATAGCATGAATGCTTCATAAATTATAGATACGTTGGAGACGTATCAGGGCGTAGCTGTCGATCTGCTCCAGATGGCCAAACGAATTGGCCCGCAGTGCGAAGCCGCCGAACACAAAGATCTGTCCGGGGAGGAAAGTCTCACCCTGGACCACATTGTTGTTGATGATTGAAGGAGCCATCGAGCCTTGTAGCGACGACACAGAAGAACTCTCAATGAAAGCACCAATGTCGGTGTCAAAACCGGCGGATTTCGGGTAGGGGGTCCCAATTTGTGCGTCTAAAGCTAATGGTAACAGGAGGCAAGGGACACAATGTTTTACCCAGGTTTTGGCCCTCTCGATGGAGGTAAAACCCTACTTCCTGATTGATTGATCTTGATGATATGAGTATTACAAGAGTTGATCTACCACGAGATCGTGGAGGCTAAACCCTAGAAGCTAGCCTATGATGATTATGATCGTCCCTATACGGATCAAACCCTCCGGTTTATATAGACACCGGAGGGGGCTAGGGTTTACACAGAGTCGGTTACAAAGAAGGAAATCTAATATCCGGATCGCCAAGCTTGTCTTCCACGCAAAGGAGAGTCCCATCCGGACACGGGACGAAGTCTTGAGTCTGTATCTTCATGGTCCAATAGTCCGGCCAAAGTATATAGTCCGGCTGTCCGGATACCCCCTAATCCAGGACTCCCTCGGGAATGATCCCAAGATATCCACCCCCTAGACCGCGAACATCCATGTGAGTGGGATGGTCTATAGGCCCTGAGCATGCTAATGGATCTGCTTGGCATGGAATTGGCAGGCTTCACAGGATTTCACCAGCTCGGTGGTGTCCTTGAGTGCTGTGGGCCAGTAGAACCCACTACGGAACGCCTTGCCCACGAGGGTGCGTGATGAAGAGTGATGTCCGCAGTCCCCGCCATGTATGTCAGCCAGCAGCTCATGCCCTTGATCCCTGGAGATGCATCGCAAAGAAACATGATTGGGCCTCTTACAAATAGCTCACCGTCCTGGATGCACTATGCGGTGGCCTGGTGGGCCACGCGCTCGGCATCTTCCTCCTTCTCCGGTAGGGTCCCCTGAAGCAAGTACACCTTGAACTCCTCGGTCCAGCACCCCTCCTGAGGCTCAAGTAAGAGGAGCAGGCGGGCCCTAGAGGAAGGGCCATAAGCTGGGGCACCTGTCGCAGGGGCTCGGGGAAGATACTCTTGAGGTGGTCCTGATTCCACAGCAAGGGGGGCTGCCGATGGCTTGAAGAGCCATTCCTCGAAGACGCCCGACTCCTGAGGCAGTCGTCAGGACGCCCTCTTGGCGATGTCATCTGCCTCCTTGTTCGTGCCTCGTGGCACGTGCTGTAATTCCAAGCCCAAGAACAGTTTTTCCATTTTGCGTACCTCCTCCAGGTATGCTTCCATGTGCTTGTCCTTTGGTGTGTACTCTTTGTTGGAGAAGTTGACGAGGAGCTGGGAGTCACCCCTGATGGTGAGACTCTTCACTCCTAATGCCGCTACGGCCCTGAGGCCGGCAATTAGGCCCTCGTATTCCGTGATATTGTTGGAGACCTTTTCATCCTGCTAGAAGCAGAGTTGTACCGCGAAGTTGAGCTTGTCCTTAGTGGGTGAAATGAGCATTGCTCCAGCCCCCGTGCCCTAGCGCGCGGACGCGCCGTCGAACTACATGATTCATTCGTCTGGCGCCTCGTCTCCGGGTAGGAGGGAATGGTCCTTGCATACTTCACGGTTAGGGACGTCGGTCCACTCTGCCATGAAATCTGTGAGGGCCGCGCCCTTGAAGACCCTGGTGGTGCTGAACTCCAGCTAGAACGCCTGCAGGTCGATGTTCCACTCTGCGACCCTTCCAGCAGTGTTAGGGCTCCGGAGTACCCTCTCTAGTGGGTAGGCTAAGACGACCTTGATGGGGTGGCCTTGGAAGTAGTGACACAGCTTCAGGGAGACGAGGAGGAGCATGAGCAAGAGCTTTTGCGGCACGGGGTAGAGCGCCCGTGCCTCCCGCAGCATCATGCCGACGAAGTAGACCAGGTGCTCGACAAGGGAGCAGGCGTTGGTGAGGTCTTGTATCTCTTGAGTGTGCTAGCCTTCAGGGGTCTTGTCATTTTTTGCATTAGCCGCGGCCTCATGAGCTCCATCCTCAGGAGCCCCGCTGGCTGGGAGGTCGGTTGGGGCCTGTGGAGCGTTATTGACTGGTCGGGCAGCTGAGGCCTCTGGAGCGCCACCCTGGGGCTGTAGCGTCCCGTTCGGCGATGAGCCACCCCGCCGTGGGCCCTCGGTCGAGCGCTCTTCCCTTAGTGCCACCAGCGCCGCGCTGGCGGAGTGAGGCTTGGCGGCCAGGTAGAGTACCAAGGGCTAGAGGGGACGTGGTGCCACCATCATCGGTGGGCTGGTGAGGTATCTCTTGAGGTCTTGGAAAGCTGCGTTAGCTTCAGGGGTCCACTTGAATGGCCCCTTCCTTTTCATCAGCTTGAAGAATGGGAGGGCACGCTCCCCCAACTTGGAAATGAAGCGCCCTAGCGAAGTCACACAACCTTCCAGTTTCTGCATCTCCTTGAGGGTTTGTGGCGGTCTCATATCTTCTATGCCCTTGAATTTCTTCGGGTTGGCCTCGATCCCCCTGTGTGACACAAGGAAACCCAACAGCTTGCCAGAGGGGACGCCAAACACACAGTTCTCTGGGTTGAGCCGCAGATCCACCTTGTGCAGACTGGCAAATGTTTCTTCCAGGTCCCTGATGAGGGTCCTTGCCTCCCGCGAGTTCACCACTATGTCGTCGACGTAAGCCTCAGCGTTCCTCCCGAGCTGTTGGCCCAGAGCGATGTGCATTAGCCGCTGAAAGGTTGCTCCTGCATTATGCAGCCCGAACGGCATGCAGGTGTAGCAGTACACCCCGCATGGGTTCAGGAAATCCGTCTTCTCCACATATTCCACGACCATCTTGATTTGGTGATAGCATGAGAAGGCGTCCAAAAAGCACATCAGATCGCACTCGGCGGTGGAGTCGATGATCTAATCGATGCGCGGGAGCGGGAAGGGGTCTTGAGGGCAAGACTTGTTGAGGTTGGTGAAATCGACGCACATCCGCTCCTTCTCGCCCTTCTTGGGGACGATAACTGGGTTCGCCAGCCATTCCGGGTACCGCACCTCCCGAATGACACCAGCATCCTGTAGCTTGCAGGTCTCTTGGACGATGAACGTCTGCTTCTCCGTGGACTACCGTCGTGCCTTTTGCTTCACCGGGAGCACGTTAGGGCACACCCTCAGGTGATGCTTGATTATTCCCCTTCGAATACCAACCAGGTCCTTGGGCTCCCTAATAACCCACAAGTATAGGGGATCGCAACAGCTTTTGAGGGTAGAGTATTCAACCCAAATTTATTGATTCGACACAAGGGGAGCCAAAGAATATTCTTAAGTATTAGCAGTTGAGTTGTCAATTCAACCACACCTGGATAACTTAGTATCTGCATCAAAGTATTGAGTAGCAAAGTAGTATGATAGCAATGGTAACAGTGGCAAAAGTAAAGATAGCAGTTTTGTAGTAATTGTAATAGTAGCAACGGAAAAGTAAATAAGCGCAGCACAATATGTGAAAAGCTCGTAGGCATTGGATCAGTGATGGATAATTATGCCGGATGCGATTCCTCATGTAATAGCTATAACATAGAGTGACACAGAACTAGCTCCAGTTCATCAATGTAATGTAGGCATGTATTCCGAATATAGTCATACGTGCTTATGGAAAAGAACTTGCATGACATCTTTTGTCCTACCCTCCCGTGGCAGCGGGGTCCTAGTGGAAACTAAGGGATATTAAGGCCTCCTTTTAATAGAGTACCGGACCAAAGCATTAGCACATAGTGAATACATGAACTCCTCAAACTACGGTCATCACCGAGAAGTATCCTGATTATTGTCACTTCGGGGTTGTCGGATCATAACACATAGTAGGTGACTATAGACTTGCAAGATAGGATCAAGAACTCACATATATTCATGAAAACATAATAGGTTAAGATATGAAATCATGGCACTCAAGCCCTAGTGACAAGCATTAAGCATAGCAAAGTCATAACAACATCAATCTCAGAACATAGTGGATACTAGGGATCATACCCTAACAAAACTAACTTGATTACATGGTAAATCTCATCCAACCCATCACCGTCCAGCAAACCTACGATGGAATTACTCACGCACGGTGGTGAGCATCATGAAATTCATGATGGAGGATGGTTGATGATGACGACGGCGACGAATCCCCCTCTCCGGAGCCCCGAACGGACTCTAGATCATCCCTCCCAAGAGATATTAGGGCTTGGCAGTGGCTCCGTATCGTAAAACGCGATGAAACTTTCTCTCTGATTTTTTTCTCCATGAAACAGAATATATGGAGTTGGGTTGAGGTCGGTGGAGCAGCAGGGGGCCCACGACACAGGGGGGCGCGCCCAGGGGGAGGGAGCGCGCCCCCCACCCTCGTGGATAGGGTGTGGGCCCCCTGGCGTTGATTCTTTCAGCAGTATTTTTTATATTTTCCAAAATTTATCTCCGTAGATTTTCAAGTCATTCTGAGAACTTTTGTTTTCTGCACAATAAACAACACCATGGCAGTTCTGCTGAAAACAGCGTCAGTCCAGGTTAGTTTCATTCAAATCATGCAAGTTAGAGTCCAAAACAAGGCAACAGTGTTTGGAAAAGTAGATACGTTGGAGACGTATCAACTCCCCCAAGCTTAAACCTTTGCTTGTCCTCAAGCAATTCAGTTGATAAACTGAAAGTGATAAAGAAGAACTTTTACAAACTCTATTTGCTCTTGTTGTTGTAAATATGTAAAGCCAGCACACAAGTTTTCAGCAAAGATTATGAACTAACCATATTCACAGTAACACTTGGGTCTCATATTCACTCATATCAATGGCATTATCAGCTAGCGGGCAATAATAATAAAACTCGGATGACAACACTTTCTCAAAACAATCATAATATGATATAACAAGATGGTATCTCGCTAGCCCTTTCCGAGACCGCAAAACATAAATGCAGAGCACCTTTAAAGACCAAGGACTGACTAAACATTGTAATTCATGGTAAAAGAGATCCAGTCAAGTCATACCCAATATAAACTAATAGTAATACATGCAAATGACAATGTACTCTCCAGCGTGCTTTTTAATAAGAAGGTGATGACTCAACATAAAAGTAAATAGATAGGCCCTTCGCAGAGGGAAGTGATAACCCGCAAGTATACGGGATAGTTGTAGCCTCTTTCGATAAGTAAGAGTGTCGAACCCAACGAGGAGCTAAAGGTAGAACAAATACTCTCTCAAGTCCTATCGGCCACTGATACGACTCTACGCACGCTTGACGTTCCCTTTACCTAGAACAAGTATGAAACTATAAGTACTCTGTAGGTGTGATAGGATAGGTTTGCAAGATAATAAAGAACGCATAAATAAAAATTAGGGTCTGTTTAGATAAAGACGCAATAAAGTAAATATAGCGAGTGTGGAAAAGTGGTGGTAGGAGATGTGGAATTGTCCCTAAGCAATTGACTACGTTACTAGAATGGTAATCACTATTGCAATTCTATTTGAGGGAGAGGCATAAGCTAACATACTTTCTCTACTTGGATCATATGCACTTATGATTAGAACTCTAGCAAGCATCCGCAACTACTAAAGATTCATTAAGGTAAAACCCAACCATAGCATTAAAGTATCAAGTCCCCTTTATCCCATACGCAACAATCCCCTTACTCGGGTTTGTGTTTCAGTCACTCACGCAACCCACTATAAGCGAATCATGAACGCATTGCAACACCCTACAGCGGGAATCCCTCATGCTTGCGCGACACGGAGGGCACCATAGGACAGCACCAATAATAAAACATGCAACTCAAACCAATCATAGCAATTCATCAATCAGCGATAGGACAATGGAAATCTACTCAGACATCATAAGATGGCAACACATCATTGGATAATAATATGAAGCATAAAGCACCATATTCAAGTAGAGGGTACAACGGGTTGCGGGAGAGTGGACCGCTGGATATAGATGGGGGAAGGTGATGGATACGTTGGTGAAGATGATGGAGGTGTTGGTGAAGATCGCGGTGATGATGATGGCCCCCGGCGGCGTTCCTGCACCACCCGAAGCAAGGAGGAGAGAGCCCCTGTAGGACCTTGAAGTATGTCTAGAGGGGGGGTGATTAGACTACTTAACCAATAAAAACTTAACCTTTTCCCAATTTTAGAGTTTGGCAGATTTTAGCTACTTTAGGACAAGTCAAGCAATCATCACACAATTCAAGCAAGCATGCAAAGAGTATATAGGCAGCGGAAATTAAAGCATGCAACTTGCAAGAAAGTAAAGGGAAGGGTTTGGAGGATTCAAAAGCAATTGGAGACACGGATGTTTTTGGCGTGGTTCCGATAGGTGGTGCTATCGTACATCCACATTGATGGAGACATCAACCCACGAAGGGTAACGGCTGCGCGAGTCCACGGAGGGCTCCACCCAAGAAGGGTCCACGAAGAAGCAACCTTGTCTATCCCACCATGGCCGTCGCCCACGAAGGACTTGCCTCACTAGCTGGTAGATCTTCACGAAGTAGGCGATCTCCTTGCCCTTACAAACTCCTTGGTTCAACTCCACAATCTTGTCGGAGGCTCCCAAGTGACACCTAGCCAATCTAGGAGACACCACTCTCCAAGAAGTAACAAATGGTGCGTTGATGATGAACTCCTTGCTCTTGTGCTTCAAATGATAGTCTCCCCAACACTCAACTCTCTCTCAATGGGTTTGGATCTGGTGGAAAGAAGATTTGATTGGAAAGCAACTTGGAGAAGGCTAGAGATCAAGATTCATATGATAGGAATGGAATATCTTGGCCTCAACACATGAGTAGGTGGTTCTCTCTCAGAAATGGTAAGTTGGAAGTGTAGGTTCGTTCTGATGGATCTCTCCACGAATGAAGAGGAGGTGGAGGGGTATATATAGCCTCCACACAAAATCTAACCGTTACACACAATTTACCAAACTCGGTGGGACCGAATTGTTAAACTCGGTCGAACCGATTTAGTAAACTTAGTGACCGTTAGTGATTTTTGGTGGGACCGACATGCATCTCGGTGAGACCGATTCGGTTAGGGTTAGGGCATAACGTAATCTCGGTAAGACCGATTACACAAACTCGGTGAGACCGATTTGGTAATAAGCTTTCCAGAGAGTTGGTCAGGTAAACTCGGTGGGACCGATTTGCTCTTTTCGGTGAGACCGAAATGTTACAAAAAGGAAACAGAGAGTTTACATTGCAATCTCGGTGGGACCGATCTCTCACTTCGGTTAGACCGAAACGTTACGAAGGGAAACAGAGAGATTGCAACCCCATCTCGGTGAGACCGAGATCCCTATCGGCAAGACCGATTTGCTTAGGGTTTGTGGCAGTGGCTATGACTTTTGGAATCGGTGGCGCCGGATAGGAAGTTTCGGTGTGACCGATTTTGGCTTTGATGAAGTAGAACTTGACGTAGTCTTGGGGACCCACTTGAACGAGGCTTTGGGTGCTTCTTCAAATGCATCATTCTCTTCTTGAAGCTTGTCCATGCCTTTGTTCTTGTGGTCTTGTGGTGGAAGATCATCTTGAGCTTGTGTTCCCTTGAAGGAAGTGGGGTCATACTTCTCTTGTTGAGGAACAAACTTCGTCTTGGGGTATTGATCTTCTTCCCACTCAACTCCATTGGCATTGAACTTTCGTTCAAAACCAACACCTTGATTCTTCTGGTGCCTTCCTTGCTTGCGTACAATTTCCTCGAATTTCTTACTCCCGGCAAGGCTCTTGTAAACACCTTTCTCTATAATTCCCTTCAATAAGCTATTTTCTTGCTCAAGTGTAACTTGGCTAAGAGAATCATTAGTGGAATCAAGAGAATTACTAGAAGCAACAACATTGGATTTAGCATGATTATTGTTACTACTAGAGGAAGTATCTTTCTTGTGCTTGTTATTAGACTTGACTTGAGGCATGTAAGTAGATAAGAGTAAACGCTTGGCAATGTAAGAAGAACTTTTCTTGCGAAGATCATCATTGATTGCTTTTAAGAACTCATGCTCTTGCTCAAGATTGAGCTTTTCAAAGCGTAACTTCTCATGAGCCTTTAAAAGTTCTCGATGATCTTCGTAGATAGTTTCATGAGCTAACTTAAGAGAGTTTAATTCTTTAGTTAGAAGCTGAATCTTCTCCTTATCATTGTCATTCGTTTTAGCATGATTAGCATGATTAATTGACGTTTCATCATAGTATTCATCACTAGAGTTGTCAACAAGTAAATCATCATCCACAAGCAAGTCGTCTTCATCACTATTGAAATCAACATACTCGGGATGTGTTACCTTTGGACCTTTGGCCATGAAGCATCTTCCAACACCTTCATTTGGTGAATCAAATATGTCGTAGGAGTTGGTTGACACAAGTGCTAGACCGGCAACACCTTCATCGTATATTCGGAGTCAGAGTGATAGCTTCTCTCGGAGTGATTGTCGGAGTCGGAGCCGGATACCCATTCACCAACATGAGCTTGATGTCTTTGTTTTGTGTAGCTCCTTGATGACTTGTCCTTCCTTTCCGAATCCTTGCTTCTCCGTGAGGGTCTTCGTTCATAACGATCATCTCTACTCCTCCTCTCTCTTGGTGGTGATTCTTCTCTTTTGCTCCTTCTTCTTGGAGAATCTTCTCTTCTTTTGTAGGGTGCCGTACACTCATTGGAGTAGTGTCCGGGTCTCCCACAATTGTAGCAATTGCGCTGTCGACTAGAAGATCTCTTGTCGTTGTAAGACCTTGATTTGGAGCTTCTTTCTTTGCTTCTACTCTTGTAGAATTTGTTGAAGTTCTTCACCATTAAGCTCAATTCTTCATTGAAGGTTGGTTTCTCACTTGATGATGTGGGGGCTTCACTTGAGGCTTTGTAAGCACCACTTGACTTGTTGTGAAGTTCTTCCTTATCCTTGAGTGACATCTCATGAGCAACAATCCTTCCAATGACTTCCGTTGGCTTGAGATCTTTGTAGTTTGGCATCATTTGAATCAATGTGCACACGGTATCATACTTTCCATCCAATGCTCTTAAGATCTTCTTGATGATGAATTTGTCGGTCATCTCTTCACTCCCTAAGCCGGCAATCTCATTTGTGATAAGAGCAAGCCTAGAGTACATTTCAGCGACACCTTCACCATCCTTCATTTTGAACTTGTCAAGCTGACTTTGGAGCACATCCAACTTGGATTCCTTGACGGACTCGGTACCTTCATGCATACCAATCAAAGTATCCCGAATTTCCTTTGCATTCTCAAGACGGCTGATTTTGTTGAATTCTTCGGGGCACAATCTGTTGAATATGATATCACAAGCTTGAGCGTTGTATTGCAGCATCTTCAATTCTTCCGCATTAGCTTCACGGTTTGGTTCTCTCCCATCGAAGAATTCACCTTGCAAGCCAATACAAATAATTGCCCAAACGGCGGGGCTATGTCCAAGAATATGCATTTTCATCTTATGCTTCCAACTAGCAAAATTAGTACCATCAAAGTAAGGACCTCTACGGTGATAATTTCCCTCGCTAGACGCCATACTCTCCTAGGTTGTGAAACCAAGGCTATGACCACCAAAAGCTATGGAAATCAAAGCAAATGGAGACCAAAGCTCTGATACCACTTGTAGGACCTTGAAGTATGTCTAGAGGGGGGGGGGTGATTAGACTACTTGACCAATAAAAACTTAACCTTTTCCCAATTTTAGAGTCTGGCAGATTTTAGCTACTTTAGGACAAGTCAAGCAATCATCACACAATTCAAGCAAGCATGCAAAGAGTATATAGGCAGCGGAAATTAAAGCATGCAACTTGCAAGAAAGTAAAGGGAAGGGTTTGGAGGATTCAAACGCAATTGGAGACACGGATGTTTTTGGCATGGTTCCGATAGGTGGTGCTATCGTACATCCACGTTGATGGAGACTTCAACCCACGAAGGGTAATGGCTGTGTGAGTCCACGGAGGGCTCCACCCAAGAAGGGTCCACGAAGAAGCAACCTTGTCTATCCCACCATGGTCGTCGCCCACGAAGGACTTGCCTCACTAGCGGTAGATCTTCACGAAGTAGGAGATCTCCTTGCCCTTACAAACTCCTTGGTTCAACTCCACAATCTTGTCGGAGGCTCCCAAGTGACACCTAGCCAATCTAGGAGACACCACTCTCTAAGAAGTAACAAATGGTGCGTTGATGATGAACTCCTTGCTCTTGTGCTTCAAATGATAGTCTCCCCAACACTCAACTCTCTCTCAATGGGTTTGGATCTGGTGGAAAGAAGATTTGAGTGGAAAGCAACTTGGGGAAGGCTAGAGATCAAGATTCATATGATAGGAATGGAATATCTTGGCCTCAACACATGAGTAGGTGGTTCTCTCTCAGAAATGGTAAGTTGGAAGTGTAGGTTCGTTCTGATGGCTCTCTCCACGAATGAAGAGGAGGTGGAGGGGTATATATAGCCTCCACACAAAATCTAACCGTTACACACAATTTACCAAACTCGGTGGGACCGAATTGTTAAACTCGGTCGAACCGATTTAGTAAACTTAGTGACCGTTAGTGATTTTTGGTGGGACCGACATGCATCTCGGTGAGACCGATTCGGTTAGGGTTAGGGCATAACGTAATCTCGGTAAGACCGATTACACAAACTCGGTGAGACCGATTTGGTAATAAGCTTTCCAGAGAGTTGGTCAGGTAAACTCGGTGGGACCGATTTGCTCTTTTCGGTGAGATCGAAATGTTACAAAAAGGAAACATAGAGTTTACATTGCAATCTCGGTGGGACCGATCGCTCACTTCGGTTAGACCGAAACGTTACAAAGGGAAACAGAGAGATTGCAACCCCATCTCGGTGAGACCAAGATCCCTATCGGTAAGACCGATTTGCTTAGGGTTTGTGGCAGTGGCTATGACTTTTGGAATCGGTGGCGCCGGATAGGAAGTTTCGGTGTGAGATTTTGGCTTTGAGTTTAGGTCATATGTGGATGTGGGAAAGTAGTTGAGGGTTTTGGAGCATATCACTAAGCACATTGAAGGAAGAGGCTCATTAAGCAACACCTCATCCCTCCTTGATAGTATTGGCTTTTCCTATAGACTCAATGTGATCTTGGATCACTAAAATCTAAAATGAAGAGTCTTGAGCTTCTGAGCTTGAGCCAATCCTTTGTCCTTAGTATTTTGAGGGATCCACTTTCATCATCCATGCCATGCCATTCATTGAGCTTTCCTGAAATAATTGTCTTGGAATAGTATTAGCTCAATGAGCTATATGTTGTATTAATTACCAAAACCACCTAGGGATAGTTGCACTTTCAGCCCCCCTTCTTCTTCTTCTTCCTTGACCTTCTCCCTAGATGGGAGAAGGGTTTCCCCTCTGGTCCTTGGCTCCCATGGCGTGGGAGGGGCGAGAGCCCCTCCGAGATTGGATCTATCTCTCTGTTTCTGCGTTCTCCAATTTTGCCTCTTCACCGTTTCTTTTATATCCGGAGATCCGTAACTCCGATTGGGGTGAATCTTTCGCCCAGATCTTTCTCATAAAATTAGCTTTCTTGCGGAAAAAGAAGAGCATCAACCACCTTACAGGGGCCTAGGAGACTCCAGGGCGCGCCTGCCTCCCTGGGGTGCGCCCCCTATCTCCTGGCCCCCTCGGGCATCATCTCGCGTTGATTTTACTTCCCAAAAATCACAAATATTCCAAAACAATTCTCCGTCCGTTTTTATCCCGTTTGGACTCCGTTTGATATTGGGCTCCTGCGAAACAAAAAACATGCAACAGACAGGAACTGGCACTGGGCACTGGATCAATATGTTAGTCCCAAAAAATAGTATAAAAAGTTGCCAAAAGTATATGAAAGTTCAATAATATTGGCATGGAACAATAAAAAATTATAGATACGACGGAGACGTATCAGGAAGCAGGGATTTGTAAAGGTGCTAGAGCTCGATTTTAAAATAGAGATGAATAACATTTTGAGCGGCATACTTTCACTATCAACGCAACAACTATGAGATGGCAATATCTTCCATGCTACATACATTATAGTCGGTTCCCAAACAGAATGGTAAAAGTTTATACTCCCCCACCACCAACAAGCATCAATCCATGGCTTGCTCGAAACAACGAGTGCCTCCAACTAACAACAACCTTGGGGGAGTTTTGTTTAATTATTTTGATTTGCCTTGATCTTTTTGATCATGGGACTGGGCATCCCGGTTACCAGCCATTTTCTCATGAATGAGGAGCGGAGTCCACTCCTCTTGAGAATAACCCACCTAGCATGGAAGATACAGACAACCCTAGTTGAAACATGAGCTGCTCGAGCATACAAAACAGAATTTCATTTGAAGGTTTGGAGTTTGGCACATGCAAATTTACTTGGAACGGCAGGTAGATACCGCATATAGGAAGGTATGGTGGACTCATATGGAACAACTTTGGGGTTCATGGAGTTTGGATGCACAAGCAGTATTCCCGCTTAGTACAGGTGAAGGCTAGCAAAAGACTGGGAAGCGACAAACTGAGAGAGCGACAATAGTCATGAACATGCATTAAAATTAATTTACACCAAGTACAAGCATGAGCAGGATATAATCCACCATGAAGATAAATATCGTGAAGGCTATATTGATTTGTTTCAACTACATGTGTGAACATGTGCCTGTTGGGGAACGTAGCAGAAATTCAAAATTTTCCTACGTGTCACCAAGATCTATCTATGGAGAGACCAGCAACGAGGGGAAGGAGAGTGCATCTACGTACCCTTGTAGATCGCTAAGCGGAAGCATTCAAGTGAACGGGGTTGATGGAGTCGTACTCGTCGTGATTCATATCACCGATGATCCTAGTGCCGAACGAACGGCACCTCCGCGTTCAACACACGTACAGCTCGACGATGTCTCCCACGCCTTGATCCAGCAAGGAGAGAGGGAGAGGTTGAGGAAGACTCCATCCAACAGCAACACAACGGCGTGGTGGTGATGGAGGAGCGTGGCAATCCTGCAGGGCTTCGCCAAGCACCTACGGGAGAGGAGGAGGTGTCACGGGAGGGAGGGAGGCGCCAGGGCTTCTAGTATGGATGCCCTCCCTCCCCTCCACTATATATAGGGGCAAGGGAGAGGGGGGAGGCGCAGCCTTGCCCCTTCCTCCAAGGAAGGGGTGCGGCTAAGACGGGGGGAGGAGTCCATCCTCCCCAAGGCACCTCGGAGGTGCCTTCCCCCTTTAGGACTCTCCCCTTTTCCTCCACTCTTGGCGCATGGGCCTCTAGGGGCTGGTGCCCTTGGCCCATGTAGGCCAAGGCGCACCCCCTACAACCCATGTGGCCCGCCGGGGCAGGTGGCCCCACCCGGTGGGCCCCCGGGACCCTTCCGGTGGTCCCGGTACAATACCGATGACCCTGAAACTTGTCCCGATGGACGAAACAGGACTTCCTATATATAAATCTTTACCTCCGGACCATTCCGGAACTCCTCATGACGTCCGGGATCTCATCCGGGACTCCGAACAACATTCGGTAACCACATACAAACTTCCTTTATAACCCTAGCGTCATCGAACCTTAAGTGTGTAGACCCTACGGGTTCGGGAGACATGCAGACATGACCGAGATGTTCTCCGGTCAATAACCAACAGCGGGATCTGGATACCCATGTTGGCTCCCACATGTTCCACGATGATCTCATCGGATGAACCACGATGTCAAGGACTTAATCAATCTCGTATACAATTCTCTTTGTCTATCGGTACGATACTTGCCCGAGATTCGATCGTCGGTATCCCGATACCTTGTTCAATCTCGTTACCGGCAAGTCTCTTTACTCGTTCCGTAACACATCATCCCGTGATCAACTCCTTGATCACATTGTGCACATTATGATGATGTCCTACCGAGTGGGCCCAGAGATACCTCTCCGCTTACACAGAGTGACAAATCCCAGTCTCGATTCATGCCAACCCAACAGACACTTTCGGAGATACCTGTAATGCACCTTTATAGCCACCCAGTTACGTTGTGACGTTTGGTACACCCAAAGCATTCCTACGGTATCCGGGAGTTGCACAATCTCATGGTCTAAGGAAAAGATACTTGACATTAGAAAAGCTTCAGCATACGAACTACATGATCTTGTGCTAGGCTTAGGATTGGATCTTGTCCATCACATCATTCTTCTAATGATGTGATCACGTTATCAACGACATCCAATGTCCATGGTCAGGAAACCGTAACCATCTATTGATCAATGAGCTAGTCAATTAGAGGCTTACTAGGGACATGGTGTTGTCTATGTATCCACACATGTATCTTAGTTTCCTATCAATACAATTATAGCATGGATAATAAACGATTATCATGAACAAGGAAATATAATAATAATCAATTTATTATTGCCTCTAGGGCATATTTCCAACAGTCTCCCACTTGCACTAGAGTCAATAATCTAGTTCACATAGATATGTGATTAACACTCAAGGTCACATCCCTATGTGACTAACACCCAAAGAGTTTACTAGAGTCAATAATCTAGTTCACATTACCATGTGATTAACACTCGATGAGTTCTGGGTTTGATGCTTGTGAGAGATGTTATAGTCAACGGGTCTGAACCTTTCAGATCCGTGTGTGCTTTACAAATCTCTATGTCATCTCCTAGATGTAGCTACCACATTCTATTTGGAGCTATTCCAAATAACTGTTCTACTTGGAGCTATTCTAAATTGTTGCTCCATTATACGTATCCGATATCTCTACTCACAGCTATCCGGATAGGTGTCAAGCTTGCATCGACGTAACCCTTTACGACGAACTCTTTTACCACCTCCATAATCGAGAAAATTCCTTAGTCCACTAGTTACTAAGGATAACTTTGACCGCTGTCCTGTGATCCATTCTTGGATCACTCTTGTACCCCTTGACTGACTCATGGCAAGGCACACTTCAGGTGCGGCACACAGCACAACATACTGTAGAGCCTATGTCTTAAGCATAGGGGACGACCTTCGTCCTTTCTCTCTATTCTGCCGTGGTCGAGCTTTAAGTCTTAACTTCATACCTTACCACTCAGGCAAGAACTCCTTCTTTGACTGATCCATCTTGAACACCTTCAAGATCATGTCAAGGAATGTGCTCATTTGAAAGTACCATTAAGCGTTTTGATCTATCCTCATAGATCTCGATGCTCAACGTTCAAGTAGCTTAATCCAGGCTTTCCATTGAAAAACACTTTCCAAATAACCCTATATGCTTTCCAGAAATTCTACGTCATTTCTGATCAACAATATGTCAACAACATATACTCATCAGAAATTCTATAGTGCTCCCACTCACTTCTTTGGAAATACAAGTTTCTCATAAACTTTGTATACACCCAAAATCTTTGATCATCTCATCAAAGCATACATTCCAACTCCGAGATGCTTACTCCAGTCCTCAGAAGGATAGCTGGAGCTTTGCATACTTATTAGCATCTTTCAGGATTGACAAAACCTTTCGGTTGTTTCACATACAACCTTTCCTCAAGAAAATTGTCGAGGAAACAATGTTTTGGCATCCTATCTGCAAGATTTCATAAATAATGCAGTAATCGCTAATATAATTTCAACAGACTCTTAACATCACTACAAGTGAGAAAGTCTCATCATAGTCAACTCCTTGAACTTGTCGGAAAACATCTTAACGACAAGTCGAGCTATCTTAATGGTGAAATTTACCATCATTGTCCGTCTTCCTTTTAAAATCCATCTGTACTCAATAGCCTTACGACCATCGAGTCGTTCTGCCAAAGTCTACACTTTGTTTTCATATATGGATCCTTTCTCGGATTATATGGCTTTGAGCCATTCGTCGGAATCCGGGCCCACCATCGCTTCTCCATAGCTCGTAGGTTCATTGTTGTCTAGCAACATGACTTCCAAGACAGGATCACGTACCACTTTGAAGTAGTACGCATCCTTGTCATCCCACGAGGTTTGGTAGTGACTTGATCCGAAGTCTCATGATCAATATCATAAGCTTCCACTTCAATTGGTGTAGGTGCCACAGGAACAACTCCCTGTGCCCTGCCATACACTAGTTGAAGAGACGGTTCAATAACCTCATCAAGCCTCCACCATCCTCCCACTCAATTCTTTCGAGAGAAACTTTTCCTCGAGAAAGGACCCGATTCTAGAAACAATCCCTTATTGCTTTTGGATCTGAGACAAGAGGTATACCCAACTGTTTTGGGTGTCCTATGAAGATGCATTTACCCGCTTTGGGTTTGAGCTTATTAGCCTAAAACTTTTTTCACATAAGCGTTGCAGCCCCAAACTTTTAAGAAATGACAGCTTAGGTTTCTCTAAACCATAGTTCATACGGTGTCATATCATCGGAATCACGTGGTGCCCTATTTAAAGTGAATGTGGTTGTCTCTAATGCCTAACCCATGAACAATAGTGGTAATTCGATAAGAGACATCATGGTACGCACCATATCCAATAGGGTGCAACTATGATGTTTGGACACACCATCACACTATGGTGTTCTAGGCGGTATTAATTGCGAAACAATTTCCATAATGTCTTAATTGTGTGCCAAAACTCGTAACTCAGATATTCATATCTATGATCATATCATAGACATTTTATCCTCTTGTCACAATGATCTTCTACTTCACTCTGAAATTACTTGAACCATTCAATTCAGACTTGTGTTTCATCAAGTAAATATTCTCAACATCTACTCGAATCATTTGTGAAGTAAGAACATAACGATATTCACTGCATGCCTCAGCACTCATTGGACTGCACACACCAAAATGTGTTACTTCCAACAAGCTGCTATCTTGTTCCATCTTACTGAAACCGAGGCTTTTCAGTCATCTTGCCCATGTGGTATGATTTGCATGTCTCAAGTGATTCAAAATCAAGTAAGTCCAAACGGTCCATTTGCATGCTTCATGCATATACACCAATAGACATGGTTCGCATGTCTCAAACTTTTCAAAAACGAGCGAGCCCAAAGATCCATCAACATGGAGCTTCTTCATGCGTTTTATACCAATATGACTTACGTGGCAGTGCCACAAGTAGGTGGTACTATCATTACTATCTTTTGGCATGAACATGTGTATCACTACGATCGAGATTCAATGAACCATTCATTTTAGGTGCATGACCATTGAAGGTATTATTCAAATAAACAGAGTAACCATTATTCTCCTTAAATGAATAATCGTATCGCAATAGACATAATCCAATCTTGTCTATGCTCAACGCAAACACCAAATAACCATTATTTAGGTTTAACACCAATCTCTTTGGTAGAGGGAGCGTGCGATGCTTGATCATATCAAGCTTCAAAAAACTTCGAACACATATCGTCAGCTCACCTTTAGCTAGTCTCCGTTTATTCCGTAGCCTTTTGTTTCGAGTTACTAACACTTAGCAACTGAACCGGTATCTTAATACCCTGGTGCTACTAGGAGTACTAGTAAAATACACATTAACATAATGTATATCCAATATACTTCTATCGACCTTGCCAGCCTTATCATCTACCAAGTATCTAGGGTAATTCTGCTCCAGTGGTTGTTCCCCTTATTACAGAAGCACTTAGTCTCGGGTTTGGGTTCAACCTTGGGTTTCTTCACCAGAGCAGCAACTGAATTGCCGTTTCATGAAGTATCCCTTCTTGCCCTTGCCCTTCTTAAAACTAGTGGTTTCACTACCATCAACAATTGATGCTCCTTCTTGATTTCTACTTTCGCAGTGTTAAACATCGCGAGTATTTCAAGGATCATCATATATGTCCTTGATATATCATAGTTCATCACGAAGCTCTAGCAGCTTGGTGGTAATGACTTCGGAGAACCATCACTATTTCATCTGGAAGATCAACTCCCACTCGATTCAAGCGATTGTTGTACTCAGACAATCTGAGCACAAGCACAACAATTGAGCTTTTCTCCTTAGTTTGCAGGCTAAGAAAATCGTCGGAGGTCTTATACCTCTTGACGTGAGCACGAGCCTGAAATCCCAATTTCAGTCCTCAAAACATCTCATATGTTTCGCGACGTTTAAAAACGTCTTTGGTGCCCCAATTCCAAACCGTTTAACTGAACTATCACGTAGTTATCAAAATGTGTATGTCAGATGTTCGCAACATCCACAAACAACGTTCGAGGTTCAGCACACTGAGCGGTGCATTAAGGACATAAGCCTTCTATGAAGTAATGAGGACAATCCTCAGTTTACGGACCTAGTCCGCATAATTGCTACTATCAACTTTCAACTAATTTTTCTCTAGGAACATATCTAAACAGTAGAACTGAAGCGCGACATAATTTGCAAAGATCTTTTGACTATGTTCAGGATAATTAAGTTCATCTTATGAACTCCCACTCAGATAGACATCCCTCTAGTCATCTAAGTGATTACATGATCCGAGTTAACTAGGCCGTGTCCGATCATCACGTGAGACGGACTAGCCAACGTCAGTGAACATCTTCATGTTGATCGTATCTTCTATACGACTCATGCTCGACCTTTCGGTCTCCGTGTTCCGAGGCCATGTCTGTACATGCTAGGCTCGTCAAGTTAACCCTAAGTGTATTGCATGTGTTCCGAGGCCATGTCCATACATGCTAGGCTCGTCAACACCCGTTGTATGTGAACGTAAGAATCCATCACACCCGATCATCACGTGGTGCTTAGAAGCGACGAACTGTAGCAACGGTGCACAGTTAGGGGAGAACACTTCTTGAAATTTTAATGAGGGATCATCTTATTTACTACCGTCGTTCTAAGCAAATAAGATGCATAAACATGATAAACATCACATGCAATCAAATAATGACATGATATGGCCAATATCATTTTGCTCCTTTTGATCTCCATCTTCGGGGCTCCATGATCATCATCGTCACCAGCATGACACCATGATCTCCATCATCATGATCTCCATCATCGTGTCTCCATGAAGTTGTCACGTCATCTATTACTTCTACTACTACAGCTAACGGTTAGCAATAAAGTAAAGTAATTACATGACGTTTATGTTGACACGCAGGTCATAAATAAATTAAGACAACTCCTATGGCTCCTGCCGGTTGTCATACTCATCGACATGCAAGTCGTGATTCCTATTACAAGAACATGATCAATCTCATACATCACATATATCATTCATCACATCCTTTTTGGCCATATCACATCACATAGCATACCCTGCAAAAACAAGTTAGACGTCCTCTAATTGTTGTTTGCATGTTTTACGTGGCTGCTATGGGTTTCTAGCAAGAACGTTTCTTACCTACGCAAGAACCACAACGTGATATGCCAATTGCTATTTACCCTTCATAAGGACCCTTTTCATCGAATCCGATCCGACTAAAGTGGGAGAGACAGACACCCGCCAGCCAACTTATGCAACTAGTGCATGTTTGTCGGTGGAACCGGTCTCACGTAAGCGTACGTGTAAGGTTGGTCCGGGCCGCTTCATCCCACGATGCCGCCGAATCAAGATAAGACTAGTAACGGCAAGCATATTGAACAATATCGACGCCCACAACTACTTTGTGTTCTACTCGTGCATAGAAACTACGCATAGACCTAGCTCATGATGCCACTGGTGGGGAACGTAGCAGAAATTCAAAATTTTCCTACGTGTCACCAAGATCTATCTATGGAGAGACCAGCAACGAGGGGAAGGAGAGTGCATCTACATACCCTTGTAGATCGCTAAGCGGAAGCGTTCAAGTGAACGGGGTTGATGGAGTCGTACTCGTCGTTATTCATGTCACCGATGATCCTAGTGCCGAACGGATGGCACCTCCGCGTTCAACACACGTACAGCTCAACGATGTCTCCCATGCCTTGATCCAGCAAGGAGAGAGGGAGAGGTTGAGGAAGACTCCATCCAACAGGAGCACAAAAGCGTGGTGGTGATGGAGGAGCGTGGCAATCCTGCAGGGCTTCGCCAAGCACCTACGGGAGAGGAGGAGGTGTCACGGGAGGGAGGGAGGCGCCAGGGCTTCTAGTATGGATGCCCTCCCTCCCCTCCACTATATATAGGGGCAAGGGAGAGGGGGGAGGCGCAGCCTTGCCCCTTCCTCCAAGGAAGGGGTGCGGCTAAGAGGGGGGGAGGAGTCCATCCTCCCCAAGGCACCTCGGAGGTGCCTTCCCCCTTTAGGACTCTCCCCTTTTCCTCCACTCTTGGCGCATGGGCCTCTAGGGGCTGGTGCCCTTGGCACATGTAGGCCAAGGCGCACCACCTACAGCCCATGTGCCCCCCCGGGGCAGGTGGCCCCACCCGGTGGGCCCCCGGGACCCTTCCAGTGGTCCCGGTACAATACCGATGACCCCGAAACTTGTCCCGATGGCCGAAACAGGACTTCCTATATATAAATCTTTACCTCCGGACCATTCTGGAACTCCTCGTGACGTCCGGGATCTCATCCGGGACTCCGAACAACAGTCGGTAACCACATACAAACTTCCTTTATAACCCTAGCGTCATCGAACCTTAAGTGTGTAGACCCTACGGGTTCGGAAGACATGCAGACATGACCGAGACGTTCTCCGGTCAATAACCAACAGCGGGATCTAGATACCCATGTTGGCTCCCACATGTTCCACGATGATCTCATCGGATGAACCACGATGTCAAGGACTTAATCAATCCCGTATACAATTCCCTTTGTCTATCGGTACGATACTTGCCCGAGATTCGATCGTCGGTATCCCGATACCTTGTTCAATCTCGTTACCGGCAAGTCTCTTTACTTGTTCCGTAACACATCATCCCGTGATCAACTCCTTGATCACATTGTGCACATTATGATGATGTCCTACCGAGTGGGCACAGAGTGACAAATCCCAGTCTCGATTCGTGCCAACCCAACAGACACTTTCGGAGATACCTGTAATGCACCTTTATAGCCACCCAGTTACGTTGTGACGTTTGGTACACCCAAAGCATTCCTACGGTATCCGGGAGTTGCACAATCTCATGGTCCAAGGAAAAGAGACTTGACATTAGAAAAGCTTCAGCATACGAACTACATGATCTTGTGCTAGGCTTAGGATTGGGTCTTGTCCATCACATCATTCTTCTAATGATGTGATCCCGTTATCAACGACATCCAATGTCCATGGTCAGGAAATCATAACCATCTATTGATCAACGAGCTAGTCAACTAGAGGCTTACTAGGGACATGGTGTTGTCTATGTATCCACACATGTATCTGAGGTTCCTATCAATACAATTATAGCATGGATAATAAACGATTATCATGAACAAGGAAATATAATAATAATCAATTTATTATTGCCTCTAGGGTATATTTCCAACAGTGCCAAGTCGAATCACTCAATTCATTCAAAGGAGGATACCATCCCATCATACCACATCATAATCATTTTAATAGCATGTTGGAACGCAAGGTAAACCATTATAACTCATAGCTAATTAAGCATGGCACAAGCAGCTATAATCTCTAAATGTCATTGCAAATATGTTTACTTCATAATAGGCTGAATCAGGAACGATGAACTCATCATATTTACAAAAAACAAAAGAGGTCGAGTTCATACCAGCTTTTCTCATCTCAATCAGTCCATCATATATCGTCATTATTGCCTTTCACTTGCACGACCGAACGGCGTGTATAATAATAATAGTGCATGTGCATTGACTAAGATGGAATCTGCAAGCATTCAATTCAAGAGAGAAGACAAAGTAATATGGGCTCTAAGTTAAATTAACAATCATGCATATGAGAACCACTAAGCATTTCCATTATGGTCTTCTACTCTTGACCCCCAAAGGAAAGAAAAGAAATAAAACTATTTACATGGGAAAGCTCCCAACAAGTAAAAGAAGAAGGAGAAATCTTTTGGACTTTTCATTTTAATACTACTACAAGCATGGAAATTAAACTAACTAATTTTTTTGGTTTTCTTAAGGTTTATCAAACACACAAGAAGAAAGCTTAGAAAAAGAAATTAGACTAGCATGGATAATACAATGAAAGAGTATGAGCACCGACAACTAGAATAGTGTGTGAACATGAATGTAAAGTCGCTGTGTAATACGCTCTCCCCCAAGCTTAGGCTTTTGGCCTAAGTTGGTATGTTGCCAAGGACCGCGGCTACTCTCCCCGGTGTACTAAGGTGTGTCATCAGGATACCATTGACTAGCGACCTCCTCCGGATCCCATTGATAAGATGATGGACGATAAGGATCCAGTGGAGGTTCCGGCTCGGGCTCTAGAGCGGTTGTCTGGCCTCGATGAGCGTACACCGCTTCCGGCAAGACAAGATAATTAACTGCAGTCAAATCAAACAACAGAGGCACAGGCAGGGTAATAATCTCATTGTGTTTCTTATTAAATCTCAGGTTATACAGGAGCATCTTATCATCATTGTGAACAATAAACTCATGTGCTACCATGCTCCTGTAATCTAAAAGGGAAGGAGGCAATATTGTCTCCTCTTTCTCATAGTGCCTAATAGGTATCTTAAAAATGTTTAGCAAGGCGTGCAGCATAGATACCTCCCAAGATGGGTCCCTTTGTACGGTTCAGGCTTAGCCGTTTAGCAATAATGGCACCCATACTAAAACTGTTATCACCAAACAAGGCATGGAATAGAATAATAATATCAGGAACACTGAAGTTTCCACTATTTCCACGACAAATTAAGCATCGACTAGAAAATATGGCAAAGTAGCGTAAAATAGGAAAATGTATGCTAGTGATTCTTGCATCGGAACCCTTCTTCGGATCCCCTACAGTAATGGTGTTAACAAAACCATCCACATCTTTATGATGTGGTTCATCTAAGCTGCCCTCAAAGGGTATTCTACATACCGCACGAAAATTACGTAAGGACATTTCCTTGAATTCATCATATAAATGAAATGATACTGATGGAGGTGAAATCTTGGGATGATAATAAAAGTTTTGCATGAAAGTATTGGTGAGTAAGAGATACTGATCGATCCGGTCGTGGAGGAAGTCGGTGAGGCCTGCATTTTCAATCAAAGAATAAAAGTCTTCATAAATCCCGCTTCTCTCAAGAAATTATCACAAGGCCATTCACACGGCCGTACTTCCGCTACGCGAGGAAGATTATACTTGGCCTTTTCCTTCTCTTTAGCTTGTTTATCCTGGGAGCCTTGGCTAGAAGAGCCCCTCAAAAATCTCCTTATCATTTTCTTTACTGCGTGTGTCGGGTTATCAAGACAATGTATTTCTTCAACAGGCGGTAAACTAAGACCATGTATTTCTTCAATAGGAGGTAAATTCTTAACATCTTCAGCTTTAATACCCTTTTCTTTCATTGATTTCCTTGCCTCTTGCATATCTTCAGGACTGAGAAATAGAACACCCCTCTTCTTCGGAGTTGGTTTAGGAATAGGCTCAGGAGTTGGCTCAATTGGCTCAGGAATTGCATCAGAAATTGGCTCGGGAAGAGTCAAATTATTTTCATTAGTCAACATATTATTCAATAGTAATTCAGCTTGGTCGACTGTTCTTTCCCTGAAAACACAACCAGCACAACTATCCAAGTAGTCCTTGGAAGCATCGGTTAGTCCATTATAAAAGATATCAAGTATTTCATTTTTCTTAAGAGGATGATCATGCAAAGCATTAAGTAATCGGAGAAGCCTCCCCCAAGCTTGTGGGAGACTCTCTTCTTTGATTTGCACAAAATTATATATTTCCCGCAAGGCAGCTTGTTTCTTATGAGCAAAGAAATATTTAGCAAAGAAGTAATAAATCATATCCAGGGGACTACGCACACAACCAGGATCAAGGGAATTAAACCAAGTTTTAGCATCACCCTTTAATGAGAATGGAAATATCTTAAGGATATAATAATAGCGAGACTTCTCATCATTAGTAAATAGGGTGGCTATATCATTTAACTTGGTAAGATGTGCCACAACAGTTTCAAATTCATAGCCATAAAAAGGATCAGATTCAACCAAAGTGATAATCTCAGGATCAACAGAGAATTCATAATCCTTATCAGTAACACAGATAGGTGAAGTAGCAAAAGCGGGGTCATGTTTCATTCTAGCATTAAGAGATTGCTGCTTCCATTTAGCTAATAACTTCTTAAGATCATATCTATCTTTGCAAGCAAAAATAGCTCTAGCAGCTTCTTCATCCATAACATAACCCTCAAGAACAACATGCAATTCATAATCAGGGGGGAAACATTCATCATCACTATCTTCGATAATATCATCATTAATAATTTCATTCTCTCTAACCCTAGCAAGTTGTTCATCAAGAAATTCACCTAATGGCAAAGTAGTATCACGCACAGAACTAGTTTCATCATAAGTATCATGCATAGTAGAAGTGGCATCATCAATAACATGCGACATATCAGAATTCATAGCAGTAGCAGGTTTAGGTGTCGCAAGCTTACTCAAAACAGAAGGAGAATCTAGTGCAGAGCTAGATGGCAGTTCATTACCTCCCCTCGTAGTTGAGGGAAAAATCTTAGTTCTTTCGTCTTTCAAGTTCCTCATAGTGATCATCAGATATAAATCCCAAGTGACTCAAAGAATAGAGCTATGCTCCCCGGCAACGGCACCATAAATTAGTCTTGATAACCCACAAGTATAGGGGATCGCAACAACTTTCGAGGGTAGAGTATTCAACCCAAATTTATTGATTCGACACAAGGGGAGCCAAAGAATATTCTTAAGTATTAGCAGTTGAGTTGTCAATTCAACCACACCTGGATAACTTAGTATCTGTAGCAAAGTATTTAGTAGCAAAGTAGTATGATAGTAATGGTAACAGTGGCAAAAGTAAAGATAGCAGTTTTGTAGTAATTGTAATACTAGCAACAGAAAAGTAAATAAGCGAAGCGCAATATGTGAAAAGCTCGTAGGCATTGGATCAATGATGGATAATTATGTCGGATGCGATTCCTCATGTAATAGCTATAACATAGTGTGACACAAAACTAGCTCTAGTTCATCAATGTAATGTAGGCATGTGTTCCGAATATAGTCATACGTGCTTATGGAAAAGAACTTGCATGACATATTTTGTCCTACGCTTCCGTGGCAGCGGGGTCCTAGTGGAAACTAAGGGATATTAAGGCCTCCTTTTAATAGAGAACCGGACCGAAGCATTAACACATAGTGAATACATGAACTCCTCAAAATATGGTCATCACCGAGAAGTATCCCGATTATTGTCACTTCGGGGTTGTCGGATCATAACACATAGTAGGTGACTATAGACTTGCAAGATAGGATCAAGAACTCACATATATTCATGAAACATAATAGGTTCATATCTGAAATCATGGCACTCGGGCCCTAGTGACAAGCATTAAGCATAGCAAATTCATAGCAACATCAATCTCAGAACATAGTGGATACTAGGGATCATACCCTAACAAAACTAACTTGATTACATGGTAAATCTCATCCAACCCATCACCGTCCAGCAAGCCTACGATGGAATTACTCACGCACGGCAGTGAGCATCATGAAATTGGTGATGGAGGATGGTTGATGATGATGACGACGATGAATCCCCCTCTCCGGAGCCCCGAACGGACTCCAGATCAACCCTCCCGAGAGATATTAGATCTTGGCAGCGGCTCCGTATCGTAAAACGCGATGAAACTTTCTCTTTGATTTTTTCTCTGCAAAACGGAATATATGGAGTTGGGTTGAGGTCGGTGGAGCAGCAGGGGCCCACGAGACAGGGGGGTGCGCCCAGGGGGAGGGGGCGCGCCCCCACCCTCGTGGATAGGGTGTGGGCCCCCTGGTCTTGATTCTTTCGCCAGTATTTTTTATATTTTCCAAAAGTTATCTCCGTGGATTTTCAGGTCATTCCGAGAACTTATGTTTTCTGCACAATAAACAACACCATGGCAGTTCTGCTGAAAACAGCATCAGTCCGGGTTAGTTTCATTTAAATCATGCAAGTTAGAGTCCAAAACAAGGGCAAAAGTGTTTGGAAAAGTAGATACATCGGAGACGTATCACTCCCATGTGAATAGTTCTTTGTTGGCGCGCAAGAAGCTGACCAACACCTTTTCTTGGTCCGGCGGGACGCTGGCACCTATGGTGGAGGTGGCGCCGGATGCTCCATCTTCATCAACTGGTACTTGCTTCGTCTCAGCACGATCTTGGGAAAACAACTATTTCTTCTTTGCTGGTGCAGCCCCCGGGGCCTCTAGGGCTCCTTTCTCACTCGACTGTGCGGCTGCCGCGGACCTAAAGGCGAGCTTGAGGGCCAGCAGCGCGTCCTTGGTGTCCTCTGTCACTGTGAGGACGCCGCTGCTTCCCAGCATATTCATGAGGTTGTAGGCCGGATGAGTTGCTGCCATGAACTTGGCCAGGGCCGGGTACCCGAGGATGGCGTTGTACGGGAGACCGATTCGAGCGATGTCGAAGTCGATGAGCTCGGTGCGGTAGTTGTCGCGGGTGCCGAAGGTGACGGGGAGGCGGATCTGCCCCAAGGGCAAGTGGAGCCATCGACGACTTCAGAGAAAGGCTTGGTGGGGTGGAGCCAGCCATGGGGCACATGAAGCAAGCCAAACGCCTCCACAGAGAGCACGTTGAGGGTGGCTCCACCATCGATGAGGGTCTGGGTGACCGCCACATTGCAGATTGTGGGGGTGCAGAGCATCGGGAGCGCACCTGCACCCAAGGTGGTATCGGGGTGATCCCTTGAGTCGAAGGTGAGGTCGGCCTTGGGCCCCACCCAGCCTGGGGGAGCCCCCTACTGCACGCAGGCGGCACCCACTTGGCGGAAGAATTTCTTGATGTGGCAGTCCGAGGGCGGTGCCTGCGAGCCACCGAGGAGGGCTGCGATGACATGGGGCACCGGCATCCCGAAGCACGCGATAAAGAGGCCGCACTGCTCCTCCCAGGAGGCCACTAAAGACCCTGGCAAGCTGAGCAACCAGGCGCGTGGCGCGCCCACGAGGGCCATTGGGAGCCAGTTGGCCATGACCTTGTCATCGCCGCCGGTCGCCCAAACTGCCTCCTCGTATACGTGGAGGAAGCCTGCCGGATCTGCCGCGCCGTCGTAGTGGGGCGGCAACTCCGGCCTGAACTTGGGTGGCCACTGCACCCGCCATAGGGCGGGGGTGAAGGCCTGGAGGCCACGGCTCCTCCGAAGGTGCGCGTCGATCCGGTCGATGGAGGTGTGCCCGCCATGAGAGCCGACAGCGGAGCGCAGCGGCGGATCTTCGACGCACCCCTACCTGGCGCGCCAAATGTCGGATTTCGGGTTCCGCAAACCCTTGAGAGGTTTGAACTCTGGGTGCGTGCAGAGATCTCAACATCCCCAGTCTGCCTACTCACCAATCTCACAGCCTAGCTCGTCGAATTCAAAGGAAAGGGGACACAACAGTTTACCCAGGTTCGGGCCACCTTGCGGTGTAAGACCCTACTCCTGCTTTGTGGTGGATTTGCCTCGAAGGCCTGAGGATGAACTAGTACAGTGGAGAACAACCTCAGGAGGTGCATTCTTGAGCTCAAGTGAGCTGGTGAGGGTGGAATGGATTCGGTCGACTTGATCCATCGTCCCACTCCATGGTGATGGCTAGATCCTATTTATAGTGGCCTTGGTCCTCTTCCCGAAATGAAGGCGGGAAGGGATCCCACAACGGACAAATTTGGAGGGAGACAACTAGTACATTTTATCCTGACGAAAGTGGTCTTCGCCTGCAAAAGCCTCTGGTCGTGATGCCACGATGGGCTAGGTGATGACCTCCGTCCTGCCGTCCTGGCGGTCTTGGTCTTGTCGCATGGGAATGGAAACCTTTGGCTGCTTCCTCGGGACTCCGCATATGCGCTTGACTCCTTTGCACCAAAGAAGAAACTGGTACACTACACCCGTTGGCGCCCTCCTGGCCTTGGTCGTCATGGCTCACGTCACCCGAACCTCACGAGGTGAGCCTTGCATAGAAATCTCCGCTCCTCGGGAGCCAGCCTAAGGAGGCTGCTCCCTTTGGAGGTCTTGGTGTCGTCCGCCTCGCGAGGCTTGGCCCCTCGCGAGGGTCTTGAGTTGTCGATGTCGAAGCTGGGCCGTACCAAGCCGTTGATGAGGCCACGCCGTGGGCCGCAGGCAGGCAAGTTTGGATACCCCTGTTCCCAGAACACCGACATCCGTACGTGATCATTCCTACATCATGTGAAAGCGAGGGAGGTTATAACCTTTGGGTGCAACCGATAGAAGACAATAACACGGCTACATACAACCAATTTGAATGACAGGTTAATAATAAGATCGGTGTTTACTCATGTTGTCCTTTTTTGCCGGTTGTGCCTATTGCTTTATTTGTTGGGATACGTTTAGCCCCGGTGTAACATCCCAAATTTTCAATTTGGAATGTTATACATAGATCATCATTGCATATCATATTTTGTTGCATAGTTGGCTCGATCCTAGAAATTTTACGCAACTCAAGGACCCACGGAGAGAGTTGGGGATTTCGTTATTTTCATATTTGAGTTTTCTCAAATTTTGAAAATAGGATCACTGATTTTATTTATTTTATCTTCAATTATTTCTACTACCAAAATTTCAGAGAGGAAATAAAATGACTTTCCCAAAATAAAGAAATAATGAAGATTTAATAAAAAAAATCAAATAAGATTTTTTTGGAGTTTTTCGCCTTTTTATTTGAATTTAGGAAAAATACGTGTTTTTCAAAATTGCATTTAGGCCCCAAATAAATGTTCATCTTGTCCGGCTTGATTTTAGAAGCCGGGGAAAATATATTTTGGGATTTTTGGAGTCCGTTTAGTATTTCTTTTTAATTTTCTTCTGCGCGAATTTATTTTAAAAAAACGAACCGCCGGGGCAGCTTATATAAGCCGCCATCCCCGGCGCCCCAGCCCACCAGACCCCGCCGCCGGCCCATCCCGCGCCCAAACCCTAACCCTAGCCGCCTCGAGCCCCGCACCGCGCCGCCGCCAGCCGCCGCCGCCGCCTCGCCGACCCGCCGCCCGAGGTTCGCCGCCGCCTCGTAATCCGCGCCGGTTTTTTTAAAAAACCGAGCGGTTTTTCCTTTGGTTTTTTTTCGGTTTTTCATTAGATCGGTTTTTCTTCGGTTCGGTTAAATAGCGAGCGTTCGCTCGTTCGTTCATCTTAACGAACGTGTTCGTCAGATTAGTTTAGTTAACGAATGTTCGTTCGTTAACCGGTTCGTCGTTTTTCTTTTTCTCGGATTTAATCCGCGATTTTTCTGATCGCGATTCCTGATCCGATTTTCGTTTTAGTATAACTTTTCGCTCGTTTATCGGAATCAGGCGATTCAAGCGCCTGGAGTTTCGTCTCGAAACCCTCTTTCCAAATAATCAACTTAAACCAGTTTTTTGCTTCTGTAAAATTTGACTTAGATCCAGATTAGTAAACGAAGCTGTTTTCTTTCGCCGTTTAACTTTCGTTGCTTTGTTTGATTTGATTCTTTTTGCAAACCAGAGTTCTTAAGTTGAACTTTTAGGTTAAATCTTTTGTTTGAGTTTTACATGTGCATTAGATGAGTACTTATTGTATGTTTGTTTGTTTGTCTGCGATAGAATACCCGGAGTGCGTCGCCTGTTACTTCGAGTCTCTAGGTTTCGCGGATCATCAGCAAGGCAAGTAACACTATGATCATACCTCTTCTGATACCCAGTTTTTATGCATTAGATCAATCCTCCAAACAATTGCATGATTAGGATCTGAATTAAATTGTGGGTTATGGGAAGTAGTTGAGGTAGTACCTATTACCTGTTTTATTTTCAAACCCATGGAGTTACTTCTACGTTTGCTTATTATGCCATGCTATGCTAGTAGACGTGGATTGGGTGAGTGAATTTCCATGACAGATGTGAGTTTGTTAATTAATGGTTTATTGAAGGTGGAAACTTAAACACACATCTGGGTGGATTGAGGCACCTGGTTTCTATCAGGACTTGCCTGTTTTTCTTTGGACCGCCACCCAGGCTCAAAGGGATCATGAGATTATTCAAACTAGAAACTTACGTGTGCAGCCACAAGCCATTATGGGCTCTGGCATAGTTGATTAAGTCGTGCGAACTATTACGGGTAGACTAGCAGATGTAGGGGAAAGTAGGTGTACCGGTCTACCCACATGTAAGGTGCTAGCGCTTTCGAAAGACTATGTCTCGGTCATCCGTTTCTCAAACATCATGTAGTGCGAGGAATCAAATAGAGGCGATCGAGTCTTGTGGGGAAAAGTGTGCAAACCTCTGCAGAGTGTATAAACTAATCATGGTTAGCCGTGTCCCCAGTTATGGACGTCTTGAGTATCTAGTACTTGGATATCATATGAATCTCATCATGTTACCTCTAATTAATTTTGTTGGGTTTAATGAGTACTTTTAATTGGGATTGAGAATGCTGTCAACCATTCTCAATGTTTAACAACCACCATGATAGTTAAAGAAATTTATTCCTTTGCAGTAGGGAAAAATTGGCTTTATGCAAGAACTGTAACCATAGAGCTTTTCCACCAGCCAAATATGCATGTAGTATAGCTTATTCCATTGTTATTCTCTATGTGTTACATTGCCAGCATATTCCATGTGCTGACCCGTTTTCGGGCTGCAACGCTTCATGTTGCAGACTTTTCAGACGACGAGTAAGGTGCTTTTAGGTCGTGGTTCTATACTCAGTGATGCCGTTGGAGTGATGGACTCGCTTATCTTCCAAGCCTTCCGTTGTTATCATATTTTAGATGGCCTTAAGCAATATTTATTTCAATAAGTTCTCTCTTGAGACATTCGATATAATAAGTGTGTGATTGCTACTCTGTTATAAAACCTCCAAGTACTGTGTGGTGTCAGCATTACTGATCCAGGGATGACACTGAGCACAGAGATCAGACTGTTTGAGGTCTAGTCGCTACAAAGATGGTATCAGAGCACACGCTGACTGTAGGACACGGCCACTAATCTAAAGCCCTAGGTCACTACTCTTTCTTCTCATTTCTGACTCCTCATCTTTTCTATTCTTTAGGATGGCGGATGCAAGGATCAAGTTCACACAACCAGATGAAAACTCACCTTTTGGATATCACTTGAAGGAAGCCACTAGATACCTGAACATAGGAGTACCAAGCTTCACTGGAACCTTCAATGCCACTTACCCGAAGAGGAGCACTGGATGATTCAAGTCTACATTCCAGGAAGGACATTTGCACTAGTCACGGAGCCAATAGAGTTTACCTTTGATGCACCAACATGGAGCCTAGGAAAGAGCATGGCAGCTCACATCGCCATGGGACGAAATCGAGAAGTTTACCACAACAATCTCAAGAATACTATCTACCAGATTTGTGGGCCCCGAGATGAGCATTGGGAGATGATCAACACCAGGAAGGACAGATCAATCGCAGCTTATATTCAGGAGTTAAACCAACACATCCGACGCCAGGAGAATCAGATGTGCGCAGATATGGAGGATCTGCAGAAGGCTATGACCAAAATCAAGGAGCTAGAAGAAGAACTCAAGGCTACACGTAAAGACTATATGGAAGAAATCGTTGCTCTAGTAAGACAGAACGGCGACCTTAAGGAGAAGATTGGAGTATTCATGGGAGGATCAGCACCCAGAGGAGAAGAGGATGAACCTACTTGTCCAGATAATTACATCATCATCGACGACACCGACTCGGATCCCGACGACAGCGATGATGACTATGTTGATGAAGCAGGAGCAGATATCATGGAATCTTCATCGGAGCAGTTTGTCTAGTTGACCACCATAACAGTAGTAGAATTTTCCACCATTTAATTAGTCTTAGTCCAAGCACTTTTGTAACGATAGTTAGACCGTTGCATGACCTTGTTTGAGTTGATTGGAGTGATATTGTGTGCTTTTGTCTCATGGGCATATGGGTAGTGTTATCTCAATAGACCTCATTCTATTCTTAACTCTCGTCTCTTCTTTAAAACCCTCAGATGCCTTCGAGACGCGGCCCCGAATTTGTTTTCCTGCCGGAGATCACTCAGTTGATTCAACAGCAGAATACCTTGATTCAAACATTGGTACAGAACCAAGGCAACAAGAACAACAACCCACCACCACCACCACCTGTTGACCATCTGGCACATTTCTTAAGGCTGAATCCACCGGTGTTTTCCAATAGGACCGAGCCGATAGTAGCAGATGATTGGCTCCGTAAGATAGGGAGGGAGTTGACCACAGCAGGATGCACAGATGGAGAAAAGGTGAAGTTTGCCGCACATCACCTTGACGGACCCGCAGCAGCATGGTGGGAGAATTTTACAACCACTTACCCTGAAGACACTATCACATGGAATCAGTTTCAGCAAGCCTTCCGTACTGCCCATGTTTCAGCAGGAGCTATGGCCATGAAGAAGCGTGAGTTTCGCAACTTACGCCAAGGAGGACGAACAGTTGGCCAATATGTGGATGATTTCAGTAAGCTAGCACGTTATGCCCCAGATGACGTTGCTACGGATGCAGCTAAGCAGGAGAAGTTTCTAGAAGGACTGAATGATGAGCTGAGCATGCAGTTGATGGTAGCCACTTTCAATAACTACCAGGAGTTAGTAGATCGCGCACTTATGATTGAGGGGAAGCAGCAGAAGATTGACAATCGTAAGAGGAAGTATGGACAGGGGAAGTACAATTCTGGAGCTCAGCAGAAGCTACGCTTTACCCCGAAGTCAGGAGGGCAATTTCAGCATACTCATGGAGGAGGCAGCTCGCACAATCATAATGGCACAAAGAATGGAAACGGGAATGGAGGAAGCAATGGACAAAGCCGCACCAACCCGTCAACACCATCCAAGGTAGACCTAAGTCATATCACTTGTTATAAGTGCCGTAAGACGGGGCATTATGCAAATGATTGTCCTGAAGCCCAAAATGGAAATGGCAATGGAAGCTCAGGAAAGAAGCCGAACCCTTTCAACAGAGGACAGGTGAACCACGTTACCGTGGAGGAGGTTGAAGCTCAGCCAGACGCAGTAATAGGTAAGTTTTTGGTTAAGGCATTTACTGCAGTTGTTCTTTTTGATACTGGTGCATCGCATTCATACATATCAAGGGGATTTGTGGATAAGTTTAGCCTGCCCACTAAGACTCTTAAGACACCCATGCTAGTAAGTTCACCGGGAGCTGAGTTTATGGTCAGACAAGGATGTTTTCAGGTGCCATTAAGTATAGGAAGGCATGTTTTCCCAACGGATTTAATTATACTGGAATCCCAAGGTTTGGATGTAATTCTTGGTATGGATTGGTTGTCGATGTATGGAGGAAACATTGATTGCGCCAGTAAGACAATTTTGCTTACGACACCAGAAGGAAGAAGAATCAAGTATGTATCACGGCATGAGCCGAGGAGGGCACATGTAAATTCCTTATCAGGAGTTGTGTAGGAGGAAGTACCAGTGGTAAGGGATTTCCCCGATGTATTTCCAGAAGAGTTGCCAGGCATGCCACCGGATAGACACATTGAGTTCTTAATTGAAGTACTGCCAGGCACTGGGCCGATATCCAAGAGACCGTACAGGATGCCAGCCCAAGATTTGGAGGAAATTAAGAAGCAGATTAAGGAGTTGTTGGACAAAGGTTTTATTCACCCAAGTTCTTCGCCTTGGGGATCGCCAGTACTTCTGGTGGAGAAGAAGGATGGATCGTTAAGAATGGTTGTTGATTATCGCGGATTGAACAAGTACCCACTACCAATGATCAATGATCTGTTTGATCGGTTGCAAGGAGCTAAGGTGTTTTCGAAGATCGATTTGCGATCAGGGTACCATCAGTTGAAGATTCGGGAGCAAGATATACCGAAGACGGCTTTTACCACCAGGTATGGGCTGTATGAGTATACCGTTATGTCATTTGGTCTGACTAACGCCCCAGCCTATTTTATGAACATGATGAACAAGGTGTTTATGGAGTTTTTGGATAAGTTCGTCGTGGTGTTCATTGATGATATTTTGGTTTACTCGAAAAATGAAGAGGAACATAAGGAGCACTTGCGTTTGGTACTCGAGAAGCTCAGAGAACATCAGCTATACGCCAAGTTCAGCAAGTGTGAGTTTTGGCTGAAGGAAGTTGGATTTCTCGGACATGTTATATCCGGAGAAGGTATAGCAGTAGACCCCACTAAAGTTGTCACTGTGACAAACTGGGAAGCACCAACAACAGTTGGAGAGATCCGGAGTTTCCTTGGACTCGCAGGATACTACGGGAGATTCATTGAAAATTTCTCGAAGATTGTGAAGCCTATGACAGAATTGTTGAAGAAGGATACCAAGTTCATTTGGAGAAAGGAGTGTGAGGCTAGTTTACAAGAGTTGAAGAAATGTTTGGTTACCTCACCAGTATTAATTCTGCCAGATCAGACCAAGGATTATGAAGTGTATTGCGACGCTTCACGTCGAGGACTTGGAGCAGTGCTTATGCAGGAGGGAAGAGTTGTTTCATATGCTTCACGACAGCTTAAGCCTCATGAGTTGAATTATGCTACTCATGATTTGGAGTTAGCAGCCGTAGTGCACGCACTGAAAACGTGGAGACATTTTATCATTGGAAATCATTGTGAGGTGTACATGGATCACAAGAGTTTGAAGTACATCTTCACGCAGAAGGAGTTAAATCTCAGGCAGAGGAGATGGTTGGAGCTTATTAAGGATTATGATATGAGATTGCAGTATCACCCTGGGAAGGCTAACGTTGTAGCATACGCATTGAGCCGTAAGAGCCATGTCAATACACTAATGACGGGAGAAATACCCAAGGAGTTAGCCGAGGATCTTCATGAGCTATGTTTGGAAATAGTTCCGAGAGGCTATGTAGCAGCATTGGAGATTCAGTCTACATTGATGGATAAAATCAGAGAAGCTCAAAAGATAAATAAGGAAGTTGCCTCTATAAAGGAGAAAATGAGCGAAGGGAAGGCTAAGGGATTTCGTGAGGATGAGCACGATACCCTATGGTTTGAAGACCGTGTTTATGCGCCCAATGACCCGGAGATCAGGAAGTTGATTCTGCAAGAGGCACATGATTCACCATATTTGATTCACCCCGGAAATATCAAGATGTATTTGGATTTGAAGGAAACTTTTTGGTGGACCGGAATGAAGAAGGATATTGCAGAGTATGTAGCAGTTTGTGATGTATGTCAGAGGGTGAAGGCAGAACATCAAAAGCCAGCAGGATTGTTGCATCCATTGCCTATACCCGAATGGAAGTGGGATAAACTAGGCATGGATTTCATCACGGGATTGCCCAGGACTCGTTCAGGCTATGACTCGATTTGGGTTGTAGTCGATCGTTTGACGAAGGTAGCTCATTTCATCCCAGTAAACACTACCTACAGCAGTGCCAAATTGGCTAAGATATACATGACAAGGATTGTATGTTTGCATGGAGTTCCGATGAGTATCGTATCAGATAGAGGAACCCAATTTACCTCAAAGTTCTGGAAATAGTTGCACGAAACATTGGGAACCAGGCTGGAGTTTAGCACAGCTTTCCACCCATAGACAGATGGACAGACCGAGAGAGTCAATCAGATTTTGGAGGATATGCTTAGAGCTTGTGTTTTGGATTATGGATCAAGTTGGGATGACAACTTGCCATACGCGGAGTTTTCTTACAACAATAGTTATCAATCCAGTTTGAAGATGGCCCCTTTCGAAGCCTTGTACGGAAGGAGGTGCAGAACCCCGTTGTTGTGGGATGAGGTTGGAGACCGCCAGTTGTTTGGACCGGATTTGATTAAGGAGTCTGAATAGAAAGTAAAGTTGATTCGCGACAGGCTCAAGGTAGCTCAGTCAAGGCAGAAGAGCTATGCAGATTCAAAACGCAAGGAGACAGAATACGAAGTCGGAGACAGAGTTTATCTTCGAGTATCTCCGCTTCGAGGAGTTAAACGTTTTGGAGTTAAAGGAAAGTTAGCACCACGTTTTGTGGGACCATACAAAGTTTTGGAACGCATGGGAGAAGTAGCGTACAAGTTGGAATTACCCGAGGGGTTGTCATGTGTTCACGATGTGTTCCATGTTTCACAGTTGAAGAAGTGTCACGCAGAGATGGCTGATATGCCACTGAGAGATACAGTGCCTCTGGAAGTGATTCAGTTGAAAGATGATTTGACTTATGAAGAGAAACCAGTTAAGATTCTGGAATATGCCAGCCGAGTTACCCGCAGGAAGGTTATCAAGTTTTGCAAAGTTCAGTGGAGCCACCACACCGAGGAGGAAGCCACCTGGGAACAAGAGGAAGATCTGCTCAAGGCCCACCCTCACCTATTTGCTAGCCAACCCGAATCTCGAGGGCGAGATTCATCTTAAGGGGGGTAGGTTTGTAACATCCCAAATTTTCAATTTGGAATGTTATACATAGATCATCATTGCATATCGTATTTTGTTGCATTGTTGGCTCGATCCTAAAAATTCTACGCAACTCAAGGACCCACGGAGAGAGTTAGGGATTTCGTTATTTTCATATTTGAGTTTTCTCAAATTTTGAAAATAGGACCATTGATTTTATTTATTTTATCTTCAATTATTTCTACTACCAAAATTTCAGAGAGGGAATAAAATGACTTTCCCAAAATAAAGAAAAAATTAAGATTTAATAAAAAAATCAAATAAGATTTATTTTAGAGTTTTTTGCCTTTTTATTTGAATTTAGGAAAAATGCGTGTTTTTCAAAATTGCATTTAGGCCCCAAATAAATGTTCATCTTGTCCGGCTTGATTTTAGAAGCCGGGGAAAATTTATTTCGGGATTTTTGGAGTCGATTTAGTATTTCTTCTTATTTTTCTTCTGCGCGAAATTATTTAAAAAAAACGAACCGCCTCTGGGCTGTGCCCGAGCGGGACTCCACTCGGGGGCAGCTTTTATAAGCCGCCACCACCGGCGCCCCAGCCCACCAGACACCGCCGCCGGCCCACCCCGCGCCCAAACCCTAACCTTAGCCGCCTCGAGCCCCGCGCCGCGCCGCCGCCGCCGCCTCGCCGACCAGCCGCCTGAGGTTCGCTGCCGCCTCGTAATCCGTGCCGTTTTTTTTTAAAACCGAGCGGTTTTTCCTTCGTTTTTTTTTCAGTTTTTCGTTAGATCGGTTTTTCTTCGTTTCGGTTAAATAGCGAGCGTTCCCTCGTTCGTTTGTTTTAATGAACGTGTTCGTCAAATTAGTTTAGTTAACGAACATTCGTTCGTTAACCGGTTCGTCGTTTTTCTTTTTCTCGGATTTAATCCACGATTTTTCTGATCACGATTCCTGATTCAATTTTCGTTTTAGTATAACTTTTCGCTCGTTTATCGGAATCAGGCGATTCAAGCGCCTGAAGTTTCGTCTCGAAACCCTCTTTCTGAATAATCAACTTAAACCAGTTTTTGCTTCTGTAAAATTTGACTTAGATCCAGATTAGTAAAATGAAGCTGTTTTCTTTCGCCGTTTGACTTTCGTTGCTTTGTTTGATTTGATTCTTTTTGCAAACCAGAGTTCTTAAGTTGAACTTTCAGGTTAGATCTTTTGTTCGAGTTTTGCATGTGCATTAGATGAGTACTTATTGTATGTTTGTTTGTTTGTCTATGATAGAATACCCGGAGTGCGCCGCCTGTTACTTCGAGTCTCTAGGTTTCGCGGATCATCAGCAAGGCAAGTAACACTTTGATCATACCTCTTCTCATACCAAGTTTTTATGCATTAGATCAATCCTCCAAACAATTGCATGATTAGGATCTGAATTAAATTGTGGGTTATGGGAAGTAGTTGAGGTAGTACCTATTACCTGTTTTATTTTCAAACCCCTGGAGTTACTTCTACGTTTGCTTATTATGCCATGCTATGCTAGTAGACGTGGATTGGGTAAGTGAATTTCCATGACAGATGTGAGTTTGTTAATTAGTGGTTTATTTAAGGTGGCAACTTAAACACACATCTGGGTGGATTGAGGCACCTGGTTTCTATCAGGACTTGCCTATTTTTCTTCGGTCTGCCACCCAGGCTCAAAGGGATCATGAGATTATTCAAACTAGAAACTTACGTGTGCAGCCACAAGCCATTATGGGCTCTGGCATAGTTGATTAAGCCGTGCGAACTCTTACGGGTAGACTAGCAGATGTAGGGGAAAGTAGGTGTACCGGTCTACCCACATGTAAGGTGCTAGCGCTTCCGAAAGACTATGTCTCGGTCATCCGTTTCTCAAATATCATGTAGTGCGAGGAATCAAACGGAGGCGATCGAGTCTTGTGGGGAAAAGTGCGCAAACCTCTGCAGAGTGTATAAACTAATCATGGTTAGCCGTGTCCCCGGTTATGGACGTCTTGAGTATCCAGTACTTGGATATCATATGAATCTCATCATGTTACCTCTAATTAATTTTGTTGGGTTTAATGAGTACTTTTAATTGGGATTGAGAATGCTGTCAACCATTCTCAATGTTTAACAACCACCATGATACTTAAATAAATTTATTCCTTTGCAGTAGGGAAAAATTGGCTTTATGCAAGAACTGTAACCATAGAGCTTTTTCACCAGCCAAATATGCATGTAATATAGCTTATTCCATTGTTATTCTCTACGTGTTACATTGCCAGCATATTCCATGTGCTGACCCGTTTTCGGGCTGCAACGTTTCATGTTGCAAACTTTTCAGACGACGAGTAAGTTGCTTTTAGGTCGTGGTTCTATACTCAGTGATGCCGTTGGAGTGATGGACTCGCTTATCTTCCAAGACTTCCGTTGTTATCGTATTTTAGATGGCCTTAAGCCATATTTATTTCAATAAGTTCTTTGTTGAGACATTCGATGTAATAAGTGTGTGATTGCTACTCTGTTATAAAACCTCCAAGTACTGTGTGGTGTCAGCATTACTGATCCAGGGATGACACTGAGCACAGAGATCAGACTGTTTGAGGTCTGGTCGCTACACCCGGCGTGCCGGCCGAAGCATTAGCGCCGGACGCGCAGCGATCGCTCCTGATTCAGCGGACGCACGTTTCCTGGTGGCCCCACCCCTCGTCCCTTTCCCCCGCAACCTCCGTCTTCTCTCTCTGTTTTTCTGTCCCCGACCTTTTACACCATGGAATAGCAGAAGTTGCATGCTACCAGCCGCGCACTGCTCGCTCGTGCTCCTCCCGCGCGCCCCCGCAGCACCGAATCTGCTCCCTCCATCCATCTACCTCCACTCCAACAAGCGAACATCCATCCCTCGGAGCTGCAACCAGCCGAGCTAGAAGCTCCAACCATCCATGAATTTTGCTACCAACGGCGATGGATTTGCTACATCCGTCACGGCGCAGCTGCGACCTACTACGGCGGTGGCTTTTCTTGCTGCAACCGTCCTTAGTTTTTGCTACTACCGGCGAGGGATTTTGCTACAACCAATAGAGCATGTTTGTTGCCGCCGCCCGACGCCATAGCTGGAACTGGCAGATTGTTTTGCTACAACCCGTGAAGCCTTGAGCTGGAAATAGTATATGTTTTTGCTGCATGACTAGAGCAATTTCAGCGGTGGCAACGCCAAAGACTTTATTTTGCTTCAACCGGCAACCAGAAAAGTTTCCATCGACATGTTTATTTGCTACATGGGAGCTGCATCGAGGGGAGAGGTGGAGGTTGCAACGGGAGACACATGACCGTGCCACCGGCGAGCTGCACCGGAGACAGACAAGAGGGCTGCAATGGCGAGTGTAAAGTATGCTGCAACCGACGACGGCAAGGGCCACGAACGGCGTGGTTTGATGTGTAGATCACGAACGGATGGCGAGACGGTGAGCGTGGTCGATGACGGAAACGGTCGAGAAGGCGACGGCGATGCGTCGACGGCGTGTCGCCGCTGACGAGGCAGCCTGCGGCCCTGCGGGGGGCAGATTGTCAGCAAGTCAAAGTTGTTTTCCATCTCTTGATACGATCTAAGACGAAGCGGGGGATGGAAAAGATGACGTGGGGGGTTCTAATCTAACAGCCACCGATGAAGTAATCCAGCGGCTGGCATTGCGACCGGCCCAAACTTTCGGCCGGCGCGCCGACGCTGAGTAGTCGCCTTATTTGTTTTATAACTTGTGGTTGATTGGCTGCCGAGATGTTCTCTATTCGTGATTGTGTGCATTGATTGATGCAGTGGCGGAAGATATATAAACCTTTTTTTGAAAGAAAAAAAAAATCTCTAACGAGCCCACCCCAAAGTTTCTTCCCTATACTTTGCACCAACCATTCCACGGCAAGACTAGACCACTTTTAAAAAAAAATTAGACCACTTTCTTTTTGACAAAGAAGACTAGACCACATTTTTACCGCGCCCTTGTCTGCAAGGCAGTTGGTCATCCACCGCTCGATCGACACGATTATTCTAATCTACTCTGCTTGACTTCACCACAGATGCTTACAGATTTGCTATATATGACCGCTCCGCAGCGAGAGCATCCATCCTGAATTCCCAGTGCAAAGCTCGCCCACTCCCTCTGTTCATCATGCCTCTCCTCCTCATAGTTTCCACCTCACTCTTCTTCTACCTGAGCGCCCTTCCAAGTTTCGCCGCCGCGACGGACACCATCTTACCCGGCCAAGCACTCGCCGTCGGCGACAAGCTCGTCTCCGAAAACGGCAGGTACGCGCTCGGCTTCTTTGAAACAAGCAGCACCAAATCCTCCCAGAGCACCAGCGGCTGGTACCTGGGCATATGGTTCAACACAGTCCCCAAATTTGCTTCCGCCTGGGTTGCAAACAGAGAGAAGCCAGTCAAAAACACCGCCTCGCTGCAACTCACAATCTCCACCGATGGCAACCTCGTCATCGAAGACCGCTCCACCAAGTCCATATTCTGGTCCACCCAAGCAAACGTCAAAAGAAACGGCACCGTTGCCATGCTCTTGAGCAATGGAAACCTCATCCTAAGGATCTCCTCAAACTCATCGCATATCTTGTGGCAAAGCTTTGACCACCCCACGGACACACTTTTACCCGGGGCGAAGCTCGGATTCGACAGGCTAACCGGCCTGAATCCTCGTCTGGTTTCGTGGAAAAACAGGATCAACCCGGCTAGCGGCGCGTACTGCGACACGTTAGACCCCAGCGGCGCAGACCAGTTCTTGCTTACACGGCTCGACTCCTCCATGTCGTATTGGTCCAGCGGTGTGTGGAACGGGGAATCCTTTGCGTCGGCTCCAGGGTATAAAAGCCCGAACCGGGCTTCTTACAATTTGACCTTTGTTGACAATGAACAAGAGAAGTATGTTGTTGAGAGCTTAGCCGACGAGAATGCGGTTTTTCGGCATGTACTTGATGCCTCTGGTCAGGCCAAGGGGTACGTTTGGTATGAGGGCTTGAAAGACTGGATACTGGCCTACAACCAACCAAAAGCTCAGTGTGATGTCTACGCAGTATGTGGACCTTTCACAATCTGCAACGATGACGCCCTTCGAAACTGCGTTTGCATGGATGGCTTCACCATAATATCCCCTCTGGATTGGGAGCTCGAAGATCGAACCGCTGGGTGCTCGAGAAAAACTCCATTGCACTGTATTACTAACAAGAACACAACCTACTCGACAGATCAGTTCGCCTCTTTGCCATGTGTTAGGTTGCCCAAAAATGCTAGTAAAGTAAGGATTGCCACAGCCACACGCGTCGAAGAGTGCGCACAAATTTGCCTGAATAATTGCTCTTGCACTGCTTATTCCTTCGGGAATGAAGGATGTTATATCTTGCATCATGAATTGATCAACATAGCACAGTTACAATGTGGTGGCACAACGAAGAATTGAGATGGAGAAACACTTTACTTTCGCCTTTCTGCTCAAGATGTTCAAAGTTCGAAAAATAACAGAAGGAAGACTGTTGGAATTGTGGTTGGCACAGGCCTTTCTGCTCTAGGCTTATTTGGACTCGGCCTCCTCCTAATGATCTGGAGAAACAAAAGGAAGAGATCTCCTCGCAAAATTTACGGTAGTAATGGGGGGAGAATCGTTGCATTTGAATACAGTGACTTACAACGAGCAACAAAATATTTCACAGATAAATTGGGGGGAGGTAGTTTTGGTTCTGTGTTTAAGGGGTTTCTAAGTGACTCGCATGCCATAGCAGTGAAGATGCTTGATGGTGCTTATCAAGGAGAGAAGCAATTCAGAGCCGAAGTGAGCTCGGTTGGAGCTATCCAACACATCAATTTGGTCAAGCTAGTCGGTTTTTGCTGCCATGGTCCGAAAAGGCTCCTAGTTTATGAACACATGCCAAACCGGTCGCTTGACATCCATCTTTTTAAAGACAACTCGACGATATTGAATTGGACTACCAGGTATCAGATAGCCCTTGGAGTTGCTAGAGGGTTAGCATACATGCATGAGAGCTGCCGAGACTACATCATACATTGTGATATCAAGCCAGAAAACATACTTCTCGATGCTTTATTTGTTCCTAAAATTGCAGATTTTGGCATGGCAAAGATTTTGGGAAGGGATTTTAGTCGAGCACTGACCACAGCCAGAGGCACGATAGGGTACCTTGCACCTGAATGGATTTATGGTGTTGCTATCACGGCAAAAGTTGATGTTTATAGCTATGGGCTGGTGTTGCTGGAAATAATATCTGGAAGGAGAAACTCGGATGCATCATGTTCCAGTGGTGGCGACCTTGGTGTTTTTTTCCCTGTGCATGCCGCGCGTAAGCTTCTTGAAGGAGACATCGAGAGTTTAGTAGATCACAAAGTGCAAGGTGATGTCAATCTTGCTGAGGTTGAACTAGCTTGCAAGGTTGCGTGTTGGTGCATACAAGATGATGAATTCGACCGGCCAACAATGGGAGAGGTGGTTCAGATTCTTGAGGGACAGGTTGAAACCAGGATGCCACCGATGCCAAGATTACTTCAAGCTGTGGCTGGAAGCTCCTGTTCAACGTGTTCGTAAACACACTTGAGTGACTAGAGATGTTGTCATGATCATAGCTATGTCTATGTTAAAAAAAAATAGAGTTTTCTTTATCCTACAAATGTAGTGTACTTATCATGGTCGTATAGTTCTATCCATGTATTTCAAGTTGCATGTAACATCTTCAATGCACTGGTATATCTGATTATTTGCAGTTCTCCAATGTAGTGGTACTGATGTGGTAGAGCTGAAAGTAAATCTCTTCTCTTTTTTTTTTTGCTTTGAAAAAGCTGGCTGGCCAGTGGCCTGGTCAATGTGCCGCCGTTTTGGTGAGATGTCGCTGCTGACTCTGTAAATGGTGTAGCTTCTCCAATGCGCTGCATTTTCTGATGCTAGTACGTACATGAATATGAGACTCGTATCTATCTATGTCAGACTCTCCTCCAATGCTCTGAATTTTCTGATGCTGATACTTCATACCTGAGAGGCTGAGACAGCCGTTTGCGTTGTGCAGCAGAAGTGGCAAATCTGAACCTACTGAAAGTTGTCTTCTTTTGAATTGAGCCTGACACTTCGAAATTTTTTACAGAGATATGGGCTGTTTGGTCGCCCTGAGAAAAATTTGCCTGGCCAGGAGCAAGCCGGACAATTAATTGCATCTTGTTTGGTTGCTGTCTGAGCAAAAATCGGCCAACCTGACCTGAGAACCTCCGGCACGTAATTAGCCGGTGCCAGGCCACCAGAATAGGAGGCTTGAGTCAGGCAGAGCAATCAGTGCGTGCATGCGGGCACTTTAAACAATGTGATATTATTTTATTATTGCTCAGGCACAGGCAAGGCTCTCGGAATGAACCAAACAACTTCTTTTCAAGCTGCCTGGTAGGCCAAAGTCACAAGAATTTCTAGCGCCTGTCAGGCACTCATTTTTCTGAGTAAATTGCAAAAATCCACCATATTAGGGGACGCTAAAACAGAAAGCCACCAGCTTTCGTAATTTTTTCAAAAAACCACCACGTTTGCGCTAACAGTTTTCAAAAAGCGTTGATTGAATAGTTTGGCGCGTCTGAGTGGAAAACTGACTTGTTGGGCCCGCTTTCAGGCGCCATGTGGGCAGGGGCAGACGGCGCTCGTGACGCGCGCCGTTAGACGGCGTCGCACCTGTCTTAACGAGCCGGCCCGACCGAGCCCGACCCGTTCGTCCATTCCCCTCTCTCTCGCCTTCTCTGCCTGCCTCCGCCGCCGCCTCCGCCGTCCATTTGTCGCCGCCGGCCGCCGCAGCGATGGTGTCCTGGAAGGACGGTGAAACTAGTAGCGAAGATTCTGTGTCCCCCCTCTTCAACTCGCACGAGGAGGAGGCCTATGTGAGTATCATTTCTCTTTGACTTAGGGTTAGGGTTTTCTTCGATTTTAGCTTAGTTTTCACGAATTTGAGTTGGGATATTGAGCACTGTTGCACTATTGTAGATCCCACAGACCATTGTTGACCCGGAGTGGTGCGGTATTGTTGCCGGAGGACCGATGTGCTGTCACAACCTTCCCGTTCATAGGGCTGTTGTGTTTCAAGGAATCAACACTGGCCGTAGGTTTTATGGATGCGCTAATCAGGTTAGTTGTAGGTCCTCTCTGGTAGTCATAGATTATACAGATCCTTTGTTTGGTGCTCAGTGAACTGAATATATGTATTTTTGCCTGTTAACTGAATATAGTTCTGTATATAGTTTTGTGAAGATGTTGTTTTATTTGGTGTTTTGAGGAAACAATGTGTCAATGCTTATCTGAATGTGTATGTTGTTAAATGAGCTAAGTTAGAGCATCTCTAGTGGCTTGTGTATCCCATAGTCTATGTCAAATATAGACCATCATGGGCTAAAAAATGTGTCCAGCGGCTTGTGTATGTGCTAGTCTAAATTTTAGACATCCACCCGAATCGCTACGCATTGTCCATATTTAGACGACGGAGCGAGGACGTCCAAACAGAGCTGCCCCTTCGCGAGCTCGCTCCCGCGCCGATCTGGAGAAGTTGGAGACGAGAAGATGGCCACGCCACTGCCCCGAGGAGCTCGCCGTCGCTGAGGTACGCTCTGGTTTTTCCGATTCGGAGAGAGGGAGAGTGATTGAAGAGACAGGGCAGGGAGATGGGGCCGATGGATCTGAGGCCAAATCCGGCCGCCGCCGCCGGCCACTGTCGCCCTTGCGGATGGGGCAGGGAGATGCGAGAGAAGGGGCAGGGAGATGGGGCTCCGGTTGCGAGCGCAGCACCGGCGGCGAGCATGTGCGTGAGCGGCGGGTGCGCCGGTTGCGAGCGGCGGGTGTGAGGGGGATGCGCGAGCTGCGGGTGCGAGCATGTGCGCGAGCGGCTGGGGAGCCGGCTGCGAGCAGCGGCTGTGAGGCACGAGCGCGAGGCGGCTGTGAGGCACGAGCGCGAGGCGGTTGCGAGGCAGTAGCGTGTGCGCGAGCGCTGGCTCTCTGAATATTGCTGCCGCTCCCTGTATCTGAATATTGCTGATGCTCCCTGTATCTGAATATTGGTATTGTTCTCTAAATATCTGAATATTGCTGCTGCTGCTCTTTGTGTGTAGATGGAAAACTCAAATGAGATGGACTCACAGATCAACAACTCCTCATTTCTGGACATGATGAATGTAGGATCGAGTGACACAAATTGTTATGGAGCAGCAGATTGTAGCCGTTGGAAATAGAGCCGTTGGAAAAGTAGCTGTTGAAAATATAGCCGTTGGAGACATAGACTACCAAATTTAGACAATCCACTGGAAAACTCAGGTTGTCTAAAATGAAAAAAAAATTACACCATTGTGTATGTGAAGATATATACTGCCAAATTTACACAAGCCACTAGAGATGCTCTTAACTGAATATATGTAGTTGTTAACTGAATATAGGTGTTAACTGACTTATCTGAATCTGTGGTGCTGCTGTTAACTTTTGTTTTGTCTGAATTATTATAGGAAGGTGACAATTGTGGTCTGGTTCAATGGATTGACCCAGAATGGCCAGAACCCATGAAAAATGCACTACGCAAACTTTGGGACATGTATGAGCAGAGTAGCAAAGAGAATGATGCTAAATAAAAGCTCATAGTCAAGCTGGGAGAAGAGAAGAAGCTAATCCAAGAGAAGCACCACAACCACATCAAAGAAACAAGCATTTTTTTCAACAATTCACAAGAATGTGATGAGGGAGAACTATCAGAAGATTATGCAGGATGGTGATGTAGAGAATGCTGTACTTCAAGCCCAGGAAGAGAAGGCTAAGCTTGAGAAAGACAATATTGAGCTGAGGACAGCACTACAAGTCGTTAAGCAGAGCAATGATGAACTTGTTAGCAATTGGAAGAAACATGTAGCAGATGAAGGTCTTCAACAGATTGAATAGATGAAGAAGGAGAAGAAAAAGCTAGAGTATATCATAGCTGATTTGCTGAAGGATGGGGAGGCAAACAAGGTTAAGTTGAGGAAAATCAAAGAACTCTGTGATGAGTGATTATTAAGTTGATTATTATGTTGTTTCTGTGAGGCAAATCTGTTCGGAACTTGTTAGCAAATTATGTTGTTTCTGTTGAACTAAGTACCCTAAAATGTTTCTGTCGGCACAATGTATGAGGCCAACAAGGTTGAACTATGCTGTTTCTGAACCTTAGTCATGTGATGTTTAGTTGTAATGGATTATTATGTCATATTTGAACACTAAGATGTTTGTTGGATGTGAGCATATGGATTTATGCTGATCATATGAACTGTGTTCTAGGTTTCTCATATTGATAGGGGAGCAAAAGTTTGAAATACTGTTGTTAGGCTAGAGAGGTAGGTTCCTTTCATCGACGGTTGTCGAGAGGCTATGGTTAGGCTAGAGTGGTAGGTTCCTTTCTTCAACGGTTGTCGAGAGGCTACGGTTAGGCTAGAGAGGTAGGTTCATTTCGTCGATGGTTGTCGAGAGGCTACGGTTAGGCTAGAGAGGTAGGTTCCTTTCGTCGACGATTGTTGAGAGGCTACGGTTAGGCTAGAGAGGTAGGTTCCTTTCGTCGACGGTTGTCGAGAGGCTATGGTTAGGCTAGAGAGGTAGGTTCATTTCGTCGATGGTTGTCGAGAGGCTACAGTTAGGCTAGAGAGGTAGGTTCCTTTCGTCGACGGTTGTCGAGAGGCTACGGTTAGGCTAGAGAGGTAGGTTCCTTTCATCGATGGTTGCCGAGAGGCTACGGTTAGGCTAGAGAGGTAGGTTCCTTTCATCGACGGTTGTCGAGAGGCTACGGTTAGGCTAGAGAGGTAGGTTCCTTTCATCGATAGTTGTTGAGAGGCTACGGTTAGGCTAGAGAGATAGGTTCCTTTAGTCAACGGTTGTCGAGAGGCTACGGTTAGGCTAGAGAGGTAGGTTCCTTTCGTCAACGGTTGTCGAAAGGCTATGGTTAGGCTAGATAGGTAGGTTACTAACCTAGCCTATCGACAACCGTCGACAAAATGAACCAACAACTTTATTGGCTAACCCAGCCTATCGACAATCGTCGACAAGATGAACCAACAACTTTATGGGCTAACCTAGCCTATCGACAACCATCGACAAGATGAACCAACAACTTTATGGGCTAACCATATGCTAGAAGTTGACAAATAGCAAGTTATCATAACCCATGTAGACACTAACATTAACTTGCGAACATATCAAGTTATCACAGCAAGTTATCACAGCAAGTTCATCATATCAAGTTACCATATCTTGCCAACATCACAGCAAGTTATCTTGCTACCACAGCAAGTACAAAATACAACAAGTTTTGCCAACATCACAGCAGTTTTGCCCAAAATACAGAATTAGTCTCTGAACTAATGGTCTGACTAATTGCCACTAGCATAGAAATAGTCTTTGAACTTGCTTGGCTTCTTCCTGACCCTTGTAGAACCAGAAGCACTAGTAGCAGCAGGCCTTGGAGGAGCAAATGAAGAAGCAGCACCTCTTCTTGGAGCAGATGAGGAAGCATCTCTTCTTGGAGCAGATGAGGAAGCACCTCTTCCTGGAGCAGATGAGGAAGCAACAGTTCTTCCAGCAGAAGCATTTGTAGGAGCAGCAACAGCTCTTGCACCAAAAGCTTCAGAGACTGCAGCTGTAGCTCTTGCACCAGATGATGATGCTGCTGCTTTTCTGGTACCAGTAGCTCTTGCACCAGATGATGATGTTGCTGCTTTTCTGGTACCACTAGCTGCAGCATTAGGTGTTGATGGAGGGGCAGTTCTTGTTTCCTACACATGTAAAGGATTTGCATTACTTTTATAGTACAAAACTAAACATTGCAAAGAAAACATGTCAAGGATTTGCATTGTAATACCTTGTGATTGTTCTTCCTAGCAGCAAGGGATGGCTTCAATTGATCACCACAGTTTGTGTATCTATGCCCATGCTTCCCACAGTTGCTGCATGTGATGGTTCCAACTCTTGAAGTATCCTTGGATTTTGGCACTTCAAATTGGCCCTTCCTTCTTTGAGTCTGGTTTCTACCCTTTTTCTTATGGAACACAGGGGGATCTATGTCTCTAGTGTATGTTCTTGTCCATTGCTACCTCTTGAGCACTGCGTTGGATTTCCCCGAAGAGGAGAGGATGATGCAGCAAAGTAGCGTAAGTATTTCCCTCAGTTTTTGAGAACCAAGGTATCAATCCAGTAGGAGACCACGCACAAGTCCCTCGTACCTACACAAAACGATAGCAACTCGCAACCAACGCTTAGGGGTTGTCAATCCCTTCACGGTCACTTACGAGAGTGAGATCTGATAGAGATAGTATTTTTGGTATTTTTGATAGATAGATGCAAAGTAAAAATTAAAAGGCAAAGTAAAAACAAAGCAAATAGATAAAGTGATAGAGATTGATATGATGAGAATAGACCCGGGGGCCATAGGTTTCACTAGTGGCTTCCCTCAAGAGCATAAGTATTCTATGGTGGGTGAACAAATTACTGTTAAGCAATTGACAGAATTGAGCATAGTTATGAGTATATCTAGGCAATGATCATGTATATAGGCATCACGTCCAAAACAAGTAGATTGAAACGATTCTGCATCTACTACTATTACTCCACTGATCGACTGCTATCCAGCATGCATCTAGAGTATTAAGTAAAAACAGAGTAACGATGTAAGCAAGATGACATGATGTAGAGGGATAAATTCATGCAATATGATAAAAACCCCATCTTGTTATCCTCGATGGCAACAATACAATACGTGCCTTGCTGCCCCTTCTGTCACTGGATAAGGACACCGCAAGATTGAACCCAAAGCTAAGCACTTCTCCCATTGCAAGAACTACCAATCTAGTTGGCCAAACCAAAAAGGATAATTCGAAGAGACTTGCAAAGATAACTCAATCATACATAAAAGAATTCAGAGAAGAATCAAATATTTTCAATAGATAATACTGGATCATAAACCCACAATTCATCGGTCTCAACAAACACACCGCAAAAAGAAGATTACATCAAATAGATCTCCAGGAGAGAGGGGGAGAACATTGTATTGAGATCCAAAAAGAGAGAAGAAGCCATCTAGCTACTAGCTATGGACCCGAAGGTCTGAAGTAAACTACTCACACCTCATCGGAGGGGCTATGGTGATGATGTAGAAGCCCTCCATGGTGGATGCCCCCTCCGGCGGAGCTCCGGAACAGGCCCCAAGATGGGATCTCGTGGATACAGAAGGTTGCGGGGGTGGAATTAGGTTTTTGGCTCCTGTTCTGATCATTCGGGGATACGTAGGTATATATAGGAGGAAGGAGTACGTCGGTGGAGCTCCGAGGGGCCCATGAGGTAGTGGGGTGCGCCCTCCACCCTCGTGACCTCCTCGGGCACTGCTTGGAGTAGGGTCCAAGTCTCCTGGATCACGTTCGGTTGGAAAATCACGATCCCGAAGGTTTCATTCCGTTTGGACTCCGTTTGATATTCTGTTTCTTGGAAATACTGAAAAAGGCAAAAAAAACAACAATTCTGGGATGGGACTCCGGTTAGTAGGTTAGTCCCAAAAATAATATAAAAGTGGAAAAATAAAGCCCAATATAGTCCAAAACAGTAGATAAAGTAGCATGGAGCAATCAAAAATTATAGATACGTTGGAGACGTATCAGGCATCCCCAAGCTTAATTCCTGCTCGTCCTCGAGTAGGTAAATGATAAAAAAAAGAATTTTTGATGCGGAGTGATACTTTGGCATAATTTCAATGTAAATCTTCTTAATTGTGATACGAATATTTAGATCCGAAAGATTGAAGACAAAAGATCATATTGGCACAAAAATAATAATACTTCAAGCATACTAATCAAAGCAATCATGTCTTCTCAAAATAACATGGCAAAAGAAAGTTCATCCCTACAAAATCATATAGTTAGGCTATGCTTCATTTTCGTCACACAAAGATGTTCCCAACTTTTATACCCCCGATGACAAGCCAAGCAATTGTTTCATACTTAAATAATCTCAAACTTTTTCAACCTTCATGCAATACATGAGCGTGAGCCATGGATATAGCACTATGGGTGGAATAGAATACGATGATGGGGATTGTGTGGAGAAGACAAAAAAGGAGAAAGTCTCACATTGACGAGGCTAATCAACGGGCTATGGAGATGCCCATCAATTGATGTCAACATGAGGAGTAGGGATTACCATGCAACGGATGTACTAGAGCTATGAATGCTCAACAAAAAAAAAACTAGTGGGTGTGCATCCAACTCGCTTGCTTACGAAGACCTAGGGCATTTGAGGAAACCCATCATAGGAATATACAAGCCAAGTTCTATAATGAAAAATTCCCACTAGTATAAAAATACAACTTATGAGACTCACTACATGAGGAACAAGGTGCTACTTTGAAGCACAATATATGAGACTCACTACATGAAGAACAAGGTGCTACTTTGAAGCACAAGTGTGGAAAAAGAGATAGTAGCATTGCCCTTTTTAATTATTATTTTTAGGCCTTTCTTTTTTTTGGCATTTCTCTTTATTTTATTTTATTTGGGCAATGCTCTAATAATGATGATCATCACACTTCTATTGATTACAAGACAAGGATTACAACTCGAAACTTAGAACAAGATATGACTCTATATGAATGCCTCCGACGGTGTACCAGGATGGTTCAATGAATCAAGAGTGACATGTATGGAAAATAATGCATGGTGTCTTTGCCACAAATACGATGTCAACTACAAGATCATGCAATGGCAATATGACAACAGTAATGTATGTCATGATGATGATGGTGGAAGTTGCATGGCAATATATCTCGGAATGGCTATGGAAATGCCATGATAGGTAGGTATGGTGGCTGTTTTGAGGAAGATATAAGGAGGTTTATATGTGATAGAGTATATCGTATCACGGGGTTTGGATGCACCGGCGAAGTTTGCGCCAACTCTCAAGGTGAGAAAGGGCAATGCACGGTACCGAAGAGGCTAGCAAAGGTGGAAAGGTGAGAGTGCGTATAATCCATGGACTCAACAATAGTCAAACGAACTCATATACTTATTCAAAAATTTAGAAGTCATAAAAAATTCAAGTACTACACGCATGCTCCTAGGGGGATAGATTGGTAGGAAAAGACCATCGCTCGTCCCCAACCGCCACTCATAAGGATGCACAAGCCAGGTACACTTCATGTTTCAAATTTGTTACACAACTTTAACCATACGTGCATGCTACGGGACTTGCAAACTTCAACACAAGTATTTCTCAAATTCATAATCACCCAACTAGCAATATTATCACCTCCATATCTCAAAACAATTATCAAGCATCAAACTTATCTTAGTATTCAATTCACTCAAAAGAAAGTTTCACATATCTTGAACACCAAGTATATTAACATTAAGCAAATTACCATGCTATTAAAGACTCTCAAATAATCTAAGTGAAGCATAAGATATCAATAGTCTCTTTAAAACAAATCCACCACCGTGCTCTAAAAGATCTAAGTGAAGTACTAGAGCAAAAATTATCACGCTCAAAAGATATAAATGAAGCACTATGAGCAAAACTATCAAACTCAAAAGATATAAGTGAAGCACATAGAGTATTCTAACAAATTCCAATTCATGTATGGCTCTCTCAAAAGATGTGTACAGCAAGGATTATTGTGGTATACTAACAAGCAAAGACATAAATAATACAAGACGCTCCAAGCAAAACACATATCATGTTGGTGAATAAAAATATAGCTCCAAGTAAATTACCGATGGAAGTGGACGAAAGAGGGGATGCCTTCCGGGGCATCCCCAAGCTTTGACTTTTTGGTGTCCTTGGGTTATCTTGGGGGTGCCATGGGCATCCCCAAGCTTAGGCTCTTGCCACTCCTTGTTCCATAATCCATCAAAATAATTCACCCAAAACTTGAAAACTTCACAACACAAAACTCAACAGAAATCTCATGAGCTCCGTTAGAGAAAGAAAACAAAAGACTACTTCAAGGTACTGTAATGAACTCATTCTTTATTTATATTGGTTGTAAACCTACTTTATTCCAACTTCTCTATGGTTTATAAACTAATTTACTAGCCATAGATTCATCAAAATAAGCAAATAACACACGAAAAACAGAATCTGTCAAAAACAGAACAGTCTGTAGCAATCTGTAACTAACGCAAACTTCTGGAACTCTAAACATTCTACCAAAATAGGAAGTCCTGGAAAATTTGTTTATTGATCAGCATCAAAAATAATCAACGCAAAAGCACGTTCCTGTGATTTATCATAACTACATTCGTGCGCGCAAAGTTTCTGTTTTTCAGCAGAATCAAATCAACTATCATCGTAGGTTATCCTATAGGTTCTACTTGGCACAAACACTAATTAAAACATAAAACGACATCCAAACAGAAGGTAGATGGATTATTTATTCCTAAACAGAAGCAAAAACAAAAAACACAAAATAAAATTGGGTTGCCTCCCAACAAGCGCTATCGTTTAACGCCCCAAGCTAGGCATAAAAGCAAGGATAGATCTAGGTATTGCCATCTTTGGTAGGCAATCCATAAGTGGCTCTCATGATAGATTCATATGGTAATTTTATTTTCTTTCTAGGGAAGTGTTCTATACCCTTCTTTAAGGGAAATTGGAATCTAATATTCCCTTCCTTCATATCAGTAATTGCACCAATCGTTCTAAGGAAAGGCCTACCAGTAATAATAGGACATGAAGGATTGCAATCTATAGCAAGAACGATAAAATCTACGGGCACATAATTCCTATTTGCAACAATAAGAACATCATTAATTCTTCCCATAGGTTTTTTAATAGTGAAATCCGCAAGATGCAAGTTTAGAGAGCAATCATCAAAATCACGGAAATCTAGCAAATCACATAAAGTTTTGGGAATAGTAGAGACATTAGCACCCAAATCACACAAAGCATGAAACTCAAAATCTTTAATTTTAATTTTAATAGTAGGTTCCCATTCATCATAGCATTTTCTAGGGATAGAAACTTTCAACTCAAGTTTTTCTTCATAAGATTGCATCAAGGCATCAACAATGTGTTCGGTAAAGCGGCCATCTTCATCTTGATTTAATGTGGGACACATCAATAACTTTTAGATCTTCATCTTGATTTTCATAGAGATTCGGTTTAGCGGCCATCTTATTGACTATGGTAGCTTGCATATCCGAAATTTCAGCGGTCATCTTTTCAAGACGAGCAATTTGGGCCCTTATACCATCAAATTCTTTAGACATATCATCGAGTTCTTTATTCATAAAGCTCATAAAACTTTTTTGTTCCTTAAGTTCGTTTCTAAAGAAATTATTATGCTCAAATTGCAAAACCATAAACTTTCTAACATTGCTTTCGATTTCCTCTAGCCTTTTAAGGTGAAGGTCACCAAATCTAGGTAGAGCCATCGCAACAAATAGGCAAACTAACACACGAGCAAGCAGAAAGGCAACGAGAAAAGGCAAACGGGAAAGAGAGGAGGAGATTGGGAGAGAGAGGGAAAATAAAACGACAAGGGTGAAGTGGGGGAGAGGAAAACAAGAGGCAAATGGCAAATAATGTAATGCGAGAGATAGGGATTACGATGGGTACTTGGTATGGTTGACTTGCTTGCATGAGCCTCCCCGGCAACGACGCCAAAAATTCTTCTTGCTACCTCTTGAGCACTGCGTCAGATTTCCCCGAAGAGGAGAGGATGATGCAGCAAAGCAGCGTAAGTATTTCCCTCAGTTTTTGAGAACCAAGGTATCAATCCAGTAGGAGACCACGCACAAGTCCCTCGTACCTACACAAAACGAGAGCAACTCGCAACCAACGCTTAGGGGTTGTCAATCCCTTCACGGTCACTTACGAGAGTGAGATCTGATAGAGATAGTATTTTTGGTATTTTTGATAGATAGATGCAAAGTAAAAAGTAAAAGGCAAAGTAAAAACAAAGCAAGTAAATAAAGTGATAGAGATTGATATGATGAGAATAGACCCGGGGGCCATAGGTTTCACTAGTGGCTTCTCTCAAGATCATAATTATTCTACGGTGGGTGAAAAAATTACTGTTGAGCAATTGACAGAATTGAGCATAGTTATGAGTATATCTAGGCAATGATCATGTATATAGGCATCACGTCCAAAACAAGTAGATTGAAACGATTCTGCATCTACTACTATTACTCCACTCATCGACCGCTATCCAGCATGCGTCTAGAGTATTAAGTAAAAACAGAGTAACGCCGTAAGCAAGATGACATGATGTAGAGGGATAAATTCATGGAATATGATAAAAAAACATCTTGTTATCCTCGATGGCAACAATACAATACGTGCCTTGCTGCCCCTTCTGTCACTGGATAAGGACACCGCAAGATTGAACCCAAAGCTAAGCACTTCTCCCATTGCAAGAACTACCAATCTAGTTGGCCAAACCAAAAAGGATAATTCGAAGAGACTTGCAAAGATAACTCAATCATACATAAAAGAATTCAGAGAAGAATCAAATATTTTCCATAGATAATACTGGATCATAAACCCACAATTCATCGGTCTCAACAAACACACCGCAAAAAGAAGATTACATCAAATAGATCTCCATGAGAGAGGGGGAGAACATTGTATTGAGATCCAAAAAGAGAGAAGAAGCCATCTAGCTACTAGCTATGGACCCGAAGGTCTGAAGTAAACTACTCACACTTCATCGGAGGGGCTATGGTGATGATGTAGAAGCCCTCCGTGGTGGATGCCCCCTCCGGTGGAGCTCCGGAACAGGCCCCAAGATGGGATCTTGTGGATACAGAAGGTTGCGGCGGTGGAATTAGGTTTTTGGCTCCTGTTCTGAGTGTTTGGGGATACGTAGGTATATATAGGAGGAAGGAGTACGTCGGTGGAGCTCCGAGGGGCCCACGAGGTAGGGGCGCGCCCAGGGGGCGCGCCCTCCACCCTCGTGACCTCCTCGGGCACTGCTTGGAGTAGGTTCCAAGTCTCCTGGATCACGTTCGGTTGGAAAATCACGATCCCGAAGGTTTCATTCCGTTTGGACTCCGTTTAATATTTTGTTTCTTTGAAATACTGAAAAACACAAAAAACAACAATTCTGGGCTGGGCCTCCGGTTAGTAGGTTAGTCCCAAAAATAATATAAAAGTGGAAAATAAAGCCCAATATAGTCCAAAACAGTAGATAAAGTAGCATGGAGCAATCAAAAATTATAGATACATTGGAGACGTATCATCCATAGGTCAGGTCCAGGAACTGGGTATATCATTGTCTTGTAAGCTTCTAGGTACATAGGCTTCTTGAAGAACTCATGGACAAAATCTTCTGGTTGTTGTTTTGACTTATAGATTGCACATACAGCATGGTTACATGGTACACCTCTCATGTCCCATTTTCTGCAACCACATGTCCACTCCTTCAAGTTCACAACATATGATTTCTCACCACTATTCACTTGATATAGATCAGGCCTTGCCATCATAGCTCTGCAATTCCTAGCCCATTCCTTTGACTCCTCTAGCATCTCCATATATGTTGGGGTAATTGTACATCTGGCTGATTCCCCTCCAGTTCTTTTTTCATTGAACTTCACCATTAATTTGGAGCTAGCCCCTTCAAGAATAGTTTTAATGGGTTTGCCCCTAATATCCAAGATCATCCTATTGAACACCTCACTTATGTTGTTGACTACTAAGTCAGTTTTACAAGTGGTATCCATAGCATATCTAGCCCATGTTTCTACAGGTATTTTCTTAAGCCAGACCCAAGCATCCTCACTTTCCTTTCTTATTTCTTCCATTGCCTCATCAAACCCATACTTTGTGTCAGAATAAGCTGCTGCATCCATATATTACTTAAGTTCTTCTCCTCTAAATCCAGCACTTTGGAAATTTGCATATATATATGCCTTAAACAATATCTTTGAGGACAATTGGGAAATACTTGGTCAATGGCATTTAGCAGACCCTGGTTACATATATGATACACCTAATTTAGATTGGTACATCTATGTTGTGCAATACACTACATCTATGTTATGCAATACACTACTAAACATTAAGGAAACTAAAGAAACAGTTTTCAACATTACATATCTTCTGCCTGTCTGAAATTATTGTGTAGTTTCCAAATTGTCCTGATTCTCCACCAAGAACTATCTTCAGTTGTGTTAAAAACCAACACCAAGTTGGTGTATCCTCCTTCTCTACAACTCCAAAGGCCAGAGGGTATATATTATTGTTTCCATCTCTGCCAGTTGTAGCTAAGATTTGTTGCCCTGTGTTTAGTTTCACAAAACACCCATCTAGACCTGAAACAAGTACTTCATAAGAGATGCAACAATGTATATGTGATGGTCAAATTTCTGTAGAGAAAGACATACCTATGAATGGTCTACATCCTTTAAGGAAACCCTCCCTTTGGGCTGCAAGACAAATGAAGAGTCTATGAAATCTGGGATTTTTGCTGGGATGCTCTCTAACAACTCTAGTTGTTACAATGCATCTGCTATCAGGGTTTGTGTCCAAAATAGCTTGAAGATAGTCTCTAATCCTAGTGTACTGTGCTTCCTGATCACCTTGAACAACACTGAGAGCTTGCTGCCTTGCCCTGTATGCCATCATCTTACCAACCTTGACACCATACTTCTCCTTTGTCTTGTCTATGAGTGTCTGAATTCCTGCTTTAGGATCTATCCTGAAGCATTCTTCAACTGCTTTGGCGACAAACCTAGCAGGAACCTTGCAGTTCTCACCACTTGGAGAACATGTATGCTCTAATTACAGCTTCCTAATACAGAATATTTTTTTCTTGCCCAACTACAGATGCACTCATGTGAAAGGGGCAACCTTTCTCCACACAATCAACAATGATCCTATCTTTGTTGTTCCTGTGGTAATGGAAGTTCCTTCTCTGTGTCACATGCAAGTTAACCAATGCTCTTTTGAACTGGTAAACATCAACAAAACACATGTGCCAGCAAATTTGTTCCTGTGGCATAAGCCTATTTTCATCATACCGTATCCTAGCTTTCTTCTTTTTTGCCCTGGACTTTCTCCCAGATGAGGAACAATACGACACTACTTCTTCATCAGAATCATTTTGAAGTTCATCATCTATATCTTCATCAGATAAGGGAATGTAGTCTGCCTCAAGTTTGGCCTGGGAACTGCAGTGTGATCTACTTGTTGGACCTCTTCTAACAGGTAATTTCTCAACTAGTGGTGCATCAACAAACCCGTCTACTTCATCCTCCTCCTCTGCCTCACAAAACAGATCTTCTGGCTCTAAATCACCTTCATAAACCCTCTTCCTCTTGAGATCTTTTAATTTCTGGTGCAAATCTGCATCATCACACTGCTCCTCCTCCTCCTCTTCAAAGCTATCCACATCAATGTCCTCTGTCTCCATCAACTCATCCTCTTCCATTCTTTCTTCTCCTTGTACTACTGGACTATCATCTGCAAACTCTTTAAGAAAATCATCTAACTCTTTCACACCAGCTATGTCCCTCCCCTTTTTAACATTGCAACTCTCCTGAGTGAAGAGATATTGTCCATAGGAGTCCTCTGTGTGAGAACTAACAACTGGAGCACATATATCTGCTTCATGTCCACTGGTCTGACTTTGGTAGAGCACACCTGCATCATCTATATTGTAAACCTTTGGAGAACCAACCTCAGAAATTGGAATCTGCTTTTCACATCCATCTCCAATGTTGATCTGCAACTTTGCCATCTCTAACTCTCTTCCTTTCATTACTGTGATAGTAACACACCTCTTCTCCTCATACAATTCCAACATTTCTTCCACATCTTCCTCAGATTTGATTAGCTGCATGCCTGCCATTCCTACACCCTCTTGCTTCACATAGTACATTGAATCCTTTTGATCATACCCCTCTATCCCAATAATAGCTAACATGTTGATATATGTGATATCTGATTCACATAAGGTCCTTTCCAGATTGTCACAGCCTTGGAAATGAAACCTCATATCCCATGGTTCATCATCATCCAAACCGCAAGTTCAGTTAGCATTACATTCAGTTAACGGTAAAAAACATTCAGTTAACAGTAAAAAAACATTTAGTTAACAGTAAAAAACAGGGTCATAATCAGTTAACAGTAAAAGACAGGGTCATATTCAGGGTCATATACAGTTAACAGTAAAAAACAGGGTCATATTCAGGGACATATACAGTTAACAGTAAAAACATTCAGTTATCCACAATTCAGGGTCATATTCAGTTAACAGTAAAAATGATTCAGCAAATTCAGTAAATTATGCTCATACTCACTTAACAGTACATTCACTTCATCACAATTATTCTGTTCAACTGTTGAAATTGAGATTCAAACCATAATTCCTAAATTAATAGTAAAAAACATTCAGTTATCCACAATTCAAGGTCATATTCAGTTAACAGTAAAAAACATTCAGTGATCCACAATTCAGACTCATATTCAATTAACAGTAAAAATCAGTCAGCAAATTCAGTAAATTAAGCTCATACTCACTTAACAGTACATGCACTTCATCACAATTATTCTGTTCAACTGTTGAATTTGAGATTCAAACCCTAATTCCTAAATTCATATTCATACAGAGGAAAGAGTATAGCTACACTAGCGAAATCACTTAAAGTGTTCAACTACACTAGCATAATCAAAAAGAAAATTTGGTAACACTCACTCCACGCCGCCGAGGCCTGATGTGAAGTGGTGGCTCCGCCCTGGATTGGCCTTCCAGACCTGGGCCAGTTTGGCGGCCGCACGTGCCTCAACGTCGTCGGAGTTGAAGATGTTGCCATCCTCGCCGCGCTCATCTCCGCCGACACCGGCGGATCGAGAGGCGCCAAACGTACCACGGAGCACCGTCGAAGAGCCAGGAAGGACAGGGCGGCCACTAGCATCAGCGATGGCGAGGTCGCGGTCGCCCCTACCGTCACCGGATGCGCCTCCTTCGTCAACACCGCCGCCGTCGTCAACGCCGCCGCCGCCACCACCGGTTGCCATGCGGGAAGTGACCTAGGGCGACTAGATGGGATCTGGGGGAAATGGATGGGTCGAGCCGCTCGTTAGGTCACGGGCGCCGTCTAACGGCGCGCGTCACGGACGCCGTCTGCCCCTGCCCAGGTGGCGCCTGACAGCGGGCCCAACCGGTCAGTTTTCCACTCAGACGCGCCAAACCGTGCGATCAGTGCTTTTTGAAAACTGTCAGCGCAAACGTGGTGGTTTTTTGAAAAAATTACGGAAGCTGGTGGCTTTCTGTTTTAGCGTCCCCTAATGTGGTGGTTTTTTGCAATTTACTCCATTTTTCTCAGGCAGGTTGCTCAGGTAGCCAACCAAACAGCCCCATAATGAGTTATTGGGACACATAGGCATGCTCCATTAAACTTCAGAAAACACATGCAGCCCTCCTTTGGTTTACAAGAATTTTCATAGGATTTTTTGTAGAAATTTTTTTTTTTAAAGCCCTTTGGTTTGTATGAATAGATTCCTATTCCTATGTAGGATAGAAATCGACCATTCGCATTTCAAAGAAAAAGTAAATTAGCCTAGACTCAAGAGTGTGATGTTCTACATCCACGAACATTGCACCCCCGCTACACCCACGATCAAAAACTTAGTAAAACAAATAAAAAATCTGAAACTTTGTAGATTCCATTATGAGCAAACGTTTTAGGTGCTTACAAAATTTTGTGGCCAAATGACATCCGAAAAGCTTTGTACAAAAGAACAAAGTTTGTGCTCAAATATAAAATCTGAAACATGGAAGGCAGAGCAAGAGTTTGTATTTCATTTCATATGGAGATCGTTCAATGTTATTTGGTGACCAAACTTTGCAAGATTGTAAAGCATTTGCTCATAATCAATGCCGAAAAAGTTTCATTTTCTTATTTTTATTTTCTTCTATTTTACTGTTCATTGCGTTGGTGCACCAAACATGGGTGCAGCCACTACTTTCCCCTAGACTCAATGAAAAAAATTCTATCATATATTCATCAAATGTCATCTCAATCCCTCTAGAAGATAAGATACACTCACTTTCTATGGTCTTTCTATTCTCATGATATTCCTGTCCTAGGTACCAAAGAAGAAGGGGCCTCAGCTTTCCTAGTCGGCACAAACAAAGCGACTATTTTCGTGACCCTGAAAAGGAGTAGCACAGACGATCTTTGGTCAAAAAAAGGAACAAGTTACCTGACCGCAGTGATTGTTTCCAACATCTGATTGACAGGATCTGCCAACGTGTGAAGGTTGGAAAGAAAAATTTCTATCTGTGCAAGGGAAGGAGATATTGTTGAAATCAGTTGCACAGGCGATTCCGTCTTATGCTATGTCCGTATTTAAGTTACCAAAAGGTATCTGTAAGGCTATCACTGATGAAATTGCAGGATTTTGGTGGGGAGATTCTGAAGAAAAGAAAAAAAATGCATTGGTATACGTGGTGGAAGATGTGTGTTCCAAAGAGAAAGGGGGTATGGGGTTTAGAGACCTTCACAGTTTCAACCTTGCTATGTTAGCAAAACAGTGTTGGCGACTACTCCAGAACCCTGAATCTCTTTGCGCACGTGTCCTTAGTGCCAAGTATTATCCAAATGGAGATATTCTAAGTGCAGGTCCAAAAAAGGGCTCTTCTTATACATGGCAAAGTATTGTAGCAGGAATCCAAACTTTTAAAAGGGGCTGTATTTGGCGGGTGGGGACGGGCGCTAAGATTAATATCTGGCATGATCCTTGGATACCTACAAGTGAAACAAGGAAAGTTATAACCCCTAGAGGAGCTACTATGATTGACAGAGTGCAAGATTTGATCGATCCCTACTCTGGGCAGTGGGATGAGGATCTTCTTCGCCTTGTTTTCTCCCCTGTTGATGTCCAACGAATACTTCTTATCCCCTTACGGATTGAAGTGATGGAAGATTTCGTCGCCTGGAATGCTACACGCTCAGGGTCATTTACAGTAAGATCGGCCTATCATGTGGACTTTGAGCATCAATATGGACGCCATTGGCAGTACCCGGATGGGCAGGGAAGCATCGGTATAAATCCCATCTGGAAATTAGTATGGAGCCTTGCTATCCCTGGCAAAGTAAAACACTTTGTTTGGAAATGTCTCAAAGGTGTACTGCCCTGTTTGGGTATCCTTGCTGGGCGTCACATCCCTACGTCTGTACAGTGTCCGGTTTGTAAGGTTGGGGTAGAGGATATCCAACATTGCCTTTTCAGCTGCCAGAGAGCGATGATGGTTTGGGAAGAGCTTGGACTAGCAGAAGATATTAAGAAAGCTATCGCCGAAGACCGTTCGGGTTCGATAACACTGGAAATACTGCAAAGAGCCCAAGATAGTGCAGATGGATTGCCAAAAGCAGAATTATGTGCAGTTGCATCGTGGTATATTTGGTGGCAGAGACGACAACTTGTTAAGGGAGAAAGTATAACGTCCCCGGATCGTACTGCTACTACTATCAAGGTACTGTGTACAAACTTCTTCCGAGCATCAAAACCTAATATACCAGATAGAAAACGAGAGCATATGTGGAGGAAACCACCTAGAGGATGGGTGAAGGTCAACATTGATGCCGCCTTCAGTGCTGAAACCATGTCAGGTGCAGTAGGCGCGATTGCTCGAGATGACAGAGGAGAGTTCATTGCAGCCGCAGCATGGTTCATACCACATGTGATCACTGCCGAATCAGCGGAGATACGAGCCATCAGGAACGGGGCTTGGTTAGCGCAACACATTGGCTGTAACTCTCTCATCTTGGAGTCAGATAACCTAAATGCTGTACAGGCTTTTGACGAACAAGAGACATACAATGGTAATGATGCAGCTGTGGTGATGGATGGCAAGCAGATTTGTACCGATTTTGTAGCGGTTTCCTACCTTCACTGCTTTAGGGAGGTTGCTGATCTTTTAGCAAAGCACTCTTCCCTTAGTAGATCCTCTCACCTTTGGGAAGATTCTACCCCTGACTTTATTTCTCATGCTATTGTAAACGACTTGTCCATTATTTGAGAAATAAAGTTTATTTGCTGTCAAAAAAAAAAGTCGCCCAAGTGGTCAAGTCATCTATGTAATCCGCACTAGACTCTCGACATAATTAGTCAGATGCAGAACCACCTCCTTCTCCCGCCTACGATAATGGTACCTCGCGTCTGGAACACCTGAAGAAATCTTCTCGATCTCACCGCTCCGGTCGTCGTACCGGTGCACGTTCCGCTCCTCCGTCAGAAGCCACGCCCCCTCATGAAGAAGGACTCTGGGAGGTCTCAGAGCCCTGCACTCAGCCAGCTCCGTGACCAGATCAGGACCGATGACCGTAGCCCAGCGTCGACTCCACTCGGGCTTCCCGTCAATCCCGCCATCGAGGCTCAAGCTCCAGACCTCGAGCTCCCGGTTGGTGTAGCCGAAGCAAACGCAGCACAGCTCGCTCCCCAGCTCCGCGAGGCGGGCGGGCCTGAAGCCCGACGGCGGGAACGGGACCAGGCTGAACTCCTCGTCGGCCAGGCCGAACCGGAGGAACTGGTCGGGCGGATCCAGGCGGGCTGGCTCGCCGCCGCATGTCCAGTAGATGTAGCCGTTGACGTGGGCCGGAGACCCGGAGTTCGTCCGCAGATCCAGTAGGGCGGGTCCGCCGTCTGCCTCCATGTGATATCGCCGGTGCCGAGGGTGAGCACCTCGAACCTGCAGGCCAGGCAGTCGTCGCTGTCGACTGCTTCATAGAAGAACCTCGCCACCTTGTACTTCTTGGTGCGAGGGTCGAACCCGAGCCCCGCCCTCGGGAACGTGTACGCGCAGTGCTTCTGCTTCCGCTCCGGCAAGGCGACGAACTCCCTCGTCGCCGGGTTGCAGACCGCCAGCTCCTCCTCTCTCATGGTGGAGATGAGGATGAGGCCGTCGCAGTGCAGGGGGCTGCTCCACAGGGCGATCCCTCCGGGCAGCTCCTCCCGGTGCAGCAGCATCGGCTCCTCGGCGCCGCCGGCGCGGTACCTGTAGAAGGACACGTCGAATGCGCTGTCCTCGTTGTTCTTCCGGATGTCGTCGGGGTCGTACGCGCAGGGCACCATGAGCAGCGACGGGCGGATCGTCTTGGAGCGCTCGAGGTGGGCGGTGAATGGTGATGAAACCTGGGTCGGATAGCATGGCCCGCCAGGACTTGCAGACGGAACTGAACCGGAGCACGGACTTGGGCGGCAGCCAGGACAGGATGGCGAGGATGACGTCGGAAGGGAGGTAAGGCGGCGGCGGCGGCGAGGAGAGGAGAGCCCGCTTTGCCGTCGGTGGCCCAGGAGGAGTTGCCGGGGCATCGGCGCATCTCTTGATCGCCATGGTTGGATTGAATCAATGTGCCTTTATGGAAAGACGAGTTATGGTTCCAGAGTGAATATCATCCCCCAATGTCATCAAGCTGCAAAAGATCGGCACTCAAACATGAGCAGGTTCTCTTCTCTTCTTCTTTTAGATGAACATGAGCAGGTTCTGGTGGGTTATAATATTGTGTTCGTAGGAGTATTTATTATATACCCATATATAAGGACTGGAATTTTGGTGTTCTAGCATGAGGCGGTTTGGATTCCGGTTCGGTAGTCAGCATCTGAATCACCGCAACTACTCCCTCCGTTCCTAAATATAAGTCTTTTAAAAGATTTCATTATGAACTACATACGGAGCAAAATGAGTGAATCTACACTTTAAAATATGTCTATATACATAATACATCCGTATATAGTTTGTAGTGGAATCTGTAGAAAGACTTATATTTAGGAACGGAGCTTTCTAGAAAAGGGAGCATTGTTGTTCAATGAAGCTGGGGCCCGGTTGTAAGAGAACGGTCTTTTTTTTGCGGCTAACTGTCGATCTATTCATCTTCAATCATGATAGTACAACGAACAACAGATATAATAAAATTATATCCAGATTCATAGACCACCTAGCGAAGACTACAAGCACCGAAGCGAGCCAAAGGCGCGCCGTCGTCATCGCCCATCCCTCGCCGGAGCCGGGCACAACTTGTTGTAGTAGACAGTCGGGAAGTCATTGTGCTAAAGTCCCATAGGACCAACGCTCCAGAACAGCAACCGCCGCCGATGAAGAGAAGTTTAGATCGGAAGGATCCAACCTGAAAACACATGAACAAAGACGAACAAAGACCGGATCCGAGCGGATCCACCAAAGACACCGCCAACCAAATCTCGCGAGATCCCCCAGAGACACACCTCCACACGCCCTCCGACGATGCTAAACACACCATTGGGACGGGGGTCAAGAAGCCGTCGCCGTCCCGTCTTCTTGAGCAGGACACAAACCTTAACAAAACTTGAAGAAGCACTTGAAAACGGAGCCCTCCCGCCGGCAAGGGCCAGGATCCACCACGCAACCATGACTCTAAGGCCACAGGAGACGTGGGAGATCGGCGGTGCCGATGGGAGGCAAAAACCCTAGCCCCTTTTTTTCTTGGAGGAGGGACAGAGGGTCGTAAGTGGACGGTCCGGTTGTATAGGATGTTGAAACCACTTGCAAGTATGTGTTGCCTCAAAAAACACTTGCGGATATGTGTGTCGTTCGTTGTATGTCGATTTTTGCCGCCACCCCTTCGGATTGCTGCAACTCCCAGGAAACACTTGATCGTGTTTGATCGGACGACGGCGATGCCTTGGTGTCGTATTTCCTCCCAGGGGCTTTGTCTTTGAGCTTGGTATTGGCTAGCGGGATCAGTGGCAGACGGCGGTGTTGACGTCGAGGCTTCCGTGGCAACGATGATGGGGAAGCAATGATAGAGACGTGTCTATGGTTGAGGTAGTCGGCTCTTCTCTAGCGTGTCCGCGGAATTGCCTCGGCTGGTTTGTTGCTATGAAGTCGAAGCTGCGGTGGCGGGATCCTGGTGGCGTATAATGACAGGCATCAGGTGGTTCATTCAATGATCTTCTGCAGAGCTAGCCGTGCCTAGTTCTCCTTTTGGTTCTCTGTCAGAGTCAGAGCTGTGTTGTTTGGTCGCGGGTGGCTGAGTTGTGGTGAGAATATTCATTTATCTTCACACGGCCTCTACGGTGTGGGTTGGGTCGACGATCGCCTACGACGAAGTCGGAGTCGTTTGCTCGGAAATTAGGGATGACAATGATGCCTCTAGGGGAGGAGTAATGACGATGACACTTGCGTGCTATCTCGACGAAGTGATGTGCATGGAGTATCTTATGTGTGCCACTCATTGGTTGTGATGGTTTTCGTCCGATTCTCCATAATTAACTGGGCGATCTGGTTTTCACTCGGTTTTCCCCAATTAACTGAGCAACTATTTTCTTCTTAATGAATGCAGGAATCCCGTCATTGCGAAAAAATGATGCCGCCATGGGTGTGGGGGAGGGATGTGGTGTTTCTTCCTCGTCGAAGGGAGAGATTCGTTGCCTCACGAACCTTTCACTCGTCAGCGTGGTATGACCAACACCAAGTTTGTTGCCTCGGCGACCTTTCACTCGTCAGCCCGATATCACCAATGCCTCTTAAAGAAAGAAAAATACACATGATGATGCAAAACCATTCCTTTTATGTTGTGTATATTTTCCATGAAAATCAAGGTCATATACTAAAATTGTCCAACTTTTAAAAGACCATCATTACAAAAGCTAAAAGTAAAACACATGTATTTGGGTATATACCGATGTTGTCTTCCTCCCGCACTCGACAATGGCAAGCCATGAGCAAAGGCCAATGTTGCCTCTTGATGCAACAGTCGAGAAGTCACATATTAGAGCCATAAGAAGCCAACGGCAACGGGCTGAAAATCATCTCTCTGTCCCCGGGAAGAAAGCGGTGAAGAGGGCTAGACAATCATTTCAGCTCCGGCCAAACAGAACTGGGGAGGCTTTGCCCTACTAGCTTCCTGGCGAAGCAGGAACTGGTCATGCACATACAAGAAATGTAGAGTGAAACGGGGCACAAATTCTGGCTCAAACTGAAGGTGCAAACACCTTCCATAGAAGCCAATCGGCATCGTCTGAACGATGCCATGGCGAGCAAAAATTATTTAATGACATCTCCTCAACATCGCCAGCCGGACACCTAAATTGAGCCCTAACCAGAGCTAGGTTGACCCGAACACAACCTACCCCAAATCGGGGTTCCCTCACCTCGTCGACTCCGGAAGGCACCCAAAGGTGAGGGGAACAATGGCGACAGCAACAATTATGTGGAAACCCTAGTCATGTTTTCCTTTTTCAAGAGAAAAATGTGTTTTTATGGACTCTCGTAATGTAGCATCAAGTGAATATAAATATAATCACCATACACCCAGCCTTTAAATGATTGAGATGAACACAGTTAACACCAACATACATGTCAATGGCAAACCGACTTGTGGTTGGATGGTTAGGAGGATTGTGGTATCCCCAACCCACCAGAGTTCAAGTCTCAGACTTGACATTGATGCTCGCATTATTCCTGCATTTATTTCAAACCCGGCGATATACATTCAATGGGAGAAGACGTTCCCGTCAACTGCGAGGTGCCTCTGGTTACTTCGTAAAATCTCAAGATGTCATGCCGGCTCAGTCTCTCAGATGTGTTCATGGGGGTAGGGTGTGCGTACGTGCCTTCATAGGGGTGAGTGTATGTGAGCGACTTTGATTGTACTGTGTTAAAATAAACGTACATGTACAAAGGATCACGCTAGGAAAGAACATATACAAGAAAAACAGGAAAAAGTGTGACGATGATCCATGCTGAGCCTTCTGTCGCACAAATTTATTCATGGTGCGAACCAACCCGTGGTTGGATGGTTAGGAGAATAGTGGTATCCGAGCCCACCAGGGCTCAAGTTCTGATGTTCACACTTATTTTGCATTTATTTCAGGATTTCCGCGGATGCACATTCAGTGGAAGGAGACGTTCCTGTCAACTACGAGATGCCTACGATGACTCAATCTAAGATAATATGCCGGCTCAGTCGCTCGGAGATGCCCATAGGGATGGGGTGCGTGTATGCGTTCCTACGGGTGAGTGTATGCGCGTATATATAAACATTTGCGTCTGTACCGTGTTTAAGTCATCACTGCACCGCGATGGCCATGATCTACCGACACTAGCTTCAGCGATGTGCGATACGAACCTAGGTGGTTGATACGTCTCCAACGTATCTATAATTTTTGATTGTTCCATGCTATTATATTATCCGTTTTGGATGTTTAATGGGCTTTACTATATACTTTTATATTATTTTTGGGACTAACCTATTAACCGGAGGCCCAGTCCAAATTACTGTTTTTTTGTCTATTTCAATGTTTCGCAGAAAAGGAATATCAAACGGAGTCCAAACGGAATGAAACCTCGGGAGAGTTATTTTTGGAACAAACACAATCTAAGAGACTTGGAGTAGACGTCAGGGAAGCAACGAGGTGGCCACAAGGGTCCAGCCCCCCCCCCCTCGTGGGGCCCTCGTGGCTCCCCTGACCGACTTCTTTGACCAATATATACTCATATACCCTGAAAACATCGGGGGGCACAATAGATCGGGAGTTCCGCCGCCGCAAGCCTCTGTAGCCACCAAAAACCAATCGGGACCCTATTCCGGCTCCCTGTCGGAGGGGGGATCCCTCACCGGTGGCCATCTTCATCATCACGGCACCCTCCATGACGAGGAGGGAGTAGTTCATCCTCAGGGCTGAGGGTATGTACCAGTAGCTATGTGTTTGATCTCTCTCTCTCTCTCTCTCTCTCTCTCTCTCTCGTGTTCTTGATTTGGCACGATCTTGATGTATCGCGAGCTTTGCTATTATAGTTGGATCTTATGATGTTTCTTCCCCTCTACTCTCTTGTAATGGATTGAGTTTTCCCTTTGAAGTTATATTATTGGATTGAGTCTTTAAGGATTTGAGAACACTTGATGTATGTCTTGCATGTGCTTATTTGTGGTGACAATGGTATATTCACGTGATCTACTTGATGTACGTTTTGGTAATCAACTTGCGGGTTCAGTGACCTTGTGAACTTATGCATAGGGGTTGGCACACGTTTTCGTCTTGACTCTTCGGTAGAAACTTTGGGGCACTCTTTGAAGTACTTTGTGTTGGTTGAATAGATGAATCTAAGATTGTGTGATGCATATCATATAATCATGCCCACGGATACTTGAGGTGACATTGGTGTATCTAGGTGACATTAGGATTTTGGTTGATTTGTGTCTTAAGGTGTTATTCTAGTACGAACTCTAGGATAGATCGAACGGAAAGAATAGCTTCGTGTTATTTTACTACAGACTCTTGAATTGATCGATCAGAAAGGATAACTTTGAAGTGGTTTCGTACCCTACCATAATCTCTTCATTTGTTCTCCGCTATTAGTGACTTTGGAGTGACTCTTTGTTGCATGTTGAGGGATAGCTATATGATCCAGTTATGTTATTATTGTTGAGAGAATTTGCACTAATAAAAGTATGAACCCTAGGCCTTGTTTCAACGCATTGCAATACCGTTTACGCTCACTTTTATCATTAGTTACCTTGCTGTTTTTATATTTTTAGATTACAAAAATTTATATCTACCATCCATATTGCATTTGTATCACTATCTCTTCGCCGAACTAGTGCACCTATAAAATTTGCCATTGTATTGGGTGTGTTGGGGACACAAGAGACTCTTTGTTATTTGGTTGCAGGGTTGTTTGAGAGAGACCATCTTCATCCTACGCCTCCCACGGATTGATAAACTTTAGGTCATCCACTTGAGGGAAATTTGCTACTGTCCTACAAACCTCTGCACTTGGAGGCCCAACAACGTCTACAAGGAGAAGGTTGCGTAGTAGACATGAAGCTATTTTCTGGCGCCGTTGCCGGGGAGGTGAGTGCTTGAAGGTATATCTTTAGATCTTGCAATCGAATCTTTTAGTTTCTTGTTTTATCACTAGTTTAGTTTATAAAATAAAACTACAAAAAATTGGAATTGAGTTTGCCTCATACGCTTCATCTTTTTAATATCTTTCGTGAGAATGATGGAAAGGAAAACTGTGCTCAAGTGCTAGAAGAAGAAGTCTATAAAATGTTTGGCACTAAATCTTTGAATGATGAGCATGATTGCAATGATTTAGTATGAATTCTTTGAATACCCATGATGCTAATGATATGCAAAGCCACAAGATTGGGGATGCTATGTTTGATGAAGATGATATGTTTAGTCCCCCAAGTTTTGATGAGAAAATTTATTATGATGAAAGAATGCCTCCTATTTATGATGATTATTGTGATGACGCGTATGCTATAAAGAACAATGATAACCATGAAACTTTGTAAGATCGAAAGTATGTCTAGATGGGGGGGTGATTAGACTACTTGACCAAATAAAACTTATACTTTTCCCAATTTTAGTTCTTGGCAGATTTTAGCAACTTTGGACAAGTCAAGCAATCTTAACACAATTCAAGCAAGCATGCAAAGAGTATATGAGCAGCGGAAAGTAAAGCATGCAACTTGCAAGAATGTAAAGGGAAGGGTTTGGAGAATGCAAATGCAATAGGAGACACGGATGTTTTTGTCGTGGTTCCGATAGGTGGTGCTATCGTTGTCATGGTTCTAAGACTGACAGTAGAATGGGGGGTAGGTATGGAGAGGCAAGATCCTAGCTATGGAGCAGTTGTACAGACAAGGGATTTACGAGTTCAGGCCCTTCTCGGAGGAAGTAACAGCCTTACGTCTCGGAGCCCGGAGGCGGTCGACTGGATTATGTGTATATAAGTTACAGGGGTGCGAACCATTTACACTGAGGAGGGGGGTGGCTTATATAGTATCTGCCAGACCCCTCCGGCCCTCAGTTATGCAGGGTTTAAAGTACATAAAGGATTGGCGTTACTGGTAACGCCCTACATAAGGTGCCATCATGGCCATAAAGACTACTTAATTACAGACGGTTTGGATACAGAGTGGCTCTTGATCTCCTGGTGGTCGAGTGAGTCTTCATGGTCGAGTGCCTTCGAGTCCGTCGAGTGGAATCTCTCTTGGTCGACTGGAAGGCAGCTTCTTCTGAAGATGTCCTTGGGTAGGGTACTTTGGACAGGCCCGTGACCCTACCCTAGGTACATGACTTCATCATTAGCCCCCAAATAGATCGAGGTTTGAATGGGGAAGGAGTTGATAATCTTCCGACTTGTTTCTGTGTTTTGAGCATGTCTCGTCCTGGATCAATGACCTTTTTTAATGATGGCAGCAACTTTTCTTCCAGTCGCCTTGATCCATTCTTTTCTTCTGTCAAGTGAACTTTTGAACTTGTGAACTTCCGAACGACGGATCATAGAAAATCTACTGTCTGACAGGTTGATCTGCTGTTAGCGGATTTTGTGGGATCCGAATTTTGGGAAGCGCGCGAAGCGGGGCAGACCGCGGTACTCGGATGGGATAAGGCATAGACGCCTCGATTTCCATGCCGCCTTTTTCGCCAAGTATCACACGTGCGTAACTGTTTCGGGATGTGACAGGACCGCCCGGGCCTACTCGTCAGCCACTCGGAAGCGTCCCTATATAAGGCGTCGGGCGAGGGTTTTTGAACAGTGCCTCCTCATTCTCCTCTCTCCCCTCTTCACCTCCGCCTGCTGCACCTGCTTTCGCCTCCGCCCATCCACTCCTCGCGTGCCTCGCCGGCAACAATGGTGAAGGAGAAGACGGCGGCCTTGGAGCGCGCGAAGAAGGCGACGGCGACGGCGAAAGCAAAGGGGAGAGCGACCAGTCGGGGTGGATCTTCGTCGAGGTCCCGCCTGCCGCAAGGTTGAGTCCAAGGGGATTGGATCCGCTCGACCATCACCGAGGCGGATCTCAACGACCTGGCCAATGAGGGACTGATCTCTCATGGGTCAGCAAGGCTTCCGGGTACCAAGTGGCATCCACAGCCGTAGGAGGGTGAGTGCATTCTCCTAGCCACTCATGTAGATCGTGGATTCTCTTTGCCACCGAGTCTTTTCTTCCGAGGGTTTCTGAACTTCTTTGGGGCGCAACTCCAGCATTTCACTCCCAATTCCATCGCCTATCTTGCTAGTTTCGTGTCCATGTGCGAGAACTTCCTGGGTTGTCGACCGCACTGGGGTCTCTTTAAGCACATATTCACCTGTCGCTCACAGACGGTGAAAAAGGCGAATCCGGATGATGAGAGGACTAAGGTTATCCAGATGTGCGGGGGCCTTGGGATCCGATGCGGAGTAAGAGTCGTACTTTCCCGGCCATGTCCCTTCCTGAGTCGGTTAGAGGATGGCAGTCGACCTGGTTCTACTGCCAAGACGAGTCGACGCCGGGGCAGTCGACTAGTCTACCTCCATTCTCCATGGACCGAGTGAACAAACCCTCTTCTCTGAAGGTGCTCCCTGAGGAGAAAGCTCGGGTAAAAATGTTGATGGAGCGCGTGGTCTAGCTCTTTCGGGACGGAGTGACGGGTAAGGACCTTCTGGAGGTCTTCCTTCGACGGCGTATTCAACCACTTCAATACCCAGGCCACCCGATGTGGCTGTACTGCGGCACCGATGATACCACTCGGGTCCATCCAGAGGCGGTCAGTGACGCCACACTAGAGAGGTGGATGGCTGCCATCACAGGGAATAAAGATAACCCTCGAGGGGCTAGGAGGATCCCACCACTCGACCATACTTACACACCGGACAAGGTATGACCACTTATCCCTGGTTGTGATTTCGCTTCATTCATTCTGTTTCACTGCGAATTAGTCGATTGACCTTTGTCTTGTTTTGTTGTCTTGTCAGGCCACCACTGAGTTGTACTCGATGCCCAATGGAGCGCAAGCGTCGACTGAGGAGGAGGAAGGAAGTGGGGGCGAAAGCCCGGAGGAGTGGGATTCGGATGCGGATGACGATGATGAGGACGATGACTCTGGTGAGGAGGAAGAGGAGGAGGAGGAGGAAGTTGCACCTCCTCGCTCGGAAAGACGCTCGAAGCTTGTCCATGATCCCGCGGCCAAGCGTGGTAAGGGGGTACCGTCGCGCAGTCGACCAAGCGTCCTCGGACGACTTCTCCGGCGCCGACTGAGAAAGCTCCGAAGCAATCTCGAGTGGCGCGTCGAAGCCGGCGAAGGTCTTGCCGAAGATGAAGATGGTGATCCCCACTATCTCAGGGTAATGGTGTAACTTGAGTTTTCCTGTTTCACATGAACTTATTCTTGGTCGATTCACGAACTAATCGACTGACTTCTGGAACTGCAGTGCTGCTACTTCTGATACCTCGGCCAGGGCTGAAGATCACGAGATGGAAGATGCTGTCACTTCAAAACCTGGTATGACTCTTGTAGTTCCGTCTTCATTCGATTGGCTCCTTGTCTCTAATTCTTATTCTTTTCCGCAGCTTCATCTAACGTCGTTATTGACCTTCCCGACGACGAGGAGGAGGAACCACTGAGGCAGAGGAGGAACAGGAAAGCGTTTGCTGGCAAGGTGACTCAGGACGTGCCAGCACCCGAGACATTGGTCGTAGAGGGAGACAATGTCACTCGGCCTACCGTATCCTTTGCGGTGCCGTTGACTAGTGCTCGCCCTTCGTCGTCGTGTGCTTCTCAACCTTCACTTTTCTCGACCAACCATGTCCCAGAAGACCAAGCCAGTCCTGCTAAAGAAGCAATACGCCAGGCAGGGGTCATGATGGAGCAAGTGAAGGCAATCCGAGAAGCCAGCTAGGCAGCTTATGACGCCAGTTCAGCTCTTCAGAGTAATGTTCAGGTCAGTCGGTCACCGCCTGTTCTGTTAGGATAAGATATCTGAAAACCTTTCATTCTGAAAATCCTAGTGTCTGTCATACACCCACTGGGTGCGTCGATTGAAATTCCAGATTAGTGGGGGCACGCTGAGTGCACCCACTGGGTGTAGTCCCCAAGGCTATGGTGGACTGCTGGCAGTCGACCATAGTCTTTATGTCTTAAGCTTTTTTCTTACTCGATTAGGTCGAATGGATTCATAGACCGGTGGGAGCACGCTGAGTGCACCCATTGGGTGTAGTCCCCGAGACTGTGGTCGAATGTTTATATTCAGCCGTAGTCTTAGAAACGCTATGATTTTTCTTTAGTCACTCGGAAGTGAATTGTCTTTGACATCTGTCGATTGGTTCTTCACAGAAATCTTGCGAGCTTGCGGCTCGTTACACGGAGTTGGAGAACAAGCACATCCAGCTCAAGCTTGATCTGAAACTAGTCCAGGAGAACCTCACGAAGGCGAAGGGGGAAGCAAAAGGTACTAGAAGAACGCCCGTGCGTTGCAACGGGGCCACATTAACTTTAAGAGTTCAATATTACGACATTGGCGACCTTTTTTACCATCAAATCCTCACACACACACAGACACACACTCTCCCTCCCTCTTCCTCACTCTCTATCCCCCTCTCCCTTTCTCTCTAACACACACACATATCCATCTTATTGGGTACGGGACCATAATCCATCTATTTCACACATACACGCTAGTGCATAACAATTGATTATGTGTATTATATTTTCCACCAGAACTGAGGGAATTAATTTCATGTAAATCGACCAGCCACAGCTCCAAGAATACGCGGACGAGGTGGCTCGGGTCGGCGTCGGCGCCGTCCAGCGCGGGCCACGGGCCCGCTTCCAAGACATTCTGATAGCAATGTCTTTTCTATGCATGTGATTTCTCGTCTTCACAAATATTGCACGTCTTCACAAATATTATAACCAGATGCGAGAAATCACATGCATAGAAAAGACATTCTGATAGCAATCCATTTACCATACTCAATTGAATACCTAACCTGGACAATACTCTTATTTCTATGCGCCAGAAAAAATGGAATAACAAAGCTAAGTATGCCTACATACGCTCAGATTATATATAAGAATCTTGGGTGAACAATTGCAACAAAGTACTAAGCAGAGATAAATTTAAATAAAAAATCCATTAACTATGCAGGCAGCAGGCTTGTTACAACATAGAGAAATAGGAAAATGTCACCTCCAGTAATGTAGCGCAAAGGAGTGGAACGAAGCATGAAAGAGCGGTTGTCTGTTCTTCTCCATGTACATGGATCAGCAGTAGAGGCCAAGTATATAAGTACTTGACCGAACTCCACTCTTCGTGTACGGAGAGCCATGTCACCTTCTCGCCGCTGCAGCATGGGAGAACGGCTGGTTCACGTGACCCTCCAGCTGGGGGATCCATGGTGGCTGACCGTCGAGCTCGAGGCAGAGAAGTTGAGGGCAATAGTGGCGAGATCCATGCCGGCCAACCGGGCGAAGAGGAGGTCGTCGGGGAGGGACACATCGGCAAGATCCGGTCACCACACGACCTGAAGAGCAACAGTGATCTCCACAAGATGTAGGCCGACGGCGTGCTCCATCCCCTGCGATGGGGTGACCATGGCGGTGGCCACAGCTCCTCATGCTCGCCTCGATCTCAGCAACACACCCTGAGTGTAGGAGGCAGCAACGACCTCGACGAAATCATGGCCTCCATCCCGGAACGCAATCATGTCGCTCTAAATAAATGGATTCAATCATGTGACTCTAATTACTTCGGATTGTTATGTGCACACTAAGCGGGGTGCAGTTAGGAAAGAAAATGTTTTCTAATTAAAGTGATTGAGTGATTTAAGGTAAGGTTAATTAATTTAGATTTGATTTTTAGTGATTGTTCGTAAAGTATGATGCGTCTTTGAAATCTTTTATTTGTTTCCTTAAAATCTATTATTTGTTTCCTAAAGAAATTTGCAATAATGGAAGGTATTGGTTGATTTGGATAAGTTAGTAAATTTAGATCCGTGATTGTGTGCACGTTTGGAAAGTGCTGATTTGCAAGGAAGAGCTGAGGGGTAAATAAACCGGTGAATAAGAAACCAGCATCGAAAAAAAATCTACGACGGTTAACCTACGAAAAAACCCGGACAAAAGTGGTGGGACGAAAAAAAACCTGGAAGCGAGACTACCAACTGCTCCATTAGGAGTAGAGATGTTTGGTGAGACCCTCGACGACTGCCTTTGCCTCTCGTCCGTTTCAGAGCCTGATCTCACTGTAACTTTGCAGACAAACTGAGGGATGCCCTGAAGAAGAAAGACCTTGACTTGGCTGAGATGCAGAAAGCGGCTTTAGAGAAGACCAAGCTCGCAGATGAGAAGCTGGCTTCAGTCACCAAGCTTGAAGAAGAAAATACCAATCTAAAAGTTGCTCTTGATGCGGCCAACAATGAGGTCAGTCGACTGAAGAGTGACAAGATTGCCCTGAGTGACAAGGCCAGTGAGTTGGTGGGAAAGAAGAACGATCTGGAGGCTTATCTAGGAGGACTCGCCAAGAAGCTATTCCTCATGCTTGAAGGTAATCTTTTGTATCAAATAGACATTTTAACTATAATTTCTCCATCCGACTGCTGTCTTGACTCTGGGGTTGTGTTTACAGAGTTCTGCCAGAACTTTGAAGAGGAGACCAGTCGATTGGAAATAAACCTGGATCCCATCAACTCTCTTGTGAAAGATGAAGTCACTATGAATGTGCTCTGTCTTGAATCTCGCGTTGCTGCTGTTGTCGACTACCTCGCAAGGCTGAAGGTCGCAACTTCCTGCATCGACACAACACACTGGCCAAGAGAGACGCTTCTGAATGACCTCGAGTCTCTGATGACTCGACTGAACGAGGTTCCAAGTCGAGTGCAAGAATGGAAGAAGTCTTCTGCCAGGTGCGGTGCGGATGTTGCTCTGTCTCTGGCCCGTGTTCACTGCAAGGAGGCGCGAGAGGACAAGCTGGCAGCCCTTAAGGTGGCTAATACCAAGAAGCATGATTTCCAATCTTTCATGGAGACCTTCATCGCTGATGCCACTCAGATTGCGGATGGAATCGACCTGGACGAATTTGTTGCGCCTTCCAGCCCTTCGCAGGAGGGGTAAAAAACTTCTGTGCTTGACACTTTAAATTTGCCTCGGTATGCCGAGTGATTTTTGTAACCGATAAACCTTAAAGGGCTTAGCGCCCGAGCACTTTCGGTTCCGTTAGATGTTATCCGAATTTGGATTCGACGTTGAATATGTTTGCATTTGGTTTGAGGTGTCTTTTGCAGGCTAAGGTGAAGCACTTATTGCAATCGACTTGTTCCCCAACACACTTAGGCGAGCACTGGGCTGCAGCTAAGCCTCCGAGTGGGAGGTGTGCTCCTCACTCGGTAGGATATTCAAAAACTTAAGTGAGCACTGGGCTGCAGCTAAGCCCCCGAGTGGGAGGTCTGCTCTCCACTCGGTAGGATTTTCAAAAACTTAGGCGAGCACTGGGCTGCAGCTAAGCCCCCGAGTGGGAGGTCTGCTCTCCACTCGGTAGGATTTTCAAAAACTTAGGCGAGCACTGGGCTGCAGCTAAGCCCCCGAGTGGGAGGTCTGCTCCTCACTCGGTAGGATTTTCAAAAACTTAGGCGAGCACTGGGCTGCAGCTAAGCCCCCGAGTGGGAGGTCTGCTCCTCACTCGGTAGGATTTTCAAAAACTTAGGCGAGCGCTGGGCTGCAGCTAAGCCTCCGAGTGGGAGGTCTGCTCCTCACTTGGTAGGATTTTCAAAAACTTAGGTGAGCGCTAGGCTGCAGCTAAGCCTCCGAGTGGGAGGTCTGCTCTCCACTCGGTAGGATTTTTGTGTTGTGCCTCTGGAGAAGAGGGCATCAGTCGACCTGTGCCTCGTCCTCCTTGCGGAGAGCACATTGTACTTGTGGCGCAGCTCGAAAGAGGAGGGTAGCAGTCGACCTGCACCTCGTCTACCTTGCAGAGCGCACGTTGTACTTGTGGCGTAGCTCGAAAGAGGAGGGTAGCAATCAACCTGCACCTCATCTACCTTGCAGAGCGCACGTTGTACTTGTGGCGTAGCTCGGAAATGGAGGGTAGCAGTCGACCTGCACCTCGTCTACCTTGCGGAGCGCATGTTGTACTTGTGGCGTAGCTCGGAAGAGGAGGGTAGCAGTCGACCTGCACCTCATCTTCCTTGCAGAGCGCATGTTATACTTGTACTTAGGTGAGCACTATGCTGCAGCTAAGCCCCGAGTGGGAGGCTGGCTCACCACTCGGTAGGATTTTATTGAAACTTAGGCGAGTACTTGGACTGCAGCTAAGTCCCCGAGTGAGAGGATGGCTCACCACTCGGTAGGATTTTATTGAAACTTAGGCGAGTACTTGGACTGCAGCTAAGCCCCCGAGTGGGAGGCTGGCTCACCACTCGGTAGGATTTTATTGAAACTTAGGCGAGTACTTGGACTGCAGCTAAGCCCCCGAGTGGGAGGCTGTCTCACCACTCGGTAGGATTTTATAGTACTTAGGCGAAAACGGATTCGCAGCTAAGCCCACGAGTGGGAGGCTGGCTCACCGCTCGGCAAGGATTTTTTTTTGCAAACTTAGGCGAAACGGATTCGCAGCTAAGCCACCCACTGAGGGGAAATTTTATTGAACAAATAAAAGTGACAACAATCATTGGGAAAATTATGACACTATTATCTTGTGAAAAATGAACTACAGAAGTGCTTTTATTACATTTCCAAGCGGATACTTAAGTGTAAAAGGGGTGGAGGAGCTCTGCGTTCCAAGCTCGGGGCTCGTCGATGTTGTGCTTGACGTTGTAAATACGGTACGCTCCGTTGTGGAGAACCTTGGTGACGATGAAGGGACCTTCCCAAGAAGGAGCAAGCTTGTGTGGTTTCTGCTGATCCACTCGGAGAACCAAATCTCCTTCCTGGAAGGCTCGACTCTTCACGTTTTTGGCGTGGAAGCGACGCATATCTTGCTGGTAAATGGTTGATCGGATCAGAGCCATCTCCCTTTCTTCCTCTAGAAGGTCGACTGCATCCTGCCATGCTTGTTCAGCTTCAGCTTCAGTGTAGAGCTCGACTCGAGGAGCATTGTGAAGCAGGTCACTCGGCAAGACCGCTTCAGCTCCGTAGACCAAGAAGAATGAAGTTCTCCCAGTCGACCGGTTAGGCGTGGTCCTTAGCCCCCAAAGCACCGAGGGAAGTTCGTCGACCCATGCTCCAGCCGCATGCTTGAGATCACGCATCAGTCGGGGTTTCAACCCTTTGAGAATCAAGCCATTGTCCCGCTCTGCTTGTCAATTTGACTGAGGATGGGCGACTGAAGCATAGTCGACTCGTGTGCCCTGAGATGTGCAGAACGCCCTAAATTCCTCCAAATCGAAGTTTGACCCGTTGTCAGTGATGATGCTGTGCGGGACTCCATATCTGAATATCAATTCTCTGATGAAGCTGACAGCAGTACCGGCATCAAGGTTCTTGATGGGTTTAGCCTCGATCCACTTGGTGAACTTGTCGACTGCTACCAGCACATGTGTGAAACCGCTTCTGCCTGTTCTAAAGGGTCCAACCATATCCAACCCCCATACTGCGAAGGGCCAGATGAGTTGTATGGTCTTTAGAGCTGATGCGGGCTTGTGTGACATATTGGAGTAAAATTGACATCCCTCACACTTGTCGACTATCTCCTTTGCATTTCATTCGCTCTTGGCCAGTAAAATCCGTCTCGGTATGCTTTGGCCACGATGGTCCGAGAGGACGCATGATGGCCACAGGTCCCCGAGTGGATGTCATCAAGGATTATTCGACCTTCCTCTGGCGTTATGTATTTCTGACCAACTCCAGTCGCGCTTTCTCTGTACAGCTGTCCCCTTATCACAGTAAAGGCTTTAGATCGGCGGACGATCTGTCGAGCCTCTTCTTTGTCCTCCGGGAGCTCTTTCCTCAAGATATACGTGATATACGGTACTATCCAGTCGGGAGTGATCACTAAACTTCCATGATCAGGTCGACCACTGCTGGAACTTCAACCTCAGTCGGATCTGTGATACTCTTGGGCTGCGGAGCTTCTTCAGTAAAAGGATCTTCTTTGACTGATGGAGTATGGATATGCTCCAAGAACACATCACTGGGGATGGCTTCTCTCTTGGAACCTATCTTCACCAAATCATCAGCCGCTTGATTCTTCAGTCGGGGTATATGGTGGAGCTCTAACCCTTCGAATTTCTTTTCAAGCTTCCTCACTGCATTGCAGTATCCAGTCATGGCTGGGCTTCTAACGTCCCACTCCTTCATCACTTGATTGACCACCAAATCTGAGTCGCCATAAACCATAAGGCGACGGACGCCGAGTGAAATGGCCATGCGCAACCCATATAAAAGTGCTTCATATTCTGCTTCATTATTGGAGGAATCAAAGTGGATCGGGAGCACATATCTGAGCTTATCTCCTCGGGGGGAAACCAAAACTACCCCAGCACCGGAGCCATTTAACATCTTAGAGCCATCAAAGAACATGGTCCAATGCTCTGAGTGAACTTGAGTCGGCTGCTGTTGTTCAATCCACTCGGCAAGGAAATCTGCTATCGCTTGGGATTTAATGGCTTTCTTTGCCTCAAACTTGATATCAAGGGGAAGGAGTTCAATCGCCCATTTTGCCACTCGACCAGTTGCATCTCTGTTGTGCAGAATCTCTAAAAGTGGGGCGTCGCTGACGACTGTAATGGAATGATCAGAGAAATAATGAGCAACCTTCTTCGTGGTCATCTAGATCCCATACACAAGCTTCTGATAATGAGGATATCTTTGCTTCGATGGAGTCAAAACTTCAGAGAGATAATACACTGGGCGCTGAACTTTAAAGGTTTTCCCTTCTTCTTCCCGCTCGACCGTAAGCACTGTACTGACGACTTGTCCTGTGGCTGCAATGTAAAGCAACAGAGGCTCTTTGTTGATTGGAGCAGCAAGCATCGGCTGGGTGGAGAGCAGAGCTTTTAGCTCGGCAAACGCTGCATCAGCTTCTGGAGTCCACTCGAACTTGTCTGCCTTCTTCATCAGTCAGTAAAGAGGCAATGGCTTTTCACCGAGGCGAGAGATGAATCGACTTAACGCGGCCAACCATCCTTAAATATCATACCTCCGGAGATTGGCAAATGTTTCAGCGAGGTCAGTCAACAGGTCGGAACCCTTTCATGACTTGACAACGATATCATCCATGTACGCTTCCACATTCCGACTGATTTGAGTGAGTAAACACTTTTGAATCATCCTCATGAATGTGGCTCCGGCATTCTTGAGACCGAATGGCATGGTGACATAGCAGAAGCACCCGAATGGAGTGATGAAAGTTGTTTTGATCTCATCGGGTCCATACAGACGGATCTGATGGTACCCAGAATAGGCGTCTAAAAAAGACAATCTCTCACATCCCACAGTCGAGTCGACGATTTGGTCGATGCGGGGGAGAGGAAAATGATCTTTCGGGGCAGGCCCGATTGATATGTTTGAAATCAATGCACATGCGAAGTGACTTGTCCTTCTTGGGGACCATGACGACATTGGCAAGCCACTCGGAGTGGTATATCTCTCAGATAAACTCTGCTGCCAGGAGTCGAGCCACCTCCTCGCCAATGGCTTTTCTCTTCTGGACGGCGGACCATCGAAGATGTTCTTTGACAGGTTTTGCTTTTGAGTCGACTCTTAGGCGATGCTCAGCTAGACCCCTGGGAACACCCGGCATGTCAGCAGGCTTCCATGCAAAGATGTCCCAGTTCTCACGGAGGAACTGGATGAGCGCTTCTTCCTATTTAGAGTCAAGTGTTGTGGAAATATGAGTCGGAGCTGCACTGGGGTCGGTCGGGTGAATGTAAACGGGCTTTGTCTCACCAGACGACTGAAACGCTGATTCTATGGCAGGCTTCTTGGCCCGCAACAAATCACTCGGATCTGCATTTTTCTTGTATTCCTCTAGCTCTACCACTGTTATCTGGGAATCGGCGATCTTCGAGCCTTTCTGAAAACACTCTTCTGCCTTCTTCCTATTGCCAGTGATAGTGATCACGCCTTTGGGGCCGGGCATCTTCAGTTTGAGGTACACGTAACATGGTCGAGCCATGAACCGTGCATAAGCTGGTCTCCCCAAAATAGTGTGGTAAGCGCTCTGAAAATCCACGACTTCAAATGTCAACCTCTCTTTGCGGAAATGCTTTGAGTCACCGAACACCATGTCTAGAGCTATTTGGCCGAGTGACTCAGCCTTCTTTCCAGGTATTACTCCATGGAAACTCATGTTGCTGGCGCTGAGTCTGGACATCGGAATGCCCATTCCTTTTAGCGTCTCTGCATATAATATGTTCAGCCCACTACCACCATCCATCAGCACCTTTGTCAGTCGAGTGCCTTCGACGACCGGGTCGACCACCAAAGCTTGCCTCCCAGGGGTGGCTATGTGAGTCAGATGATCGGACTGGTCAAATGTAATGGGAGTTTGAGACCATCTTAGATAGCTGGTGTCGCCGGGGCGACCATATTTACCTCACGGTTGATAACCTTCAGTCGACTTTTGCTCTCCACATCAGCAAAAATCATCAGGGTGGAATTAACATGAGGATATCCTCCATCACTGTCCTCCTTGTCCTCAGCCTTGTCCGACTCCTTTTCTTTGTCCTTGGGTTGTTTTCCTTGAAACTGCTGGATTAAGAGTTGGCACTGGCGAGTGGTATGTTTCGGGTAGATGAAGTTACCCTCTTCGTCTTTCTTCGTGTGGATGTGACACGGCAGATCCATCACATCATTTCCTTCCTTATCTTTCACCTTCTTGGGGTTCCAGGATCCTTTGGGCTTCCCTTTGAATTTGCCCTGAGTCACGACCAGAGCCTCTTCAGGAGCCGCTGGCTCGGCTTTTCGCTTCTGCTTCCGAATGGAGTTTCCTTTTTCCGACTGACTCGGCTTGTACTTGCCACTTCGGAGTCGGTCCTCTTCTTCACCATTGGCGTACTTGGTGGCGATTTCCATCATTCGACTCAGGGTCATATCTCCGGTCCAACCAAACTTCAAACTTAACTCTCCGTTCTTAACACCATCCTTGAAGGCGCAGACTGCCTAATGATCAGACGCGTTCTCCACCATATGATGCAAAGTGATCCATCTCTGTATGTAATCTCTTAGGGTTTCATTCGACTTCTGCACGCAGACTTGCAGCTCTGTCAATCCAGCTGGTCGCTTGCAAGTTCCCTCAAATGTCCTGACGAACACTTGGGAAAGATCTTCCCAAGTGTAAGTGCTGCTAGGAGCTAACTGATTCAACCACGCCCTAGCCGAACCTTCCAACATGAGCGGTAAGTGTTTCATGGCACCTCATCATTACCACCGCCAATCTGTACCGCCACTCGGTAGTCTTCAAGCCAGGTTTCAGGCTTGGACTCACCGGTGAACTTACTTACCCCAGTCGCCAACCTGAAGTTGGGGGGTATCACTGCGGCTCTGATGGCTCTGCTAAAACATTCTGGACCTGAAACATGAACTCGGCTGCTAGTGGGAGCATCTCTGTCCTGGCCACCTCGATGAACTCTATTCCGATCGACTAAACCTTGCACGATGATGGATCTCGCGTCAAAGCCTGGTTCCCTGGGGTCGACCGGAACTCGTCGCCCAGCACTGTGCTGGTGCCTATCATCTTGTTGCCGATGAGCATAAGACCCGCCCCTTGGGGGAGGAGTGGGCACTCAATGCCGATCATCACGGTCGAATCGGTCATCATATTGGTCACGTCGACCATCGCGTCCCTCACGCCGCGGAGGCGATCTTGGACTATGAGCCGACTGAACTGTATTCGCAGCGACGGATTGGCTGTGAATCCTGTTGCGCGACTGTGACACAGCTGAATTCTGATCTCCTGCTGCTCGGAGCAAATCTCTGATCTGCATCAAGCCTCTGCCAGCCTCCGACTGAGAGGGTTGAATCGACTCTGCTATACGCACTGCAGCTGCTAGATTCTGAATTAGGGTTCGATATACCTGAGTTGGTTGCGGAAAGAGTTGACGTCGACTAGAGTCGGGTACTCGTTGCCGCGCGCGTTCGTCGAGTGCTCGCTAGAGGTTCTCCAGTCGAGTGCGTTCAGCCAAGTTGGCCAAACGTGCCTCCTCCAAGGCGCGAGCCTCGGGAGTTTCTCCTGTGATGGGAGTATGCAGGGCATCCATGTTCCGGCGGCAAAGATCTTCCCTCTGCAGGGAAGTGATCGGCTCGGGTTGATATTCCTCGTGGGCCTGAGCGGGGTCGCCTCCGCCGTCTATCCCGTCGGTGCGAGGGAAGCCGGGAGGACTACGAGGCCCGTTGACCATCAAAACCTCCGCTGCCGGATCACTACTATCGCACTCGGATGCAGTCTCTACGGAGCCAATCGACAGATCGAACAGGCCGTAGAGAGATTCATCGGGCTCGATTGCCATGACTTGGGTGGTGGCCGATTGGCGAGCCACTGCGTGTCTCACCCACCGCTGAAGCCTCGACCGACTAGAGCGCTTGCGCTGGCGGGAGACAGGGAGGGAGGACGACACAGGAGTCGACTGATACAGAGTCGACGGTTGCCGCAGCAGAACGCCGCGGACACACGCCCGAAAATGCGTCGCACCGCAGACGGGGAGCGCGTCGATGTCGAGTGGAGCCTCCTGGAGCCAAGCGGAGTCGTCGGCGATGAAAGTGAGCGTGCCGAGATGGATCTCGCGGCCCTCGTCCAGAACTCCGCCAGAAACCATGATGAAGGCAATCGGAACAATTGCAACTTCTCCAAAAATCGCTAAGGCACCGGCCCCATGGTGGGCGCCAACTGTCGTGGTTCTAAGATTGACAGTAGAATGGGGGGTAGGTATGGAGAGGCAAGATCCTAGCTATGGAGCAGTTGTACAGACAAGGGATTTACGAGTTCAGGCCCTTCTCGGAGGAAGTAACAGCCTTACGTCTCGGAGCCCGGAGGCGGTCGACTGGATTATGTGTATATAAGTTACAGGGGTGCGAACCATTTATACTGAGGAGGGGGGTGGCTTATATAGTATCTGCCAGACCCCTCCGGCCCTCAGTTATGCAGGGTTTAAAGTACATAAAGGATTAGCGTTACTGGTAACGCCCTACATAAGGTGCCATCATGGCCATAAAGACTACTTAATTACAGACCGTTCAGATACAGAGTGGCTCTTGATCTCCTGGTGGTCGAGTGAGTCTTCATGGTCGAGTGCCTTCGAGTCCGTCGAGTGGAATCTCTCTTGGTCGACTGGAAGGCAGCTTCTTCTGAAGATGTCCTTGGGTAGGGTACTTTGGACAGGCCCGTGACCCTACCCTAGGTACATGACTTCATCAATCATACATCCACGTTGATGGAGACTTCAACCCACGAAGGGTAATGGTTGCACGAGTCCACGGAGGGCTCCACCTACGAAGGGTCCACGAATAAGCAACCTTGTCTATCCCACCATGGCCGTCGCCCACAAAGGACTTGCCTCACTAGCGGTAGATCTTCACGAAGTAGGCGATCTCCTTGCCCGTACAAACTCCTTGGTTCAACTCCACAATCTTGTCGGAGGCTCCCAAGTGACACCTAGCCAATCTAGGAGACACCACTCTCCAAGAAGTAACAAATGGTGTGTTGATGATGAACTCCTTGCTCTTGTGCTTCAAATGATAGTCTCCCCAACACTCAACTCTCTCTCACAGGATTTGGATTTGGTGGAAAGAAGATTTGAGTGGAAAGCAACTTGGGGAAGGCTAGAGATCAAGATTCATATGGTAGGAATGGAATATCTTGGCCTCAACACATGAGTAGGTGGTTCTCTCTCAGAAAATGTAAGTTGGAAGTGTAGGTTCATTCTGATGGCTCTCTCCATGAATGAAGAGGAGGTGGAGGGGTATATATAGCCTCCACACAAAATCTAACCGTTACACACAACTTGCCAATCTCGGTGGGACCGAATTGAGAAACTCGGCCGGACCGATTCAGCAAATCTAGAGACCGTTAGGATTTTTGGCGGGACCGACATGCAACTCGGTAGGACCGATATGGTTAGGGTTAGGGCATAACCTAATCTCGGCGAGACTGATTACACAAACCTGGTGAGACCGATTTTGGTAATAAGCTAACCAGAGAGTTGGTCAGGTAAAATCGGTGGGACCGATTTGCTCATTTCGGTGAGACCAAAATGTTACGAAAGGGAAACAGAGAGTTTACATTGCAATCTCGGTGGGACCAAAACGTTACGAAGGGAAACAGAGAGATGACAATCCCATCTCGGTGAGACCGAGATCCCTATCAGTGAGACCGATTTGCCTAGGGTTTGTGGCATTGGCTATGACATCTGAACTCGGTGGTGCCGGATGGAAAGAATCAGCGGGGCTGAGTTTGACTTTTTGTTTAGGTCATATGTGGATGTGAGAAAGTAGTTGAGGGCTTTGAAGCATATCGCTAAGCATTTTGAGCAAGAAAGCCATTAAGCAACACCTCATCCCTCTTTAATAGTATTGGCTTTTCCTATAGACTCAATGTGATCTTGATAACCCACAAGTATAGGGGATCGCAACAACTTTCGAGGGTAGAGTATTCAACCCAAATTTATTGATTTGACACAAGGGGAGCCAAAGAATATTCTTGAGTATTAGCAGTTGAGTTGTCAATTCAACCACACCTGGATAACTTAGTATCTGCAGCAAAGTGTTTAGTAGCAAAAGTGGTATGATAATAATAGTAGCGGTAGTAGACGTAAGGATAAATGTTTTTGGGGTTTTGTATTAGTTGTAACAGTAGCAATGGAAAAATAAATAAGCGAAGAACAATATGTGGAAAGCTCGTAGGCAATGGATCAATGATGGATAATTATGCCGGATGCGATTCCTCATGCAATAGTTATAACATAGGGTGATATAGAACTAGCTCCAATTTATCAATGTAATGTAGGCATGTATTCTGTAAATAGTCATACGTGCTTCTGGAAAAGAACTTGCATGACATCTTTTGTCCTACCCTCCTGTGTTCAGCGGGGTCCTTACGGAAACTAAGGGATATTAAGGCCTCCTTTTAATAGAGAACCGGAACAAAGCATTAGCACATAGTGAATACATGAACTCCTCAAACTATGGTCATCACCGAGAAGTATCCCAATTATTGTCACTTCGGGGTTATCGGATCATAACACCTAATAGATGACAATAGACTTGCAAGATAGGATCAAGAACACACATATATTCATGAAAACATAATAGGTTCAGATCTGCAATCATGGCACTCGGGCCATAGTGACAAGCATTAAGCATAGCAAAGTCATAGCAACATCAATCTCAGAACATAGTGGATACTAGGGATCAAACCCTAGCAAAACTAACTTGATTACATGGTAAATCTCATCCAACCCATCACCGTCCAGCAAGCCTACGATGGAATTACTCACGCACGGCGGTGAGCATCATGAAATTGGTGATGGAGGATGGTTGATGATGACGACGGCGACGAATCCCCCTCTCCGGAGCCCCGAACGGACTCCAGATCAGCCCTCGTGAGAGAGATTAGGGCTTGGTTGCGGCTCCGTGTCGTGAAACACGATGAAACTTGCTCCTTGATTTTTTTCTCCCTGATACGGTATATATGGAGTTGGAGTTGAGATCGGGAGGTGTCCAGGGGGCCCACGAGATAGGAGGGCGCGCCCTAGGGGGGGCTGTCTTGTGGACAGCCCGTGGGCCCCCTGGCCTTGATTCTTTCGCCAAAAATTCTTATTAATTCAGAGAAGTGCCTCCGTGGATTTCCAGGACATTCCGAGAACTTTTCTTTTCTACACATAAAACAACATCATGGCAGTTCTGCTGAAAACAGCGTCAGTCCGGGTTAGTTTCATTCAAATCATGCAAGTTAGAGTCCAAAACAAGGGCAAAAGTGTTTGGAAATGTAGATACGTTGGAGACGTATCAACTCCCCCAAGCTTAAACCTTTGCTTGTCCTCAAGAAATTCAGTTGATAAACTAAAAGTGATAAAGAAAAAATTTTACAAACTCTGTTTGCTCTTGTTGTTGTAACATGAAAAGCCAGCATTCAAGTTTCAGCAAATATTATGAACTAACCATACTAACAATAACACATAGGTCTCACAATTACTCATATCAATAACATAATCAGCTAGCGAGCTATAATAATAAAACTCTGATGACAACACTTTCTCAAAATAATCATGACATGATATAACAAAATGGTATCTCGCTAGCCCTTTCTGAGACCGCAAAACATAAATGCATAGCACCTTTAAAGATCAAGGACTGACTAAACATCGTAATTCATGGTAAAAGAGATCCAGTCAAGTCATACCCAACATAAACCAATAATAATGAATGCAAGTGACAGTGTGCTCTCCAGCGGGTCCTTTTAATAAGAAGGGTGATGACTCAACATAAAAGTAAATAGATAGGCCCTTCACAGAGGGAAGCAGGGATTTGAGAGGTGCTAGAGCTTGATTTTAAAATAGAGATTGAATTACATTTTGAGCGGCATACTTTCACTGTCAACGCAACAACTATGAGATGGCTGTATCTTCCATACTACATGCATTATAGGCAGTTCCCAAACAGAATGGTAAAGGTTTATACTCCCCCAACCACCAACAAGCATCAATCCATGGCTTTCTCGAAACAACGAGTGCCTCCAACATACAACAGCCCTGGGGGAGTTTCGTTTAATTAATTTGATTTGCTTTGATCTTTTTGGGTCATGGGACTGGGCATCCCAGTTAACGACCCTTTCTCGTGAATGAGGAGCGGAGTCCACTCCTCTTGAGAATAACCCACCTAGCATGGAAGATATAGGCAGCCCTAGTCGAAACATGAGCTGCTCGAGCATACAAAACAGAATTTCATTTGAAGGTTTGGAGTTTGGCACATACAAATTTACTTGGAATGGCAGGTAAATACCGCATATAAGAAGGTATAGTGGACTCATATGGTACAACTTTGGGGTTTAAGGAGTTTGGATGCACAAGCAGTATCCTCGCTTAGTACAGGTGAAGGCTAGCAAAAGACTGGGGAGCGACCAACTGAGAGAGCGACAAGAGTCATAAACATGCATTAAAATTAATTTACACCAAGTAGAAGCATGAGTAGGATATAATCTACCATGAACATAAATATCATGAAGACTATGTTGATTTGATTCAACTACATGCGTGAACATGTGCCAAGTCGAGTCACTTAATACATTCAAAGGAGGATACCATCCCATCATACCACATCATAATCATTCTAATAGCATGTTGGCACGCAAGGTAAACCATTATAACTCATAGCTAATCAAGTATGTCACAAGCAACTATACTCTCTAAATGTCATTGCAAATATGTTTACTTCATAATAGCTGACTCAAGAATGATGAATCATCATATTTACAAAAACAAGAGAGGTTGAGTTCATACCAGCTTTTCTCATCCCAATAAGTCCATCATATATCGTTATTATTGCCTTTCACTTGCACGACCGAACGATGTGTATAATAATAAGAGTGCACGTGCATTGGACTAAGCTGGAATCTGCAAACATTCAACTCAAGAGAGAAGACAAGTGATATGGGCTCTAAGTTAAATAAATAATCATGCATATAAGAGCCACTAAGCATTTTCAATATAGTCTTCTCGACCCCCAAAAGAAAGAAAATAAAATAAAACTATTTACACGGGAAAGTTCCCAACAAGTAAAAGAAGAACGAGAAATCTTTTTGGGTTTTTCATTTTAATTTCTACTACAAGAAAGGAAATTAAACTAACTAATTTTTTTGGTTTTTCTTAAGGTTTAACAAACACACAAGAAAACTGGAAAAAGAAATTTAAACTAACATGGATAATACAATGAAAGAGTGTGAGCACCGACGACTAGTGTGTGAACATGAATTTAAAGTCGGTGAGAAATACGTACTCCCCCAAGCTTAGGCTTTTGGCCTAAGTTGGTTTAATACCAAGGGCCGACGCTACTCTCCCTAGTGTAGTGGGAGGTGTAATCAGGATACCACTGGTTGGTCATCTCCGGATCCCACTGGACAGATGATGCACGATAAGGGTCCAATTCAGGTTCCGGCTTAGGTTCAGGTTCCGGAGTAAAAGCTTGGGCTAGATGGTTGTTCACCGCTTCCGGCGTAACAAGGCGATTTTCTGCAAGCAAGTCAAATAACAGAGGTGCAGGCAAAATAATAAACTCAGAGTGTTTCTTTTTGAATCTAAGTCTATACAAGAGCATCTTCTCTTCGTTGTCAACAATAAACTTGTGTGCTACCATGCTCTTGTAATCTAAAATGTGAGGAGGTAATTTTGTCTCCTCCTCAAGGTGCCTAATGGGTATCTAAAAATGTTCAGCAAGACGTGCAGCATAGATACCTCCAAATATGGGGCCTTTTGTACGATTCAGGGATAGCCGTTTAGCAACGACGGTATCCATACTAAAAGTATTGTCTCCCAGCAAATCATGTTGAAGAATAATAATATCTGGAATGCTCAAGTTTCCACTATTCCCACGACCAATCAAGCATCTACTAGCAAATATGGCAAAGCAGCGTAAAACAGGAAAGTGTATGCGAGAGACTTTTGCCTCAGAGCCCTTCTTTGGCTCTTCTACAGCAATAGTTTTAACGAAACCATCCACATCTTCACGATGGGGTTCCTCTAATTCTCCCTCATAAGGTATCCTACACACCGCGCAAAAATCACGTAAAGACATTTCTCTGAATTCATCATATAAATGAAATGATACTGCAGGCGGTGACTTCTTAGGATAATAATAAAAGTTTTGCGTGAAAGTATTGGTAAGTAAGAGATACTGATCAATTCGGTCGTTCATGAAACCGGTTCGGCCTGCAGTCCCGATTAAAGCATAAAAGTCTTCATGAATTCCGGCTTCTTTCAATAAATCCTCACACAGCCATTCACATGACCGTACTTCCGCTAAGCGAGGAAGATTATACTTGGGTTTTTCCTTCTCTTTGTCTTGTTATTCCTTAGATCTTTGGCTAGAAGAGCCTTTAAAGAACCTCCTTAACATTTTCTGAAAATTTCAAAAAATTTAGTAACTTCAAAATAAAGTTGAATAAAACTAAACAAGATTGATAGCAACTACTCCTACAAGTTCCTAGAGCCTATATCATGCATTGGAATTGCTTGGGACCTCAAAAATTTAACATGCAAGCTCAAGAACATGGTCACCTATGCATCACAAATTTGCAATGAATAAAGCACTAGAACAAAAACTATTTGGACCAATGGAGGAGTCACATACCAAGCAACAATCTCCCAAAGCAGTTTTGCGAATGGAGCTTTGAGCTAAGAGATCGAAAATCGCAGCAAAACGAGCTAGAACTCGGGTTTGAGCTGGATGGGGATTTTTTTAGGTAGAAGATGAAGTGTGTGGGTGCTGGCATAAGTGGAGGGGAGCCACCAGGGGCCCACGAGACAGGGGGCGCGCCCTACAGGGGGGCGCCCTCCTCTCTTGTGGCCTGGTGCTTGCCCCTTTTGCAGTGTTTTCAGTGCCTAAAATCCTCAAATATTCCAGAAAAATCATACTAAATTTGCAGGGCATTTGGAGCACTTTTATTTTTGGACTATTTTTTTAATGCACGGATAATTCAGAAAACAGACGGATAATACTATTTTTGCTTTATTTAATCTAAATAACAGAAAGTAAAAGGAGGGTATAGAAGGTTGTGCCTTCTAGTTTCATCCATCTCGTGATCATAAAAATGAACCCACTAACAAGGTTGATCAAGTCTTGTTAATAAACTTATTCCGAATAACACGAAACCGGAGAAATTTCGAATAACACTAAGTTACCTCAACAGGGATATGAAAATCCCCAACAATAAGAATATCATAATTTTTCTTGATAGTAGGGAGGGGAAATTCAAAACCTCCAAAAATGATAGTTGAATCTTTTTCAAAAGAATTGATGCTATGAACTTGAGATTGTTTCCTTGAAAAGTGTACCGTGTGCTCATTACCATTAACATGAAAAGTGACATTGCCTTTGTTGCAATCAATAACAGCCCCTGCAGTATTAAGAAAAGGTCTACCAAGGATAATAGACATACTATCGTCCTCAGGAATATCAAGAATAACAAAGTCCGTTAAGATAGTGACATTTGCAACCACAACAGGCACATCCTCACAAATACCGACAGGTATAGCAGTTGATTTATCGGCCATTTGCAAAGATATTTCAGTAGGTGTCAACTTATTCAATTCAAGTCTATGATATAAAGAGAGAGGCATAACAATAACACCGGCTCCAAGATCACATAAAGCAGTTCTAACATAATTTCTTTTAATAGAGCATGGTATAGTTGGTACACCCGGATCTCCAAGTTTCTTTGGTATTACACCCATAAAAGTGTAATTAGCAAGCATGGTGGAAATTTTAGCTTCTGGTATCTTTCTTTTATTTGTAATGATATCCTTCATATACTTAGCATAAGGATTTACTTTAAGCATATCAGTTAAGCGCATACGTAAGAAAATAGGTCTAATCATTTCAACAAAGCGCTCAAAATCCTCATCATCCTTTGACTTGGATGGTTTAGGGGGAAAGGGCACGGGTTTCTGAACCCATGGTTCTCTTTCTTTACTGTGCTTCCTAGCAACAAAATCTCTCTTATCATAACGTTGATTCTTTGATTGTGGGTTATCAAGATCAACAGCAGGTTCAATTTCTACATCATTATCTTTGCTAGGTTGAGCATCAACATGAACATTATCATTAACACTATCACTAGGTTCATGTTCATCACCTGATTGTGTTTCAGCATCAGAAATAGAAATATCATTGGGATTCTCAGGTGTGTCTACAGTAGGTTCACTAGAAGCATGCAAAGTTCTATCGTTTTTCTTCTTCTTCTTTTTAGAAGAACTAGGTGCCTCTAAATTGTTTCTTTGAGAATCTTGCTCGATTCTCTTAGGGTGGCCTTCAGGATACAAGGGTTCCTGAGTCATTCTACCAGTTCTAGTAGCCACTCTAACAGCAAAGTCATTTTTATTATTCAATTCATTAAGCAAATCATTTTGAGCTTTAAGTACTTGCTCAGCTTGAGTAGCAACCATAGAAGCATATTTGCTAACGCGGTGAAGTTCATCTTTAACTCTAGCCAGATTATCATCTACGCGTCCTATCTCGAAAGCATTATTCTTTAACTCTCTACCAACATAAGCATTAAATCTTTCTTGTCTAGCCATAAAGTCATCAAATTCATCTAAGCATGGGCTATGAAATTTAGTAGAAGGTACTTCAACTTTATCATATCTATAGAGAGAATTTACCTTTACTACCTGTGTTGGGTTATCAAGACAATGTGGTTATTCAGGTGGTAAATTAAGACCATGTATTTATTCGATAGGAGGTAAATTCTTAACATCTTCAACTTTAATACCTTTTTCTTTCATTGATTTCTTTGCCTCTTGCATATCTTCAAGACGGAGAAATAAAACACCTCTCTTCTTCGGAGTGGGTTTAGGAATAGGCTCAGGAGTTGGCTCAATTGGTTCAGGAATTACTTTAGGAACTGGCTTCGGAAGAGTCCAATTATTTTCATTAGTCAATATATTATTCAATAGTATTTCAGCTTCGTCGATTGTTCTTTCCCTGAAAACACAACAAGCATAACTATCCAAGTAGTCCTTGGAAGCATCGGTTAGTCCATTATAAAAGATATCAAGTATTTCATTTTTCTTAAGAGGATGATCAGGCAAAGCATTAAGTAACAGGAGAAGCCTCCTCCAAGCTTGTGGGAGACTCTCTTCTTTGATTTGCACAAAATTATATATTTCCCGCAAGGCAGCTTGTTTCAGGAGAAGCCTCCTCCAAGCTTATGAGCAGGGAAATATTTAGCAGAGAAGTAATAAATCATATCCTAGGGACTATGCACATATCCAAGAGCAAGAGAATTATACCAAGTCTTAGCATCACCCTTTAATGAGAACGGAAATATCTTAAGGATGTATAAATAGCGAGACTTCTCATCATGAGTAAATAGGGTGGCTATATCATTCAACTTGGTAAGATGTGCCACAACAGTTTCAGATTCAAGGCCATAAAAAGGATCAGATTCAACTAAAGTAATAATATCAGGATCAACAGAGAATTCATAATCCTTATCAGTAACACAGATAGGTGAAGTAGCAAAAGCAAGATCGGGTTTCATTCTAGCATTAAGAGACTGCTGCTTCCATTTAGCTAATAACTTCTTAAGATCATTTCTATCATTGCAAGCAAGAATTTCCATAGCAGCTATTTCATGCATAACATAACCCTTAGGAACAACAGGTAAAACATAATCATTGGGGGGACCTTCATCATCACTATCATCAATAATAGGTTCTTCAGTATTTTCATTCCCCCTAAATCTAGCAAGTTGTTCATCTAGAAATTCAACTAATGGCAAAGTAGTATCAAGCAGAGAAGTAGCTTCATCATGCATAGCAGAAGTGGCATCATCATAACATGCGACATATCAGTATTCATAGCAGTAGTAGGTTTAGGTGTCGCAAGCTTACTAATAACGGAAGGAGAATCTAGTGCAAGGCTAGATGGAAGTTCCTTACCTCCCCTCGTAGTTGAGGGCAAAATAGTAGTTCGATCGTCTTTCAAGTTCTTCATAGTGATCAACAGATATAAATCCCAAGTGACTCGGAGAATAGGGCTATGCTCCCCGGCAACGGCGCCAGAAATTAGTCTTGATAACCCACAAGTATAGGGGATTGCAACAGCTTTCGAGGGTAGAGTATTCAACCCAAATTTATTGATTTGACACAAGGGGAGCCAAAGAATATTCTTGAGTATTAGCAGTTGAGTTGTCAATTCAACCACACCTGGATAACTTAGTATCTGCAGCAAAGTGTTTAGTAGCAAAAGTGGTATGATAATAATAGTAGCAGTAGCAAACGTAAAGATAAATGTTTTTGGGTTTTTGTAGTAGTTGTAACAGTAGCAACGGAAAAGTAAATAAGCGAAGAACAATATGTGAAAGCTCGTAGGCAATGGATCGATGATGGATAATTATGCCGGATGCGATTCCTCATGCAATAGTTATAACATAGGGTGATATAGAACTAGCTCCAATTCATCAATGTAATGTAGGCATGTATTCCGTAAATAGTCATACGTGCTTATGGAAAAGAACTTGCATGACATCTTTTGTCCTACCCTCCCGTGTTCAGCGGGGTCCTTACGGAAACTAAGGGATATTAAGGCCTCCTTTTAGTAGAGAACCGGAACAAAGCATTAGCACATAGTGAATACATGAACTCGTCAAACTACGGTCATCACCGAGAAGTATCCCGATTATGTTCACTTCGGGGTTGTCGGATCATAACACATAATAGGTGACTATAGACTTGCAAGATAGGATGAAGAACACACATATATTCATGAAAACATAATAGGTTCAGATCTGCAATCATGGCACTCAGGCCCTGGTGACCAGCATTAAGCATAGCAAAGTCGTAGCAACATCAATCTCAGAACATACTGGATACTAGGGATCAAACCCTAACAAAACTAACTTGATTACATGGTCACTTGGCTACCCAGCGTTTACCGTAGGCACGATACCTGGTACACCAGAGGTGCGTCCTTCCCGGTCCTCTCGTACTAGGGAAAGGTCCTCTCAATGCTCTAACGCCCACACCGGATATGGACCGAACTGTCTCACGACGTTCTGAACCCAGCTCACGTACCGCATTAATGGGCGAATCTCATCCAACCCATCACCATCCAGCAAGCCTACGATGGAATTACTCACACACGGCAGTGAGCATGATGAAATTGGTGATGGAGGATGGTTGATGATGACGACGGCGATGAATCCCCCTCTCCGGAGCCCCAAACGGACTCCAGATTAGCCCTCCAAAGAGAGATTAGGGCTTGGCGGCGGCTCCCTCTCGTGAAACGCAATGAAACTTTCTCCTTGATTTTTTTCTCCCCGAGACGGTATATATGGAGTTGAGTTCAGGTCGGGAGGTGTCCAGAGGGCCCACAAGATAGGAGGGCGCGCCCTAAGGGGGGGCACCCCCCTGTCTCGTGGGCAGCCCGTGGGCCCCCTGGCCTTGATTCTTTTGCCAAAAATTCTTATTAATTCTGAAAAGTGCCTCCGTGGATTTCCAGGATATTCAGAGAACTTATCTTTTCTACACATAAAACAACATCAAGGCAGTTCTGCTGAAAACAGCATCAGACCGGGTTAGTTTCATTCAAATCATGCAAGTTAGAGTCCAAAACAAGGGCAAAAGTGTTTGGAAAAGTAGATACATTGGAGACGTATCAGATCTTGGATCACTAAAATAGAAAATGTAGAGTCTTGAGCTTTGAGCTTGAGCTAATCCTTTTGTCCTTAGCATTTTGAGGGTACCACTTTTCTCATCCATGCCATGCCAATCATTGAGCTTTCCTGAAATATTTATCTTGAAATAGCATTAGCTCAATGAGCTATATGTTGTTAGGAATTACCAAAACCACCTAGCTAGGTATAGTTGCACTTTCAATCTCCCCCTTTTTGGTAATTGATGACAACATATAGATCAAAGCTTCGACAAATGATAATAAGAGTGAAAAACATTATCGCTTTGAGAAGTATGTGAAAAGCAAGAGCTCCCCCTAAATTTGTGCATAGTTTAAGATTTGCTTTGGACTGCAAATGCACAATGAGTTAGGATCATGGGTTACTCTTCCATGTCACATACATCTTGGTGGAGCGCTCAAAATGATAATAATTAAATACATGCACTCATCACCAAGCAAAGTGAATGATTATATAGAGATATAAAAAGGATAATGTTATCCAACAAGCATTAAGGTAGCTTATGATCAAACACATGATCATCCAAGTATCACAAAAAAGCATAAAGTATCTCAAACAAGCAAATAACAAAGTTCAACCACCAAAAACAAGAGAGAACAAAAAGCAACACTCTCTCTCGAAGCCTATGATCTATACATTTTCTCCCCCTTTGGCAACAAGTTACCAAAAAGTTCATATAAAATGCATAGTGCTAGATCGACTCTCAGGCTTGGTCTTCAGGTGGTGGTGTAGATAAAACTAAAGGATGAAGGCATCAGTTGATGTAGATGGAGCTGGTGGAGTGGGTGCTGAAGCTGGATGCACTGAAGCTATAGCTGGTGCAGATGATGTAGCTCTGGTGTCTAGAACAGGCACTGCAGCAGATCTCTGTCCTCTGGGCACTCTAGAAAAATCATCAATGGTAGACTTGCCCTTCTTCTCCTGCACTTCATCATGAAGTTGCTCAACAACTAACTGTATCTCAGTGACCTTCACATCCAAATCATAGAACTTCTGCTCCATGATCCTCTCCAAGCTCTCCTGGTTTTGAGTCAGGGTGGCCAATCCCTTCTCAATCCTTAGAGTGGAGGCAATCAAGTAGCCAAGTTGATCTTGCTTGCTCTTCAAGAAATACTGAGATGCCTCATCAATGGTTGGCATATTTGCAGCCTTTTCAGTCCTTGCCTTCTCCTTCTTCTCTTGTGCTTGCACAGAAGATGGTTCATTTTCATCCATTACCACAGTGTTATCCTCAAATTCTGGGTAGATGGGCATGTGTTCCTTGTCCAAGAGATATGTGCCAGTGCCCATCTTGGAGTTGATTAGCTCCTGGATCTGTGGGGCATACCCACAACTTTTCTTCTGATCTGCAGCTGTCCTCTTGATAGTTTCCACAATTAGGCTCATGACTTTGAACTTTTGAGGCACATCAAATATGTGAAGCAGGTTAATTGCATGGCCTCTGATCATCTTGTGATCACCTAACTTTGGCAATAGAGTATGCCTGAGGATCCAGTTTATTGTTGGCAAACCTGACAGAAGGTAATGTACTGATCCAAATTTGTGTGTCTCAACATTTGGGATCTCTATGTACATATTTGCCATGGAGTTGTGATCCTTCTTCTTCTTGGCATAGACATCCAAGTCATCCTCATTCTCCTTAGGAGCATTGATCAATTTTGCCCATTCTTCAACTGTTGATTGGTACCTAGTACCTTCAGACATCCAGACAATCCTTCCATCTGGGTAGAAATGAGCTGTGGAGTAGAACTTCATAATAAGCTCATCATTCCACTTTGTGAGCTTCTGCCCAACAAAGTCCTCTACTCCACAAGACTTAAAACTATCATAGACTCCAGGATAGTGCTCTTCATTTTCCCTGATGTACTACCAGTCCACCCATCTCATATCACATACTATATGCTTCTTGTCAAGCAACACTGTCTCATAGAAGTCCTGCTGTTCCTTTGTATGGAATCTGTAGTCCACAGCAGTTCTTCTCCTGACTGCATAGGGATCAGTCAATCTCCACTGTCTGAGTCCTGCATCCTTCCTGAGCTTCATGTCCTCAGCTACTGTATGAACATCATTGTGATCTGGAATTTTGGGCTTCAACTTCCTCAAGACATGTGACTCATCATCATCTTCTTCTTCTTCTTCTATTGCAGCTTCAGGCACTGGGGCCTTGTTCTTCTCTCCAGCAGGAATATTCCTTGTATTCCTCTTGGGTGCAGCTTTGGGCTTTGGAGCAGCTGCCTTGGGAGCTTCTTTGGGATTTGATGGAGCAACCCCTGACCTCATAGCATCTCCCATAAGCTTTTGAGCTTTAGGTGATGGTGCAGCAAGCTCTTCCTCTTCTTCTTCCATCATTGAGGGCTTTCCAACAACTGTGGCCATGGTCTTCTTGACCCTTTCTTTCCTTTTCTTTCCAGCCACAACTCGTTCTTTGGGTTCAGATCCCAAAGATTCTTGAGTGGATGCTCTGGCCCTGGTGGCTGCCTTTGGCAAGTTCCTGGGTGTGCTCCTGCTACCATCATCATAGCTGCTAGAGGGACTAGTGCCCTCACTCATGTGAATTTGCTCCTCAGACTTGTTCTAACTGTCACTCTGATCTGACATGATGCAAACACTGACAGTAGATCCTGTGAATAGATATAGATGAGATAGATAGGATGAGAATCACAAAGTACAGAGGTTTTTGCAAAAGAATGAGTCAAAAACTTAGTTTTAGTTTTCCACAGAAAGCATTTCGGATCTACCGATTTGAAAACTTGGTGATACCGAAGCAGCTTTTGGAACCTAAACTAGTGAACTCGGTCGAACCGAGTCAGAGTTCAGTGGCACCGAGACTGCTAGG